>AP028424.1:20718553-22150355 GCA_036509395.1 Antheraea yamamai
ACGCAATGGCGGATTTAATGCCTAAGGCATTCTCTGCCAGTCAACCATTAGGTGATGCAGAGATAAATGTTGGTAGGTGTAAAAGGTGAGGTTTTTATGAAATTATGTTTAACCTATTTAATATCACAATATATAAATAAAATATCAACACCAATATACTACATATATAATACATATATACTACACATATACAATACATACACATAACAACATCATACATAAATATCAATACAATAAATAAAAGTATAATTAGTCAACATCAAGTACTAAATACAGCATTAACCAGATAATTCTGCTAAATGACACTGGTAAAGCCGACGTACCCTGACTTTAAAACTGAAACGGTTAGGTGATATCCTGATTTCATAAGGAAGCGCATTCCATAGGAGAATAGATTGGATATAGAAAGATGAATGTACAAGACCGGAAATGTGGACAGGACAGCAAAGAATAAGATTATTAGAAGAGTGAAGGTTAAGGTCATGATTGGAGCATAAAAACTGAAAGTGTGGAGTTAAGTAAGAGGGAGTGTTGGGAGAAAATAGAATAGAATACAGAGTTGTCAGAGCCCGCAAACTCCGACGCTGGCGTATGGGCAACCAATTAAGGTCTGAACGATGGCTCGATACACGGTCATAGTTACGAAGATTAAAAACAAATCGAATGCAATTGTTGAGTAATCTGTCAAGTTTGTTAAGAAGGTCAGCGTTCAGATCGTAAAAGCACACATCACCATAGTCAATTATAGGAAATATTATAGATTGCACTAGCATGGTTTTCGTTTTAACTGGGAGAAAAATTTTCAGGCGATAAAAAGACTTTAGAGTACCGATCACTTTCTGACTAACCTTGGAAATATGAGTTCTCCAATCCAATTTGGCATCAATGTGTAAACCAAGGTCCTTTACATCCGGACTAAACGGAATGACCAGACCACTGAATATAATCTGAGGCAGCGAGCTGAAGTCTATTCTGGTAATCATACGAGAGCTCCCTATTACAATTGCTTGACATTTGGAAGGATTAACAGATAAGCCAAACTTCTCAGACTAATCCATTAAGGCATTTAGATCCTGGTTAATAGTATAAATTGCAGCTGATAGAGAATCTACTGCGGCCTGTGTGTATAATTGCAGGTCATCAGCATACAGATGATACGATACATCGCAGTTCATGAGTTAAAAGGTTAATAAAGAGGGAAAAAAGGAGAGGTGAAAGTATACCACCCTGAGGGACGCCAGCACCAAGCTCACACCAATTAGACGAAGCCCCATCTATACGAACTGATTGTTCTCGTCCCTTTACATATGAAGTGAACCATGCCAGTGCCTCTAATGAGATATTATAATGAGAGAGAATAGCCAGGAGAATGTCGTGATTAACAGTATTAAAGGCATTCGAAAAATCTACTAGAACTAGCACAGTAATCATTTTATTCTCCACTCCATTTCTCAAATCACCAGTCAACTTAAGCAAAGCTGTAACTGTACTGTGACCTGGCCTGAAACCGGATTGTAGTAGACTCAAGATATTGTTGCAATGTACAAAGGATGATAGTTGATTGTGCACACATGCTTCGAGTACTATAGAAAGAAATGGAAGTATAGATATAGGTCGAAGGTGACAGGGAAGAGAAGGATTTGCAGTTTTAGGGAGAGGATGGACATAGGCTTTACTCCATATGGATGGAAACTGTCCAAAGGATAGAGAATAGTTTATGAGATGAGATATAATAGGAAGAATCTGGTCAAGAATAGTAATAATCATTTGTCTACTCAAATTGTCACAGCCTGTAGCATTAGATTTTATTGAAAGAACGGACTTTTTAATTTGATCACATGTAACCGTGGAAAACTTGAACGGGACCAAGTTCATACGAGGCAATGCGGCTATGTAGTGAGATGTCTTACTTTTAGTTAGATCACTCAGTTTATCGGAGGTTGTGAAATGGTTATTGATATCATGTAACTTTATTGTATTAGGTAGATCTAGATGTTGAGATTTACCAATACCAAGAGTCCCAAGGAACTTCCAGATATCAGCTGAGGAAGAACAAACAGAGATATTATTAAGGATATACTGACGTTTGGCATTGCGTATGATCTGGTTACATCGGTTTCTAGCGAACTTAAATAAGTTCCAGTTTATAGTTAAATTTACAAAAAGCACAGTCTCTACGTCTCATCACCATTCGGATCTCGGTTGCAATCCAGGGTGCCGGAGGTTGCCTTAATTTAACTTGTTTTATGGGCGCATGAATATCATATAATTTTGTGATAAAATTGTTAAAAATACAAACTTTATCATCTATATTGTTAGCATTTATTCCCAATTTCCCAATTTATTTCTGAAACATCTGCACAGAGCTTGTCCACATTCATTTGTGCAAAGCAACGTATGAGCAATATTTTTGGTTCTTTTTTCGGAGGTTTAAGGGTATAAGAAACGAAAATAAGGTCATGATGGGAGAAACCTGGTGCAGGGTGCTGACCATGAGAGAAAACAAGTGACTATCATGTTGTAGCCTATCGTGGAAATGGCTCACAATAGAAAGAATCGATAAAGGTTATTGTTGTCTAACAAAACAAAGTATGCAAAAGTTACAGAATAGGTGGTTTTGTTTCACAGAATGAATATCGCGTGATGTGAATGTTTATTATTTTGATATAATTAATAGTATAACAGTAAAAGGATATGAGTAATTTTGTAAAATTTAGAAGTTGGTAATAAAGAGAGATCTAAGGAAAGTGCTCTAGGAAGAGACCGCTGCCACCATCCTAACTAACATAAATTGCGAACGCGAATTTAGTTATTTGTTATGTTATTTCACAACTTAACGGGGGTAAAGAATAGGTACCTACCTATCATCCAGTAAAAAGTAGTTCACCAAAAGGATAGAAAAATATATCGTAGTACATTAAGGTGAGAGTAGCCACGGGCAAAAGCTACCTAACTATACCTTACCTATAGTGAGATTTAGAGTTACCATTTCAGGTAGTGATACAGTATATACGTGACTGTTATTCTTTAGTTCCTTATCTCAAAACCAAAATACTTAATGGTACTAATGATGGACTAGTCGTCGAAATTCGACCATAATTCATTTTTATTTTTAAGTGTTAGTATTACTTAGAATTTTTTTGATGACATAAAGATCGTGAAGTGTGTAGAATAGAGATTTATTAAGACTATAGATTAAGGGCGCTTTTAGTTTAGACGATTTATTTCTAACTGCTGTCGTACGGTTGATACATAGATTTGTGAGCGGGTGTCGCACTACAGCCGAACGATAGCAGTACGAACTAAATCGTCTAAATCGGAGTGCTATGCGGTTGTCTTCAGCCGAGTCATGAATTCAGACGAGGAAGGGTTATTGTTTGTATTAGTTTTGTTAAAAACTGAATACAGAAATAAATGATAAACTGAAGAATTCCTTTAAAACTTGTTATAAATTTTTCACATATACCTTTCCAAATTTTTTTTCCGTGTACGATTAAAATAATCGTCATGTTTTGAGTTTCATATAGGGGCCCGGATTTGCATTTCGTCTATAAAGTTCCAAGATAAGAAAGTAGGCAAACTTATTTATTTTACAAAATGCAAAACGCGATTTGCCCTCCTCACTAGTAAATCAAGAAAGAGGCACATTGCGTTCACGGTGTTCCCGTTCTGCCAAAGGACGTGCGCCGGACTGCACTCGCGCCATTCTTGGTTCGACACATTTTGTATGACATTCCTAACCGGCTGTGTTCCACTAACTGCCCTGCTCTCGCGAGGCGGCAGCCCGATACCAAACGCTTAAACTGAAAGCGCCCTAAGGCTTAGAACCGTCCATGGTATAGAAAAATATTAACTAACTCCAATTTTTTATTAATAACACTTAAAACTATTTAATAGTTAGTTATAGATCCATTACCTACAAGGAATGCAACTAACCGCTCCTTGTTCTGAGAAGCGAGATGCCATGTCAGTAAAGATAAACGCATCCTGTGAGCGACGTTGTGCTGGTTCCATTGTAGAATAAATTGGTTTTAAGAAAAGCTCTTAAAAAAAACTTATTTTTTAAATTTCTCCGCCTCGCGCACTACTTGACTAGTTTCTAAACAAAAAAAATAAAGAAAATCTGTTGATACACAGAGGAGAAAAGAGTGTTGAATTGTTTTTTTTCTCTTCGGCTATTTATATGTAGAATAATCTAGTCTAACAGATGGAAGTAAGTCAATAAGTTGGAAGAGACCGAGTGAAGAAGTTAAGAGGGATTGACAAATAAGTTAAATAACGTATTGTGTGTTTAATGCCACTATTAAACATTACAAGACAATAATCAAGACATATACTGACATTCTCAAATGCATTTTAGATCGTGTGATATATCTTGCTACTTGGCTAACCCGCAGTGTTAAACTTCTTAATTCTTTTTAACTGAGTGTGTACTTTGTTAGCTATATTTTGTATGGTAGTTGTTCCGCTCCTAAAGTATTGCAGACTATAAAATGGAAAACTTATTTTTCAAATCTCAGTGATTTCACGGATTAATTAATTGAAACAAATTATATCTTAACCCTAATGGCATGCGTGATAGGATAATGCATGATTTTTGTTTTGAATTTTTTGAACTAATTTACGAGAACAAAAGAAAAAATAACTTACCAGCCAAAGGTAATAATGTCAACATTTACTTTCAGACGTAAGGTATTTTCTAAAGTTTTAAAATGTTTTCGGAAACGTATACTCTCAGGTTTTAGGATAAAATTAAAAGAAAGTTAAATGTGGACAACTGGCCACTATATGCATTTAAGGGAGAAGCTTTACAATATTACTGCATTATGAATACTACTATAAATAAAAAAAAACAGCATGTATCCTAAAATAGTTTCTTTAGTATACGACAGGATGATTATAATTTATACCGTATGGTACCAATTTTTACATACTTATATATATATATATGGGCTTATAGGTCTCTTAGGAAACCAATTTGTCAACTAGCTTAACAATCAAAACTGTACTCCTGGATTAAAAAAAAACTATTTATCATTACGTCAAAAAAAAACAGTACAGTACCTATAACTGATCTGCTTGTGAACCGATTCTCTTTTATTTTGTTTATTAAGTTTGTTATGTGTTTATAGTTTTTTATTTTTATACCATTCTTGAGTCGAAACCTTTATTTATATTCGTCATACTTCACGCTACTTACGTCTACAATCTACATTATTTGTACAATATTTAATAAAGTTTTTACCATTACAAAAAATACATAAATACAAAAACTTTCTACTACTTCGAAAACGATATGGTCGAACTTAAACCACTCGACGACCACTAACATGAATATTTCGAGCATTTATATTGCTTATAAAATAATAATATATATTAAAATATTCTGCAAATGAAGCAAGCAAAGTCTCTGCCATACCTAGTTATATAAACACGTGAGCAAAAATTATATCACCAAAAATATATATACATCATAATCACAACAGGACCGAATTTATGACAAAGCTGCATCGATAATCGGTGCTAAAATGATATCGAAGCGGATTTCTGAATGTATTATGATATAATTGTTCTTGTCATAATATGTTATTATACGTAACTAGTTTGTACCGGCGACTTCCTTCGTGATATTAATATTACTTATAACGAAATTGCTAGCATTGGTTAATTAAATATATTATTTTACATTCACCGAGAGCTTAGATTCATTTTTATATTTTACAAGCGGGCCCGGCGGAAGTGGTTTCGCCCTGATAAAAAAAACCCTGACAAAATACCTAAACTTTCCTCGTCAATCACTTTATCTACTGGTGAAAACAGCAAGAAAATCCGTTCAGTAGTTTTTGAGTCTGTCGCGAACAGACAGACAAGCGTGGTAGAGGACTTTGTTTTATAATATGTAATGATGATGGTAAGTGGTGTTATTTAAATGAAAAGATTCGCGCGCCACCTTTTGTAAAATATTTTGAAAGAAAATAAGGTACCGAAACCCCTTGCGATGCAACTGCAGCGCTATAATAATCTTCGAAGTCTGTATTGATTACAACAGCCAGCGCAGTCTGATACCCGCAAGAAGCCACGCGTCTGGGTGTGTTCGAATGCAGATAGTTATTTCCTTTTCTTTGAACTCTAGAATGACAATTTAAATTAATGAATACTTGGTAAATACATCACATTCTTGTTATACTATGTCGGTTATACCAGGTGTTAGGTTAGTCACTTACAGTATTCTAAGAGATGCTAGTTCATGGTCACATTTAACATATAAAATAATAATATCAAAACAAATACTAATAAAGAACAAAAAGAACCAAAGTTAAAGTTTGTTCTAAGACTTTCAAAAGTATAAACACAAACGTAATAAGCCTAGGTGCAATGACCGGAGCCGAAAGCTGTAAGGGGCGACCCGGAGTTAATAATCTTCGATAATAAAACGGACAATAAACCCTTTTGTTTTGCTCATGCCGTTCCAACGTTCACTTCTAAAATCAAATCCACGTAATTGAGGCTGATAATAAAATGTATATTATTACAGACGACAAATAACCATCTGAACTAGAACTCACGTGTAATAAATTTTTTTACTTGAAATTTGAACTGTTAGATGAAATTACATTACGTTATATTATGTACCTTATCCGAACTCTTATGCTTATTGTAGAAAATCAAATCTACTAACTTATTCTATTAAACTCCTAATGGAAATGTAGATAAGCCGCTACCTTAAACAAATAGCTACGCTGGATAGTGCGCTAATACTAGTTAAAAACATGATAAAATCAATCAAAAATATGTTTTTTTTCTAAATAATAATTATGCAATTAGGGAAAAAACTTTGAAAAACTCTTTTACCAGCGCTACGATTAACAAATTAGAAAAAAAAAATTATATTTTATGACATAGCCGTAAATATACACAGTGACTATGATTCGATTTAATAAATCTAGGTAAATACTGTAAGTTGAGTTGTCTATATTTATTCCAATACATTTACGTTCAGTAATCTACAAACTATAATATAGATTATACTATGCCTGTTTTCATAGATTCCAGTCTTCACAAAATATCTTATCGACGATAAATTATTTTTAGTGGAGATTTCATTATCGAATCATTTTTTAATAATACAATCTTAGAATATGAGTTACTGGCAAATAGAAGTTATCATCAACTACCTTTGTCGCTATATAAGTCTACAAATATATACCACGATGGACGTATTTAATATTCACCACGCTTGAATAAGTAAACATGACAGCATTTCATATATGAATAAACATGTACGTAAATAGGTATCGCAGTAGTCTGGTTATATTACAATAAATCGTGTAGGTAATCGATGCAGCGACGTGGGCAGATTTAAAACTTTGATAAAAACCCAAATTATAGTAATAACCTTAGTTATAATCACTGAAGACCAATCTACTCTTGATGTTTAATTTTCGAGCACGAGCTACTTGAGAAAATATAAGAGAGAAAAAAATGGTTAGTTAAAACAACTTAAATGATAAAGTATTTCAAAATATGTTATCTTCGTGGTAAGGGCCAAAAGTTATTGTGATTGAACGCTATAAAAATTACTAAAATTATAATGGTGACGGTAGAGAAAGATATAACATTCTAGATCTTACTTTGAGTCGACAGCGAAGTAATTAAAAGTGCAACATAAACTCAGTATCGCGAAGACTTGCTGAAAAAGTTCGTCGCAACGGTACGGTGTGTTTTTCCACTTGCAACTGTGTAAAATGTTATTACACGAAGTAGCCGGCGATATCTGCAAATATTACATTTAAATTATCAAGTGTCATACATCGCTACATTGTATCTTAAAGCTTAAAATTCGGAGTGAAAAAGTGAGTCGAAATATTCGGTGAACATAAACATCGTGATCAAACTATAATATGGTAGTAAGGTTTTTTCTAAATTTTTTTTAAGTAAAACTTCCTTAGGCGCGACTAGGAGGTAACTGAATGACAATGCAACGGAAGTCCATTACGGCAATATGGCGTCACGTTTCAGTACCATCCGGTTATATAATAATTAAACATAACCAAAACTTCTATTAAATCATAATTAATTTATATATTCGTTACTTATCATAGTAATCTGTTCGTATTTTTCTATATTTTATTTAGTTTATAACAAAGAATTGCTAATAATATTTCCTATGTTATTTAAGTTCCGAATTAGCTAATAGATGGCACTACAGATAATGAAGCTTTGATCTAACTTGTTACTTACTTACATTGAAAACAGACGGCAGCACGGTCGCGCGCCCGTACAATCATACAATTAATTCTATTGTATGATTTTTATTATTAATCAATTTAATATTTATAATTATTATTATTTTTCAAAAACATGTCATTGTTTTTTTTTTGTAAGCTATTTATTGACAAAATCAAAAATATTTAAAATGTTTTACTTCAATCACGTGTTACACGCACTAATTTTTTTTGTTTCGAACTGACTACGCTATTTGCCTGGCTAGGCCTTAACAGCTTCACCGGACTACTAAGGCGAGCGTTTACGGTACTCAGCCGATTTTATTTTTACAACTAGCTCAAGGCGAGAGGGTGGTACTACCCCGGGCGAGCCGACTCATTCATGCTGAAACCAGTAATAGCTTCAGCGTGGCTCTACCAGCTACAAGACCTTTAATTCCTAAGTTAAAATAATGCGACACTAAACAAAAGTTCTTAGAATAACACGATAAAGGATATTTATTATGAGTAAATGAAATAAATAAAGTAATAGCATGTCTATACGGCCTATACATACTGAGAAAACATATCGATGGTATACTTTTTTTCTCTAAAATATTTGCTTTCTTCCCAAAATATTGTACTCGCACACATTATTCGAATTTCCATATTTTAAGTATACCGAAAGACTATTAAAAACTAAGTAAAATCCTATTTTTACCAAAATGGTCGTTACGCTCTTTAATACTAAATTGATCTATGTCATGCAGACACTACACCAATAATTATTAAAAATGAAGTATATAATACTGCAAAATTACAAAAAAAATACCCTAACTAGATAAGACTATGAAAAGACCCAATCTGATACGCGACAATCAAGAAAGGAAACGTCTGCAAAGACGTAAATACATTAATCTAAAGAATGATGTATATATAAGATAGATTAATTATGATAAAAAAGAAATAATGGAAAGGGCCGCAACAACAATTGAAGGTATTAAACTACGTACTTTAATAAGCAGTAGAGATTTCAAGCATAGTATATCAAATAATGATCGTGATAAATATGGAGTGTAAATATTTGTGAAGATTTTTTTTATTAGATTAGATCGATATATTATACATATAATTTTCTATATTCAATTATGACGTCTACAGTTTTTTTTTATCATAATGATTAAATATTCTTCCAACGTCATCGATCATGTTTCAAAAAATGATAAATATATTTTCAAGTATATTTAAAATAAGCAACTGTAGCCTTACTCACTTACCTGTAATTTATCGACGGTACTTAATCTTGAGAGGCTAAAGAGTAATGATAATTTAACGTACAAACCTTCAAGAAACGAGCCTACTCCTTTCGCAAAGGTCGGCAACGCATCCGTGATACTTACGTGATCATTTACCACCCAGGTGACCCGCATGTTTTTTTTGCCTCCAATTGCATTCTAGGGGCACACCTCATACCTCAATCGTAGCATTAAATATGTGAAGTATGCGTCGTGATTTATCATAATACGGACGTGCAATAAATGTTCACTGAATGAACTCAGTCTATTTATTAAGGTACCTCTTATATATAGTAACCCGCTTATTGAACATTAGTGGTACCTCTACCTCTCAATTCCGTACATAACACTGGTAACGTAAGTGTAAAATAATTTTAGTGAACAGACTTTTTCTGGAGTTTAGATTAACTCAACGTTATGGCTCAAGCTGGACAATCAAGTGTGAAATAAGCCTCCGATCCGATATCGTTAGCTATAGTTACCGTTTCGTCGCGGATTCCGGACTTTTGGATCGAGTCACCTAGATTCTGGTTTATACACTTTGAATCTGTATTAGCTAATCAAAAAGTTGGCGATGACATCAACAAAAATAGCAAAATTAGGCAAGCAAAAACATTCAGCAAACCAGTAACATTTTACTAACACCGACAATTAATAAACAATACAATATCTTAATAATAGATTACTACTTAATAATGTTACGATGAATATGAATATTGTCAATTTCAAAAATTATTATCAGAGGTGGAATTGCGTGACCAAAAACCGTCACAATTCCTCAGATGGTTGAGAGACCTGGCACGTAACAAATTTTCAGACGAAATGCTGGAGATGTTGTGCAATCAATCACCTACCACAAGCTGTAAGAGCTGTTCTTACAGTCAGCGATATAAAGGAACACGATAGCCTGGCAGCTATTGCAGATAAGACCTTAGAGACGACGCGCACGATCTAAATTTCTGAAGTTATACCAACCCACTTCGTAACATGATTTAGACATAGTGGACGAGTTAAGAAGATTACGCTTAGAGGGCATCCAATTCAAGCGTCGAGCATCGTGGCGTAAAAATAGATGGGGAAGTAGTCGAACTCGATCAATCCATCCATACAGATCAACATCTCATCGCTCATCTAAGGACAGTAATTGGTTATGCTTTTATTATTATCGCTACAAAGATAAAGCGATCGAATGCGTTCAAACTTGTAACTGTAATCAGCAAGATAAACAGAAAAACTAAGCGGAACATAGCAGACGCTGGATACCTGTGCTATCTTACCCTGCTCCCGTCTATCCGTAGCAGACATTCATAGTTTTTACAAATTTCTAATCGATACTAGAGCAAATATTTCATTGATTGCCGTGATTAATAAAACACATTGTTTTAATAAGTGTCGGAATTATGAACTCTATGCAGCTAACGGCACAGTCATAGAGACATACGGTACAAAGACATTAATATTAAATCTAAAATGACGTAACCAGTACCGATGGACTTTCGTAATTGCATATATGTAGTCCGGTGAAGCTGTTAAGGCCTTGCTAGGTCAATAGCGTAGTCAGTTCGAAAAATAAATAATTGCATATGTTAAGCAGGCGATTTTAGGACCAGATTTTCTAAGTGATTATGGATTTTTAGTGGGCTTAAAACTAATTTAAATGTTATTGGTTCAGTTAGTAAGCTAGTATAATCTTCGATAAATATGGAATATTCAGGTCATTAAAGAGCTCTTGGACAATCCCCCTGCACGTTGTCTCAGAAACAGATGGTTATCTACGACTTAGTCCGTAAATTAATTTTCATTAGTAAAATGGATAGCTACCCTCTTCTAAGGTTACAAGACTTCACCTATATGTTAGCTGGTAAATACATATTTTTTAGAATTTATGTCATTCGTACTTATCATTGTATTATTGTTAAACGAAAACAAATTGAAAAAACGACTATAATAACTCTGTTTGGACTTTATAACTTAACACACGTAAGACATTTGGATTTCGAAATGCAGCTCAAACATTTAAAAATTTATGGATCGTACTGTATTAATCGGTTTAGATAACGTATTTTGCTATATTGACAATCTAATTATTTCTAGCGAATAAATATCTTCTTACATGCTTCACTTAGAACAATTATTTAAACGTTTTGAATACTATATACCTACTAATTTATCTAAATGTTGTTTTGGATGAAATAATATCGAATTTTTAGGGAAGTATCTGATTCTGGTATAAATCCTCTGAAATATAAAGTAACAGTTACACTAAACTGTTTTAAAAATACAACAGTAGAAGAATTACGAAGATTCTTAGGAACGGTGAACTTTTTCTCAAATCTCACATTCTTAAGGCAGTAAAGTATTACTCGATTTTAAATACGTATTCTATATTCTATTAAATACGTATTGGTTCTAAAAATAAAGATAAAACTGTTATTCAGTGGGCACAGAATACTGACGAAGCATTCGCAGAATGCAAGTTGAGTCTTTAGAATGTAGTAACGTTGTCGTAGATGGACGCGGCGATTGTGCCAGATGTGCTATTAATGCTGATGACGGACGAATCAAATATCGCTGCAGCTGCAATATTGCAGCAGTGTATCAACGACGAACGGTCGCCTTTATGATATTTTTCAAAGATAATATCATAGTCAAGATGAAATATTCTGATTATGATCACGAGTTGCTAGCTATTTATTTATCAATAAAATAGGTTCAAAATTTAATTGAAGGACAGCAATTGACAGTCTTTAATGATATCATAAACCGCTGATGTACGCTTATACTAAAACTTTCGTCAACCTGCATTTATTAGTGAATTCACTACGTATATACGATATATAAACGGTAAGGAAAACATCATAGCCGACGAATTATTGCGCGTTGAAACTGTATACCGTCCGACCACGACTGATTACCAAGAATTAGCGTTAGCTCAAAAAAACGATGACAATTTAAAAAGCATACCTATTGATAGTAATTTGATAATCGAACAAACAGTTGTACCACAGTATGGTGGGTAACCTATTTTTTGTGATATTTTGACTAGAAAAGTAAAGCCATATTTACTTGAAAAGTTTCGATGAATTGTTTTCGGCTCAGTTCATAATTTGAGTCATCCTGGCATTCGCGCCAGTAAAAATCCAATTAATTCGTGATATATATGGATTTAATATGAATTGTGACATATTAAATGAGCTAAAACATGTATACAGTGTTAACGCGCCAAGGTCAATCGTCACACTCATGCTGAAATAGAAACCTTCAATAAGTGCGATCGATTGAAACATATTCAACTAACCACAACTGATGGTAACAGATACTGTATAACTATCAGAGAAAGATGCACGCGATGGCCAGAGGCATTTCCAATAAAAGATATTACGGCCGAAACCGTTACTAAGATTTTGTATAGTTACTGTATTATTCATCTCGGCTGCCCCGTTCATCTAACAAGAGGTCAGGGTGGACAATTCGAAAGTTCATTATTATTATCTCTGCTGAAAATTGTGGGTGTTCAAAGAATTAGGACGTCGTCCTGAAATGGTGCGGTAGAATGTTCGCATAGTTCATTAAAAGATGCACTCGCCATCCGGTTAAATGCTTTATCAACATTTTGCGTTGATGAGTTACCAACGTTGATGCTAGAAGAAAGGTCAGCGATACGATTGAATATCGTTTCCAGCACAACTGAAATAGTATATGGTGGTACATTACGTTTACCAAGTGATGATTTCTATGTGAAAAATGAAAATAAAAATTCTGCCGACAGACAACAGTTCTAAAGTTTTATTATATTACTAGTTATACCCGTGACTACGTCCGCGTGAAATTTCATGTACAAAGACAGTGATTAACAGAATCGTATGTAAAAAGCTGTATTAAAACTCAACATCGACGATTTAACTGACCTCACCCTTTGTAAACGATTCCGAGACAGCGTGGCACTACAGGCATTGGAATCAAGTCACATTCGTGGAAATTATAATTGAAAATAAACATAACAAACCTAGAAATAACTTCCTTATCATTTGTGTTCTTCTTTGCAATGTTTTAGGCCATTAAACCAATAAAACGTTAAATTTAGCGCCATCTATGAATAGTTTCGAGAAATTTATATTTTTATTATTATATTTAATGAATTTTATGAGAAGATAAAATGACTCGGATTAATTCAATTTCATTTCAAATCAGTCCAAAATGTATCAATAGAACATACATCACTATATAGACAGCTGTTTGTTCTTATACGTATGCTACAACAATGTATGTTACCATACTAACTTCATCAAAATCGGTTGAGTCGTTATTGTGTGATACGCGTACAAACCAACCGATAGACAGACAGGAATACTGAAAACATGGAAATGTGTTCAGCTATCAACTCTGAAGCCCTTCAGAGTCATTTTTCTCAAATGTCGGTAACGAACTGATTTTGTCTTGTATCAGAGGAATACGTGTGGTGATGTACCTGCTTTTTTAGATATGCTGCTAGTCGAGGAGTCGAGCCGCAGTAGTTTTCATACAGAATACCCTAGACACTGGGTGTTCTCCGTGTGCAGGACGATAGGGTAGGGTATTTCGCGATTACTTCTTTTTTATTGGGGTTCGCAAAACCGCCACAAGATTGTTAAGTGAATTTCGCGTAAGACCACTCTAAGAACGGATGCTTTTTTTTCCTTAAAAATCGCGGTAGTGCGGGTTTTGCGCTCGTTCACCAATGGGCATGCATTAAGGTTCGCCAACCACGTTCCGTTTACTAACCATGAACAGATTATGCTCTGGTATTCATTCCAGCACATATGATATACCACAGGCAAATAAAAGTTTGAAAAAAAAGACGAAGAACTCTTCCTGTTACGGCGAGTACGTAACATGTCTTTTTGGTGTTTTATTATAAACTTTTACCGTACCAAATTTCATCAATAACCATCCTGTAGTTTTTGCGTGATGCCTTTGTAAACGACAAACAAACACAAATTCTAATAACCCTGGAGATGTGTTCCTTATTTGTTGATTCTAAGACACTCCAGAGTATTTCATCTTTTTACTCTTTTAATGTAATTATATAAAATAAAAACAGATAACAATGACAGCCTGTTAATTTTCCACTTATAAGAAAAGATCATCTTACTGAGTGAGAAACAAACTTTATCATCTCGTCACTTTATCAGCACATATTGGCTACAATATTGGATACATTCGTTTACATGAGACCCACTGCAAGGCCATATAACCTCTTCCCGTAGGAAGATATTGACTTAGTCATCACACCAGCCCAAGACGTCTTGACGATTTCAAACTCCGAAAAATCCAGTTCTTTATTACCCCACATACGGTGGCACTATATGAAAATTTCTACGGTTCAGCTCACGATATTTTGCTTCAGCATCAGCGGATTCTGAAAAATTCGTTGGTACATACCGGGATTAAATCCTGCGGACATCGAGTTGACATTCCACCAACCAACTACTCAACCACCACAGCTGATGTATTTATAATACACGCCGAGAGATTATAGTTCTCTACCATCCTAACACACAGAGATTAAGCACGAAAATATGTGAAAGCCTCAGGATCCCTTCCAGTGTTTTCATACACATTCAAGCGACAGTCTTGTTTAAAAAAAAATTTAAACGACTCTTAAAATACTTACTGTTACATGCACAAGCTAGACCCTGAATACATTTGGTCAATGCCCCTCTCGAACGAGAATATGATCCAGGAATATTATAAACAAAAGTAATACTTACTCTTCTGAATAAAGTTTCAATGGATATATTATTCATATTTAATACGGTTTGTAATTCAAACAACATTTTCTTCTGTTCAGCATTGGCGAAGAAAGTCGAATGCAGAACTGGTACTAAGCGTAAAATTTCGAATATGTATTCCGCAGTTACATTGACAGGTAGCATCCTGAGGAAATAATCACACATTTTAACATAGCCCTCTTTATTAGCTACTTCAACAAAATTTACCCCAGAGCAATACGAAATCTTTAGGCTTACTTTGCGAATATGGAAAATCTTAAAGAGTTACATGTGGTAAAAACGTTTTCTCTTCCAAATATTCTTTGGAGGTCATTACGTCTTCATCGGAAGATTGTGTATGTACATATATTAAAGTTAATTTAATACAAATTGAACAAATAAACTTACAAATTATGGGCAAAGGCATGCGCTGCCTTACGAGATACGATATTCAAGTCGCATATTGTCACGGCTGGAAAAGGCACATCCCATATAGCCGCTTGGGTAGTTTCTATCACCTGTAAACGATTACATATCTTTCTATAGACTCAAGTCGTTAAATTGAAAATGTAAATTTAGATAAGCATGAAAGAATTGAAACAATAAACATGGTGATAAATATCGAAACGTGGCGCAGTCTATATCCGCTTGAATAATTATATTGCCGTTTGGGTCGTTTCCATCACCTTCAATCGATTACACATCTTTCTATAGACTCAAGTCATTGAATTAAAAATGTAAATTTATGTAAGCATGAAAGAATTGAAACAATAAACATGGTGATAAATTTGGAAACATGATACAGTGTATATCTACTTGAATAAATATTAATCGTTGTGTATCGCGCAAATCTTGGTCAATAAAATGATAAATGTTCCAAATAATCGCAACATTGGTTATCAAACCCATCAATAATATTAAAAACTTATTCAAATCATTATCGTTTTCTTTATACCAAACATATGTATTTGAATAGTAACAGATACAACACTATCAGTAATACATGGATACTAACCGTGAGTATTGGATTCCTCGCATACCACCTGTAGGAAGTGACCACAAAGGAAGCAGCACATACAATGCTTAGCGCCACAAATAATGCCCAACATGCTCTGTTAATTAAATTTAATCATTTTATACGACAGGTGCGAACCCCATGCCTCGCTTTTGAGAGACTCTGAAGTGAAACCTGGATTTTATTTTCGTTCCCTTCTCAAATTTGATTTCATTTTTGTAATTTTAGCACTATAGAAATCAAACGTCACGACAAGGTCAAATAAAGAGACTTATCGGTTGATCACATGATAGAACAAGATAGCATGCATTGGTTTTGTTTACATGATTTACATATTTTTTAAATATGAATAGTCTAAAAACATATATTATGATAAAATTTTGCCATGTAATGTCATGTCATGTAAATAATATGTTCAAGTAATTTCAAGTTTTAAAAAAATGTGTAAGGAAATTCAAACGTCTCACAACTTATCACGCCTTTACATAAAATCTCCGATCACTATGTTATTATTGGAGCGAAGTTCCTTAATCAAAGTTTTGGTAGGAGTTGAAAATCATCACGTAAGGAAAAAGCATTATGCTTTCTGCATGCAACTTTCTCTCTCTCTGTCAGTTTATGTGTGCGTGCAAGTATCGAAAGTCGTTATACTTGATAATAATTGAATAATCTGAACCAAATGAATATTTTGCCTAAAATATTATATGAAACGTTTCTTAATTTACACTATTACCATTTAAAACCAAAGGAAAAATAATTAAAAAATAAATATTACACAGAGAGGGAGAGGCGAAGGATGAAGTATAACGCTTTATCCTTATGTGACGAAAATATACAAACATGACCAACATAAATCTCCATAACGAGTTACATTTGGAGTTGAACAAAAAGTATATTAGTTGCCTTCGTTTGCTGATCGCACACATACGAGTGTATTACTTCTCTCAAAGATTTTAGCTTATGTTAAGTAAATATGTACTGATTTTATACATAATTCACACAAAACTCTTAAATAATATATAATAATGTTTATTCGATCCAAAAAAGGTGTAATTCAAAATTATCGAGTTCCTCAATTCAGTTTGTTGTTATTTCAAAACCATAAGTATATTCAACACTGTGATCATAAGTAGAGTAAAACAGTAACAGCAAATCTCTACAACCGATCACCTGTCGCCATTGTCATACCGGGTTCATGCCTCTTGGCAGATAGAATGTACATTTGCTGACTTCAAAACGTGTCATACCAAAAGAGATTGCCGTTACTCGATTATGTTATCTAATTATAACGTAATATAGATAAATTTTAAAATACTAACCTTTCAATAACATTAAGCTCATTCATAACTATGTATTTATATCCGTGTAAATCTGTTCTTTCGCAGAACTCCACAAACTTTCTCGACCAGAAACCTTTTTTATATTTTTTCTCATCCGATATCCAATTACCTTCACACTTGGATCCTTTAATACCACAATCTGATTTATCCAGACAATGATTAGCCATGATTATCTATCAAATTATATTTATACCAGATTCGTGAAACACGGTTAACTAGTTTGAAAAGTGAAGTACGTTTGTCGGTGGCACACAAAACAGCGATTACAAAGCTTTGATCGAATGATAGCTGGATTATTTAAATAAACACGATTAATGACAGGTCCGACCATTTAACCTTCATGAAACCATTAATTTGAACTCATGGTGATTTTAGACGTGCTACCATACGGGGTGAGTACAGGCAACTTTCATATTCCAAGCAATTTTTTATTTTTTAATATATTTTATTTATTTCCTTATTTACACATGTGGATAAAACAAAAGTCAACAGTCCGATGAAAAATATAATAACAATAATAAAAAGGAGTAAACTAGACTGAAAACCTAACACGCTTAATCACATCGATACAACTCACACTATCATTACATAGTATAAAATAAAGTCCCCTAGCGCGTCTGTCTGTCTGTCTGTTCGCGATAAACTCAAAAACTACTGAACGGATCTTCATGCGTTTTTCACCAATGGATAAAGTAATTCATGAGGAACGTTTTAGTATATAATTTGTCTTTTTTTTAATATCAGGGCGGAACATCGTCCGCCCGGCCCGCTAGTTAATAATAATGACAAATTAATATTATATAAACATTACATATAGAAAAACACTTGACAAAGAAAAGAAATAGAAAAAGCGGAATTGAATTAATTTATAAAAACTAAAATTAATGTATGTAGAAGAAAACAAGATGGCAAATATAATCAAGAATATTGGAATATTATTAACTAAATGTTGTTTAAACAGTCATTGATATAAAATGTGTTTAATTGTCCGTTTGAATTTTGTTTGCGAGCTATTATAAAACCATTCTGATATTCTGAGTATTATTGTATTATTAACAATATTGCCTAAAATTTGTAAAAAATGCAGTTTCTTAGTAGATTACGAAGACGTGGGTTTCTTATATTTAACTGGAAACCGGGATCAAAAAACATGAGGAAGGGGTGTATAGAAAAATATGCTGAATGCTTGATAAAATTATGTTTAATGTTGTGGGTGTGGTCTTTAGACTTATGTGTGACTTTCAAAAGATTTTAATTAAGTTGTAGTACTTCGAGGTGCACTTTTTTATAAGATATTGGTACAACCTTAGCCGGTGTATATCTGGTATCTTAGAAAGCCATACTTTGACAAAAAATATTTAAACGGCTTCCCGTCTAGAATTAACAGGTGATTTGGTTGAAATAATGATGGCGGTTTCCGTAGTACACGAAGAAATCTCTGAAATTCCTGGTAGACTCCTGAAATTCCTGGTAGACTCCTGAAATTCCTGGCTTTGATGAGTGATACAGGTATCTAACTGACTATCTGTGCTTAATAAAGCGATGTGCTGTCAACCGTGATAACGTGGAACTAATGTTATTGCGAGGTGAGCACTATATGTGAATTCCTTTTTCATTTCGACAATTTATACCCGCATACACATTAAAAGTTCGCGGCACAAATTGTTCGTGTTTATAATAGATGCCGAGACAGGTGGACTAATCCTCAATGTAATTGTAGCAGTTAGACGCTCGAAGGCACCCACTGCCTCTTAAGACTTGTGCGTAATATATACAAAAAAGTAATACAAAACAAATTTAAAATACTATTATAATAATATGAAATTGGCATATGTTTATCATTAAGTTGGCTCGGTGTCATTTATACCTAAACTAGCGGGTCCGGCAGACGTTGTCCCGCCATGATTATATAAAAATCCTTGACAAATTATATACCAAAACGTTCCTCATGGATCACTTTATCCACTGGTGAAAACTGCTTGAAAATCCGTTCAGTAGTTTTTGAGTTTATCGCGAACAGACAGACAGACAGACGCGGTAGGGGACTTTGTTTTATACTATGTAATGATATCGTTACTGCTTACTTATTATGAAAAAGCATTGTGATAATGTGTAGTCTATATTCTTACTATGAAAAGATACTACCACGAAATGTAGAATACATCTGCTAGTGAAAGTCCCAATAAAACCGGCTTAGACGTTTCAGAGATTAGATGCAACTATGTTCACAGCGGTAAAAAAGTTTTGCGAGGACTGTACATGTAGATCACTTTAACACGTATAATAACACATTAGTACATTGCATCTAAGTGTTATACGTTCGCAGTAAATAATAAACCATTCTGTATAAATCCTGATAGTACAGCTATTAAAAACGAATAATTAAGACCATTAATCATTCTTATCTGACGTTTACAAATACTGAAAGGTTAAACGTTTATATATTATAAACTTAGATACCTTTCTTGACACTTTTTCCGTAACTTTCGATTTTTATTCACACAAATACAAAAAAAGAATTAAATTTACTAGCGATAAGTTTAGAAAACATTAACCTTTAAGATTTGAATAAAGTGTACGTTTTCTGAAATAAATGATTTCTAAAAAAAATTTAAAGTTGCTTATAAATTAGTTTACATCTCGTATAATCAAAAGCAATGATTGGTTCTAAGATAAATTTATCTAAGAGACTATAACAAAGAATGTTTACTTAGAAAATTTTATTTTAAAAACATGGAATTCTTTTTCCAAAAGTAGTTATTTGTTTATTGATTAGTGTTACATTTTCATCGCATTTCAATCTTTTTTGTCATCATGGATACGTTAAAAATTCGAGTAATTATGGAATATGAGTACCGTCGTGGCAGCAACGCGGCACAAGCGGCACGCAACATCAACGACGTTTACGGAGCTAACACTAGAAACCAACGCACCACCTGTTATTGGTTTGCTCGCTTCCGTTCTGGGAATTTCGACCTGAAAAATGAACCTCGCGGTCGTCCGAAGACTTTGGTCGACAATGACGAATTAAAGGCGATTGTGGAAGCTGATGATACACAATCTACGGCTGAATTAGCAGCAGCTATCGACGTTAACGTCAAAACAATATTGGTCCATTTGCGTCAAATTGGCGAGGTAAAATGGGTACCCCACGAACTCAATGATCGCCAGCGCGAAGTACGCGTCGAGACGTGCCTTGCACTGCTCAACAGACACACAAGTGAAGGAATTTTGAACCGCATTGTTACCTGCGATGAAAAATGGATTCTGTTTGATAACCGCAAGCGCTCAGCAAGTTGGTTGGATCCTGGTTCAGCACCTAAACAATGCCCTAAACGAAAACTTACCCCTAGAAAAGTGATGGTCCCTGTTTGGTGTTCTAGCGCCGGTGTGATTCATCACAGCTTCTTACCAAACGGGGTGAGCATTACTGCAGATGTGTACTGTGAAGAACTGAACACAATGATGGGGAAGCTAGCACATCTCCAACCAGCATTGGTCAATCGCTCGTCTCCGCTGCTCCTGCACGACAACGCGCGACCTCATACTGCACAGCAGACGGTCTCCAAGTTGCAAGAACTGGGGTTGGAAGTTCTCCGTCATCCGGCTTACTCACCAGACCTTGCGCCTACAGACTACTACTTTTTGCAGAATTTGGATAACTCCTTGGCGGGAAAAAAATTCAATACCCGAGAGGCAGTACAAAATGCCTTTGAAGAATTTGTTGCCTCCCGTTCAGCTGATTTCTTTAAGAAGGGCATCAATAAACTGCCACTGCGTTGGCAAAGAAAGATGCATTGATTGCATGGGTGATTACTTCGATTAATACAAATAAAAAATACATGAAAAAAATTCGTTTAAATTTTTTCATACAAAACGGCAATTTCATAGGTAAAGACCTAATATAAACTAGTTATTGTGCACAAGTGAAATGGATGGGAAATAATACCACGGAGCATGGATTCTGATTTGCCACAAAACTTCCTGGAAAGTTCCAACACCGGCCACCATCTTGTTAGTTAATTGAAATTATCGCAAGATACTTGTAATATCATCATTACCTATGCGACAATGGCAGTAATAATCTACTAAGATTGGTTGCCAAAAATAAAATTAGTAATGGATAATAAACAAATGAATAACGTGCGAACTATACACGCATTTAGAGCAATCTCTGTCCCTAATGTAACTATAATAATAACATGATTTCAGAATTACACGTTTCAGATATAAATGTTTAGTTTTACTTTACTCTTGCACTGTTTATTTTTATTCTAATAACATTTTACAAAGATATGTTCTTATCTGTTTTTGTCAGAGAGGAATGAAAGTAGTGTCTTGAATTATTTATTCACTACGCAAATGATTCAGATAACACCGTTTTTTCACAATAATCTTGTTCCCTTGTAGTACAGTTTTCTATTATGAGTGAAATAATATCTAAGCGAATGTGACGAGAATTTACGAAAATAAATTAAAATAATACTCCTTTTAAAAAAACATATATTAATAGCGGCAACTCTTAGCGGGAAAATGTTAAAAACCTCTTTGTACCTATTCTATAATTTATATTTTTCAAAAGGACAGATTCTATTTCATTCTTATTCGAAAAAAAAATCAATGAAAGTAAAGCAACTGAATCAGCAAATCTATTGTTTTAATTTATAAATTAAGTGTAAATTTTCTAACATACTGACAATAAATCGAACCTGAAATTTCACAACAACTGTTGCATGTTTCTAATAAACTAACGACCTAGATATTAACTAGGTCTTACTAAAACAACAGATACCTAGAATAGGTATAATATTAAACCTAGCCAGGCTAGCTCGATAGTCTGAGTTATTTAAATATTAATGACACAGCGCTATTCACGTAAAGGCTAATAGAAGAAAACCTGGTTTATATTTTATGTATAATTTGCTCATGTGGCTTTTACATTTCTCTGAAATTATTAAACTCTGTAAGATCATCGTATTGTATAAAAACTGGCCGAAAGGCAATGGGATTTTCCTTTGCCACCGTCTCTTGTTCAACATTTCATACTCCTCATTTAAATCGACCATTTCATCTAATTCATACTAACCATTATTACATCTTAAAAATTGTATGAACTAAATACTAGAATGGTTTCTAATCTGCTGCAGCTAAGAGTTATGCAGAAGGTTTCCATTCACTCATGTCCATACCATTCGAATTAAAAATACGAAATTCGAAATAAATACGACAAGAGAAGTTTTTTGATTGAATTTTGCAATATTTTAATCAGTAAAGCGGCACAGCACATTCAGGCTAGGCTTTGGTTTTCACACAATGAGAGAACAGTTGGAACTCCATAATGGAACTTCGTTTACGGTTTGTTATATGTTATGCCTGTCTGTGCATTTTCTATATTCTATTAATTGGTGTACATAATAGTTTAAAGCCTTTATGTCTACATATTATATTACTGTACTACTATTCATTTCTTAACCTGCAAAATGGATATTAGTTTGTACTAATATTAATTATATGTAGAATATACTAACCATTTGATTTGACACCAAATTCTCTTTATAAATTTGACTTCCCTACGTATTATAAAACAAAGTCCTCTGCGAATTCTATCTGTTTGTCTATTCGCGATAAACTCAAAAACTACTGAACGGATTTTCATACGGCTTTCACCAGTAGATAAAGTAATTCATGATGAAGGTTTGAGTATATAATTTGTCAAGGTTTTTTTTTTATTATCAGGACGGGATTAGACAAAACTACCTATTAAATTGAGAAAAATTGTAGAATGAAATAATACTAAGTTTTTCCAATTATGTTCTTTTTTTTCATTCATGTTACTATGTATAACTGAATATAATCTTCAAGCAACAGCTTTTCCTAATCCAGTAAATAATTAACATATTTTAGACCCTAGCATCCCTTAGATATTGCACATTCTTAGCTTAGAGGTCTCTAAATAGTTAATGTCGGCGTAAATTGAAATCTGCTTGACGAGGTGAAATGACAAATCACTCTCAACCTGCTAAATCACGCGGTACTGATAAAGTAGGGAACAAGCCATACGTCACTGTGGCTTATTTTCTGGTTCGAACTGCATCGTGCCATCGTTTATTATTTCAGTGAACGGTAAAATGATTAAGCAAACATTTGAAACAAAATTCGAACTACAAATGATGCCGCGGATACCAAGTGCAATATGAAATTACTTTTATAGCAAATATGAAGTTGAACTAATCACAACTTCGGTGGTAGCGTTTTTCAAATACGACGTAATCGAAATAGTTTCAGATCTTACAATTATTCCTTTATTTTTGTTGAATATTAACACAGTGACAAAAAATAACATACTGATACAGATAAAGGTAAAATTTTCCGTAGGTCATGTGGATTATTCATCCCAAATCGAAAATTTATTATTAAGCACCTGCAGTAGCAGCACTAAGGACCTAGTTTCCTTTAATCTTAGCGCTTTATATATCATTTTAGCTTCAAATCAAAATATAAAAACTATTCCTTATTATGGCAAGCGTTGCACTAGACTGAGTAAATTCAAAAACATGTAATATATAAGTGGAATTAAGATATTGAATATAGGGAGTAATTGGTTGTATGATATAGGACGTATGTATTCAAAAGTTTAGAACATTATATGTTAATTTTTAATTATATAACATTCCCTCCGTACTTTCCTAAATACAGGCTTTGTGCGAGAAAATCATTACTTCAACGCTCGCTTTTCTAAACTTGAAGCATTATGCCAAGACGAACACCTATTTGGTTCCTTGAAACACTTTTTATATTACATCTCTCTTGTATCACCTTATAACACATTTGTTGATACGTGTTGTTTGTGTGTCAAATAAAGGTGTCATTTTTTCTTTTACCATGTAAACCACATCTTCAATTATCCTCACATGTGAATCACACGCTATAGTTCATAGAGCCATAAGCATAGTGAATTCGGCCCCAGAAATATATATAAACGGTTGTTTAATGATATATAGACACTAATAAAAACATAATATCCTGGAAGTTTCAGATCTGTAATTTAATTGGGTTTCGAGAAATATGCAAAAACAGAAAAAAAGAAGACATTTTTTTTCAATGATCCTATACAGCTATATAGCTCTTTTTTTCTAGAAGCTATTAGTAACCCCAAAACATATTAAAAATTTAGATCAATCGGAGGTGTCGATCCAATTTATTTTGTTTTTTACACATTCGCTTTTCGGAAAAACCTATTACATTAGAAATCTGAATTTTTCGAGATGTTATTATCTCACTTGTGCCTAACTATCCCCTAAATAACATTTAAATATCTTTCTGGGTCCCATTCACTATGCTTATTCCCCTACGGCCATAAACAATTAATGAACCATGAAGGTATCTGATATATTTAAATAATTACTGAGACATTAATACAAAAACAAAACAAACATTCCAAATGATTTTTTATATTTTGTATAAATTATTGTTTTACAAAAAATATATCTCCAAATATATAATAATATCATTACAAAATAACTTGATACACTTTTGTACAATATTACTCAAATTTAAAAGTTAAAACACTTATTCATCAAAAAATCATTGTTCTGAATACGTTACATAATATCCTTACAGCAAATATTGCTAATAAAAAACTTTTCCTAAATAAGTTTTTTTTTTAATCTCTCATAAAATATCTAAATAGTCATAATTAAGATGATAATTTACATCATAATCTTATCTATACACTAAACGTCCCTGAATACTTGTGACCAATAAAATCTATAGAATACATCTGATTTGACGATAGAAAAGCGAATTCACTAACTAGCCATTAACAGTATTTTCTTGTTAGTCGAAAAAACCTTTCCCCATTTCCGATTCATTCGATTAAACAGAAATATATCCTAAAAAAGGGGAACTTAATTTTGGTTTATATTTTTCTTAAAACTCAAGTAAGTATAAGATTGTTTCATGCGCGTCTTTCTTTTTGGTACAATCTTATGTACAACTAATTATTTACATTCACAACAAAAATACCTATTACTCAATAAACATTGGATAGAATAGTAAAATTCGTAAGTAATATTTTTTTTTCGTTGTATCTCCATAATTTGAATGAAATGCGCTAAGTATATATAATATCTAAAACGACTACACAAAGGAAACACGAGATCGTGAGCGAAATCAAAATAATACCAATTTTTGTATGATTTTGTATGATTTTGATGACATTTTAATTACTACATTTCTTTAAAGATAGTACGTGTTACCAAAATGTTACATAAACGTATTTACATTTACGTATTTACATAAAAAAAGGAATCAGCAAATGCTGGAAATATTACTTGTTCGGTGATTAATTTCTTAAATAACCGATTAGATTTGAAAAAAACATTTTTGAATTTTATGAGCTATTCGACATCAGAATACAGTTGCGAGCTGTGCGATTGCCACACAAAATGTAGCCTACAGAGTACACTGAATGACAACGAAGTACTATTGCTGGCGGATAGAGTGACGCGTCACGGGATTAACCGAACTGTGAATGCCCATGATAGCGAGGTACCACACCGTGCGGTACAGTCACGTTCTCATGTGCCTACGCAACAGCCGTGATTCATTTTTTTTTAATACGATATCTGTGTAAGCTTAACTAAAATCGTTAACAATAATTAAACATTTGGAAAATTTCAAGTGAAACACCCTCGCACTGCTGGTAAATAATAACAATTCGTTCCTTGAGATTTCCTTAAGTAAATTGTTTTATATATTCGACGTACTCTTTAAAGTTGATTCTGTCGAAACAACCACGTTTTAATACTCAACACTTAACAAAATGAAAAACTTCACACGTATCAATAATTCGGTATCAATTCGTTTATATCAGTGAAATTCTTAACGAAGTGCGGCCATTCTTTAAGTATATTGAACAGTTTATCACCGGGACTAAGTGTAGAGGACAACTGCCGATGGGCAAATAATTTATAATTCTTATCCAACTTCCCTAAAGCGACACCTATTTTTATTAATTTCTTACACGCGTCCAATTGCTTCGCCGGAGGCGCTTCGTTGTTGAATGTTCCTATGAAGGCAATAGCGATACTGTATTTATTGTAACCAAGAGTATGAGCTCCCACTTCATCCCAACCACGTCCGTAGTAAGCAGAACCGTCACCACCTACTAAAAAATTATATCCGATATCGGACCATCTTTTCGATTCTATATGGAACATCTGTATGAGACGCACCCGTAGGACACATTCACTCTGTAACAAGAATATACAATTGATTCGAAAAAACACATTATTATAAAGCGAGGTGGAACAAAAACTAATTGCAGAATGTATGTAAAT
The DNA here is from genome assembly GCA_036509395.1 of Antheraea yamamai. Classification (NCBI taxonomy): domain Eukaryota; kingdom Metazoa; phylum Arthropoda; class Insecta; order Lepidoptera; family Saturniidae; genus Antheraea; species Antheraea yamamai. Next base: position 20,745,499 of record AP028424.1, read on the forward strand.
AAACACCAGTGGTCGTTAAACTTGTAACCCAAAAGAGTCAAAATGAACAATACAACATTGAAGATTATGCAAAGTGCTTCTTTTGAAGTGAAAACTTCTGTAGGCGCGTTGAGCGGTATTTTTGGCAGGAGATTTATAGTTTCGCGTCATGACATGTTACGTATGACCATGTCGTATAGCGTTTCCGCGGCTCGCGTCTGACTAGCGACGCGTAGCATAGGGGCCTGTGTAGATGTAGTATTCATATTTTGCAGTTTATCATACGTTTGATTGATTAATAGACTTTATTTTTTTTTATTTTTTTTTTTATGTCATTGGAGGCAAACGAACAGGTGGGTCACCTGATGTAAGTTATCACCACCGTCCATAGATACTTGTAACACCAGGGGAGTCGCAAGTGCGTTGCCAGCCTGTGTTGGGGGGTGGGGAATGAAGGGAAAGGGAAGGGAAAGTGGAAGGGGAGGGGAGGTGGGTCTCCGGCGCTCTCACTGACCGAACGAAACGCAACAATGCAAGCACTGTTACTTCACGACGGTTTTCTGTGAGAGGGTGGTACTACCCCGGGCGAGCTGACCCATTCATGCTGAAACCAGTAATAGCTTCAGCATGGCTCTACCACCTACCAAAAATGTATTATAAAAATGTATATAATATATAATTATTGCACCGAGCGCAAACAGATATGAAAACCACGCTAATGTTAATAATTCAAACAAACAAATTCTGAAATTTAAATATTGTCATATATGGAAATTCAAAAGAGAACACATCTCATTGTTTTACGTTTTCACTCCTGTCGGCAGTTCTTATGACTGCGTCAACTTTTTTTTTCTTTTAAACTTAAGCTCCGCTTTAGTAGAGTCATTTTTTATGGAAATAATTGGGATTATATATTTTAAGCGACTAGCCGTACTGTTTTTGTTTAATAACAGTGTGCCTCTTTTCTTCTTCATAGGCTTACGTTTCAAAAACAACGTGCTATTTACAAGGCAATTTAATAAATAATATTCCGTGTCCGTGTTCGACCACTTAGTCGACTAATTCTCTTTCTCTTGGGATTGTAATTGTCAGGTTCGTATGAATGAGAATATTTGTAAAATAGTACGGAAAAGTTAAAAAATTGCTTTAGAAAGTTCTCCAATAAAATGTTGAGTAAGTGCGACAGAAGATAGTACGGAGGTCTTATAAGATAGTGACAGATAGGCATGGAATAGTTTAGTTGACAATATGCGTCTCTTCGTCGATTTACATCCGCGAAACGGGGACGAACAGTACAATAAATAAACTTTACATTACTATACTAGGAAATTGTAAATTGTATTTATTATATGAAAAACTTAGTAGGTCAATGATTTATAATGAAACTTTTATAATATACCAGCTGACCCGGCCACGCCTTGCTGTGGCTCGGTTATAAGATGAATTATTAATAAAATAATGGGGTAATGAGTCTGTCTAAAAACTGTCGAGCACGGAAAATCCGATATATCAAAATAAAAACGTGGCGCCATCTATGAGATATCTATAACAGTCGTAGTCATAGTTTTTTGTCAAGAAACTAATTTAAAGCACCATCTGTTCGAGACTGATGAAACATTATTATTAACAATGACAATCATGTAATTTGTAATTAAAAATTATTGATGCCATTAATTTAAATACACATTTTTTTAATTTATCTAGATCAGCGTTTTTCAAAGTGTAGGTCGCGAACCCTAAAGGGTTCGTGAAGCTTCTATAGCGGAGTTTCAAAAGGTTGGGAAAGCTACTGCTATAAAAAAAATCAATAAAGTTTTAAAAAATTTATTAAGAAAAATGTTAACTAAAGGACATAATCATTTATATTAAATAAATATAATATAAAAAAAGCTTAGGAGAACTCTTATGTATTTATCCGAACCCTAATTATGAAAATGACTAAACATGTTAAATTGAATTTGTCACAAAATAAAATACATGAAAGAAAAGTAACAGGTATCGCGAAATATTTCCTCATACAAAAGGGGCCGTGTCAAAAAAAAGTTTAAAAAACACTGATCTAGATATCCTATCTCTCAAGTTGGACCAAATTATACATACATGCCAACTTTCATGAAGATCGGTTGAGTAGTCTCGGAGTTCATCGTGGACAAACATCATGAATGTGGATTTTTTTATATAAAACTATTTGAAATTTCAAATTAATTCAAACTATTTGTTTATCAAACTCTTCGTATGTTTAAACAGTAAAGATTCCTCACCTGATATGAACAATTCTCTGTAGCAGTGTGGGTTATTATCACCCAAGGTACAGGTTGTCTAATTTTGTCAATTTTATCCTCCGTAGGTTGTGCTAACCAGTCTGACCTTGAGACTATTCGAAGATGGTTCTTTGCTATTAACAATGAGTCCGCTGTAAATATATAAATAATCTCATTATACGATAGTAAAGACGTACATTAACGTTACATTTAAAATTTATTTTATTTACATAGAAATACCAATAAGAACAAGTCAGATCCGACCTAATTGACATGAATCTTATTATAACGCCGGAACAGAAAAACAGCGAAAGATGACGTCAAACGAATCATATGATGGAAATAACATAAATAACACTATTTACATTCTGAAATAAATTACTCTTAAAGTTATTTGAATTAATGAAAGTGGTTATTTCCGCCACATGCCATTGGTACATATATAATTGTTGAAAGACCAAATTATTTAGTAATGTTCTGCAGTTCCATCACACGTACAGTCGTCGTCAAACTTTTTGGCGGGTCTGAACGTAGCAATAAGTTCAGGCTTGTACGTAATAGAGATTTGAATACGTAACAAAGTAAAAAATATTATTATACGAATTTAAAATTGGCAGTTGTAAAGATTATAAAGAGGTAAAGTTTGTAAGTTTCTGAGGTTGTAGGGGTTAATATCTGGAACTACTGGTCCGATTTCAAAAATTCTTTCAGTGTTAGAGAGCTCATTTATCTAGGGAGGCTATAGGCTATATACCATCACGCTAAGACCAATAGGAGCGGAGCACCAATGAAGAATGTCTCAAACTAGTTTTTCTTTTCTTTCCGCTGCGTGTTAGTGTTAGCCCAAAGTAACTATTCCCCTAATTAGTAATACGTAAATTTATGTTTTACGTAACTATCTTCAGAGTGATTAACAACTTTGACGAGGACTGTACAAAAATTAAGAATTAAACAATCGAATCATAAAACAATATTTACATAAAAACAAAAAGATATTTAAAAACTGAATAATAAATAAATTCATTAGATAATAAAAGTTTTCGATTAATGTAATAAATGAATAAAAAAAAAACAGTAAAATTATCAAATTGAATGAATGGCCAACACCAGTGCTGAAAGCGAAGAGTCTTGCCGGCGATTTTAAGTGGACTAAATAAAATCATTATATTTCTTTTAAATATTCTTTTAACATTATCACGATTGAACAGTCATTTCGTCATTTCATTGATTCACAAGCTATCTTACCATAAGAATACTGTTGACTTTCGGTCCGAGACCCCTCATCTTCACACATCCAATTCGTGATATGTTTTGGAGCGTGACTTTCCCTACGGCTTCTGCGACCTGCGAACAGTCCTTTCGTTTCTAGCTACCATCTAAACGAGATCTCTTTTTAAATTGCTATATTTTGACATTTCCTAATCGGTGTCACAACTGAATGTTCGTCTCGTCACTCAATTTTTAACATTTTCATGTTAATATTATATAGAACATATTTGGGACAGATAATTTTTCTGATAATTAAAAAGAAATACAAAATATACACAATTTTCTTAACAACAAAATTCAATTTCAATTGTAAATATATCTTGACTAAATTTCGATTATCCAAAATGTATTATACAATCTATATAGAAAATGTAAGTTATTCAAAATGCATGGTCTCGTATATTATTTTTTAGAGATGTGTTGTGTCATTTGACTACACTCTTATTGTCTCTATGAGCAGCTGGGATTTATTTTAATGGTAAAGTTAATATTAAAATTGACTCAGTGATTTATATGAAATATTGTTAACTCATAATATTGCTTTTTTTTATATATATATCGAAATAATTGTTATAACTATATCGAATGAAAATATATATTTAAAATTGTTAATATACTTATATTGTGTTTATAAAATACGATTTAATGCCCACAAAATAACTATACCTTCGTTTATATAGTCCACTGTTTCGAATGGCAAGAAGTAAAATACTGATGAGAGTGTTAATAGCGTTAATGTGACAATCAAAACAAAAATGATATTAATATATCCATGATTGGAAACCATCACCGTTGAATTATCTGAAATAACAACAATGACATTTTATATATAGGTATTGATGGGTATAAATTTTATGTAATACATTTGAATACCTTCAATGCTTCCATTATCAGTGTTATTCTATGTACAAATAAATCAAATTAATGAGTATGTCTATGACTTAGTGATTATTATTAACACATTTGTAACAATCTTTAAATGTTTTAATATTTGTCTTATTGGTTGTTTTATTTTAAATCTAAATATATGTGTGTTATTAAGGAGATAGTAGTAGGACTTTTTGTAGGTGGTAGAGTCACGCTGAAGCTATTACTGGTTTCAGCAGGAATGTGTCGGCTCGCCCCCGGTACTACCACCCGACACACAGAAATACCCACGTCAACAGTGCTTGCATTGTTGTGTTTGGTTCGGTCAGTGAGAACGCCGGAGGCACACCCCTTTCTCTACCTCCGCCCTCCCTTTCCTCCTCCCCCTCCCCCCAAACAGGTTGGCAACGCAACCGCGACTCCCCGGTGTTGCTATTGTCTATGGACGGCAGTGATCACTTAACATCAGGTGACCAACATATTCGTTTGCCTCCTATGATATAAAAGAAAGACTTTAACACATATATTTTAATTATTGCTTAGAACCTATGTCATGGTAAAAGAAAATGAATATTCTTTATAACAGATATTTAAACACTATTGGTAATGCATTCATAGGTACATTCAACAATCATCATAGCAATTGGATGATTATACGGAATTATTAAAAATATATCTTGCTTTAGGAAAGCTGGATATGAATTATAAATTATTTGAAAAATTAGAAGCAAGTGAAACTGACTTGCACTGGTAGTGAGTAGTAATAATAAATTTCTCAGGACAGCCTTAATTATTTTTCTTTGTATATTAAAGAGGATTCAATCAAAACAATCACTTTTTAACACCTTAGCTCAACATTTAAAGGTATACTATATATATAACATATCCTGCAACTATTATTATTATTTATTCATTAAAATTCGTCCAGCCATTTTAATGAGTTTAATGAACAAAAATACTTTCAATTATGGTTGGAATTCAGGTAGCATATTACGTGTTCCTTTGCATGATTATCAGAAGTTGTATAAACATAAAGGACTAATAATATAGAATGTAAATAGATTGCTTAAGAAATAGCTATTTTACAAAAGATATACTTAAAAACTTGATCATTATAGTAATGCAAGTTCAGAAATTTATGAGGACTTGTTATAAACTCTATACATTAATTAGACACTAGGATATATGTTTATCATATATGTCAGAATCTATTTGGAAAAAAATGAATATAAAGAGGTTAACATAAGTTTCTAGACATGTAATTTAAAAAATATATAGTTTACTTCATAATGTGTATGATAAATAGTTTTTTTTTGTATATAACAAAAAAATACTTTTTTCACAGGCATTTTAAATTAATTAATTTATTTTATTATAATTCCTTTAATGTTATTGAAAAAGTGACTATTCGAAAGGGTTATGTTGATTTTATAATTTTAAGAGCACAGAAAACATTTGCGTACATTTGTAATAACTTACATGATGAGCCTTCTTCGTTATTAGATGAATTATTGTCATCATTATTATGATAAATCAGCAGTACAGAAATGACTGCACATATCCCACCTATTATAATAACACATATCGCCGAACAAGTCACTTTGTGCCACGTACGAATTTTTAGCTTCTTTTGAACTGTAAATAAAAAAAAGTATTTTAAAACATACCATAAACTGATATAATTATGATCACTTAGATTACAAACACAAGGACATTGGATTTCATTTATTACTACCTTGGTTACAGTGTTATATTTGTGTCTGTTGAATTAAACACATACTTTATTAAGAAATTCAATAGGTTATAATGACTACAGAATTATTGGCCATTAAAGGTATGTTTACTTTTTTTTAGTGAACATTTTGTATCAAACTCCATTATGATGTCATGAAATAGTCCAAAGCTTTCTTATTTTTTTTATTTACGAGTACACATGGTCATCACTTATGGTGGGTGAGCTTTAGTTTTTTACTTTTAAATGCGAAAAATAGTTGTAAAGGGTTGAAAGGGAGATGAAAAGTTATCTGGAAGTATCACATTTTTAGAGCTAAAAGCTTGAAACTAATTTTTTATGCTATTGATTCGATATAAATAAATATGACAATCAAAGTTTATAAAAGTTTTACCTTCAATAGTGTATAATAACAATAGGAAATAGGGGGAAAAGGTTGTATGGATATATGTAAGGTTCCACTACGATTTGAGAAATTCTTTCAGTATTAGATAGCTCATTTATCGAGGAAGGCTGTACATCATCAAACTAAGACCAATAGGAGCAGAGCACCAATGAAGAATATTTCAAAATCGTTATTTTTTCCTTTTGAGAGCTTACGCTGCATGTTAGTTAGCCCAAAGTCATTATTCCAAACAGACGAATTCGCAAGCAGAAGCTAGTTTATATATATTTCTGCTAGGTAGTACTAAGCCTGCAAACTTTCTGTGCAATAATTGTTTTGTAAACTTGTAAATATTGTTCCTTGACCCACATTCATAGTTAAAGAAATTATAAATTAGTAAGAACTACGCATTTTTTAAATTTACCATTTGAACACATATTTTTATATCATATATTCTTTCATTTTAAGTATTATATCTAAAGGTATTGACATACTATGTTAATATAATACAGTAAATGCATTCAACAAAGTTTACAGAACATCTAAATTTAAATGATTATATCAAATTTCTTATACCTATCTTTAGAAGTTTTTGCTTTAAAATATTTATTTTAGCTGTGATTGATCTTTTATATCGAGTTATGCACTTAATTCGTTTTGTTTTAAAAAGTATTGAGAGTTTAGTAAAAAAAGGCATCTCTCGCCTTTGTTAGCCAGCTCTGTGTCATGAGGGACTTTAAGGACATACAAATGAACACAAAGTACATCAAAATTCAGAACATGTATCACACAAATAATTATCCTATGTGCAATTTGAATCCACAACACTCAACACAGTGGCAGCAGTGCGGTGATAGTTTAAAAACCATGAACTGACCTTATATACATTTATACAGGTTACTGGTAATTCAATGTATTCATGTTAGGAGGTGATAGGGGTGATTATTTGTGATAATTTTAACCCCCATGTGCATTATGCAAAAGTGAATCAGTATTGGGTTATCATTTTTTAACTTTTTTCAAAATAAGTCAAAAATGCAACATCAAAAATTTATATAAAAAAGCATCTGTTTCAAATCTCATTTTTTATGACTTCATATCTCATGATTAACACTGGCTATTTATCAATATTAAAACAACAATTATCGATGCAAATATAAAAATGCAATACGAAAAATGATATTATTTCAATATTTTTTTACACTAAAATGCCTTAAAAACAAAAACCAAATTGAAACTTTGCTGGCAGATAATTAAAAAAAAAACTGTTTTCTTAATTCTCCAACAATGCATAAAAACTTGGAACTTATTTCAATGAAACTGAAAAAAAAATCACAAAGAAAAAGCAGAGGGAAATTAGTATTTGAAGTAAACTTAAAGTTGTTCTTTAAAATTATCATACAACTAATTAAAAATAATACCCAATGTAAATAAAACAAAATACACTAATTTAAAATAAAATTTAGAACAAATAACAGTTTAGTAGTAATAACAATTAATAATAAGTAACAAATAAGACATTTTGTAATTTAGCCTAATTAAAGTACTCAAAATGACTTCCCCTATTCACACAAAGTCACATATTTTTCTATACCCTTTCTGTGTAGGAATAGTAAATTATAATAGTCGAAAAGAGTTTTTGGCGGGATTTTGGTCTGTCATATAGTGGATTTTATATTTTATTTATGCTCTTGCGTTACTTGATTCTATATTGTGTAAAATTGGTGGAGTTTTATGTAATATAGTTTGTTTATTGTGCATAAGTGAGGTGAATGGAAAATAATACCACAGACCATGAATTCTGAGATGCCACAAAAACTCCATGGAAAGTTCTAACAAGATGGCCACCATCTTGTTAGTCCATTGTAATTATATCAAAAAACTTGTAATATCGATACTCATTTGACAATGACAGTAATAGTCTACTAGAAGACTGATTGCCAAAAATAAAATAGAAGAAGCACTTGTAATACTATTAACTACTCGACAATGGCAGTAATAATCTAAAAGATTAGTTCCCAAAAATAAAGTAAAAAAAAATAGTCGTAAATGTTAAAACATCACAACAAACCCGTATAATGTATTTTTAGTGTTCATATGTTTATTGTTACTCAGTCAATTGATGCAGTAACATGCTAATAACAAAAAGAAAAACATATTTTAACAAGAGCATTGAATATTAGGACGATTCATCATCCAACTTCTTATTTAACTCAACTTAATGTGGTACTTACTTGTTTTTTGTTTCTGATCACTCTCTTGTTTATCTCGAGGTGTTAAATCTTCATTTTCTGTTTTAGTGTATGCTGAGTTATCATGAGCAGTGTTATTCTGAATTACTTGCTTGATAGTGACGGGTCCATTAAAATACGTATTGTTCCCAAACTGAACGTTCTTAGAATCTTTAACAATGACACTATCATACGACGGGGAACTCGATGGTCGAATGAGGTTCGAAGGAATGTTCGACAAATCGCTAACTGTCCTTGAACTTGTATTACATGTGTCTCTATCGTTACCATCAGGTCCTTCTTCAACTACTTGGAAGTCACCCAAATCACCTTTGACTTTTACTCCTAAACTATTAGCAGTCACTTCTTTACGTAGAGCATTCGAAGCCATTTTCCGACTTCTAAATTTTGTGTTTTACCCATTGACTATATTGTCACTTACCATGGTCATAATTACAGAATTATTACTTTTATAAACAGATTTATATTATTAAATCTCAACAACATGATATGCTATAGTATTCGTTATTTGTTTATTATAGTACTAATCGTGCATCACAAACCATATACAAAAACAGTATATACAGTAATTCGGTCCTGTTGTAATAAGGTGCACTCCACAGACTACATAATATACCAATTATATTCACAAGTATCATTATTGCCAAAAAAATGGAAAAATAAAGTAAATTTTCAAAAAAAAGTATTAACCGACTTCAATATCAATCAAAAACCCATAAGGCACTAAAAAGCGGAAAATAAATAGTTTATCAAATTAACCAAATTAAATAAAACATATGAATATGTGTGCTACCTAGAGATGTATTGGAAGTCGGTGCCAACCGAAATTTCAAATTTGTTCCAGGTAGAAATGTATTACAGAGACGCGAGAGTGGTCTTAAACTTTGTACCTATGTAGATCATATGATTTTCGGTTCGCACCGACTTCCAATACATCTCTAGGTAGCACACATATTCATATATTTTATTTAATTTGGTTAATTTGATAAACTATTTATTTTCCGCTTTTTAGTGCCTTATGGGTTTTTGATTGATATTGAAGTCGGTTAATACTTTTTTTTGAAAATTTACTTTATTTGAAGTCGGTTAAAAATATAAAGCATTTAGTGCCAAACGTGCCAAATGTCAGTATACACTATATTATGTCATACTTATAGAACGTACTCTATGGTTGTAAGCAGTGACGCTTTCACAAAGCAAAACGACAAAGATAAAGCGTCTATCGTTAGGTATCCTTATTTGTTGATTATTATTATTAGACTGGACGTTACTTTTCACTTCCGTCTGAAATAGTTTTGCCACGTCACACTACAACAAAAAACGTTTAATTTCATAGGTATTTGCGATGTATACCTGAGAAAACATACGCTTCAAAAAAGTTCAATCTATTACTAGTTTCAGATTTACTTAATTTTTTAAACAAATTCCAGGTGAATGTGCAAAGTAGCTTTCACTCTGATGTTGAATAATGGATTTCCGGAAAATAACGCCTCCCTCAATCGTAACATGAAATTGTTAGTTTATGTTTACTAAAAATATGTATGTGGATCTGGTATATTCTTGCTCACGTCACGCATTTAGTGTTTTAATCCTCGGGATTATAGGGAGCACTAGAGTAAAAGCCTCCTTTGTGGAGTTTCATTTGCAAATATTGCAGAAGAATGCGAAAGTAGTTGTTAATTCGTTGACAATAAGCACAAAAAAGGTGTTCTTGAGAATTAGTGAAGCTAAATGAACAATTTATAATTTCTAAACAAAGAAGAATAGCTTTTTTTCGATATTATATGTATAAAAAAGGGCTATGAAGCAACTGAATACAACATTTATATTGGATTATCCCATTATTTATATGATATAATTAGAAAGAAAAATACTACTTGATAATTACTTCCGAAACTTACCAAGAGAATTTAATCTAAAAGCAATTTCCTTTTAATTTCCGGAGTAAGTTTGGGAAAGTTATAAAAACACAGGAGATCGAATCTTTTTGCTTATTTGTTTCTTTACCTACCACCAATTTGAGATTGTATAGTCTTTGGTATGTAATGATATAGAATAAGTTATATAGATGAACTGCACATAGTATGTAGATTAATTGTTATCGCGTAGTATCTTCTTAGTATTTTCTAATTAACTGGCAACCCTTGTGAAAAGTGGCATATGTGTGACCATAGTTGCCGTTTTAGCGACTTTGTCGCTAGATCTAGCGGATTTTAGACATGTTTAACGACTTTTTTGAAGTGAAACTTCTTTATCGGCGTTGGAAAAAATTTACCGTCACATTTTTCCGTTACGCGCCATCTTGTTTGTATTCATGTCTATGATAATAAAATCCCTTTGTTTAAACTTTATCTAATTTAACTTTATTTTTTAATATATTAATGAAATTGTTTGCCATAAAGAAAGAAAGGGTTGTTTTTTTTTTTTTTTTTTTAACCAATTTCTGGAAAGTTGCATATAGATCATTTTGCGAAAAATAAGGCCTTAAACAAGTTTCACTTCTTACGTGTGTACACTAGTACACGCACACATTTTTTTTTCAATCTAGCGACTTAAAAAAATTTAGCGGATTCTAGTGATTATCTGAATATTGAAAATATATAGATATTTTGGTACCAATTTAAGTGTAATTACTGGTAAGCACATGAAGTGCTATTGTTATTTTTGGTTCCTCCTACCAAAATGACGTTCGATATCGGGGTTTAATCGATTGGGTGCCTCTCTCTCTCTATTAAATGATACATCAGATATCGTTTTGTCTTTCACTTTCATTTCACTGCCACCGCCAAGAGAAATATAAAATCAGTTACTATGTTACGTTTTTACGAAACAAACCTGTCTTTCTTAGTTTCTTTATTAAATTATAGACATTGATATCAGAATCTATTTGTAGGAATAAAAATCCCTTTAAAAAAGAAGACTTATGCTCAAACGTAAAATATAAACTAGAATGGAAACATCAAGAATAGTATAATGTTTTTGTAAAGAATAGTATAATGTAATAGCGACTTTTGAATTGACGTCTGGAGACTTTTTTGTTTCTTAAACGGCAACACTGTGTGTGACGTATTCATTGGTGAAAACTAAAAACATGGAAATTCAGCTTTTTATTATTCACTGAGTGAAAACAATGTAGTATAAAATATTTGCTTACGACATATTAAACTTTTAACCATGCATAAAATTCACGACGGTGAAATTTTGCTCAAAGAAAAATACGAATCTAACACTCACGTAATTATTTATGTGACTCCTCCAGGTAGGCGTATTTCGTTTGTCCATATGGTATGCGTCCTTGCAATCTGGTTTTGCTGTGATTATCGATTTTATTCACAGAACAGAAAACTGTCGTTATATTAGACGAAAAAAGGTTCAGCAGCATCGGTGATTGGTTCACTAAGATTTTTCTCCCGCACGGTTTTCCTAAGAGCGTTAGTGGAGACTATATAGCTTACCAAGTATGGGATACTGCGCAAGCCTTTTGTAGTACTATTACAGGTATGGATTTATATAAATGAAAATTATTATTATAAATAAAATTATTTTTTTACTATCCTCTACCTGCGACCTGGTCCGCGTGGAATAGTTACCTTGGGGTAAAGCTAACACGCAGTGGAAGGTCTCAAGAAGAAAAAAACCATGATTTTGATACATTATTCATTAGTGCTCCGATCCTATTGGTCTTAGCGTGATGATAGATAGCCTATAACCTTCCTCAATAAATGAGCTATATAACACTGAAAGAATTTTTCAAATCGGACCCGTAGTTCCTGAGATTACTCCCTACAATGTCACAAACTCACAATGTCACAAGTTCACAAACTTTACCTCTTTTTAATATTAGTATAGATAATTAAGGGATAATTAATTAGTAATGACTAGAGACAAGATTAAATGCTGGATAGAGGATACTCTACACTGTCTTGTTTAGTTTACCAAATCTCACATCCTGTTTTGTATAATCTTATCATCTTGCTATATAATTTGTAGGAATAGCATGTATTCTTTTTCAAATGTTCTGAATTACAGAAGGTCTGTGATAGTACTCTATAATCTGACTCAGCCTTGTAAAGCACTTTTCATATTACTGTGGGTGAAGTATATTTTAAGCTTTCGTTATTTTATATATAATCTCAGTTTCAGTCTTTAGTGATATCAATATGAATTTTCGATTCAGATCAATTTTGAATTATCAATAGCGAAAATAAGAATTTAACCAAATATTCTTTATTTTGAGATAACAAATGAAGTCCTAATCCTGTATTTAGGCTTTTAGATACATTGTGTAACTCTCCTAAGCAATCTAACAGATGTTTAAACATAATCAGGCAGTGAAATAAATGTTTATAGCTTTTATAATACATAAACAATTCCTCTCAGGCATATTGGCAACTCAAGAAGTCTTTAGAAGTGTGGGAGTTGGCGATACTAATGCAACACCGTTAGCAGCAACAGTAACATGGGTTATCAAGGATGGCTGTGGTCATTTGGGGAAAATACTATTTGCCTTTACTCATGGGTAATCTATTTAATTTATTTACATAAACATACACATGATTAACTGAACAGTTATAGCATAGCACCTTAGTTAAATCACAAAATGACTTGTATAAATTCACTTCTATTACTGAATTTAACCTTCACCACAGGTATTTCATATTAATAGGGTTCAATTAAACACTGAGATCTATAAAATAAAGCTAATGTTTTATTTATTAACAAGCTGCTTTTAAATCTTGGCACTTATTCACACACCAAACCACAATGTTGACATCAGTAGAAACTTTGAGAGATTTAGTTTTGTATGTTTTCCCACATGTTTCCTTTCACTATCAGCCAATTGTGTTAGCAATTAAAATCACCAAAAATTTGTTTGTAAATACTGGGTCTTGAACCTGTAGTCTTAGAATATACACATTTTATTCATGCTCTTCTTATTTATTTAAAAATATAATAAGGGTAGTTAAGTTACAACACAAGAAACTACTAACATCATCTTCTATGCACATGCTACATACTTTACGAGTATTATGGTATTTAATTAAAAAAAAAGATATGATTTTGCTTTTGGTAATGTTATATAAATGATGTTTATTAAATGAAAGTTATAGTTTCCTATACCAAATGATAATTAATGTTTTCAGTACATATCTGGATGCATACAGTAAAAAATGGAGATTGTACGCTGATACTCTCAATGATGCAGCAATGTGTATAGAGATAGCTTTACCACTTTTTAAAAACTACACAACATCTGTACTATGCATAAGCACCGTAATGAAAGCTATAGTTGGAGTTGCAGGTATTTGCTACTTATTAAATCTACCACTATATTAAAATTTAACAGTAATCTATCATTAGGCTAGTAATTGCGTATATTCTTACAGTTTTTTTATTATTTTGTAACAGAAATTTGATGAATGAGTGGCAATACTACACTAATTTAACTGTTAATGTTTATGCATAAATATAAATGTGTACTATTGCTAACCAAACACTTAAATGATTTTCACTATGTACATACAATATGTATACACATATACTTTATTAGTATTGACTAGAGAAATGTATATACTAATATTTAATAAACTGAAGTGATAAAAAAAAATTAAAATAATTCTAAATTTAAATTTTACTTATTACATTAGTAACAAACTTGTGTACAGATCATGTGATTTTAAATTGTCACTGAAACCTTGAACTTACGCGCAACAAATTCGACATACAACTACAGCTAATTCTGGTTGAATTTAAGGCCTTACATATATGCTAGCCCCTACTTTTGTTTATCTAAATCCTTATAAATTATCAGAGTGAAGATATGAATGACTGAAAAACATTTTTATAATTATTTTTAGGCGGAGCTACAAGAGCAGCTATGACACAACACCATGCTGTGCGTGGAAATATGGCTGACGTTTCTGCTAAAGATGCAGCTCAAGAAACTGCTGTGAATCTCTTTGCTTCATTCACCGCTTTGCTCATTATTACTCTTTTCGGGTAAGATTCTTTATATGTATATATATATACCTTAGGGTGGGTCAAAAAAATCAACTATTTTTTTTTAGTTTATACTCTGAAAGAGGTTGGTTGACACCTCAAAAAAATTATCTCGAAATATAAGCTCTTAAGTTTAATAGGAAAGTCTTACACTTCTCTCTATTTACTCCGATGACTAGAATAGAATTCTGCTCAGACTTTTTTTTCGAACTGGCTGGACACTATTGGGCTGAATAGCCTTTACAGCTTCACCATACTTTATGCTCTCTACACCATTGGTACTCAACCTTTTTTTTTAAATGGTCTACAAATACGTTTCACTAATGGTGTCGTGGGCTGCAAACTACAAATATTTAGGTAATAAATAAAAAACCGTAATTTAAAATTAACAACATATTAATGTAGTGAAAAATGGTTGTCCAAAAAAACAAGCTCGGTATAACCCTTATATCATAAGGAACGCATTGCGGTCGGGTTATCCGGGATCTATTTAATTTACTCAGTGTGCCCGTGGTTTTTCTGATGGTCACGACATTTAAAATAATTGAAAATAAAGTATAATCGTGTGAGCCAACTACAAGCTACTACTATGGCTGCCCCACACGCACTGCGGCACGGATTATATACCTTTCAATAAAAAAGGGTGGGAAAACTCTGGAAGCGAGAGTCTTACTCGAATGATTCGAAAAAAATCGGGGTTATTTTTAGAACTCCCTTGTAGTCTGTTCCCAAGGTCGATGAGACATCCTTTGTTTACTTGTATCGAGTTCGCATACATGTTGTAATAAATCTAAAGTAATATTTTCACTATAGTTGAAAGTTTATAGAAAGTGCTTTGATGCCAACACTTGTGTGACCATTAGATTTCTACCATGGTGCTCTTTATTAAATTGCCGAATGATAAATATTGTTAATTATACACGATTGAATTGCGAAGCAACATAAATTAAACTTAGCACATATAATATAGGCGATTTCATGTGTCGCGTTCAGAGATCAACTGATTTATATGTAGTAACGAAACATGATGCTAGAGTGCTTCTAATGGGACTGTATCACCATCGTTATATTAGTAACCCGTCATAGTGACTCTCTTTGGGTTGTCGCATGCGGGAAATAATTTATGTCACTACATATTATAAAACAAAGTCCTCTGTCATGTCTGTCTGTCTGTTCGCGATAAACTAAAAAACTACTCAACGGATTTTAATGCAGTTTTCACCAGTAGATAAAGTGATTCATGGGGAAGTTTTAGGTATATAATTTGTCAATGTCTTTTTTATTATCAGAGTGGGACAATGACCGCCAGGCCCGCTAGTAGTATCTATAGTGTAGTTGTAGTGAGGCTTACAAATCGGCATGACAGCTGAGCTAAGCATGATATCATATCATATGCAGTATCATCCTTTTATTGTGTTAAAATGAAACCGAAATAAGGTAGGTATATTTTAATAATTTTACAAAATGAATAATTTAATTGTTTCAGAAATTCTTTAATTGTATTTTTACTCATGATGGTATTACATATAGCATTTAATTATCTGGCAGTGAGAGCTGTATGCTTACGGACATTAAACGAACCAAGGTTCTTACAACTTATTGATCTTTACCTAAAGAAAGAATTAATCGCAACCCCGTGCGAGATAAATCGAAAAGAACCGATTATATTCTATCATTTGGGACCATATTTATTAGGTAAAAATATTTATTGAGTTATAAATTATTGATTTTCTATACAACTTATCCACTTTTAAATATTATTATGTTAAATTTCCAGATTTGAAATTGTGTGGATTTCAAATAAAAATTGGGCATTCGATGAAAAATTTGATCCATCTTTATCCTAACGCTGCATCACTTAGAAACATTCGAGAAATCTATGATGATAGAAATTATATGGTACTGCCAAATATATATAACAGAAAAATGTATGTGTTTATAAAGGAGGGGGCATCTACAGATAACATACTATGTGCATATTTTCATGCAGTATTACTGTCCGTAGTTACGAGTGCCATAAACGAAGAGCCCTTGGTAAGGCCTTTTTATTTCATTTTTGGCTAAAATCTGTTACGTAATATAATTAGATTGTGATTTAAAAAAATTAACTTGTACTCATGTATTTCAGGCAATATACAATGCAAATGATGGTCCTTTTGCTCGGTTATGTCATTCTCTGCAAACAGCCGATTGGACTAAAGAATTGAGAGAGAATCAAGGTAGAATCGGTGAATTTACATACAATCCATCTCTTGAACTGATGAAGTACATGGATAATATAGTGCGTAAACAATGGGATAGAATGAAAGAAGCTATAACATATATAGGTAAACATCCAGATATGTCCAATATTTTTGGTTTATTTTAATATTTTATCTAAATTATAATTATTTGTTAGTTATTCTCTCGTAATTAATGCTCTAAACTAATTACAATGTGATTTAGCATCATTTATAACCTGGAATCCAGCGATAGGATTTGCATTACTTTTTATCTTAAATATACTGAAAACATGTTCAGGAAATCGCGGGAAAGGTATAAAACCATCGTAATATATTTTCAGGTTGGGATCTGAACAAACATCTCTTGATTGTCGATGAGTGGCGTATTTCTGTTAATAAAATTGATATAAAACCAATAATACCAGAACATAACATAGTAAATATAGATATTAAAGCTGATATTGATAATAATACATTACAATACGAAGAGGAGGAAGAAGAATACGACGAAGCAAACTCAGAGGAGATACTCAAAACGGAGCAATACACAATTGAACCCGAGATAAAAGTGCATAACAAGGAATCTGGTAAATTAAAACTGGAAAAGGCACCGGCGCAAGAGATAAGCGATCTGAAGCGAGCACAAATACGAAACGAACCAATAGACATCATAGAACCGTTCGTAGGAAAAGCTGAAAATAGCAAACGGCGTAAAAAGAAAGACTGACGAATAGAATTTTTCAAAAATCTTTTCAGACGAAAACACAAGAAACCCCTTTTTTGAGCTGTCGACTCGTAGAATGTATCCATTTAAATAAATAATTAAAAAATAATATACCGGTGTAATAAGCGTATTGAACAATAATTACTCGGGACACTAAAAATTTCCGGAATAAATAAGAAAAAGTATTATAAATTGTCAAAAATAAATTTATTGATTTTCGATCGATCTTAGCTTCAATACACTTTTTCATACGAATAAACCAATTTTAAAAACTTTTATGTCACTCTACTGTCGTGGTCGCGTAAATATACTTTTTAATTACTTCTGCTGTTGAAAATCGTTGACCGCCTTAATAATGACTGCGGGTCGACTCTTAATCTAATCAAAATAAAAATGTTTTATTGCAGACAAAAGTCCATTTGGTTACTATACACACAACTTCGAAATCAGTACTTACATCTGTAATTAACATGAACTAATTTTTTTATAACCCATCAGTGTTTAGTACCCAATGTCCCAGTATGGCACTTTCCCACCTATCTGCTACAGTATTCAGGATGATGAATGAATCAATGACTGGCACTACACTGTTAACAGCCTAGCCTTGATCTCAGTCGAGCGTTTAGCAAATCTGCGAGCCAATATATTACAGCGGACAGCCAACGATCTGCACTCACGCTCAATGTCCAGACTATCTTTTAAATTATCGGATACCTGATTCTTTAAATTAGTAACTTGCATTAAGGGGCATCCGCACAGTCTCAATTGTTATGTAATTCAGTAGGTCTTAGTGCCTGCCTTAAATACTAGTACCGAACTCTTCTTAACATTGTATCTGAACCCTCCGCGTATCTTTCACAAATTGTGAGCAGACTCATCATAGCGTTGATCGAAGGGCTTATCAACACCATGTCATCAGCATAACTAATATTTATAACGCATACCCCGTCTACATTATTACTATATATACGAAAATTTTCACGAGTTAAATCCATGGTAACGTAGACACGCAATATTTAAAAAACGTGCCAAAATATAAAAACCATTGTAAAAAGGGAAAAACACATTCACTTCTTTAGACGCGACTAGGAGGTAACTGGGCGACAATGCAACGGAAGTCCGTTACGGCAATATGGCTTCACATTTCTGTACCATCCGGTTTTTATAAACAAATAAATATATATAGTAGTTTATAAACAAATCAAATAAAAAATTTTGAAAACAATAATTAATAAAAAATATTAAATTGAATAATGATAAAAATCATACAATAGAATTAATTGTATATATATGGGCGCGCGACCGTGCTTCCATGTGGTGTCAATGTAAGTAAGTAACAAATTAAATCTAAGCTTCATTATCTGTAGTGCCATCTATCAGCTAATTCGGAACTTTAATAACACAGGAAATATTATTAGCAACTCTTTGTTATAAAATATAGAAAAGTACGAACAGATTACTATCTCATAACGCCAAAGAAGTTTTACTTCAATCGCGTGTGACGGTTACACGCACTCATTTTTTTCCTTAATATGCGTGGTTAATTCCGGAAATTTTTAGTCCACTCTATGTATTAAGATGTAATTCGATAGATATATTTGATAGTTTATATTACATAATCGCATTAACGTTTGTAACCAAATCTAATTATACATCGACAACTCTCATGTAGTCGAAAATATAGGTGTAGGAAAAAGCATTTATTATTGTGTCTAGATATTCAAGTACTCTCTTGGTACTAATAATGTAGGCTTTACGAAATATATGAAACGCATATTTATTATATTTATTAATTGCTCATTATTTATAATGGTATCTTCCAAAATAACTCTCTATTGATTATGATCTTAACTTTTAATGTTTTAGATGATTTTATTGTAAAGATTGAGTTTTGTAATATATATACAAATTGAGATCTCTTCGATGATGTTTTATAAGCCGAGTAGGCAGTAACATATATATATCTGTATATATACATATTTTAATGTTTCGAAGTTTTACGGTGTATACACGAACTTTTAAGAGTAAGCTGTATAAAGTTATAATAATACCAGTCGTGTTATTTGCATCCGAGTGCTGGCCTACGTAAGAGACGGATTAGAAATAATTACAAGTGGTAAAGATGTCAATGTTAAGGTGGATGTGTGGTGTAACTAGTATTAATAAGATTAAGAATGGGTACATCAGAGGAAGTTTGAAAATAACACCAGCGACAGAGAAGTTGAGAAGTAATAGGTTAGTATGGTACGGATATGTTTTGAGGAGAGATGAAAGACATTTGACTAGAAATGTTTTGGGTACGAAGGTGGATGGATATAGGAGTAGAGGGAGACTGGAGGTGTGCATATTGAAATAAAATCTGTCAGGGGAGAATGCAAGAGGAAAGTATGTTGTGCCGGCTCTACTTAAGAAAACAATGATGGTGACACGAACATTTATTTAAAAAAATGTAAAAATATAGTAAAATTACAATATTACTATCAGTAAATAATCGCCTCTAATTACAGTTACATAACCTGCTGTCATTTTCTCGAAATATAATAAAATTGTATTCCCAGATGTATAGTGTATTCATTTACACCAAAGAAACTGGTTTATTTCATATAACTTTTTTATATATAGATTAATTAATTATTAATCAATCGCTTAATAACTTTAGTATTTTGTAACTTATATCTGATGTGATTGATCTACAAAGATTAAATCAAAGTTACTTTATACTTTGCAGTGCATTAGTTCGTTTAGGGTCAATGAAACTTATGTCCTTCACGGCTTGTGTCAAATATTATTGGAGTCGGTTAAAGCGTGATTGAAAGACAAACATGTACTCTGGCATTAATAACATATTAGCCTCATTAAGCTGAGCGTAAATTTTTTTTAGTGATAAGCGTTTTGAGCGTGATTATTTCCTACAAATATTCATAAACCTATACCAAATATTGCTTATCACTTGTTTCGCTGGCAGACAAAAAACTATCTCAATTCTTATTTTATTTTTAAACTAGCGGGCCCGGCAGACGTTGTCCCGCCCTGATTATATAAAAATCCAGGACAAATTATATACCAAAACGTTCCTCGTGAATCACTTTATCCACTGGTGAAAACCGCATAAAGATCCGTCCAGTAGTTTTTGAGTTTATCGCGAACAGACAGACAGACAGACGCGGTAGGGGACTTTGTTTTATACTATGTAATGATGTAAAATACATATATACATGTTTCAAAAATACATAAAACAACCCTCATTGCAAGCAAGCATTGCGATTGTCATTAGATTCTTATCGTTGGTTATACAAGGTATAATCATATATACTGCTTAGCGATATATCATCAGTTAAAGAATGATAGCAAGTCAATACCGAGCCCGACAAAACGTGCTACCATTATACCGCAATATAAAAAGCTAAGGTTAATTGTTTTCTTGAATTGAAATTGAAATCTACGTCGAGTTGTTCTACCTGGTGTTAGAACCCGCTGGCGCTGGACTATCATTACTTTTTGCAATGCTGCTAATACTCATTTTTAATGGATTCGTATCATAATGCACATCATTTTCTGGTTTAGTAAATGGACTAAATAACATTGAAGTATCTTAGTAAACTTACAAGTTATAATTGCAAGTAACCCTACAAAGTATTTAGGTGCATAGATGTGAGACTTCAGTGTTAAGCCCCATATGTACAATTGTTTATTTATAATCGATCTTCTTTCGGATAACCTACACTATAGCGCTGACAACGATAAAAAATAAGTTAGTTAATTTTAGTAATTACGGTAAATTTTACAACAGTTGTTGGGGTTACATTCTCAACTCCCCTTGCCTAACCATAATGGCTTCAGGTGTGATCGCACCGCCCTAAGGCCGCTCATGGGTCCATCCCTGTAACAATATATACTGAAGACTGATAACTAAATATATGTGTTTTTTCATGTAACTAAAATCAATGACTCGACAACTTACGTTATTAGTTATGTTCGCCGTATTTTGTTGTGCGATGTGTAGACGTCGACGCCGTATTGTTCTTCAACCACTCATGTTCATCCACACCACGCCGGTACTGATTCAAATCGATCACGTAACATTCAAGGGTGCGGATTGGTCAAAAGCGAACCATGAAGAAACGACGCAGCGCACACAGTTAAATCGTAAAATATTAATTAAAATCACTATCTACAAATTCCAGTAGTCCGGTGAAGCTGTAAAGGTCATGCTAGGACAACAGCGTAGTCAGTTCGAAAAACAAAACAATTTCGTCAATTTCTAACCTGCAGAATTCACTAAAAAGCAATTTTTTTTATTATAACGTAGCGTTTTTAGTGAGTAGGTCTTCGTTTTTACGTAAATGGAAATGTCTTGCATCACTCTTGTAGTTGCTAGGCTGAGAGGAGAGGCTTAAATATTGAGTAAAGTACTTCGTTAAAGATTGTGGCGGAGTTCCAGAGTCCATAGCATTTTGAGACAAATATAGTTCGTCAATAGTAGGTACAACAGATATCATATATTTGTTTACATAATTTAACAGATACATCTATACCTATGTAAATAATAGATTTTAAATATAGAAGAAAATATAAAATATACAGGTACGTTAACAGAATATTATAGAAGATCCCAGAGTACCAGACACAGCTTATTTTTAAATATATGAAACATTACGGTCTGAGTAGTTTTTCATATACTTGGAACATTTGCGCACTCACAAAGTTTGAGTCGTAAATTTAAAAGGCTGATTTTATATGTTTTGTAAAATACCCCTCAAGTAGTGTCCAGTATCGTCAGACGCTTTCCGCTGACCACAACTTCTGCCAGACGCTTAAAGGAGACAGAAAAATGTTTGAACTTCACTTATATTAAATGCTTGATTTTCAAATATGTTATTCAGATAACTTATACAGAATTATATTTATTCAGTCAGATAGATTATTGGCGTTGCGTTGTAGATGTTGCCAGGTGTGAAAAATAGCCAGTGTGATACGAGTGTGAGACCTTTATGTATGCCTTTTAGAGTAAAATACTCACTACCTTTGACTATTTAACATGTATATTCATTTAAAAATAAGTTGTGTCTGGTCGCACCGGGATCTTGGATTATTAATACTAAACAATCAGACTAGTTATTTCATCTTCTCGTAAAAAGTTTTGAAAGTGGCACACAGTTCTTTCTAATATTCAACGAAAAATGTGTTTGAGTAATTCATACGCGGTAGAAGTGAAACGTACAAAAAGAAAGCGGGAAGAAGGCAAGCGAGAAACTGCTCCCACTTTACCCGACACACTGTTTACCTCCACCAACTTTCGTCACACAAAAAGATCGGATCAGAATTTCAAAGCCCTTCCATAAGAAGTTCCACTTCAACGAGTCAATTAGTGGGAACTGAACCAATACTTTATTAAGATTTGTAAGATTAAGGGTGTGTTGGGACATGCCGATATAATAAGTAATTCGTGTCGACCTCCATCTCCATCATTATCTTTATATATAAATTTCTTCTGTACGTATGTATGTCACTGAACTCCTCCTAAGCGGCTGGATCGATTTTGATAAAATTTTATGTGCGCGTTCCAGTGGATCCGAGGATGGTTTAGATTCACAATTGGACCCGGTAGGTGGTGCTGCAGTTGAATTTTAGATTTTTTTAAATTATCAAGGCAGGACAACGTCCGCTCGGCCCGCTAGTATAGTATATAAAGTCGACATAGTCTCGACTCAAGTTCAATGCAGTTATCTCGTAAGAGGTATCTCGTAGCACCTCTGGTTATACTTTCGTAATTAGGCCTGCAAGCAAGCGAATTCAATTTTAACATACCTAGTAATAAATTTGTTGGGTATAACAATTAATAGTACCCGTATTTCTTTTATATGGAAACCACTAGAATGCATTTTTGTATTTCATCCAATAAAAGGCAATACAGATTCTCAGGCGGCTTATATTGCTTAATTTACAATATCGTAAAAATATAATTTTATTCATCACTTTTATATATCTATACTACAATATTGTAAAGTTTGTGAGTTTGTGACGTAGCGGGTAATCTCAGGAACTAGTGGTCCGATTTGAAAAATTATTTCAGTTTTATATAGCTCATTTATCGAGGAATATATCTTAATATATATATTTCTTGTGTGCGTGTGTATGTGACTGAACTCCTCCTAAACGACTGGACCGATTTTGATGAAATTTTGTGTGCGTGTTCGAGTGGATCCGAGAATGGTTTAGATTCACAATTGGACCCGGTAGGTGGCGCTGCGGTCGACTTTTAGGATTTTTTTGTTTTCAAGGCAGGACAACGTCCGCCCGGTCCGCTAGTATATATATATATATATATATATATATACGTGTGTGTATATCATCATGTTAAGACCAATAGGAGCGGAGCACTAATGAAGAATGTTTCAAAATCGGGTTTTTTCCTCTTGATGGATTCCGCTGCGTGTTAGCGTTAGCCCAAAGTAACTATTCGACTGGGACGAAGTCGCGGGCATAATAGACACGTGATATTTAGGCCTTGCTTCACACGTTATAGAGAGTAAAGTTATTTATTATTTTTAAAGCGTCTAGTGCTCGTTAGTAAAGCTTCATTTTAAGAAAGGTAAGTACATTAAATTTGTGTTTTGCTGTTCATATTTCCATCCACTAAATGACGTTCATCACCACAGAGTGTAAGAGACCTAATTAATGTAGAGCCATAGGTCTCTTTCCGATGTAAGGTATGGGCCTAATCATCACGCCAGCCCATGACGTATTAGCGATTTCAAACTCCGAGAATTCCGTAATTCTACTACTTACAGTGATACCACAAGAACATTTCTAAAGTTCAGCGTTTCTCACGATATTTTTCTTCACTATTAGTCGATATTGTTACCAATGTAAATAAGTAAATGAACGCGAAACTTTTGAAAAATTCGTTGGTACATGTCGAGGTTCCTGCATACTTCGAATTGACATTCCATTGGTTAAACCACTCGGCCACTACCATTATAACGATTTATCATGATCTATAATTTATTACAGATAATTTAGGTTAACAATTCTGCACTATATACTTACCGTGTACAAAATTGTTTGAGGTTTAATGGAATTATTTTATCTTTTACTCTTACGAGTTTTATTGATATTTTATAGACAACCGCTACTTACTGTTTTATTAAAAAGTAGTTTTTTTTACAATCTCTAAATGTGTTCGACCTTTCTAGTACCAAAGGAATGATATAACTTGCCCTGACCAAAATATCATAAAAATCGGTCGAACGTTTTTTTTGAGTTATATCCGCATGTACAAACAAACTGATATTTTTTTTTGACATATCTGTCATCTGTGGCATTTATAATAGACGCATATCACACAATTTAAAAGAAAAATGCACAGGTAGAATTATAAATGTAGATTATCTACGTTTATCTATACTATAATAAAACTGTAGCAAGGTCAAATCTGTACATTAAATATTTTTTGAAATTTTTTATCGGGGTAGACTTTGTTATCGATATAGAAGCCAAAAATAATCTTTTTAGAATTTTTGTCTGTCTGTCTGTCTGTCTGTCTGTCTGTCTGTCCCTGTGAACACGCATCACTCTGAAAGTACTGAACCGATTTTGACGAAACTTGGCACAGTGGTAACTAATATTACGAGATTACATCTAGGATACTTTTTATCTCATAAAACGCAAGGGATTCTCCAGGATCTGCCTGTTTGTCTGTCCTTTTGAACACGTACCACTCTGAAAGTACTGAACCAATTTTGACGAAATTTGGCACAGTGATAACTAATATTACAAGGTTACATCTAGAATACTTTTTATCTCATAAAACGCAAGAGATTCTCCAGGATAACGGACGAAAGTCAAAAATTTGTAGTTAATGAAATTTTTGACGGATTTTGGTAAATTTTCATTGTGCTATATATAGCAGACAGATTAGCTAAAAAGATAAGCTATATTTCCCTAAGCTACTTTAAAAAAAATACCAAAAAAAAAGATCGCCGGGATTCGAACCGTCGGCTCCGGCGAACCATATAATGTCCAGTACGTTATAACTGCGCTACGGCTATATGACGTTACTATCCGTAATTATCAACCACATAAAATATGTGTAAACGAAACTGTCACTTATAGGTTGTTACATTTATTTTATTGTATAAAAAATGTTTGCTAAACAAAGGTGACAAGATTTTTTCCTAAAACATAAACCTAGATAATAGTTACATTGCATTGTAGAAGATGAATCTCAACTAGAGTTCTATCAGTACGTGTGTTGTTTCGATATTTGATAAAATTAGTTTTCTAAATGTTGTTGAGTCTTGAAGTAGTTGGGTTCAGGTTTGTGAATCTAAGATTAAAATAAATCAGTTGAGGTGTATGCAGTTATTTTTTTTTTCTCGAACTGACCACGCTATTGACCTAGCAAGGTCTTAACAGCTTCACCGGACTACTGTTTGCAGTTACTATGTTGTATTTATACTAATATTATAATGAGTGGTAAAGTTTTGTTTTCGAGGAATGCTTGGTACCTACTACTGGTCCGATTTCAAAAATTCTTTCACTGTTAGAAAGGTATATTATCCCATGTTCAGTATCTCAGTAAAAAAGGTGGTTTGTATGTCAAAAGTAAAATAAATGTGACCAAATTAAAATTGAATGCAGATTTCACGTATACTTTACAAATTCTTATAAAACAAACAACTAAAACAAAATGGAAATTTAATGTAGATAAAGTTCAACTTTTACAGTATGTTACGTGATGAAGTTACAAGGGGTACTGGGAAGACATTTATCGGCAATATATGTAAGTTAGTTATGATCTTCACTTTGATGACACTACTTTAGGTAATGCTGCGAACAGATTCTAGGCTTATTTTAAAAGATTTCTCACATACCAACTGGGTATATGTTTGAGTGAGTCCTTGGATAGTTTGGATTCACGATTGGAAGTGCTGGATAACGCTGCAATAGGGTTTTAGGTTTTTTAAGATTATTTGCGTTTAAAAATACAATTGAAACCGGTAATAACCGATTTGGTGCAGACGAAGTTGCACGGGTCAGCTATACTATAATAAAACTGTAGCAAGGTCAAATCTGTACATTAAATATTTTTTGAAAATTTTTATCGGGGTAGACTTTGTTATCGATATAGAAGCCAAAAATAATCTTTTTACAATTTTTGTCTGTTTGTCTGTCTGTCTGTCTGTCTGTCTGTCTGTCTGTCTGTCCCTGTGAACACGCATCACTCTGAAAGTACTGAACCGATTTTGACGAAACTTGGCACAGTGATAACTAATATTACGAGATTACATCTAGGATACTTTTTATCTCATAAAACGCAAGGGATTCTCCAGGATCTGCCTGTTTGTCTGTCCCTTTGAACACGTACCACTCTGAAAGTACTTAACCAATTTTGACGAAATTTGGCACAGTGATAACTAATATTACAAGGTTACATCTAGAATACTTTTTATCTCATAAAACGCAAGGGATTCTCCAGGATAACGGACGAAAGTCAAAAATTTGTAGTTAATGAAATTTTTGACGGATTTTGGTAAATTTTCATTGTGCTATATATGTGCTATAGATTAGCTAAAAAGATAAGCTATATTTCCCTAAGCTACTTTAAAAAAAATACCAAAAAAAAAGATCGCCGGGATTCGAACCGTCGGCTTCGGCGGACCATATAATGTTCAGTACGTTATAACTGAGCTACGGCTATATGACGTTTCTATGCGTAATTATCAACCTTATATGAAAAAAATATGTGTAAACGAAACTGTCACTTATATGTTGTTACATTTATTTTATTGTATAAAAAATGTTTGTAGAAGATGAATCTCAACTAGAGTTCTATCAGTACGTGTGTTGTTTCGATATTTGATAAAATTAGTTTTCTAAATGTTGTTGAGTCTTGAAGTAGTTGGGTTCAGGTTTGTGAATCTAAGATTAAAATAAATCAGTTGAGGTGTATGCAGTTATTTTTTTTTTCTCGAACTGACCACGCTATTGACCTAGCAAGGTCTTAACAGCTTCACCGAACTACTGTTTGCAGTTACTATGTTGTATTTATACTAATATTATAATGAGTGGTAAAGTTTTGTTTTCGAGGAATGCTTGGTACCTACTACTGGTCCGATTTCAAAAATTCTTTCACTGTTAGAAAGGTATATTATCCCAAGTTCAGTATCTCAGTAAAAAAGGTGGCTTGTATGTCAAAAGTATAATAAATGTGACCAAATTAAAATTGAATGCAGATTTCACGTATACTTTACAAATTCTTATAAAACAAACAATTAAAACAAAATGGAAATTTAATGTAGATAAAGTTCAACTTTTACAGTATGTTACGTGATGAAGTTACAAGGGGTACTGGGAAGACATTTATCAGCAATATATGTAAGTTAGTTTTGATCTTCACTTTGATGACACTACTTTAGGTAATGCTGCGAACAGATTTTAGGCTTATTTTAAAAGATTTCTCACATACCAACTGGGCATATGTTTGAGTGAGTCCCTGAATAGTTTGGATTCACGATTGGAAGTGCTGGATAACGCTGTAATAGGGTTTTAGGTTTTTTAAGATTATTTGCGTTTAAAAATACAATTGAAACCGGTAATAACCGATTTGGTGCAGACGAAGTTGCACGGGTCAGCTAGTATGTAAATAAAAATCAATCGCAAATTATGGTCCAATTCGAGTAATTTTTGATTTGATTTATGTTTTGAACTCTGAGGTAGGTTTTTATGAAGAGACATATTGGAAAAATTGCACGGAAAAACTTAAAAATCAGTTTTATTTTTCTGTAATTGCGAACGCAACTTCAAATTGCTATTAGCAACGCATGTAATTTACCATTTTACTACGGTTTGCTTGAAAAATTTCGCTTTAGTTTATATTCCGGAAAAGCGAACAGTCTTTATGGGGTAGCATAGCTAAATGTTCCATATGTTGGTATGTATCTACTAAAAAAGTAGGCTAGGAAAAAAACCATATTAAGGCGAAACCTGCTC
Organism: Antheraea yamamai; assembly: GCA_036509395.1. Lineage (NCBI taxonomy): Eukaryota > Metazoa > Arthropoda > Insecta > Lepidoptera > Saturniidae > Antheraea > Antheraea yamamai. The sequence continues at coordinate 20,774,185 of AP028424.1, forward strand.
GCGGGAGCAGCTAGTTAAATATAGATATAGAAAAATTATTCATTTATAAGTTAGAATTGTCTGTTGTTTGTTCGTGATAAATTCTGAAACGGCTGGAACGATTTTAATAAAACATAGTGACGGGTACGGAACTTTCAGATTATTATTTAGGTGCAGGCGGACGTCCAAATATTACGTAAGCAAGGTTTTTTGTAATTTCTTACCGTTTTCTCCTCTTAGTCAGCAAAAGTAAGTAAAAACTTCCCCTCCCATACGTACGTAGCATATATATAAGAATTTTTGATCTGTTTTGGTTTCTTTATTAATTCATGGACCGTAGCTTATGGCTAGAAATAATAAATTTATAGTGTGTAGAGGAATTAACTTTCGAGATTCGCTTCTAGGGCGATAGTAGCCCAGTGGATAAGACCGCGCGCTTCACATATCAGTCCTACACATCCAGGTCCCCCCACCCATTATGTCATCACAAACAAGCAAATTAAAGAACCCCGCCCCCCTTTAATGCTTACTTAACACTTGAATGGCCCCTAGGTATCATTTAGCTGTATCAAAAAGCCTAATCAACAATCATAAAATTTAACTGACGTAACTTAAAATCGGTATAAAATTTAACAAAACCAAATTTCTGGAGAACCAAGACACGGAAACTAGCTAATGTATAAATACAATCTATTCGATATTTGTTTATATTTACTGATTAGTTTATAATTAACTAGCGGGCCCGGCAGACGTTGTCCCGCCCTGATTATGAAAAAATCCTTGACAAATTATATACTAAAACGTTCCTCATCTATTACTCTATCCACCGGTGAAAACCGCAAGACAATCCGTTCGGTAGTTTTTGAGTTTATCGCGAACAGACAGACAGATAGACGCGGTAGGGGACTTTGTTTTATACTATGTAATGATAACACAATTAGCCAATGGCGAAGGAAAAGTACGCGAGAACACGTTACCGCTTTAAAACTGTTCTCGTAATACCGTCGCGTGATTGTAAAACAAAGTATAGAATTCCTAGAAGAAATCGTAAGCGGACGTGTAGGGGTTTTTACCAAGTATCGGAACATTTACAAACTAGTAACATTATAGGGAAATAAATAACATTTGACCAATAATATAATTATATCCGGAATACGCATTTAATAGTGCGTAATAGTGAAACGTATAATAATACTGTCTGATGAAAAATATAGATCTGTTGCGCTAGTTTTTTTTTTTAATTCTACATTGTGAAGGTCACCGACGCTATTCTATTAAATACAGCGAACATAATTACACACTTATACAACCACTAAGTGTGTCCGCAACTTCGAGTGCGATTATTATGCTGTGAAAACGTTTTTTATATAAAATTTCGTTCTTGTATTTTCATTAATCAATGTAGGTTATTAATTGCGAAGTTTTATATACTATACGTGTCCAAAATTTCATCAACATCCGACCACAATATATAAAACATTAATCTATTGAAATTCTTCTTATATAAATACTTATATCATAGACTGCTAGTCGAGAAATGGTATTTATATCTTTAAAAAAAAACTTTATAAAAATCAGCTCAGCTCTTTTAATTTAAATATAGATATACAAACAAGCGATTTTTCAAGGTCATGCCTGTAATTAATAGGATTTATAATACTATCACAACATTTTTAAATAATGTCATGTACATACCGAATTACATGTTATTACAAAGAGGTATAAACTTGTGAATTTGCTTGTAGTAGGTGATAATCTTTGGGATTGTAAAGATCCACGTTTAATCGTTATAAATATTAATATTAATGTATAACTAGCGGGCCCGTCGGACATTATCTCGCTCTGATAAATAAAAAAACTTGTCAAATTATATACCTGAACCTTCCCCATGAATTCATCTATCTACTGGTGAAAACCGCATGAAAATTTGTTCAGTACTTTTTGAGTTTATCGCAAATAGACAGAGAGACAGACGCGGTAGGGGATTTTGTTTTATACTATGTAATAATAATAATTATTATTATATTATAATATGAGAACACATAATGGAAAATATTATAAAATATACAACATTCACGCTTCAAATTAAAAACCAAACACAACTCGTTCCGGTAACAGTCAGAGTGTATCTAATATTTTTCATATTCTTAACAAAATAGTTAAAAACGTTCGTTACAAAATCAATAATATTGGCACAAACCAAGGTAACAACTGATTTTCCTAAAACGTAACTATCGCAAAAAGACAAATCGCAATCTTCATTTACACTAGGAGAGATTTGTATTCTCGTACGTTTGTAACGAATAAACTCAAAACTACTGGACTAATTACAAAAATTCTTTCACCGTTAAAACATTACATTATATCTGAGTAATATAGGCTATATCATTACATAGTATAAAACAAAGTTCCCTACCGCGTCTGTCTGTCTGTCTGTTCGCGATAAACTCAAAAACTACCGAACGGATTTTCATGCGGTTTTCACAGGTGGATAGAGTGATTGACGGGGAACGTTTTAGTATATAATTTGTCAAGGATTTTTTCATAATCAGAGCGGGACAACGTCTGCCGAGCCCGCTAGTTTATTACTAAAACAATTAAGGGATCCCTAGTAAAACTTCAATAATGTAACCAAGTGGTGTAAAATAATAAAATTTTACAAAAAAAGTTGACTTTAATATCAAAAACAAATAAGGCACTAAAAATTGAATAATAAACGATTGATGAGAGAACATATCAATATCTACAAAAAAAACTCGACTATACCATATGTCCAACTATTGAAGTTATATCACTATAACCACTTTTTTATATTTTAAAAGTTGATAGAAATGCCGACCAAAATCAGATCATATTGACTTTTTTCATAGCACATTTTCTTACTCCAGTCAATAAGTTCTTTTAAGAATCATTACATAGTATAAAACAAAGTCCCCTACCGTCTGTCTGTCTGTCTGTTCGCGATAAACTCAAAAACTACTGACCGGATTTTCATGCGGTCTGCACCAGTAGAGTAACTGATTCATGAGGAAGATTTTGGTATATAATTTGTCAAGGACTTTTTTTATTATCAGGGCGCGACAATGACTGCCAAGCCCGCTAGTTACTTATAAATTATTTTATTCAACCTTTACTGTTAAATTTTTATTGTATACTCACACCATAAGTAAGTATTCATGAATTACTCTACGTTTATCCCAAAATGTTTAAAAAATAAATATTCACCCGTCGAAGCCGGGACGGGACGGTAGTATCTTATAAAAAAGTTAAGTTTACCAAGTTCGAACGTATACCATTTGCAATATATTCAACCAATTACAATGTAGTTTTCTGATTAGGTATTATACCAAAGATAGAAAACAAGGAAGGAGGCAGTTTACATATCATTACGTTTCACCGTAGCGAGTAGGGATAGGCAGTTTATATAAGATGGCGATTAAAAAACATTACACTTACATTCAAAAAATATACGCCCTTTCGTGAATTGTCATATTACAACTGATGAGCTAAACTATAAAGTAATATAGGTAAGCTGATAGAAGATTACATCATTTATTTCTAAAACTAAGACATACCTGCTCTTAGGATCGTGATAACAACCGTTCCTACGCTAGTTACGTCCGATGGGATTCTACAATCGGATCTTCGAGAAAAAGGTAAATTTTCAAATCCAGTTTGACTATATACCTAGTCTTGCCATAAATACTGAAACAAAGAAAAAAATATTTTTTCTATTGTAAATAACATTTATTACTTTTAAAGCATGCTAGTTTAATACATAAATATAAAACAATTTAAAATATAAAAGCTTATTCGAAGTCGTCTCCATTGGCTGCAATACAGTCCTTTAAACGTTGAGGCCAGTTATCAATAGAAGGACGCACTCTTTCCATGGGAAAATTCTTCACTGCCAATCGTACGGATTGTTTTAGAGACACCCAAATTATCATGGCGTTTAGAACGAGCCGTACTCTCTAAAACTGACCATAAATCATAATCCAGTGGATTAAGATCGGGACTAGACGACGGCCAGTCTTCAGCTCTGATGAAGTCCGAAACGTTTGTTTCCAACCAAGATTGCGTGACTCCGAGCTTTATGACCCGGCGTCGAGTCTTGCTGGAAGGACCATTCTTGGTTATTGAACATGGTGTTGTTAAGAGGCTTCATTACATTCTCAAGAATGATATCTTGATACACTTGTGCCGATGTTTTGCTACCTTTCTCACTAAAGTATGGCTCAGTCACTCTTTCATAGCTAATACCCCACTAAACCATCACTGAAGTCGGATAGTGCCCACGTTGCACTCTGTTGACTAATTGGGAAGCTTCCTTAGAGCTTTGAGCATAAATGCGGTTATCTTGTTTGTTAAAATGTTGCTCAATTGTAAAATTGTCTCATCCGTAAACAAAATTTTTCTGTGACCTTCCTTTGCGTACCGCTTCAGTTGTTGTTTCGATTTTACCTCCCTAGTCTTTTATCTATAAATTATCAGTTAAGAAATTACCAGTACGTTTCTTATAGGCTGCAAGTACTAAGTCATCTTTTAAAATACGCGACATGGTTCTAGGTGCTATCTTCATCTCCCGATATAAAATCTTTTGCTTTCGGACAGGATTTCTTCGAATTATTTCCCTTAATGCTTTGACCACCTTTTTCGTACGAACACTGCGTGGACGGCCAGATATTTTTCTGTCACAAACAGAGGAGAACTCATTATACCTATTAATAGCCCGGTACACAAACATTTTACTAATACCAAGCGTATGGAGAGTTTTAAATATTGCATTTGGCTCCATATCTACTTTGTGTAATGCAATCACAGCGATTCGGTTCTATTTATCACCCCAATCCATTTTAATATCGCAAAATATTGTACAATGTATTAACGCCAAAATGTGAAATTCAATGAATAATCATATAAAAATGACAGATTCCAAATTCAAATGTAATATTCTGTTTATTTTTAATTGTAACAGTATTTATGGCCAGATTAAGTATAATTTGGAAAGCTACATAACATCTCGCACAAGTTACCGTAGTATCTGATGATGAAAGTCTTTGACCAGTGTATTAAGTATAAGCCATGATGTTCAAGTGATTTGACCAGCGCCATATCAATACGATGCCCACAAATTGGAGTAACAAATAATTCGCGCACGTTTACTAAATTTTAATCGATAACCATTGGATCTCTATCGGCTTACGATAAAGGAAAATATCATGAGGTAACCTGAATCTGTGAGATATTCTTGTATTACCACCGTATGTAGAAAATAATACAATTGTGGTTTTTGGATTTTTTTAATCTATGATACCTCTTGATCTGCCATAGTTTCACGGCATTTGGCCGAGCAATGAAACTCTTAGAAACTCTGAAAAAGTAACTATTCTTATTTTTTCCTAAGCAAAATTTCCGTCATAATAATAATATATTAATACAAATGTTACATTAATAAGAAACTTACAAAAGTCAGATACAACTATCCGTTGAAACATTGCCCTACTGAGAAGAGATGATAAGAAGACACTTTGTAGTAATGATGTTTGTGGCAAATTAATTTATACATTATTATTTGTTTTGTTTTATATAAATGATTTATTAATAACGTATGCTTATTTATTGTTTTAATTAGAGTTAGAAACTTCTGTCTACTTGTAGAATTAAATTTACTTGAAAAGCGACCATCGCCATATCAACCGCAACCTTCAAATGTTACAGTTAAGTACATTAGTTCATTAAACGTACTGTCTAATCTTGAATAAGCGCTCAAATGCGAGTCCTTGTAAAGTAACAGTCCTTTCACCAAATATACGTTATTATTCACTTACTAAAGAAACTATTGTTTATCACTTACCAAGGTAAATACATAAGTCTCCAAGACTATCACCTCACCTTCACACGACAATTTTATCAGAAATTGTAATGAATAAAGTCTTTATTATTACTTTGATATAAATTAAAAGGTGTATTTGTTTGGCGTCATATTCCCCGATTGAGCGTCACCCCAGGTCCGATAACCTCTTTATCTCTATATTTATCGCCCTGCCAATTCTACACGAGCCCACAGCATCTTGTCCCTTATCGCACCATTTTTTTAGAGTACTCTTATTCTTATAGCATTGAAATCATAGTTAATAAAATATATATAATTGATTACATTGTTCTAGGTTCTAGATTTGTTGTAAATATCTTACTTTGGCTGGATCATATAAATTTTCATTTCAGCGACTACAAGGCAGTCCAGATATTTTAACCGCCCAGAACTTTTGAGCGTATATAATAAGGTCATCACATAAGTAAATTGATATTTAATTAAAATATAATTATAGGTTTGTTCCCTGCGTTAATATTATATTTGGCACTCGATCTATAGAAAAGAAAGAGTGTGATCTCTCTTATATTTTCCCTCCGATATTCTAAACATAGCATGCTCGCACGCATGCCTGTGGAAACACTGATCACGCCACAGTGGACTGGTTAACTTCGCTCCTGCGTACCCGTCGCGACCACCCTCGCCAGTGTCAACTGCATTTACTAGTTTATCACTTACACCATACTGCATCACAAACACACACTTGGTAGGTACACATATAAAGAAAGGATTGCTTTTTTTTCCTTAATCTTTTCTCCTTTTTTTGGTTAGTTAGCCTTAGCCAAAATTTCAAGATCCGAAATACATGTACGCGTGCGTACGGTACATTTGAAGGTACGCATATGTATATCAGCAACGCATGTATGGTTAGATTAACTCACATGGATAACTTGATTTAATACGTAATATTGCATCCAAGGCAACACCCCGAGTCGAGATCCGACTACTCTGACACCATTACGCTAGTTACCAGTAACTCGTCCCAAAGCCTGGTGAAGCTGTGAAGACCCGTCAAGCCAACAACGGATAGTTAGTTCGAAAAAAAATCTTTGTCCATAAAACGTGATTATAAAGTGATTATTGCTTCGTACCGAGACTCCGTCGATTTATGCATAGAATTTATAAGTTTTCCTTAAAGGAGAAACACCATGATGCAACTTTGTTACAAAAGTATATCTCGATCATATATTGATCGTGTACATATTTTAATAGTTATTAAAAATTGATAATCACATAATTTCAGGACAAGTTGTAAGAGTTTACATAATTTTTTTTATGAGAAAACGAGAAATTACTTTGTGAATAATCTTTTTTTAATTTGACTACGGCAGTCATGCTGACAACTACTTGACCAATAGCTGTTGATGTTTTATTGTCTCCGTCTCCACTAAATAAGCGTGCTTGTGGCAAACGTTAATCTGTAAGCCAATTGAAAAAACTTACTCTCAAGGTTGCACAGGCATGTCTCTATAATATTACTAAAATGGTTGGCTAAGAATGTTGTGATATCCTTCCGCATAGCCGCATTGGAATCGAGCATAAGGAGCTCAGTCCGCGGCTAGCAGGTATTTGTGATTTAAAAGACTAGCTAGATACACGTGTTATTTTCTCTGGTGTTATTTAAGTCTTAAAAGGTAATTATTTTAATATTTAAACTAATAATCTGTGCAGTATCTTATTGGTTGTTTCTAATTAACTGCTAAATAATATATTGTCATTAGAAATAGCATTCAAGTGTCCAATTCCTTGACTTTTGAATACGGTAACACATATTTGAAATTTAATTTAATTTAAATTATTATTTATTTCAAATTATTTTCATTATCTTGTCGAAATCGAAAGGAAAAATTATGTTTTTATAACTGTGTGGGCGTAACATTGACTTTTTCTGTCGTATACGTGCCAAAGGCTATTTGTGGTTTAGCCAATTTTCTTGATGTCTCCTTTTTTAGCACTAAACTACGCGTCCAGTATCATCTATCATATTTAATGTAATTAAATGGATAGATTATTGGAATATAGACTTATGTAGGTTATGTAGAGTTTTAATAGTAGAACTATGGAAGGGTGAAAATTGTATAGAATCTATACTAATATATAAAGCTGAAGAGTTTGTTTGTTTGGTTGAACGCGCTAATATCAGGAACTACTGGTCCTATTTGAAAAAATCTTTCGGTTTTAGATATCTCATTTACCGAAGAAGGCTTTAGGCTATATATCATCACGCTAAGATCAATAGGAGTGGAGCGCCAATAAAGAATGTTTCAAAATCGGGCATTATTTTCGTTTTCATTGCCTTCGCTGCGTGTCAGAGTTAGTATTATATACGTTGCCATGGTAACGTGGTAAATTTCTATCGCAAACATTTTCAAAGATTATTTTGTGTTCCTATTCAAAATGTTTATTCTACGTTAGTTTTGTTTCCAATTTTTTATTTGCAATCTGTTACGTATTATAAAAATAAAATGTGTGTATGTAAAAATAAATATTAACTTTTTGGTGAATGGATATAGCTACAAATAACAAAAAATGTTTTTATATTCGGTCGATATTTTTATATTATTATATTTTGTCTGTTTGTTTGTTTGTTCCGGGTAATCTCTAAATCGGCTGGACCTATTTTAACGGGAATTTTACTGGCAGATAGCCGAAATTATAGCGGTTGACATATTGTATTTTATTTGTCCGCGGCTTCGTCCGCATTGCTTTTTCCAAAATGGTTGGACCGATTTTCACGGGATATTCACTGGTAGATAGCAGAACTCTGAAAAGTAAATTAGGTTTTTTATACGCCTTCGGCCGCAGTGGAATATTCGAAATGCTTGAACTGATTTTCACGAGACTTTCACTGGCAATTAACTAACTAATGAGCTATTTTATTTTAAGCTAGTGGACTCGGCAGACGTTGTCTCGCCCTGATAATAAAAAGAAAACCTTGACAAATTATACCTAAACCTTCCCCATGAACCGTTCTACCTACTGGTGAAAACGGCATGAAAATCCGTTGCGTAGTTTTTGACTTTATCGCGAACAGATAAACAGCCAGACCAGAGGACTTTGTTTTACACTATGTAGTGATGAACTGTTACCTGTGCTTTCGTTCATGTGAAATTGATCAAAAATTATTTGCTTACTGTAAACAAGCGTGTGCGACGTGCGCTAAGATAGAATAAATGTATGTAATTTGAATTATATTATTATTTTGGTCAATTTGACGGACATTTTGTTTTATTTACCGCGTTTGCATGTACATAACTCAGTGATTATAGCAACGTATAAGAATAACACAATTATATCAACAAAATGAGCAAGTTATATCTATATAATAAACAATTTAATACCTATTGTTCGATAATGTATAGTTTAAAATTTTCATTACTTTCTTATATAGTCTAAGTAAGCACTGAGGTATATAGTAGGTTAAAGTTCCATGTTGCTGATGATAAATCCCATCCCATTCGATATACTATTCGTATTCACATTTACATTGTACACGTTACATGTTACAGTAGATGGCGTGCATGTCGTAGGTACAAATGTTTTTGAAAAAGCATTTCTGTAATATACACACCTACTTACAATTTGACATTTCTTTAATACATTTAAAAAAAAAACGCGTGCGGAGTCGCGGGTGACAGCTAGTATCTAATAAAAATGGTACAGAATAACGCCCGAGCTAACCCGAAACTGAAGTTGTGTAATACACACCCATTGAACCTACGAACTATGATTTGTTTTTTAAAATCAACATCTCTGTCGTTCTTTTTCTTAACAGTGGGTAAATATCTTATGGTAGTAGTAGAGAATGGAAAGCAAGGGAAGTTAAACAATTATTATGAATTCGAAGGAAAATATATGTAATACTGAAGACAATGTTACAGTATGCCGCAAAACATACAAAACAACTTGCGTCCACGAGAAGTCGCGGTCAAACAAATAATTCTGATACAATATTTTATTTTGCATTTAACATTAAAATAGATAAAATCTAATTTTATAAGGCATTACTATGGCGGATAGATTCATGTATTTAGTTAGTCGTAACATTTCCTCAACATATTCCACAGGGATAAAACCCGCGCACACTGTGTAATCTTTATCGCACTATTTTTTTTTTTTTGGAAAAAGAAAAACCTCAGTACTTATTTTGATTTTTTATGTTTGCCAAGTCACGATGCGTCACTAGTATTATTTAGAGTATATATTTCATACGCCCTCGACTAACATGTATCAACTTTAAACAAAGCCCTGAATAAATTAGTACAGAATAAAACTAACATATCAAATCCCGTTTGATTTTTTATGATCATATCTCTTCACCAGTTTTATCTGGATTGGGTTTAGATATAATAGCACATCTAAAATAATATAAACACATGATTAGGACGTCACATATGTTGATCGCGAATATATAAAGATAGAATAAATAAAGCCCCGTTTTCTTCGCACTGAATCTTGCATTTAGCACAGACGTTACTGTAACATTATATGAAAATGGATATCAAGGCGGGAGATATTTCGCGAAAACCAACAGTTTCACCGCCTGATAAGGTTAGTCTTTCAATTAGGTGTAATTCAATTTCCATACGTTAATTTTAGTTTTTATAAATGAATTCATTTTCACTTTTTTATTTATGCTATTTTTTTCTTTATCAAATGTTTCTCAATATTTACTGTGACATAATTGTAATTTTTCATTATTATTAATACTGTAAGTTATATCGACGTGATAAAGCGTTATAGGTTTCAGTCTAGTTTACTCCTTTCGATTATCGTTATTATATTATTCGCCGGACTGTTGACTATTGTATTATCCATATTTGTAAATTATTATTTTTTTTTTGAAATTTTAAATCAAAGAATTTTTACTTTTATCAAAATACACCTCTTAACTGGACTACTGGAACTAACTGCAGTTGTTTTACAAGTATGCGAAAGACCAGCAGTAATTACGTATAGTAATTTTTATTAATAATAGCGCCGTTCATAGTAAACTTGTAACTTGTTCATTTTAAATATTATGAGTGATTATCGACATATTCTATTATCTTATTTTTTATGCTATATATATTTTAGGTTAAGAGAGAAAGTCAAGGTTCTTACTATTAATTAAAAATGTTTCGTAAAAGCATTGATATACAAAAACCCACACACACATAACGTCTTAAAGCTGACACACAAAAATGAGTTCATAATTTTGGATTATGCAGTCATTTCAAAAATAGTCTCGCGTCGCTTGCGTCCTTGTAAAAAAAACAACTTTAAATCATTCAGGTAAGGTTGAATATGCAAAATCATAAGTTTATGGTATAACTATAACCACGTATGTACATTGGGGAGTTTTTGCGGCCTGTTTTGAACGCTACTTTTATTCGAGGCAAGTCTTGGATTTTTATATGTAAAAGCATTATTTTTTTAATGAAACACTGTATAATTGTAGTGCATATAGACAAATAACATAATTTACATGCACAAGTTCTAATAAACTCTCGTTCAAATATGAGCTGCTAATATTCTGATATTAGGGTATTTTCAATATATAATTCATAACTTTATGTAATTGTGTGTATGAAAAATAAAACGTATTATATCTTACGAACATATTAATATTCGAATGCTAAGTTACTACAAAAACTATTTCTATCCTGTCTTACTTGATAAATAAATATTAAGGGTATTTAATTACTTTACGCAGTTATTTAATCACTACGGCTATTAAGTATGCAAAAACTAGCCATGACTTGTATTTCTTTTATTAAAAGAAAAAACAGTTAAAGTTGAGAGCAAAGATTATCAACAACTGACGCAATTAAATATCGCAAACATTTCTCATTGACATGACGTCACACGTTGTACATATAAGCGGGCCGCGCGCGTATATCTCTTTTGTTTAGACTTCTGCTTGGCGCACAATTCAACTCGAACAAATATGGACATCTTAAAACAAAAGTCCGTGTCCCCTGAAATATCCTCATCGCCTCCAGATAAGGTCAGTTCCGATATTAAAAATACTGTTTGTGAAAAACAGCAATAGCTAAGTTCGTTGGTTTGAAAAATTAAAAAGTAGTAATATATCGTGTTTGGTAATTTTTTTTTAAAGTGTTTTGATCTTTAAGGTCATAGTACTTCAATGTTTGGTTTATAATACTATCTTCTTTAATACTCACTAACTAAAATAGTAACTAAATAATACAGTTAGTAGAAAGAGTGTTGTGCTAGTAACAGTTTGTTGCACGTTGATAGTTACTGAAAATATATTAACTGTTCCTTGATAGCATATTAAAGCAAGTAGATATTATAGCTATTGCTGTTTGTGATCAAACTAACTTTGTTTACACTATCACTCCGATGCTTGGCAACTGATACTACAGGTCAAAGATTTTCATCCCGTTATTGATATTTCATAATGAGTTGATAATTAATTGAATTTATCCTTATTTTCCATGTATTCTGATAGATATTTTGCTTTCGGCGACTGTCACAACTTTTTAGTACTAGTTACTGCTTTGTACAGTCTTCGTCAATATTTTTGATCGTTCTGAACATGGCCATGAGTTCGGGCATGCACATAATATCGTCAAAAGATCAATACAAAACAAAGATAATTTGCTTATAATGCTAATATTTTTTTTTTGTTCTGCACAGCTATATTCAGAGCAGTCAAAAAGCTTGGCGCGGACTGTTTAATTCTTTTCTTTCTGGGAACGCTGAATGATTTTTTAAATTACATTCTATGTTAACATAAATCTACTTATACTTAAGTAACGTTACCAGAGAAGACGGTAACTTATTAATGTTACACTAGAAACGTGATTCAAAGCAAAACTTTAAAATTCTGACAAGAGCTCGGTCATAGACAGGGATGGGTAAATTGTATAGATAAATATTGTATTGATATTTATTGCTTACAGATTGGAATTTATACATATTCATTTGTAAATAAATATCGAATGGATGAATATGAATTTTCACATAGAGCTAATAAAATGTCATGTTGTTTTTCATCAATAGCTTAGATTTTTTGATTATAACCCACGTCAATATAACATAACCATCACCTCCGTTACATAGCAAAATACCGCTAAAGTTTTTACCAAAGCCAATTTTTTTTTAGCATCTTAACTAATATTAAAAATGCGAATGTGCGTTTGTTACGCTTTCATGCCTGAATTACTTAACCAATAATTATGAAATGTTGCAAACACGTGTTAAGAAATTAAGAAAAGGAAATACGTTTCATTAAAAACAAAATTCTAGTGATTAGTGAAATTTAAATTCACGCGAGTAAAGTCCCGGCCAAAAGCTAGTTTACTATTAATAAACATTAAATTCAGCAAAGCGTATTGTGACAATTTTACTGAATTTTAAAACACTCGTTTTAAAATATTGAAAAAAATATTTTAGGCCCTGAGAAGGCATCTAGAAACAATAAAACAACCTAGAAATAATAACAACAACTATCATAAGAAAATATCCTATAATAGCGACAAGCTATGATGGCTGTTTTGACGTTTGTCCGCTCATGAAGTTTCGTATAAATAAATAACTACGTTTGAAACCGCAAATTGCTGTTGTTTATTGTCAATAGTGATACGCAGTTAATCCAAAAAATTATTGAATGCATAATTTTAGGACACAGAATTAATTTATTACAAATTTGTATATCATATCTTAATATATATATTTCTTGTGTGCGTGTGTATGTGACTGAACTCCTCCTAAACGACTGGACCGATTTTGATGAAATTTTTTGTGTGTGTTCGTGGAGATTCGAGAATGGTTTAGATTCACAATTGGACCCGGCAGGTGGCGCTGCGATCGACTTTTAGGATTTTTTTTTGTTTTCAAGGCAGGACAACGTCCGCCCGGTCCGCTAGTATATGTATAACTATATACTATTTATCTATCTAACTACTACTATATCTAACTATTATACATTATGGTCCCGCGAATAAATCTTTTCATGCTTTTACTAACAAAAAAAACAGCACGGTTTGACAGAATTGGAAATGATTGTATTATTAGTGGAACTTATTTACGACTCAATTTGGCATTTATATTTTTCAAAATTCTGAATTATATAATATATATTTATATCCTGTAAATATGGCATCGCTGGCCAGCACAGCTACCAACTCTAGCAAACTTATGTCAAATCAAATGCTTAATAAGCCAGCAATTGATCATATTTTTTGTCGAAAATAAATCGACGTTTCACTTCACTATTGTGATGCGTCAAAAAGGCCATCATAGCATGCCGCTACTATAATCATCAATAAGAACCGACAGAATACTAGAAGCGTGACTTAATTACGTTTTTCACAAGAACAACGCGATAGCAGAAATTGATAAATAAAAAAAACAAACGACAGAAACGTCTTTCTTTTTTGTATCCATCCTTTTTAAATTGCCAAAAGTAAATATGAATTCATTATTATTTTAATTAACGAGTAATTTCCAGAATCACTAACGTTCACGGATTTACCCGCTCCGTGATAACATTTTTGTGGTAAAATCTACTTGGCATGAAATTTGAACTTATTCTAGTAAATCGGTAATATACTTAGAGATCTCATTACCAGAAAAGTTATAAAAAAGTAAAGTCGTAGTCATATTTTTATTAAAACACTACCCGATGCCTGCGACTCTATGATATTTCCATACGAATTAAAAGTATGGGGTGTCTTTTATTATTTTTAATTGTAATTTTTTTATTATTACTTTAACCCTACAACAACCCTACAACTGTCTGACTATAACCAAAATCATTTGAACCATTGCCGTGATCAACCATCAAACAATTTTTACCTTATATATTCTACCAGTAGAAACGCAAAATCCCGTAGGGTTGAAATTCAATACAACAACTACTTTATAACTAGTGGTAAAATTATTAATGTAATAATTTCATTGTAGTATAGGTATTATTTATTTTCATGATTGCATAAAATTATAAATCCTACCATCTTGTGAATTCAGTTCATTGTCTGATCCCAACAAAAGTTTTAATTACTGTAAAAAAATATATATAAGTTAATATATAAAGAGCCAACGATGATGCAATAATCTCAAACTAATTTTTAATCTGTAATTTGTAAACATTTCGCGATATAACTTAATCTATTTAATATATATTTATATAACAAAACAAAGATTATTTTCAATCAAGTAATAAAGTAATTGTTTTAAGAGTGCAAATGTTATCAGTTATTTTATAGAATTAAATATAAGTAGAACAAGAGCGAGTGGATTGAATACCACGATGTCATGTTACTGCGCGTCTATTAAATGTGTTTATTATAAAAATTATAAATGAAATGAAAATATGACCGACACATTTATAGATTGTATAAGTACGCTTAATACTAACATTGCTTGTGTTTATTGTTTTCAAGTTATCAAAGGTCTTGTCATTGAAGGGGTTAATCACAAGACAATAATAAAATATGTAGTTTAATTATTTACGTTTTAATATTTGCTTGAAATAGATTCTTCTAGTGTTCTGTTTCTCAACATTTTCGAAATCTCTACTAAATTTCGTAAGAATTCATCCAACCGTTCAAACTATTGACGAACATTCGAACAAAAGTAGTTTCATATATTTTTATATTGGACAAATGGAATTACGACTTTATATTAATCACAAATAGTTTCTTTCCTGCTTAAATAATACACTTTTGTATTTGTACTCTGTCTGGTTGCACTTTTTATTACATGAGTGATCAAGGAAAAAATAAATATTATGGTATAAAACGCGATCTCATCTATTCGAGTTATACTCAAGCCGCGTGAGGCGAAAGGTGTCTGGAGTGGCTTGTGACCACAAATGCCCTTGAAAGTCAAGAGGAAGGTGTATAAAATTATTATAAGACCAGTCATGCAGTATGGAGCCAAGTATTGGGCTACGAAAGAGACGGATGATAGAAGGTTATATGTAGCAGAGGTGCGAATCTAGATCTAGTCGATAATAGAATCTAGCGTTGTGCATCTAGAGTTGATAAGATTAAGAATAAGAATATCAGAGGAAGTTTGAGAACAGCTCCAGTAATAGAGAAGTTGAGGAGTAATAGGTTAGCATGACATAGGGAGAGATTAAAGCCATATAACCAGAAATGTTTTAGGTATGCAGGTGGACTGATATACGAGTAGAGGAAGACCGAAAAGGTATGGATAGGTCTTCTGAAAATTTAAATGTGTATTAAAGACATTTAATAAAACTTATCGTGGTGATAACTTGATCTTTTAGCAACTTGAATCCCAACTGAATGGATGATAGATTATAAAAACATCGTCGTTCAACTTTTTTTCTTCTATGTTTAAGATTGAAATGGTTTTTAAAGTCACAAACAGAAATAAATATCATAAAAAAAAACGAAAAAACCCAGCAAACTATATTGAACGAACTATCAAAGAAATGATTCGTGGTTAATAAATTCCTAGCTAGACATGAAATGTATCATGTATTACTGCTATTTTTCATATTTTATAATCTATTTTAAATGCATTATGATACAGTAAATAACACCCATATTTATAAACTGATACCCATACTGAAGGTGGTAGTGTTTCAACATAAATGGGTCGGCTCGCCCGGGGTACTACCGCCCTCACACAGAACACCGACGTGAAGTAACAGTGCTTGCATTGTTGCGTTTCGTTCGGTCAGTGAGAGCGCGGGAGGCCCACCTCCTTTCCCTCTTTCCCTTCCCCTTTCTCCTTTCCCTACCCCTGCCCCATACACTGGCTGATAACGCACTTGCGACTCCCCTGGTGTTGCTAGTGTCTATGGACGGTGGTGATCACTTAACATCAGGTGACCCACTTGTTCGTTTGCCTGCTTTTGACATAAATATATATATATATATATATATATATTTATATACTTCTATTAAGTTATTATATGTTCATTTCTTTTTCTTGGTAATACTGAATTAAGCTAACAAACAATAAAATTGGTCAAGAAACAGAGAAGGACGAGATATTTAACTGTTTTTTCACTGCCTGTTTATATATAGAAGATTACTTCTTACTACTTATTTTTTTGTAATATAAATACTTTTATAATGCCGCTGACAAAATTGAATAACTCAATGAGTATATCTCCTTATGATAAGTATAAGGTCACATTACTCTTCTCGTGGTAAAAGCCAATATATCCGCATGGCTTATCGAACAATTGAACCATTATAGCAAGTTTAGGGGATTTCTGTAATCATTATTAAACGTGGTAGAAAATGAGCGGCCAACGACTTTGGCAAGATATCGCATTGTGTCGAAGGTTATCTATAGCTAATTCAACAAATGGGACATCTCCATTATCTCCGTCGGTATAGTTCGGTTATCATAATCATTCATAGGTCACACAGTGACGTAACATTAATGCATTGCGTACCTCAGAATCTAATGGCACGTACAATGTAATCCTAAAGTTATAAGAATACAATGTAACTCTAATTCCTTTAAAGTATAAAAAAGGATCGCAATGAAATTTCAAATGGATATAGCCCGGGACCGGAAAGAACATGGGATTCTTATTTATTCTCGGTATTGCAGAAAAATACAAATTAGGTATCTAATTATTTAAAAAAACACGCTGATGGGATCGCGGTAAAAAAGAGTAGAAAATATATAATTTATATTGAAATAATAATTGAACTATAGTATCATTTTTTGTTACATACTCAAAGAACCTTGTTTCTTTTTCAGCCTAAACTAATGGAGGGCGGTAACTACATACGTGAAGGTCGCGACTCATCCAAGTCTACTTGGTTGTTGTTCACGCCCGCAACTCCTGACGAGGCTGGTTCACTGGCAAGATTCCTTAGTATCTTCTCTTCACATGGTGTAAATCTAAGTCACATCGAGTCTAGATCATCTGCCAGACGGCCCGGCTACGAATTTATGGTCGAGTGTGAACACGGAGCTGGTGACTTTGGCGCTGCTCTAGAAGAGTTAAAAAAGAATGTCGGCTATCTGAACATCATCTCGAGAAATTATAAAGATAATAGATGTAAGTGTTTGGTTTATTCGATAGTTTCAAAAAGTGTGGATTGAAATAAAAAATATTTTATTTAATTGAGGACCACACCTGGCAATACTATTAACGGTACCATAAACATCTTACCCATCAAGAACAACCGAGAAGAAATTTGATAGGGTTTATCAATATTATTAGTATCATTTTTAACCTTTCTTTAATACAATACAACTTAGACAAGCTTAATCCATTCTATCTTTCCCTACATTTTAAAGTGCCTGCTCAAAATAAAATGCACGATCGAGTGTTTCACGCGGTACTAGCGCCACCTATCAGACAAAATCTCTGCCGCAATTCAAAATAACGACCGAGTGCTTTCTTAAAATTAATCAAAAAGTGAACTACAACTATATTTATACCAAGAAAAGTAATTAAAAAGACACGATTCAATAAGTCCAAGTATCCTCATACTTACAGTCTAACATTATACTTATTTGTGAATTTAGTATAACATAAGACGTTTAGACGTACGCTACATTAGTAGTCGTGTCAGTAAACGATGGCGTAAATAATAATAACAGAATATCGAAAAATATCACCAATATTACAAGTACAGTACAATCGTAAAATCCAAAAAAAAAACGTTCGTAGAGTTTAATTTCGATTAATAATTCACAGCCGCTGTACCATGGTTCCCGCGCAGGATCCGCGATCTGGACCGATTCGCCAACCAGATACTGTCCTACGGAGCCGAGTTGGATTCTGACCATCCTGGCTTCACCGACCCGGTATACCGCTCTCGCCGCAAGTACTTCGCAGACATCGCGTATAATTATAAACACGGGCAACCGCTTCCCCACGTAGATTACACCAAGGAAGAGATAGACACATGGGGAGAAGTGTTCAGAAAACTGATACAACTGTACCCGACTCACGCCTGTAAAGAACACAATCACGTGTTCCCATTGTTAATTGAGAACTGTGGATATAGAGAAGATAACATACCACAGTTGGAAGATGTCTCCAACTTCCTCAAAGGTATATTTAATTGTATATGATAAATGCCCTGTAATTGCCTCACTGATTGCCAAACGCCTTTTCTCAAAGAAAAATATGGGTTAATCATGACGTTAGACAACGATATATTCAAACGCCTATTCTATATTTTTACCACAAGAACAGGTCAAGGCATTCAGGCGTTCCCTCAATCGTTTTCTTTCTGTCCTTATTTAAACTCAACTTACTGGGTAATTTATTAGTGGTAGAACATACGAGTATGTGTGAAATACGTATTTCTACAGCAAAGTAGATGTGTTCCGTTCATAAGGATGTAGCTGTTAACATGTACAGACGACGAGCAGTTCCGTCTCAGTACTTACAGAAGCAACATAATAACTAGCTTCTGAACTGCGGATTACGGTCTTTCGAAGTACCGGTTAGAAAGTCTGCAAAGACCAAATTTGTTGGCACACGCTAAGACTCGAATTTGCGGTTAACATATAGACACTCCGTTGAACTAATCATTCTGTCACCATTATTTTTATTCCTCTGACATATTATAATGTATGAGTTATAACAAATGACGGCATAATGAAGGCCTCTAGATAACTGGACATAAATTAGATGATTTAAAACTATATCTCATTAAAAGGTAACGTTAAAGACAAACCAAAAAATTTGAACTTTTAATGTAAATATGTTTTTTTTTATATCATAGGTGGCAAACGAACAATTGGTTCACCTGATATTAAGTGATCACCACCGTCCATAGACACTTGCAATACCAGGGGAGTTACAAGTGCGTTGTCATCCTGTGTATGGAGGGAAGGGGAGGAAGGGAAGGGGGCAGGAGAGGAGAGATGGGCCTCCGGCGCTCTCATTGACCGAACGAAAGGCAACAACGCAAGCACTGTTACTTCACGTCGGTTTTATGTGAGAGGGTAGTACTACCCTGGGCGAGCCGACCCATTCATGCTGAAACCATTAATAGACTCACCGTGGCTCTACGACCTACAAAATGTACCTAGTACCTATGTACTAACTCTACTATGATTTTTAGATTTCGGTTCAGTGTAACTTTGTAAAAATCAGACGTCAAGCATTTATACTTAGCGTGTAACAAATTTCGTTTGCATCATTGCTTGTTGTTCAATGAGATAGTTACTAAACACTATGCTATAAATTGGTAAATAAGTGTCGGATTCTTTATGTATATGTGTCATGTATACTGGCCGTAAATTGTTTTACTACCCTGCATTTTGTGGAACACGGTGTGGGGTGTGCAAGTAATATTCCCTTGTGTATTACTATATTATATATTGTATAGTTACTCAATCATTGTTAAGCCTGATGAACTGCTTAATAACTTAAAAGCCGATATGAAAAATGTGTTTAATTTCAGACTGCACCGGATTTACTCTCCGACCGGTTGCCGGTCTACTATCGTCGCGGGATTTCCTCGCCGGTCTCGCGTTCCGGGTGTTCCACAGCACACAGTACATAAGGCACCATTCTCGGCCGCTTTACACTCCTGAACCGGACGTATGCCATGAACTGTTGGGGCACGCACCACTCTTCGCAGATCCCGCCTTCGCTCAGTTTTCGCAGGAAATTGGTCTCGCCTCATTGGGTGCACCCGATGATTATATTGAAAAATTAGCTACGGTAAGTTAAAGTAGTCGGTAAAGTTGAGTTTTGTTAAAAAAATATTGAACACAATTAACTATAATATATGTACACCTTTAAATGAAAGATATTCAGAAGGATGAAAAAAAAATTATACCGTCTATTACTTCAATTCTGGTAGAACATCAATAACAAAACATTTCCTTTTATTCATTGTCCAATTACTTTGAGTCTTGTAGCTAATACCAGGTATTCAAAGAACGCCGAGATGAAGTGTACCTAATTAGACTTATAAATGTTTTTCAGTGCTTTTGGTTCACGGTTGAATTTGGGCTTTGTCGCCAAGAAGGCAAATTAAAAGCATATGGTGCAGGCCTTCTTTCCTCGTTCGGAGAACTGCAGTATTGCTTGTCAGACAAGCCTGAATTAAAAGAATTCGAACCTGAATCTACTGCTGTCACTACATACCCAATCACGGAGTATCAACCAGTGTATTTTGTAGCCAATAGCTTTGAAGATGCCAAGGACAAAATGATGTAAGTAATGGTATCTTTATCACATTTTTACAGTAAGTAAACACAGTAACCAGTCCATGTGATGTTTTTATGTTTTGGCAAAACATTCTACTTAACGCCTAGCTAGCTACCTTGCTCAAAATGACAGAGCATATGCAAGCATTAAATATTTAATAGTTGTGCTCAGAAAGTAATTTCTTCGTTAGTAAATAAGTAAAAAAGACCATATCGTAAAAAAGTTGTCTAAATTACCTCGTACAACTGTAAAACATCAAACAACTGCCATCGACACTTACATGTTCTTAACTTTATTCAATTATCTGTTCGCGATTTCTAAATAAAGGCTATATTTCTTTAATTTATAGGGATAATTATTATAAGTTATCAAAACTTAATTTTCGATGGCTTGAGAAAGAACTTTTCAAGAGTTAGGTGACGTTAAATATTTTTGTATGAAAGTATAACTGGCTGACTTACATATGAACGTACAGACTGACTGACTGAGGCTAGGGTCGTGAAAATTTACAAGCGGGTTCCTTTCATACGGTAGGTAAGCACTAACGAAGAATTTTTGGAAATTCAACACCTAAGTTGGTGAAAAAGGGTATGAAATTTAGATGACAATCAGTCATTTTTCCGTCAGACAGTTATTACTATTCTTATATACATATATATAAATCCTATGAGCAGCATTGCAAATTGCACCATTTACTACCCCTGGATAAACGAAGTATGATTGCAGACATTTCTTTCCTTTTAAAAATTGCCCAAAACAAGGTCTATTGTCCAGATCTCCTCTCAAAAATTTCTTTAAGGGCTTCGTCTACTGTTCTTCGTCGTAGCTCGTTGATATATGTGCCTCATTCAAATACCATTTATAGAGAGAATAGTTATTTTTTGCGAAGTAGTTATAATTACAATAAACTTAGTAAATAATCTAATTTAGATCCTTTTAATACTCCAATTAATGCAGCAAAACAGGTGGTCATCAAAACATTATTTGATCAAGTGTGTAATATGTAACTTTCCACTGTTCTATATTTTTAATCAGAACTTAATATCTTCTTGTAATCATATCATTATCTATTAGTGAATATCTTTAATTAGCTTTAAGTTGACTATTGTATTTTGAATTATGTATGAAAAGCTGTTGATATTCCTTCGAATAAATAAAAAATATATATCTTCTTATATCTATATATGTATAAGAGATTCCCACCTATATATTGACTCATCACGATATCTCTGGAACCATAAGGCGTAGCTACTTGAAATATGGTAGGAATATTCCTTTCGCCGTGTAGAGGTCAGCTAAGAACGGATTTTACGAAATTCCACCCACAAGGGGGGTTGCGGGGGGGTAATCAGGGCGGGACAACGTCAGCCGGGCCCGCTAGTATATATATATATATATATATATATATATATACGTATATATATTGATATAAAATAAAGAGTCGAAAATAATTATTGCATTGAAAACATACGTAATGCCGCGTGAAATTGCTAGTATTATTATGAAATGGTGTATTACGTTTTTCCAGAAAATTCGCTCGGATCATACCCCGTGATTTCGGAGTTCGTTATAGTCCATACACGCAAAGTATTGATATCTTGGACTCGGCGAGGCAGATGAAAGACCTGCTACGTGAGGTGCACCAAGACATGGATTTACTTATCAACGCCATGGATAAGATATAGAATGTAAAAAATATTCTATATACATTATACAGTTAACTTTATATTTATTTATGGGAACTCATCCTCGCTGAGATAATAATTCATTTAATTATTATAAGTTAGTTTATAACTTAGTTTAAATATACACTTTTAAGTTTAGATATATGTATAAGCATTAATATTTAACCAAAAAGATTATTAAGTGTTTTTAAAGTCCAAGTCTACAATAGGAAATTTTAAATTAAAATGTTAACGGATTATTTTGACAAACGTGACCTTTATGCATATTGTAATACAGATATTTTTAAGTCTTATAACCGATATGACTAAATTATATACTTTTAGAAACATATACCAGACTATACATCGTATAATGGGTGATAGCACTAACAGATTAACTGTCAGACAACTAACTAAAATACCAACATTTTCAATTGCAATTAAAATAAATTTAAAAAAAATCCAATTCAAAGAGAAAATCGATGTTAAGATTTATAAGTTATGTTCTATAGTTAGTGAAATTATTTAGTTTGAAATTGATATAGTATAATTTAAATATGTATGTACATAACTATGTAGAGGAGTACATTTAGTACGTATTTATTTAATACTAAATTTGCCCGCTACTTCGTCCACGTGGAACCTGATGTACGAAACAATGACTAATAAAGTCATCTGAACGTACTTAGTCCATTTGCTTATCTACTTTTCTCTCATACTTACGTCGCGGCGCCATTAAAATTACAATAACTTTAGATAGAGTGGACCGATTTTAATGAAACGTAGACTAAATTACTCCCCAGGATATGCTTTATGATTTTCTTATGTGAGGTTTTATTGTAAACCCAGTACTTTAGCAGTGATGCGTGTTCACACAGACAGACAGACATTTCTAAAAATGATGGAAATGTATTCTATTACTTATTCCTAAACACATGCAATATTTTTTTTTCATGAAAATCGAAAAAGTACAGACACATTAGATTTACATTCTTATTATATATATAGATGTTATCTGGTAACGACTCATTCGTATTTGTAACATCGACGATATTATAAAAATGATTAATTATTTAGAATAATTATTATTATTTAATCTAAAAATAATGTCACAATAGAACTTCGTATATTTATTAAGTCCTAATTAATAACAGTGTTTTTAGATTCCAAAAATGTTCTACTTAATAAAATAAATTAATAACGTGTTTTTTATTATTATTTTTAAATAAAACGTTTTTTTTTTATTAACCAACATAATATATTTAATAATTTGTACATAATGAAATTGGACAATCTAAAATTATAGCAAAAACGATTATACAGTATAAACGCCGCTTAATTATGTATTTATGTAGATGAATATAGAAATTTACACAATATAATTAAGTATATTATAATATATTATTATATTTACATTCAATGATACTGAATTAATATAAATGTAGTTCATTGAAACATTGCGATTTAATTGACACACTACTTCTAGAATTGCATTTTTTATATATTACAATGAATTAATACAGTGCGATAGTTATGTTTGGCACTATAGGCTTTTGTTATTTTTTTTTCTACTTCGACAGGCTAAATGCAAAGAGAACGATAACAATAATACTACGATTAAATATAAATATGTTCCAACGGGTTTGATGTTTGACTGACCAATGAAACAACAGGGGCTCTTATTCCGATAAAAAAAAAAAAAAAAAATATAACAATCGAAATATGTTTTAATAAAATCAGGCAAAATAAAAAACATTGATAGTATGATTGGATACAATGTTATTAGTCGAAAATGTGGCCGAATTTTCATGGAAGAAAAACACTGTGACGTAACCCTCGTGAGGTGGTAGGTGGAGATAGTTACTTACTCGTTACTTTACAACAATCTTTGTTCTTAACAATTGTCGATTATACTGTTATTGGCTAATTTGTTATCGTGTAACAATTAGTAACAATAACACGATAATGTAATAAATGTTCGGATATCGTTAACAAGTGCTCGTCCTTTGTTAGGTATTAGTTGTTGCATAATAGATAGGTATTTGCTACTTTACACGTTGTAATTATAACCTTATTAATAGTAGAACAATGGTGATCTTCAATAATTCGTTATCCAGTGAAAAGAAATAACACATTACATTATTAATTGTTGTAACAATAACTACCAATGTTTACCAAAGGTAAAATAATTTTTAACATTTAAGTTGCATCTAAAGATATTCATCCTGAGAAGAATTAAACTAATTTTTAAACAATATCGTCAAAATATAATGGTCTCTTGCCACCGAACGTATCACAGTTACTTGCAAAATAAATAAATAAATACGTGTTTCATTTACAATTCATATAAACGGGATCATAAATAGTTTAAAAATTCGTAAAATTAATAATTTAGAGTACCTTTTATAATTACTTTATATAGCTAAAATAATATTTATACATCTCGAGAACATATGTACTTTGATATAAATTATCATTTGGACTAAATAATATACAAGTAATAACTAAGTAATGGAATTATTTCGCGTAATGATTTTTATAATTTACGTGAAGTATAAAAAACATTTTTGTAATCCAAAATGCATAGTAAAGATTAAAGTACCGGATTTCATTTTAATTTTTTTTTTAAATATAGCAAAATAACATGGAAAAATATAATAATTCAAACTCCTACCTAGAAAATCGAGAAAAAGATTTCCTTGTGCGTAAAGTGATTTATATCTTTAAAATATTCATAATTATGAACTTTATAACGATATACTTAAATATAGACAAGGTACATATGTTATATGAATTTATAAAATATGGCATTACACCTATTTACAACATATATTATTATTTTTACAAAATATACGAAGCAAGAATTAATATTCGTTTCCGACAGTAGCATTTTAGACTTCACTCTGCATGCAGTGGATAGAAGAGTCCTCAGAGAGCTCATCCATTGACGAGTCGGTGAAGGATGTTCCATCTGTAAATATTATAGAAAAAAACAATGTAACATTATTTCGTTTGACATAGAATAACATATAATATGTTTTATTGTTTGTTTGAAATCTCAGTACATAAAACAAAGTTAATTTATTTACACCATTTATAACTCAAGAACGGCTGGATTGATTTTTTTTATTTGTGTCTGCCCGGATTAGCAGAATAATTATAAAACTAAAGGGAGAATCCATGAAGAAAAAAAATTATGATGAAAATTAATTTTCTCCTACATTTTGTAAGGAAAGGCATTTTTGATTATATATCGAAAACGGATTGATTGATTTCGATGAATTATTTTTCGTATATTATAAAATTGATCAGAGGAAATCGAGGAAATAGTTCGCTAATAGAAAGTAGTGCAACAATAATACTCGAACCTTTTCAGTTCACTTCAATAAAGCAAATTCAATTATAATCGAGATTTATTTTTTATTTTGCTATTATAAAATACTTATAATAACACAACATATATTCAGGTACCGAGGAATGGGCAGTAAAGAATTCTCATTCACACCTACGATTGAGTATTGCTACGCGTTCGCCCACTTAAGTTAGTCTGGCTAAGTGTCAGAACCATTAAAACTATCTATCCACTGAGGAAATGTATTTTTATAATTCCAAAAAAAAACATATATAAAAATTAGCTTTTATGTTTTTACGTAAGTACAGTTTCATAAGATTGAGTTTAATAATTTAACGAACTTAGGCTGATGTATTACATATTTTTGTTACTTCTTACCTGCCAAAGTTAATATTATCCAAACTTTATAGTAAGCCATCTCTCCTACCTATGTTAATAGTATAATACGCTAAGAAACTTTTAGCGTTCATAAACTAACAAAATTCTGGCGGCCACAGGCTCTTGGCCTATAATGCTTTTCTGCCATATGAATAACATTAATTTCAATGTGATTGGGAGACTTTAAACCGTTTTTGTACATTTAATTTGAGCTTAATTCACTTTGTGTATTCATGTTATCTTAATAAAAACTGAATTTAATTCACCTTGTCAGCTATTACATCATTAATTCGGGAATAATAAAAAATATGATAATAAGTTTCCTATTATTTCCATTAGCAGTTTTGGTGCGACACATTTATTCATGTAAAAATAACTGAAGTACGATTTGAGGTGCACCACACAGTATGAAGCGTTATACGTCTAGAGAGGCAATTCAGTGGAAAACTTGTCACATTATCTCATTTGTAAGGAAAGCGTTTCAGCAGCGGCTTAATCTAATTCTATTTGTTCACTGCGGTAATTAGACGTGCTTATAACAACAATAACGGGTGGTAGAGATTATAACTTAATTTATTTACTGTACCTATATGTAATGTGTATTATATGTCTGTACATGTATACACGTATTACGTTACACGTAATATAACGTTTAATAAAATAGTCAAGTTACAACTTACCTATTGGAACGAAAGGAGGTTTGTTCTGAAATGAATACGTGAGATGTAGGTTGATTGGCCGACCGAAACCGACTGGATCGGTATCCCGGGACATCACTGGGAAAAACATAAATTACGGGTCAACTAAAAACACATCATTAGTAAACAATTCGCATGAGCGGAATTTCGCAACGCGTTACTATGATATTAATTCGCATAAAGCAGAACAACTTAACTTGATTAAAAGCAGGCGTTCCAGGGTGTTCGAATTCAAGAAAATTTATTAACTTCAATATAATGAGCGGATGAAGACTCTAAAATTTTTTACAACATTCTGTTTCAAATCCCCTACCAACTCGTTTTGAAAATTTCTTGAGCGATACTCACACTGAGTCTGTTTTCCTTTGCCCGTGTGCTGGTGTTTTTTTTGTCTCGCACGGCTGTTCTGAAACCAGACTTGCGTCACTCGCTTGCTCAGCCCGGTGACTTGCGCGATCCTCTCTAAGTCCTGGCCGTCGGGGTTAGAATCTAGTTGGAAGTTGGCCTGCAAAACTTGAAGTTGTTCTTCGGTGAAGGTGGTTCGAACCCTCTTTGCTTTGCTTTTGTGGTAGCCTTCTGAGTCGCAGCCATCTGAAGTGTTAGAAATTATACGACCGCATGTAATTTGCTTGAATAAGTTTAAGAAATGGGAAATCTCGTTACTTGATTATAATATATAGCATAAATTCTACGTAGTTATTTGTTTGGTTTATTTTTTTCAAATGTAGTATAATTGGGAATAATATTTTAGATAATGAGACGATTGAAAGCAAAACAACCTTTTACGTTACAAGGTATTAATGTTCACTGAATGGAATTCAACCACGAACATGAGCTTTTAAATTAGGAAACTTGTATGGGGCAAATCTTGTGACTATAGCACCAAAGTATGTACCGGTAACTGGAATCGAATATTAACGTCTGGTTTCGAATTTGCGTATTTATGTCCCCAGTAATAACATAATTTACCAACAACTATGATTGTTATTCTACCGCGTTAGTTTATAAATAGAAAAAAGTGATAATAACCATCGGAAGATATAGATCCGCCGTCCAGAGTCTCGAGATAATGTGGCTTGCACAGCACTCTATCCTCGTGAAGAGCGAACTGTTCTCCAGTGGACAGCTGACGGCCACACGCATCACAAGCGAAGCACGCGAGGTGATAAACTTGCTCGCGCGCCTTCCGCACCCAATCTGATGAGGAGATGCCTCGGCAGCACTTGGAGCATTTGGCACCAAAACTCCTGCGAACGGTTGCTTCATCAAATCAAGATAATATATTTTTTAACATCTACCATCTATTTGTACATAAAAACAGTCAAGTGAAGGACAGAGCGAAATTGGACAAGTTTGTACCAATTTGTATCATCAAGTTTGGCAATCGATGCTATATTTACACTATAAATTAGCTCATTACCCGGCACTGCCTCTTAACCAAATATAAATTAAAACTTACATATTATAAAACAAAGTCCTCTGTCACGCCTGTCTGTCTATCTGTTCGCGATAAACTCAAAAACTACTAAATGGATTTTAATACGGTTTTCACCAGTAGATAAAGTGATTCATTAGGAAGGTTTAGGTATATAATTTGTCAAGGTTTTTTCTATTATCAGGCTAGTTTAATTATAAATAGTGTCCACTATTCCAGGACATTGTTCAATTTTATTAAAACCCTTCCAGCCATTATAACGTGGCTGAAGCATAAACATTCAAACAAACATACTTCCACAATAATTATAATGTTAGTGAGATGTAATTGTAAAAAAAGTAATTAAAAATATAGAAACGATATTGTTATCTTAGGTTTTTAGACATTCTTATCATCAGTGATATATTGGAAAATAGTGGTTTGATGTATTTAAGCTCATTAAGGCGTATAGTCTGTACAAAAAGTATTTATTCTAAATTCAAGTTTTATTAATAAATATTATCAGTGTAGAAAATAATTAATATACCATGACCTTATAAAACTCTGTATGTTCGGGGAATAATAAGTAATTGTAATAGAAAGCATCAATGTTTCAACTTTTGCGGCAATAAAACGGAATCCATAAATAAGCCAAGTGCAGAACAGCTTCTGTTAAAAAAAAGACATGCTATAAAATTCCATGTTCGCTCAGCATTCAAGAAAAAAAAGGTCCTCGCTCTATGCATTAAATTAAAAACTGTACAGTGATGTTGGTTGTCGGTACGTAAAAAATCGATCAACCGTATCGAATTATTGAAGTAAAACAAAACGCGATTTGAGTAGGAATCATAATATAAAAAAGTCCCGTAAAATTATCGAAAAGACTAATATAAATAAACATCGATAATCTCGTAACGCACTAGTTTTCGTCTTAGCGCGAATTACTGATATCATTAATGACATTTTATTTCTTTAATTACTACTATTTGATTGTAATTTTCATATAAATGATAACTTATTTAGAATGAGATGTTAATATCATTTATGAAGGCGATATAACTCGGCGTATTATTATTATGTGTTGTTTGTTATCTTAACAATATAATGTGTGAATAGAGCAAAAACATAAATATATATATATATATTTAGTTACAAAGAATCTTTGTAATAAATGTTATCGGTTTACTTTCCTCTTCTGCGCGTGCATGCTATTCCGCTTCCTTCACTTCGCACACCGTTGAACGCGTAGTGTTTATTCCGTTTTTTTTAAACTTATAACAAATGAATCTATCGTGATATTTTTTTAAATATGGTCTAAGTATCTGAGGAGTAGAATAAAAAAAAATAATAGAAATCCATCCAGTACTTTTTGCGTAATGTGCGCACAACCTGTGTCATCTTATTTATATAGATAGTTACTCGGGCGTTTATCCCGCGTTATATACTTGAATAAGCTTATAATTGACTGGTTATGCGTTGCTGTTTCACGCGCGCTTAATTTCTTCCGCCCTCAGGTTCCCATAAATCCTGCCGTACCAAACGACCTCATTGTTTCATTATTAATGTAAATAAATAAGTAAAAATCAATTTCATAATATATATAATCGGAAATAGACAAATAATATTACAATTTTGTCGTCTCTACTTCGTCTTTATCGTATGAAATATCTTCAATGTGCTAGAGAGATTCTATTAGAGAGGTTTGATGCGGTAAACGTGTAAAAAGTGCAACCGAAAAGGAAAAAAATAATACAATGATTACTAACATCAACTTTATAACTACACATTTAACAAACATTAAATGTATAAAAACTCATAAAATAGTGAACCCGGCGAACTAGTTTTTACAAGGAGCCCTTTCCACTCCCTTTCACTGGAACAGCCGTGCAACTGAGCCGTGAATATTTTTTACCCGATACTTTTTAGTTTTAAGATATAAATTAAACTGCAACGTTTCCTTTCAATAATATAATTTTGTTTTTCGAATGAAAGCCAAATACTTTCTTATATTTATGCGATATTTTTGTTAAGCGACCGACTAGATTATCGTACACTGCTATGCCACTGAGAATCAGCGTTGTAGTATCAGCCAGTCGTACTGCTGCATGTAGCCGAAAAGGGGTGTGGTTGTTGGACATTTTCAATTAAACGTACTTATGTTTCTCTCATTTATGTTGTAAGCGTGATGTGTTACAACAATACAACATTTTTCTTTCTTCTTTTTGTTGCTATGTATAGTTACAGGATGTAGAAATTTATTCCGTGCCAGTTGTAGGTTGTAATTTGTTCTTACGATCTACAGTTTAATGCAGTCGAACACTTGCCTCAGTCATGGAAAATAATATTAAAAGTCTTTGACAGTTTTAAATTATCTAATTTATTAAGCAAATAGCGGGCCCGGCAGACGTTGTCCCGCCCTGATTATAAAAAAAATCCTTGACAAATTATATACCAAAAGGTAACTTCATGAATATCACTTTATGCACTGGTGAAAATCGCTTGTAAATCCGTTCAGTAGTTTTTGAGTTTATCGCGAACAGACAGATAGACAGACGCCGTAGGGGACTTTGTTTTATGCTGTGTAATGATTGTTTACCGTATTCTATTGTTAATATTCAACTCAATTTATTCGCAACTTAGTAACTTGTTGTATATATAACGTTTTATACCTACAGGCTATGTTGTTGTTATATATATGTTAAAAAGATGTACCCGACCGAGTTTGTTGCCGGTTCTTCTCGATGACTGGGTTGTTTTCCGAACCGGTGGTAGTTTTGACGTTAATAAAGGCCTTATTACGGCCTAAGTTGAATAAAGTATTGTATAATATAATGTATATACCAAAACCTGTATAGAGAATGAATACATTTATAATTTAAAAAAAATGTAAGATAATATAATCGGTTCAGTTGATTTCGACTTACAAAAATAATAACAGACAGACAAACAGGGAGAAGTAACGGCTTACAACAATTTTAAATCTTTCTTAGACGATTGTTGATCCGATGACGATGATAATATCGGTTTTATCTGAAATTAATAAATCTTACAGCGTTGTTCCAAACTAATATTATAAATGCGAATTTAAGGTTATTTATTTGTTTATTACGCTTTGAGGCTTTAATTACTGAACCGATCATGGTGAAACTTTGCACATACGTTGTTAGTGATACAAAAATGGACATAGAGTACCTTATACATAGAAAAAAATACTTTTCCCGAGCGATATGTAATCCATATTCATTATCTTGATTATATAAGATTAGGTTTTGCCGTAATAATCTTTATGTCAGATTATCACTATCTTTATATATAAATTTCTTCTGTACGTGTGTATGTCATTGACCTCCCCCTAAACGGCTGGACCGATTTTGATAAAGTTTTGTGTGCGTGTTCGAGTGGATCCGAGAATGGTGATAGATTCACAGTTGAACCCGATAGGTGGCGCTGCGGTTGAATTTTAGATTTTTTTTAATATCATGGCAGGACAACGTCCGCCGGGACAGCTAGTATATTATAAAACAAAGTCCTCTGCCACGTGTGAGTGCCTGTTCGCGATAAACTCAAAAACTACTAAATGGATTTTCATGTGGTTTTCACCAGTAGATAAAGTGATTCACGAGGAAGGTTTAGGTATATGATTTGTTAAGGGTTTTTTTATTATCAGAGTGGTACAATGCCCGCCGAGCCCGCTAGTTCATTATAAAAGAAACTGTGCGAGGGACCATAGTTCAGTATATTCAGCACATCCTCGGCAATCAGTCCACATTCCAACTTCACTAACTGGCCAATCATTTTAACCACGGCACGTGTCATATTTATTTCAAAAATGACTTGTACCGATACGAAGAAGTACTTATCTTCGCGATAGTAGCTGTTATGAATGAAATAATATTCCACTATTGCAAATAGACATGATGTGTATTAAAATATATTTAGCCTGAGTCTTATTACCAATTGGCAAAAAACATCTCAAATAAATTTATATTTAGAAATAGCGTTAAGAAGGTTTATCGGATTTTCTTTCAATGCGTATGGCGGCCCTTTTGAAATTCACCATTTTGTTTTTATTTCATGTTTGTGTATTTTCAGAACAAACATGTAAAATTGCAAATCTTATTATTAGGTCTAAACAAGAAATATACATAAATAATAGGTATTTACCTATGAAATTGCCATTCTGCAGTACTGAGCATTTCAAATCAAAATAATTTTTGTTTGGCTAAGAATTCTAATTTCAAATTAATTTTATTTTAAAAACATGGAATTCTTTTTCCAAAGTAGTCATTTGTTTATTGATTAGTTATTATATAGTTATTAGTTATAGACATTTTCATCGCATTTCAATATTTTTTGTCATCATGGATACGTTAAAAATTCGAGTGATTATGGAATATGAGTACCGTCGTGGCAGCAACGCGGCACAAGCGGCACGCAACATCAACGACGTTTACGGAGCTAACACTACAAACCAACGCACCACCTGTTATTGGTTTGCTCGCTTCCATTCTGGCAATTTCGACCTGAAAAATGAACCTCGCGGTCGTCGGAAGACTTTGGTCGACAATGACGAATTAAAGGCGAATGTGGAAGCTGATGATACACAATCTACGGCTGAATTAGCAGCAGCTTTCGACGTTAGCGTCAAAATAATATTGGTCCATTTGCGTCAAATTGGCAAGGTAAAAAAGCTTGACAAATGGGTGCCCCACCAACTCAATGATCGCCAGCGCGAAGTACGCGTCGAAACGTGCCTTACACTGCTCAACAGACACACAAATGAAGAAATTTTGAACAGCATTGTTACCTGCGATGAAAAATGGATTCTGTTTGATAACCGCAAGCACTCAGCAAGTTGGTTGGATCCTGGTTCAGCACCTAAACAATGCCCTAAACGAAAACTTACCCCTAGAAAAGTAATGGTCACTGTTTGGTGGTCTAGCGCCGGTGTGATTCATCACAGCTTCTTACCAAACGGGGTGAGCATTACTGCAGATATGTACTGTGAAGAACTAAACACAATGATGGAGAAGCTGGCACATCTCCAACCAGCATTGGTCAATCGCTCGTCTCCGCTGCTCCTGCACGACAACGCGCGACCTCATACTGCACAGCAGACGGTCTCCAAGTTGCAAGAACTGGGGTTGGAAGTTCTCCGTCATCCGCCCTACTCACCAGACCTTGCGCCTACAGACTACTACTTTTTCCAGAATTTGGATAACTCCTTGGCGGGGAAAAAATTCAATACCCGAGAGGCAGTACAAAATGCCTTTGAAGAATTTGTTGCCTCTCGTCCAGCTGATTTCTTTAAGAAGGGCATCAATAAACTGCCACTGCGTTGGCAAAGATGCATTGTTTGCACGGGTGATTACTTCGATTAATACAAATAAAAAATACATGAAAGAAATTCGTGTAAATTTTTTCATACAAAACGGCAATTTCATAGGTAAAAACCTAATATAAATTTCATAGGTAAAGACCTAATATAAACATTGTAGGCTAAATAAAAGCTTGTAATGAAAAACAAGCCTTAGAGCTCGAATTACATGATTCTTTTTACTATGTTTTACACCACTAAAAGAAGAGCTATAAAAAAAATGGAATTATTCTGGTTAAAACACGAATAAATATATTCCTTAGCTTAAGCAATTTTATCAATAGAATGAAATACATCGACAGTTAAAAGGCTTTTAAAATAGAAATTATCATACATTCATACATTATTTATCTTAAAATTGTATCTGTTATTTGGTCTCCATAGTTTTATTGTTGTTAGGTATACGCATTCGTAGATGTCACGTCGCTCTCAATTAATAATTTACGACTGATCAAAGGTTGTTATGTTTATAAAGTAAATATTTATTCGAGGCTATAAAGTCAAACCTGTAATCTATCAGCTTATTTGAATATATATGAAAAACCCGCTCTTGATAATTAACCATAGTTATACTTTAACGATTTTGATGAAGTAAATTTTTTGAAGATTTTTATCAGCAATTTACAAATTGGTGTTCTGCTTTTGTGTTGTACTTCCGCGAATTTTATGGGGTTCCGAGTTACTTCGTGTTATTTTGGTTGTATTTTATTCCATATGGTTGATCTAGAAACTTCCAGTGTATTAAAATGATATAACTCCAACTTATCGTATTGTCTCCGATTGGTTGGCGAAATTAATAAATAACTAGATAGCCTGGTAGTTTTTAAGTTATTCCTAGTATTTGTTCGAAATTGCGTGTTTTATATTTACTTTTAATTAAAGGCAAGGCTATGACAAATGTGTCCGACTGAATGCGACTCCAATGCACCAGGTGCATAGTAGTAACATCCTTATCATATCAGCCTGTGACTCACTACATGGCCATAGGCTTCTTGCCGAAGAAAGGTATAGGCATAATCACCACGGCAGCGCATGAGGTATTGGCGATTTCAAACCCCGAGAATCCCACAATTCTATATTATCCTACATACGGTGGTACTATAACATTTCTCAGGCTCAGGTTTTCTCAACACATTTTCTTTCACCGTCATACAATAGAGTTACTAATTGAAAGCGGTAAATATACCTCTATACTATAAAGTTCCGAAAAATTCGTTGGTCCATATTTCGACCTATTGGAATTATTATTATAGTATCTATTCGACATCGAATCGACAATCCACCGGACAAGCCACTGCATAATCAAGCAAAAGTAAGGTATTTATCTATGCCTATCTAGTCATAGTGACTCATTTGAGTTCGTGCTTTTTTGGATTAGAAAATGTATTTTCATCTTTTAAGAGGTTTATATGCCAGAATGCCAACGGCGATTTCCGACGAATTGTACATCTCTTCATGTTCGACATTATTTTTAAACTACTACCAGATACCCTTAATGATACCCGTGGCTTTGTCTGCATCGTATATTATATTAGCAACATATTTAATCCACAGGAAAAAAAACATAAGCACCACACCGCTTGCCTCACGTCTCTACGGCATGAAAACACACATCGCTGAATGCGTAGTGCTTATAAGAATTAAATGAAGCTATCATCGTCATCCTATTACGCTTCTTCTGCTCCTACATTCATCCACCTTCATACTCAAAATTTTTCTAGTTACATGGTTTTCATTTCTCCTAATGACATGCCCATACCATGCTCGCCTATTACTTTTCGATTTCTCTGTCACTGGTGCTATTTTCAAACTTCTTCTGATATACTCATTCTTAATGTGATCCATTTTAGTCACACCACACACCCACTTTAACATTCGCATATCTGCCACATGTAATTGTCTCTTTTGTAGCCCAGCACTCAGATGCATACGGTTATAAATATAAATTATTATTATCACTACATATTATAAAACCAAGTCCGTACAAAGTATTAAAAAAAATCATAAAATGCCACGTCTGGCTGTCTGTTTGTCTGTTCGCAATAAACTCAAAAACTACCGAACGGATTTTCATGCGTTTTTCACCGGTAGATAAAATAATTAATGAGGAAGGTTTAGGTATACGATTTGTCAAGTTTTTTTTTTATTACCAGAGCGTGACAACGTCGACCGAGTCCACCAATTCATACATATAAATGAAGCTATCGTGTCATTTTTAGATAAGGACCAACTGTTCTGTATTAAATTTAATTTAATAGAAAATTGATCGAAATCTATCATGGGGCTTTCAGATGATGCGCGCACAACGGCTAACCTTTATTATTTTATTTATATATCATTGTACTCATAAGATACAGTGTAATCACTTTGTAATACTACAATAAAAAATTACCGCCCTCAGATGGACTCGAACCATTGACCATTCGGTTAAGTGCCGAAAGCGGTAAAACACTTGCCGAAATTAAGAAACTGATTGATATCTACATAGCGCTTCTCTTTTTGTTAACAATCGATCTACTTTAATTCGTGTTCCTCGGGCTATATATCTTTATATGAGTGGAGTTTTTGGCCGGACACAGTCAATGAAAAATGAAAGTAATGGAATTGTCGCTATTTTATTAAATCGAAAATAGTCTACATCGAGCTATTACGAGAAACGATTTGACGGTTGATAAAAGTAATATTATTCTTCTATTAAGATAATTGATTACTAAAATATGGTAAACATAGAATTATATTTTTTAATTAAACTTGGTTGTAACGGATTATAAATGTGCAGTTTGTATTATAACTACACGGGCAAAATAATATTTAAATAATACTTCATTTATTTATAACGTCATGCCGTTATTTATTCTAGAACATAATAATACATACAAACTGTTTATCACTAGACCTGACATAGGTTAAATAGAAACAAAAGTTATACTTAACTTATACTGAAACAAATGGTTGTTCATTAGCGATCGTTATCGCTTGATGTCTCATAGTCTTCTACAAAAGGTTCGCTGTGAATAATAAATACAAATCCCTATCAATCGAGTATGTATAATTTAAGTAGCGAAAATGGGTATCTATACGTATTTCACTAGGTGGAGATAAAACAGTTCAGTACAATCTTCTCTATCAACTTATTTTCTTTTTTGTGTAGCAGCCACTATCAAGTTTTAGTGTTACCGAATAAAAAAGAATTGGAAACAGACGCTTTTTTCCATGCCATCGATCATTCGAAACCTTTTATTCTTCATATTTCACGAATATTTGTTTAGCGAAAATAACACCAATAATGATAAAACAAGAAAAAACTTATGTGTGTACTTATGTGCGCTCGTAAGAATGTATACCTCTTTAGATTACAAAAAGACATTACATTCAATTGACAACGTTCTAATAAAAAATATAATTCACTTTATATAGGGAATCAAGTAACATACCAAAACGAAGTAGAATATACTATTTATCAAATAATAATGTAAATAAATACAACGACTAGGTACCGACAATTAACCTCAACCCTATAAACTTATTTAAAAAGACATTTTTATCACAAATTCAATCATCATTCTCGCCCATACATAAATTAAAATCACACACAAACTCACATTCATATTTGTGTATGAATATATTTTTTATCTCCACTGATATAAAATACGTGCTGTAGAATAACTAACTTGACCATAGTTATCAGTTTTCACGAAAACTTGAAGAGATAATTGCCAACCAAGTTCACAGTGTCGCTTTTAGATATCCGTCTACGCGCGTATCGTAAAACTCACTCTTATCATTTTTCCCAAACGTGTCAAAAGAAGTATAACTACGGAAATTAATAAACTATAGCCGAATTCTAACCACTGGACAACCACCGGTATGCATATTAAAAAACCTAACAATTACTGTAGAAATCTCGAAAAACCGTCCAACACATCTCGAAAGATAAAAGTTCGCGCTGTGAGTGCAAAGTCGCGTGTTACAAGCATATTAATTTAACTCGAGGCCATCTCTTATCTGCACTTTGATAATCGAGGCCTCCATATTTGCATATCAAAAAAATGGTGCGTCTGTGAACTCCTTGTTATCAACACTTATTACCATTTCGTCGCCAGTCGATTCAATTAAAAAGGAAACCCGGTATAATAATGAAGTAAACGACGACTCAACACGTTTTAACACTCAGGCAATGAAGATGTCGAGCTGTGGAACGTTATTTGACTATTCATAGAATATAGTGAATCTGTGGGGTGGTCTTTAACATTTGTGATTAAATACATTAATTATGTTTAATATTATTAATTATAATTCGTCGACCACCACGTGAAATTTATTAATCCTGCCTAAAAAATATATTCTATCATAAAAATTAGGGTACCTATATTTTTGGTTTACATAAATGATTATAAAGTATATAATTAAGTCATGTATCATCCTATTACTAACATTACAAATACGAATGTTAGTTTGTTTGTTTATTACGCCTTAGTGTTCCCGAAGGATAGGTCAAATCTACATAAACACGGGCGAAGCCGCGAGCAGAAACTAGTTCACTATAATTACATTAGTGATGTTATTTTGAGCACCTTATAAAAAGAAATTCCAATGAACCCTTAAAGCAAACAGATCGCATATAATTTTAATGTTCATTTTATAACAGGCGTTTTGACTAACAAATACTGATATGTTTTTTCAAGCTTACCACAATACTGTCAGCTTATGCATAACATATTGAAAACAATAACAGTTAATAGAAATAATAGGTATCTAAATTAATGCTTAGACAACATATAATCATCGGTTTAAAATCCCGATTAAAAGTCGTAACTGTTATCGGTGGAACCACAAAAGGTTTGTCACAAGATAAATGTGATAGCAGAAATGTCTTAAAATTATTAATAATGCAAATTCAGATCATTTACCAACTGTAATGTAAGTTAAATTGTACTAGTGATTATCTTGTAGTCGAATATTGATAACAATTTATTGCCCTTTATGCCCATAGGTTCATCGTGTCATTGTCTACCCAGTAGTGGGATATTTACAGATTCGTTTAAAACTAAAGTTTCCACAATGCGACGTAACTGTTCCACGGCGATCTATATATGAGAACACAATTTCTGGCGGAGATTGGGGATTGATTGACTCAATATTAGGGTTTATTACCATCACGCCATAATATCTATATACGTATTATAAAAGTTTGAAACAGCGACAACATTATTTATAGTTGAATGAATATTTTAAAGCGTAAGCGGACCTCATTAATATTCATGCGTTTTGCTCATATTATTATCATAAGTAAATTGCAACTTGGATGCTTTAAAGTGGTCGGCAGTGACAAAAACCTTTGTCGATTAACAATTCAATGGCAGCTTTAATGAGTAACAACCGAATCAGGGCGTCCCGAAGGCGCATGACAATGGGGTCCGTGGAAGTGCGCGGGCGCATCGCGGTCGCCCGAGGCTATCATAATAAATCCTCACTCGTTGATTGCTTTCCGTAGCGAGCGGACGTGCCTTGCTATCAACACTCTCTAAATATTTGAGTTTTGCACTACAGCAGAAGCTAAGCGATCGCTTGTTGTTTGCGTTCCATGTATAGTCAAAGTAAATTCAATAAAATGTATACAGATTCAATAAAAGAAATTGAGTAATAAACTAATAAACATTATATTAACTAGATACTGGGCGTACCCTTCACTTGCATAAACTCTATTTTTAGTATAATAAAACTTTTTTTTAGATTTGTAAGTTTTATACTTATCTAGATATTTATTGCAGGACCTTTTTGTACACATTTTTTTGCTTATATAATCTAAATACCATAGACAAGTTAGCTTTGCTACTTACTTATGGTAGATATATAGACAATGGGGATAAATTACATAAATAATTAATTATCATAATTATGATGATTCGATAAAAATTAAAGCTCAGCCTAATATGAAACTTATATTTATGATATTGCCTGCTTATTTTTAAACAATATAGCA
The DNA here is from genome assembly GCA_036509395.1 of Antheraea yamamai. Taxonomy (NCBI): domain Eukaryota; kingdom Metazoa; phylum Arthropoda; class Insecta; order Lepidoptera; family Saturniidae; genus Antheraea; species Antheraea yamamai. The sequence goes on from AP028424.1 coordinate 20,814,038, forward strand.
ACATAATGTACTTACTGGTAGTAATTTTGTTTATAGAAGATTTTATCAATAGATTGATAGAATCATATATTTTATCAAGAGAAACTGTTTATAAGTAAAATATACTTTAGCTTAAACTAGCTTCATGATATGTTACGTTGGCACTCGTAACTTCCATTATACGCTGCAACTAATTTCATGATGTGTTACGTAGCCGCACGTAACTTCCGTTATAAGCTACAACTATCTTCATGGCGTACTACACCGGCCAAGCAACTTCTGTTTCAGGAAACAATTTCACTCTTCGCTACCATATTTCTCATAACGCATCAAAAGCAGTAGAACTTTAACATATATTTTAGACAAATATATTGGCTAACCTGATTTCACTGAGGCCCGTAACGTTAAATCGTTTAATTTCGTATAAAACATAGTCCCCTACCGCGTCTGTCTTTCTGTCTGTGCGCGATAAACTCAAAAACTACTGAACGGATTTTCATGCGGTTTTCACCAGTGGATAAAGTGATTCATGAGGAACGTTTTAGTATATAATTTGTGAAGGATTTTTTATAATCAGGGCGGGACAACGTCTGCCGGGCCCGTTAGTCTAAATATATAGAAATCCAGTGTCATGATGTTTGTCCACGATGAATTCCGAAACTACTCAACCGATCTTCATGAAAGTTGGCATTTATGTAATAATTTGGTCCAACTTGAGAGATAGGATCGTTTATATTTCAATTAAAGACCTCAATATTTTTTTAATTACAAATAAAATTATTATCTATGTTGATTATTGTAAGTTTCATCAGTCTAGACCAGATGGCGCTTTAAATTAGTTTGTTGACTAAAACTGTAGGACCGACTGTTACATATATATATATATAAATATCATAGATGACATTATGGTTTCATTTTGAATTTCTTTTTAAATTTTTATTCAACATGTAATAACTGAGCCACAGTTACACGTGGCCGGGTCAGCTAGTAAAAAAGAATTGAAACACGAATTGAATAATTAAGCCAAATATGAAGCCACTAAAGGATCGTCCTAATTTGTACGTCAAAATATAAAAAGAAGTTAGCGTAGCTTGCGGTAGATAACAAACTCGAAGCACTTCAACCCGATGATATGATTTAAATTATTTGTTTTAGATGCAGCATCAATGAGAGATTCATTGGAATATTATACGGGATTGTTCAAACAATCCCGTAGCATGCCCTCTGGCGGTCTGGACAGCGGACACCGACACAATGGCACCGCTAATAACATTCTCTGAATAATGTCTGTTACTTAACAGTTATCTACATTTTTAATTATTAGTTCTGTTTAAATTACGGTTTTCTTCACAATTCTCGATAAATTGATTGAAAATGTACCTACTTAATACGTGAAATCAATTTGGAGGATTTAGCGAATGATACTAAGACGAATACCGATTTGGGACAAGCCCCGAAGTGAATGTCTTGCAAATTGGTAGCAAAATAGATATAGACAGATGGCTGATGTATTTACGGACATTTGACGTTAACCACAATATTTATATACATATATAGTTAACTTAAAAAATGATATGTTATATGACAATGACAATTCATTAACATTACCTTATTGTTATTTCAAGATTTATATATAGTCGTGGCATTTAAATGGTTTGACCGGTCGAATATCAATTTAATGTCCACAGGTTCGAACTCCAGCGTGTATTAACGATTTTTTCGGAATTCGTGTACATTTACTAATTCCTATTGTTATATGTTACCACCGATTGACGGTGAAGGAAAACATCGTGAGGAAATCCGAACTTGAAAAATGTTCTTATAGTATGACCACATGCGGAAAAATATAAAACTGTCGATTTCCCAGAGTTTTAAATAGCCATCGTGGTCTGGCTTGGTGATTATGACCATATCTTTCATCGGCAAAAGGCCTATGGCCCTCCAGTGGGTTTCTTATATGATGATATCAGCATTTCATGTTACAAATTCATAATTCCTTCATTTATAACTCAGGTTTTTTAATTGAGTGACTGCGAAATCATCGCTATAATTTAATATGTGAAATTTAAATAATAGTCAAAAGGACAATTATGACCCGGCCGTATTTAGTTTATTTAGATAATCTAAGTCTTTATTTATGTTCCTATAGATTAATTAAAATAGGGATCGTACAAGGTCCATTAACATAAGACATGGTGCGCGCATTACGCCGCCGCGTCGCGCCGGAGTGTGGGCGGCAAGATCGCGTGTACCGCTCGCTCGGTGCTGCGAAAACTTGATCTACCACAATCGGATATTTAACTGAAATCATTATCACCATGAGATATATATTGATTAATTTTTGTGTCAATTAATTAACCGATATTACTTAACGATTTAGCAAACAGGTAAACATTCGACACATTCTAATTACTGCTTTGACCCCACATAATATGTCACGTGTATCTCACTAGGAAATGCACTATTATTTTTACGCAATGAATAACAAATGATTCGAGACATAATTATTCTAACAATGACAATGGTCAGTCATTGTGCAAACAAGCAAGCATTATGCAACAAACAATAAGTCTGAAAGAGAGAATACTTCACGTTATTCACACTCAACGTCACGGTACTAACAAGGAATATTCATTAAATTAACGAGTCACTCTTACAAATTGTAATACAATATAAGACAACAAATTGCAACGTTATTTAATAAGAGTTTGTAATAAAACAGCCGTGTAATTCATTGTGCATATATATATATATATATATATAATTGCCGTCTTCAGTCGCTAATCTTGAGAGCTAAATTACATAAGTTCTGCTACTTTGAGATTGAAATGGTTGCAACGGCAATATTTCCACATTCAAAGATAGCGACGATTATACAGCTCTTATGTGAACTGTGTACAGTTCTATTTTGTGGCCTATACAGGTTGAAAGTTTATACAGTAGTAATATTTATGGAGGAAGCTCTGCACTCGATCCTCGTTCTAAATCAATTAAAAAATAGGTGCTTAATATTTGACCTAATTATCTAGAAAAATACAACAATTATAGCCAATCGTCTACGCATCTATTTTAAAGCACAGTGTCAATAACCGTCGGGTGACTTCACTTTCACTTGAAAGTAAACGTGGGAACGGCATGAAAAAAACAAAGAAGTTTATCGTCCGTTCTATTATCGAAGGTTATAGCGGCACCTATCATTGCACCTAAGTTTATTATGTTTGTGTTTATACTTTTGAAAGTTTTAGAACAAACTTTAACTTAGGTTCTCTATTTGTTTATTAGTATTTGTTTTTATATTATTATTTTATATGTTAAATGTGACTATAAACTATCATCTCTTAGGATCCTGTAAGCAACTAACCTTACACCTGGTATATGAGGAACCTGGTGACATCAGCTATGAATAAAATACTACGTTTGCGTGCGAACAAATCCTCGATATCTGAAAGCAAAACTTCGAGGTCTATACTGGGTGCTTCAAAACCATATTTGTGATTGAACTGAGTGAATGAAATGAGTGTGTATGAAGATCGCACATCAAATCGGTACGAGTGCTCCACGACTCCACGTATATATCGTAACTCGATGAAAGTGTAACCATTTTGGAGTTCGGAGCAGATTTATTGAATAATGATTTACAAAGGAATCTATAGAATTTCCGTTTACCGTATCTTTGTTTTATGTTATATCATATTTTGTCATCTTTTTTAAACCAACGATATTTATTGTACGATTATTACTTTATTATTATTATTACTTGTAAGATTAAACATTTGGTTCGATCATAAAACCAAAATATATATATCTATAAATAAAATTAAATTGTTCCTAATTTATCTAGGTTCCGAAACGACTGAACTAACTTTATAAATAGAATACTTTCTTTATTTAGACTATATGCCATTAGGATTTTTCCATATGTATACAGCAGTATTTATAAAACACTAGCGTGCCCGGAGGGCGATGTCCTGCCTTGAAAATAAAAAAAAATCTAAAATTCAACCGCAGCGCCACCTACCGCGCCCTATTGTGAATCTAGACCATTCTCGAATCCACTGGAACACGCACACAAAATTTCATCAAAATCGGTCCAGCCGGTTAAGAGTTCAGTGACATACATACACACGTACGAAATAAATCTTTATATATAAATTTCTTCTAAATTTATAAATTTCTCCGCCCAGCTCGCTAATTTATATATAAAGAAGATAACAAGCTTACTTGAGTAGTAATTATAAAATGACAATCAAAAGCTAAAAGACATACCAGACCTATCTATATCAGGTAAAACAAGTAGTTACCATATAAAAAGGATACCATTTCTATAAAAACGAAGTCGCAGGCATCAGCCAGTAAAAATAAAATAAAACAATCCTCGACACCTGCATAATTTAGGCGCCACTTATATCCACTTTTGTTGAATAATAACGACAATAAAATGCACTTGTGCCTACTACTACAAAACTCGCAACATTCAAACATCCTGTTTGAAACAAAAGTGTTTGAACGGAGCCGGAGCAGCTACCTCACAAAACGACATACTAAATAAACAATAAACAACGTGATACATCAAGGAAAGCAATTATGTGTACGCCGCTGGCGAGGTTCCCGACATACTCGTTGTTTGTTACAATACGAAAATATTATTTAAAAACAATATCATGGATTTTAACGAGCACGCGATTTTAATTTTATATTGGTAACATTTTCGACGGCCAGTCGACTACTAGCGAGACGCTTTTCAGCTTTAATATTAAATGTTATACTCTAATAACTTTTCTTTGAATTTAGCTGGTTTATGTAGCTATTTTTTCGTTAACTGATTTTTCTGGGACGCTATGTGAATTGAGAGTTCTACTGAAAATAATATGACTAAAATGCAAAAGTCTAAAAGCAACAATTTGTAACATTGTTTTGCAGATTGACACAAAATATGGAATTAATGAATCAGACTTAGTTACTACTGAAAATAATTCGAATAAGAAGTAGATATATGTAGTTGAAGAGGTGTCTATTATTGATTTTCATATTGCCTCTAAATATTATTTTAATATTTACAAACAAGTATGGACCATTATTTAACTAAATAATGAATATTGTTATATATGTTGAAAATAAATTGGGGTAAGGAGCAAAAATGTGACAAAATAAATTAGAAGATATGCGATGTTGCGTTGCATGTTAACACATAACGATTTTCAGGATTATATTTTATCGATAATTAATCGAAACTAGATTGCACTGTCAATTAGTATTCATTGAATCTAATTTAGTTATTAGGAACAAAGTAAACATTTGCTAATTACTTATTTTAGAAGAAAAATAAAACCAATAAAATAAGGATAGATATGTAGAATTGGTATTACGTAAATTTAAATCATAAATATAAAATTTAAATGTTTAAAGCGTATGCAATTTGCAGAAGAGACTATAAATAACTAAATTTATTATTGACATAAGAGAAACAAAACATAATGACTAGATATATTAGATAGTACACGAGTTTAGTTCTTAAAGCTTCTTTAGTTTTTTTACTTAGTTCTTGTGTGTCTTATACAATAATATATGTTGTTTGTGTCTTATATAATAAACCCTAGAATCACGACGATATTCCTCTTGAATAAATTGTAGACTGATGGATTCAACGTACAATCAGAAAAACTATAGTGGAATTAGTTTCACATTGCGATAAGGCATTCTGGAGTTTGCTTAATTAAATAAGTAGGTACTAGTAGCTAAGATCGACTTGTGTCTTCAAAAGCCTATACTCAACATATTATAATTAACTACAGCTAAACTATATGAAAACATTTGTTGGAACGACTCCCACGTCCTCATTTGTAAGTTAATGGTAGTATCAGCAACTGTCATGCGAATGCCAAAAAACTATACATAGTTTCAATACAATTGAATTAACGACTCGTGAACGCATAAAATACTACATACAAATATAAATTCTTATACATCAATCTTAGACCCATTAATGTCAGAAAAACCCTTTGGCCTTGTCTTCGTGTCATGGCTTTGGAATTCAAATACACGTATGTATAGGACACAGGCAAAAACACGCAAATAAATATATTATTATTAATGTCCACAACAAGTTTTGTAAGAAATTACACAATCCACGGCATTGATCGTCGTGTAATGCCAAGGTGTAATGTACGTACAATCGGAATGATAAACGTTACAAAAGGTGGTAGCAAACCTTTGAACGTGTACATTAATGATGGTGTATAAAGAACTAAACTACACTAACACTTAGCATGGATTTCTAGAAGCCATATTATATGCCTAGAAACTGTCCAAAACTAATAACTTGACCTTATTTGTAAATGATCGTCAATATGTCGTCCTATTAAATTAAACTAAGCAATGGAAGAAGACGAATGAAAAACACGGTGAGGCACAGTATTGCATCTTGGAGTTTTCTACCAACTTTCAACACACGGACTAACAACTTTGTAAACTTCTGGCTTTATACATGAGCGCAGAATTCATACTCTTATTGAAATGTGCATTTCCTTGTTCATGCAAATAATTGCCAGAATTTTACAAATCTCTTCATTTTTAACCCCCTATGTATTTTATCCATATCATAGATACGTCTCGATCATGCACTTTAGTTTGCGGATGGGTGGACTATGTACGAGTGGCGTTACAGTAAGCGCACTTAAGATTAACATATACTAGATGAGAGGAGCCTGTCATTGATTCTCATTTAGTTATTTGATGGTAAAAAATGTGAAAATATTAACATACAGTTTTTTTGAAACGGATTTTTATTAGACTTTATCATCTTTGCCTCGCCAAAATTAAACATTTGATCGTCAATAGTTGATAGTTAATCTCTTGCAGACATCCCAACTCTTCAGAATGTTTCTCCTACAAAACGGAACAACCTCTTTATCCTAACTGTGGATATTAATGTTTTCTCAACCACACGGATTACATCGAGAAAGTCATCGCTGTTACGTCGCGCAGGCTCGGAACATTGAATTGAGAACGGCGGCTTCTCGCTTTTAGTCAGCTGTACCTCAAAAGGTAGAAGATTAACCTATGTACGAAATATTATTTGCATCTCTGAGGAGTTTTCCTACAATATTACTGTGATGCAAACATTATTAAGAACATCGAGCAGCTTCTGTACACATTGATAAGTGTATGAGTGTTCTGCAATTGCCCAATTTTATATATAAATTCAACTTAGTATACATCATCATCATCTATAAGAGATCTAATAATCTGTAAGAGTCTCACTTCAGGGCCATAGATCTCTTCCCGAAGTAAGGTATGAGCATAATTATCACGCTAGCCCGCACGTATTGGCGATTTCAAACTCTGAGAAATCCACATTTCTATGTTTTCTGATATACAGGGTACTACAAGGACATTTCTCGGGTTTAGGTTTCCTCGCAATGTTTTCCTTCACCGTTGGCCAATGTTACATAGGTAAATTAATAAATTCGGGGGTTCGTACCTGCCGACATCGGATTGATATTCCTCCCGTCAAACCACGACTTTAATAATAGTTAATAAACATCAGACTGAAATATACTTTTGAAGTGAAAGCGACTTCCAACAAGGTTGCGTTAAACGTTTAACGCTACCATGGAGGGGGTATGAAAGCACTGTTACGTTAAACGTTCAACGCTCCTGGGGAGAGGGAATAAAAAGAGACAAAGCGAGAAAAATAATCAAACATTTCGTATCTTACTTTAATTATCATAATCCCATTGTAAATGTTATCAATTTGGATATTTCTCAACATGAAAATGATAATTAAAAGATGCGATCAATTGTGAATTGTAAGCAATGTTAATAAAGTTCGTCTTAAAGAAACAATATGATTTCACTAAAAATCTATTTCTACCCCTTCGTATTTTCATTTCCATATTACGAATTTCATTTCTTCCGCGCGGAGGGACTCCACGCACTATTTTTTTCGACTACAATTTTATTCATTTAATTTATTTTAAATTGACATCGGGTAATGACGTTGATTGTACATCGTTTCGGAGATCAATAACGGACACTGACAGTATTTGACAGCAATATGAACTTATGTGTGATTGTTATTTGGACGCGTTTGATATTCAGACACTCGGATAAACGTAAATTATGAGATACATAATTTCAAAGATATATATTCTAGATTTTTGTCACGTAAAAATACAGCTGTTGTTGCTAAGAGACTTTTGTTATATGGATTTGGCCGAAGGCCTTTTTAACAAAACTATGTTTATTGAAACAACTATACAATTACAATTATTAAAAAAGGTAATAAACAAAATTAGCTGAATTTAGGGCAAGTGTCAACCGCGCGGATAATGGATTCGAACTAACATCTCCGATAATGTCGCAACGAAAGAAAGCTTAAGAGCTCTGAATCAAAATGGGTTTCCTTTGCCATTTTACGTATGGGAACCCTTTATAACAGCCCCCGGGCCAAGTTTATTAGAGAGAAGTACAGAGTCTTGCAATTTACAAGTTTTTAGAAGACGGTTACATTAGCCCGATTTTACAATATTACAATTACTTAGGCCATTTATTTAATAGACAATAATAATTCCTATTTCTAGTGATAGGTACAAAATATTTAATTTACTGAACATAATCGCATTAATGATATTTTCCAATTTAAATTGTAATGTAAACAAACTGCTCTCAAGACGTCACAATCATTTGTTTAGTTTGACCTTTGTAAAAGGCCCTCGAGAAAAATAAAAAAGGGTTCTGTAAAATTTAGGACAGACATTTGACGCTTTTACTATTCTGAACGCAAACAATAATAAATAAAATATTCCCGTAAAAGAATTTTGAGAGACACCAATCAATATAATATCTAATTTTACCGATACAGTTGACTATATATTCTGACCTATACATACCTATACTATACCTGTATTTTTGATTCAGAATTAAGATACTACAGATAATAAAGTACTCCAGTTGCACCAGGAATGGGTTGACTACAGTGAGTACATAACTCTTTATTAAAACACATAAGACTAATGCATAAGACCACCCCGTCCCGAAAGGAGCGTCGGACCGACAATTTCTGTATAAAAACTTTATCGATTAATATATACGGATTCACATCCAGTCGTCACAATCAAAATAAATGACAAATGGAAACGTCCGTATTGCAAGTCACGGGCCGGTGCTTCGAATATTTTTACCGCCGCCAACATTCTCGCTTTGTCGTAGCACACTCTACGTTTTTTCGATCCACTATCGAGGACATTGGCCCGCTCTTTTTCTATTTAGTCCCATAAAAATGATATCTTACACACCTGTTGGCTGTATTATCCTTTACACCGTATTGTTGAACTTTCGATATTCAGTCCATCTATGACAGAATTCGTCTTGCCTATAGGAATGAGCTCATAATGTTGATTTCTATGGTGATTATTTATAATGAAGGATTGTAAAATATACGTTTTTAAAACGATGCTATTAATAAATATATATTTAGTAAATATCAAAACATGACTAAAGACCTATGATCAAGTAACCTCCTTATAATTTTAATGTTGTTGAGTAGTTAAGAAATAAAACAAGAACAAATCTTCAAGTTCAAATATTACCACTATAAATAATAAAACTATGACCCAATGAAATTCTATAAAGTGGAAAAGATACTATAAAAATTCAAATTTCGTTCTAAATTTAGATTCCTCTAAAAATAAATAACACCTTTGGACTTCCTTTCACAATCATTATTTGTTAGGCATTCCTCATCATCAAGTAAACAAACATTACGTTTAATCACCAACTGAATTTATAGTTATATTCATCTGATAGTACATACGTACATAAATATAAACAATAATAGGTCATTGACAGTCGTATAAAATAGACTCACAAATAAAATCCATTTTTAGATACGATATAGGTGACAGATATTAGAATTTTTTTTCGCTTTCTTATGTAACATAAACTTCATAATAATTTTATTCACAAGTTTTAGATTCTACAGTGTATGGACTTAAGTTGGTTGAAAAACGTTAAGGTAAAGTTCAACATGATTTATAATACATACAACAAAGATATGTTGTTGTGGTCAGTAGCGAGAGACCTTATTAATATTATAATAAAGTCGAGAACCGTATCGTAATGGTGTGTGCATTCGATTACCGCAACTTTTTACTTCAAGTTGCCGCGACACGTAAGATTTTTTGCAAACGGCGTCAAGTTTGAAACGGACTTGATTCAACGATTATTTGATTCATTTTTATTATACGTTACAATGTTACGTGTATGTTTTTTTTTTAATTTCGACAGTTACTATAAATTTCATTTAAAAACTCTAATTTGCCAATATTTCCTTGAAGTGATTGGTAATTACGTTATAATTATCCGTAAACATTCGTAAAATTCATATAGATACTTTATACTTAATACCTACTTATATTACCGCATTTAGATGCAACTGAATCAATATATCTGATAACGGTAACCATGTATCTTCACGATTAAAAAAAACATATACACTAAGTAAAAACTAATTCAATAGGTTTCTCAACGATTAGAGAAATGAAGTTACAATTGAAGAGAAGATTGTTTATCAATGTACTTATATCTTGTACACATATTATATAAAAATAAGATTTTAAAACGGTAAAAAAATCATCGACCCATCATCAACTTCCGTAAAGATCAAAAATATGGACAATTATAAATATAATATTATTTGATTATTTTTATATCTAGGGTTAATGGAATCTAAGAGATAAAACTTTAGACAAGTATCGATTCCAAGTGTCTCTTCACATCCAAAAAGCCGACATCGGATCATACGCCGCCTGTCAATAGTGCATCATCACCGGCGGGCCTGAAACCCCCGAGTCCGCCACACAGAGAGGGTCACAGGTCACATGCACACCGGACCGCCTACCCTGCCGACATTCCTCAATACATACCAAACGCAAACCGACCAAACACAAAAACAACGCCGCACTAAGAGCGTACTGCCATTCCACCATAGTCCCACCTCGGTCGGAGATCACCACTCTGATGACTCGATAATGATGACTGCGTATATTTCCAACATCCAAGGTTAATTGGACGCGCGCAGTCTATTCTAAATGAATTAGATACCGTACACACATATGTGTAAATCTTTTTATTTATTTTTTATTTAGATAAAACAATTCTGTGGATATAATTTTATCAATTATCGTTTCATGTCCATAATCAATTTTTCTGCACTATACGACTTATTTTATGACTCAATTATAAACTATAGAGTGCGCTCCATTAATGTTTTACAGTGGAATGATAACCAGAACGAATTTAGACCCAATGTACCAGACCACACGAGAATTAATTAAACGAGTTGTCGAACCAACCTCAATAACTTGTTAATAATGATCCTACACAATTAGAAAATCGTAAAATATAAAATAATAAATTTAATCATCCCAGTTATTAAATTTATATTTTCGTGGCAGTCTCATCAATGACCTGAAGATGGTAATAGTGAAGAGAGAAAGTCCTTTCATTAAACGCTATACCAGTGATATCATACTTAGTGTTTTATCATCATTCTCAGCCAATAAGAACCCACTGCTGGGTCTCTCTTGTTGAACGTTGGTTATCTAATTTCACATAGGTCTGTCTAAATCGCAGTTTTCACAGTATGATCAAACCAACGAGATCTTGGACTTAGGATCCCCTTTTTGCCAGTGGGTGGCCACTAATTTGTCAGTATTTTAATTTAACTGCCGTAATTGTGCATGGCAACATGTTCTGCACAATGCCATTTAGTTTGATGTTTATCTATTCAACATTGCGGAATTTTATGCGATATTAGTTCCCGATATTTTTAACTCGATCTTATTATTTAATGTCAATCATCGCGCTCTCTAGGGCCCTATATGTCACTTGTGTTTTATGTACAGCCTCGAAAATGAGTGTCCATGTTGCGGTACCATATATTATTGATTATAAAGACGAGTCTCCAAGCATTGTGGAATATCAATATATCTTAATACTAGCGGGCCCGGCGGACGTTGTCTCGCCCTGATAATAAAAAATCCTTCACAAATTATATACCAAAGCCTTCCGCATGAATCACTTTATCTACTGGTGAAAACCGCATGAAAATCCGTTCAGTAGTTTTTGAGTTTATCGTGAACAGACAGACAGACAGACGCGGTAGGGGACTTTGTTTTATACTATGTAATGATGATATTAACTACTAACCTACAACAAAATAGGGTCTCTATTCAAGCCTCATTAGAGGTCTCTTTTCCAAGGTTATTTGTCAAAAAACACCATTTAAATTAATTCCATTCTTGTCCCAGGTCAGTCTCTTTATAATGCCTTCTAAGACCGGCGGAAAAAGTGTCACGGATTTCCATGGCACAGCCCGCACTTGACTGGTATGGTGTAACTTAGCATCTAAAGCTGCACTTGTATAGGTGCCAAGGCTTACCATTCCCGGAATAAGTCTGCATATCAAGCAGCGACTGAGAGAGTTAACTTAAAATCTCAAATCTTAACTGCTAATGCTGCTCCGAAAATCGACCTAATCGAACGAACTTATACAAAAAGCTTATAGTCTTATAGGGCGACTTAGTAGGATAGAAATTTCAAGCATTTATATGTCCGTATCGAAGGAATAGCGGTAACTTTACAATACCAAAAAGAAAAGTTTTGCAAAAACTTTTATGATTTGTTACCACTAGCATAAAGTGCCTCGGCTGATATACCATGGTAGGGTACTTTTCCTCTTTCATATGATATACGGCTTTTCTAACTTCTGTTGGTACGATCATAGCAGGCTATATACTATATCTATTTAGGTAGTAGATGGCCTTATTTTGTTGTTAATAGACAATATATGCTCTGCAAATTATAGTGCGTATAATTTCATTTAAAACACGTCTAATAAATTCTTATAGTCATCTTTGAGTTTTGTTAATTATTCTATTTCAGTTTTAAAAGTATTACAGTTCTTTCAGCTTATACTTTGATTCTCTTGATAAACTTTTATTTAAATCAAATACTTAAAAAACACGAGCCAAGATACTGTTTATTATACTGAATGCTGAAGTAATATTTTTGTCTAGGAAAAATGCTATGCTACCATAAGAGAAGTTCTGAGACACACAGTAAGAATACTAAATCACCTGAAGAACGATATACGTATTGTTTTTCGAAGAAGTTAATAGCCATAAAACCCCACGTATACAAATCCATCTTGATAACTTTCTTCTTCCTGCGACGATGATCTATGATTAGTACTACAGCAGTAGAAGCTTGTTTTACTACTTACCGCAGTTACGGGAGGGGTACGCCACTGCTATTTTGATTACTTGCAGTGTTCAAAATGGGCATATTATACTTCCCACCGTATTTAACCCTGATCCCTAAAATGGGCATATTATACTTCCCACCGTATGCAACCCTGATCCCTATCCACCATTATCAAATTATTTCAGTTTTCCTTTTTAAGTTTTTATAACAGGGATGGATAACTTTTGTATGATAAAATAATACCAATGATCCAGTTTCCAACTTCCCAGTCAGCATTTCATAAACATCTTTACGAAAGATAAAATTTGATTCTACAGCAATCAAAAGTTTTAATTTGTAAATAACAAGTCATTGAAAACAACTGTTCGTTTTAATATATTTCATACATTATATAGTAAATTACACATGTTGTTGAATTTTATCAGTTATCTTAGCCCAGTATATGGGTATTGATCCAGATTAATAATAATTTAACTGAATAAAATCAATTTTCAATAATAATTCGCCTCGCTCTTAAGTAACCCTTGAGCACTCACTTGGCATAGTCTTGTTTGCAGTAAACCTGGCTATCTCGTAAAAAGCACGAAGGGTGTCGATCCAGCTGGACGGCGCAGACACAACATCGGAGGCAGCCGGTGTGCCACGCCCCGCCACCGACTTCGAGGAGAAATCGATCAGCTATCGGCTCGCCGCACGCGCAGCAAGTGCGGTGCTCCGTCTGAAAGAGAAACATTAAGAAATTTATAACAGGGATTCACACGTTAGAATTTTTGCCAGTCGTTCTCAGTTACAGGATTTCTCACGACAACAGATAATTTTTTATCATAATTATCTTATCCTTATGCCACCTAAGTAGGTTCGGCACAACATGGTTTTCTCTTCCAAACTCTCCTATCAGATGTCATCTTAGTATTGACAACTTTTATACACATATCGTTTTTCACACAGCCCATCCATACCTTTTTCTACATGTCTATTTCTATCCGTCTACCACCATACTCAAAACTTTTATGTTACAGACTTTCATTATTCTTAATTTTGTCCATTCTAGTTACACCATACATGTATTTTTAACATTCCCATCTCTGTCACATGTAATATTTTAGCCCAGCACTCGAATCCATATAACACGACTGGTCTTATTATAGTTTTATACACCTTCCCCTTGAGTTTTAACGGCATTCTTGTGCGACAAGCTACCTCTGACATCGTAAATTATTTTAGTTTTTTGAATAATTGTCATTACATATAGGTAATCTTAATCAAAATCCGTATATAGTATGTTTGTTACGTAGGGAGTTGGCATAGACATTTACAGTTCGGACCTACTTGTTAATGAATGCTCGGAAAATAAAATGGAGAAGACGAATGCCATGACGCAGGTTACGGGGTCAACTTCCGGATATGACTTCGAAGACGAGATGCATACTGAGTAATGTCATCAGTGGTGAAATCATCTTGTGGAGAAAGGAATTGACCTGGTAGGCGGAGAGGTTCGCCATAAACCAATTCGGCAGATGACATCTTGATATCTTCTTTCCACGCACTGCGAATGCCAAGTAATACCAATGGAATAGCTTCAGTCCATTGTGAAGTAGTATGACACATAATGGCTGCCTTGAGTTGTCGATGCAGGCGCTCGATGATGCCATTCGCTGCTGGATGGTAAGGAGTAGTGCAGAAGTGTCGCGCACCAATCAGAGTAGCAAGAGACTGAAATAACTGGTTGCCAAGTTGTGGAGTAATGTATGGACGAGATTCTCCAATTGAAGTGTCGCAATAAACGGGAATGTCGTTGTCGATTGACTTCAACTTTTTCAGTTTCAAGCTGGAGCCTTGAAGTAACAAGTCTTGCAGTTTTGGATCTGAATCCTGAAATCGTGCAAGAGCTTGATAATCTATAACAAAGATATCTTCAACACGTTATAAAGCATCTGCGACTATGTTTTTCTTTCCTGGAAGATAACATATATCCGTAGTAAATTGTGAGATGAAATCTAAATATCGGAATTTTCGTGGAGAGCATTTATCGTTATTCAGGGAAAACGCGAATGATAAGGGCTTGTGATCCGTGTAAACTATAAAAGTTCTGGCTTCAATTATATGCCTAAAATAATAGGTCTTTACCTATGAAATTACCGTTCTGCAGTACTGGTCATTTCAAATCAAAATAATTTTTGTTTGGCTAAGAATGCTAATTTCAAATTAATTTTATTTTAAAAACATGGAATTCCTTTTCCAAAAGTAGTAATTTGTTTATTGATTAGTGTTACATTTTCATCGCATTTCAAACTTTTTTGTCATCACGGATACGTTAAAAATTCGAGTAATTATGGAATATGAGTACCGTCGTGGCAGCAACGCGGCACAAGCGGCACGCAACATCAACGACGTTTACGGAACTAACACTACAAGCCAACGCACCACCTGTTATTGGTTTGCTCGCTTCCGTTCTGGGAATTTCGACCTGAAAAATGAACCTCGCGGTCGTCCGAAGACTTTGGTCGACAATGACGAATTAAAGTCGATTGTGGAAGCTGATGATACACAATCTACGGCTGAATTAGCAGCAGCTTTCGACGTTAGCGTCAAAACAATATTGATCCATTTGCGTCAAATTGGCAAGGTAAAAAAGCTTGACAAATGGGTGCCCCACGAACTCAATGATCGCCAGCGCGAAGTACGCGTCGAGACGTGCCTTGCACTGCGCAACAGACACACAAATGAAGGAATTTTGAACCGCATTGTTACCTGCGATGAAAAATGGATTTTGTTTGATAACCGAAAGCGCTCAGCAAGTTGGTTGGATCCTGGTTCAGCACCTAAACAATGCCCTAAAC
Organism: Antheraea yamamai; assembly: GCA_036509395.1. Taxonomy (NCBI): domain Eukaryota; kingdom Metazoa; phylum Arthropoda; class Insecta; order Lepidoptera; family Saturniidae; genus Antheraea; species Antheraea yamamai. Next base: position 20,830,123 of record AP028424.1, read on the forward strand.
GAAAACTTACCCCTAGAAAAGTGATGGTCACTGTTTGGTGGTCTAGCGCCGGTGTGATTCATCACAGCTTCTTATCAAACGGGTTGAGCATTACTGCAGATGTGTACTGTGAAGAACTGAACACAATGATGGAGAAGCTGGCACATCTCCAACCAGCATTGGTCAATCGCTCGTTTCCGCTGCTCCTGCACGACAAGGCGCGACCTCATACTGCACAGCAGACGGTCTCCAAGTTGCAAGAACTGGGGTTGGATGTTCTCCGTCATCCGCCCTACTCACCAGACCTTGCGCCTAGAGACTACTACTTTTTCCAGAATTTGAATAAGTCCTTGGCGGGAAAAAAATTCAATACCCGAGAGGCAGTACAAAATGCCTTTGAAGAATTTATTGCCTCCCGTCCAGCTAATTTCTTTAAGAAGGGCATCAATAAACTGCCACTGCGTTGGCAAAGATGCATTGATTGCATGGGTGATTACTTCGATTAATACAAATAAAAAATACATGAAAAAAATTCGTTTAAATTTTTTCATACAAAACGGCAATTTCATAGGTAAAGACCTAATATTTGATGGCTTCGTACACTGCTAGTAATTCCTTATCGTAAGGGCTGTACTTAGCCTGAGTTCTGGAGATTTTGTGTGAATAAAATGCTAATGGTTGCCAATCAGTACCTTTGCGTTGTTGCAAAACAGCACCAATTGCAGAATCAGAGGCGTCAGTGGTCAATGCTGTTTTTGGTACGTCATCAGGATTAACTCGGATCTGATTGTAAGCCTTGACGAGATCAATTTTTGAGAAGATTGAGCATCCTGAGAACTGGTGTGAGAAATCGTGGATATGACGAATGGGGTATCTATCAGGAATTGTCCTTGCACTCAAAGCACGATGGTCACCGCAAGGTCTCCAACCGTCATCCTTCTTCTTCACCAGATGAAGTGCAGATGACCAAGGATTTTCTGAACGTTTGGCTACACCACTTGCTAGCATTTCTCCAAATTCCTGTTTGGCTGCCTTCAAAAGAATCGGATCAAAACGACTTGGTTTACAAGATACCGGAGGTACTGGAGTTGTCCTAATGTAGTGCATGGTTTTATGCTTTGGACTAATTGGTACTCCTGCAGGTCTTGTAATCTCTAGGAACTCTCGTAAAATTGCATGAAAAACTGATTCACCCGTAACAACTTTGATAGATTGGCTGTATTCAGGACCAGTGTGAATAGCTTTTACCACGAAAGATGTAACTCCATCAACCAAGCGTTGTTGTTTACAGTCTACCAGTAAGTTATAATATCTCAGAAAATCAATACCGATTATAGTTATAGAGATATCAGCAATTGTAAACTGCCAAATGAAATTGCGCCGTAATCCAAAATCAAGCTGTAATTGTGTGAGGCCATACGTATGAATGACTGTATTATTAGCTGCTATGAGATCAGCTATCATCACTTCATCACTATCAGCCAACTCAGCCAGTTTTTCAATAGAGAGATCTACCTGTGAAGCTACGACCGTTTGTATATTGGTAGGCAAGCGATTTGACCAGATCGTTGATAAAAATTGCTCTGGCACTGATGGACCAGCGAGGCTCTGGAGATGGCGTAGAAACTGCGACGGCTTTCTATCGCCAAGCTCCTCATGCATTAACAGTCGTTTCACTCGTCTCTCTTGAGAAGCGGACAATCGCTTAATCAGTTCCGTTTTAAGCTTTTGATACTTATATGTTATTGGAGGATTTGTGACGACATCCTTAACCTCAGCAGCGTACTGGTGATCAAGTTGAGCTACTAAATAATAAAATTTTGTCTCGTCAGATGTTATTTTGGACAGGATGAATTAAAAATAAAACAGAATTAATCCGAACCCTATCCTTTTGATATTATTTGCGAAACTGTGACATGTGTCGGACAATACCTACGGTGTTTATTTGATTGCAGGATGTAAAGGATGTGGGGGTTGTGTCGATGTAATCTAATAAAAACGTTGCATAAATAAACCTCCCTTTTCATTGATACATGTAGCGTGTTGTAATCAAATATCGCTCGCCACTCGTTCTAGAATGAATGAATGACAAAATGTAATTGTCAAATTGTATCTATTGATTTCAAAAAGCTTGGAGCTCGAGGATTATTTTCTATATTGTTTGCGATCAGAACCTATAATGTCAAATTGTGGACATTATCACGGCATGGATTATTCGTCTCTGATAATACACCTTCAAATAATCTATCTGCGCATATAATAAAAATGATGTGTCTGTATGTAAAGTCAAAATAACAATTTTTTTATGATTAGACACGAAAGTATACTCGACTCTGAGAAAAAAAAAATTAAAAATATTTATCAGTCTGTCTGTTTGTTCCGGCTATTCTCCGAAACGGCTGGACCAATTTTGACAGGAATTCCACTGGCAGATGGCTGAAATTGCAGCGGGTGATGTAGGCTACTTTAATTTAGACTAGCTGCTATCTCCAAAACCGTTTGCTCGGTTCTCACATGAGTTTCACTGACAGATAGCTGACCCTATAGGGAGTAATTTAGAACATTTGATTTTAGAGTAGATGTTATCCACGATTTCGTCTACAGTAGAATATTCGAAATGCTTTTCATTACTTACTTACATAGTGTAAGTGAGCACTGGGTATATAGTGGATTAAAGTTCCAAATATGTCGCTGATGATAAATCTTATTTGACACACCTTTAGTATTTACATATATAAATAAAATGTACACGTTAAATGGTAGGTGGTGTAGGTGCCGTACTTACAAATGTTTATGAATACACATATTATCTAATAATACATCTTCTCACAATTTTACGTTTCTTTAATACAATTTAAAACACGCATGCGCGGCCTCTAGTAAAGGCTAGTATTTTTATAGGAATTTTAATCTATACCAATATTATAAACCTGGAGAACTACTGGTCCGATTTGAAAAAATCTTTCAGTGTTAGATAGCTCATTTATCGAGGAAGGCTAATTACGCTAAAATCAATAGGAGCGGAGCACCAATGAAGAATGTTTCAAAATCAGGGTTTTTTTTCCCTTTTGAGAGCACAAAGTAACTATTCCGCGCGGACGTAGTCGCGGGAACAGCTAGTATAATATATTTATGAAACGAACTTCAAGAAATATTTTATCTTATATTATATTTTTATTGGTATCTGAGTTTTACTCGTCATCTCGTCTGTGTGTTCTTAAGTATTTCAGGATGGAATGCCTGCGTACGTCTTTAGATCCCAGGCTACCTCTATGTCAAATTTCATTGAGATCGGTTCAGATTGCGAAAAGGTAATAACATACAGGCAGATAATCATATTCACATTTGTAACATGAAATGTGGTTAACATATACGGACTCAGATGAATACAGACTGAAGTGCCTTTATATTTATATACATTAAAATTAATAGCTGAATGTCTGTAAACGCCTCACTTCAAAACGATGGCACCTATTTGGGTGTTTTTTTGTCGTGTATGTAACTGCCGGAACAAGGTTTGCTTGAGAGAAAATAATTGGTTACTCGTACGGAAAAGTATAAAGATTGGTTTAAAAAATCTGCATATAAAAAGTGAAAATTAGTGAGTGAGACAGAATACATCATGGGAATTTTAAAAATTCGTGACAGTATTCACAAATTGACGTTTTTTATACATATACATATAGACATACTTCATAACATAGCCGCACTATATATGAAAGATTTGGTCCCATTTTATTATATAACTAGCGGGCCCGGCAGACGTTGTCCCGCCCTGATTATAAAGGAATCCTGGACAAATTATACACCAAAACCTTCCTCGTGAATCATTTTATCCACTGGTGAAAACTGCATAAAGATCCGTTCAGTAGTTTTTGAGTTTATCGCGAACAGACAGACAGACAGACGCGGTAGGGGACTTTGTTTTATACTATGTAATGATTCTTCTGTCCGTGTGTGACTAAACTCCTCATAAAAAGCCAGACAGATTTTGATGATTTTGATTTTTAGATTCACAATTGGATCCGGCAGGTGGCACTGCGTTTGACTTGTAGTATTTTTTTTATTATCAAGGCGGTACTATGTCCGCTGGGCTCGCTAGTCTAGATATATATTTTTGTTGGAGAATTGATTTCATTGCCCAGGCTTATTTTTAATCATAGGTAGAAACTACAGTAACTTTCATCAGAAACTCAGTTCAATTGTATATATTTGCTGGGAGATAGAGCGTGATAATTGTATCTAACTGAATTTTTTTATGCCAAAAGGCAGCAAGCAGGCAGACGGCCCACCTGATGGTAAACGGTTACCTTCGCCTATGGACAACTGCAACACCAAGGGTATCACTGTTGTGTTGCCGAACTTGGAGAGCGCGTTTCAGTCCCTTCCTGAAGAGCCTCATATCATAGCCCTGAGGAAAAACCGTGTTAGGTAACCCATTCCACAACGCTAGCATACGCACAATGAAGGTTCGAGGAACCACACGGTAGTCGTCATTTCGCTAGCTTTTAAGGTATGTGAGAGAGCAACCAACAACGGCGGGAGGTGCGAGTTTGAAATGGTGAAGAAGGCACCAGATTAAAGAGTTCCTCAGAACACTCTCCATTGTACATGCTGTAGAGCACACATAGACATCCAATGTCTTTACGAAGTTCTACAGCCTCTAGTGCGCATGTTAATTTGGGATCGTCAAGAATACGAATAGTTCGCTTTTGCACTGAATCAAAAGGAGAAAGCCGGTAGGCAGAAGCGCCAGCCCAGATGTGTGAGCAGTACTTCATACGAGGACGTACTTGCGCTTTGTAGAGCACTGCGTGTGTGAAGTTGCTTTCCGAATGACTCCAGAATTGTAGATCGCTAGATACGTTGACGCCAGGGATCCCGATAATGCTACAAATTTTTAGAGAGGTGCCCTGGTACTTAGGTGCTATGATGAATGGATTACCATAAACTAGGTTTACCACACGTCACAACAGCACTTTTAACGTTGTCGAGCTTCGGAATCTGCCAATATATTCAGTAACCCTACGAGGCTATAAAAAAATGTGCTCAACGGGGTCGCGACGGTTATACACATGGTGAAAAGCATGTTGTGTATCTTTCGCTACAATACAAATATTATAGCAGAAATGGATGTATGTCCGGGGAATGTGGGAGCTATTAAAAAAAATGCGTTTCGAAATCATCCAGTTATTCAACAGCCGCTACAAATCGACGATGGTTTGCCGATCTCTAGCCCTCATTTTGCAGTACTACTACAATAAAAATATTATATTATTCTCATGTAATTCACAATAAATCTTATTTCTAACTACATAAGTCGTATAATAGAACATGCCATTTTCTTATTACACTCATAGCCGCCCCTATATTTTCATGAGTCACTTACATATATGTATATGTAAATAAGAACAGATGTATCTGACGCGTATTATTTACGTGTATATTATAATATGTAAACATAAAACAACTTACTCCCATTTATATAAATTATAATTTATTTTTTTGTACATACATCTATTAAATTAACGAATGAATCGGAGTTTCTAATGTGAATGTAACAGATTCAGGTTTATTATTATATACCTAAATTTTTTATCGCACACTCAGAGTTAATCCATACATATATCATACATACATACATACATACATATAAATAGGAGTGAAGTTTCTAATGTTTGTCCAGGCCGATCTCCAAAACGGCACAACAGATTCTAATGACAATTTTACTGCGAGGTAGGGTTTCAGCATATTATGTGGTATATAGTACTATTACGCTTTTCTAAAGGACTGAGTGATAATGGTAAAAAATGGTGACATAAAGCGTTACGTATAATCATACGGGGTAAACAGTAATAACAAAATCACAGTTCAAAACAAATACTTCCCACGATACGATTAAGTCACTCTATAATACAGTGATATTGAAGATGTATACTTATTTAGTACTAAAGTCTAAATGTTATCGCTAGTAATTAAAATGTTGACACTGGCGAATGGTTTTATGGTGCCAATTGAAGAAAAAGAACATTAAAGATAAGCCGTCAGCTTTTGATGTAATATCTAAAGAGATTTAATAACGCGACGCACGCGACACTAATCCGACCGAACGATGCGTGTGGCGACGCGACAGCGAGGCACGCGACCCACGGCGCCTGTCCCGCGACATACTCTGTTCACACTTTTAATAAGCTATTTAAATTACATTACTTCCGATATCCATAACCATCGGGTCTACATTTATGAAGTGGTTCTCCTTTCAACGGCTATTCCTTGTTTCATTATAATACACTACTATGTGTATTTAGAGATTCTTCATAAAACTTTGAAATATAGCTGTTCGATAATTTTTGTTAAGATAGCTTGTGTCTGCATTGTACTAGAACTAGTGGCTTTATCGGGATTCAATTATAATTTAACTAGCGGGCCCGGCAGACGTTGTCCCGCCCTGATTATAAAAAAATCCTTGACAAATTATATACCAAAACGTTCCTCATGAATCACTTTATCCACTGGTGAAAACCGCTTGAAAATCCGGTCAGTAGTTTTTGAGTTTATCGCGAACAGACAGAAAGACAGACGCGCTAGGGGACTTTGTTTTATACTATATAATGATAACAGCATTTTTTTTATATTTCTGGACTTTTAGTGAACAAAAGTACTAAATTAACCTTAGGTACAGTTTTGTCCAAACCTTAACACGATGTTAAAAATGGGTTTTAATCATATAATTTCTTTCAAGTTTCTACTCTGTTAAAAAAAAGTCAGTCATAAGGACTGCCTACAGAAGTCAACACTCAAAACAATGAAAGAAATGTGTTCTCTTTTGAATTTCCATATTAATTATAGTGTGAATGACAAAAATTTAATCAGAATTTGTTTATTGAAATCATTAACATTAGTGTGGTTTTCATATCTATTGGCACTCCGAGGAATAATTATATACATTTTTATAAAGTCTATTAATTAATCAATACGATGAGCTGTAAAATATCAATATTACATATACATAGGCCTCTATACTACACGTCGCTAGTTTGATGCTAGCCGCGCAAGCGCAATACGGCCGCTCTTGTTTACGTAGCATGTCATGTCGCGAAATTGTAAATTTATCTCATGCCAAAAATATCGCTCAACTTGTCTAAATATTAGTCATTACTATACTACATACTATTCATTAATATTGACAGGTTGACATTGAGCTACCTTTTTTTATTAAATAACCTAATGCAAAGAAAATATTTGCCCTAATTTTAGTAAGTATTATCCACCATAAATATAAAATGAACTATAAAACATTGTTAGAAGGCCGAATATTCGTGATTACATAATTTTTTGGAAAAAATCCAAAAAGAATATAAAAACAATTTTATAAAAAAAAATAAAAGAATAATCTAGATCTCATCAATAACGTCACTTACCTGGTCCAACTTTATCTAAGAATCATCTAGGTGATCCCATGGACAAAAAAAAAATATCAAGCCAAACCGTTCGGACGAGAAAGGTTCGAACGAAAAGTTATATATAAAGATAACTTTAAACTATTTTTAGGTACTTAAGATGATGTAGAAATAATAATATTTCATATCACCATCATTATCATCAGCCTCTAAGAGACCCACTGCAGAGCCATAGGCTTCTTCTCGCAGGAAGGTATGGCCATCACCACCACGCCAGCTCTCAACGTTTTAGCTATTTCAAATTCCTAGAAATCTACAGTTCTTACAAGAACATTTCTCAGGTTTCAAGTTTTCCTACACCGTCAGCCGTTATCAATTTAAATTGGAAAATGTACGCGAATTTCGAAAAATTTCTTCGGGAATGCAATCACCTGATTGATAATTCAACACTCGACTACCACAACTCTCTCTTAAACAATAAAAATATAAATTCAAAAATACAATCAAACAAAATACTATACAAACGAGGCGTTTACATTATTTATTGATATAAATCAACCAGCATAAACCGTTTAGTTCCAACATAATTAATACAACATTACAATGATACAAAATCGAGAGCCAACCCAAAAAATAATCGACCCCCGTAAAATATGAAGTGAAATGATCACAAATCTTCGCACTCCTGTCGTTATGATAGACATGAAACTGCCATTATTGACTCCACGGTGCAGCCGGCCGAGCAAATAACAAACAATACAACAGGAGAGCATTACATTTCGGTCCGGCACCCCAAAACAAATCGCAATAAATACGGCCCTAGCACCCGTCGACCGCGATTTTTAAATAATAACCGCACATAAGTACCCCTGATGGGGTTCTCGATGTCGAACAAAGCCTATCAAAATCTTCGTAACAAATTTCTTAAGGGGCCCCCATTGATAACGAAGTTATAATAGATCCCCGGTGGCCGTATTGTCGACTTCAGCTGACTTATATGGATTTTTTTACGTGAGTTTTTCCAGCGAACCCGGAGCCAGCTACTAGCGTATAATGACGTTGTTTGATTGTGTTTAACGAGTCATTTAGAAGGGTTTGTTTGTCCTGCTTTTTGATTAGGATTATGCAAATGAGACGTCCCGTTTTGTCGCTTGTGGATTTCGGTTTATGACAGTTATATTTTATAATATTTTTAGATGTTATAACGTTTTTTACACCTTTTTTTACATGGGGAAATCCTTACGGATTCCCACTCTAGCCGGGCAGCTAAGGGTGGTGTATGTCCGACTTGCACGGACTAAAACCCCATGGTGCCTTCAATCACCTATAGGCCGGGGAGCAGGAGCTGCCGAACTGGTACTGCGTCTACTCCCCGACAGGTGTTGGCCCCTCATCAGAGACCTCGTCGCGGTACGTATTTTTACACCTATTATAACTATATATTATAAAACAAAGTCCTCTGCCACGTTTGTCTGTCATTCATGATAAACTCAAAAACTATTGAACGTATTTTCATGCAGTTTTCACCAGTAGATAAAGTAATTCATGAGGAAGGTTTGGGTACATAATTTGGCAAGATTATTTTTACTATAAGGACGAGGCAACGTCACTAATTGTATACATATGAGCTGATGTCCGCGAGTTCGTCTGCGTCATTTATTATTTAAACACTATATTATATGCGAAAGGTGTCTGGTGTAGCTTGTGTCCCACGAAGTCCCTTGAAACTCAAGGAGAAGATGTATAAAACTATTATAAGACCAATCATGTTGTATGCATCTGAGTGCTGGTCTACGAAAGAGATGGATGAGAGATGTGGCAGAGATGCAAATGTTAAGGTGGATGTGTGGTGTAACTAGGATAGATAAGATTAAGATTGCATATATCAGAGAAAGTTTGGAAATAGTACCAGTGACAGAGAAGTTGAGGTGTAATTGATTAGCATGGTGTGGGTGTGGGTAGGAGCGATGAGAACCGTGTAACTAGAAAAGTTTTGAGTACTATGGTGGATGGACATAGGAGTAGAGGAAGACCGAAAAAGGTATGGATGGACTGTGTGAAAAATGAAATGTGTGTAAAAGGTGGGAATACTGAGATGACATCTGAAAGACGAGAGTGGAAAAGGAAAACATGTTGTGCCGACCCTATTTAGGTGGGATAAGAGTAAGAATAAGTATATATATAGAAAGATATCTATGAGAAATACTACAAAATACCCAGGTCGAATGAGATAGAAATGTATATATTTACCTACTTTTCTCTAGAATGTAACTCGCGTCGTCATTCAAGTTATAATATCTTTTAAGGAAGTAAACCGATTTTAATAATATAAAGACTAAGGGCTACTCGAGGATATGCTTTATGATTTTCGTGGCTGTGTTTTATCGTGTACGAAGTACTCTGGCAGTGATCTAGCACAAATAAACAGGCATACATTATTATGGAAATGTATTTTATTACTTATTTCTAGACACTTGCAACAATTTTATTCACAAAAATATAAAAAATACGGACACGTGTGATTTGTATTGTTATTATATGTATAGATAAGAAGATATATATTTTAATACTAACTGTGCCCATAGTCAACTACAAACAAATTATTTACTTCATTATGTTTAATAGTTAAGATAAAATATTGCAGTAAAGTAAGACAGCATTTGTTTCATATAATAAACACCATGTACTTAAACCTGGCCTGTAGTTCAGTACAATGAGTTTTGAGTTATAATCACATTAACAGGCAGACAAAGAGCCTATCGAAAATTTCCCTTTTCACTTTTACAAAAATAATTCATATTTCAATTATTTAAAGGCAATGTTAGTATTAATATTTATAAATCATTATTTAATCACAAATTTACATATTTTGTAGGCTTTAGCATTAGACCACAACCTAGAGCCACTAGTGTTAGAACAACTAGTGATAGAGCCACGTTGAAGCTATACTGGTCTCAGCATGAATGGGTACCACCCTCTCATAGAAAACCGACGTGAAGTAACAGTGCTTGCATTGTTGTGTTTCTTTCAGTCAGTGAGAATGCCGGAGGCCCACTTCCCTTTCCCTCCTCTCCGCCCCTATCTCCCCTCCCCCCAAAAACAGGCTGGCAAAGCACTTGTGACTCTCCTGATGCTGCAAGTATCTATGGACAGTGGTGATCACTTAACATCAGGTGACCCGCCTGTTCGTTTGCCTCTGCTATTCAAGTATTACGTAAGCACTGATGGGGGAGGGTTATTGATTTGCTTATTTTTGATGACATAGAAGTTGGGACGTGTGTAAATTAGAATAGATTTGAATATACTTATATAAATTTTTGATGACCAGGAGGAGGGGGCGGCCAGAAATTACAAGAATTCTGCTTACATAATACTTGGATGGCCCCTTATCTCTCAAATGTAAGCTTCCTGATTACACTTGGTGACAAAATTTGAACTTGAGTGTAGTAGCCCGCAAAGCGGGTTTAGGAAAATGCTATGGCTTTATGTTTGCCTTCACCGAAAACTCCCAAACTCCGAACTTAGCCTTTGATGACTCTTGAGGTCCTATGTCATATATTGATTGAACTGCCCTTTTCTGTTGTAGGAATATGGTGTCCACCTCAACTCTTGTTCTCCGCGGCAAAATACCATAAAGTATTATACTATGAAAGTAAGAGAAGTAGACTAATCTAGCAGTGGCAATATCTAACGTAATATAATCAAACAAAACCCAAAGTTAAACTTTCCCTCATTTGGTACATTCGATGCGCCAAATATTACCGATCCACCCTACGAGCATATGTATCGATAGAATTTCTAATCATAATTGATATCCAATGGAGGTCAGCAGTAATGAAAAGATATATTTCGCTTTCAAACGCAGCGAATGAATAGGCATTGACAGAGTGAACACCGTTTCAAAACGCACATTGTGAGGTGATTTGCGGGCGTGATGCGCACAGTTGTGCCCATATGAGAATATTTTTTACTAAATCCATTTCTTCACTCTATTTGTAATTTACAATTACAAATAAAATTGAAGAAGTTTACTCCGAGATAGAGAACTTTTCAACGTATTTATCACATACCGTAAGGCATATCGGTAAGAATTGAGCAGTAACCATGAAATTTTACTATCATATAAAATCGTTATGTATAAATCAGCAAAAGAATTATAAGGGTTGACTGTAGTATGATTACAATTCTTGTACTGTCTGTTGGTATATATCTTTTTTTTATTTCTTCGTACCATATTTTAAGTTTAATCATACTAATTAACTATCATTCGTTTATTATATTTTAATAGTGGGCCTGGCGGACGTTGTCCCACCCTAATAAATCTATAATCAGATCGTAAGGCAACCTACCAGGTCTAATTATGAATCTAAACCATTCTTGAATCCACTGGAACACATAAAAAAATATTATCAAAACCTATCAAACCGTCTAGGAGGAGTTCAGTCATATACACACGGACAGAAGAATTATACTATATATAAAAATAAAGATAAGAATGTACATGAAATGCTCAATATAAATAACGTATTTAAGTTGATAATTATTAATACTGTATTCGTCTAAATAGCTTTCGAATTATACATCACCTTTTTTAGAACATATAATAAGTGCACTATACTAATACTAACCCACAACATAGCCCATGGCTATCCTTAAAATATAAGACATAAGTCCCTCTTTGTAGACCTATGAAATGGGAATATCCCAACATACATTGTTTTATTGAAGTTATACGTCTTTTGGTGCGTTAGGGAAAAATTATGAGAGTAAATTTTTAAGATGCGCGCGCACACCGTCATGAAAAACCGACACCCTGAAGTTAGCTATATTCAACATTTTGTTTCTTTGTATTTGTTGTTTGTATTTCTTTGTATAAAACTTTCAATGTATTAAATACCTTTTTTCTATTGTTAGTGTCGTTTTTTCTATAACCGTAGAATAAAGCGAAAGATAAAATTTTTGAAAAGATTTTTATCTTGTTACGCCAAAGAAGTATAACTTCTAACGCGTGTACATAAGTACCCACACACTTTTTTTATGTATCAAAAGGATTAGGCAGCGTTTTCAATGAAAACTCCCAGGAGGCTTGACTTTTTCCGACATTTCCAACATTTATAATTATATTTCAATGAATTTACACAAAACCTTAACAAATTAAATCCTCATCAATCACTATCGACTGGTGAAAATAGTACGAAAATCCGTTCAGTAGTTTTGAGTTTATCGCAAACAGACAGACAGACAGACATGGTAGAGGACTTCGTTTTATACTACGTAGTAATAATAATAATGATAATTTACTACCCCAAAATTATGTATATACTTACTCCGTAGGCGGCGGGGCGGATTGCTCTTTAAGAATTATGTTTATTTTCTGTAATATTACTTACATGCATTTCAGAGTACAATTATTCGTTGCCATTAATAAAATTTTAAAAAAAGTTCCCTGTAAAATTTTTAATTACTGCCTAGCCTCTATGGAAAATCATAGCTATACTATATAGATAGGTAGGTAGATAGATAGATAGGTGTCTAAAAACTGATCTATCTGATAGTATAAATCTCGTTGATATCAGTACAGTCAATGTTAAATGAAACTGGACCCTGCACTATTCTAATTTAGGAGAGTTTATTATGAAAGTTAAAATTGTACAAAAACTAACAAATTAACGCTGACTTTATAATGCAACAAATAAAACATAATGTTGACAATGAAGCAGGCAGGGCAGGACGGCGTGACGGGCGTGATCCGGGACACTCGTCCCGCTATTGTCCCGTCACGGCAAACTGTCCCATTGTCACGGCTACCGACTATTACCCAGGATAGAGTAGCGGATAGGTAGCGAGCAAGCAGTACGGCGCCTACGCCATTGTAACCGGCTTACGTTTGCAAATCCGATTTATATTTGAATATAATTGACTTTCGGTCCCCGTATCAGGTACCGAGTTCATGTATCTCATTGTGTTTGTCTGATCTCGGTGGTATTTTTATCGTTTGAATATGATAAATGTGTTTAGAAGATTAACTTTAGTAGGTGGGTGCGTTGTTACGTCTTTTAGTTGGGCGCGATCGACCCTTCGGACTCTTTATAATCGTCTAAACTTATTCATTTTACGTAATATAACTAAATACTTTTGTATAATGCGAAAATTATGCCGGAACAATTCTAAATTTATGGTCTATAATCGTGGTAATTTATGAACTAACCTTCGGCTACAATTATGCCATATACATCGTAACCAACCTTAAGAGGACCGCAGTCCTGAGCTCAGTTATTTTTGTACTGAAGTTGCTACTCCTGAAGACTTGGCTACTCGTCCGTCGGTATGTATTGATGGCTACTTCTTTTGGTTCGGAAGATGACAGTTCGAACACTTCTGTTTTACGAGAGAAATAGTTGTATTAGTGGTATTCTTGCAGTTTTCAACACAAATTTTCAAATACAAAAAAAAATAGTTATGTATACAAATTATGTGTAGGTCTAGGAATCGAAGTTCATATGGATGCATACACGTTTAAATATTTAGTATCTATTTAGCCAGAGAGCATTGATAAACTATGACAGATCTTTATTTCTTGCGATGTTTATTTACATTAAGAAATAGGAGAATTATTTTTAGTAACAGTAAGAACTGCAAAGTATCGTTTTCTAACTCGTTTATAAAGCTTTACTGTTTTTGTTTAAATATAATGCATTATATTTATGATCTTACTGACTGTTATTCAAAAGTAAAGGCAGAACAAATAAAATGTACAATTCACGTTCTCTGCAGTATTTTCCATAACTCCTTCGTTCTTCTACGATTTGTGAATTCAAATTTTCTTCGTTTGTTTCATATTACGAAAACAATTTCGCCGGTACGCCCGCCCGTCAGGAATCACACAAAAATACTTCCCGGTTTCCACAAAATATTTACGCAAACAATTCGAAACTACGAAAATCCAACATAATATTTATGAATACACGATACATCTATTTGTTTTATTTGATTCACAAGGAAAGGGGGGAATCGAGAAGTATTTTTTTCATCGATCAAACTTCGATGTTCAAAACCAACTGGCTGACAAAAAAAAAATATCATTGGAAATAAATTATGTGTGTACGTCAACGATTCAAGTCGTATCTCGGGGATGTGTGGGCACACAAAGCGTCGTGGAGAATGGCGCAGCGGGGGCCTTCGCGGGATAATGCGGACTGCTTCACACCATTCACACATTGCCCTCGTGTTTTTACTCTATGACGGAGGTCGCAACGACCATCCGTCATCGTATGAGACAGCAATCGCATAGGTATGCAAATAGATATATGACACTATCCGCGCTACTATCTCTTAATAGTTTGATTTCCACGAATTGTATCCATCGGGTTTGTAACTTAGATATTTATACACAATAAACGATCAATGTATTCTTAGCGATGGCTTTACCTTGCGAAGGAACGATCACTTAGTGGTAGCAGATTTGGAATAACTGTAGGTTTGAATCTACAAGGTTTTTTAACTCTCTCTAAGGTCTAGATACAAGTGTAGATATTGCCCTCAAGTTTTAAATCTGTCGCTAAGCGCCAGTTGATTTGTTCCGGCAGCTGCACTTGAGAGCCATACCTCCTTCTATACTTAGAGTGTTTACCAATCTTAGACCATATCGTCTTTTAACTTCAGGTGTTTTAGTAATCGAACGCTCGTTTTTATTACAAAAAAGTTAAATACGTATTAAATACTTGCTTTAAAAAGGTTTCGTATTAAATGCACCGCGCTCGTCCGAGGCAAGTTCACGTTATCCTTTTTCGCAAGTCTAACCTAACGCAACCAAATCGAAATAAAACAGCAAGATGGCGAACATTCAGCGACCGCAGTGCATTTAATACGAAACCTTTTTAAAGCAAGTATTCAATACGTATTGAACTTTTTTGTAATAACACCGATAAAGTATTAAAATAGAACGAGCTCTCAGTTATGGAAATATGTATTTTCTAAAACCTGGATCTCTAGTTTGCAAACTAAAGTCAAAAATCTGGTCTGAAGGACAAAGTACCACAGGTGTATTCTATCAGCTGGATTCGACAATCCGTTACTACACACGTAGCGTGCGGTCATGTCGGGCCACAATACATTTGATATCCTTTGAAAAAATCATGATCAAACAGTGAATGACGTATGAGAGACTTCAAGCTTCGTGTAGCCTGTTCTGTAGTTACATTTTTATTTATCCTACAACAACAGTGTATCAAATTTCGTTCGAATGAATAATGGATTTTCTTTCGGAAAGGAGAAACTTACTCAGTAAGAGTGACCTGTAAACACACAATAGGTTCTGTCAGAGGAACTTTGTTTTTCTTCTTTAGCTAGTTCCAGTCTTGTAGCGAAAATCTTCATATGGATTGAATACATCTACGCATATGAAAATAAGGTAGGTATGTACCTACAGTGGATAATTACATCAAATTCGCGGAAATGAATGTACGACAGGAGCCCGACCTAATATTCGACCACTCTAGCACTCTTCCGCTAGTTGTTATGGCAGCCTTCTGAATTCGTCACCAAGGTCGTTAAAATTGTCAAGAGACTTCACCAAGCTAACAGTGTCAGTCTGTTTAAAAAAATGTAGATTAATTCCGTTAGCGAAACCACGACACTAGTGCAACGTTATATATTTAATTTAACTATACGTAACTAGAAAAAGTATTTAAATAATATCACTATATACCTACTACACTATATACTATAAACCAAAGTCCTGTGTCACGTCTGATTTTTTCGCGATAAACTCAAAAACTACTGAACAGATTTTTAATAAGGTTTTCACCGATAAATAAAGTGATTCATGATGAAGGTTTAGGTATATAATTTGTCAAGGTTTTTATATTATCAGGGCGGGACAACGTCCGCCGTGCCCGCTAGTTTTAGATATATCTAAGCATACCTTGTCCGGAAACTGCTGACCCATCAATAAAGTCAAGATTTGAAGAACAAGTTTATTATTATCTAGCAGGCCTAATCAATACAGTATCTAATCTAGTTAGATAGGTACTGTATTTGTATCACCAGTATTCAATGACGACAACAGAACCCGATACTTTTATTTATATCATAATTTGAACGAAATTTAAACCTTATTCTAACCTTTGGAACATCAGAGTCACATAAAAAACGCCATGAAAAATATAGTACAAAATCAAAATGCAAAGAAATATTTGTCGAGCTGAATTACGAGCGAATGTACCAGAACGTACCCTCAAAGGCGGATAACTATAATTCTATTATGGCGTACATTCAGAATTTCGATCGAAAATACCGCACACAATGAGATAAGAAATGCTGGGGGAAAGTAGACTGTATTTTGTTAACACTAGAGTTGTATCTAGGTGAGACGGTGAAAGAGTGCGGCAGCGGTCGCTAACAGCAGGCGGGGCTGGGCGGGGCGAATACGCAGTTACCGTCTATCGCGTGACGTCATTGATATACTTTGCGTGTACGCGTACGACTGTTTGTTTTACGTCACTGATACATTGTTCAAACGTAAGAGTTAAGATTGCAGTTGTAAGAAATACTTTAGAATTCCTTGTCTATGTGTATGAGAGAATTAGTTTAAAGTAATGTGGAAATATATATATTTCTTGAACTGAAAACTTCTTTAGGCGCGTAGAGCGGTTTTTTTTTACAGGAGATAAACTTACAATTTCGCGTCATGACATGCTAGCAAACGTGGCAGAGCGTATTGCTCTCATTTATATTTTCATTTTTGTATAGCTCATCTTATGTATGATTGATTAAGAAACTGTATAAATATGTACATAATTATTGCTCCGAGTGCCAATAGATATGAAAACCGGACTAATGTTAATAATTTCTGTATAAAAATTAAGAAACTTAAATATTATAATTCACACTACAATTCATTTAAAAAATTACAATGGAATGTTTAATTGTTTTAAATTTTCACTTTTGTCGGCAGTCCTTATGACTGTCTCGAGTGTTTTTTCGTATAACCGTTATAAGGTAAATTTTGGATGATAATTTTACCCGATACAGTCTCTATGGTAACACCTCCGGATACGAAGCTCGTTTCAAGCCATATATTTATTATTATTGCAGATTGATAGTCATAGCCTAGTTAGCTACCATCGATAAGGTAAATATTTGTCGCCAAGTTGTAGGTATGGTATATGTTTTGGCAGTCGCACGGAACAACGACATAATCGAATCCGTCAAGTCGTTCCAGCTTGAATGGAGTACAAATATTCAAACAAATTAACTCTCATACGTATATATATCTTAAATTAGATTTCACGATGATAATAGACCTCTATGCTAAATTTCATCAGAACCCGCGCAACCATGACCGATAAACAAACATAAGTACATTGATATAACACATATAGACAAGTAAAATTGACGCGTCTATTTTTGTCTGGTCTAATCTCTGAAACGTCTAAGCCGGTTTTATTGGGACTTTCACTAGCAGATGTATTCTACATTTCGTGGTAGTATCTTTCCATAGTAAGCATATAGACTACACATTATCACAATGCTTTTTCATAATAAGTAAGCAGTAACGATATCATTACATAGTATAAAACTACCGCGTCTGTCTGTCTGTCTGTTCGCGATAAACTCAAAAACTACTGAATGGATTTTTATGTGGTTTTCACCAGTGGATAAAGTGATTCATGAGGAACGTTTTCGTATATAATTTGTCAAGGATTTTTTTATAACAGGGCGGGACAATGTCTTCGGGGCCCACTAGTAAATTAATATAAGTAAATTGTTAAACGTATTACAGGGACTACGTACAACCGTACAATCAACGGTATAAATAATATAATAAATAGAAAATAGAAATAGACAGATCAAGCACTTCCCAGGTAACAAGAAAACATTTTCACTATGACGAAGTGGGTATCAGTTAGCTTATAATAAATTTATTACATTAGAATCAGTTTTGGATATTTTTTTAACTAAAATATGTCTTAACGGAATATACTTGCCTATACATAAATGACTTTTAATATATGATATGATTGTTAAAACGGTCAATATTCAACAATCCTAACTAATATTATAAATGCGAAAATCAGTTTGTTACGCTTTCACGACTTAAATACTAAACCAATCATCAAAAATATAAAAAAAACAATTATATACCTAAACCTTCTCCATGAATTACTTTTTATCCATTGGTGAAATTCGCATGAAAATCCGTTCAGTAGTTTTTATGTTTACTGCCAACAGACAGAAAAACAGACGTGCAAAGAACTTTGTTTTATATATGTAGTGATTATCAGGAGTACAGAATTAGACATAGAGTACTTTTCATCCAAAATCAAAATCCAAATCAAAAAATTCTCTTCCCGAGATATAGATCAAATCTACCTAACGCGAGCGACACTGCATGCAAAAACTAGTAGTAAATCTATATATAAATACGTGAGGGAAGATAACATCTCATAAATTCATAAACTAAAATATATTTGTAGTTACATTTCAAAATAATCTAAATCCAATTTTAGCTGTTTCTAATATTTTACATTATTTTTTAAGATAAAAAAATAAAAAGTGTGTGTGTACTTATGTACACGCGTTAGAAGTTATACTTCTTTGGCGTAACAAGATAACAATCTGTTCAAAAATTTTATCTTTCGCCTTAATCTACGTTTGTAGAAAAAAACGACAAAAAAAAAAAAAAAAAAACGACGAGCGTACCAACATGCGCGACTAATATCGAGGTTCAATTTCTATTTTGTTGGTAGCTTTTTTTTCGAGACTTAATGAGCGGTTAAGCAGACAGCTTCATACTGTTAATTTTGTGTCACAAAAATTAAAATTTCACTCTCATCATTTTTTCATAACGCGCCTAATGAAGTATAACTTCAAAAACTAAAAACTTTACGAACAGGAAAATTTATACTTACGTTCTCGGTGTATAAAAAGGGGAAATCTTAAAAAAATTAAACATGTTATATGAAAGATTAAAATTTGATTTATCTCATTTTGAATTGTATCGCGACACATACATTCATTGATTATGTTCATAATGAATTTAGCACGTAAAAGTTTTTTTTTTTCGAACTGACGGGCTTTCACATCCTCGCCGGGCTAACAGAGCGAGCGCATAGTAGTCAAACCTCGGCTTAAGCTGTTGCTTTGGATGCAATATTGCGAATCTTACAAAGCTCGACTAGTTACATTTCCAAATTAGTGGGTCACACATGTGTACTGTGTACATGCTAAGTTCGAAAAATAACAAAATAAAATCTTCCACCATATGTGGACCATATGTCCACCTTTCCCGTGGACGTGTGTGGCGATAATCTGTAATGTATGTGTTAAGCTAGTGAGTGAAAGTTTTCAGCGTCACCGTATCGTACGTACTAGCAGCGTACCCGAGGACACCATTCCGGGAAATCAACTCCAGGTTTGAGGAGACACATAAAAGTCAAATATATAGTAGTATGTGTTGGAAGCTTGGAAGTGGGAACAGTCGCTCTGAATGGGGATTATCACTAAAGATATTATTAAAAGTAATAAACGAAAGATGATAATGACGTATATTTACACGCTCACAGATGACGTAATAATACAGAATAAATAATATATATTATGGTTATAGAGATACGGGCCTTATCTGTCTTTTTGGCCTCTCTAAATATAACCGTAAGATGAGGCTTGCGCGTAATATCCTTTGATACAAGACAAAGTAAAGATATCATAGGAATATAAAATTGGCATTTACTTATCCTTCAGTTATCTCAATTTTATTTATATATATAATATAATACGTATATCTCGACTTGTGTTCTGCGCATCTGTAGTCAGAGCGGTCAAAAAGTTTTGCGAGAACACTCTTTGGTAAGAGAGCTTCAAAAACGTTCAAGCTAAATATTAATTAAGATCATATATGATAACGACACTCCCAATACATTCTTAATAATTTATTGTGTATCCGTAAAGGCTTTGAAAAGCTGAATTTTGTAAAAGACCAGCTTGATCTAAATACTAGAAACTGTAACAAACTGGTCGTCCCATGTTTCAGACTTAGCAAAACCAGTAATAGTTTTTTAGGTAATAGTGTTAGGTTTTACAATAAAGTGCTAGTATATTACCGTTTTGCTGGACTGTAAGTTTAAGCGCCACGTCAAGCGGGTTTTGGTGTCAAGAGGTTATTTTATACATTGTATCATATGCGAACGATGGTGATGTCCGGAATTGACTCCTCTCTGTGCATCCACTAAAAACGATTGTACCGTATAATGTATTGGAAATATATATGTTAACAAGATGTACCCGATCGAGTTTCTTGCCGATTCTTCTCGATGACTGGGTTGTTTTCCGAACCGGTGTTAGTTTTGACGTTCATGAGCGCCTTATTAGGGCCTAAACCGAATAAAGTATTTTTGATTTGATTTGCCATCGACAGAATTAATGACAACTGGTTAATATAAGTCAATTGTATAAATTTTACGTATTGATTATGAATCCTAAGTAACAAATAACTTAGTAATTTTTTTTTCTAAATTATCACCCACTACTTTATAGTGTTGAATTATTAAAAGTTTTAGTAATAAAAACTGATTA
Organism: Antheraea yamamai; assembly: GCA_036509395.1. Lineage (NCBI taxonomy): Eukaryota > Metazoa > Arthropoda > Insecta > Lepidoptera > Saturniidae > Antheraea > Antheraea yamamai. The sequence goes on from AP028424.1 coordinate 20,851,077, forward strand.
CAAAATGTAGGTATTTGTAGTCATTTCCCGTCAACTTTATTTTATTTTAAGCACATAACTCAAGCCATACATCGGAAACTATATCAAAGCATATGTTAACACCTGACCAGAGAATACACCTAGATATAATTTAAACATGTAAATCGTTATAGACAGACAGACGATTATGTAACAGATGCAAAAAATAATGCTGACGTATTAATATCAGTGTAAATTAGGTGGCATAAGAATCACATATGTGAATCTAATGAGTGTACCTTATATGGCTTTCGTATTTTGTATGTTGTTTTGAAGACAGGTCCAGAAGAGGTATAATTATGCTGTAATCGTTTAGCGGTAATAAAAAAATAATCACTCCTAATCCAGTTAAGACATATAGTTCCCGTGAAAAATCAAAATAATATTCCTGTAAAAGAAGACGAGAATACTGGGGAGTTCCTAATAAAAAGCTTCAAACAATGGGAAATAAACTTTCTGTCTTACTTACAACTAATGCACAAATCTATCTCTCGCAACCCTGTCCTATGCAGAAATACGAACGTTTATGCTATTTATTTAGTTTTTATTTTAAAACTAGCTCCTGCCCGCTACTTCGTCCGCGTCGACTTTGGCTAAGGCTAACTTTAACTCGCGATTTCGTTTAAGTAGAAAGTGAAAATATTTTTAAATAAATATTACGTAGGTTAACTCCGATTTCGAAACATTCTTCATTGGTACTCCGTTCCTATTGAAATATTTTTTCAAATCCGACCAGTAGTTCCCGAGATAAGCGCGTTCAAGCAAACAAACTCTTCAGCTTTATAGTATAGACTAGTATAGGTTCTATGTGCCTATTTTGCTATGATACAATAAACATATTACAAATTGCCACTATATCAGGACTTCCAATCGTAATATGAACGGCAATAGAAATTAAAGAATTCAAACGATAAACTTTTTGTCATATTTGTGATAGAAATTTTATAAGTGTACTCATGAGAATCTCTGCCACGAAATATGGCGAGAGGTTGCTGTGAACCGGAATTAAAATAAGTAAAATTAGTATTCAATACAAAATCTATTTCATTTCAAATATTCCCACATACCTCAATAGGCTTACGCAATAAATTTGGTCCCATGTTATTATTTGAAAACTTCTCAATATAGGGGTCATCATAACGTATTAAGTAATAAACAGTTAATAAACACGAGAGGTATAGACAACCGTCGGACAGAGTCGCATTCGGCCGATTCGTATGTGGGTCACATTCATAGGAAGAAATCAATACGATAATGAAATAAAATACACTTTATAATTATTGTTTTCTTTAAATATCGTGAATCTTTTTTATGGGTATGTTAAATATGGAGTGAAGTATTTTTTAATATAGCTCACTGTCTTTACAAGTGCTGGTAGAATAAATCGCCCTTTATTTTTAAAATCTTACAATTACAGAGCACATTTTCATTGTAAAGAGTTTTCGTTATACGGAAAGCTGAGAACAAATAAATGGTTTTGTAGTAAACCAACTAAATTGAACTAATTTCCAAACTATAGAAAGTTTTTCGTTATAACGAACAACGTTATAAAAAGTTTATACATTGTATATGCCTAAAATCGAACAATAGGATGATTGGATCGATAATCCTTCGATTTTAACCATTATACTAGTATAAATAGAATTAATAGTAAATATGAATATATGTGCGTCCGTTTATTACAATAATATATGAATTAAGGGCATAGTTTCCCTTACATTTTTAAATGTTGATTAATGTGATTTTTAATGTCACTTGAATATACTTACTCTAGATCGTTTATTTCTTATGATGACACATAAAATAAAAGATTTAGTTAATACGAACATAATATCGACCCCCCAATGAAGCCCAAGTGCATCCCCTCGTGTCTGAGCGCATAGAGCGCTAATTACAAGCAATTAGCCGCCATGGTGCCAGTCCCGCCGCGGCGCGCGACCATCTTGTTATTATTCTATTTATTGCATATTGAGAACAAAAAAAACAGATCTTTCTAACGGCCATTATAGTTTTTCGATGTCCGACTTAATTCTCAAAGCTCGTTTCGGCTCGAAAATTCCACGTCTGATGCATTTGATGATATTTTTTTTAATCGATTATCGGTTTCCAATTATTTTCTTTATACTTTATGCCTTGTTACGTCTGTTGTTAAATGTTTTTCATATACACAAGTGTAGATATCGTTTGATTTGTGTTTGCGATAAATTTTGTGCAACGTGCTTAGTGAATACTTCGTATTAAATAGAGCAGAAGGGACATCGCGCGCGCAATTATGTATTTCGCAAGAAATTGTTAAATATTGGTTTCACAACAATAAATACAGTTCTTTATAGACTTACTTTACTTATTACTTTACTTATTACCTTACTTTGTTAGGAAGAGTTTGGTATTACGTATTTAGGGGTAACACTGTAATCGCTTTGTTAACACTTGGTCATCATTGGTTAATCATTTGGACATAAACTAAGTTTGCAAATTTTCATTCTCCAATATTTCGCCGCTTCTGCTGTTGTTTATCACTTCTTATGTATCAGTCGATTCGTCACCCTTATCACATTGCTACTTATGTTTTACATTTGAATGTTAAAGTTTTCATTTAGATCAAATAAAATGTCAAGTGTGTTTAATCAGCAAATATATTGTGGCATTGCTATCGTCTTAATGATTATAACAAGTTAAAACTACTGTAAATCTTTTCGGTAAAGAACAATCTATTTAGTATTTAATGCAATGTATATAATTAATCATGAGTTTTGAAATCATACTGACAAACGATATATTTAAATTTAAAAATGTTCAGATTGCAACTTGACCACGTAACATTGAACACGTGTGACGATTAAAAACGGCGCGGCGTACAAATGGACGGACGAAAAGCGCGCAGTGCCCGCCCGACTAGACCGCGACGCTCCACCCGGCACAGTCCGTCATAACTGTCACATAATTCAACAGTTAATAGGAGCGGCTCTTCTTGTGCTAACTATTAATATACTATACACATTTTACGATAATGCCCGGTGCCCAACAAACTCTTATTGACGTATAAATTCCGAGTTTTTTTTTCTCTTTTAATGTTCCTCCATCACAAACAGCCGAAGGCGCCAGTTGCTCCTCAATATTAATAACGCTGTTCAGTGTTTCTACTTTAATTGCCGCACGATCGTATATACCGACGGATAGTGGAAAGTAGTAAATTAAACGGACGGCGAGGCAGCGGCGTGCCCCTTTTAAATATTCATAGCGTTATCAAACAAAATTTTAAACTAATTAAAAATTTGTTGTTAATAATTCTTTGAGTCAGCGCAAACGCTCCACGGGTCAGGTTTGTGTTATATTTATTTGTGTTTCATATGAAAAAAATATCAATGCTTCTTTCTTCAGCAACTCTAAATACCTGCGTATTTTTCTAAGCTGGTTGTCTACGAAATGCCCGCCAACCTGCGAAATAGCTATTAATCATCTAAAAATTGTATGAAAGGATAAATTGTAATATAAAAATTAAGGCTTTGAAATGTACGTCTTTACCTACACTATTATAATTTAGAAGCGTTGAACATGTTTCTTACTTTTTTATAGATATGACTACCCTGTTCGCTTTATGGGCCTTTACAGATTCACCGAAATACTAAGGCGAGGCTTAATGCTTTCAACCGATGAGCAACTCGCACAAGGACCTATAAGCAGGCTCGGTTAGAATTATTGCCGTAAATTGTAACGAGCTAAACTAACAAAGAAGAAGAAAATACTTTTGATAGATCACGTCTATGAAGTGTTCTGTTTTTTACAGTAACATGTATAACAGATAATATCGTACTTCATTGCTTACTACCGCCAACTTATCGTAGTGACGTACCGCGCATATCGAACAACCACAAACTGTATATTATTATTAGTTAATATTAAAGTTATTTGCAATTATCTATCACAAAATTATTCCTTAAAACCGTTATTTCTTATCTTGTTCTTAACTACTAATCAATCAGTCAGAGGTCATATGAGAAAAATGTAAATATCTCGTATTGTAGTTTAAAATAAGCAAACCCTTCCCCTCCTTAATCTTCAAGGAACTCCGCGTCCGAAAGAACTATTTCAAGTCGGGAAAATAAAAAATCAAATGCATTTATCGATTTCAGGTGCTAGAACAATAATAGTAGATAATTGAATAAATTTATTTTCTGTTACACACTACCCCATCCTTACTGTGAACTGTCAAATTATCCTCCTAAATGCAACAAAGTATAGACACTCAACATTAGTAATTGTACAAAGTTTCAACCCTTTAGTTTGAGAAGTAAACATATTCAAGATAATAGTATGATATAGAATAACATCACTATCATTACATAGTATAAAACAAAGTCCCCTACCGCGTCTGTCTGTCTGTCTGTTCGCGATAAAATCAAAAACTACTGAACGGATTTTCTTGCAGTTTTCACCAATAGATAGAATGATTCATGAGGAAAGTTGTAGTATATAATTTGTCAAGGATTTTTTTACAGTCAGAGCGGGACAACGTCTGCCGGGCCCGCTAGTATAATATAAAAACAAACTCCTCTGCCACGTCTGTCTGTCTGTTCGCGATAAACTGAAAAGCTACTGAACGGATTTTCATGCGGCTTTCACCAGTTCATAAAGTAATTCGTGAGGAAGGTTTCTGTATATATTTTGTCGAGGTTTTTTTTTATTATCAGGGCGGTATAACGTCCGCCAGGCCCGCTAGTGGAAAATAATTCGAATACAATATTTAAGTTTACAATAGAATGTAATTTATTACAGTGGTAACATTATGATTCATAGATGTGTTTATGATTACTAAAAACTCTTTCCGCAAATTTAAACATCCTTTACCCGGCTGTATACTTAAAACACATGTCTAAAAGAAAATAATAGATATTAATATGCGACTAAAAATAATGAAAAACATTGCACGTGCTTACTAATAAATAATAAAATAAAACTCGTTTTCAACTTATGATAGCAGTTACGTGTTTCTAAATAATTAATTGTTTTTTTTTTATATAAAAAAGCTATGTTCATCGTATATTTATACTCTAGTACGTTTGTAATATCTTTCTGGCAGATCAAAATATATTATAATAATTGTGGTAGGTCAAGCTTTATTAGATAATATGTATATATTTTATGAATATATAACATCATTGACGTGTACCTACATATATTTTGAATCTGATAATTGTCTAAAGTAACTAACCAAGATCGACAATTACGGGGAAAATAGAAAACCTTTCCACTATCTGTACCAACTGTGGGGGGTGATCTGTTGCTCATAAATATCATATGTTATCTTGTTAGGTTTTTCTATAGTATCTATTCGTTAACACGAATTTAATCAATGTATAAATGTCAAGTTAAAGTGCATTCAACGACGTTTATGAGCGCAATGATAATTTTTATATGTTAATTATACTTAAGCAACTATTATCATAAGAAAATTGCAAGAAAAGAACATATTAAGTCGTTAATAATAAGATTAACACGACGCGAAATTATCGTCGCGATGCGCAGGTGTGTACCGACCTCATCACACGTCTCACTAGTGATGCATGCACGCAACCAAGATGACATAATGTCGATGAATCTAAAAATGATACCGTGACACACAAAAATGTATCACAAACGATTATTATTAATGTTCGACAATTGAAATAACACATTCTTATATCAAAATACTAGCTGATACGGACGACTTTGTCGGCGTTGTTTAAATATTATCTTAAGAATATATCTATACTAATATTAATATTATAAAGAGGTAAAGTTTGTGAGTTTGTGACGTTGTGGCGTTGTAGGGGGTAATCTCAGGAACTACTGGTCCGATTTGAATAATTCTTTAAGTGTTATATAGCTTATTCATCGAAAATGGTTATAGGCTATATATCAACACGCTAAGGCCAATAGGAGCGGAGCACAGATGAAAAATGTTTCAAAATCGAGATGTTTTTTTTTCTTTTTGAGAGCTTCTGCTGCGTGTCAGCGTTAGCCCAGAGTAGTAACTATTACTACGTGGACGAAGGCCCGGGCAGGGGCTAGTTTTATATAAAAAGGAAAAACACAACCACCATACAGCTACCTTCAGTTGCCCACGGCAAAAAAACTCACATCGCTGCGTGTCGTTCTTATTAAAATTCGTAGTTTGTTAAAACTTTATAATATATGAAGCTATCGTGACAATTTTAGAAAAGCACCAAATGTCTAAGAAATTAAACAAAAAAAATTTGATCTTCCTAGTAGTTTTTGAGTGATGCGGTAACAACGGCATACCTCTGTCATTAAAAAAAATATTATTACAGAATAAACATTTTATTAATTAATTATAGCAGTGGATAGTAAGCAGCAGTTAACATACAACATAATAGAGAAGAATGAGCCTGTACATTTACATAACAACTTTATTTCAGACTAACGATGCACGCCCGCTTCGCACGGGTGCAATAAATTATTGTTATGTCATTAGTACACGTAATGTCTGATCTTTTTTTTGGCATCTGAAGATTTACAATTGCTCAAATTCAAAATAGCTTAGCAAGTTTTGTCACACAGATAACTTTTTTTTGTGCGTAATTTGTTTTGTTGTATCTTTTAAAATATTCATTGAGATTCTATGTTTTATTTAATTAGATAAGGGTTGATTCTAGATTGCACTAAACGAAGTCGTAAATAACCTATTATTCTTTGATAATATACGATAAAACGACGAGAGCTTGAAAAATTTAAGTAATATTTATTTATGTGAAAAATATAATAAATAAAACAATGTCGAAAAATAAACATTATATATATTCTAAATTTTGACAATAGTGCCACCTACTAGGTTCAAGTATAGTAAGTACTTATTACTACTTAGTGAGAAGGTGATTAATAAAAAGAGTCTCACATCTGAATTTTATATATTAATATATTTAGATACATCTGTACGTGAAGCAAACGTACACAATTGCGGCTATTATATATATATATATATATATATATATATATATATAGCAATAGAGTATGTTCTTTTTACTTTTATATATTAGGTTTTGTTATGTAATGAGTTAAGTGAGACTATATTTTTTTATTTGGTTGTAAATGTGTATAATATTTCTTTATATATAACAGTTAATCAGTATGTACCAGATTTTTTTGTACAATAAATATTAACAAAACCTTACCACACAATTCATCTAGAAGAAACAAATAAATAGAAAGGTAAATACCATACGATAACATCGACTATCAATTACTTATCGACATCGATAAAACGGTTAGTTATCTTCACTACGAATCGTTCGCCGGTCGCAGCGGGAATCAGCCCGTGCCAGAGCCGTGAGTGTTACAAGTTACCACACCTGCCGACGCGAAGTGACACATCTATACTATTCATTTCAATACCTAGACAAGATTACGGGAGCGATTTTAGTTTTAAAGTAAATAATTAAAAATATTTTCATTTAATTAAGACTGTCGAGAGGCAGATGTCCAGAACGGCTGCTTTTACATTTACTTAAACTAAATATGAGTTCGTTCGTTCCCGTGAGTTACACGAACGATAAGCAAAATTATGCTGCTTACACAGCCTTTTCGTAAAACCGTAAACGTAATCATCTGTCCCAAATTAGCTGGTTCTTACTGAATAAATCACTTTCTTTTAGCATTAGGATACGCAAGAAATGTTTCATTTCCTCTAGATATTAACCGGAAACAAATGTCGTATTCTCGATTTTCAGTTCAGGTAATGCAGTAATTGATATAATTTTCTATTGAATATTTTAAGCATATGTGATATCATCATCATTCTCAGCCTGCAAGAGAACCACTGTAGGGCCATAAGCCTCTTCCCGAAGGAAGGTATCGGCATAATCACCACGTCAGCCCACGACGTATTGGCGATTTCAGACTCTGAGGAATCCAGTTTTATGTTTTCCCACATACGTAATACAAGAACAATCGTCAGGTTCAGGTTTCCTCACGATGTTTTCCTTCGCCGTTAGCTAATAGTGTTACCAATTTAAATTAGTAAATGTACGCGAATTCCGAAAATTCGTTGGTACATGTCGAGGTTAGAACCAGCGGACATCGGAATGATATTCCACCGGTCAAACATAGACAACCACGATACTATGATATAATGTATTATATAGAATGATAAAACATTTTAGGGGAGAGGGGAAAAGTACGTAGGCCTCTGACGCTCTCACTGACCGAACGAAACACAACAATGCAAGCACTGTTACTTCACGTCGGTTTTCTGGGGGTCAGGGGGTGGTGCCCCGGACGAGCCGAGACCCATTCATGCTGAAACCAGTAATAGATTCAGCGTGGCTCTACCACCTAGAAAAACGTTCATTTTGCCACATAATCATATATCTCTTATTACAATCCAATAATTGGTTATTACGCTACAAAATTATAAACAAAAATTAATTTTTCCTGTATTATTTATATAAAGCATTGAACACCTAGGCGATCTATATATTAATATTGATATTAAGAGCTCCAGTTTTCATTAGCCTTTTTTTTACTATCCCGAAGATATTTGAATGTGAGTTTTGAGAAAAAAAATCGAATTATCTAATTTTTTTAATCAATATAATAATCATTCATAGAACTGTCAGCATACTCACCTATTCACTCACCATAATCTAAATCATTGAAACGGAACTTGAAGACACAACAGTATCACCAAATATGTTCATCGGTTGGTATCTATACCCAAATTGTTCCTATATAAATTGAGGGCGATATCCAAACTGTTGTTGTGTATTTTGGTTAAATTTTGATGGTTGTATAGTTCTCTGTTGCATGATAAATTGCAGTGGACATATCAGCGGTCTGTAACCAAACTACGGTAAGGACTGGGACTACGGGCTATTCTGATTAAATTGTAAACTAAACTGATTGGTCGGAGTACCAAATTTGTCTTGAAGGTGACTTCGTGTTTGCGTAGTGGGTCCGGCACCGTTGAGGTGTAAGGGAGCGTGAGCTAAGCTAAGACATGATAACCATAGTGGGTATTCTGGATTGCGTGTAGTTTGTGGTGCTAAATTTAAATGGAATCGGTGCTCTTGTTTGTTGTTTATAGATTTTATTTTTTGAGTTATCTATATCGTTCGAAGAAATTGAATGATTCCAACATATACTGTAGAGTCTCCACTAACGTTACTAGAGTCTATAGAATTAATAGAGAATGTTACTACTGTGTGAGATTTTCTGGTAAATTATATAAAAATATATTGATTTATATCACTGTTTTAGCCTTTTTAATTTACTATCGTATAATGCGTTTCTTTTTGATATTAGTACAGCCCTAATTGGTTGAATTTTATTACAAAATTCGTTGTAGCTTTCTCCTCGGTCTCCCTCGGTTTGAGGGTCGACAAAATGATGGATTATAAGTTATTTAAATTCTGAACAAGTTTCTATATTCTATGTTTCGCTTAATAATGTTGATACTTCATCTGTCAAACTACTTGTTATTGTGTTCATACCATATAAATTCTGTTCATAATTGCTTTTATCAATAACGTATTCACATTTTCTTAGGAATATAGATATAGATTCAAATGCCTTTTATTACCATTAAAGAGTGGAATTAGTTTAAGCATTTCGTTAGTTATTACTTTAATAATTATCCTCAATTTTATTAAGAACTCTAAATATTACTAATAACAAGTAATTTACTTAAAATCAACAAATTTTACTCCTCATAGCTTACGCAAAAAATAGAAGAAACAATCTAATATAGACATAACAAGTTGGAAATAAACTAGATAACTATAACGGAAATGGTTCGATTCCACTGTAGCAAAATTGAAAGGTTTTAGATAGAATGAGGAAAAAAAAATCATTGTCCAGTCAATCCGCACATTCTCATTATGATCCTTGTAATGACGATATTCTGATTGGTTTGAGGACAATGAAAGGCTACATAATTGTTCGGGAATACGCACTTTTTAATTGCACTTTTGAAGTCAAAGCTTTAGCCGCGATGAGTGATTTTTGGTAGACGAAAAACTTACGTCACCGATGAGTTCGATATGCTCGTGAAATAATACGCTTATGCCAGACTAACTCCGCGTATTATAGCGGCCTGTGTATATGTAATATTGTTATTTTGTATTGAGCCTATGCAAGCCCATTATATGTTAGATTCATCAATACACTGTAATGTATATAATTTTTACTTGGAGTTCCAATAGATATGAATACCGGACTAATGTTAATAATTTAAATTTACAAGTCATGAATTTTAAAAAATAAAAAAACAACACATTTATTTCATTATTTTGAGTTTTCACTTCTATCGGTAGTCCTACTTTTCTTTTCTCTTTTTTTCGCATACTACGACGACCACCAGCGCAATCCTATCAGCTGCGCCAGTAATGTTTACTAGAGCGTTTTTGGTTAAAACGAAAAATAATTAAACATAATTATATTAATCGAGGCTTAAAACTAGCCTTCTATCCAGAACGATTGCTTTTACATTTACCTTAACTAATCATGAAACTTATAATTCCCATGATTTTTAAGGACGGTAGCAAAAAATATGTATACACAGTTTTCCAGAGAACGTGTTGTAACATGCCCTGGCGACCGCATAACTACTAATGTAATACAATGTTTATTTTATGAAAAACTTTGTATGCACATAGGTTGGTACGACAGATCGAACTATGACCACTATAGACATTCTAAGTAATCTATAAGTGTACGGCCTGAGTGCATCTGCGTTCGGCGTCCGCGTCCAAGAGCGACGCTCGCGCGCCTCTCAGGACACTCACGTATTAATGCATATGTTTGAAACGAACGCCGGACGCGACGCTACGCTCGACGCTCGACTGTAGCGTCCACTCTGGTCGTACACTAATACTGATATGCTCTGTAACACAAATACAGCTCGACACATACCGCCACAATATTCACAATAATTAATTTTAGATTTTCAAGTATTTTTCGTGGTTTTTAAACTGTACTATAATTATTTAGGTTTGCCCTGATTATTGTACCGAGTAAATATAACTAAAATTAATCTCAAAAATAAATCCCTAGTATTATATTAATAACAAGTTATATAAATATACCATCAGGGCTTAAAATAGGATGTAAATAATATGTCTTGCTATAAACAAGTAAAGTTCATTCATTTGTAAAAATTACTACGCCGATTCTAAAAATTATTTCAATAGTGGGAAGCTAAATCGCAAGTAATCGATAGTCTAATCTATACTACATTCATTTATGTTATATGAAAAATATCTCTATTTGTCACCTTTACGAACTTACCAACTAATTGGAATGAAATTTAACAGGGAGTTAGCATGATACCTAGAGATAGACGTAGGTTATTCCATCCAAATATCGGAAAACACGCAGACAAATTCAAGAAAAATGCTTCTATAAATTCAGTCGTCCAAAGGAAGAGGAGTGATCTGACATTGTTGGCAATGTAGAGTTTTATATATATTTGGAATCAAGAAAAAAGGTGCATAGAACATTTTTTCAGTACACTTCTGTTCTCAAATTACAAATCTGTTGGACAATTTTTTGTAAAAGGGGAAGGCCACAAGACTTCTTGACTTCTCCGATTTGTGTTCAGTTAGGTTAGTTACGTTAGGTACGTCTCTTTTTTACGGCGGCAGTATTAAGGAGGTGGATTTTTTTAATGTTTGTCTACGATTTATTCTTAAATAAGTCGGCGAAGTAACGAATTTCGGATAGAAATAGGTACCGTTTTATGCCCAGCAAAGTGCAGACGCTTTAGGTAAAAAAAATCATAGGTTTTAGCGTTTGACCACAATTTCATCTGATGGTAATCGACGTGGTCTAAAATAGTAAGCACGCAGAACCTAGAGACGTATGATTCTCAAGTGCAGCTACCGGAATACACCAACAGGTGTTTGGCGACAGATTTTTAACTTGAGGATGGTAGCTAGCCAGTGCCGTTTTTTTTATCTCGAATTGAATACGCTATTGACCTAGCAAGGTCTTAACAGCTTCACCGGACTACTAAGGCGAGCGTTTAAGGCACTCAGCCGCTTTTATTTGACAACTAGCTCAAGGGTGCACGGCACACCTCAGTTTGGGCTGTTGCCTGACTCATGCAATTCGCGACCTATCTGAGCAAACCTAAGCTAAGCAACATATTCATACTTATATGAGTTGTTGAAACGTATATGTGTACCAAGCATACATACCTCAACAACTCTTATATGTATTTTGTGTCGGATAATTTTTTCTAAACTATTTCAGTTCGACAAGCCAAAAATTAAAACCCTTCCACTTTCATGTGTAAGCATTTGTGCGCGCACGTGTGTGGAGGTGATATATGTAATGTTGTTGCAGTGACGTAAGATTTTGTGTCACTGTATCACGCGGGCAGCGTACTCAAGGGCTCCACGCCGAGGGAGCCTAGTCTGATTAGCCAGACGTACTTAGAAAAAACCTCACCACAATACCATGGTTTCTTCACGATGTTTTCCTTCACTGGGAGCTTCGATTCAGTTGCAACGATTCGAAATTACGTCCATCGATGCTGTGTGCGAACTCACTATCATTCGAAATTCGAATTATAGTTATAAAAAGTTAATTTGAACACGAATATGTCAATATCATCGCTATACCGTCAACCTTCGCGTAATAGTAAAAGTGACAGAATTTGAACCATCTAGATTTCATAATGTTCGTAAAATATACAAAAAAAGTACAATTTCAATATGTTATTATGTAAAACATCGAAACGACGTATTATTAAACGCGAATTTAGCAAATAATCATGTTTAACGAACAATGTTTGCTCGCCAGGCCGCCATTGGAACGTACTCGCTTATTGAAAACAATTGACACAAGTGATTCCACAATGTAAACAAACCTGATTGTATAGTTCTATTATTGTTGACATTGATCATTCTAACCGTATCATCTAGGCCATAAGGTTGTTATTCTATTGCTTTATAGACCGCTTTTGTAACGTTCAAAAGGTTTGTTTTCGGTTTAATATAGATATCAAACCTGGCGTACGTTTGCTTTTCACACGGGCAACTGTGCCGATAAAACGACCTACATTCCTTTAACTTTAGATGCCGAAATCAATAAAACGCGACATTACCATGGAACAATAATAATAAGAGCAATCAACGTCCAAAACTCGGGAAGCGGTGAAGAGATGAGTTGAGATATTAAAACTCTCCGATAAATTTAAACATATATACATTAAACGCATGACCTCAATTCGACATCACATATGACACATATGACCTATGTATTAAGTCATGTGTTTACTGGGTATCTATAGACTTAATGCATATAATGGTAGTGAATTTAAAATTTCATGCTCGATACATTAACATTCGCATCTCTGACAAATGTAATCTTCCCTCAGACGTCTCTTTCGTAGCCCAGCATTCAGATCTATACATGTATATCTTATAATCATAGATTAAAATTTACGCGAGTAGGAACGAAATTTATGAAATTTATTTGAGTTTAATGCACTGTTAAAATTAATATATCTGTCGGCAACGTGACCAAATCACTTTGGCACTTCTGAAGCCGCATTGCATATTGCACTGGTAAGATGCCGGGACGGATTTCCCGTAAAAAAAAATACAAAATAATCAAACCGTGTTTATACATGAATATTTGATAAATATAAAAGCGTTATTGATAACTTTTACATAACATCAATTTTGAAGTTACACATAACGCTATACAGGCGTTAAATAAAAATTAGTTAACAATAAATGAAAATGCAATTTTTAATTTTTTTATGTTCTCAATGTTCTATTGATTTAATATCACAGCTGATTCGTTACAAAATAACATATGCTTTCTGCATATCAAATTTCACTGAAAACGGTTAAATTCAAACAGACCAACAGACAGACAAAAATATTTAAAAGTAATAAAAGCTAGGTTACTGGCTTTTATATCAGATATTTATAAAAAAAAAGAATACATGCACAGATCGATTGATCCTACTGCTATGAAGCGACAATAGCTCATTGGGTAGCGTGTTCGGACACATGGTGTATTCAGGCTGTTGCACTTGAGAGCCGGTCCCTCTAGATTTAGCTTCTCTTCTATCTTAGACCATATTGTCATTATCATCAGATGAGATTGGTATCAAACGCTAAAACAACTATAACGTATAAAAAATTATAGTATCTCGTTCTCCTTAGTCTGACAACCGACTTCCTTCATTTTTACCATCGATATTTGAATTAATGCAAAATGAGAATAACGTATTTGTACACGCCTGCAGCTAACATAACAGAACAAAATAAAATTATTATAGTAGTAGGCTTACGGGGAAAAAAACAGTAATGTTAAAATTTTAAAAATATATTTCGAACTAAGGTCGAATTTCGAACACTGGACGAGTAAATTAATTTAAATTTACATAACATATATGTTTGTTTGTAACTTTAGTGAAGCAAATTTTATGCAAATAAGATAATTGCGTCCTGTATACGTTGAATTATCAATTAATATATTTTAATAACCGCTTCATAAACGTTATCGGAAGTTGTAAATTATATCGTATTATTTACAATGTTAAATACAATAATTCGATGAATAATAGAAAAGGCTTCGTTTGTAGGAAGGAGTTTAATATTTGTTGTACAGTCGTCGTCAATCTGTTTGGCCGCTCAGCATATAGTTACTGTTGTAAGTTCGGGCTTACATATAATATCGTCCAAAGTTCATTACAAAATAATGTTAAAATATTATTATGGTAATCTAAAATCGGCATTTATTTATCCTTGATAATCTCGATGGTATATATATATAATATAATATGTATTTATACCTACATTTATGTCCCGCGCAGCAATATTCAGAGCGGTCAAAAAGTTTGGCGCTGACAATAATGTCCTATATGTGGCCAAATGTTTTTATTATTTCGATTTTTAAATTTCACTAATCTACTAGCGGAAACGAAATATATTTTATCTTGCCACATACGTAACTAAGTCAAGAATCATTACATAGTATAAAACAAAGTCCCCTATCGCGTCTGTCTGTCTGTCTGTTCGCGATAAACTCAAAAACTACTGAACGGATTTTCATGCGGTTTTGACGAGTGGATAAAGTGATTAATGGGGAACGTTTTAGTATATAATTTGTCAAGGTTTTTTTATAATCAGGGTGGGACAACGTCTGCAGGGCCCGCTAGGATAGAAATAAGAAATAGTGCGTGGAGTCCCTCCGCACGGAAGAAGTGAAACTTCGTAATGTGGAAATGAAAATAGGAAGGGGTAGAAATTGTTTTTAGTGAAATCATATTGTTTCGTTAAGACAAACTTTATTAACATTGCTTACAATTCACAATTGATCGCATCTTTTAATTATCATTTTCGAGTGGAGAGATACCCAAATTTATAACATTTACAATGGAATTATTATAACTAAAGTAAGATACGAAATGTTTGATTATTTTTATCGTTCTGTCTCTTTCTATTCCCCCTCCCCAGGAGCGTTGAACGTTTAACGCAACATTGCTTTCAAACCCCCTCCATGGTAGCGTTAAACGTTTAACGCAACCTTGTTGGTAGTCGCCTTAAAAGTTTCACTTCAAAAAATATTGGATTACGTATATTCACAGACTTAAATGACTTTAAATATATGTTATGTGTACCATTTTATCAATAAAAAGTTTAACGTTCTGCAAAAGAGAATTATTTACATAATAAACTAAATCCAATTTTAATCGCTCATATAACATGTTGAATTACTTTAAGATTTCCAGTATTTATACACCGAGAACCAAGTTCAAATTTTGCCGTTCATAAGGTAATCCTAGTTTTTTTTTTGTATATAAAATTGGAAGATCTTGAAAAATAACTTAAATATTATGAACGGCTATAATTGTATTGAGCTTACTATGAAATGTAACGACTCGTGTGTAAATTAACTAAGATTTGTGCAGTCGAAGTTTACCTGATTTTACCGTTTACTACGAAATATCACAAAAATATTTTTTTTATTTTCGTAGAAGAGGAACAAATAAATTTAATATATTCAGCGTTACCCGTTTCTATATTCGGCCAACTATGATGTTATTCCTACGTTTTATTAATATATGAATGTATAATGATATAAATCAACGTAGATAGAAAAACTCATTGGACGTATAACTGTTTGTGTCGCAGTCGCTGTTATCGAAATCATCTAATGGTTTGTAAAACAAGCATACAAATCGTAAATCGATAGTAAAACGGGGCCTGTTTCGTTTGCAATTAAAAAGATTCCACGTTGTTTAAAGCCATCGTTCTTTTTTTATATATTGTTAATATTATTACCAATACATTTCTTTCTATATTATTTATTCTATGTTTCTATATTCTTGTTCGAAAGATACGAAAATGAATTACAGAGTTACAATGGTTTGTTGAATATTATAGTTTTTAATCTAACCGATTAAGATATATTTTTAAATATTAACTAGCGGGCGCGGCAGACTTTGTCCCACCCTGATTATAAAAAAAACCTTGACAAATTATATACTAAAACGTTCCCCATTAATCACTTTATCCACTCGTCAAAACCGCATGAAAATCCGTTCAGTAGTTTTTGAGTTTGAGTCACGAACAGACAGACAGACAGACGCGGTTGGAGACTTTGTTTTATACTATGTAATGATATTGGGAGAGGTTTGCAGTTATGAGCCCGTCAAGCAAAAACTACTATATAGATTTCGATTTTTGAAGTAATATATTTAGGCGCGTCGAGCGGTATTTTTTTGGCAGGAGAACAATTTCATAATTTCGCGTCATGACATGTAAGTAAGCGTAAACGACCGTATTGTGCTTGCGCGGCTAGCGTCAGCCTACCTAAGACCCCTAGTACATGTAATATCGATATTTGTATTGATATTGTGCAGTCCATCATATGTTTGATGAATTATTAAACTGTATAAATAAGTATATAGTTGGAGTTTTTGGCGGGATCTTGTTCTCTCATGTAGTGGATTTTATTTTTTATTTATAATCTTGTGTTACTTGACTCCATGTTGTGTAAAATTGGTGGTGTTTTATGTAATATGGTTTGTTTATTGTGCATAAGTGAAGTGAATGGAAAATAATACCACGGACCATGAATTCTGATATGTCACAAAATGGAAATGGAAAGTTCTAACAAGAAGGCCACCATCTTGTTAGTTCATTGAAATTATATCAAGAAACCTGTAATATCGATACTCACTAGACAATGGCAGTAATAGTCTACTAGAAGACTGGTTGCCAAAAATGGAATGGAAGAAGAACTTTTAATACTATTAACTACTCTTGTGAAGTAACAGTGCTTGCATTGTTGCGTTTCGTTCGGTCAGTGACAGCGCCGGAGGCCCAACTCCTTCCTCCCTTTCCCTTCCCCTTTCTCCTTTCCGCACCCCTCCCCCATACACGGGCTGGTAACGCACTTGCGATTCCCCTGGTGTTGCTAGTGTCTATGAACGGTGGTGATCACTTAAAATCAGGTAACCCACCAGTTCGTTTGCCTGCATTTAACATTTAAAAAAAAACTCGACAATGGCAGTAATAATCTAAGATTGATTGCCAAAAATAAAGTTAAAAAAAACCATATAATTATTATTCGGAGTGTCAATAGATGCGAAAGAGAGACTAATGATGATAATTTCAATTTACTTCATGTCTAAATAATTTAGACTATAATTAATCTAAAAGAGAACACAGTTTAAATTCCATTGTTTTGAGTTTTCACTTCTTCTTCTTATGATTACCTTGAATTTTTTTTTCGTTTTACTTCTTAAACACTTGGGTTCTATTACAAAAACGAATTATCACGATATTTTTATTGTATAGGAGGTGATTAAAGTTTTAAGAAATTATAATGTTTATAAGCACTATGAATTCGGCGATATATAAAGTGGGGCAAGCGGTGTGGCGCAAATACGTAGGAGAGGGGAAGTAAATGGATAACAATGTTTACAAGTAAATGTTGTAATGAAAGAATGTATTTTTTCATTTTTTTTATTTAATTAAAATATTTTATTAAGAGAATAAACTACGCAGACTAAGGCGCGGTTATAGGCTAGTTATAAAAAATCGGCTGTTAATTCAGATATATGTATTTTTTTACTTATAAATTACTCATATATCATAAATATTAATTATTTCGACCATTTTTTCATATTATCAATTTATTATATATATCTCATGGCAAAATATCATTTCGATCTAACTTAATCCAAACCTTTATAACTAGATTATAACAACGGGATAAATACTAAATCTTCATATATTTACACAAATAATGAAAAACATTAATAAATCGTATTTTTATATCATTAAAAAAAAATTACAAGCTTCGAAACCGTAAACTAGATTCTCTATAAAAGGACACAAATTGATAAATTACATACGTACAAACATAACCCTTGGGGAATGGTCGTTTAAATAGGATTAGTTGTCGAGGCACCGAGAGAGAAGGCACGGCTACGGCTACGGCTGGCCTCGATACTGCGATGTGCCGAGTGGCGCACATAGAGCCTCGCCGAGCATGATCTATAGCCCCTATTGTAAACGTTAACCGAGAACATATGTTACCATCGTACACCTTATAATAACTTTATAATGAATAATCGTTTTTATAACAGTTTATCTGGATAAAGGTAATGTTTTAAGTTATGGTTTTACCGACAATCGGTGTTGTAAATTAGTTATCTATCTCTTTAAAGATTACGTTTTTGCTTGTTTTTATTAGTAATTCGACCGCGTTGAGTGAATGACTATTTATTTTGTTCCTTATCTGTTCTTACTTACTTATTATGCCCATAGTTGGCGTGACAATGCTGACTTAGGAAAATTTTCAAATGTCTATTTTACTTTTTAGAATATAATATTATGAGGAATAAAAACGGAAC
Organism: Antheraea yamamai; assembly: GCA_036509395.1. Classification (NCBI taxonomy): domain Eukaryota; kingdom Metazoa; phylum Arthropoda; class Insecta; order Lepidoptera; family Saturniidae; genus Antheraea; species Antheraea yamamai. The sequence goes on from AP028424.1 coordinate 20,869,978, forward strand.
TTGTTGAGATAAAAAAGTAACGTGTGGAGAATATTACGACAAGTTCGAACACAACAATAAAATAAAATGTATTATTAAAAATACAAAATAAATCTGACTGAAAAGTGTAAAATAAAATTTAATTCTTCATCTTACAACACCGTTTCTTATTTTTTTTAAATAATTTAGGATTCAATTACAAAATTAAAATATTACCAATTTTTTTTTTTAAATCGTTTTGAGATCACGGGTTGCTGTTAGTTATTCAAAAGTTCTATTTTTTTTATCTCTGAAGACATTCGTCAGATCCTAATGTATTGTTTACTAAAATTTTCCCTGAAGAAATTAGCCATCATTAATGAATACTCCATTCACATTGGATCAATAGTTTTCGAAAAAATCTCAGACATACAAATATACATAAGGGTTGGATACAGAAACTGCTTTTTTGAGATCGTTCAAAAACTTAGATAAACCCCAAGCTGTATAATCTAGAAGTCGGGAAAGAAAGTATAATCCTTTTTTTTACTCTATATAAAAATAAACAGACATGCAATTCACCTAACATTTCGTGGCCATTGCAACCAATAGTCTATAGAACTGCTGTTCTGAGAACTGAATTAACACGCCACGAGTAACGGTATGTGTTACTAGCCATATATTTTTTATGCCGAAGCACGACATATTGACTGTCTTATACTCGATAATAAGCATAGTGTAAGTAACGACCACCAAGGGACTGAAAATTCTTCAGCAGTCGCCGTTGGTATCCTAGCCTTCATAGCAGAGAACTATGACGGCTATGAGGCACAATGACCAGTTTATCGTCATGTCTATTGGTAAAGATAATCTACTACCGTTCTAGTTAGAAAGGAAATTTAATGGTTAATCCTAGAATGTGAAAAGCCTTATTGCGTCATTAATGCAGTATTACACGGTACACCTCGTCTGTGGTAAACATGATTCAGTCAAACACTACCCTGTTCTACTCCAACGCATCTTGTAGCGAACAGCTTTGCAACAGAAACAGGTGCCTACGCATTTTCTATCTCTCCCATAGAATCTCAGCACAATTCAAAATTCATATATCATCACTACATACTCATAAAACAAAGTCCTCTGCTGCGTCTCTCTGCCTGCCTGTCTGTTCGCGATATTCTCAAAAACTACTGAGCGGATTTACATGCGGTGTCATTAATAGATGGAGCTATTCACAAGGAAGGTTTAGGTATATAATTTGTCAAGATTTTTTATAAATTGGTTGAAATAATAACAATAATTGTTGGAGGTGTCGGAAAAAGTCAAGCCGCCTGGGAGCTTTCGTCGAAAACGCTGCCTAATCCCTTTGAGGTTAATAAAACAATTAAGATAATAGACAACGCAAACGAAGTCGCGGGGATCAGCTAGTATATCTATATAAATCTATTGTCGAATGTATGTAAATGAATAACTTCAAAACGCCGGTACATATTTGATTAATTCTTGTTATTGTGCATGTGTTTATCAGGACATGGTTTTTATGTTAGAAAAATTATATAAAAACTGAAAAATTTGAGTTAAAAGAGATTCATATAAAAAGTGAGTAAGTAGTAAAACATAAATGAGTAGAGATGTCCTCGCAAATATTGACAGATTGACTATCAGTTGTTTATTGCCATTTAATTCATGGTTGTATCGTTACGGGCAAATTAGTTTCTATTTTGTAGGTGGTAGAGCTACGCTGAAGCTATTAATGGTTTCAGCATGAATGGGTCGGCTCGACCGGGGTATTACCACCCTCTCACAGATAACCGACGTGAAGTAACAGTGCTTGCATTGTCGCGTTTCGTTCGGTCAGTGAGAGCGCCGGAGGCCCACCTTCCCTCCCCTTCCCCGTCCCCCTTCCCTTACTCCCCCACTCCCCTAAGACAGGTTGGCAACGCACTTGCGACTCCCCTGGTGTTGCAAGTGTCTATGGACGGTGGTGATCACTTAACATCAGATGACCTAATGTCCGTTTGCCGCCTATGATATAAAAAAGGTGCAATAAATAACACAGTAATTACTTTAATTTTACTATTTTATTACAACCGTGCAAAGCCGTAGCTGGCAGCTACTAATTTATAAAACTATTACATAATTTCGACGGGTTTAAAAATTCATACCGAGATCTCATAAGTGTGATAGAACACAAAGGCTTCAGATATTACAACTACCCGACGTTAGTCTTATGTTTTAGAGCGATGGGCATTAAATATTTCTTTAATCCTAATAATCCATACAGTGTTGCTACGAGTTAACGAGTTCGCATATGTATCGCCACGCCTCACGTACGTACGTGATGCCGGCTGCTCGAGTCCGTTCGCATCGTAAATATTTTAAAACTTTAATGAAGAAAACGGTATAAAACTTTTGTTATATCCATTACAACATTTTAATATAAATGTCTAACATGAGGCTTTATCATCGAATTTTTTTCAGTTCGCAACATCTTACCTTTGTCGTACCGTGAAACTGTGGAACTCCCGGCCAATGTGTTCCCTCCTTCCTTATGAAGAGACATTTACACAGACCGGCATGGCGGCAACGACTGACGACGGATGGCTTGTCTCGCGGTGATTGCTGTTGTCTATAGATTGTACTGTGCTTACCAACAGGCATAAGGCAGTCACTTTGCCCTGCTTCAATAAAAAAAAGACTACGTATCAAAGATATCATCATTCTACGTGTTTATCGAAAAGACGAGGCTAACTTTCACGGATCAGACAAGTATTGTCTAAAGAGGAAATATAAGAAAGAATTCAAAAAATTGTATGTAGTTCACACGCTTTACAAGTGATACTTTCAAAAAGAAAGCGAGATGGTTGTTGTTCTGCAATACCCGACGGCAAGCGAGGCACTGCTCCCACTTTACTCGACACAGTGTCTTTTGTGGTACAATAAAAAATCTCTTATACACAACCTAGCTCGGTATATGTCTTTGTATTTCATGTATAGTTAATCACTCAACTACAGCACTGTTCATAGCATCCAAATATTTCGGCAAAATTAATTTATTTTTTGGAACTAAGCCTAAAAATTGTATAAGACTACAACGCCACTTAAGACATTTACCTGTAGTCCGGTGAAGCTGTTAAGACCTTGCTAGGTCAATAGCGTAGTACGTTCGAAAAAAAAGACATCGTACCTATGAACAAATTTCTCAAGAAATAGTGTTATATCGTATGTATAATACGTCAAATAGTAGTTCCACAGAAGTTTAATTTCGACTAATAACCGCTCACGTCTTCGACCGCATTTAATTATTATCTAAAAATTATTTATAATAAAATATAACCTAACATCACCTTATTTCGAGTTACAATATAATGGAAAGCTTAGAGTAGAAGATTATGGCTCAGGGGTAAACAAATGACACGATAACGCACACGTATAGTAATACTGTAACGCCACACTGTCTTAGATAAAATGTGGAAGTAAGATGGCATATTCTCAATATTGGTGGTGAATAAGAAATAGTTGTATATTGCTTAGATACGGGCGGATTGACGGGGCAGCCGTCAAAAATAAGCTAGCTAGCCAAGTTCTAACAAGGCGCTGTTGAAGCGCTTATAACATATCTTTTTGTTATAATAACATTAGTTAAAATCCTAGCGAATGAACAGGAACTCCCAGTGAAATAAAAAAATTGTAATGTATCGTGAGCCGTAGCATAGCTTTATCTAAGTCAGCCTGCCCAGCTACCACCATCAATTTGAAAATCGGTCGCCAAACAACTATTGCTCCTACAAGAGCACTTGGAATGCAGTCAAGTTAATCAGTTTAGTGTGTTTACTATCTTAGACCATATTATCATTTAACACCAGATGGGATTATTATCACAAACTAAAACATATAAAGTGTAAAATGAATATTTATTATAATAATTCGATATTAATGTCTTCTAAAATATTAAAGACTACCGGGCCCGGCAGACGTTGTCCCGCCCTGATTATGAAAAATCCTGGACAAATTATATACCAAAGCGTTCCTCGTGAATCACTTTATCCAATGGTGAAAACCGCATAAAAATCCGTTCAGTAGTTTTTGTGTTTATCGCGAACAGACAGACAGACAGACGCGGTAGGGAACTATGTTTTATACTATGTAATGTAATGATGATGATAAAACAAAATTGCATATAGTTTACTTAACCCACAAGAGAATGTCAATAGGCTACTGGTAAGTACATTATTTTCACTTTCTCCTTTCTTTAAAAACATATTCCTTGTTGCCTTCTATTTTGTAACGATTTATAAGTAACTAGCTTGCGGCTTTCTCGCGGCAATATATATATCATTTATTTTTCGGGAACACTACCGACTTTCTGGATGAAGTGTACCCTATGTTCTTTTTAATACCCCTATGTTTATGTGAAATTTTACGATGATCGGTTGAGTAACTGAAAGAGGAACAAACAAACTTGTATTCACATTCATAATATTACGAAAGATGTGCATTATTCAATACTTTTTCTTTACTGTAGTATTACAAAATGACTACAGTGTGCATGATGACAAACATAGCGAAACTGAAAAATAATGACGTCATCCGAGAGCTATCCATCGTTAGTTGTCACTGTCATGCCGACCTGCAGACCTATAGGAAACTGGATATACATTGTCTGATCGTGAAGCGCTAAAAATGAAAAAACAGTCGCTTTAACTGATTCATCACTATACGAATGATGGTAGCAATCCTAACACGTGCCTAAACTACTATTCTCTTCCATATATTAGGATTTTTTTTTAATATTACTATTTGCAATCACAATAGCTATATCTTCATTAAAAAAAAATAGGAATTTTAATTTAAACTCATGGTTATTAAAAAGGTTTAAAAGGAAAAAAATATATATCCAATTCACACAGTCAGAAGTCCGACCGACCGCGACCCACGCGTGCTCGATGTTTTTTACCCGGTGTCGGTGATATGGGCGCTAAATCATTCAACACAATACCAACGGGTTATTGTTGTTTAAATACTAGAGATTTGCGCATGCTTATCCATCGTATCTATCTATGTAAATATAAGTTTGTATATATATCTGAAAGTTTATTGAAGTATTTTTTTCATGGGGTAAGTTTTTATGATGCTATTTAGATTCACGACAATATTGACTCTACAGCATATCTCTACAAATTACCATGAAAAATTGATATGTATTGTTATATTATAACTAAAAATATTCACACAACATCCATTTTGTTATATCTCAACAATTTCTCACAACAAACGCGGGTGAATCCGCCGGCACCAGTAAGTAATTTGTAAAATACAACTTATATATGTAGATTTACCATCACTGACAAACTGTATTTAGCAGTAAATAAAAAACTAAAGCCTTATATAATAGTTTGTGGCTTTTGTGTTCGTCTTTTTTCTTAATTTATATAAGAGAACGTCGTATCAGTTTAAATATCATTACATAGTATAAAACAAAGTCCCCTACCGCGTCTGTCTGTCTGTCTGTTCGCGATAAACTCAAAAACTACTGAACGGATCTTTATGCGGTTTTCACCAGTGGATAAAGTGATTCATGAGGAACGTTTTGGTATGTAATTTGTCCAGGATTTTTTCATAATCAGGGCGGGACGTCTGCCGGGCCCGCTAGTTTAGGATTAAAATACACTTATTGACATCAGTTTAAAATAAAGACACATTTTAATCCATTCAGAAAATATTCACGATATTGCTTATAAGTTGCCGTGTGAATCGGACTTTAATTGATGCGGTCCACCTAAGTTTCATGTCTTCACACACAAATATACCCTTTTTTTTTGTTTGTGAGTCTGTTACAGCGCTGGGTCTTTTAAGTAATAAAATTGTCATTAGCGAAGCGAACCCGCAATGCATCAAGTTATTATTTAGCTAAAAGAAATAAATTAAACGTGAATAGAAATAATGCATTTACATAATCATTTTACAGAACAAAACTTTTCTTTGGTCTGCATTTTCTATTATCCAAATCAATATAAAAATATTGATTCTATATAAAACACTAGGTTTTCCCACGACTTATTACCATGTTTTTGATATATTGAACATGCAAAATGCCTTTTAACAGTTCCTGGCTACGTCTAGGATAAAATGTGTTATCATTGGTTCAGAGATTTAATCGTAAAGGATAAGATAAATAGAACATCATAAATGTGCTGTAACAACCGTAATAGTTCTTCGCTTAGGAGTCATGTTCCAGCTTCAGCTATTGTATGTCAAATATAATTAAAAAAACCGTCGATAAATCAGGCACAAAATGACTTCTTTCCACAAGAAACATAAGCAACACTTGGAATGAATCACTTATAAATGAGAAGTAAAGAAATATGTCCAGCAGTAGTCAATGGTGCGACAAAAGTTGATAGTGATCATAAAGATAATGTTAATATTGATATTCAGCGTTTCGTGATCAATCAGTATATCCCATTTCCAGAAGCATTTCACTTCTTATATTTTTAAGCCGGTACAATAATAGCTAAATAAATAATAAATCTTTCAATTAACACCATTGTCTTTGAAATGTATTGAAGTCATTTAGCAAGGTGTTGACTGCAAACAACCCTTCAAAAGTTTTATTTCTGCTTATCATTACATAGTATAAAACAAAGTCCCCTACCGCGTCTGTCTGTCTGTCTGTTCGCGATAAACTCAAAAACTACTGAACGGATCTTTATGCGGTTTTCACTAGTGGATAAAGTGATTCACGGGGAACGTTTTGGTATATAATTTGTCCAGGATTTTTTTATAATCAGGGCGGGACAACGTCTGCCGGGCCCGCTAGTATTTTATAAATGCAACGATGATCAATGAGAAGTATGAGGATTAATCAAATTATTTTTGATGTAGTATTTGATAAATTTGATGTAATCAAATGCTTTTGACCAAAGTGGATCCTGAAATCAACATTTGATAAAATATTAATGGCCTCGAATTCCTTTGCGGGGTGAGAGATACTTTAAAGACCATAGACCACGCACAGGGTAGTATTTAGGATTACTTCCTTTTTTTAAATCTAAAATGAAGGTTATCTTTAAGAAAGATGACTTATACTTTTATAGACATTATTTTCAATTGTTTAGTCATATAATTACCGTATGAGCAGGGAACACCGTGTTTTGATTGAGTTAATTTTGAAGAGTTCGAATAATTTTACAAAACTACTTTTTGTCTATGGAACAACTAAAATTATAAAATCATCCTACTTAAAATACAGTTAAGTAGCGTTTGTTTCAATGTAAGAAATTGCATTTACTTCATACGCACACGGAATGTCTATTGTTAATTTAAAAAAAGCGATATAACTGTATCTTTATGTCACGTACGTAGGTGAAATAATATTAAAAATATCTAAATGACTGACTGTATTAACGGAGAAGCCCTGATCGAGGGAATCTAAAATATCAATGTGTTTATTTCAAGGAGATACATAACTGAGGAAACGATCTTTGAATTAAATATATTTAATCAATATTGATATTTCCTTTAAACTAAACAACTGCTGATGAGGGTCAAAGACACACCAGTTTCGTTTAAGTCCGTACCTTTTAAAAGTGAAGTAATATTAATCATACCACCTCGTATTGTGCATCGATCGAGCCCCACGCGCACGCCTGCACACTAATGCCCTGTTATAATATTTATAGATTAAATAAAATGCAGAACAGATCACCACACTTTTTTTATTTAGAATCTGATTATTGTACTTCCAAACTTGATATGTAACAGGGTTTTTCGTTATCCTTATTGTTAAATACGCTTTATACGCGATCAATAAAAAAGTACATTACTAATAATAATCATTTCTTAAGTTCTCGTTTCTCAGAGCTATGTGCTATAAGTTGTACCGTTACTAGCTATGCACTACAGTTTCATCCGCGCTAATTTTGCACTTTACACTACAACCTCGCCAACACTATCACTGTCTTAGTATAAGGATCTACAGCTCGTAAAGTGATTATTCCACTCTTAAATGTAGTAGTATGATGATGGGTAGCATTCAGCCTTGCTTAAATAAATTGAAAATAAAATACTAAAATAAGTTTTCAAATTTGAATAATAGTTCCACGTATTTATAGCAAACAAAGATATACTCTCTAACTCTTTGTAATGGAGTCTTTGGCGGGATCTTAGCCTGTTATGAAGTGGCTTTTATATTTTATTCAAAATATTGTGTTATTCGACTCTCTATTTTGTAATATTGGCGGTATTTTAGGTTTTTTTTTTTTTGCTTAAGTGCAGCAAACAGACAGACTTCCCATCTGATGGTAAATGGTTACCGTCGCCTATGGACTATACAATCTCTACAATATCTACAACACCAGAGGTATCGCTGTAGCGTTGCCAGCCTTGAAGAGTGTGTTCCAATCCTTTTTTAAAGAGACCCATATCATAATTCTGAGCGAATACTGTGCCGGGAACCCATTCCACGACGTCAGCGTACGCATAATGAAGGTCCTGGAGAACCTTACAGTTGTGGCTGTTTAATTAGGTTTTAGAGTGTGTGGATGAGCTACCAGCCATAGTTCGGTTATTGTTCAAAAGTGAACTGAATGGATAATAATACTACGGAATATGAATTCTGAGATGTCACAAAATCTCCCTGGAAAGTTCTAACAAGGCGACCACCATCTCGTTAGAATATTGAAATTATTACAAGGTGCTTGTAATATAATTACCTATTCGATAATTTCAGTAATAATCTAGAAGATTAGTTGCAAGATAACAGATTTTTACACATCTGTATAATGAATGAATTATATAATCATTGCGCACCCTCTGAACGGGTTCATATGGAGGTGTTAAATGTTTACAAGGCTTTAGTTGCCGCCATCTGTCATTGTCCAAACACTCGCGGGTAGACAAATGATTTTTTACGTATCAATCATTGTGCATCTACCGTACCTCGTAATCTAAAGCGATAATTCAGGTTTAAAACAAATCCTCTTCAGAGCGTTTTTGTGTTTAGAATAACAAAAGTATTACTTCAACCAGCTACTAAGATACTGGCACCCTTTGTAAACTATTACGCAGAAGCAAGTTAATGTTTTATATATATATATATATATATATATATATATATATATATATATATATACTAGCGGACCGGGCGGACGTTGTCCTGCCTTGAAAACAAAAAAAATCCTAAAAGTCGATCGCAGCGCCACCTGCCGGGTCCAATTGTGAATCTAAACCATTCTCGAATCTCCACGAACACACACAAAAAATTTCATCAAAATCGGTCCAGTCGTTTAGGAGGAGTTCAGTCACATACACACGCACACAAGAAATATATATATTAAGATATATATATATATATATCAATTTCTTTAGCACGCTCTATAACTTAAACAGTTTCCTGGATTTTATGGTGTTATAATATACACATAGATAGACCTCTATCATTTAATTCACATAGAAGATGACTCCTAAGTGTTATATAACAATGTATCCTATACTATTACCAAAATAATGTAATAAACAATCTACTACATCTACTTAATGTAATGTAATCTTAATGTAATCTTAATGTACTTACATCACATATAATTAAATGTTTTGAACAGGTGTGGATTATTTGCATATTTATCTAAATATATTATTAGAGCTCTAATAAATAAAAGAGGAATACCTAACGCTGTCAGTCTGACACGACGAGAAATCAATACAAGTTGATACATTAAAACATTTCAACCTGTTTATACTAATTTATACAATTGAAACATATCCATTCGTGATATAAAATATAAACAGTCATTCCAAATAATGTGAAAATAACTAATACTAACTTTAGCATACGTCTACGCTTGATTTAATGGAGATTCGACCTATTCCAATTATGATGGTAGTATATCATTACATAGTATAAAACAGAGTCCCTAACCGCGTCTGTTTGTCTGTTCGCGATAAACTCAAAAACGACTAAACGGATTTTCATGCGGGTTTAACCAGTGGATAAAGAGATTCATGAGGAAGATTTTGGTATATAATTTGTCAATATTTTTTTTATAATCAGTGCGGGACAACGTCTGCCGGGCCGGCTAGTTTCTGGAATAACAATACACTATATCCTTTTCATAATCGCATTTATAACATTAGTAAGTTGATATAATACTATCAACAGTCTGTTATGTTGTTCGGGTTACATTAAAATATAAAACTTAGTAATATATATAATACAAACTGGTGCCACCTACTGGTGAGTTATAGTGACATAGATAACTTAAAATGGATATTGGATTGGATATCATGGATATTGGATATCATTTGCTTAGGTATGACTATCATACTATGTGAATAGGACCCATAAATACACCGTAAACACCTATAATTAAGATTGCACTTATATAGAGTCTTTAAAAATGCATGTTATGTACTATTCTAGTGTAAATCTTGTTGGTGTTTTTTTTTTTTATGTCATAGGAGGCAACGAACAGGTGGGTCTCTTGATGTTAAGTGATCACCACCGTCCATAGACACTTGCAACACCGGGGGAGTCGCAAGCGCGTTGCCAGCTTGTGTTGAAGAGGGGGAGGAAGGGAAGGGGAAGGGGAAAGTGGAAGGGGAGGGGAGGTGGGTCTCCGGCGCTCTCACTGACCGAACGAAACGCAACAATGCAAGCACTGTTACTTCACGTCGGTTTTCTGTGTATCTGTTTCTAAATAAATAAATAAAACAATTTATTATTTGAGCTGATTTTAGAATGAAAATACATAAGCAATTATAGAAGCCTCTGTTGTTGATGATTATAATGACGTTCCGACACTTTTGCATTGAAGTACCTCTGTTGTTAGGAATTCTCAAACATTTGTAACTAAAACTTGAAATCTTAGATTTTTTCGATGTTTACCTCCATAATTTGAACTTTGTACATTGATATATAAAAACCCAAGATCCACACTTATCGTCTGACACCCGGCATACAAAAATGAGTGCATAATTTTGGATTGTGCACTCATTTCAAATAGTCTCGCGTCGTTTGCGTCCTTGTACAAATAACTTTAAATCATTCAGGTAAGGTCGAATTTGCAAAATCATAAGTTTATCGCGTAACTATATAACCACGTGGGTATATTGGGGAGTTTTTGCGGGACTGCCTTGAGCGCCACTTTTATTCGAGACAGTGTGTCTTGGGTTTTTATGTGTCAATGACTTTGTAGCTTAATAGCCCGTATAAGTGATACTATTTATCAAATTTAGACAAGTTATGACATGTTTGCTTATAAACATTCCTTCCCTCTATGAATAAAACAACTGTCATGTTAACTTTTTGGAAAACTGGTTAAATGAAAAACCTCTATAAGTGATAAAAAATGGAGATCCCTTCAGATCTTAATTATCCAAGTTTCACTGTATTTTATTTCTGTATGAAAGTCCTATGACCGTTTCTGTACCCTTGACAATGTGTATACAAAGTTTTATTTCAATCAGATAAACAATACAGTAGCGCGTAGAAAACGAACAAACAAACATGGATTTTTATATATTTAAAGAATATTTCATCAATTATTTATATTCATCACCTTCTTTACCTTTATCATAGGGGTCTGTTCTTCTCTGCTCTATCATCTCACAATTCCTAAGTTCATACCTTTTATACAAATTATTATTCCTCAGACAATTCATGCTTACATTCTTAAGGTTTCCTCGATTCCTATATCCACCTTCATGACACTAACAATTTTCTAGTTAGATATTTGACTTTCGTCCCTGCTCATAACGTACCCATACCACGCTAAACTTAATCGGTGTTATAACAAAAAAGTTAAATACGTATTGAACCCTGGTTTTAAAAAGGTCTCATATTAAATGCACCGCGGTCGCTGAATGTTCGCCATCTTGTTTTTTTGTCTCGCTTTGGTTACGTTAGGTTAGACTTGTGAAAAAGGATAACGCGAACTTGCCTCGGGCGAGCGCGGTGCCTTTATTAGGAAACTTTTTTAAACCAAGTATTTAATACGTATTTAACTTTTTTGTAATAACACGGAATAGGTTAGTAATACTTTGAACTTCTCCGTTTTTAGTGATATTCTAAATTTACCATACATTGATCTTAATATTAATATATATGTATCTGTTTCATTTATCTATTTCGTAGCCCAACATTTAGATCCACGCATGGCGACAGGTTTTAATAGCTTCAAGCACTTTTCCTTTCAGTTTAGTAACTAAAGATTGTTTGTTTGGTGATATGTCGTATGCAAAAGTGTTGATCAGATTCTGAATATTACTTCATTACTATATGATGTATGTTTTAGTAACATTTTAATTAACACATATAAAGTCGCGGACGGTCTCTAATTATTTTATATTTGTAGTTGTTTTATTAGGAACCCGAGCCAAACTTATCTACACGTGGTATACCTACGTTGTAGAATCATAGTACTTATTATATACTTATTACATCTGCGCATCTATTAAGTGCTTCTAAATATTCGCTTAGGCGTGGGCTTTTGTTATTTGGCTTCCATTTTCCAGTAATTTAGTTACAGACCGAGTATCATTTAACAGACCTATATTACGAATAACAGTTCAGATAGTTAACCCCTCGGTTGATTTTTTAAGATTCAGATCTCAAAATAATAGATCATTTTTATTAATATCCAGCCTCTTCTGTAAATTATAATTTTGGATTACATAATTTGTAATTGTTCAAGTTTTTTTTTAATAAATACGATATTTTTTTAACTTATGCTTATGCCAACAGTCTGTTGACCAGTGCATCATAAGATTTACATTCGTTTCTATAGAGCTTAAACGCTCCTGGTTTTGGACAGTTCAGGGATTAAAAAAAAATACAAAAGTTTTTTATATTATTTATATGAATCTCATTGTCTCCTAAACAACTCGTCGAAACTTGATACATAGAATCGTACGCTTTGCCAATATACACCTTAAATTACATCAATTTACTGTCACTTTTCGTTCATCACCATTCGCTGTATCAGGTCTTACTACGGCAATGATACTATCTCATATGATTTGTTCCTATACAAATAGATTGCAACAACAGAGTTGCAGCAAACTACGACCGCTCGAAGTGGTGGTCGTGGCCGTTGTGTGTTGCGTGATGCGCATCAATTCGCTTGATGAATTCACATAACGGTTACGCAACATTTTAATTCGAATGATAAACGATTAGTCATTACTAAAGAATGATTCCGAGGCCTCCATTGTGAAGATTCGCGCTGCAACCGCGACCGTGTGGGGGGCAATTGTGGCCCGAGTATGCTGAATGCTTCAATATATTATTTCGATAATTCTTCACTCGTTTGCTTTATGTATATTAGTCCAGTGAATCTGTGTAAGCCCATCAGGCCAATAACGTTAGTTGGAAAAAAGCTATATGTATATGACTCTATGTTATATACAATGTATGTTACTCATCTCTTCTGGAAGTAGTTTTATTTTTTCATGAGAAATAAATATTGGGTTAACAGTAGGCTACCCTTTATTCTTTAACTAACGGGCCCGGCAAACGTTGTCCCGCCCTAATTATAAAAAAATCCTGGACAAAACCACTGAACAATACCAAAACGTTCCTCGTGAATCACTTTACTCACTGGTGCAAACCGCATAAAGATCCGTTCAGTAATTTTTGAGTTTATCGCGAACAGACAGACAGACAGACGCGGTAGGGGATTTTGTTTTATACTATGTAATGATAATGATTGTAATTTGAAGATAGCTATTCAGTCCCTATGGAAATGTATAATGAGATGTAATCTAGATAAAACTTTGAACAGTGGTTCAATCGTATATGTAACTTAAATATATAAGAATCCAGTGGCATGATGTTTGTTTACGATAAACACCGAAACTACTTAACTGATCTTCATGAATGTTGGCATTTACGTATAATTTGGTCCAACTTGAGATATAGGATAATTTATATTCCGATTAATGACATCAATATTTTTTAATTACAAATTAAATTATTGTTAATGTAATATTATTATAAATATAATATATATAATATAATAATATATTTATAAATATATATAAATATTATTTTTATAAATATAATAATACTAGCGGACCTGGCGGACGTTGTCCTGCCTTGATAATAAAAAATAGAAATCCCAAAAGTCAACCGCAGCGCCACCTACCGGGTCCAATTGTGAATCTAAACCATTCTCGGATCCACTCGAACACGCACAAAAAATTTCATCAAAATCGGTCCAGTCGTTTAGGAGGAGTTCAGTCACATACACACGCACACAAGAAATATATATATTAAGATTATTATAATATTGTTGTTAATTGTATGTTTCATCAGTCTCTAACAGATGGAGCTTTAATTTGTTTGTTGACTGAAAACTGTAGGACCGACTATCATCATTACATAGTATAAAACAAAGTCCCCTACAACGTCTGTCTGTCTGTCTGTCTGTCTGTCCGCGATAAACTCAAAAACTACTGAACGGATTTTCTTGCGGTTTTCATCAGTAGATAAAGTGATTCATGAGGAAGGTTTTGGTATAAAATTTGTCAAGGATTTTTTTTATAATCAGGGCGGGATAACGTCTGCCGGGCCCGCTAGTTATAGATATCTCAAAGATGGTGCCACGTTTTAATTTTGGAAATAATATATCATAACTTTGATTGAACCTGTAATAACTGAGCTACGGCAACGCCTGGCCGGGACAGTTAGTATATATAATAAATACATAGAAGAACTATTATATACTTATATATTTTTTATATGTATTTAGGCAAAGACAAAATAGTTCAGTGCCTTTTCTTTTCTATATATATACTGCTTTATAATACAAAGAATGACTCTATTTGAGTAAACTGAATACTGAATAAATATGTTTTGTACTATAAAGCAGCAAATATGCATGCATTCCAATTAGTTTTAAAGGGTTTTTGCGTTAATACCTTTTCCTTTCCCAGATCGAACTCTTAAATTAAACTATGTTACCTTATGTTGCCTTAACTCACTAAGGGAAACGCATTCCAAAGTATAATATAAATGGAATGTGAGTTTGCTTGTTTCGCTTTCACTCTTTAACTACACAATTGCTCATTATGAAATTTTGCATGCATTCGTCAGGGGCACAAAAAAAGGCACAGAGTTAATCCAGCGAAATAGTACTGTTTGTAAATGATAGGTAAAATTTACATTAAGGTAAGCGAAGGAGCGAGCAAAAGCTAGTAGTACCCTATACATTTGCTGATGAACAAAAAAGGCGCAAAGATTACTCGCGTCAATGCATGATAAGAGAAAAAACGGTACAAAAAATATATTGAAATGTTGTATTTAAAGAGGCACAAATCGTATGGGTTATGCTTTTCTTAAGTTTTTTTTAAAGTGGCTTTATACTTTCGATGACAATTGATTAGTGAGGTGCGCTACGTTCCGAAGTGTCAAGAGTTGAAGCCAGGCTTATTAAAACGATTACCTTTTAAGACATCGAGTCGGATATAAGACGTTGGGTTCCATATTCATTTATTTTTATTTAACTATTCCTTGATCGAATACTGTTAATTCTTAAGGTCTATTCTTTTTGTACCCTTAATAATAATAATCGGTGGATTATTTTAATGATCGGTTTGATCGTTTGTTTGAGTAAGTTAATCTTTGAAACGACCTGTCAGATTTGAGAAATTCTCTTTGCATTCTATAGCTAATTCACTAAGGCATATCCCAGATACCCGGACCACGACACAATGTTCGCTCGCAGTATTTACTGGCTTGGCATGCTTTCTGGTCTATATAATGTGATATCTATCTATAGAGAGATCTATAACTTTTATTAATAAATATACAACGAGATGCAAGAAGTTTTTTTTTTTAATTTTATCTTTTTAGTGTTTCAACGACCTATTCAAAGAAACGAAAACTAAGTAAATATACATTTAGCATAATTAAAAAAAAATCTTCATAAGAAATAATAACTTATATTAATACTTAATGGCCAATTTAACTTCGGTTCGAGGTTTAACTGGTATTCATTCAGTACAGGGGATCCCAAGGCTCACGTTCGTAGGTGAATGTTGCACGTCATCGGGTCACAAAGCGGCATTTGCTTTCGAGGTCGTCCTCGCTCTTGTTTATTCAATAAACAGGCCGCGGGCAGTCTCGTCCCGCCTCGGACCTCTGCTGTCACTCACCTAAAAACTTTTTTATACCTTCCTGACATATCATGACGCGGGCAACGGTAGCGCTTTGAGAACTTTACGTTTAGCACTATCTTATTATCATCTCGTTTTCGTGTCACTACTGGTTACGTATTAAGTCTATCGCGTTGGACAAATACAGGTGGTATTTGTAAAAGTAGTTTCTAACATCTTTAGTCTCATTTTTTATGAACACGCTTTTTTGGAATAACGTTCATTAACGTGGCTCGTTGTAGGATTTGGCCGGGGGTACGCCTAGCTACGATGGCCATAACTCTCTTGGTTAGACGTATAAGGAAGTTGGGCCTCAGGGTGGCTCTCGAGAAGACCGAGGCCTTGTTAATACACGGGCCTCGGTGAGGGGCACCACCCCTGGGGCCCACATAATGGTAGAGGGCGCCCGTTTCGGGGTGGGAATCCAGGTGAAGTACCTGAGCCCCACGAAATGGGTCTTGGACCGCGAATTGCTGGAGCGGCGGTGGTGCTCGGCCGATTGCTTCTCAATATAGATATAGAGGGGCCGAGTGCCGGGTGCCGCCGTGTCTACATGGGAGTCATGCGGGCGATGGCTGCCTACGGGGCACTGGTGTAGGGTGACGCCCTCGGCACCGCCAACGTGCATACGCTCCATAATGGGCAACGCACGGTGGCACTGAGGGCGATCCAGGCGTACCGCACGGTGTCCTCGGCGGCGGCCTTCATGCTCGCCGGCTTCCTACCCTGCGAGCTGGAGGTAGGAGTTCTCGCCGCCGTGTACGAAATCACAGCGGCGAGGAAGTGACGTGGGGAGCCTCCGGCTCCCAGGGAGATAGAGGAGAGGAGACGGCATCTCAGAGAAAATGCCGTCGTGAGATAGAGGCAGGACCTGGCGGACGCGCGATTCGGACGGTATATCGTAGACACCGTCCGCCCGGTCCTGCGGGAGTGGATAGCTAGGGAGTGGGGCTCCCTGACGTTTCGACTAGTGCAGGTACTCACCGGACATGGTTACTTCGGATGGTACCTGCAACAGATCGCTCGCACAGTGCCAACCCGCGCATGCCACGAGTGTGGCGCTCCCGAGGACACCACGCAGCACACTCTGTTTGAGTGTGCTGCGTGGAAGGGACAGCGCCGCGCTGCGGCTGTGGTGGTAGGACGTGATTTGGCTTGGCAAGCGATGGCCTCCTTCTGCGAGGAGGTCATCTCGCAGAGGGAGGTGGCAGAGAGGGCTCGCGAGGTAGACCCTCTAAGCGGCCTTTTCCGCCAATGGAGGACCGACGGGAGGAGATGGAGCTTTGCACAACTCCTCCTGCCACCGTAGCCGGACCTTAGGGGATGGGTAGGGGGCCCATCTCCTCATCGCACAGGTCCAGCTGACGAGGAAAGGCAGCTGGTGTATACCCAGTCTGTCTCTCTATAGGTAGGAGCCCGGTGGTCACCTTTCGCCGGGCAGACCGTTGGGGCGGCTCTACAAGTTTGAGTAGCATTGTACGATCCCTTTCTGCCCCAACAATTACGGTCTGTAGGTACACTGTGGGGTTTTAGTCCGTACGAGTCGGACATAACCCAACCTATCTCCCCGGATTTCCTCGCATTCAAAAAAATGGATTTGGCTAGTGATATCTTGTGCCGCCCCACCCTGGAGGCTGATCACTCTCTTCCCCAGAAGGGTGGCGTGTCCATGTAGAATTTCTCTATATTAAAATGAAGGAGTTGGTGATGGCATCATTGGGATGGCGCGTTCGATGGTGTCTAATGTATTTTCGCAATATATCCCACTTTGGACACGGAATGCTACCTACGTTCTAAACGCATTCATAGGGACCATATTTTCGTTTTGAGCAGTTGTTCAGGCGATGTTCGAGACTGGAGACAGTGAATCTTCATCGTGTGTTTTACGAACACGTGTTGATATCGTAGGAGATGGCGGAACATGAAAGGAAACCACCACAGCAATTTCTTCTCGTAGGATAGCATTGGGAAGAATTCCGGCCGTCGTAGACAGTGTCTGCAGGATGAAGGACTTAGGTGCGTCCTTCGCCCACACCCTTATGCACAGACCCTTGACGAACCTATAAATGTAAGAAACTTCGTCCCCTGACCGCACACGTTTTTTATACTCTTCATTTTATCATAAATCGCAATTACGTGGTGCTAGACTATACTGCATTATTATCTTCTTTTGTTTTAGTTTTATATAGTATAATTTAATGCGAAAGAAGTCTGTAGAGGTTGCTAATATGTTACATATAGATTTAATATTAGGCATATCACAGCAAATTACTACAATATAACCTCACATTAAATTAGAGCGTGTCTGGTGATGGTAATCATACATATAAAGGGTACGTACACACTACGACTGTAAACACAGCTTCCGAAATATTGACAAGACAGGCGATTTTCAAAAGTACCTTAGTGATTTGAATAGAGGCGAAGTTTTAACATTTCATGAATTAACCGTATCGGTAACAGGTAACAGGTTGCTACCCAAGTATATGTTCAGGGATCCATCCCTAAGGATACCTAAGTGTTACCTCGACTTCCTATACTCTTCTCCCTGTTTTTCTAAATTTGTTAAAGACCTACTGCGGCCTCTTTGGTTATTCTTTCCAGTAAAGAGCTTATTGCTTACTCTTGAGAGGACAAGATCTTTTGAGAAGAATACATTTTTTTTTGTTGCACTCCTCGTGCCCAACTTTACTGCTTATCTGAAATCGTAATACTTATATATTTACGTTATACCAAATTATTGTTATTAATTAAAAACAATATAAAAAATTATGAAATTAATTTCAACTGTATATTTATAAAGTTATACCAAAAAGCAGAAAAAGTAAACGACTAGAGACAGAATAGACAACGTTTGTCATTTTCTTGGTATATATTTAAAATAAATTAGGCGTGCCCGCGGTTTTGCTCACGTAATAAAAAAAAACTTGGTTGTAATAAATAAAACAGCAAAATTTAAATAAATACATATACCAGTTTTCATTGTGATCTGTCGAATGTTACAGAGGTTGATGTGCCGCGGCGCCAACTACAAGCGAATTATAGTAAAAAATAACACAATACCTGCTATATGGAAAATCACTTTGCTAACTTTTATGATAGGATTAAACGGTATTAAAATAGTCATTAACAACAAGCATTTTCAAACACTAGCTTTGTATTATTCATATTGTAGAACCAGTTTTTATCCGCGGCTTCGGCCACATTAATATAGATTTGACCTATCACTCGGAATAATACTTGTTTCTGGATCTTTCTTTTTTCTAAAAAAAATTATGATTATCGGTTGTGTAGTTATCACATTAAAGCTCAACAAACAAACTCACATTCGTATTTATACTAGAGTATAAGAACTAAGTGTTTAGATTTAATCAATTATTTTATGATTTTTAGAAATAAAAACTAAGCACTCACTTACTAGAAAAGATTATATGTAAATCCTTGATGGAATAACAATCGGATAGCATTTTTTTGTATTAAAATTAATGAAGTATTAAGGGATATATTTATTATTTAATAATATGGATTTTTGATCATCTAGAATCATAGTGTTATACTCATTAGCTATAATATAGCTGCTATATTGCTAATCATGGATAGTTTTAGAACGTTTTTCACATAAATTGGACCTTAGATAAAAAGCTAAACATTGTTAACGATATTTGTTCCTATAATTTTACGTCGAAACTTAATTCATAACCTCAGAAATTTGATTTACAGATAATCTTTTTTTTTCATGTAACTATATTCTCTCCATAATATTTTGATTGTAATAACTAATACAGATCGATAATCATATTTTTGTACTTTTCTGCTGTGCCTTAAGCGCTCGCCTCAGTAATCTGGTGAAGCTGTTAAGACCTTGCTAGGCCAAAAGCGTAGTCAGTTCGATTGTACGGTAAGATAAAAAATTTTGCTGGCTGTATTATTAGTTAAAAATAATAAAAAAACATATATATAAATAAATTCGGTTAGTATAGTAAACAAATACATATTACAACGTATTCTACTATTATCGTATGAATTTGTTGGAATCGTTGATGTCCCATGTGCGTTCCTATGCAAAGTGCATTAACACCGTTACATAAATAAATTTTGTAAATTATATTTTCACTCGACTATTTACTTTACCAGTAGATAAATCTAGTATAATAAATTCATAGGTTGATCTAGAAGCATAGGACCGTATAGAAAACGTGACTATATGACGTCAGTCCTTTGTTTCTAGAGAAAATATTACGAAATTCTAATAAAATTTAGAGCACGATATGTTATAGTATAATGGAATCAAATATTGTAATGTACCGTGTCGCAGAGTGACTTATGTATTCCGCAATACAGTTATTCGTACATATGCACATATTCTGTGCGAAATTTATTTTATTTTCAGGCCGTTAACCTATATAACCTCACTAATCATTTACGTCGAATGTGTAGTTTAAGTAGGCTTTTTTATTATATAGTAATGAATACTATACTTTATAATTTTCATTTCTAATAACTAAGATCTTTATTAACACTAACGAGCCCGGCAGACGTTGTCCCGCCCTGATTATGAAAAAATCCTTGACAAATTATATACTAAAACGTTGCTCATCAATCACTCTATCCACCGGTGAAAACCGCATGAAATTCCGTTCGGTAGTTTTTGAGTTTATCGCGAACAGACAGACAGGTAGGGGACTTTGTTTTATACTATGTAATGATTTATCAAAAATTAACGGGCACAGTGGACGCTATTCCGCCCTGATAATAAAGTAAACCTTGACAAGTTATATACCTAAACCTTCCTCATCAATCATTTTATATACTGGTGAAAAGCGTATGAAAATCAGTTCAGTAGTTTTTGAGTTTATCGCGAACAAACAGATATGGCAGAAGAATTTTGTTTTATAATATGATAATTTAATGAACTAAGTCAGCTTTTATATGCATAACATAAAGCACCAGAAATAACATAAGCAAGGACAATCACGCCTGTGTATTTATTTCAAACCAGCTGATACCTGTGACGTTATCTGCGTCGTTTCTTATTATCTTAACAACATATTTTATATGCTGAAGAAAAATCATAAGCACCACACCGGTTTTTTTTTCGAATTGATTACGCTATTGGCCTAGCAAGGTCTTAACAGATTCACCGGACTACACCACACCGCTTGCCCCACTATTCCACTACAAGAAAACATATATCGCTGAACGCGTAATACTCATTAAAATTCGTGTCTTCCTAAAACTTTCGTAAATTTATGTTAAAGAAAATTATCTGGATAATTTTTGATAAGCAACAAGGATCTGAGAAGTAAAAAAAGATGTATCCAACTTTATTCACTAGTTTTTGACTGATGCGCGCACAACATCAGGTCATTTTATTTGTACATAGACTCCTGTAGGCCGTACGTTCAAAATTATTTGCATTTATACAATATACGAAAAACGCCGTTCATTAACCCATCAATGGAAGAGACATTCGCAGTAGAACTGATGCATGTGCCGTATTAATATCGTTATTGAGGCAGTGGCGTCGCCGCGGGGCTCCGCGCCGCTCCCAAATAACACATTAGCCGGCAAAGCCGCCGCCGAGCCGCCGCCATATATCTACGTGCGCGCGAGAAAACCGGGATGTGACGAATTGAGACCGAAGACAACCGAGAATACCACATACGATTTATTGCGAGCACACGGCTAATCCCATTTCACGTGGTTCACGAATTATTTCTTGTTTTTGATTTTCAACTTTATCTCATACAAAAAATATGCATTATGTTTTTTATGTTAATAATTTTAGAATAGCTTAAAATTTATTACGAAATTGAATTACACATACAAAATAAAGGCCATTTGAGTACAAGATGCTCGCATGTTCATAAAACTGAACTTCCACAAACAAGGAGATCAAAATTTTAGTTAAAGAAACAAGAATTTAGAAGAAGTCAACACGCTTACGTATATCTCAGGCTAAATGCTTACAAATATTACGTTTTATCTTGTTTTATAAGTACACTAGCTGTGCGTGCAGCACTACTCGCATTTGGTACAAATTTTTGTTAGCGTGTTACAAACAACTGCTTAAAACTTTACATAAGTTACTTTTAGGGATGTGGGAATATTCGAATTAACGAATTATTCGATAGCAAACCGAATTATTCGATAGCGAATCGAACTATTCGAACTGTTCCTAACTGTTTGAACTAATAAAAATAATTTCAATTATGCGAATAATTCAAACAATTACACAATACATTTATTAAAAACTAAATAATTATCAATATACAAAATTAGTTCTATACATGCGTCTCTCAGTCAATGGAATTTTAATTAAACTAGTTTCAAAATGCATAACATTTATAATAAATAAATTCACTGATTATCTTATAAAATTATTTAATTTAAGTTTTATGCAAAAAAAATTGCAAAATGTTGTATATTTTCCTATAACTATTAGTTTAATAATGCTTCCTTATTTAAAAAATATTCGAATAGTGCGAATGATTCGAATAGCTCGATAAGAACATCATTATTCCATTCGATTCATGAATTATTCACATACTCCTAGTTATTTTATATCTAAATCTAATAGAGCCTCTTTATGTACAATATTTATTGCCTAAATAATGGAACTAATTTGAATGCTGTAAAAACCTAATACATTTAATGACGATAAGGAAATTACTTAACTCGATTACAAATCACGTTTTGCATGTCACCTTTGACATTTTTAGTTAGCTTTATCAACAATTACTAGGGTATAAAGATTAGTAGAAGAGTTATACACATGATACATTAGCTTTTGTTCGCGGTTTCGCTCGAATTAATATAGATTTGATTTATCTCTCCGAATCAGTACTTTTATTACAGAAAATATATGCTATATCCTTTTTTGTACCCATCACAATGTATACATATGTAAAATTTTATGAAGTAGTCTTTGAGTAGTTAATGCGTGAAAGCGTAACAAATAAACTCACGTACGCAATTATAATATTAGTAAAGACTAGTAAGAATTATTGTGCTAAACATTTAATACCTAAGACGAAATGTTACAACAGAATGTACTGGGAGACCTTTTGTGTCATTTTCATTTCATTGTCACATAATTTATTTCATATAAATAAGTAATGCAGTAATACATATATTAAAATATGGCCGAAGAATACATTCATCATTTAAAAGAGTAATCTTTTTTTGAAGTAAATCTTCTTTTGATGCGATTCGGACGTAACTGGACGACAATGTAAAGTCCGTTACGGCAATATGGCGTCACGTCTTTCTGTACCATCCGGTTTTTAAATATTTTGATTTTGTCAATAAATAATTCATAAAGAAATAATCAATAAATTTTGAAAAAAAATGTTTTACTGAATAATAATAAAAATCATACAATATAATTAATTATGTATATATGAGCCCGCGAGCGCGCTGCCATCTGGTTTCAATGTAAGTAAGTAACAAATTAAATCAAAACTTCAATATCTGTAGTGCCATCTATCAGTTAATTCGGAACTTTAAAAACACAGGAAATATTATAAGCAACTCTTTGTTATAAAGTAAAAAAAAATTAGAAAAGTACGAACAGATTACTATGATAAGTAACGAATTAAATTAAAACAGAAGTTTCGGTTATGTTTACGCCAAAGAAGTTTTACTTCAATCGCGTGTGACGGTTACACGCACTCATTTTTTTTTATATCACAAGAGGCAAACGAACAGGTGTGTTACCTAATGTTAAGTGATCACCACCGTCCATAGACACTTGTAACACCAGTGGAGTCGCAAGTGCGTTTCCAGCCTGTGTTTGGGGGAAAAGGGGAGAGAGGACGGGAGGTGGGCTTCCGGCGCTCTCACTGACCAAACCAAACGCAGCAATGCAAGCACTGTTACTTCACGTCGGTTTTCTGTGTATCGGGTGGTAGTACCGGGGGCGAGCCGACCCATTTATATTGAAACCAGTAATAGCTTCAGCGTGGCTCTACCACCTAAACCATTTACCTCACAACTGTGATATGCTAGTTACAAGCAAACAGTGGAGTAGTGACATTATTGATAAACAATAGATTATAATGTTTTATTTTAAAGTCACAATAAATAAACTGAATATAGCGCAAGCCTTATTATTGTAAAGTGTTTATTTTACTAATAGCATTATAAATAAATTATAAGTCAATATTGCATAAAACATTTTAAAAAACAATTTTTGTTAAAATTAATATTAGAAATAAATAAAAAAGAACGAGTGGAAATTCAAATTAATGAAGACTAACTTCAATAAAAACAATACGATTATGTATTTAGTAGGTCAACATAATATATGAAATCTATATTGAATGTTATAGCGTTATATTATTTCGTTGAAATCTTTTATATGAGAACAATGCGTTAACTTTTCTTTCTTATGAAATTTCAATCAAATAATCAATTTAAAAAATCGATAATAATTTCGTCGAATGCCCAAACCTGATAGTTTTATATTTTATTTCGTCGTAGGCATCGCTGATCCGGTTTGCACGTGTTTCGACGAAAACACTCCATTTGCCGTTGCCTTACTTGTTAGATGAAAATTAAAATACTTTTTTTATAACTAATTATGTGAGCAAAGTTTTTGAAGTGAAAACTTCTTCAGGCACGTTGAGTGGTATTTTTGACATGCTAGTGATCGTGACTGACCGTACTGCTCTTGCGCGGGTTGTGGCACACTGGCGACGCGTAGTATAGGAGCCTGTGTACATTTAATATTATATTGCAGCTCATCATACGTTTGACTACGTAATAGACTTAATAAAAATGTATATAATTATTGCTCCGAGTGATAATGGATATGAAAAGTACACTAATGTTAATAATTTCAATAAACAAATTCTAAAATTTAAATAGTGTCATTCAGACTATAGTTAATTTTAAAAATTTAAAAGAGAACACAGTTATTTCATTGTTTTGAATTTTGACTTCTGCTGGCGGTCCTTATGACTTCATCGTCTTTTTTTTTGTAGGTTAATGTTCGTTACACTTTTTACTACCATCAACTGTAGTTTTGTAACGCGTTTTAAGTATCAGAAGCAACAAATAAAGCATCAAAAAGTCTAAACATTATGTACCGAGACATAATAAATCTAGGCCTAGGTTCAAACACGAGACTTGTGATTTAGAAAGTATTATTAATATGTTTGCCAATGAACTTATTAATAGCCTAAAGATTTTTTTATTTATATAATTAAAAAAAAAAGTGACAAGTAACTGAGTAGCCATGATGAAAACCTTTGATTATAGATTATTGACAAAAGAAACCCAATAAAGTTCAAACTTTAAAAAAATCAATGAACTATGGTCGAATGTCATCCACGGGGCGCCCACTAGCATATTTAAATGCAATAATCTCTGGTATTACCAGTTAAATTAACTATTTTCTTTTTTCTGTTTCGTAGCCTATGTATTAAGGAAAGTTATAGACTATTAAATATTATGCTATGACTCTTAGGACTAGAGAAATTATCATAAATAATATAGGTCACAAAGTACGCTATACAATAAAGAAATAATAATACAGGCAAGCCGTGTGTTACGACACGAGATATCGCCAAGTTTACCGCCTGACGAATACCGAGCATTAGCGAAGACAGCTGAACTGTGAATGCTTATGTCGCGTGTTTCAATAGCCGTGTTCCATTCAGATTTGTTTAAAGTAATCTAAGAGACGTTGAGAGTGATTCAACATTAAAAAAAATAAATACAAGTGATCACGCTCAGCACAACTAAGCTTGTATATTTTTGTTTCGTCTTAAACCAAGCGTTTGAATGGTTCATTATTTATTGGGCTCAGTTAGCGGTCTACGAAGGCGCGTGCCATAAAAACGGAGACCCAGTAAATCTGTCACTATATGTAATTAAATTTGATATGCTATATTAGTCAAAGGTATTCATTTTCGTGTAATTTGTGTCTGCTGAATATTAAAACTATGTCATGTTGTTACGGATAAGGAGTCAGTTGAGTTTTGAATATTACAATTATTTGCATCAATCAGGCTAAATCATTACATAGTAGAAAACAAAGTCCCCTACGGCATCTGTCTGTCTGTCTGTTCGCGATAATCTCAAAAACTACTGAACGGAATTTCATGCGGTTTTCACCAGTGGATAAAGTGATTCATGAGGAAGATTTTGGTATATAATTTGTTAATGTTTTTTTTATAATCGGGGTGGAACAACGTCTGCCGGGCTCGCTAGTAATCTAATATACAAAAATCTCGTATCACGGTGTTAGTGTTTGAACTACCCCGAAACGGTTGGACCGTTTTTTTATATAATTTTAAATATATATTTGGTAGGTATGACAATAGGTCATAAAGTATATTTTATACCTCAAGGTGATTACGGTGTCCGGTGTCCAGTTTTTCTTTTTTAATTTTTTTTCTAAATTTTTATTTTTTGTATTTACTTATAACCCCAAATTTTCACCTTCCTAACCCCACCCTCCCGTTTTTTATTCGTGATTTTAGTATTTTTGTATGAACAATATTCAAATAATTCAACGGTCGGACGTTGCTTAATGACAGATTGTGCTATGTCCGCCTCATCGAAATTTCTTCTACATATGTCTAACTCATTTCACTATGTATATGTTTGAAAGAGTCCCTGAATTGTTTGATTTCTCAATTGGAAATGGTGGGAGTTACCGTAATCAGGTTCTAGGTTTTTTAAGATTATTCGAGTTTGCAAATACAATTAGAACCGGTAGGTAACCGATCTCATGCAGACGGAGTAGCGTGCGTCAGCTAGTATCTCATATATTTTACATATATATATGAAAGAATTACTGGCTGATAGACATCAATAAACAGCCCAAACTACTGGCACTAGAATCGTGAATGTATTTCAAGTTCAACCCTAAAGGTGACGAAAAAGAGGCTGAAGGCTTGTATTAAAATCTGCTATTTTTCTGTTAGTCAATTATTCTTTCAGTCAGTTATTCTTTAAATAGATATAAAATGAAGAGTCGATAATAATGATTGCGTAGAAAACGTGTGCGAATTAATTAATATAATATATAAAAACAGGTTGCGTCGCAAAGACACACGATAGAAATGATACTTTTGTATTACAGGAAAATATTTTAATCTACAAATATAACAAAAAGCAACATGATGTAGTGTTCCTAGGAAGTCACCCGTCCAAGTACTGACCACGCCCGACGTTGCGTAACTTTGATGATCGGACGAGAACTGGTGTTTTCAACATTACCCGACACAGTGTTTTAACCCAACACTTTCGTCACACAAAAAGGTTGCCGATGATAATTTCAAAGCGCTCTTATAAAACGTATCATTTAGTAGTAGTAGTATATAGATAAATCTATTTTTTTATATCCACAAATATACATTAACGAACTCCAAACGAAACTCCGAGCAAAAGTAAATAATCTAATTTAAACCTTTATAACGTCGTTCGTTATAACGAAAAACTTTCTATAACGTAGAAATTAGTTCAATTTGTTTGGTTTACCACAAACCTATTTATTTATTCTCTTCCCTCCATAGAACGAAACCTCTTTATAACGAAAAAAATGCTCGGTCCCTAGAAATTCGTTATAAAGAGTTTACATTGTATACAAAATGTCCTACAACAATAAACTTCATCGTAGATTTTTATCTATTTTGATATCAAATCAATATTTCCTATAAACGTATTCATTAATACATAATCTTTATAAATATAATGTAGAAGAAACATAGACTATAGCTATAGCTTTATGTAAAAATACATTGGTATGTCATCTAACCGCGATCTCATTCAAATATAGATTCAATTTACGAATAAATAGTGAAAGCCTCAATCGCTCGGTGACGGAATATCTCGATATCAATTATGGGAAAACATAATTTTCTAATGGTACAACTCTACCGCTATGGTTTCAAAGCTTTATCATATACACTACTAACGTAACTCACGGTATATATATAAACAGGTTGTTACTTTGTTACTTTCTTAATTAAAATTGTTGAAATATATATCGGTTAAGGGTAACCCGTGATTGAAAAATACGTGTAGTTCACATGTGGTATAAGTATAGCTTAGTATTCTGCTTAATTTTAAAAGAATGAGATGAATAACACTACGGAGGTGGTAAATATTAATTTTCGGCATTATTTTGTAACATTTTAATATATATTAACATCATTTATAATATACAACACATAATAATTTTTAAAAGTGCGCGATAGTCACTACGATCCAACAGAAAATAATGCGCTATAGATTTCTCTCCCTCTCTTTGTATATATTTCGAGTATATTGAGAATATACTATCTCATTCTCTTGCAGCCTAAAACCTATATATACGTATATAGTAGCTATTTCTTTTTCGTTTAATAAAATCCAATTCGTACCGTCCCAAACGAAGTTTCACTTAAAGAAACATTTTTTTTTCAATGATAATTTTCGCAATAAAATCTTTAATATATATTTATTTAAACTCGATCTCTTAGTGGTGTATGTACGGTTCAACGCGGCGATTACTCCGTCCGGCGCGGTCCATACGGCCCGAACATCTGCAACGCCGCGTAGCCTCCACTGGCGACTATAAATCATAAGTATAAATAAAACTCAACCAGACGATTTGTTTTTGGGTCTCATAAAATACATTCTTAAATTAATCTTACAACATTTGAATATATCTCATTTTTTATTCGATTAAGCGTGTATGCATGATACATATTAAAAATAATTAAAATGTATTATATAATAATGTCTGAGACAAATAAACTCGAATACCGTTCAGCTCATCGCCTTGAAACTTGGTATATATTACACGAGAATATGTACACAATAACCATTTTGTTATAACTCATCTTGTTACTACAATAAATAATATTTAAAATACATAATAAGAATAAATAAATAATAAGAAACGAGCACAGTTAATCTATACTAATACTAATTACTAATGGTAATACTAATTACTAATGGTAATACTAATTACTAATGGTAATACTAATTACTAATAGTAATACTAATAATATTATAAAGAGATAAAGTTTGTGAGTTTGTGAGGTTGTAGGGGTAATCTCAGGAACTACTGGTCAGATTTGAAAAATTCTTATACTGTTAGAGAGCTCATTTATCGAGAAAGGATATAAGCTATATATCACGCTAAGACAAATGAGAAATATTTCAAAATCGCGATTTATTCCCTTTTGAGAACTTCCGCTGCGTGTTATTTCGATAAGTGATGTTTTTGGTTACTTTATGAACAACAATTATTAATTGCTATCAATATGTAAAGGTATACCAACTGAGCCATAGCAACGCGTGGCCGGGTCAGCTATTGGAATATAAAAATATGTCCAAACCGCGTTCATATTTAAAGTTCATATTAAAATATCAGAACTTGATTTATTGGGGTTTTATTAATTAACGCTTCTAAAAATTGCATATAACATACTTAAGGAATTAGGGTAATTAATAATACATTTTATTTACATTAACCACAACTTCAAACTATGGTAAGTGGAAATATGCCCCAATATAGTAACATGCAATGTCTATAAAGGTCTCGTTATCAAATGCAGCTGTAGGAATATACCGATAAATCATTTGCTATTGATTTTCAAAGTGAAGTTAAGTAATTGACCGAAAATTAAAACATTCAGTCTCCATACTTCATATTTAATTACAATATTCTCTTTAATTGTAAGGCATCATGCATTAGAAAATATGTAAGTTATGAAACTAGAAGAGTGTTGAATATGAAAAGGGATAAAGAAGTATAAAGAAGAGCGAAGAAAGTATAGATGGATTGCGTGAATAATTACATGTATGTAAGAAGTATGAATAGGAATAACAGCTCATAATGGAGAATATAGTAAAAGAACATGATATATCAATCCAGCTTAAGTGGAATAAACGTAAGAAAGTGATGAATTATGTTTTCGTACACTGGAAATTTCGACGGATTTTAAGTTATGTGCCTATTTCAAACAACTCAGGGTCTCTGTATACCCTTAATTCGTCGATATAAGGATATCATAACTACGTCTAAATTGTTTACTATTTATTAAAATTTTCACGGCAAAATTTGTGAACCGAACGCAATTAGTAGCGGAGGTAGTCTAATACCTGGAACAAGACCTAAATTACTTTTCATTCTAAATACACTGAAAGACACACGGACAAATTGGCGGGGAAAAGCTGGTCGTGTAATGTACACGTAGCTTGCTTTAGTCCTAGACCGACTAGCGTTTATTTATTCATCTGGAAAATTTTGCTCTAATATTTGTACTGATAAGGAATTTCGGTGGATCAAATGTGTTTAAAATATAATATTCTATGTCAAATGTGGATTTTCGAAATCAGTTGAAAGATTTGTCCGGAGCTTATCCTTCATTAAAAAAACTAGACGTTATTCTTATGACTCCATTGGAGCAGCCAGTTAGTGTATTATCATGCACTACTTGATTATCTTACTAACAGTTGGCCTAATAACTAAAATTATAAATGCGAATATGAGTTTGTTTGTCTTTTACGCTTTCACGCGTTAACTAACTCAACGCCATTAAGTTTTACATACACGTTTTCAGGGATACTCTTTTGAGTACACTTTTTGGTGATTATTACTTTCAACCAGAAGAAGAATATTGTTTCTAAGGAATATGTCAAATAAATATCAACACGAGCGGAGCCATGAGCAAAAACTAGTATAATTATATAGTAACACGGAAACAATGCGTGTTGATAAAACACAGTACAATCCAAAAAGAAGACTGATTTAGTTAGTAGGCTCAGTTAGTAGCGTATATGGACTCGGCGTCGTTTGACGGGGGTTCGAATACTTGCTACTGAGTCGGAACTTTTGGCATAGGAAAGTATCGTGATATAACCATAGTACAGTGATAGAGCTTTTTATAAAATCGCCTGGTTAGTTATCACCCTCAAGAAGAAAGTGATCTACAAAATCTCGGTGAGCCATTGCTGGTCGACGCTATCATTCCGACCTCCAAGACGCTGGGCTGCTGGGTTATAGAATAACTAATCACGAACCGCGACAAAGGAAAAAAAAGTATCACTTATGTATCATGGCGGTACAGTACAAACTCCTAATCATTTCTATTTCGGATCAGAAGTTAGAAAAAACGAATTACTTCCAAATTCGTCTGGTAAAATAATAATTTTTCGACATCTCTTGGGAGACACAGTGTTATCTCAAACAATCGCTTCGATGGAAAGACATTCACCACTAAGCCAGGAGACAATTTCTCATAAATGACAATGACGGCCAGTCTTCCATTACTTTTAAACATGTTTTATTCTATTTACAGCGTCCAAATTAAAAATTCCTAATTTTGACTGAGAAATTATATACATTTTCTTTATGTCAAATGGTAAACACGCTGAACCTAAAGGGGCTGGCTCTCAAGTGCAGCTGCCGTAGTATAGTAAACGTGACTAGTTTCTGTCTGCGACTTCATCCGCGTGCAGTAGTTACTTTGGGCTAACGTTAACACGCAGCGGATGCTTTCAAAGGTAAAAAAGCCCCGATTTTAAAACATTCTTCATTGGTGCTTCTTTCCTATTAGTGTTAGCGTGATGTTGTATAGACTATAGCCTCCCTCGACATATTAGCTATCTAACATTAAAATGACTTTTCAAATGGGATCAGTAGTTCCTGAGATTACCACCTTCAACCAAACAAACCCAGCAGCTTCATAATATTAGTATAGATTTGAAAAAAAAATTCAAGTTGCTATAATTAACCAGGCTGAATTCGAAAAATCCTTGCCACCATTCGACCAACGAACGCGTTGTTCAAACATATTGACCATTGAACCATCGTCGCTTATTTGATTGCAGATTGCGTATTTATTGTAAGTCGTTCATGAAAATGTATATATTAAAAGAATATAATGTTTATTGCTGATCCGAGATAATCATCCAAAAGACTAAATCTATTTTAACGGGATTCTAACTAGAGGAATTACAGAGTATTATATAGAGGTCTATAATACATATGTTACACTTTTCGATAAACAGGAATGACAATATTGAAGAGAGGTGACTTAGAATTAATAAAAACATTGTATAGGTAAAGTGGTAAAACGAATTTTCATTAAAAAAATGCAGTTCATAATTAATCCAGAATATAATGAAATGTTTGGAATAAAATGTAGTTCCTATAAAACAATAAAACGATTTACAAAAGAGCGATGCCGCGGACACCGATGGATAACCAAATAAAAAAGCTCAATTATCAAGAACCTTAAAATTAATATTCTTGAGTAAAACTTTTATTTCAAGTTATTTTTCTAAATCTCTATACATAAGATTTCCGTGGTCGTGCCTTTATAATTCTTCTCCTACTAAACGATTGGGCAGATATTGCATTGCTGTCAATATTTTCATTTTTTTTTATTTCTACCCAAATTTTTCTGTATATATTGTTTTAACTTCTCAACATAAAAATAACATAATACGACCCTAAATTATCAGCTTTGCATCATTTCACTTTAATTTTAATATATTTTTGTGTATATACGTGACTTATTAAGGTCCTGTGGCAAGAAAACCATTGCCTATCAGGTCCGCTGGTTTTAATATAAAACTAGTTCTTCGAAAGGATAGATAGATTTTTGTTATTAAGATATTGGTGAGTTTCTGATTAGTGTACATAAGTAAACATAATTATAACTTGAAAAATAATTAATTTTATTCGTATTACACGGACAAGCCTAGAATATTTTTAAACAAAGAAGCTTTCACTGCCGAATGTAATATATAGTATATAGCGAGTTATAGAAAAAACGACAAAAGAATTATTCAAAAAGTGTTATATTTTTTTATATGATTTATAGATACACGTTCGACCACAATCTTGTCTGTGAATGACTATGTACTCTAGGATAGTAACTACGCTAAACCTAAAGGCAGGCTGGCTCTCATGTGCAGTTGAACACACCAACAGGTGCTTGGCGATAGATTTTCCACTTGATGTTGGTGGCTAGCCAGGCGCATTTAGAAAAAGCCATACCAACATATCATGGTTTCATTGTGATATTTGCCTCGCTTGTTTGAGTTTTTAGGAAAACCTTTAATAATTATACACTCACAATATAAATTACCAAAGACATATTCGTAGCTCACGACAATGCCAAAACCGAAGTCGTTCTATTTGACATTTTCTAATATATTTTATAACGCGCAGTGAGAGTTGCAGTAAAAAGGTTACTAGCACGTAAACATGAGAATGGAGTTCCTACAAGTTGCTAGAACCCAAACCTACGTCCATTCAGCGCTGTGTCCGAACACGCTATCAACTAAGTCATCATAGCTTAAAAACAATACTGTATCTTTATAAACAACTAGCCTCTGCCCGCGACTTCGTTCGCGTGCAATAGTTACTTTGAGCTAACGCTAACACGCAGCGGAAGCTCTCAAGAAGAAAAAAACCCCGATTTTGAAACATTCTTCATTGGTGCTCCGCTCCTATTAGTCTTAGTGTGATGATATAGTTTATAACCTTCCTCGATAAATGAGCTATATAACACTCAAAGAATTTTTCAAATCGGACCAGTAGTTCCTGAGATTACCCCCTACAACTTCACAACGTCATAAACTCACAAACTTTACCTCTTTATAATATTAGTATAGATATGTTGTTGTTGTTTGATAAATCACAAAGAGTAATAATATATATGGTTTTTAAAATCTAGAAAGTTATTCGGTTATGGTGCTAAATCGGATTTTTGTTGGTTTCACCAATTACGCTGTCTATGGTCGGATGTTAAAAGAAACTCTAACCGCGCGTTCGCACGCACTCTCATAATATACCTGCGTAATAGGTTACAGCTACCAAATTGTGTAGATTACGTATCATATAATACATTTTACTCAAAGACTTAAAACGTTTGAATACTTATTATACTTTTGTTTTAGTTACTCAAATCGCGTTGAAGAAGCATTTGCCAGAGTCAGTAAGTTAGTTTCGTAAATTTAGTATTTAACTTCACTACATTTCTGTATGTCTTATATTTTAATATGCAATTCTACATAGTTACCATACTTTATATTTTACTAAATTCGTCCAGAAAGAATTCATTTAACTCTGCATGCATGGTCCATTTACTTCATTTAAATTTATCTTTAGTCATATCCCCAGCAGATACACTTCTATTTTACTCAGGTAATTATAATATATATTTAATAAAATAATAATCATTATTAACAAAATAGATTAAAAGGTAAGAATAAAAAACCTTTAAGAGGCATTTCAAATATCGATAACAAAAATATTATTTTAATGCTAAATTAACAGTTTAATTGTTACTATATATGAAATGATTTGTATAAAGAATTAAAAAAATACTATATCTGCGTTATGTCATACGCACATCGTAGTATACGATTCTATAAAATTTAATATGTATTTAGGTGAAATACGCTTTCCATAGTTATTTAAAGAATAACTAGCTCGCCCGGGAGACGCTGTCCCGCCCTGATTATAAAAAAATCCTTAACATATTATATACCAAAACCTTCCTCATGAATCACGTTATCTACTGGTAAAGACCGCAAGAAAATCCGTTCAATAGTTTTTGAGTTTATCGCGAACAGACAGATAAACAGACACGTTAGGGGACTTTGTTTTATACTATGTAGTGATATAAATAAATATGTTACTTGTATCTTTAATATGAACGAATCTGAGAATCAAATATATAACCAATCTTTAGAGATATTACGAGAGATTGTCGATTTTCTTGAATCCACCGATAAATTTGTTTAATCACTTAAGTATACATTGGATTACAATGAAACCGTTCATTGGTCAATATTTAAGATTTCACATAAAATTGCAACACTAAACCTTTAAATAGTAATGTTGAATTAAATTTTGTATTATGACGATTCATAAAATTACCAAAACAAGAAAGAAAACAACATATTTTTATTTATTATAAATAAATTAGACAGACACGTTGGGAATGTAACATTTTTAATGATCTATCGCGGCCCATTTTTATGATTTTATTACTAGAGCATGTTACTAACGGAGTTCCATAAAACGGACCAATACCGAGCTGTTGCAGCTCAAACATTGCATCATTAAAAGCATCATTCGAACCGTGAAACATATTCTGTCTTCGGTGAGTGTACACTAGTTTTTGTCTCAACTCGATAAATCGACCGCATTACAATTGATGGTAAATATGATAATTTATAATAAATATTTTACAGCTCAAAAGCCGACGGCGTCAGCGCCGACAGACGGGCACTCGTCGGCAATACTGTTCAATACGATACGATAAAATATACGAAAAAGATACTAGACTCTTTATCACCGTTTGTTTTAGCATATGATTACAATATAGCGTGTAACAGGGTTATGTAACTTGAAACAGAAAAAGCATTAGATCATAAATTTAACTCGCGGAACACATTTATACAATTTTTACAACGAAAAATGATCACTCTCTAGTGTGATTTTATCGTGACTTTATGCACTAACATAATAATTGTACGCCTTAAATTGCCATTTCAGAGGAAATATGAAATATTTCCTAAACTTTTGATAATTTTAGTGGATAATTATGCAATAATTAACAACAATCAATGTTATATATAAATGAAAATTATTTTTATGATATAAATCAAAACAATAACTTGCAGGTAAGCCTATAATGTGTACAAAATGGTTATAATCTCAAATTGAAAATAATACGAGGTTATTTTTGCGTGAAGTCATTACAATATAAGATTTTATTTCATATTATGTAAATTCGTATGTAAAGCAAAAATATATGATGTATAATTATTTTTTGTACACAAATTTAATGTACACAAAATTAATTAAAAATTAACACTAAAGAGAAAATAAGAGTGTCCTAACGTGGTTTTATATTTTATTAGTAAATAAAACTTTCACAATTGCTTAAAACAATGACCTTAAAGCATTATCCTTTTATTAAGTCAATGAGATACGGTAATTTGATCGTTATATTATGGATGTTTTTGAGAGTTCCCCGATACCATCCAATTTGCAAGTCGAAATCGAGAGTATGGACATATCAATACAGAAAAAATTAAGAGTCACTGAAACGAATTCAATTTAAATCCCATTACGTTTTCTTTTATTCTTTTTATACAAATAATTGAATCACCTGTATTTGTAAAACCTCAGTTCCATATTAGTAATATAATACATCTTTTTTAAATATCTTAAACAGAAGATATTTATTAATTTAAACACGTTTCATATTGACGATTTACAGGTGTAGTTTCAGTTTATCCTGAGTAAATTTAGAACAATTATAATACACCAATTTAAAAAGTATTCACTTATTAATATAATTAACTATTGATCACGTACCTTCATCTCTATCTTAACGCCCAACACTTTGATGTTATTAATTCAGTTTAACACAAAACAAAACATAAAGTATTCAACTTGATTCATCACACTTTGTCCAGGGTATATCACTATAGTACAGCTCTACGACTTGGCCGGACACAACCTCGCCCCGCGATCGTTAGGTTTCAACTAAGTTTTTGGACTTGGTGAGGCGGCGCCGAGCTTAATTCCCTGCAAGCCTCGGTCGCTGATTGGCCAGCTGAGTAGAGAGGCGTGGCACCGCTGTTTGCACGCCATACGCTATACTATGTGGTCCGAAACCCCCATGCTATAGCCCCATACAGATCGCGATACAGCGTTTAGACAAACCGGCATATGCCTGATATATCGACTTGCAATCAAATAGACAAGAATAAACGATCGATTAGCCAAAAATTTAATTACTCTCGTAAGAATTACACTAATTGCTATTAATTGTTATCAGGGTATGCGATAATAATTTTTACTTTATCTAACTGTTTGACACAGGTACCTATAACTTTATACTAAAGCAAAGAAACCAAAATTCTTCAAAACCTATGAGTAGGAGAACTAACTTGTAGTAGAAGGTCGATCACAAATCCTCTTGATAGTCAAGATAAAATTCCCAGCTTGTTTCGACTTATGACGTAGTGTACCAAATAAAATAAAAAATACTTCATAGAATTTAAATCCTGATAATATTGAAACACGATAATCGATTTGAAAAAGATTTCAGCCCTCGAGAGCAGCGGACTCGATATGAAGTTATATTAATTTTTTTTTTTACGTCTTTCTTTAAAATATATTAGTATTATTAATAATGTTCTAGTAACATTATATTAACAGATACGAGTATACTGAGACGTAGTAATTTCCTGATATAAGCATAGTTCACGTTATAATTTCACTCTATAATCGAACTTTCAATAATACAACCTTTTACCTTTTACCTGTTCCTTAAACATAATGCTCGGTAAATTGGTAACTTGCTTTTAGGGATATTATTATAGAGTTTAACACTAATTTATCTATGTCGTTTTTATCGATTTTGTTAGAGGGAAAGGATAGAATGAGTATTTTAGTTTTATCTCTAGTATTGAAATTGTGCCGGTCGGTTAAAATATGTAACTTAACCACATTTTTGCGAACCCATATTAAATAAACACACAGTAAAATTGACAACTCTCTATATAGATGACAGCCATAAAAAAACTATTGAATTGATAATGACATTATTATTTTAATATTAAAGTTATCGGAGCCCATGACTTCGCTCTAGTGAAAGTACTTTCATGTTTCATAAGATTCTGTATTTTTCTGGAATATTTGTAAGCTGGTTTCAATTAGTGTTTATTATTACTACTTAGCCTCTACAATACTTCTACCAACTTTAATTTACCTTTATTATATTTTATCATTATATGTAGGCTAATTAATTACAGGAAAAGTCCTTTATATTCCAGTAAAAATCTCTTTAACATGGCTTCATCCTCATTCAGAATCAAGATCAAAACATCCACCGATTCGAAAAACAACCCAATCATCGAGAAGAATCGGCGAGAAACACGATCTTTTATTGTATATATTTTTATAATAAGACATTGTAGTAACAATCGTTTTTAGCAGAAATACAAAAAGGGATGTCATTTATTTATATCACTATCATTCTATTCGATAATATTATAGCCTTTTGACGTCAAAACTGGCTTGATACGGCCCAGTTCGTTAGTGGTATCCGCCGCAAAATACGAAACCGTACCCAACGCTGCGCGCTACAAAAGACGTCCGCGACATATTTTTACCGATCCTCCCGATAAAATAACGGCAGCGAATGATCAGTACCAGCCTGTCTCTCCAAACAGAACGTGTTCACGTCCACGCCCGCGTAACCACAGATCACGCCGCCATGGTCTGGGGGTAAATTTCCCTCTCGCAGACCGGAGTAGACCCCCTTCGGCAGCGGCTCAAGCCTAGGTCCGTTCCCTCGGCGTGGAGCCCTTGAGTACGCTGCTCGCGTGATACAGTGACACAAAATCTTACATCACTGCGACAACATTACACATATTACCTCCACACACGTGCACGCATACACGTTTACACATGAAAGTGGAAGGGTTTTATTTTTTCCCTTATCAAACTGAAATAGTTTAAAAAAATATCCGATACGAAATATATATAAGAGTTATTGAGGTATGTATGCTTGGTACACATATATGTTTCAACAACTCATATGTATGAATAGTTAGCTTAGCTTAGGGTAGCTCAGATTGGTCGCGAATTGCATGTATCAGGCAACAGCCCAAGCCGAGGTGTGCCGTGCACCCTTGAGCTAATTGGCAATAATATCGGCCGAGTACCTTAAGCGCTCGCTTTATAGTCCGGTGAAGCTGTTAAGACCTTGCTAGGGCAATGGCGTTGTCAGTTCGAAAAAAAAAGCTTGACACGGTGCTTGAACTTAATATCCAATAAATCGGTAAAGTAATTTGCATCCTTATTGTAGAGTCTAACACTATTGCCTAAAAGTCTATTACTGTTACTGTTATTGAATCTGAGAGACGGGATCACTAATTTGTGATTGTGTCTAGTATTCATAGCACATAGGTCTTTTAACTTTTAGAAACTTTTAAATGTTCCAATACCCTGTCGATCGATGAGGGTTCGAATCACAGTGATTTAGCTTTTGATGAAGGAAAACATTGCCATAAAATCATAGCGTAATGGTGAGAATTTTTTCACATCCGCCTAATTAGCTACCACACTGAAGTTAAGTATTAGTTGCCAAACACCTATAGTCATAGTCCGGTATCTATATTCGAGAGCCAGCTCCCGCTAGGTTTAGCGTATTTAGCATATTAGTTCACATTCGTCAAAGCCATCAGATGAGGTACCATCAAACCTATAGAAACATAAAAATATCATCGACAAATAGTAAAAAACTTTTTGTATAGATTACCTACATCTATTTATAATGTATATGCATTGACTCTTCACTTTTATCAAAACACGGAATATAACGGAATATATTTTATATTGCGCTGTCAACAGTTCAGGTAAGCCTGCAAAATAGAAACAAGTGATTCCGGGCTACGCGCACAACTCAAGTGTTGTGCAGTGAGGAGACAATGTTGCGTGTCGACCGACAGTAGCGCTGCAGTCGAGCAATCACCACCCTTGTTACCCCTCAAACTAAACCTTGTCGAGTACTTAATGATACTTAAGCCGAGCCTAGTGGGAATTTAAACGAAATCCGAAACAATTTTGCATTTGTGACAGCTTTACAAGTGTTCCTCATATGTGGAGATAGCTCTTCGTTATTAAATCGAATGTTGAGCGTTCTCTTAGACTTATTTTTGTTCATTCATAGAACTATTTAATCACAATTTATTGTGATAAAATTATCACAATAATTATTATTATTTATTTTCAAATCATCACCTATTCGAATTATTGTTACGCCCGATCATTTTAATGGTTCACATGTATACACAATGCCAGTAATAAACACTAGCATGACGGCAGCGCTAAAACCAGCTTGGCTATAACTAGCTAAAATGGTCTTCTAGCAACTGCAGTAGGTAATCTTAAGTGAGTACCTCTAAGCCCTGCGAATCAATTCATCATTTATATTGCGCAGTTTGTAGTCAAACTTTAGAATACTTCGCTACAGTCCCAACAGAATAATAAAAGCACTAGTATACATATTCGATAGTTCTTACCTAGAGCATTTAATAACTTCATAATAATTCAGTAGGTGGTAGAGCCACGCTGAAGCTATTACTGGTTTCAGCATTAATGGGTCGACTCGCCCGGAGTACTGCCACCCGATCCTCAGAAACACCCACGTCGAGTAACAGTGCTTGCTTTGTTGCGTTTCATTCGGTCAGTGAGTGCGCCGGAGGCCCACTTCTCCTTACCCCCTCCCCATAACCCCGTTCGCCGTGACTCCCCCCTTCATCTTTAAAAGGCCGGCAATGCACTAGGAACTCCCCTAGTGTTGTCAATGGACAGCGGTGATCACTTACCATTAGGTGCCCCGCCTGTTCGTTTGCCTCTATAATATAAAAAAAAAATGGTTTTTTTTTTCCTCATTTATAATGTTAATTTTTTTTTGGCCTTTTTTTTCCCAATTTTTTTTTTTCAACTTAAAAAAAAAAAAAAATAAAAAAAAAAAAAAAAAAAAAACCCTTCCTTTCTTTTTGGCACACATTTTTTTTTATTTTTTAAAAAATAATTTTAATTTATATAATTTTTAAAAAAAAGGTTTTTTTTTTTTTATACTTGATTCCAAAAAAATTGGCGCTTAACGGAAAATTTTGACGGTAATTTTTTTCCAACCCCGATAAAGAAGTTTCACTTCAAAAAGAAATCCGTAATAATAGTAACCATTATGTATAATTCCATTATTGTTACAACCTCGATTAACTTAATATTCTATTATATTTAATTTCTTATTTTAAATAATTTAGTCGTTGATATTTATATAACGGACCCTTGTTTTATGAATAAATAAAATAATAAAATCTGTATGTTTGTTACGTGACCACTTAAGTAGTTTCCCTGAGATATCTTCTCTCAATATCAGATTAATAAATTGGAGCGAATAATTAAAAAAATACCGTAACGATGCTGTGAAAAGTCACAATTGTTAAACTATCGACCAGTAAACTATCAATTACTAGGACAAAAATCAAGCATATGTCAATAGACTTCATTGTAAGAATAGTTTTTCATATATCACTTCTTGTAAAAGCTTCTATGTAAAGTTAAATCCGAAGAGAGATTTAACTGAAAGAATTTTCAATGGTATAATCTCTGACTGAACATAAAGATAGCGATTACTCGCTTTCCACTTTCCTCGTGCATCCGAGAGGGCTTCCGCATCGACGGACGAACTTTTAATTTTCGCTTGCAAAAGAGTTTTTCTTTTTTTTTGCGAATTTTGATATGAACGGAAACGCCACGTCCGCCGGAAAGATCGATTCGTTCATTACGGGAGAGCGGCACTCGCGAATTTGCAATTCTAATACTTGTGATTTCGCTCCCTTCCATTTTTCAATTGCCCGGAATTTATTTCCAGAGAATTATTTGATTAAATTTCCGATATTTTACAAAAGTTATTCATTATTATGGATAGATTGAACGAGTTATTATACGAAATATTTTTATTTGGATCTTACTTTAAGTGGATAATTTGATTAGTTAATTAATCAAAAATAATAAAAAAATAAAAATATAGTAAATACCATCTATCACCCCGTTAAAATAAATGTTACAATAATCACGTATGGCGTCGATGCGGTTAGGGATGCCAATAAACACTTCGTAGATACTGTCACTATGTATTTGGGCAGAGCTTCGCCTTACAATAATGCGTAAATATCACCGACACCTTGCCCTTTAAAGCCGATCTATGTAAGTCAAAGCCATTAATTACTATTTACACATAATTCCACAAAATAAATTAAATAACATAAGAATTAATTATCGGGTCGATCGCATCGGAAGATTCAACATCGATCTGATGATGCTCCGTGAAGGAGCGAAACACGTGTTATCGATTGTCGTGATTACACGTCAATCTGCAACATATTTTAATTAATTTATTGATAATTATTATATTTATATTAATTAATTATATATTGTATATATGTGTATAAATGATATATTGATTCTTTTTTGTTGCAGTTAGACGTAGTAGTATTCAATCAATTCCAGGCGGAATTTCAAAGTAGCGTCAACTATAATATTGATAATTGTTGGAGGTGTAGCAAGAAGTCCAGCCGCCTGGGAGTTTTTATCGAAAGCGCTGCGTAACCCCTTGGAGATATAAGAAAACAATTAAGATAATAAACGGCACAGACGACATTGCGGATATCAGCTAGTTAAAAATAAAAGGTACTAAAGGATCGACTATGATCCTTCTAAAAATCACTTGGGCAACATTATCGATGAGTATTTTTTAATTTTACATGACAGTCATCCCACGTCTTAATAACTAGAGATTTGTTGGCGCAATGGTAGGAAGATCTACTATTGAGTTAAAGGGTACTGCGTCGGTTCTTCACGCACGACTTTTATGTGCTGAGCATAATTGTTAGTTACCATAATTAAACTATCCTTAATTTGGAATTTAGAGGTCATAAGTAAAATTGTCTCATAATATTAATATACAGTGGAACCTGGTTAATTGGGATTTCAAGGCACCAAGAATATTGTACCATTTATTGAGGGTTTCCATTAATCCAGTTTTTCAATTAGGCAGGTTTAAAATTATAGTTGTCTCATTTACAGAGGCTCCCTCTTATAGAGGTCAAAATGTACGGCTATTCCATTTATGCTATGCTGCCTACACAGTTCATCACGTGACTTTCCACAATCATAATCTGATAGAAGTTTTAATTTTTCAGATACTGATAACGTTTTATATTTACGTTTGGGCATTTTGTACGCTTTTACTCCCTTTTTTTTAGGTCAAAACCTGAGATAGTACTGGCAAACAAAGCGTGTGCGAAATATATTCTAATGTTTGTAAAGAAAAGTATCAAAACCTGTCCCAACCCGATCGATTTGTCTCATTTACAGAGGGAATTGAGCTACAGAGTCCCAATTATAAAGGTAATCATCGAATAGTTCCTAGAAATCCGGGACCTCATTGCAACTATCAATAATAGAGGTATCCAGGACCATTTATCCAGGTCCCATTTAACCAAGTTTCACTGTATTTAAATTTGACAAATCTTTCACTAATACAGAACAGAGTATGTCCATCTAATATGTCCATTACAATACATTAAAAAAATCAAATTTGTTGACACAAAATAATCATAATATCTTTATATCAAAAGCTTATACCGTCCTCCTTATTAAAAACCGCACCTGCCATAATTGCCTCGCAATCAAATTGAATAAGTCATTTCGTAGAATTTAAGTGTTATTGTTAGACCCTTTCACATGGGGTAGATTGAGATCTTCTGTTACAGCCCAGCTTTTATCTATCTGTCACTGATTACTGTTACATAATTTATACTGTTTGTTTATTATTGCGTTATTATTTTCAACTAGTACTATATTGCCTAGTTCGTTTATGCGTGGGTAATAAATTGTAATCATCTACAATAAATACTAATATCAATACAAAAATCTTCGAAATCAAAAAAGAACACTCTAGAATTCTCTACGAACGCCACGAATAAATTTATAGTACAGACTAGCGGGCCCGGCAGACGTTGTCCCGCCCTGATTATAAAAAAATCCTGGACAAATTATATACAAAAACGTTCCTCATGAATCATTTTATCCACTGGTGAAAACCGCATAAAGATCCGTTCAGTACTTTTTGAGTTTATCGCGAACAGACAGACAGACGCAGTACGGGACTTTGTTTTATACTATGTAATGACGATAAGGCAGCGTAGTGACTCACTGGTGCACGCACATATTGAAGTCTTATTGCTCCGAGTGTTGTTTACAAACACATTATAAAATAGGATGACCCAGAATTTCACCCGTTTTTCAAACGGTATTCAATATCAAAAATATATATAATGACTAGCTTCTGCCCGCGACTTCGTCCGCGTGAAATAGTTACTTTGGGCTAACGCTAATACGCAGTGGAAGCTCTCAAAAGGAAAAGATCCCGATTTTGAAACATTCTTTATTGATGCTCCTCTGCTATCGGTCTTATTTTTTTTTTTTTTTTTTTTTTTTTTTTTTTTTTTTTTTTTTTTTTTTTTTTTTCCTCCCCCTTTTTTTTTTTTTATTCCTTTCCTCCTTTTTCTCTCCCCCCCCCTTCCCCTTTTTTTTTCTTTTTGATATATAGCCCATAGCATTCCTTGGTAAATGAGCTATCTAACACCGAAATAATGTTTCAAATCAGAACAGTAGTCCCTGAGATTACCGCGTTCAAACAAATAAGCTTTATAACATTGGTATTCTCGTAGATTACTACTTTTCTCTCATACCTAGCTCGAGCCGTCATTCAATTTACAGTAACTTTTGATAGAGCGTACCGATTTTAATGAAACAAAGACTAAGTTACTCTCGAGGACATGCTTTATGATTATTGGTGAGGTTTTATTGTGAACCCAGTACTTTAGCGTGATGCGTGTTCATACAAATAGAAAGACAGACAGACAGA
This sequence comes from Antheraea yamamai, assembly GCA_036509395.1. Lineage (NCBI taxonomy): Eukaryota > Metazoa > Arthropoda > Insecta > Lepidoptera > Saturniidae > Antheraea > Antheraea yamamai. Next base: position 20,914,581 of record AP028424.1, read on the forward strand.
AAGTTTAAAAAAATGATTGAAATGTATTCTATCACCTGACAGACAGTTTTAATAAAACAGACAGACACTCCTCTTTTAAAACACGTAATTCCTAGACACCTGCAATAATTTTTTTCACGAAAATCTAAAAAGTGCAGACACTTTAGATTTACATTCTTATTATATGTAGAAGGAGATAGAAGATATCAAAAATCAAAAATTGATTTGCTCTCTAAAGATTTCCACCGTTCGTTTTATCAGATACCTAATAACGTTGTCCCGCCCCGATAATAAAAAAAACATTGACAAATTATAAACCACCTCGTGAATCACTTTATCTACTGGTGAAAATCGCATAAAAAACCGTTCAGTAGTTTTTGAGTTTATCACGAACAGACACACAGACGTGGCAGATGACTTAGTTTTATAATATGTAGTGATATTCATATAGATGGATTAGTGTTACTAATGACAGTTCAGTTTTGAGTTTTGAAGCTTACACAAGGAGCGACATTATGAGTGAATCTACTAGAGGAGCATAAACACAGGTTAGACTATGAAAAGTACTATACGGATCGTTGTATCCCCTTTTTTTTTAAATTATAAACGATATTGCATTACCACTGATATTTGATTATCACATAGGTGACATAACACCACCATGGGATCAGTGCCGCATTTCAGTGCGTTAATATAAAAAAATGAGTGCGTGTAACCGTCACACGCTATTGAAGTAAAACTTGTTATTGAAGTTCCGAATTAGCTGATAGATGACACTACAAATAATGAAGCTTGGATTTAATTTGTTACTTACTTACATTGAAACCAGATGGCAGCACGGTCACGCGCCCATATTTACATTATTAATTGTATTGTATGATTTTTATTCTATATTCTATATATATCTATCTATTCTATGTATAGATTCAATTTACAATTTCTGATAAAAAAGAAAATTACGAAAATCTTCGGTTGATTTGTTTATAAACGATTTATTAACAAAATCAAAAATTTTTAAAAACCGGATGATACAGAAACGTGACGCCATATTGCCCGTAACGGACTTCCCTTGCATTGTTGCATGGAGGTCCATGTCGCGTCTAAAGAAGTTTTACTTGAAAAAATAAAACAATATCATCGAAAAGTATTATATTGTAGTTACAAAAATTATAAGAAATTATTACGCATGAACTAAGCGTTCGCTACACTTATGGTTTCAGGCTGTTGGTGATTGTTAATTGGCTCCTCCCCTGGGAGGACTGCGATACCCTCCGTAACAGTAACTCCTAAATACAAATAGTTACGCATGAGTAAACAATTGTTGTGTAATTCGATTTCTCTTTGTGACATTTTTCGAATACAACAAAACTGAGTAGATAGTTATAGCTCATCTACAGTTACTTTAAAGTTTCAACGTTGATGGTATGTGAAAATGTAACCCTGTCCAATTTTTTTTTAATTTACAGCGCGTCTATATATGCGAAAGAAATAAGAAAAACAGTTGACAAGTAGCAGAAATGCTACTTTCGGCGGAGCAGTTGTAGTGTCGACTAGGCAGTCCTTGCTGCCCCGGCCAAAAGGTGTAAGAAGGTAGGTACCACGGGGTTTTAATCCGTGCTAATCGGACATAACCCAACCTCAGCTGCCCGATGAAATAGAGATACGTTAGGGATTTCTCTATGAAAAAAAAGGAGAAATGGTACTGAACCCTTTTATCGTTACCTATTTATTTGTACTAATCATCATTGAAATTTGACCACAATAAGGCGTACAAACATTTTTCTTCATATGTTAATTCGTAGATAATTTATGTATTGACTATTGTAGATTATACAAGTAAGAAGTGGGAAGTATGATGATCAGAGACTTATAATTAAAGACTCGGACTCGTCGATGCTATGCTAGTTTTTTCCATATTATTTTTATTCATAACACCAAAGCTCATCAATAGCTTCTAAACCAACAAAGAGGAACAAAATCTGTTGACAAACAAAGAAAAAAGGTTGACCTTTTTTATCTGTGCCTATTTCGATATATATCTGGGGTATAACAAGTACTAGTGAATTTTTTCATAGGGAAATAAGTAATGCGAACCTCTAATTACGAATTTCGAAATATAGTATATCCCTAACGACTCTTTATTTTCAGTTAACGTTTAAAGGGTTACTTACATTAATTCACTTACTAGTTACTAGTAAATGAGAACAAAATTAAAGGTACGCACGTAACTAATAACAACTTCATAGGGGATAAGAAATAATAAAAACTTTAAGATAAGTTACAGACAGCTCAGATAATACATGTAGCTCCCTTGATACTACATTACAAGCATAAAAGTGAACGAATTCACAAACAACAGCTAGTGCGTGATAAATGTTTATTGATTAGTGTATAACCAATCATCCAAATCATCTGAGAATTAATGTAAAACATGATTATTTCACTTATCCCGTAATTAAAAAAACAATCAGTAAAAGTTGCCCTTTTAAAGGTTTTGGTCAGTTGATTTCTGATAAATTTCGTATTTAATGCATTTCTGCTACCGTAATTTCTCTTGTAATATAAAAAGGAACATATTTTACTGTGTGGGATTTAATAAAGTGTAATATTTGTGGGTATGCGACGTCGGCAGTCTGTAAGAACCGTTTAGGTTCGGAGGGCAATTTTTAATTTGACGACATAATGTCATAACTTTAAAATTAAAGTGATTTATTACGAATAAAGAATAATAACCGACTTAATATTTGACAAGAATAAACTATAACAATATGTATAAGAATGTATATAGATAGGTATATATAAGTATATTGATTTTACCAGCAAAATAATCATAGAGATCGGTGGCGTAGTTTCTGAGACAGTCGCGAAATCCTCGTCAATCTTTTTAACCGTTCTGAACATAGATATAAGTTTTTAGCTTGCTTGTAATATAGTCAAAGATTTTTATACAAAACAAACTTGAAATATTAATATATGTATCTGAAATAGATATTTATTTATCCTTAAATGTCTTGACAATATTTACATATCATTACATAGTATAAAACAAAGTCCTCTGCCACATCTGTCTGTCTGTCTGTTCGCGATAAACTCAAAAACTACTGAACGGATTTTCGTGCGGTTTTCAACAGAAGCTACAGTAATTTATAAGGAACGTTTAGGTATATAATTTGTTAAGGTTTATTTATTATCAGGGCGAGACAACGTCCGCCAGACCCGCCAGTATACATATAAACCTAACTTTTTGACATTCTATTAAAAAGTTTGGAGAGGACTGTATTTAAGGTACAGTAAGAGATCAAAGAACGCCTCCCTTTTTAAAATCGATTGAAAACTGTGTCATATTTCGATGATAGTAAGCTTACATAAGTTTTTTTTTTCGTTAATTACAAGGTCATAAAACTATTAACAAAAACGTAAGAATAACTCTAGGTAATTCCTCACTGCAGAAAAATGAGAGAATGTCGATATGTTATCGAAAGTTTTAGAATATGTAACGCTGCAGTGGAACAAAGGGGCCCACGGGGACTATTAACCGCGTTTAACTGAAGCGAGGGTCGAACAATAGAACGATCATGGGCCTTAATTTTATTACAGATTTTTAGCTAGTGCTTATCTTGCGTTGTTTTGAGTTAGTTACAGACAACCCTCACAAGATTTGTTTCTTCTATTGACACGACAAAATTATTATTCCTAATGGTAAATATAAAAAACCCTATTTATTTCTACTACATTGTTATACTGTTACATAATTAACATACAATTTTTTTATCATTAATTATCGTAGACTCCTCTTCAGGTAAAGGCCTCCTCCAGAGAAAGCCAAGCGTCGCAACTTCGTACAATATCTATCCAGCTCCTACCAGCTATAGTATGTAATTCCTCTTTCCATCGAGCTTTGGGCCTACCTATACTACTATATCCGTGAGGCCTGTTCCACATAGTTATGATTTTTGTCCATCTGTTATCTGGGATGAATTATATGTCCTGCCCATTTCCATTTTAAACTGCGAGCGAAGAATAGAGCATCTATTATTTTGGTTTTCTCTCTTTTTTTGTACCGTATTCTGTCTTTCAGTGTTATATTTAGTGAGCTGCGTTCTAACGCTCTTTGATGTGATTTAAGCTTCCTATTCATAACGTGGATATTCGACTCCAAAAAATGGTAAATTTAGAAGAAGAAAAGAAAGAGATTCAGATAGAGAGCTATCACGATCCAGTTGTCGATGTGAACTCGTTTCTTGTTCACCATTTTATTTTTTAAAGAAGTAATAAGTATTTGCTATTGTTATTGTATCTTGGTTTGAAATATTGTAGCAGCAGTTTACTTTATATGAGGGTCTTTTTGGTTTTTAATCTTGTAATGTGGTTTAACCGCTGGAATGACAATTCGATGTTCATAAGTTCAAACCGCAGTATGCACTGAAGAATTTTTCGTAATTCACGTACATTTAATATTTTTTATTGATAAATAAAAATATAATATAAATATAATATCATTGAGTAACACTATCATCGATGGTGAAGGAACACTTCATGAGAAAACCTGAACCTGAGAAATGTTCTTGAGGTATCATAATATGTGGGAAAATAGAACTCCGAAGAAAATAGTACTTCGAAGAAAATAGAAGGCCGGTGAAGCTGTTAAGGCCTTGCTAGGCCAATAAGTAGTCAGTTCGAAAAATTGAAATGTGTACTTTTGTAGAAGATTTTACTCGTATGAGGATTTTAGTGTTACGTATACAGAAATAGCTCTGTCCGCCTTTTACCGAGGCTTTCATTTGTTATAAAACTTGAATTCACGATATATAAACCCTAGCTGTTTTTGCTATCATAGTAAGGGGCACGAGTCTCTACTAACGATTTCACATGTTTACAACTAGATTTACAATGATGTCATTGTTGTCGTGTTTACTTGTTTGCTCTAGTGATTGTAGGCGCACACAAACAAAAATGTACTTTGTATTAATTGCACAAGAGTCATTTTTCGAAATCGTCGGTTATCCGCGTACAGAACTTATTTGCCGATGATGTTATCCCAAAGTAGGGTCCAGAAGCAGCGATGCTGTTTATTTGTCCTAAATATTATACTTTGGAGTTATTTTTATTTTGGATTTGTTTGTGTGAACTTGTAATAGTATGTGTTAATAATAATGTTATTGTCAAAGTTGTTGAAGTAATAATTTGAGTTAGTTCTTCTATGTGATGAAAATAATATTATATTTCGTCGTAGGTCATTGTAATTAAGGATGAGTATGAAATTGTTGTGTTTGGTTAGTCTAGAGCAGTCAACCTGCGGTCCGCCGGGTCTCTGTGGTTGGTCCACCCGATTATCCTTTATTTTCAATTATTTAAATTTCATGCCCATCTGAAAGACTATGATTACGCTGAGTAAATTATATAGATCCCGAGCGCAATGCGTTCCTTATGATATAAGGGTTATACCAATCTTGTTTTATTGGACAACCATTTTTTACTACATTAATACCTTGTTAATTTGAAATTACGTTTTTTTATTTTAATACCTAAATATTTGTAGTTTGCGACCCGCGACACCATGAGTGAAACGTGAAACTGGTCTAGAGCAAACTAGATATGGCAAACATATGACCGTGTATGATTTTGTTTCAAACATATTTTTATGTCTATAGAAATAATTTGTAAAAGCTTGCGTACAAAATGAGCATTTTACCTTCTGTTAAATGAATTTTCCCTATATACATTCGACCAATAGCGTCTTCATCCGCGTAAAACTGAAATATAAAATGTAATAGCAATAAACTATAGCACAGCACTATATAACATTCGCTGAGTATTTGTAAAAATGATAGCATAGAAACCTGGCATAAATTTCAGTTTTAAAAATATCATAAAAATAATTGTTTAATTTTGAAGTGACAACTTCTTTAGGCGTGTTGAGCCGTACTTTTTTGGCAGGAGATGAACTTACGATTTTGCATCATACATGCTAGTAAGCGTGATTGACCGTATTGCACTTGCACGGCTTGCGTCAGACTAGCGGCGCGTAGTATAGTAGCCTGTGTACACCTAATATTTATACTTTGTATTGAGACTGTGCAGCTCATCATATGTTTGGTTAATTCATGAACTGTATAAAAATTTATATAATTTCTGTTAGGAGTGCCAATAGATGTGAAAACCTGACTAAAGATAATAATTTCAATATACAAATTATGACATTTAAATAATTTAGACTATAATCGATTTCAACATTCAAAAGAGAACACAGTTATTCCATTGTTTTCACTTCTATCGACAGTCCTTAATGCCTCGCCTTTTTTGAACAATAACATTAATGACAACGTTCGTCCAGTTCGTTCATAAAGTGTGTTTTAATGCTCTTCACACAGAAATTAGTGTCATATCCCTGCAAAATCATATGTAAATAAAAACAGCAGCACTGACATCGCCCCATGAATTAAAGAAACAATAGTACAACAGTGAAATAAAGGCGGCGACATTTGGCGCGTCAAATTGCACCGTTTGATCAGCCCTTTGTCCGCCTTAAGACTATTAGAGCAACAAGATTATACAGGAGGCGCGCGCGCACCCGACCGCCCGATGCGATTACTGCATCCCCCTTTAGCTCCCTCTAGCCCCCGAGTTTGCACCTCGGACTTTCCGCGAGCCGCAACCCCTATTTATTCTCTAACTGGATTTGCCAATTCTTGAGCGATAAAATGCTGCTCATTGACATATTTTCTTCTATATCTATACATATAATAAGAATGTAAATCTAACATGTCTGTACTTTTTCGATTTTCGTGAATAAATTTGTTGCAGGTGTCTAGGAATAAGTAATAGAATACATTGCAATCATTATCAGAAATGTTTGTCTGTCTGTTTATTTGTATAAACTCGCATCACTGCTAAAGTACTGAGTTCACAATAAAACCACATCAAGAAAATCATAAAGCATATCTTCGAGAATAACTTAGTCTTTGTTTCATTAAAATCGGTCCACTCTATCAAAAGTTATTGTAATTTTAATGACGACGCGGCGTAAGTACGAGAGTAAAGTAGATAAGTAAATGAAATATTCAGATCGCTTTATTAATCACTGTTTTACATAAGGTTCCACGCGGACGAAGTCTCGGGCACAGCTGGTATTTTAAATATTTAGAAAACCAACATAAATAATAATACAGTGTAATAATTACGATAACAGGCATGCTGACATTAGTAGATGACAAATAAACCAATTGTGTTTCATGTACCATTTTCTTGCGTAACCCTGTTTTTTTTCATATTTAATTAAAACTGTCATTATTATAGTGTATGATTTATGCAGCATCAAATAAGAGAACATTGAACGCTCGTCCTAACAGAGATTAAGGCCAGGACGTTAAAATGAATAAAATTATATTTGTCGGGGAAAGGTCAGGGTGAGCGGAAGGCTCGTTGCGTAGTTCTGGTCCCATGGCGATTTAGGATTTAAATCCAGTCGAGCAGTAATTAGTTATAATCGGATTGTGAATGCAATGCAATGAGTAAATCGGATATAGTAACGACCGGCAGGTTTGTTGGCAGACCCGGTCTCCTCGAGCGTCCCCAATAGAATGCCTCGTCCTCAAAATCAGCTCTTTTACATTAACCCCCACTCTCGTGCCCCACTCCCAATATTTAGATGTAGTCACGGTATCGTCATTCTTAATCTAATAAACTACTCTTAGTAGTAAAGTGATAACAAAATTTAATAAAATTATCCTTTGCTACGACATATTCTTCTTTTTAAATGTATTTTTTGGTAAAATGAAAAACTCGGTAATAAATTAAACTTATCACAGCGTCATTTTAGCCACCACACAAACGATTTCGAACTTTAATACAGACCGATATAGTAAGTTCTTGTATAGCACGGCACAATGGACTTCGCATCGGAAACATCGGAGTACTGCGACATGGCAAAAAGAACGTACTCCCAACGGACTTGTTACCGTGTAACTGGTAGTTTTGATCAAACGTATGTGTTATTGTTTCTAATATGATATCCCGAGAGACGAGGTTTGTAGGGTGACGGCTTCCTCTGGATATTTTAAGTTCACCTTCAAACCTTTTACATCGATTCTAGCATAACAGTTAATTTTAATTTAGAACCAACTAAAATACTAAAAGAATTTTTTACATACTTAACTCTAGAATGTTGACTATATTCATAAGATACATGTGCATTCATTTAGGAGTTTTTGGCGGGATCTTGGAATGTAATGTTGTGGATTTTATATTTTGTTCGTAATGTTGTCTTGTTTCACTCTATATTTTGTACTATTGGTGGTGTTTTACGTAGTATAGTTTGGTTATTGTGCATAAGTGAAGTGGATGAGAAATCATATCAAGGAGCATGGATTCTGACTTGCCACAAAAACTCCCTGGAAAGATCTAACAAGACGACCACCATCTTGTTAGTTCATTGAAATGATCGCAAGAAACTTATAATATCATTACTATTTCCACAATAGGAGTAATAATTTACTAGAAGATCGGTAGCCAAAAATAAATTTAAAAGATACATGTAATGTATAGTAATTACATCAACACAGTAGAACGGCAGTGTATGAATTGAGTCGACAGTTTCTCCCACGCGAACCATTGCCTAGTTCACTGATTGATGAAGTCTGCGAATGCCGTAATTCGCAAATTGCACGCGTGCCCCTTGTTAATCCCACCCGGGCTACTGATTTGGAAACTAACAGTTTTTTAAGGGTCGATGATTTCATTACGAACAATTTTTGTTTGAGACTACACGACACGAATACGAAGTAGGTAACCAATATTATAATACCTAAATATTTTTATTTTAAACTACTTATAGAAGATAATAATATTGTGTACTAAAACACACCAAATTATGTTTCACCGGAATATTTTTGCAAACACTATCAATTCAGGAGCATTACTTTTAAACGACCATACTTATGCATTTAGAGTTCACTCTAAATTTAAATAAACTTTCATATATTTTTCACATTTAAATAATCATTCATAAAAAAATCAAAATCCAAAATATTCAATTTAGGCCCTGAGTAGGCACTTATGAACATCAAAACTACCACCGGTTCGAAAAGCAAGCCAGTCATTGAGAAGAATCGGTAAAAAAGTCGATCTCTCGCGATCTGGTTTATACATAACATATTTTTATAGATTTATTAGTGGGAACGGCGGACGTTGTCCTGCCTTGATAATAAAAAAAATCTAAAAGTCACCCGCAGCGCCACCTACCGGCTCCATTTGCATCCAATCTAAACCATTTTCGGATTCACTGGAACACGCACAAAAAATTTCATCAAAATCGGTCCAACCGTTTAGGAGGAGTTCAATAATATACACACGTACAGAAGAAATTTATATATAAAAGATATAGTCGCATTTGTTTTTGGCGGATGCACAGAATGATGCCTCATTTCCAGACGTTACCATCATCCACATATTGTACAAAATACTTAAACGCATTCACGAACCTGAATTACGAAATACCATGTTGTACGCGAATAAAGAAAGCAACAGAAGCGTTGTTAGTTAAGATAACATACAGTAACGTGAAGTATATAAGAACTATCATACAACAGCGGTATAATTTGGCGAACTCTATAAATCCACTAGAATTATTATTGCTAACCATACTTATAACATTAGAGTTTAATAAACCAAACAAAACGCTATATTGATCGCTTATAACGAGAGAAACTAAAGCCTTGTTACCCAAAACAACAATAACAAATATTTAATTAAATAAAATTCCCAAACTCGTGAAATCTTTGATTTCCTACCGAAAATGTGAAATCCAGATTAGCGAAACATATAGTTTATGTTAATTGAATGGGCGATATAATAAAATAGAATAATAGAAGGCATGCGTATCGATCATACCAACTTATTCAAGTCACGTCGATATCGTCTGTGATACTGGAATAAATATGGAGAAAAACGCTACAGTTTCAGACAGGGGATCGGAGGGCGGGCGCGGTGTGAGCGGGAAGACTCCTGATTGGATTACCTGCCCCCTTGAGCTGCAAACACTTCGTTACGACACAAAGAGTATAACGAACTGATATTAAATGACCTGTACATTGACCGAGGTCTATCATATCATACTTATTTTCTGTCTCGTAACATTTGCATATCGCCTAGTGCAGTGGTCGGCAAACTGTAGCCGCGAGCCGCATATATTTCACAAAGTGTTTATTACAGACACGGAATATTATCGATTAATTGGCTTGTTAGAGACGAGTAAACATCTATGAAACGCAAGCCTACAGAATGAGGCACATTTTTAGAAAACAACAATAGCCCGACTAGTCGCTCGCAAAAATGACATATAGAGCAAAAGCAAGCTCGAGAGTGTAGGTACTTTCAATCCTAATTATTTTGATAAAAATATATCTATCTACTAAGCAAAGCTTAAGTTAAAAAGAGGCTCTTTGAATACATTTCTGTTTTGTATTATTTATATTTGGCTCTTTTGGATGACCAGTTTGCCGACCACTGGCCTAGTGTATTCTCTATCTAAATGTTGTGTATTATATTGATTATTAATCTATAAATAAAGATCAATTCCTGAATAAGTACGCGTAAGTAAGATTAAGCGCATTACCTCAGAATAGCTAGTTCTATTTGGTATTTTTTTTGTGTGTCTAAAATTGTCAAGTTTATATAAAAGAAAATATTTGAAAAATCGTCCGGAGAAGTGAACAATTTTGCATTAAAAAATCACCAGTTATAAAAGTGAACGAGTGAGATAATAAATACAGTAGAGAGATCTTCAAAAATATTTACAGAACTGACAGATTCACCTTCAGCCACTCAGTTGGCATTTTATTTCATGACTTGGTCGAAATGTAAAGATTTGCTCTTCTTTTCTTCCTCAGTACTCCGATGCGAAGCCAGGGTGGACAGCTAGTGTCAGAGCCGTAGTTGGGTGGAGGGGGAGGCATTTTGGGGCAATGCCCTACCTTAAAAACACCTAAAACTAAGATAAATGAATGTAATTAAATTGTTTATTCATAGTTTGAGATAAAAAAAAATAGCGATAGGTATTTAAACTTTTCCGAACATACCACAGTTCGTGACATACGAGGGCAGATCAATTATGATATTTTTTTTACTTTCGCCCTACCTGTAAATGCTACCCTAGTTGAAATTCGATTCTAGCTACAGTCCTAGCTAGTCTTTCTAATAAAACCTTGGTAGCGATTTATGTTGTTAGCGCTTGTAATAGATAAGTATAATGACTCATCGGCCGTGGAAACCAAAAACAAACAATTAAAAATAGCTCGGACGTTGTCGAATCGTTTGTATAATGAAATGATCCTTCCAGAAATTTCTGCCTCTCTTTATTTAAAGGTATATAAGTGCGACACATTGCATCCGAGTTTAGATCTATTCAAGATAGTTGAGCGATTAGGTACGAAGGGGAACAAAAGGAAAAAATATCAAGCCAACTGCGAATAGCACTATAAGGGTTTAAGTGTAATTGTGTGATGAAAACTTTATTAGACGCGTTGAGCGGTATTTTCTTGGCAGGAGATAAATTTATAATCTCGCGTTATGACATGCTAGTAAGCGTGACCGACCGAATTGCATTTGCGCGGCTTGCGTCAGACTAGCGACGCGTCGTACTCGTATGTGTACATCTAATATCTTATCTTTGTCGTACTGTGAAGATATGGAATCGCCTCCCAGCCAGTATGTTCCCTTTCTCTTTGACATAGGGTCCTTCAAACGAGGCGTGAAGAGGCGCATGTGCAGGTCGGTATGATAGCGACGACTGCCGTTGGTATTTAACACTGACAGTCGCCATTATTTAAGGACTGTACTTTACATCAGGTACCGAACAGCCATTTGCCGAACAAGTTAACATAAATTTTTTTAAATTAAATTAAAAAGTCTATAACAATTATTCTGAGTGCCAATAGATGTGAAAGAGGGACTAATGATAATAATTTCAATTTACAAATAATAGAATTTAAATAATTCACACTATAAATATTTTGAAATTAAAAAAACCCAGTTTTAATTCCGTTGTTTTTAGTTTTCACTTCTGTTGGTAGTCCTTATGAGTGCCTCGACTTTTTCTTTTTTTTTTTTGCCTTTAGATTAGTCCTTGTTACCAAAATATAGAGGTAAAAAAATTAGAAACAGTTTTCGGAACCTCGGCCGATGTAATCGGTACTTAAGTATACGAGTAGAGTCAATACTCTTCTAATATATATAATAACGAAATATATAATATCGAAGTTTTCCTGTTATTTTACTAGACGGTGGTAGTAAAATAAGAGTCGAATAAGTATAGTTTCTTGGTCAACATACATATAAGTTAATATAGAATATTTAAAATAAGTAACGATCTACAATTAATTATTTGGTTACTCATGGGTTCTTAAACCAGAATGATACTATCAATTCTAATCATTTAAAATTTTGCTTATGTACATAAAATTATAGAGATATGTCGTTGTGCGTGCATTACTGAAAAACTATGGGATAGAATTTGATCATTTTTTTTAGTTTTACTTAGGCATTTGGTCCTTAACAATTTTTTTATCAAGATAGCTTAATTAAATACCAAGTTATTAAAGTTTTAAGGCGCTATGATTGTTATAAACAGCGGTCAGTGATGTATTTCGAATTAAAACTTCTTCAGGCGCGACTAGGAGGTAACTGGACGACAATGCAACGGAAGTCCGTTACGGCAATATGGCGTCACGTTTCTGTACCATCCGGTTTTTAAATATTTTTGATATTGTCAATAAATAATTTATAAACAAATCAATAAAAATTAAAAAAATACTAAAAAATATTAATTTGAATAATAAAAATCATACAATAGAATGAATTATATATACATATATGAAACAAACAAAAGTATGAAACAAATTAAATCAAAACTTTACTATCTGTAGTGCCATCTATCAGCTAATTCGGAACTTAAATAACACAGGAAATATTATTAGCAACTCTCTGTTATAAAATAAATAAAACATAGAAAAGTACAAATAGATTACTTTTTTATAACGCCAAAGAAGTTTTACTTCAATCGCGTGTGACGGTTACACGCAATCATTTTTTTCTAGTTGTAGTGAAGTAGGGCAAACGCTATGGTGCTTATATTTCTTCGGTTGTATGTAAAATATATTTTCAGGATACTAAACGACGCGGCCAGCTAATACTAAATACAGTTGATCTGACATAAATGATGCCCAATCTAATAGCCAGTATGAAAGTCCTAAAGCAAATTATGTAGTCCCAGTTTTGTGTAAATATAGTTTCAATATAAGAAACTGAATGTTAATACAAGTTTGTGTTGAGGTAGCATTGAGTTGATAAAAATTAAAAAAAGAAATATCCAACATTGACACGAATAACTTCTCTTCACTTCTTCACGTCTTCACTCATCAGTTACACTTAAATAATGTGTGGTGTGGTTTTCATATCTATTGACTCTCGAAGCAATAATTATATACATTTTTATAAAATCTATTAATCAATCAAATGTATGATGAGCTGCAAAATATCAATATTACATGTACACAAGCCCTACTATAGTACACGTCGCTAGTCTGACGCAAGCGCATTACGGCCGGTCATGTTTACGTAGCATGTCATGACACGAAATTATAAATTTATCTCCTGCCAAAAATACCGCAAAACGGGCCTAAAGAAGTGTCCACTTAAAAAAACTTAATAAACCTGCCTACACTCACGGCGCTACGCCACAATGATAACAAAAATAGGTATAAAGCAGAAATTCACGCGTAAACGCAAAGCACAATGATTGGCCCGACCACTGAATACTAAAAAGGATAATTTGAAAGGATTACAAAATCGGCACATGGTTGAATGAATGACAATTGTTTAGTCAGGTCCCGGGTTCGATTCTCGCTCATCAGCCGCCCGGTGGCGGTTCATTACGCGTTATGTTATTCAAATTTATTCACTTTGCCTTCGGCGCGGGGGAGCACTGTTATATTTATTGATGAATTATATCTATGCTTAAAATCTACTGTACAGCTTGCAATTAAATCCCCTGATATATTTTATACATATATGACCACACGTTATCATTATTTATTAAAAGATTTTAATAAAAACAAAATAAATTAGGTATATATAAAAACCACCTAAATTTGAGACGGACTCTTGTATCGAGGGTTCCGTATCGACAAACGATACATTTGTGTAACTATCTGTTATATAAAAATGTTATGTAAAAATGTGGTCGATCACGGGGCTATTTATCATCAGGTACGAAATTCAGAAAGTTTCATTCAATATCTTATTGAAAATATTAATTTATCAAAAATTAGTGGATTATAAATTGCACAAATACAAAGCTAAATAAAAATATTGAGGTTACATAACTGGCAGTGTACTATGCTCGTTTGCTTCAATGTACTCCTACACAGTAGAAAGAATTACAGAGAGAGAGAAAGAGAGGAGAAGATACATGATGTGGCGCATAACGCTTTTGACTTACGTGACGATTTTTATAAGTCAACTCATATTGCATACCGCGTTAAGGAACTTTGCTCCCAATAATATAATGTAAAATAGAATAAGTATTGTATAACAAAGTCCTTTTATGTGTTTGTCTGTATGTTCTCTTAGTTTTTGTAAATTACGCATGAAATTTTGATACGGTTCTTACTATCGTTAAGAGAATTTCTTTAATATAATATAGTAAAATATAGTAATAGAATATAGTAAACGTGTATTATATTTATACAAAATAGGGAACAGTCGACATATTTTAACAAACTTGGGAGTTTAAATTTTCAAGCGCTCACATTGATAACGCTTAAATACCTTATGAGATATATCAATATAATGTACTACAGAACTAATTGTACATCCAAAGTGCATACAGAAAAGTCTACTATAGTATATGCCTATCCCCTAAGAATCAATCATAATGATTGTTCAACTTTAGAAAAATATTAAGAAGCAATTGGTTATTTATTTACAATGCTGTTTTTATCAAAATAGTGTTATTCCTTATTCAGTTCAATCTGTCCTTTACGTAGAGTTTTAGAGAGAGAATTTTGATTAAAATTACTCTTTACAACTTTATTATTTTAATGAATGTCTTAGAAAATATTACGTATTTAAAATAACAGCCAACAAAAAGAAAGTTTTTGTATAAAGATTCTTATATAACTACTATGATTTCGATGAACTGTAAATATCTAAGCGCAAAAAAGTAAATCACAATCGTGTACACTACAATTGAACAAACTTTGACTCTTGTATCTATAACCGATTTTACAAAAAAATAAAACGAACAAGTTGAAAACAAAAATTATATAGGAGCATAATATATTGGTTATTTTTCATTGCAGGAATTTGGATCGTAATCGACTCGGTGTCCTTGAACGCAACTATATGGATTACTAGCATATAATATATAAATAATGACAGCATATTAGTACAACTCAGATTTATACAAATTATTCTCAGGTGGCAGGGGTTTTTCCAACTTAACACTTGTCCCTAATTTTTTGATAGTTTAAGCAGCGTCTCTATAAAGTATAACCCACGTGTTATTCTGATATATACTTATATATAAGCTATATTACTATATCGTTTTATCAAAATCCATTCACCAGTTTTTGTTTGAAAGAGTGGCAAATACCAATCTATTCTCACATTCTTTCTTTTCTTATAATACTAATGGTTTGAATATTGTTCGCACTTATTACGTTGACTGTAACATTTGAATTGATGATATATTAACGGTAGCATAGTCGACCAACGCGTCGGGTAACGCGTTGTTCAACTAATGTGGCATACTGCAAAGAGAATTTAGCTATTATATATGAGGAAGGCGGAAGACTTTCCTATTAAAATTAAGAGCTAATACTTGGAGAGAATTTTTTTAGGTGTCTACCAATCTATTTTACATAGTATAAAGTTAAAAAAAATAGTCAATATTTTTGACCCACCCTAATAAAAATGTAATATAACCTTTTTAATAATATCGCGAGACAGCGGACACCGCATTTTATTTTTCATCTATAATAATAAATCTGTAGTTCTGTGTGTACATTATTTTTTTAAATTTTAGATAAGTATTCGTATATTATTAATCAATATTTTATTCTTTTTTTTGTATTTCTGCCTACATATATATCTGTGTTTCATATCGAGATTTAACTGTACGGCAGCCTAACCAGTTTTAATTATATTTTGCAATTATAGGATATACAAAAATATCATTGTTCGTTGTAAAAAGTAATACATAAAAAAATTCAAGCGGTTTAAAGACAGGGATTATATATGTTATTCCTAGTTTGACAAATCATAAAAAATATAAAAATCATAGAATCTGGATAAAAAGTTTGTAACAAACATGTGTGGAACCGCGAGCGCAGCTAGTTTAATTACATATCTTTACATCTCGAAGAGATCTCAGATCATATGAAGGCTTAAAAGGGGGCGTGGGGGAGCATGTTTACACAAGTTGCGATTTATTCACAGAGGGCAGTAAATAACATCGCGCGCCGACAGATATATGGAGCGCAGTATTTATTGCCGTTTGTTCGTCTGCATGTGTACCGACCGACACCACATATTATATAAGTACGTTGAGATATTTATAATAACCGTTTAATTTTTTTTTTTTCGTACTGACTACGTTATTGACCTAGCAAGGTCTTAACAGCTTCACCGGACTACAATTATATTTATTCGTTTGTAAATAATTCTGGTACTCCTATTAACTTCATCCTCATTGGTCTGGGAAACTCTGTATAAATGATCGAGATTATTTTTAGGAACGCATCAAATATAGACAGATATGGTTAGAATGGTGACGCAATAAAAATAAATTGCTTGTTATAAAATATGGTAGCAGCGAAAAAAAGTCTAGGATACAATCCCTTTCAGTTCATAATAAAAGAGAATGGCAAGGAAAATATGAATAATACTAAAACGCAGCCGGAATAATTCGCAGAAGTTAGTTCGCAATACATCAAAAACTGTTATCATCGCCTGGTTTTATGAGACCCTGGCCCTTCCGCGGATGATCATCGGGTTTGATTTACGAGGGACGAGTTATTAAAACCCATTTATCGTTGACCGGATCGGATCAGATCATCTCGTCACAATGTAATGTAATTGAAAAACAACAACGTTTTTGATGTAAATCATTCTTTGGATTTACTGAAATCGGTGTACGATTGTAAATTTTGTGATATTTGTATTTTATGGAACGGTCCCATAGTAAGCTTGAACGCATGTTGATGACTCGGTGGATTTTCATATCTTCATAGAAGTTGGGGCCGTCGCCCCAAGCTGCTACCTCATTTAGTTTGATGTTATATAACCTATAACATTAGTAAATCAATACATTACCATAAGTAAAAAAATGTCGAGGCAGTTATAAGGAGTGCCGACAGAAATCAAAACGTAAAACAATAGAATAATTGTGTTTTTTTTTCCATAATTTGTAAATTGTAATATAAACATTAGTCTGGTTTTCCATCTATTGGCACTCCAAACAACAATTATATACAGTTTACTAATTAGTCAAACATATGATGATCTGTTTTTTTATGTTTCTGATTTTTTTTCTGTACAAGCTCTTTACAGACTATCAATGTTACATGTATGCAGGCCGCTATACCACGCGTGGCTAGTCTGATACAAGTGCAATACGTTACGAGCATGTCTATATCATGGGGGACGTAAGCCAATAAGTATTTTCCCTACCAAAGATCACTCAACGTGACTAAAGAACTTTTAACTTCAAAAATATCTGATTATATTGATTTTCATAGTATTACTACCTATGTACTCTTAGTTACATTTAATTAACAATGAGACATCTCGTATAGCTTATAGCAATATAGTGGAACATGCTCCGTATTAAATCGCGTTGGTTATTCAGTGTATCAGATCGCAATCGAAGTAAATCATACTTATTGGTAACGAAGCGTATCGCTACATGTGCTGACCTAACGCGAAAGGATATCACACCGACACAAGGTTAATACAATATGTTCCTTTCAATTTTGTATTGGAAAAGAATTATATAATAATCACCCTAGCATATCTTTTAAATTTAAATTGGTCATCCCATGCTTTAGACTCAGTAAAATCAATAACAGTTTTTTAGGTAATAATGCTAGATTTGCGACAACGTCCAAAAGCGGGTTTTGACGTTACAGCCAATTTATAGGGTGAATTAATATGTGAACGATTGTGCAATTTCTGGAAATAACACCGTTCATAATGCTACCGGCAAAATCGATTGTAACTATCATCTATTTTTATAAAAATGTGTATGATAAAAAGATAAACCAGATCGAGTTTCTTTCATTTTTTCTCGATGATTGTTGATGTTTTCCGAAGCGGCGGTTGTTTTTACGTTAATGAGCGCCTTCTCAGGGCCTCAATTGAAAAGAGCAGTCTGTAAGCAGCAGCAAACTGTAAGTTTAGGCTTTTTTATGGTAAATCAATATGTGTATATCAAAATGATGGTGATATTTGGAATTGCCACCTTTGTCAGTACACCGCCAAAAAACGATTGTAATGTAAATATTTTTTACATATATGAATGTTTGTTGGTGATAGAGCTACGCTGAAGCTATTACTGGTTTCAGCATGAATGGGTTGGCTCGCCCGGGGTAGTACCAGCCTCTCACAGAAAACCGACGTGAAGTAACGGTGTTTGCATTGTTGCGTTTCGTTCGGTCAGTGAGAGCGCCGGAGGCCCACCGCCTTTCTCTCCTCTCCCCCTGCCCCCTAGTCCCCATCCCCTCCCTCCTTCCTCCAAACACAGGCTGGCAACGCACTTGCGACTCCCCTGGTGTTGCTAGTGTCTATGGACGGCGGTTATCACTTAACATCAGGTGAACCGCCTGTTCGTTTACCTCATATGATATACAAAAAAAAATATTAAAAAGATAGACCCGATGGAATTTCTTGAAGATTTTTATCGATAACTGTGTTATTTTCTGAACCGGTGATAGTTTTAACATTCATAAGCGCCTTGTTAAGGCCGAAGTTGAATAAAGTAATTTCATTATGAAAGTAAAGACTTAGTTAGATGTTTAATATTAACTTACTTATAGGAGTGTCTAAAATTGTTTGTTTACGTTATGATTCATAATTCTATGACCGTATACATGTGTATTTACTAATGCTACTCTCATATCTGCATGTCGAACGAAGCTTCAGCTACTCGAAACTACAAGAAACTACAACAGTATTTCCAATAAAGGAACAGAAAAACGCTCGCATACCTTTGTCATTCCAATAATAATTCGAAATTAGTGTTACGTAGCTCCTTTGATATATGTAAAGAACGCAGGACTAGTTATCGTGTTGCGTCTTTTCTCGCGCAGCCCAATATTTCAGAACGCATGACATGTTTCACCTGCATTTGTTACGACCATAGATAAAAATTCTTAACGATACACGAAGGTATGAGAGTAGTATAAGAGTTACCCGTTGGCTTAAAAATTAAATAGTATATCTACCCTGTCCTATTCCACCACACCATCGAATTCCATGTCAAATTTTATAAAAATCTTGAAATCGCGTGTGTTATAATTGTCTTTATATTTCAAAATGAGTTAAATCCAACTTTATTCGTTCATACAACAAGTATAATTTTTCATCCGTCCATAAGATTATTAGTACTTTTTTATGATCTATTTTAAATGTACTAAATTTGAAGACCTTGAAAAATAACTTAAAATATTAGGAACGGCATAAATTTTATTCATCTCATTTTGGAATGTAACGACACAATTGTAGGATACACATTCAGCTGTAGTCCGGTGAAGCTGTTAAGACCTTGCTAGATCAATAGCGTAGTCAGTTCGAAAATAAGACATTAATAAAAACGCAATTTCTCATGTATATTAAACGAGCTTTTTAACATTACTTTGTGTGCGTGTTTTTTGTATATTTAGCATGAAAAATAAACATTAACTTTCTACACATTCTATGCTAGATCTATACTAAACTTCATTGAAATGTCTTCGACGTTTTAGTTATAATAAAGCGAGAAATAAACAGACACAGTTACTTTGTCAAGATTAGTTAGTATATAAAGAAGTATAGTATAGATTCGATTATAAAAATATATTGTACGCTTATTACTAGTGTTTTATTGTATAATTTTAACATATAACAGATATTACATTTTAATATATTGAAACATAAATATCAGCACCACTCTACAGCTTATGGTTTAAAGCAATCGATTAGAGAACTACATCAGACGATGTTACTATAGTTTTAAAAATTTGAAAGAAGGCGGCCCAAGCGCTCTGTCACTTTAAGACCATAAAATAAAACAACAGTTACAAGTAAAATTAATTTTTAATAAACACTATCCACATTTTTATAACACTTAATATAATACTATGATTTTTAGTGGTATTTCTATTTTACGAACTGACATTGTTTAGCCTGCAATTGTTTTTAACGCAATATTAGGTAGTTTATTACGGATGTTACGACACCACAACTGTGACCACCATACTCATAGGTAAATACGCAACACAGCGGTGCCCCTTGGCTTAAGCAGTATTAATTGGGACGGTAGAAATTTGTAATCGATGCCCATATCTTCAGTGAATACTCAGTAATTAAGAGACTTGAAAGTCAGTCACTGTGAAAGCAAAGAACGGCGAAAAAATGCCGAGCTACAATAGGTCATTGTTATTGTAGTTGAAAAAAAAACCGGTGACCGTCATGAGACGCCCGGCAGATGTGAAGTATTTAAGTTAATGTTACAATTTGTATTTAAAAACAATAGCTTATTATTCTTTGATAAATATACTTATATACTACGCAGCTCACACAGAAAAGCAACGAAGTGCATATACAAGTCCACACATACAAGAGAACCGAGTGTGGTGGTGCAGAGGACATAACAGCAAGAAAGAGCGTCATGCCGTTTCTCGTGACGGCATACGGCTCGATTTTCCTGTTAGTTGCGCTAACAGATGTTTCACATAAAAAATAATACATTGTAACTCCATTTTATAATGTTATTCAACCACACTAAATGTATTTACTCAAGGACTTAGATATTAAAGAATTTATGAATCAGAGCAGAAGATCGAAATAAACTTACATAATACTCTCGTCAAATAAAACATTCACTCGGGTAAATGCTACTGCGACGCCATTTACGACACTACGCCGGATAACTTGTGGGTAACAATGAGTAAAAGAAATCAATTTTGACATTAGTTCCGACAGTTAACTGAAATTTTACATTAAACTGTCCAGCAAATTACAAGATGCGAAGAAATTATGCTTCACTATCCGCGAAGTAATCACCATGTTGATCGTCCATAAATTTGCACTTGAAACGGCATAAAGGGGATTGTTCACACCAAACTCATGAAATGTCAGTTAAATCGAGACTATCTTACATTAGATTCAAATGACTATACAAAATATTTTAGTAATTATTTACATTACAATATAGTTTTCTAAATATTTTATTTATTTTATAAACATAAATTGTTTTACAAACTAATTTAATATCTGGTGTTTGATTCGTTTTTGTAGAAATTGGTTAGGAAATTGTCTTAAATTGAATGAGATCTAGTAATATCGACTTTTTTATTTGAATTCAGTACGACAGGTTGACGGTATTGCACGAAACCATAAACGTATAGTCCAAAAACGACTGCAAGTACCAGGTGGTATATATCATATAAATATATGGTCTATAATTCTATGTCCATCGACAGTCGTGTCTATCGCATCTCCCCTCTATATACAATGAATGATACTGAAATGCAATAATACAAAAGAGGTTCAATGTGGCAGGTTCACTTCGTTATGAATGATGGTAGAAAACTAGTTGAGGACAGATGCTACATACCTACAACTTCATTCCTAGATTATGGCAGATGTAGCCTTACTAGTTCGGATGCATGAAATTACTATTTCTCAAGCATTGGTATTTCAGAAAATTTATAACAAAAATGACTATTCTACTTGTTCATATTTACACTTGTTCGGTTGCAAGCAGTTGAATGGTACAAAAGTTCACAACTTTCTTATGATTCGAAATTATACACACAAAATTGGATGACAATGCGAGAAAGAGAAGGAAGCAAGAGAAAGAAGAAGCCGAAAATTATTTTTCAAATTATGTTCTCATGAAAGGAACCCCATATGAACATGAAACTTCTATGAAAATTTCTCATAGACAAGTCCAATAATCAGAAGAATGCATAGAAATAATATTTATTATTGAACATTTTTAATACTACCTAAAAAGTTTAAATAATTTCTTAACCTCATAAATCCCAAAAATTCTTCCTACTCATACTTACTGTAACGAATTATTCAGAAAATTTTGTGATTATTTCTTTTCAATACCTACCTATGAAAATACTCACAAGATTTTAAACAAAACGTGAGATGTAACATTATATTATACGTTTTAGTTTATTTTACAAAGACGGTATAATGAAAGTATGTTTTAAATTACAATTGTTGTTTACGATTTCGATAGAAAACATCCTTATTATCCGCAATTATCCTTCACTGACAACTTCCTTTCAATTATGAAAGGAAAATATAATGTAAATATTAAAATTAGTACATCATTGGGGACGTCACAAGCGACGCAATCAAGGATATATGTCGGCTAAACAGGGCGAGGGCACGTAATAGAGTGAGCGACGAGCGGCGGTCGCGTATTTATCGAATTAGTACCATGCAATCACCGCTCTTAGCTACCAATTATGAACAGTTCATATTAACTGTCTTGATACATGAAGCTTCAGTTTAATGTTTATTTTATATCCTACCTAAGAATGTATATAAAATCTCTGCCGAAGGAAAAAAACGAACTAATTTCCGAAAGGACTGAACATTATGTTTATAACACTTATAAAACGTTAACGTTTTAACTTACTTGTTTTAACGGATAAAACACTTTTCAGAGTATTTTAAGGGGTGTATATTAACTATGTATAAGTACTGGTATAAGTATATGGTGTTTTCAATAGAAGTTAAGAAGGAATGATAAATTTTTCTAGAAGTAACTTAGAATCGGAAAAAAATATTTTTTTTAATAACAATATAAGTAAAAATATTTTTTTGATAAAATTATATAAAAAAGTCATATCATGAAATAATAAACCATTTCACGAGGATAAAGGTTCGAACACTAGTTAATATAATATTGAAAATAGTTTTTGTTTATACACTTCACCGTGAAATATAGACATATTAAGTTCATATCTTCATTGTTTAAAAAGGTCATTATGGGAAAAAATATATACTTACTCAACTTTATAATCAGATCAAAAACAGTTTTTAAATTCTTTTATTTTATATATAAATACGATGCTCGCAACATTTTAAACTACTACGATTTAAAATAAGTCAAATACACCCTATAAGAAACCGCCCCCTTCCGAATCTCAGGAGAGGGGACCCTCGAAACTGCGCTAACATCATTTACATCATTTGTATCTGTAAACACTAACATGCGGGCGGTTGGCAGACAACAAAAAATATTCAACCCCTTTCTCCTTAGAACTTTACAAGAGAAGGCTGTGAGAGTAAAATTAAATTAATAATATTAAGTATATAACAGGCTTTACATGAAGACAGAGTTTATATTAATTTCTCTGAATTATTTCACCTAAAATTTCTTTGATGTAAAACATCTATAGGCGCGGATAAAGCTGATTGTTGGCGTGGCGATTGTGTTAGACGTGGCGACACGATGCTGAGGTGTGGGACAATAACACGATCGTAATAGATCTGTCTTGTTTTAGTTTTCAATATTATTAATAGATGGAGTTAATATCAAAAATGATTTTAATATTGAAAGATTTTGAATATTCGAGAAAAGAAATTAAAATAATCAATTATTGATGTGCAACATCTGTAGGCGCGGGTTAGCCGGATTGTTGGCGTGGCGAATGCGTGAGACGTGGCGACGCGATGCCATGCGCAATTTCTCTTGCCGCACTGAGCTCGCATATCTATAGTGTAAATTGATAATTTGAGATTCGTTCGATTCGAACAATGTCGATGTTTCACATCAGCCAGGCGTCCCGTGATGAGTCATTTTTTTTTTGTTTATCAACATAAGTTACATAAATAAAATCATAGTTTTAACACTATATATAACAATGATATATGTATACCATTAAACAATTATCAGGACTGTTGTAATATAAGTTAGTATTGATGAGATAAGTTTTAATTCCCAACGGATAGAGCCAAAACAACATAATCTATTCATGAATAGGCTTCAAATCGAGCAATCTATAACTTAGCGCAATGCCACTCCCGTATCTGCATCGATAAGAACTTTTGTCTATAGTCACAATAAATGGAGGTGCGGGAAGACATTATCGCCATAAGTCACGAAGAGTGACGATATATGCAGCACTATAACCAGGCCGGCTGTTTTTAAGCAGGTCTAAGAAGTATAGTGGAAGGTAACTTCAAGTTACTGAAATTAAACAGATGTGGGAACATTTAATTTACGCCTTTATCGTGATTATGATTTATAATTTTAGCAGGACAAGTACGCAACGCTTCCTTACGCAGGTATGAGAGTAGCATGAGAATAATATCTAAAAGGTAAGGAAGCGATAGGCGTATATTGTGACTTTGGTGCACGTGTCGCGTATTGTGACAGACTGATGCCGCAAGGGCACGTGCCGGCACGTGGCGCAGCGGAGGCCAAAAATTGTAGCCTCCGGGGTCTAATTGGTAATTAATCGGCTTACGCTTTTTGATGCTCCAATCGATTATGCGATAAATATTACTACCGCAGCTTGATAGTTTAATGGTACGAAAATTATTCTTCTTTTGAGGTATTTAATCTTTTGATCTTTTCATTAAGTTTCACCAATACTCTTTAGCGAACGAAATGCTAACGAACGAGCATAGAATTTACCGAGTCCATGATAGAGCAGTGACCCTTAGCGGTCATATAATTTTCACTATTATCAGTTAAATTTAAAAAGAACATCCATATTTGAAACATTTAAAAAATATATTTTTTATACAGTTTTTTTTTTTGGTTTTAGTGTTTGGTCAGTTTCTTCTGATGTTAAATAACGGTATGATCCAAGTTGGTATACACGTTAAACCTAAAACGAGACTGGCTGTCAAGTACAGCTGTCAAAGCACATTTGTAGGTAGGTGCTTTCGACAGACTTCCAACTTGAGGTTGGAAGCTAGCCAGGCGAGCTTAGAAAAAGTCCTACCAACATGATATGATATGATATAGATTTATGTATTCTGTTGTGTTCTTTGTAGTTAGTTTGCTGCTTTTGTAACAGGGTAAAGCATGATTTTTTACTCTTATCGCATCTAAGTAGACTCGACGCGACGTTTTCCTTTCTTCTAATCTCCTCTATCAGCTGTCAACGCAATATTCACATATTTTATATTGTATTGTAAAGTAATCATTCTTCACAAAATCCATCATTACCTTATTTTGTCTCCTTCTATTTTTATATCTGCCCACCTTCATACTTAAAACTTTGATTATAAAATGAGTACGACTTTCACACCTTCTCATGACACGCCCATACTACGCTAATCTATTATTTCTCAGCTTACCCGTCTTTGGCGCTATTGTCATACTTTATCTGGTAGATCCATTCCTAATTTTACCCATTCTAGTTACACATCTTATAATGTAGTCTAGTACTCAGATTAGTACATCACGATAAGTCTGATAATCGTTTTGTATACTTTTCTCTTGACTATCAAAGGTAATTATAGATCACGTGTGATTCTCGAGATAATTGTATCATAGTGAATCAATGAACTGAGCAGCTGAAAATTGGAGTGGGCTAAGAGCGATACACCAATTTAAATCATTTAATGAACCGCCGAAGTAGCGGAATAATTGCTGTTTCAAATTAGAGCAAAAATTCTTTATTCAATTTATTCCCTGAGAAGGCACTTATGAACGTCAAATCTACCACCAACTACTAATACTAAACTACTTTCATTCTTTTAATGTTATTTCTTCATAGCAAAAAGTAACTAATTTGAATTGCCTCTAACGTATGTGATTAGGTGCAGCTCTCTTTTTGGGAAAAGGTATGAACCATTGTAAGAATAAAATCAACCGCAGGTTAAGTAAGACTTCCACCCTCATAATTTTCATCCGTAAAATGCCAGTTTCCCTGTATTTTAGTTTTTTTCTGTAGTCATATTTGAAATAGACGATGGTTCTTATTATTTCTTTTGATTTTAAACGCTATTTCGTCCAATCCCACTCTATGTTTTAAATTTCAAGTTTCTAGTATACCAGAAAATTTCACCCGAAGTAATCTAAGAGAGTGAACTAATGAAAACGTAGTAAAAAGGATCTGAATGACACAACGACATGAACTGAATAACATTCAGTGATTCCATGAATGAGATAGTAGAGTGGTTATATACACTTGGCATACGTTTCTTTTTTACTTTATAAATTGTAAGGGTCGATTTTATGTGACAATAAATGAGGATACGAGCTATGACAACAAGATATACATAAATAACACGCAAAATCTAAACGAGGAATGATTGTCAACTGTTAGAACCGTTAGAACACACCTGTAGGTGCGTAGTGAAAGAGTTTAACTTAAGGGTAGTTGCTAGCCAGACGGGTATTAGACGAGGTCTTATCTTCATGCCAAAAATATAATATACAATAAACTGTTATTACTAACTACTTCAAGTCGCTGGACAATTTGGATACAAGAAAAATCATAAATACGAAATAAGATAGCTATCATTTGATACCAACACATAAATTCCAATAATATCTAGAAATGATACCCCTCTCTGTGCATCCACCAAAAACTAATGTAACTATCTATCTTTGTAAAATTATGTATGATAAAAAGTTAAAGAAGATCGAGTTTCTTGCCGGTTCTTCTCGAAAGTTGGGATGTCTTCTGAACTGGTGGCAGTTTTGACGTTCATAAGCGCCTTTGCAGAGCCTAAATTTAATAAAGTATTTTTGATTGATTCTTTTTAAATACGAGCCGTACCAGCAGTGCTGCGCGCGTTTTTTTTTTATATCATAGAAGAAAAACGTACAGGTGGGTCACCTGATGTTAAGTGATCACCACCGTCCATAGACACTTGCAACACCAGAGGAGTCGTAAGTGCGTTACTATCCTGTGTTGTGGGGGGGGGGGGGGGTGAAGGGAAGGGGAAAGGAGAGAGTAGGTCGGTCTCCGGCGCTCTCACTGACCGAACGAAACGCAACAATGCAAGCAATATTACTTCACGTCGGTTTTCTGTGAAAGGGTGGTACTACCCCGGGGTGAGCCGACCCATTCATACTGAAGCCATTAATAGCTTCAGCGTGACGCTACCACCTACCTTTAAATTTTTTTAAAGAAATGTAAAATTGTGAGAACATGTACAATTATAGGAACGCTCTTTCAAAAATGTTTGTAGGTATGATAGGCACGCGACCTACTGTAACGTGTACATTAGATATATTAGGTCTTTACCTATGAAATTGCCGTTTTGTATGAAAAAATTTAAACGAATTTTTTTCATGTATTTTTTATTTGTATTAATCGAAGTAATCGCCCATGCAATCAATGCATCTTTGCCAACGCAGTGGCAGTTTATTGATGCCCTTCTTAAAGAAATCAGCTGGACGGGAGGCAACAAATTCTTCAAAGGCATTTTATACTGCCTCTCGGGTATTGAATTTTTTTCCCGCCAAGGAGTTATCCAAATTCTGGAAAAAGTAGTAGTCTGTAGGCGCAAGGTCTGGTGAGTAAGGCGGATGACGGAGAGCTTCCAAACCCAGTTCTTGCAACTTGGTGACCGTCTGCTGTGCAGTATGAGGTCGCGCGTTGTCGTGCAGGAGCAGCGGAGACGAGCGATTGACCGATGCTGGTTGGAGATGTGCCAGCTTCTCCATCATTGTATTCAGTTCTTCACAGTACACATCTGCGGTAATACTCACCCCGTTTGGTAAGAAGCTGTGATGAATCACACCGGCGCTAGACCACCAAACAGTGGTACCATCACTTTTCTAGGGGTAAGTTTTCGTTTAGGGCATTGTTTAGGTGCTGAACCAGGATCCAACCAACTTGCTGAGCGCTTGCGGTTATCAAACAGAATCTATTTTTCATCGCAGGTAACAATGCGGCTCAAAATTCCTTCATTTGTGTGTCTGATGAGCAGTGCAAGGCACGTCTCGACGCTTACTTCGCGCTGACGATCATTGAGTTCGTGGGGCACCCATTTGTCAAGCTTTTTTACCTTGCCAATTTGAGGCAAATGGACCAATATTGTTTTGACGTTAACGTCGAAAGCTGCTGCTAATTCTGCCGTAGATTGTGTATCATCAGCTTCCACAATCGCCTTTAATTCGTCATTGTCGACCAAAGTCTTCGGACGACCGCGAGGTTCATTTTTCAGGTCGAAATTCCTAGAACGGAAGCGAGCAAACCAATAACAGGTGGTGCGTTGGTTTGTAGTGTTAGCTCCGCAAACGTCGTTGATGTTGCGTGCCGCTTGTGCCGCGTTGCTGCCACGACGGTACTCATATTCCATAATTACTCGAATTTTTAACGTATCCATGATAACAAAAAAGATTGAAATGTGATGAAAATGTAATACTAATCAATAAACAAATGACTACTTTTGGAAAAAGAATTCCATGTTTTTAAAATAAAATTAATTTGAAATTAGAATTCAACGTCAGCTGATAGTGGTACCAATTTAAATTAGTAAATGTACGCGAATTCCGAAAAATTCGTTGGTACACGCCGAAGTTCGAAGTTGCGGACATCAGAATGATATTCCACCGGTCAAACCACTAGACCACCACGAGTTTAGTCTAGTTGCTATTGCTCTAATTAGAAGTCGTATCGACGTCCGACTTTTCTAAAATTTTCGACCGCCGTGACTTTATTGTTGAATGTATTGTTGTATTTCCTCGAATTATGGCTTTGACCTTTTATGTACCCTACGTTTAAGGATATACGTTTTCAGAGGTATCTATCAGAGGAATTTCGACCTTTGGCCTAAACGTCGCAGTACATCGCGCCTGCTCACAGTGCCGACAACAACCAACGTTCATCTTTAAACATAGAGCTATGCGTCTCGGAAGAAATAATTGAGTTTCGTATGTATTTTATACACGAATCCCGTTTACAAGCTTAAAAGTATTTTAACAGATGAATTGTTATTTTTTTAATTTTACCGCTCTTTGAGGTCGTAAGTCTCGGAGTAAGTTACACAAAATATATATTATCCGATCTATTTATCAAAACTTCTAAGATATTCATATATTATTATACTAGCTGTACCCGCGACTCCGTCCACGTGGAACCTAATGTAAAAAAAACATGGACTAATAAAATCATCTGAACGTATTAAGTCCATTTAATTATCTACTTTTTCCTCGTACTTAAGTCGCATCATCATTAAAACTACCATAAACTTTTGATAGTGTGAACCCATTTTAATAAACCCAAGACTAAATGTTACTCGAGGATATGATTTACTTGGTGAGGTTTTATCGTGAACGCAGTACTTTAGCAGTGATGCGTGTTCAAGAAAACAGACAAATAGACAGACAGACATTTCTAAAAATTATTGAAATGTATTTTATTAGTTATTCGTATGATTCTTATAATTTTGCAAATTCAACTTTACTTGAACGATTTAACAAGGACGCAAGCGACGCGTGACTATATTAAATGAGTGCATAATCCAAAATTATGCACTCATTTTTGTGTGCCGGCTGTGAGTCGTTAAATGTGTATCTTGGGTTTCTGTATATCAATGCCTATTTTAAACAAATAATATTTTATTTTATTTCAATTTCAAGAACGAAAAATAATTCACAATCACAATAATAGATATTTTGCAATAAAATTTAAACTATAAAGAAATGAAAGCGTTTTAGTAACAAAATATTTACCTTCTCCATAGATTATACATTAAAGGTTTCGTGTGAGGGCCGTTGTCCACTCGAACTTCTACAGATATTGACGAGCTATCAAAGCAGCCCGTCATAACCTCTCCATATATCATTCTCGGTTGGCTGTGATACCGGCCTTTTCATGTCGCCAGCGTCAAAGATGCGTACAGACTAGCCACGAACAGAGACGGCCACATATATTCATAAAAAATATTCACGTCTAAGAAGTCTATTGTAATTTAGCTTATGTTAATGGTTAAACGCACGAAGTAAGTATCGCGATGGTTTAATACAAAAAAATACGCTTGAAATCATTTTGTATCAAAGTTTTATACGGACACAGAAGAATATGTATTGTACTATTAGAAGTAATTATTTTCTGTGCGAGTAAGAGATTGTTAAAAAAAATGTTGTATACACAAACCAGTTTTTTTAATCTCCAATAATTTGGAATATACGTTTCATCAAAACGAAAATCTGATTACATCAACTCTTACATAACAGACTTTTATAGATACTAAATTATTACTGTGAACTTATTCTTAACCATATGCTTCTACTGAAGTTATCATTTTTAGACTATTAGGTATAATCTAGTTTGAATCAGATGCAGCTGTTAGTTATTAGTTATTGTCATCCAAATATAATCATGAGGCTTTTAAAATATTTACTGAACATCCGACGATAACACATTTTGTATTACGGCAAAAGGTAGTGTTCATATTGTGGAATTATACCTGGCAACTGTCTACAATCATTACTAGCCAGTGCTTAATATACTATACATAAATTATATATTCATTCAAATACGTATGAACATGATAAGCACATTGGCCTACAAAGGCTGTCACAGCACGCACTATGTTAGACAGGTTAAGTAGAAAAATATACAAAAAAAATGAAAATAAACTAATGTATGGAACGGAAATATTAAAGTACATACAAAAAAGCGTGCGGTTCTGCATCAGTAACAGAGTTCCTTTATTGATTTCTGTAAGTTTGAACATAATCCGATAATTAACTCCTGTATATGTAATTTTTAATAAATCAATATTTTTCCTAAGATATTAAATCAAACTTCTTGATCTGATTCGTTATTTAACGATATTTGCATAGAAAAAAAAAACTGATTACACAAAGAATACCGCGAGCTGCGTTGAGGAAATTCGTAATAAAAAATTGCATAAATCATATTTAAAATTAATTTGGAAAAAAAATCATAATTAATCAAGCATCTACAAAAAGACAAGTGTTAGATTTTAAATTGTTACAGTGGAGCTAAAGGAATAATAACGTAGAAATCTTATTTAATCAAACTATAATGCAAGTTTAGCACAACGCTTTACTCTATGCTCGGAACTGTACCTAGTGGTCGGAGATTTGTTGTGAGGACCACCGCGCCTCTGCAAGTCACTCCGCCTTGACTTTCGATTCTCAAGCAAATACCGACTTTATTTCTTATGGTTTATAACTTATTTTTCAATAACTAAACCACCACGTTCGATGTACATTTGAACAAAACAACCGAAGGTGTATCGATATCTGTCGATTTTGATTTCGGTAATCGAGCAAAGGTAAGCATGCAATATTATTGTACATAACGTTCTATACATACGTACACTCATGACCGAGACATAGAAAAGAGAGAACAGATTTCACACTCTGGGTTGTCTTTATGTACAACGTATCTCGAAGTTAAAAATTTGTTCCACATGTTAGTGCTTTATTGATTCCATTGCAAATTGACATCCTTTTGTCCACTTATTGTGACACTTTAGTTAATTGATTAAAAGGAAACGTTTAATGTCTAAATATTCTATAAATCCAAATGCATCAGACATAAATGCCATTCAAAGGATTCTTTTGTTTAATCAAATCGATACTGGGGTGTATCTTATGAGATAATTGCAACAGTTCAGATCTGACAAACCACATAGCTCCTACAATAAAAAAAAAATACTCAAAATTTTGGTTTTTCCACTTTTCAACAGAAAGTAAATTAACGTTGCAAAAAAAATACGTCCAAATCAACAGCCACTTTAATATTATCGAAACTACGAAAAAAGATGACGGTTCTTTCTTTGATTTAAAGCTGTGGAAAATTTAGTCTCCGAAAACATATAACAAAGTGAAGTGAAATTAAATAAGTCAACGTTTTATTAAAAGGTATTAATTACTATATATCTCAATTACATATAATAAACATATTTTCTTTCTTTTTTCTTACTTCAATTTATTTTAAAAATTGTTCAATTTATTAATTGTCATTTTTTTTAAAGGACTTTTTTTTTAGTAATATTTCCATTTAATTCAGTTTTACGATAATCGTCGTAGTGCATTGTGCTGTTACTCCGTCTGCACTGAACTTATTTTATAGCATATCATTACATAGTATAAAACAAAGTCCCCTACCGCGTCTGTCTGTCTGTCTGTTCGCGATAAACTCAAAAACTACCGAACGGATTTCCGATCTTATTCCCCGCTGCCTACTTATATATATATATATATATATATATATATATATATATATATAGATTTCTCTGTACTAACAGCTCTCCTAGAGGAAACGCAAATAAATAAAATAACCGAATACATACTGTATAGTAATTACGATTAACTAACAATACACTCATACAATCGATATACAATACATATAAACAAAATTAAATTCTCTATTGTTTGTTCAGAGTAATCACTGAAACGGCTGACGCGATTTTGATGAAATTGCTACTAGCTATTAAAATGTCATCTGTTACATTTAATTTTGTTTTTTTCAAAGTGATTAAGCCACAACAATGATAAAATTGAACTGAAGTAATTTAAAATATATTACTTTATAGTAATTACGATTAACTAACAATACACTCATACAATCGATATACAATACATATAAACAAAATTAAATTCTCTATTGTTTGTTCAGAGTAATCACTGAAACGGCTGACGCGATTTTGATGAAATTGCTACTAGCTATTAAAATGTCATCTGTTACATTTAATTTTGTTTTTTTCAAAGTGATTAAGCCACAACAATGATAAAATTGAACTGAAGTAATTTAAAATATATTACTTTATAGTAATTACGATTAACTAACAATACACTCATACAATCGATATACAATACATATAAACAAAATTAAATTCTCTTTTGTTTGTTCAGAGTAATCACTGAAACGGCTGACGCGATTTTGATGAAATTGCTACTAGCTATTAAAATGTCATCTGTTACATTTAATTTTGTTGTTTTCAAAGTGATTAAGCCACAACAATGATAAAATTGAACTGAAGTAATTTAAAATATATAAAACTAGCATTTGTTATAAATAGAATAGTGACAACAATGAACCACTTCTGTTGACATAACCACAGAATTTCTTGTAAAATAATAACCAGTTAAATTCATTTTACACAATATTCGTAGTTCAGGGATCTCAGACAGCCCCAAAGATGGAACTGTCTATCCAATGACTGGCTCTGAAGGGGCCTAGTTGTTCATACCCTCACCCGTAGCGCAGATATTTGCATACTTAACGAGTAGCGACCACCTACTACCTCCTTCGGCCCGGTTTCACACCTCTCCCCACAAAGCGGATACTATACTTGACATTTTGTATAAGTATCTATGAACTACTGACTACCAATACTAACATTAAAATTTTTCAGTAAATACTACAAACTACAAATACTACTACTAATCATTATAAAACTAAGTCGCTTTTTGCGTCTGTCTGTGTATTTGTACTTTATCTTGTACTATCGTCGCTCTAGAATATACCGTACTATCCTTTAAGGCCCGTCTAGAAGTATCAGCACGTTAGAATACACGACACGGTAGCTTGCAACCCGAGAGGCTTGCAGAATAAGGCAAACCATATTATCGTCATTTGCAGGACTTTCGGCTGTTCCGTTTATTTCCTAGGTCTACATAAATGTAACTTCTCGAAATGCCTCACAATCGGAGTATTTCATAATACAAAGTTTCTCATACGGTGGGCTCGAGTTATGATATGGAGCGTAAACTAAACCTAACTATGGTTGAAACTCGTTATTACCTTCTACAGGGCTCTTCAATTTCAAATAAGATAAACTATATTAGAAGTAACAATCAAATTGACCTGTTGTAACAAACGTGTTTGTGAACTCTGTTAAGGAGGATAATAGGTTTGCTGTTATGGCTCGTTAAAAATTAAGCGTTTCACCCATGACCGGGTAATCTCAAAATCTACAATCAATGTCTGCAATAAGGAGAGCCTTCCCTTCCTTGGTGATATGTTGACTACGTTCAAGTTCGTCACAGACACACATAATACCCACGAGGTACCGACCAAATTCAGAACAGTGATAAGCCGAAGTGGCAAAAGTCTGTACATATGTCTCTAAGAATCGATAACCGTTGGGTTAAACTACTTCTTGAGGAATAACTTCGTTTAAGCAAACAGTATCGTACGCTCCCTTGCCGGAGTTAGTCGGCTATCTAAAGAAAATTGCTAAATTTGATTGGATCAATAGAGTCGGGAGCAGAGTAATTATATTGGCGCGACTTAGGCATATATAGTAATACTATGAATATTTACTTTACAAAAATTATTTAGAGGAAAAGATAGCTGAAAATAAGCATTTCAAAGGCAGAAAAAATCTGTCCGAGGCTGACGGTGACGCGCCCCCGTCGCTAATTTTGGATTCCATCCGCATGTCCAATTCGAAAACAATTACTATGAATAACTATGTAGTTTTTAAGCACATCTTTCATTACTTGATTAAAGCTTATCGTCGCATCTATTACCATGTTACCATCTTTGCTTTTTTTGATAACAATACATTATGCTCTATTACATTTCCTAATGTTTATAAAGACAAAGACATAATTTTATTAGCTGTTTTTATTACAAGCCTCTAATACATAAATCACCTATTACAGACCGAGAATGAGATTCATTTTTAAGAGACATTGCTTCACATAATTATAAAAATCCAAAATGTTCTGTAAGACATATGACATGACCTGCCTTTTATCATTGTGACGACAGCTTGATTGTTCTATTTTTTAACCTTATCATTATTTAACATCATATATTTTTTTAATAATTATAAATAATTTTATAACAATTTTTAACTTTATCACATTATTATCACCTATATTAATTATACGCAGTCGTTAAATTTGTTAAAATTCTACGTATTACCATTTAGCCACTGCATAGAAGTGAAATAAATTGTAATGTAATTTATAATACAATACGTAGTAGTTTAGACAACAAATTATAAAGACTTATCAAATTATAGATACCTATATGAATAAAAAAAAATGTGCCGTAATAAGAGTATTAATAAAGTTTAAGAAAAACGACGTACAAAATGAACAAATGAATACTTCTATGTTACAAATAAGACTTTAAATATTTTAAACAAAAAAAAAACTGTGGCGCGTATAATGTTACCACGCCACTTGTTATCAAAAACAAATATTTATATATCAAATCAAAAGTAAAGACATAGCTCAATTTATGCTACTACTAATAGAAAAATGTCTTAGAAAAGAACTCAAAACATCAACAACATACGGCTATACATATAATAATGAGATATTTATATATCAAATCTAAACTGAGAACATAGCTTAATGTATACTATTACCAAACAAATAAATATTTTAAATGAAAATTTTTCGTTAATTTAAGAAAGCTTATTTAATATTTAATATAAGCGGGGCGTCCATAAATTACGTAAGGTGTTTTTTTTAATTTTCTGTCCCTCCCTCCCCCCCTGGTGAGATGTCGTGAGATTTTATTCAACCCCCTCCCCCATCCCGCAATCTCACGTGATATTTTTCAAAATGTGGATTTCTTACGTAAAAGCGTTGGATTGTTATGAAATTAATTATTTTTATTTGTTATGAAGTTATGTTTGTTATTGTTATGAAGAAATGATTAAAATGAAATTATTTTCTTTCGAACGAATTAGTGAATGATCTTAATCGTATTACGATTACGCTTAATATTAAATCTTAAGCATGTACAATCTGGATTAAATGAACCAAAACAGTATTTTTTTTTTGTATTTGTAAAAATTTGAAAAATCAGAAAAAAAATTGCGTGATATTTGCCGAGACCCCCCCTCTCTCCAACTTAAGATTAGATGAGATTTGACTCGACCCCCTCCCCCCCTTAAACATCTCACGTAATTTATGAACGCCCCCTTAGACAAAAAACACAACTATTGTGGCGCGTATAACATTGACAGCTGATAACACACGGTAATAGATATAAAAACAAATATTTATATGGCAAATCAAAACTGAGTACATAACTAGATTTATACTAATTCTAAATTAATAAATATTTTAAACAAAAAAATTGCGTTAATTCAAGAACGCTTATTAAACAAAAATGCACCACTTATAAATGAAACTGATGCGAAAAATAAATTTATTTGTGTATGAAATGAAATTGAGAACATGGCTTTATACTAATACTAAACAAATAATTATTTTAAACAAAAACTCAACAACTTTACGTTAACTTGAGAAAACGTATTAAACAAAAATTATAGCACTTATAAATTGGTTAGGTTTTGACATACGCTAGTAGATATGAAAAACAAATAATTATATATGAAAAAAAAACTTAGACCATGAATAGAAAATGAATAAGTGCTATAAAAGTGTTAAACAGAAAAAGAAACAAATTAAAAGTAAGTTGAATAACAGCAATAAAAAAAACAAATGTAATATTTAAGAGAAACAGTAAAAGACTATCGTAAAAAAATTACACAATTATTTTTTTTCGAACC
This sequence comes from Antheraea yamamai, assembly GCA_036509395.1. Classification (NCBI taxonomy): domain Eukaryota; kingdom Metazoa; phylum Arthropoda; class Insecta; order Lepidoptera; family Saturniidae; genus Antheraea; species Antheraea yamamai. Next base: position 20,951,277 of record AP028424.1, read on the forward strand.
AAATGTCAATCAGCGTTTTCAAGTATAAATCAGAGTTCACACAGTGAACGGCTTTATCAGGAGTAATAACAATAATATACCCCTGAAAGACAAAAGACTCATGAATGCCAAAAGTTTTTTGACATGCACTGAGTATTTTACGCGCCATCATTGGCATATGTGACGTCAAAAAGATGTCAGTATTATTAAGTTTGTTCCTGGATTTCCATATCATCGAAAATACACGGTAGCTTTGAAATCTGACAAGTATTGAGCGTAGCTTAATATCAGGCACATCTACGTAAACGTAACAAAACCGAATATCTTCTTTTGATATAACTATATTTATTTTATTACGCACAACATCGACGATTGCAGATGTCAAGTTCTCTTTCAATACTGGTTCTAGCCCCCAAAATAAAATACTCTTCCTATATTCGTTCTTAATTTTCTCCCTGTTGATTACAGCTACATTCTGAGGTAATTTATTGTCACGCTTAACACTTTCCATTTGATCCAGTATGTCACCCGCAAGATTATACATGAAGCACTCAATTTGAGTTATTTTATTCATTAACTCTTCGTAATCTTGCAAATCGTCTTTAAATTCATCCTTAAATTTCTTGACTTTCATAAATAACCTTAGTGCACTTTCAAATTGTTTACGATATTCTTCTAAAGTTAACTCTAGCTTTGGAGACGACATGATGATAGTATTGCTGGACACTTAGATGTATATTTAAACGATACACCTTTATATACTATGTAATGACCATCGATATTCAATTGATACGTCGATTACATAGGACCCAGTATGTGTGTTCAAATTTTAACTGGGCCCCAGAAACTAACAGTATACATACATACATGTATACATTTACAACAATACATTTCTTGATGAAAACAACCATAAATTTTTTAGTACCTGTTTTTTCGATCCTAACGAAAGTCAAAGATATCTAGACCCAGCAACCAACTCAGAGATCATTTCATAATTTGTACTAATTTAGAAGGTAAAGCCATGTCCTTAGTCCAAGCATAGCACATATATTAGTATATTATCTACGCATAGAAAATCTAAGACCTACAGAAAACAAATATATATAATATATATCGCATAGTCTCACAGTATTGCCAACGTATCAAAATATTTTTGAAATAGTGTAAATTGGAATGACGTGAATTAAAATATATGCGATTTCACTTATTTAAGTATAATGCAGAATAATTGAGACCAAGAACAGTATACATAATCAAAACATATATTACTAATAACAATTCGTGTATTCTTTTTTAAATAATTTAAATTAGTATCAATAAATAGTATAAAAGAAAGTTACTTTCCGAGTAAGCTCGTCTTCCCTTAGTTGTTCATATTGTATTGGGGTTTTTGATACAGTTTTCACATCATCTGGTGATACATATCTTCCACGAGGTTTATGGGTATAATCAACAAATATTATATTTAAAGAAATTAACATAAATCTATGTATTTTCATTAAGCCATAATATGATTTTACGGGCGCCTACATTGCTAACGCTGTTTGAACTTTATGAGATATGGTATATCAAAATCGAATGTTATTTTATCGTTTGAAATAGGTATATAGAAAAGTCATTGATGTATATGTCTTAACGATTATTAAAAGGTAATGGATAATCCATTACGAAGCTTTTATCACTAATATATTGTTAAGCCTTATACAACTATAGAAATTAGTGAGATTAAATATTTAATGTATATCTAAATTTTCTTTCCAGTATATGGTTTCAATAAATATCGTAATGATAATGATGTTGATATGAGAGACATATGAGTTCAATAAACATTCCTTTTAAGGGCACTGCGTGACCCACAAAGAGCCTTGCGTATACATATATTAATTTTTTTTGAAATATTTAAATATTTTATGAATTTTCATTGATAATACGAAACGTAGCTCTCTCACTTTCTATCTTTACTAATTTATATCGCCCTCTCAACTTCCGTTCGCCTCACCCAATCACACTTTTCGTAACTATCTCGTCACGCATTCACCAGCTTACTTCCACTTTTTACTTCCCCATGTCAAGCGTGCATACAGAAGTATTACTTCAATAAGAAGCTTTGTTTCTGATGAGAATCTAATTTCTTAACAGATATTTATTTGTTTGTTAATAAGAATGTGTCACTAGTGGCTGCGTTTCCTGATAGATTTTAGCCGATTATGAAGAGATTGACTTGTTAGTACAAAAAGACGATACAGCTATAAGCAGGCACAGAATTGAAATCTCAAGAAAATGATATAAATGTGTTCTCTTTTGAATATTCATAATAATTATAGTGTGACAATATTTAAATTTCAGAATTTGTTTATTTAAATTATTAACATTCGTGTGGTTTTCATATCTATTGGCACTAGGAGCAATAATTATATACATTTTAACAAACTATATTAATCAATTAAAGGTTTGGTGAACTACACAATATTAATATTACATGTACAGAGGCCCTTATAATACGCGTCGCTAGTCTGGCGCAAGCCGCGCAAGTGCAATACGGCTGGTCATGACTACGTAGCATGTCATGACGCGATATTATAAATTTGTTTTCTGCCAAAAATACCGCTTAACGCGGTTAAAGAAGTCTACACTTAAAAAATAAATTGGAGAATCTTAACGTTTCTTTAATATGTATTGATCTTATTCTTGATATTTTTGTGGAAAACTGTTACTCTGGAATGGACAATTATTGTACATTAGCTATGTTGACGATATATTAATATATTACTGTAGCAGTTTATTAGTAATTTCTCTTTTTATGCGATTATTGGTAAACGAACATGCGGTTCATCTGATGGTAAGTGATCACTACCGCCCATGGACACCTGCGACAAGAGGAAAATCCCAAATGCGTTACCGGCCCTTGAAAAATGAGTAGGCTCTTTTGCTATTATATTAATGAACAATAATTGGGCAGACTACGACAACGGTTGTATGAACATTATTTATCTCTTCCAGTTTACTTACTATATTTCCAAAAGTAAGAGGTGTTTTTATCGGAGAAAAATAAATTCACACATTAGCATTTTTCTAAACGCGGCATGGTTTCTTATAAATATTGAAATAGGTAGTAACCATTAATAGATAATTTGATAAAAAGTGTACTGACATTCCGCATGTTAATTACATAGTAGGTAAATGTGAAACAAATATTACCATCGTAAGAGCACTTTTAAGAGTTTAGTCGGTTGCTTATCCCATTAAATTAATTTAAAATGAGATTACAGGTTTACAATAAGAAGTCTTTGAGACTATGCTTCATTAACGATTTGCCCAGTTAATAAATTTGCAATACATGCGCGTAACCTCATTCGATCTAAGAGCCTACATTATTATTAGGTATCGTTGGCGCTACGAAAAGCCGCTTTCATTAATTTGCTTCAAATAAAATCCGACATACTGAGGGGGTATTGTTATTTTCACAAATTGGAAACCAAAGGTTGCTTATTTTACCATTTTTCTTACTTTAATGAATACAATAATAATTATTGGTACCAAAAAAATTAATACCACACATCAAGAGGCAGCAATACTCCTTGAAGAATTAAAAAATATTTTTTTTTATTGTAGCTCGGCAAAGTGACTGTACTGTGCCTGATGGTAAGCACAGTACAGTCCAAAAACAATGGCGACCACCGAAAGACATACTATCCATCGCCGGTCGGTTCTTTTTTAATACCAATATTAAAAAAGAAAGAATGGAAAATCGTGCGCTTGCAGCACTATTATTCGTGTTTAAAATTTTGGCGGTTATCATTTGAAGTTTAAACTTATCAACGTATTCATTTGGTATCTCAAAATCTCAAAGTGTAAAACACCTTAATAATGATGATTTCCTTGATGAAGAATTCATCTTGTATTCCAGATTGTAGAAGAAAGCAAATGACTTTTGATTATATATATACACAACGCAAAGGAGTGCTAATCACTAATACGAATTCAAACTACATCCTTTGAACTTCAAATTTGCCATGGTGAGATTTTTCATTATTGCATAATTTTCCATAAAACCAAGGCACTTTGTTAATAAACAAAAAAAAATAACATTATAGTACTTCTGAGTTTTCTTAGCTTCGCCAGTACATAACATTAAATACATACAGCTTTTGATAATTAATGCTTTCTTTATATTTAATACAAATCCTACTTTAATTTTTGAGGTACCTAATTCTTATCTATAAGCCTCACATAAAAAAATATCTTATGGTTTAATAATAGCCTTAGTGAAATATAACCTATGTAAGTAAATTAATGGCTATGTTAATTATAAGCACTATATTATAATTGAAAATGGAATTGAAAAACGAATGAGTATATCCTGTTATGTTTACCACCAATTTTACTGATTTAATTTGTCTCATGTCACTGACTGTTATTTTGGTAATTATTTAATAATTCACTATTTGTGAATAAAAATGCATTGTGTGTTTACAAGGGGCTGGTTATAAATATTTGGTCATGACTACAGGAGTTATGACCAGTCATCAGTGAGCTAAAAATAGTGTGTTACCAATAATTGCTCAATTTCTATTTCAATCTTTATTACAATATAATTATTGATGTTTATTAATATATTTACAATATTATCCAGTGTATAAATGATGCAACTGAGTTAATAATGTAAACAAAGCACACACAAATATTACATTTTTTTAAATTTCTATGACTATTCTAAAGATTTGTAATCAAATCTTGTTTCTTTGAACATTCAGTTTATAGAAGATGATGTTGAGAATGTGAGAATATTTGTATGCATTTATTTTGAACTTTATAATTCCAGATTACATTGCCTCAGCTCTTGGAAATATTTTAATTCTAGAGATGCCCATAAATGAAGGTCAAGCAAGTAAATATAAATTCAGTTACACCTCAGTAAAATAAAAGACATGTTGATGAAGATATTACTAGATGATCATCAATTTGTTTAAATATGTACATTCATTTTATTACTTATAAATAGCAACATGCCATCTACATCTACAATATTAAAACACTAAAGGCCAAAATTAAGTAGCAGAGGTAAGTACCTCTACTTGATTCTTTCGAAGAAGTTCGTCTCACTTCATAAATTGTAGCAGTTCATGCAACTCAGACAGAGGTAGCTTTGAGATGGCAGGATATGTTAAAACATGTCATATTTCTCTATTTATTTTAGATAATATAAATGATATCTTTATAAATTATAGCCTGTGTTGCTATGATATATAAACAGTATACCGTAAAGTTGAATCAAAATCAGGTGTGGTTTCTGGGTAACAAATATAGAGTACATATAGTCTATCCTCAAAACGTCCTCATTTATAACTTTATTAGATATTACCCGCGGTTTCGCTCGCATTTATGTAGATTTGACTTATCCCTCAGGAATAGTACTTTTTTCAACATGAGAGATACTTTATGACCTTTTCTTTGTTCCTGACTATGTGTATACAAACTTTCATGACAACAGGTTGAGTGGTCAATATGTGAAAAATGTAAGAAACAAACTCATACTCGCATTTATAATATTAGTTACAATTAGGATATTATATAACAAAATATTAAAACTTATGCAATAAAGGATAAATAGAGTTAGTGATAGTGAATATAAAGTCTGCAATATTATTTATATAATCAACCACTATTTTATATTAAATGGAATGATAAAATATTTGGATACATGTAACTAGTTCAGCAACGACATTTTTCCTAATTGAAACTGAATTCTACCTAAACTACTAGAATAAAACCACCAGCCACTGAAAACAATCTCTCTCCACTATAGAGGTGGTCAACAGCACCAGTGTTAATAAATAGTCAACCAATTAGGTGACACTTCATTAAAATAATTCAATGGTTATTGTCATAACTGATTTCGATTATTCTTGTGAATGTTAGTATTTGTTAACATTACTTTGTTATTTACAGGTAATAATATGTAAAACTTCACATCACATAGTTAAAAATAAAACCAACCATCAGCTTATACTGAATATATATCAAATCAAAGGTTTACTGGGATAACAAACGCAGGACAATTGAGGCCCTGCAAGTAAATATTCACCATGGATTCATCATAGCTTTGCTGTTGAATAATTGCAGGGTCCGACTGCAAGAGTACATTGAGAAAAACAACTATCAATTGAAGGATATCATTAAAAAAAAAATCCGCATTTTGTGCTATTTTTTTTTATTAATATAACAATAAATAAAAAGTATGTAGCTTTAATATATTTAAATTTAGAGGGAAAAATTGTCCATTGAACACCTTTTAGGCTTGACCTCTCTGGTGATGGTTTAACTGAAAATTATTCATTCCTCAAAAGAAATACAAATAATGTTAAAACCCTAAGAATTCATCATTTTTTGGATAATTTAGTAGTTTTTAAATATATGGTGATACTATATGTAGCGCTATTGAGAAATAAGGTAAAAAATAAGGTAGATATTCAAAATTATAAGGCTAAATTAAAAAGATGTGAATCTCAAGTATATCTAAATCAGTTTATATGATTATGGTTTAGTAGATCACGCATTTATAATCATAAATATATTTATAAAAATAATCGTAGATATAGGTCATAGTGTTTTTTAATGAATTACTTGTGAAATTAATTTTCATATTTTTTATAGCTAAAGTTTGTTGTGAAAATAATACACCAAAAAAGGTCACTTAAAAGAATGCAGGAATAGGAGAAAAGGCAGTGAAGAATGGAAAATCAATTGGACTCTAGATCATGACATAAAATCTAAAAAATTATACAATTTTAAACATGATTATTCTTCAATCAATAAATTTAATAAAAAACACTGAAATATCGAATTAACCACAAATATTTGAAGCAATATGTATAATACGCGTCATTGTTTTATTTTGTTTTAGTCACTAGAATTTAGTATTTCATATGAATTACTGTTTTTTTAGATGTATGTAAATTTTTAACTAATTTTCATTTACTTTTTACATCATAAATATTGTTAGAAGTGTAGAAGACCGCTTAAACCATGTTTAATTTTGAAACCTTTAGTGTTAAAATAGTTCTATCAAAGTTATTGGATAATTGGATATAAGATATAAATAAAATAAGTACTACTATTCAAAGAAGATAATTTTGTAGTATTTACTTTTATAAGTACATTCTCGGGGTGTAATGAGAATATTTTTGGTTTAATATAAAACTGAAGATAATTTTGAATGGGACATATATTGAACTTGCTTTATATACACTGTTTTAATTTTAAGTTGTAAAGGATATAACAATTATTGCTCCAGAATATTTGATGGCAATTTTCTTGAGGCAAGCCTTGCCTATAATAAAAATAAAGAGCTTCATATTCTGCAGATTATGTTTTAGTGTCCAAGGTAAGAGGTTATAGGATACTAACATCAATAGTGAATTATTTAACATTTATGAAACAGTCCTGATCCAGAGGAGTTTGCTTCCACAAATGCAGTGATCATGGAATGAGCTCCAAAATAGTGTAGCAATGACTTTCAATATTTTTCAGTGATCCTACTCAAAATAAATTAATTCAACTTGTTAACCGGTAAAGTTAGTTCCTTGTGGTTAAGTAAATAATTGTATCATTAATATATGAGATTATTGTAACAAATTCAAATATCAATTATTGAAGTAAATATAATCCTTTCAATTTAATTGATTTAATATTTCTAATATCTATAAATTAACAGTATGAATTTTTAGAGATAAATTACATTCTTGGTGTGCTTAAACTCACTATAAGAATAATGAATTTTTACCTTTTTTAAGAGTAGTAAGTCTTCAAAACTGCATTCAGATAATAATATCATTAGGTGGTGAATGACGAAGAGTGAACATAGTTTGGATAATATGAAATTAATGGTTTTGGAGACTGCAGCTCTACAGTTGTAAGGATTTCCTTATCTGAGGTATTTGAGTCTTATCAAATGAATTTGGTATAGGTAAAATGAGAAGTTATTACTCATAATGTCAGCTACTAATATAAAATCTTTTAAGTAATGGGTTATCTCCAAATAATTACAAAATATGTTGTGAACTTTTAAAACAATAGAAATGATTATTCTATAGAACAGATTGTTGTGTAGAACACAGTAACATGATGATTTAATAGCCATAAATTAAGCTTCAAAATCCTGTATATTTATTATTTTTATTTACCATGTTTTTAATAAGCTTGAAATACTTCTGCTTTTGTAGTAATTAATATGTTGAAATTAGTAGGTATAGACGGTGTGATAAATCCCAGTGAATGAGAGTGAAATTTTGCATTATTCTATATACATCTACAGATCTGTATGCTTTAAACATCACTAAATCTTGTAGTATCCAAGATATTGGATAGCACAGTACATTTACCTTTATTTTATAACTATCATTGAAATGGAATTAAACTTTTTTAAATTTAAAACTGAACAATACTTATCAACAATGACATTCCTCAATAAAACAAATCACAACTATAATACAATCAAAATCATTTATGACGACATCGTTTGGAACAACATATCGGTTATTTTGACCCAGAACAAAGGTCCCGGCTGAATGCCATATCTTGAAAACATCACCAGTTGTTACAACTATTGGTTTTTACAACTAAATATGAGTAGTCCCTTCGATGTCGTTTTAAGATTTTTACTGAATATCATAAACTATAAAAAAATTGTATGAGGTGTGTTAAAAAAGTAAGGCGACTTTCCATTTTTAATAAAACCTGTTTATTTAATTATCAATATTAATATTTTCTCATTCAAACTATTTCTCCTTACATATAATACACTCGTTGGCACTAAAGTAAGCACTTTTTCGAGTTCTTTTCTCCTCAATAGTGGCATCAATAACGTTATTCAGCCCCTCCTGAGCAATGCTCATGCGAGTATTCTTCTGGTCAATATAAAACGCTTTGGGAACAAACTTCGCCAACACACGTCTCGTGTCCAAAACATCTGAAAAAATTGCATGGCACGAACCAACTTAGTTACGTACGTCATTAGCAACTTCTGTAAAGCCGGTTCGATGATTCTCAGACATATTCTCTTCACTTCAACGTTTTCATCAGTTATTTACGTGATGGGATATTCAGAACGGGGTTCGTCGCTGGTGTCTTCTCGGCCCTCTTGAAAGAGCTTATACCTACCGCTTACGAACATTTTTTTCTACAAAGTACAGTTCAGTAGTCACTGTCAGTATTTTGAATGTTTTAGACTTAGAATTGCGTTATTATTCTAAGGTTATAGAGCACTTAATATTCCACTATTTACACAAAATTGGACGAAAATTTTATGATCCATGTTTTTCTATAGTAGAAAATCACCGAGCACCTTAAACACTTCTAACCTTTTTTGCCTCTCACAAACAAGCAATTATATATTGATAAAATGTACACGCACATACTAGGTATGTTTTATGAGCATATGATCGTGACGAGTGTACCAACCACTAGGAGTAATATTATTCTGTGGTACCAACACTACAAAAAGTAAAATTTGAATATACGTAACAACCCGCGAGTTTTTGGCGGGATGTTGGTCTGTCATTTAGTGTATTTTATATTTTATTCATAATCTTGTGTTACTTGACTCTGTATTGTGTAAAATTGGTAGTGTTTTATATAATATAGTTTGTTTATTGTTCATAAGTGAAGTAAATGCAAAATAATACCACGGACCATAAATTCTGAGATGCCACAAAAACTCCATGGAAAGTTCTAACAAGAGAGCCACCATCTTGTTGGAACGTTGAATTAACTACTCGATAATGGAAATTAACAAACACTCTGGGTGAGAGAAACGAAATAATTCGGAAAAAGAAGATGGTACGCTACTACTTTTAACAAGGAGAATAAGATAAAAAAATATGAACGATATATTATATAGAAGATTTGGCGCTTATGCCTTTATATTAACTTGGACACGGAAGAAAATTGGTTAAAGGATACATAAGAAATACCTATATTGACAACTTCACAATTGGCAGTATGGATTAATTCCTTCACCTGTCCTATTGGACGAATATTATTACTACTATTATACGTAACCCGCGGAATTTGAAAAGTCATCTTACTTTTTGAAGACATATTATACACTGGTTGCGAACACTACAAATTGTTATTTCAAACCATTAATTTCTGCTTTTTTGATATCCATGTAAGTAAATGAAGAGCATGGCTCGATGATAGTGCATTCACATATCACATCGATCGATGTAGATTTAAACTCACTGCAAAAAAATTAGGCTTTATCTATCGGTTAGCTTAAGTTGAAAATCTGCCACCAAACCATATACATACATATTGATGTCTGTTCTGGTAGTTGTATTTAACAATCATTTCTTCCTACAGTTAACATGCCATGATGTGCAATTGTGTAACATGGAGTAAGGTTGTGGTCAGCGTTTAAAACCTATAAAAACATTTAAAAATCCAGGATATCCTATATACTCATTCATATTATAAAATCTCATTATTACATAAAGAATTCAAAATGAAAAATTATGAAGATGATTTTATCATAGCATAAACTGATATACTACTATAGTCTGATACTATAGTACTGATATATACTATAGTCATCTATACATCAATTTCACTTCGGTAGGTATTTTCGTATAACTTTTTTTTATATCATAGGAGGAAAACGAACAGGTGGGTCAGCTGATGTTGAGTGATCACCACCGTACATAGACACTTGCAACACCAGGGGAGTCGCAAGTGCGTTGCCAGCCTGTGTTGGGGGGAGGAAGGGAAGTGGAAGGGGAGGGGAGGTGGGTCTCCGGCGTTCTCACTGACTGAACGAAACGCAACAATGCAAGCACTGTTACTTCACGTCGGTTTTCTGTGAGAGGGTGGTATTACCCTACTAGCTTCAGCGTGGCTCTACCACCTACAAGTATTTTTTATCCAAATAATTTGTTAGAACGCAAGACATCCCTTCTGCCCGAATGTAAGGAAAATGAACTAAATTTTTGGGCAACCTAAACAAATGACACAGTCAACACTGGTCAATTGCCAACCAGAAACTGACAATTTTCAAAATATACCATACATGGTGGCAACATTTGATATCGCGCTGCAATTTATATAGAATACTGGCTGACCCGCGCAACTTCGTCTGTGCCAAATCGGTTATTACCGGTTCTAATTTTATTTCCAAACTCGAAAAATCTTAAAAAACCTAGAACCCGACTGTATTACACATACATTACATACGCGGCTCCACCTTGTTTAGAATTTCTTTCTAATAATGCTTTTTTCATAAATTAAAACACGAATATGATTCGAGTTTCAAATTTAAAACTTAAAATTTCAACTTTCTAGTCCTTCTTCCCCTTTCGTCCCGCTGTCACTTTTTTTATGATCACCCTTACCACCACCCCCTATATCGCAGTGTGTTCCCATCCGAGTACTGACCGCGCCCAACGCTGTTTAATTTCATTGATCAGACGAGATCCGGTGGTTTCAACACTCCATCCAACACAGTGTTTACTCCCACCACTCTTCGTCACACAAAAAGGTTGTGAATCAGAATTTCAAAGAGAACCTACAAGAAGTTAACCTTAAATAAAATAAGCGAAATATTTGCAAAATTGTTTGACGAGCTACGTACGAAGCGTTTCCTTCGACTCCCCGACCCGCCTTGTCTTACTAACACAGGTGGTGTTCCCTTCCGTTCCCTATAAGTGCGAACGTAGTTTGTGAACAACCCCTAAGATAGACAAAACAGGAAAATGGTAGCGGGTAAAAAATACCAAATTATTTTAAACCGTATATTCTTTCCAAGTAGTTAACTAGTGAGGGGTCCAGTTCCATTCGATAATACGCTCTGCCTATTTAGTTACTCAAAACGGAGTATGGTTTCAAACGGCTCCGGTTCGAATTCGATGTCGAAAAGTTCTCGAGAAGCAGCGCGCGCAGCCTTCTCATGTGCCTGTCGTTTGGTAGTCCCTGTAACAGATACCAATATACAATTTCTCGTCATATTAGTCAGGTGAAGCTGTGACTGCACATCAGATCAATAGCGAAAAAAAGTCCACGTCAATACTTTTGACCGCTCTGAATATAGCTCTTAGTTCGGGCTTGCGTATAATAAGTATTAAGGAAAAATAAGTACCGCATCTATGCATATCATATTTTCGTGGCACTTCGCTTTTCTATATTGTCATTTGAATTATCTTTCGTTAATTGTAAAATTATAATTAAGAATATGTTAATTATTATAATTATTGAAAGAACTAAGGGTTCGTTAATTTTTGTAATTTCAAAATGTAAAATAGAAATGTATCGTCGAACGTGTGGCAATCTGAATGAGCGTACCACGTACTAGTTGTGTGTATAAGATATGAATAAGGCCGTGGCAGATTGTATGAAAGCCTGGCGTAGTGAAGCTGTAAAGGCCTTGCTATGCCAATAGTGAAGTCAGTTCGAGAAAAGGCTCGGCTCGTAAGATACTATTTGTAAGACGTCACTCTGGAGTAACACAGTCCTGAAGTGGGAAAATGCTGTTTCATTTCATCTTTCTGAGTTTGCAACGAAAATAACTAGAGGCTTGAAACAACATTAATAACAAAGTTGATATTTTACATACATTTTTATTGCTTGCTAGCCCTATTTAGTGCTTGCGTATTTTTTGTAATGGTCCCTTTGAACGTGATTGATCCTCAAAAGGACTATTTTCATTATATACCTGCATTTGTGGTTTCGCTCGCGTTAGTATAGACTTGACGAATACCTCCAGGATAGTACTTTTTCGGGATAAAAATTACCCTATGTATATTCCTGTATCCCTGACTACGTAAAGTTTTACAATGATCAGTTGAGTAGTTTAGGCTTGAACGCGTAACAAATAAACAAACAAAGCTCACATTTATAATATTACTAGCGGGACCGGCGGACGTTGTTCCGCCTTGATAATAAAAAAAAAACCTTGACAAATTATATACCTAAACATTCCTCATCGCTTTATCTATTGGTGAAAACCACATGAAAATTGGTTCAGTAGTTTTTGAGTTATCGCGAACAGACAGACAGACGTGGTAGAGGACTTTGTTTTATTTATACTATGTAATGATTAAGAATATATAACGAAGAACTCACCATCCGCGTAATGGATTGTGTCCTCTACGTGTAACGCTACTTTGTAGAGTTTTCCTTTTGACCCCTTGATATTGCTATTTATGTTTTTAAAATAATGTGTGGGTGCCATGTAAGTAAGTAAAGAGCACGGATTCAACTTAGATGCATTCAATGGTAATTTTTTTTTATTGGTGGCGTGTTTATTATCCTTAGAACTTTGAGACCTCTTCAACGACAAGCTTTTTCTCACCGGCTTGCGCTCTTCTTGCAGTTCCATTGTATTTGCCGATTTGTCTGTTCCTATTCCTGACGTCTAGACAAATTAAATACGATACTTTAATTCCAATGCGGTACCTATATACAGTCCTCGTTAAACTTTCTGACCGCTCAGAACATAGTTCGTAGTTAGTAGTAGAAAACAAATATGTATATGTATGTATATATAATATCGGGAGAACTTAAAGATAAATAAATGCCAATTATTTTGTATTCACTGTATTACGCGCAATCCCGAACTTAGAGCTATATTCAGGAGCGGCCAAAAAGATTGACGAGGATTATAGTGGTATTCGCATTGTTTGACGATAAGGGCCGTTAAAATGTTACTTAAGCTGATTTTTTGTAATTTCTGACTACCTCCTGCCCCCGATCAGCAAAAGTAAGCAATGCTCTTACCCTACCATGCTTACATAAATATTTATATAAGTATTTTTTCAACTGTTTTGGTTTCCTTATTGATGCACAGTAGTTAAGAAGTCTAGAAATAAGGAAGTTATAGTATATAGAAGTATAGAGGAATTAAGTTGTAGCGGTTCATTACAGGGCGATGATGGCCCAGTGGATAATACTGCGAACCTCATATATCAAATCATATACAGACCCACCCACACTTTAGTGCTTATCTAACACTTGAATAACCCCACAGACACCCAGCACAAGTAGAACAGACATGATGAAACTATTGGTGATGGTGATCAATTTCAGATAAAATCTTATCTATATATTAATACGTGAAGCGAAAACTTTGTACCCCTTTTTAATCGAGTTGCGAGAACGGATGAAGGTGAAATTTGGCATAGTTAAAGTCTATATGGAGGAGAAATGCACAAAGCTATTTATTTTATATAAAATGCATTAAAATACATTAAATTAATTAAAATATACATTACTCACACTACTATTTGAATGACACACAACATATACACACATGTAAATGAAAAAGACATTTCGCCATCCGTCATTTTACTCATACGTTTCAATTATCTTTTTTCATCCTACATTCAATATATTTAACATGACTTACTTTCCATACCTTACATGCCCTTTGAAATTAACTGATCAAATTGTAGGCTAATTTTATAATAAACTAGCGGGCCGGGCAGACGTTGTCCCGCCCTGATAATAAAAAAAATCCGTGACAAATTATATGCCAAAACGTTCCTCATGAATCACTTTATCCACTGGCAAAAACCGCTTGAAAATCCATCCAGTAGTTTTTGAGTTTATCGCGAACAGACAGACGCGGTAGGGAACTTTGTTTTATACTATGTAATGATATGAGAGTTACACTGAGATAGTAAAATAATAATTGTAAACGTTACTACTACGCTTGATGTATAAACAATAATAATGGCCGAAAACTGTGGAGGAAATGAGAGAACGCCTTATTGTGTGAGAGAAACAGGAGACCGGCTTCGGTCTCATCCCTACTCCGTGCTGTTTACTGGGACGGGACACCGGTATATTCTGGCAAATGAGTGTCGTTCCAGAAAAAGCGCGGAAAATTTAAAAAATCTAGCACTAAGTATACAAGGAATAAACTGCTTTGATACTTTAATAAAAATATTTTTTTTTTTGTACAATTTTGGCTTTGCCAGAACCTCAGGGAAATTTTAATCGAAATAGAGTGAAAAACATTCACAAAAAAGACGACGACTTGGTTTTAATAAACTCTTTCTCTAGGATAACTTACCAAGTGATAATTGATCAGTTATCGCGTGGGATGAAAAATGATTAATTACTAAAATGACTATTAAAAAATAGGGGTTGTTGTTAGAAGGGTAAAAATGTAGGGTTGTATGTATTTTTTAATGCCTCATTATAAAAAATAAAATTAAAAAAAATTGTCCAAAAACTAAAATATAAATGTTAGGGATGGACAACTCTTATCACTTAGGGGTATGAAAAATAGATAGTAGCCGATTCTCAGACCTACTGAAGATGCATATAAAATTTCATAAAAATCGGTCAAACCGTTTCAGAGCAGTATGGTAACTAACATTGTGACACGAGAATTTTGTATATAAGATTTATGAAACCAATGAAATAATTATTATTCGCTTTGGTCTTGTTGAATGTCAAAATGAATTATGGTCGAATCTCGAATACTAGGCGACCGCTGGTCCGTTATAATTTTATAAACATACAGATCTGCTATAATTATAACGTATTAGAACAAATGCTAAGCTAAGAGTATCTATTTCAGATAGAAATAGTAACAAAGGACGTACTGTGATTGGTTAAGTATGTATGTATGTATTGGTTGAGTACGTATGTATGTATTGGTTGAGTATGTATGTATGTATTGGTTGAGTATGTATGTATGTATTGGTTGAGTATGTATGTATGTATTGGTTGAGTATGATAACTGCATAAAAGAGAACGAAGTATAATTAAATCATTGGTTAAACACTTGCTTAACTCGATTCGTAGACTGTAATAGAAATGTATATTTTCTTTATTGGTTGTTAATCTTTTCCCCGAGATATCGTTTTACGGTAAAATTTATTATATCCTGTTTATTCGGTATTGTGGAGTTTTAGCTTATTATAATTATAACAACGTTTAGCGACCGCGAAATAAAATTATTATTTAAAATTTAGTAGGTTAAGTAAAGATCCTATCCTACGTCGTGTCGGTGTATTGTAATTATATCATAGAAATATTTTGATGTGCTTTGTAACACTATGTAATTCTTAGGAGATGTATCATATTTTCGTATATTTAGTAAGTTAAATTACTTTCGGCTAACGGCGAAGGAGACCACCGAGAAACCTAAACATGAAAAATGTTCTTGTAGTACCACCGTATATAGGAAAATATAGAACTGTGGATATCTCCGAGTTTAAAATCGGCAAAACATTGTGGTATATGGCATTAAAGAGTATCTCATGCCGGCTGATATGATTAATCAGTTGATGAATAATAATCACCCGTACAATGCCGAATGAGGTAGATAATCACTACATATTATACAACAAAGTCCTTTGCCACGTCTGTCTGTCTGTTCGCGATAAACTCAAAAACGTCTGAACGGATTTTCATGTAATTATCACCAGTAGGAAGGAAGGTTTAGGTACATAATTTGTCAATGTTTTTTTTATTATCAAGGCGGGACAACGTCCGCCGGGCACGCTAGTTTTATATGAAGCAAATTATTGAATTGTAACTTACCGAAGCGATCGGCGACATTCGCGCCACCGGTGATACCGGTGACACCGGTGACACCGGTGACAATGGCAACACCGGCGATATTGGTGGCATAGAAACAGTTGAATGTGATAATCCAAACTGTGATGTGGGTGAATGAGGTGGCAGTGCAATTCTCGGAAATGAATTATCAGGGTTATATGTTTCTATGCAGCCCCAAATTAAGTTCAACTTGTACAAGGCAAATGATGACAGCATGACCTTTGGCATGTAATCGGGGACACAGCCCGCCAGTGTTGTATTCGCTTAAAAAAAAAAAAACTTTTTACGTAATTGAAATATATAATCTCACCCCCTTTAACCTTCTCCCAGTATCGCGACTTTATCATAAACTTGTATTACGAAAAGTTAATCTATACATATAATAAAAATGAAATGTCTGTATGTAATATAAAAAAAAACTTATTGAGTATGAAAGTATACACGCTACTGATAACAAAAATGAAATTTTTAAAATTTTTGTCGGTCTGTCTGTTTGTTCCGGGTAATCTCCGAAACTACTGAACCGATTTTGAGAGGAATTTCACTGGCAGATAGCTGAAATTACAGCGGGTTACTTAGGCTACTTTAAATTAGACTAGCTATTAACCGCTGCTTCGTCCGCAATGCTAACTCCAAAACGGTTGGACCGCTTTACAAGGAATTTTCACCGGCAGATAAAAGACATTATAAGAAGTAATTTAGTCTATTTTAATTTAGACTAGTTGTTAATCGCGGCTCCCTCGGCAATGTTATCTCCAATACGGTTGGACTAATTTTCATGGGACTTTCACCGGCAGATAGCGGACATCATAACAAGTAATTTAGGTGTTAACCGTGGCTTTGCCCACAGTGCTATCTCCAAAACGGTTCAACCGATTCTTACGGTACTTTCACCGGCAGATAGCTGATCTCAGAGGAAGTAATTTAGGTTATTCTATTTTAGACTAGCTGTAACCTGCGACTTCGTCCGTATGAAATTTAGCAAAAAATATGTTGTTCACTGTAAACGTATACGTATGACGTGCGTTGTATTGGACTCCAAGAATAAATATAATTAAAATTCATATATCTATGTATGTAATATGGCGGTCATATTTTTTAAATTACCGCACTTTCATCTACGTAACTCAATAACCATAGTAACATATAAGACTATTGTATCGAGTTCAATGAGCACTATTTAAATTGTCGAATATTAAAAACTTCTTAGACAGATATCAAGTTTCATATCATGATTTATATTTATGCAAGATTTCAAAACGTCAGCTCGTTCATTGTTTTTAATTCAACATTATAATCATTAATATTAATTTTGAAGATAGAAGGGGCCTTTCTAATCTATACTAATAATATAAAGCTGAAGAGTTTGTTTGTCAGGAAATACTGGACCGATTTGACAAAACTTTCGGTTTTAGATAGCTCATTTACCGAGGAAGGCTTTAGACTATATATCATCACGCTAAGATCAATAAGAGTGGAGCGCCAATGAAGAATGTTTCAAAATCGGACATTTTGATTTTTCGTTTTGATTGCTTTCGCTGCGTGTTAGCGTTAGCATTATATACGTTGCCATGGTAACGTGGTAACTTTCTATCGCAAACATTTTTAAAGTTTATTTTGTGTTTTTATTCAAAATGTTTATTCTACGTTTGTTTTGTTTCCAATTTTTCATTTGTAATCTATTACGTATTATAAAAATAAAGTGTGTGTATCTGAAATTAGTATAAAAACTTTTTGGGGAATGGATTTGGCTACAAGTAACAAAAAAATATTTTTTTTAATATTGTTGGTATTTTATATTATTATATTTTGTTTGTTTGTTCCAAGTTATGTCGGAAACGGCTGGACCTATGTTAACGGGAATTTTACTGCCAGATATCCGAAATTATAGCGGTTGACATATTCTGTTGTATTTGTTGAACTGTTACCCGTGCTTTCGTCCATGTGAAATTTATTAAAAATATGTTGTTTATTGTAAACAAGCGAGTGAGACGTGTGCTTTACTGGACTTCAAGTACATAATTGAAAGTCATATGTTTGTATGTAATTAAAATTATATTATATTTGTGGTTGATTTGGCGGCCATTTTGATTTATTTACCGCGCTTGCGTCTACATAACTCAGTGATTACAGCAACGTATAAAACTAACTTAATTATATCGATAATACGAGTATTTTAGATCTATATAATAAAAGATTTAACACGTGTTGTTGGATAATGTATAGCTTATAACTTTAATTACTTTCTTATATAGTCTAAGTGAGCACTGAGGGTGATATATTGTAGGTTAAAGTTCCAGGCATGTTGCTGATGATATATCACGTTCCATTCGATACACTGTTATTATTCACATTTCTAATGTACACGTTAGAGTAGATGGCGTGCGTGTCGTACTTACAAATGTTTTTGAAAAAGCATCTCTAAAATGTATAACATCTATTCATAATATTACATTTTTAATACATTTTATTAGTAGTAACAGCTAGTAGATCATAAACGTATTACTTATTGACAATATGGGCATATTATATCATTATAATAATATCTTTAAGTCATTGTTTCAATAGTTCCTTATACTGTATAAGTGAGCACTGAGGTAGTTAGTTATATGGTGGTTTAAGGTTCCAAATATGTTGCTGATGATAACCATCATTTCACACAATGTTAGTATTTATATATCTAATGTATGAGTTACATGTTACTGTAAGTGACATGCGTGTCGTACTTATAATTGTTTTTAAAGAGCATTTCTATAATTGTGCATGGTCTCACATTGTATTTCACATGGTATTTCTTTAATACAATTTAAAAAAAAACACGTGCAAAGGTACGGGTACAGCTAGTTAATAAATAAATAAAATGAATCATTACGAAAATGAGAATAATATCTATATGCAAGTTATCACTGAAATATGACCGGAAAATCTATGTGTAAATCGGCAATGTGTAAGTAGTTACGAACGTGTCCCTCCTCTGTTTCTCAACCGATTTTTTTCAGTCTTTTGATGAGCTTTAGTGTTACCAGTAAAAATATTGAAAATAGTTTTTTTCTATATACTGCTAATGCTGGGATCGTAGGTGTCATGTAAACGATAACATAAATATTTAATGAACTTTGGACGATTTCCAATCGAATCTAAATGATTGATAAACAAATAGTGATATTGATATATTAAAATTATAACCAACCATTCCTAGGCATAGGATTATGGAGCCTTTTATTAATAATCACGCGGAACGCTTCCTCGGACGCAGCATTAATCGCAGTGGTATAATCTACACCTGCAAGCAATACAATTAATAAATTCACAAAGTATTCTATTAACTAAGTACGTGTATTGTGGAGAAAAAATATTGCAGGTAGTGTATATTTTCATGGGACACCCGTCAAAAGTGAAACATTTAAGTTAATATTATAAGTTACAATTGAAAACGTGACAGGCTTCTACGCGTGTAAAAATAATACGCAACCAACACAGAGAAGCAGCGCTGTGTACAGTTTACGCGTGCACAGAAAGCAATCGAGAGCGGTGGCGTAGGGGACATGTCGACATAAGAGAACGTCATGTCATTTTTCGTGACGGCATACTGGTCGATTTTACTTCTAAGGGACGCCAATAGATGTCCACGTCAAAATTGAGTAAAAAGAAAATTATAACACTAATAAAAATCGACTGTAGCAAAAGTAAAAAATACATGAATAGTGTACTAAATATATAAAATACACATACATAAACAATATATGTACGCATACATATTATTATGAATAGTAAGGACACGCACAACAAAAGTTAGTACAAAATGCAACGCAAAAACTCCCCGATATACAAACGGGGAAATAGTTATACAATAAACTTATGATTTTGCAAATTCACCCTACATGAATGATTTAAATTTGTTTTTACAAGGACGCAGGCGACACGAGACTATTTGAAATGAGTGCATAATTTTCAGTTGTGTGCATATTTTATGCGGAGGGTTTTGAGACGTTGAGTGTGCATCTGGGGTTTTTATATACATCAATGTAACGAAAGTACATATATGTGTTGGCTAATATTGGGCATATTGAGATGGCGTTTGGAGTGTAGAGTAAGATGAGACGATGTGCTAAAAAGAAACGAAGAAAGCAGAAGAGAATATGTTTTGACTTATATAATGGAGATTTGACGTACATACATTAATATACTATACATTACATTACACGTTCACTCATCACCATTGATATTTATACGATTCACAACCAATCTATCGGCGATACTTTTTGTAATATAAATAAAAATACTCGAAATTGTTAGAGAAGCTTTGTTAGAGAATTCTTTTATTCCATGTTATATGTCAAATTTTTTCTAACATTCTTATTATTATGGCAACCTAATGTGCCAGCTCGTGGTAACAACAAAACGATTATACAATATTCATTTTTCATTGTTCACATATTGATCTGTTCTATAATAGCCTTATAATCTGAATAGTGAAGAGCAACATTCGGTATGGGGATGCCTCGCACAAACACTAAGGATATATGCTGGAGATTTGATAAATGCTCTTACGAATTTGTACCCAGTTCCAAAATGGTACATACTGTTGAAAACTTGCTTTAAAAAAGTTTGATTACAAAAGAGTATCTTACCCTTGTTTACAGACGGGCATAATTTAAATGTTAATATCATCTAACACGTGTCTAAGTTGACAGTTCTTATTTTATTGTATATCTATTTGCCAGCAAAAGATGTTTCTTAATAAATTATGAATTTCCTGGGTATAATTGATTTGGAAGAAGTAAATAAATTACACAATTTTAGAGATTCACGAGTAAATGATAACTACTACTATATGACAAGTATTGACATTTGTTAATGTATTTATTAATCTGACATTCCATTATTACTATTACTATTATTCTACCTCACGCACTTTGACGTAATATATCAATTTTATAAATTGCTTATTTTGACAGTTACACCATTTTCTTTTAACCAAAAAGTCACAATAATGATAACCAATTTAACTTAAAGTTAGTATTTTCTTAATGAAGATCTGAACAAAAGTATTACTCATGAATTGAAATTGTTCGCAAAATATCTGTATGTAATGAACCGTTTTTGAATGATGAGATTGAATTGAATGAATGCTATTCAGAGTTGTTATCATAAAAAAACTTACACTAGATGTTTAGCTTGGGACCGCTTAGACACGCTTTTGTAATAAAGTATTTTAAATATGTGTTCAAATAGGTTTAAAATTTTAGGCACTGCTTATCAAAGTTCGTGTTAAACCCGTGTTCATTTTGTTTTTGCAATAAGAGCGCAGGAGTCCAACAATTCCGTAATTAAATTTAGCTATAGATCTAGTGCCATACTAGGATGAGGTGCAAGCAAATTTGTTGAGTTGTTACATTTCAAAATGAGCTAAATTCAATTTTAGCCGGTCCCAATATTGTACGTCATTTTTTGAGATCTTTAAACTTTGTACTTAAAAAAACTAAGAACCTTATGAACGGCAAAATTTGAAATTCGTTCGCGGTGTATAAAAACTGGAAATTTAAAAAATTAATGATGTTATTTGAAGGATTAAAATTTAATTTATCTCATTCTGAAATGTAACGACACAGTTATCTACAAAGACATACCGAATCCTTGGTAAACGACGTTCTCAATAGTCAACTCGGCACAAAAGAGTGACTGGTTCATTCCTTGCTGGTTGATTAGACATGAAGGCATGGGCTCCACTTTTATATCCTAAAATTGAGTATCTCATGTTAGTATCAACTCAATGATGCCAATACAATAGCCAAGATCGTTTCAGCTACAGACAAAAAAAACTCATATATGACAATCACTATATTTTTTTTTTTAATTGTCGTGTAAAATAAAATTATCATGGCGTATACTTCTATCAACATTTTGATTTACAGATATGAAGCATCTATCTTTCTAACTTTAGGAGATAATCTCTGGTGTGGATCTCTGGGACTACTGATCCGACTAACATAAGTATTGCATTGTTGGTATTGGATATATAGAGATAAACTTAAAAAACAAAGACAAATATTAATTTATATTCGTTTAAATCTTTACAGTGTCTTGGGTTGTTACTATACAAAAACCTTTCACAAAACTTCTAGTTACGTATATTACATAGTCCGGTGAATCTGTGAAGGCTTTGACAGGCCAATAGCATAGTCAGTTCGAAAAAAAAAATTAAATACATTAATGACTAGTTGTACCCGCAGCTCCGCACGCGTTTTTTTGAATTGTATTAAAATATAGAAATGTGACACCGTGTACAATCATAGAAACGCTATTTAAAAACAATTGTAAATACGATGTGCACGCCACCTACAGTAACATGTAACGTATACATTAGATGTATAAATACTAACAGCATATCAAATGAGGTTTATCATCAGCAACATATTTGGAACTTTAACCCACGATATAACTACCTCAGTGCTCACTTACACTGTATAAGAAACTAATGAAACAATGACTTAAAGATGTTATTATGATGATATAATACGCCCATATTGTCAATAAATAATACGTTTATGGTCTAATACCTTATTAGAAAGTCTCCTTCTATCTTCAAAATAACTATTAATAATTATAATGTTGAATTGTAAACAATGAATGAGCTGACGTCTTGAAATCTTGTATAAGTATAAATCAAGATATAAAACTTTATATCTGTCGTAAGTAGATTTTAATATTTGACAATTTAAATAGTGCTTATTGAATTCGATACAATATTCTTATATGTTACTATGGTCAGTGAGGTGTAGACGAAACCGCGGTAAATAAAACAAAATGGCCGCCAAACTGACAAAAAATACAATATAATTCAAATTACATACATAGATACATATATATGAATTTATTTTATATTTATTTTTGGAGTCCAGTACAACGCACGTCTTACGCACATGTTTACAGTGAACAACATATTTTTGCTAAATTTTATGCGGATGAAGTCGCGGATAACAGCTAATCCTAAATAGAATAACCTAAATTACTTCTTATAAGGTTAGCTATATGCCAGTGAAAGTCCCATGAAAGTCGGTCAAACCATTTTGAAGATAGCACTGCGGACGAAACAACGGTTAATAGCTAGTCTAAATTAAAATTAACTAAATTACTTTTTATAACGGCCGCTATATGCCGCTAACAGTCCCGTAAAAATTGGTCGCACCGTTTTGGAGATAGCACTGCGGGCGAAACCACAGTTAACAGCTAGTGTAAAATAGAATAACCTAAATTACTTGCTATAAGCTCAGCTATCTGCCAGTGGAAGTCCCGTGAAAATCGGTCCAACCGTTTTGGAGATAGCACTGCAGGCGAAGCCACGGTTAAAAGCTAGTGTAAATTAAAATAAACTAAATTACTTTTTGTAATGCCCACTATCTGCCGGTGAAAGTCCCGTAAAAATTGGTCGAACTGTTTTGGAGATAGCATTGCGGACGAAGTCGCGGTTATCAGCTAGTCTAATTTAAAGTAGCCTAAGTAGCCCGCTGTAATTTCAGCTATCTGCCAGTGAAATTCACGTCAAAATCTGTCCAGTCGTTCCGTAGATTACCCGGAACAAATACACAGACCGGCATTTTAAAAATTGCGCTTTTGTTATCAGTAGCGTGTATACTTTCTTACCCAATGAGTAAAAAAAATATTTTGATATTACATACAGACACTTCATTTTTATTATATGTATAGATATGTCTTAGTTAGGTAGTTATGTTGTGGTATCAACAAAAAAAAAACAGTGTGCGCGTCCCCACATTATAAACACACTGATGTGTGTATATACTAGCTGATACACGCGACTTCGCCTGCATCATTTATTATCTCAATTGTTTTGTTACATGTCAAAGGGATTAGGCAGCGTTTTCTTCGAAAGCTCCCAGGCGGCTTGACTTTTTTATATAACAATACAATTTTCAAAATGAAGAAAGGACACAAGCATAGTTACATAAAGTTAATAACAGCAAATTAGTAACACTGCTACGGAAACAACAGCTAATATTTGATAAAAGCGTGTAGAACAAAATATTAGAAGACAGAGCGGATGTAGCGACAAGCAAATTAGCTTGAATGTCGGCCGATCGAACGATCGCGTGGTCTCAAAGTCATTTCTAAAAGTGTTTCTTGAAAATCGCTTACTCACACAAGATAAAAACAAGCGAGCAGTTACCTACTACTACTACAACTACTCTCTTATCAAGGGAAAACTACGAAAAGTGCCTGTGATTAAAGTGAACATTGAAAATAGTGTGAAAATGAAATAAAACGTTATAAATATCGTAACGCTCTATAATCGATACCTGAACTTTTCGACCTTAAAATTTCGACTTATCGAGATTCAACAATTTTATTATATGCATCGGTCTGCACTCATAAACCTTAATAAAATCATACAGACTACCTCGATAAAATGAACGTAAAGATCAGCACTCAAAGTGACTGCAAAATTCTTACCATACAACGACACCTAAAATCAACATTACATCTGAAAGTTCATCATGCGACAAAAAACTGTTACATGAAATATAACTGAATCATTAAATATATGTATATATATGTATATTAGCGGGCAGGGCTGAAGTTGTCCTGCTTTGATAATTTAAAAAAAAATGTGAAATTCAAGCGCAGCGCCACCTACCGGCTCCTATTGTGAATCTAAACCATTCTCGGAACCACTGGAACACGCACACAACATTTCATCAAAATCGGTCCAGCCATTTAGGAGGAGTTCAGTGACACAGACGTACAAAAGAAATTTATATATAAAGAAAGATGTATATAGAAATATATAAATAGGAAAAAAAAAACAGTTAAGTACCACTTGCTTTCTTTTTTTTGTTTACTAGATATGATCGAACTTTAGTGTTAACAATAAAAAAAATTGATAAAGATTTTTTTTTTTTTCAAAATAATAAAGATAGAAGTTTTGAATTCTCTATTAATCATAATTCACAACCGTTACGCTTAAACTGTTGTGTGTGTACGTTTAAAAAACGTACAGTTTAAAACATAAATTACGGTAGGTAGTCCGGTGAAGTTGTAAAGACCTTGCCAGGTCAATAGCATAGTCAGTAAAAAAAAAAAAAAAAATTACGGTAGCTCATTAAATTCTACAGGTGGGAGGAAGACAGAAACATTATTACTTATTAGAAATTTAATGATGGAAGAGACTCACTCAACCACGTTGCTAATTTAGCAAACCTACACCACAGTAAAATATAAAAGACTTCATAAGAGAGATATCTATATTTATACTGTGGCTACAGGCATGTGAATGAATAACATAAGCCACGCTGAAATAGCGATAGTGAATCGTTGGTGCCAACAAACAGTAAAAAAGCGTATGAAATGCATAATAAACTATACAGATAAACCTGAGTGTTTGTGTTACCCACATACGGAGATTTCCAAAACTGTAAAGATGACCTGAAAAGAAACATATTGTAATGTTTTTTACATATGTATGTGGTGTTTGCTTACACATTACGCAGGCCCCCATGACCCGTAATTGATTACGAGAGACAAAAACCTGACGCAGAAACATTGATCCCCAGTGTTAAATATATTACTTCCCAAAAATAGTAATACAGTTCCAGGTAACTATATTATTATACTAACTGACGCGCGCAACTTCGCCTGCGCGAAACCGGTTACTTGCCGGTTTCAATTATATTCCCAAACCCGAATAATCTTAAAAAACCCAGAGTCCGATTATAGCGATTCCCACTGTTTGTTCGATCTGATTACTCTATAGGCCTGACAGGCCTTCAGAGCTTCCCCGGACTAAGCCCACCGTTTCCAATTGTGAAACCAAACAATTCAGGGACTCACTCAAACAAATACCTAGTTGGTTTAGTAAATGACTGAAATGAATGACAGAATACAATTCGATGAGGTGGATGTAGCGCCATCTGTCATTCAACAACATCAATTATTTCGTTTTATTTGAAATACGAACGACCGTTGAATCGTTTGGATATCGATCATACAAATGGTGTTAGGAAGGTTAAAATTTGGGGTTATAGGTATTTTTGATGGTAAATAAAAAAAAAGAAAAATTAAAAAAGAAATCTGGATACGGACATCCTTATCACTTAGAGGTGTAAAATATACTTTACGACCTATTCTCATAGGTCTATCAAATATACATTTAAAATTTCATAAAAATCAGAGGAGTTCGACCACAAACACCGTGACACGAGATTTTTATATATTAGAGATATAATGATAACTTTATTTGCTTGAGAGGGTAACTCTAAGCAAACCGTCGCGTATCCACTTAACTACGATTCTAGATTTTACAAGGTAAAGTCGCCACATAATCAAAAAGATTGTCGTAGAAGTGTATAATATATTAATTATGTAATACTAATTTTATGTCTATTCTATTCTATATAAGAATACTATAAATTATAGGTGCCTGTACTTTTCAGATTTTCGTATAAGAAATTATTGCAAGTAAGTAAGAATAAGTAATTAAATACATTTCAATCATTTTTACGAATGTATGACTGTCTGTTCGTTTATGCACGCATCACTGCTAAATTGTAACGCTAATGATACAAAGTTACCAAGAAACTCATAAAGTACAGTCTCGAGTAACATGTAGGTAGTCTTTGTTTCATTAAAATCGGTTCATTTCGGTGACGTTTTATTATAAACGTATTACTTCAACAGTGCACAAACAAAGAGACGAACAGACATTTCTAAAAGTGAGTGAAATATATTTAATTTCTTAATATTAGTCATTTGCATTTTTTTTTCCACAAAAATCTGGAAATTACATGTACGTTAAATTTACATTCTTATTCCATGTACTAGCTGTGCCCGCGACTTTGTCGGGGTGGAACCTAATATAAAACAACACTGACTAATAAAATCTTCCGAAGGTATTAAGTCCATTTACTAATTTTACCTCGTACTTAAGTCGCGTCGTCATTAAAATTACAATAACTTTTCATAGAGTAGACCGATTGTAATGAAACAAAGACGAAGTTATTCTTGCTATACTTTGATATGCTTTATGATTTTCTCGGTAAGGTTTATCGTAAACCCAGTACTTTAGCAGTGATGCGTGTTCATACAAACATACAGGCAAATAGATAGACAGACAGACAGAAATGTATTCTATAACTTATTCCTAGACACCCGCAACAATTTGTCCACGAATATCGTAAAAGTACAGACACTATGTATTATATGTATAGATACTCGTACATACAGAGTGACTGGTTAAACACTCACAATATTGATAGAGGGTACTCGTACTCGGTCCTCGTTCTAAATCAATTAATAAATAGGTGCTTAATATCTGACCAAATTATCTAGAGAAATACAAAAATCAACGTATACGCGGGACGATTATAAAGACGATCGGCAGAACAGTGTCAGTGCATACGCACTTGCCCCCTATGAGCCGGCGGGAGGAGCTCAGTGACGAATAAAAGGACTTGGGGAAACGACCACCAACCCAAGTTTAATTCTTGTAAATAGCTATAATTCCATGCATTAGACGAGTCAGTCAGCATTTTGAACAATTATTAAAATATGTGTAATTACTAGGTATGATTCATACCTATTTACAAATGTATCAAGATAAGGAACATGTATTTTCCGTCGATTTTAAAATATATATTTTCATAATAATGGTAACGATATTACATCGTTCAGTACCTCGTACCATGGTACTTTTGCCTGTCCTAGGCCAGGTGAAAAAGTATAAAGGAAAACCGGATCATAGCTCCTTATCGAAGGTTATTAACTCCGGGTCGCAGCCTCAGAGGATTCACTAGCGGTCATTAAGCCTAGGTTTATATCCATACTTTCAAAAGTCTTAAAACAAACTTTAACTAAGGTTCTCTTTGTTGCTTTTTAGTATTTGTTTAGTCGTTTTTGTCACCCGATATACCTATATAAATATCAAGCATTTCTTTGATTCAGGAAAATCAAACAACATCACGATAGCACCAAAAGAGTAGTACCGTGTGAAACATTACAAAATAAATAGAAGAAATTTATTTTTAGACTTTATTTTATTTTATAATTAACAATTTTATATTAGTTGATTGGATACAGTGATAAATTACATAGATCTATCACTATTTCATATTAATGATAGTAGGGTATCTGACTTAATTTTTCCTCATGGGCACACTATACGCGTTGAAAAGAAACTTAACAATGTATTATTTGTTTATGGCAAAAGATTTTACTCTGATTCGCTCGGTATGTATATGTCACTCCTAATTTAGATTGTACCAGCGGGCTCGGCACACGATGTTCTGCCTCGATTATAAAAAAAACCTAACAAATTAAACCAAAACCTTCTTCAGGGCTCAGATTATTTACTGGTGAAAGCCGCTTGAAAATCGGTTCAGTAGTTTTTGAGTTTATCGCGAACAGACAGACGCGGTAGGGGACTTTGTTTTATACTATGTAATGAAGATATATAACAAAAACAAATGACATAAACTATTGCCTATAATTATATAAACTTTATTGTACTTACGATCGGTGTTTGCGGAAACATTTCCTTTATTAATGTCATTGCATTCTTTGGAGTTATCAGGCTCATAACGTGTTCGACGACTGAGTTGACGTAACTTTCTCTAAACTCCTCACTACCATCTGAAAATAATAAAATGAACACAAAATAACATCTTTTCAATTACAGAAAGAGAGATTTTATTTAAAGCGATTAGAATTTATGTTAGTTTACTTCAATCAATTGTAGTACTTTCAAAGAGTCTTCTATTTTCTACAAAGTGCACTTTGGTATATTACAGTAGCATTAAAACTTAGTGTAAGTTATAGGAAATAAAAATGAATTCTACATTTCGTATATATTTTATACAGAAAAAATATAAAGTGAAAAAAAAAGTTATCATTAAAATTAAGGGTTCCAATATTCAGGGTTATTTATTCAGTATATAGAACAATATTTTGTTGTAAGAGCGAAAAAAGTAATATTAAACAATATTTTTCGGCCGAATACTCGGTCAATATAAACACGTCAACAAGCAAAAGAGGGAGATAGTCGTTCGGACTAATTATCCTACTTACTTCATTGAGTACGCACCTGACCTCTCAGTGTCTCGCTAGCCTTACTCGTTAGATTTATAACAGTTACTGGCGACGTATACCTGGCTGTATGGAGTTGCTATGCTTTTTGATATCTTTTACAGTCCTGTTTTTCACTAGTGTCCTGGGTAATGCATTGAAACTTAACATACTACCGACTCGGTGCAAAATAAAAATTATCTCAAGTCTAAGCTTAAACTCAAGCATTCTAGTAAATTGACACCCGCCACGACTTAATGCACCAGCTTTCGGAACAATTACTTGTTATGATACAGATCTGTACATCTTATTTCCGTTGTATAGGGATTTATAAATTAAATAGCGTGATTAACCCGCGACCTCGTCTACGCTGTTTAATATCCTAACAATATTTTCTAAATACACAGGAAGCAACAACAAACAAACAAAAGAAAACAATTGAAAGCAAACACATATGCCAGTGAAAGTTCCGTGAAAATCGGTCAAACCGTTTTAGATATAGCATTGCGGATGAAGCTGCAGTTAACAGTTAGTATAATTTAGAATAGCCTAAGTAACCCGCTGTAATTTTAGCTATGTGCCAGTGAAATTCCCGTCGAAATCGGTCCAGCCGTTTCGGAGATTACCCGGAACAAACAGACAGACCGACAAATATTTTAAAAATTGCGTTTTTGTTATCAATAGCCTATATACTTTCATACCCAATGAGTAAAAAAAAATATTTTCATATTACATACAGACACTTCATTTTTATTATATGTATAGATAGATATAGATTATCTATATTGTACTAATATAGAAGTAAGAAACATAGAGTAAATAACATACATAGGTTCCAATAGCATAATCCCTATCATCCAGTTCAAAGCTCAATATTTCTATATTCACACATATTTTAAGATGGGGTGAGATTCTAGGCAAATATAAAATATAAAGGGCAACAAATATTTTACTGAACCTCAAAGCGCAAACCTATTCTTTCTCTAGAATGTACTAAATCTGGTCAATGATATTTCCGTTGTGACACAAGTCATAGATAGTCGCTGCCAGATATTAGAGCGAGCCAAATAACTTTTTCTTTGCTTACCATGAAAATAGCGTCCAATTGACAACGATCAAAACTTTCCGCTCATCGTGATTTTTAATTTTCCAATAAATAAATAATACGGCTTTTTTTTATTGGCAATTTTAATGTACTCGAACGAATTAATGTCCAGTGACATCGAAAACATATTTGTAGGCAATTAAACGATCTACAAAAAATATCAGATATGATTTCTTGCTTATAGACGACTCGTTTAAAAGTTATTCGAGGTAAAACCCCAAACTCCAATAGTAAAAAGGCGACCTTTACTATTTTTCATAATCTAAAAATAAATATTGGAATGCATGAAATTAAAAAAAAAGATGAAAATGGAAAATTAAAAATGAAAAGTATTAATCTTAAAGTATTAATATTAAGAGCTCAGACTTTATCAGATTTTTTGTCGTTATCATGGACAATATTTTCAAGGTAACTAAAGAAAACAAAAATTTTTTTAGCCCACTCTAGCCAGAAATGTATGGGGTCCCAACTCTCCAGATATGATACATCATACAGATAACTTTAGAACAATAAAGAACACTAACAACGTACCGACACGCTGACGACTATGAGTTGCAGTGATATCGTCAGATTCGATATGAGGCTTCTGTTCACTTGACATGGAGTAATCGTCCTGCAAACAACATTTAAAATTACAAACCTTGTTCATAATAATTGTAAAAATTAGAAATTGACAGAATACACATATTATGATGCCCCATTCTCTTCGATCAACAATAACAACTGATCGAAGCCCATTTTAGAGATCTCGTGTCACCCCAATTATAAGGGATTTTCCCACGTAAAAGAAAAACCATGATCCATTCTAGAGTTACATTTTTTTTCAGGTCTCACATGAAGCTATTGGTATCTATGTATTTATAGGTAGTTAAGCAACTTTTTTTACATTTTAGTGTGTGCTATAATTATCAAGCTAGCTAATACTAGTTTTTTTTTGTGAATCCAACATTCTATTCAGATATACTACAAAACTGTATTTACGTGTATACCAAGATAATGTAAGAGTTTTCAGTTATATTATAGTCTTCAAACAAAAAAGAAAGGCGCGTTGGCGACGACATCCAAATTATTAAGGCATTACGAGCATGTTATGCTATTCTATAACTAGTAACATTCGTAACGATATCAAAGCTTCGCGTATTTTTGCTGGTATAGACAGTAAGGTAATCGACCTCTATCAGTGGTCGGCAACCTGGTCTTCCAAAAGAGCCAAATATAAACAATACAAAGCTAACATTTATTGAAAGAGTCATTTTTTTAACTTAAGCTTTGCTGAAAATGTATATACTAATCGCAATACAAAATATCAATAATAGAGCGAAATTATAAATTTATCTCCTGACAAAAAATACCGCTCGAAGCGCCTGTAGCTACCGAGAATGTCATCCTCTCTGGCAGATTGGCTGAAACTTTTGTAAATATTGTAAATAGAATATCGTTCAAACAATTGAACAAATAAATGAAATGTCGCATGTCTGTATAAATACCTTTTATGATCATTTTAATAAACAGTCTATTTTACGCTCTCCAAGTGTTATTATTACGCTGTCCGTGTTAGTCTGGAATGTTCTAGTAGTGAGCCGAAGCTCCTACACGCCTTAAGAAGTTTTCACTTCAAATACACTCTCGAGCATGTCTTTGCTCAATATATTTTTTTGTGAGCGACTAGCCGTGCTATTGTTGTTTTCTAAAAATGTGCCTCTTTCCTGTAGGCTAGCGTTTCATAAATGTTTACTAATCTCTTACATAGCAAGTTAATAGATAATATTCTATGTTTGTACTAAACACTTTGTGGAAAAGCCGCAACTAAGGAGTGTAAGAGCCACGTGTGGCTCCCGACCGACGGTTTGCCGACTACTGGCCTCTAGGATTACTCTGATTTTTCTCTATGATCTTCTGGTTTTATCTGGTATCATCCAACTTTCCTAACTTATCAGTAGCATAATAATGCAACTTTCCACTGTGGTGGAATAAATTGAAGTTTGGTAGTTCGTTAAATGTGAGTAGGATCAACACAGAGTCGTGTAATTCAAGCAGCACATTGTTGCTAATGAGATCGTAACCCAGTCTATCCACACAAAAAAGGGTCACCTTTTAATAATACTCTTTTAATCTCTCTTTTATAAATCTTTTGGATGTATTAGCTTTTTCAATGGTCGCTGCGTGCCCAACTATTGTTTGTTTTTCTTAGTGCAGTGGAGGTTTATAGGGGTCGTTTAATTTTCCTTGTTACTTTCCACAGAGAATCTGTAGCTGCGGTTGCATAGAGAGAGGCTTCCAAAATACGTCATGGAATACTCCTGAATTTCGATCATATTCCAGGATGTGCTTAATCCCTCTTAACATATGACTTAACCGTTTAAATCTCACGTTGCCATAATTTTCGTATTTCTCTTTTCCCATTAACATTATCCATAATATTGGGTGATATCAGTTGATCAGCAGATCTAAGTTCTTTTTATCGTTTATAGCAGTCTAATTCCAGGCTGTATTTTGAATGTTTTAAAAAACCATCAGCACATATGATGTAATTTTCTAAGATAGCAAAAAGAAGAGTTAGTCCTTTTATTACGCAGTGTGCGAATTATATTATACTAGCGGGCCCGGAGAACGGTATCCCGCCCTGATAATTTAAAAAGACTTGATAAATTATACCTAAACTTTCCTCATGAATCACTATCTACTGATGAAAACCGGATGAAAAACCGTTCAGTAGTTTGTCGCGAACAGACAGACAGACGCGGCAGAGGACTTTGTTTTATCATATGTAGTGATTTTAAGTAACCTTGACCTAAGTTTTCATTTCTACCATGATAGGAAACTGGTTCAATGCTAAGTCTAAACAACTACAGCAGGATATGTAGTTTTTCCCTTGGTTCTGCAATAGTCATTAACTTCTGGTACCTTATACCTTTACCAGAAGGTCAATACGTGGGTTGGTCTGTTGAGGTCACAAACATAGTCCTTGCCAGCCGTTCGTGTTCGTGACCTCTAGGTAGTTTGAGCCCCAGAATGAATGTGTGACTTTGTAGTCGCTTGATCGTATAAAACGAATTCCTTAGGTTTTGAAAAAATCATTAAACTGCTCCTCACTCATGATATGCTTAGGTAGCAATAAAGCACCGATACTGTAATATTGTTTATCCAGAATGTTTTACTCTGCAATTTAGTAGTGGTTTAATATTATAGACATCTTTGTTATTAGGACTAGATTGCAAGCTTATATGGAACGTTGGTACTCATTGTGTTTTACATTATAAATATTACTGGGTTTGTTGTGCTGATCTAATAAAGCTTGTTTCAATTCTTCAATGTCAGTTGTTGGATGCATATACTATGCATACTACAACTCTGAAACTTCTTTATTATATAGGTTTGTTAATTAAGAAGATGTCCCTATTTATATGTTGTGCAGAGTATTGCAACACATAGTTGTGTGTATTTTATTTACAACTTTCATATTCTATTTTACAAAACAAAACCATAATTCTGTAATGTTTATAGGTGCTCTGTATATGAGGAGCAGTGGTCATCAAATATCACTATAATTTGAGTTTCTTCATTTTGTATACATTCTTTTATGATACCTTAATAAAATGTAATTGTATGTAATTGTTTTATTTCTAAATCAGTTTTGAAAATTGTTATATAAAGTAATAAGTATAAATTATTGAAATTTATCTTTATTTCAAAAGTATAATTATAGTTTTTGAATTTCGTTGGTTTCTGCTTATATTGTAACAATCTTATTGTATGGTTGATTAGTATAAAAAGGGCCACTATAGGAGAAATACTCTCAAGACATGATATTTATGCCTTTTTCACATCAATATCAATTAATTTTTAGAATGTAATATGACTATCAACGTTGCTATATATTTCATAAAAAATTACTATCCTTGCATATTAGTGAAACAAAATGTTTTTGTTTTAATATTAGGACAAGTGAATTGATAGGTATGGATTTTGTTTTAGTCTTAAAGGGTTATATCTTTAGCTAGGTCTTAGTATATTTTCTTGCAATAAGTTTTATATGAAATAAATAGGGAGGAAAATAGTAAAGTAAATTGACTAAAAAACTGCTGCTATCCTATTCATACGTCTAAATTATTAGATATTTAATTTTAAATATTTATATAATAATAATAATTTAATATTTATTTAAGTATTTCATGTAAAATATTTTTTCTAACCTAAAATTATAAATACAATAAATAAATTGTAAACTTCATGGTTAAGTAAAAAAAAAGTTCTTAGGAGTGAAAGAATAATTTAATAATATATTTTATACAAAAATTGTAATTTTACATTATATAATTTATTATTATTCAAACCTTGTAATAAATTCAGTATTTTTTTAAAACTTATGCTGCCAAAATGTTTGCTAACCTGTGCATCATAAGGTCTACTTTCGTTTGTATGGAGCTTAAATCCTTATGGTTTCCGTCACTGGAGTGGTTAAGTAAAAAACTCAGTATTTCTACTTTTAAATTCTTTCTATATAGTAGAGCAAGGATTCGGGGGATATCGCTATAGGCTTATACTTTCTAAATTTTTTGTAAGAGGTTCTATATGACCAAACTTGTCAATAAAGAGTGATAGTAGAGGCCTTATTGATGTATGTGTTTTGAGCTTTGTTCTGTATTGGTTTGTACCTGATAGCTCAACAAAACTATTTGAAATTGGTACAGGTCCACAAGCCAATAACTGACTTTTATTTTTTCTGATTGCTTAACGCTGTTTTAGAACTGTTTCGCAATCTTTTGCGGTTATTCACTTCTTGTTAGTTTTGTGTGTCGTTTTAACAGTCGTCTATAGCAGTTTGTATAGTTCGCATCGCCGCGAAGCACTCTTTAACGATCCCGCACATACGTCGCGCTTCATCCGGTAACATCTCGAGCCTAGGTCGTCCCCGGATGGAACCCTCGAGCCGTTACTATCGCGATACAGTGACTCACCAACATCACTTGTACAAACATGAGATCACCTCACATACGTGCACACAATACACACATGGTGGAAGGGTTTTGATTTTTCCCTTATCGAGTGGAATCCAGTAGTTTAGTTCGTTTCACATTCGATATACACGTATGCGTTTGTGAATGATGCAATTTCAATTGTAACAATAACGTTATTCAACTATTCGCCCCACTCCCCAGAAACCGAGGGGCAGTCTAAGCTCTGTTCCCAAAAACAGGGTTCGGACAAAGATTCTCCACAGGATATGGTACCCTGCTGGGGTAGTTTAGTTTTGAATTCCATTATTTCATGTCAGTTTTTGCTGATCCACAGTTTTGCCTTTTCTGTCAGGATGATATTCCCTAGGTCACTTTTTACAGGACTGAAGGCATGCCCATGCTTACTGGTTTTAGTTTACACTAAGTATTTCATTCCCCTAGTATATAAAGTATATAAAAATCTCGTGTCACGGTGTCTGTGGTTGAACTCCTCTGAAATGGCTAGACCGATTTTTATGAAATTTTAAATGTATATTTGGCAGGTATGAGAATTGTTCGTTAAGTATATTTTATACGTCTAGGTGATTAGGGTAACCCTAATCCAGAATTTCAGTTTTAATATGTTTGTTTAAGTTTTAAAACAAACTTTAACTAAGGTTCTCTTCATTGTTTATTAGTATTTGTTTTGATAGTATTATTTTATATATTAAATGTGACCATGAACTACCACACTATTGAACGATGTTAACCGTTAAACAGTCACCTGGTATATGTCTCATATTATCAATAGAGCTAGAAGTTTCAGAAATTGGTAAGAGAGAAAAACTTATTTATAATGTAAAAGTAAATTATAGTTAAAATAATAGTGTAAGATATAAAAGTGCATTTATTTAATTTAAGGATTATTAATAATCGATGTTGTAAATGACTTTTACTAGTTGTCACTCTTGTAACGTTATTAAGGTTATGTATATGTTATAACACAAATTAATTATTTTATTATTCCAATTACATTTTTAACCGCTCTCCTTCGTCTATAACGAAATCTGCCACAGACAGTGCATACTCTGTATATATATGACATTAGCGAAATTCTGTATTACTTACACAAGGCGCCATGAATTAAAGAATAAAGAGATGTATATCTATACTATAATAAAACTGTAGCAAGGTCAAATCTGTACATTAAATATTTTTTGAAAATTTTAATCGGGGTAGACTTTGTTATCGATATAGAAGCCAAAAATAATCGTTTTACAATTTTTGTCTGTCTGTCTGTCTTTCTGTCCCTGTGAACACGCATCACGCTGAAAGTACTGAACCGATTTGAACGAAACTTGACACAGTAATAACTAATATTCCAAGGTTACATTTAGGATACTTTTTGTCCCATAAAACGCAAGGGGCTCTCCAGAAAAACGAAAAACAAAAAATTGTAGTTAACGTAACTAGACTTTTTTGCGACACCTTAGTACAAGAGCCAGCAACGTTGGAAGAACGAAAATTTTAGAAAAGCTGGTTCTTTAATATGAAGATATATTATGCCCTTCCAAACAGGATTCAGGATACCTGGTAGCCGGTTAACGTTGTGTTTTTTAATGCGCATCACACCTTTACAGGTCAAAATTTTGATTTATAATTAATTTTAGGAAAAAAAATTTCGGTAACATTTTAACGCTATTAAAAACATGAGTTTATTACTGCCAGAAAATTTTGTTATTGTAAATAATGTGCCCGATGATATTCTTTATAAATAAAATAATTCATTTCAAACCATTTTATTTTTTTCATTGCAAACAACATATTTCATTTTATTAACCATTTTGATATTGAGATTTCACCGTGAATACTGAAAAACAACGATAAACGTAGACATACGACTTGAGACTGACGTTATCTTGAATACATGCGTCTATAACAGGCGCTTCCACAATTATCGCTATCTTTATCATACATAAAATGGGGTAAACATATCAATGCAGTTGCAGAATTTAGCTCTAAGTTTCTAAACGTTTTCAAAGCATTAGCCGGTTTTAATTGGGGTATTCATCCATAACATTTAGTTCGTTTATACTTCAATATTACACGCAGTCGAATTGACTATGCGAGCTTTCTTTATTTAGTAGTGCTCAGGTTATCCTCTATAAACTTGAAAAAGTCCAAAACCAGGCCATGAGAATTATCGGGGGTTTCATTAAAAGTACTCCAATCTATGTTATGGAAAGCGAATTGAGCATATGTCCGTTACATCTTAGGAGACAATATTTAGCTGGCAAAATTCTATTTAAATTTAAGTCATTCGAAAAAAACTAACTAACCTATATATCAGAAGAACTGTCCACCCCTTTCCAATCACTCTATTGGCGTAAAAGAAAAAGACCATTATTAGTTTCTATTTTTTCTCAATATAAAAATACTCCAATTCAAATAAGTATAAAACATGAAATGTTCACTTTACACACCTGGGTCGATAACATTGATTTGCACAATAATTATAATTAAAATAAATGTAGATGGTATTTGGAAGCCAAAGCGTCAATATGATGTTCTTAAAATAAAAGATATTTGTCTTCAATATATAAATAAATATTATCAAAATTTTGTTAAAATATACACTGACGGATCTAAAGCCGGAAATTATTTAGGAGCCGCATTTTTTGAGTCAAATTCCAAAACTTTTATGAAATTTCAAATTGATGAAAATATTTCAATTATGCACACTGAATTGATAGCAATTGCAGAGGCCTTCTCAACTACGCAATCAACTGAGTCCATTAAGATTGTTATTTTATCCTATTCAAAAAGTGCTCTTCAACACGTAGCTCGATGTACCTCGACTTTTCGAGAAATACCGATAGCCTACACTATTTTGAAGCAATTACTAGATTTCAAAGCAAAGAACAAAGCAATTGTTTTACAATGGATCCCTTCTCATATAGGTATAACTGGGAATAAAAGAGCTGATCTTTTAGCAAGAGAATGATCCTCCGAAGGTGCTCCTATTAATATTTTACCAACTTACTTGGATGTGTGCTCAGTATTTAAAAATAGCTGTTACTCCCATTGGAAGGAATACTTTGATGAGCGTTCTAAAACAAAAGGAATATGGTACAGAACGATACATCCACATCCCTTACGGTCACCATGGATTGATGACAGTACGATTTGCCGTCGGGAAGCAATCACAGGAATGAGATTACGCTCAGGACACATCCCATGTAAAAAGTTCGCCTACCTGATGCGTAAAGTACTATCACCACTCTGCCAGAGTTATGAGCTCATCGATGATGTGTACCACATCCTGGCAGAATGTGTTCGAAGCGAAGATATTAAATCTTGGCTTAATGCTTCTGGTTCGTTCCACACTGGTTTGTACAATTCGTTATTGTCTGACCCCATTTCGAAAGATGCTAAAGAATTGTACAAAATTAATATAAGCTATTGTTAAGTTTATTGTCATTCTTATTGTTATATAGTTGTATGTCATTTAGGCGATATAGTCGCGCAGGTGACTAAGCCTTCATTAAAAAAATAATAATATTAAAGTTACAGCTATCTTAACATGGTTAGAACATACTTATTTTATTTAGAAAAAAATAGCATCGGGCAAATTATTGTTTATAACAAAAATGTCTGGCAATAATAATGTCATGTTTTAGTAGGGTTTCAAAGTTAGTAAAAAACAAAACATACAAAAATTATATAAAAATCAATATGTTTGCCAGTATAGGTGCGATATGCAGTAATAAACGCAACGTTTACCGGCAGCCAGGTAGCCCGCACGCTGTTCGGAAGAACATAAAGATATATAAAAAACTGTCTTATACAAAATTTGTCGAAACCGATACTAGCTCTTAGACAAATAGTTACAGGCAAGTGACATTTGACGCGTCGTGCTCATATCTTTTTAATATTTATATTTTCTTCAATACAATGGAGTGTGAAAAAGTTTTAATACAAGTTAAAAATAGTTATGATATCATTCAGTGTTTCATTTATCATTATTTATTTTATGAATATATTTTATCGTTTAATTTACAATTTAACTCATCAACTTGATATTTTATAATGTAAACTCTACTGACTGTATAGTAAACGTCTACAAAAAAGGGAAAGGAACTTCTTTAGAAACTGGGGGTCCATAGACCTCTAAAACTTTTTTTCACATTATACCCAATATATGTAGGTTAGTTTTTATTTTTTATTGAACTCAGTAGATGATGCTACGAAAGGGTTGTAGGCTTATTTTAAAAGATTTCTCACATACCATCTGAGTTTATGTTTGAATGAGTCCCTTGATAGTTTGGATTCACAATTGGAAACCGTAGGTGTGGCTGCAATAAGGTTTTAGGTATATTAAAATTTTTCGCGTTTAAAAATACAATTGACACCGGTGATAACCGATTTGGTGCAGACGAAGTTGCACGGGTCAGCTAGTTATATTATAAAATTATTATTAATTGAAATAGATAAAAGAGAAGTAAGGTGTTCTTTATTAATAATATAACAAAACACTTATATTGACATCGCGTACTATCAGATTTATAAATATTCCTAAAGCAGTAGTCTATATAAAGAAAATAAAGCCCAACAATTATGTGTATGCGTGTGCCTTTAGCCGATTTCTACCTTAGAGGCATAAAATCATACATGACATGTATAGACATGCATAGTTAAGATGGTTGAAGGACACATCTTTACGTATGTAACTATTCAGTTCGTATGTATGCGACTTGAATCCTCCTAAACGACTAGACAGATTTTGATGATTTTTTGTAAGTGTTCAGGTGGTTCAAGAATCGTATAGATACACAACTGGACTCGTTAGGTGGCCCGGCACTAGGACGACGTCCGTAGGGCTCGTTAGCACATACATTTCTTAAATGAATACCTACCAATGTACCTTGTTGAATAAATTGAGCTGGTACTTACATTGTCGCCGATATAAAGTGTCTCCATGCTTGAAAACCGTTGATACGAGTAGGTCATCGGACGCAGCAACGAATCATCACGGGCCTGTGATTCAACAACTTTATTGTTTCCTTATAATTCTGTTATCACATATGTATAAACATATTTCTAAGAATATTATGCAAATTACATCGTAATATAGTTAAAATTAAAAAAAACTTTCTCCAATAACTGAATTTGAAACAAAACTATGAACAAATTAAGAATAAACATATCCAGAATTAAATACACGAAAATAATAAAGAATTAATATTATATGTTAAACTTTACCGTTTATAAATACACAACTACATTAAACTCTTTTATTCTCCCGTGAATATGTAGGAAGAATAGGTTCCAAAATGATGCCAGAAATATGAAATCCGTGA
The DNA here is from genome assembly GCA_036509395.1 of Antheraea yamamai. NCBI lineage: Eukaryota > Metazoa > Arthropoda > Insecta > Lepidoptera > Saturniidae > Antheraea > Antheraea yamamai. The sequence goes on from AP028424.1 coordinate 20,992,295, forward strand.
ACTATTTAGCCTTATCTGAATGGAGTAGTAACAATTTTCTTACTCCTCCATAGTGACGTTAACCAAAAGCCACTTATAGACTAATTTCATTTCGAAAGCAGGCGTAATATGTACCGAATGACTTGACAGTGGAAACTCTATAACTCAAAACTCGTTAAGTCGTAATCCTCAGTAAATCGAAAAGAAAAGTCATCCCCTTCCGCTGAACCCATAAATATGCGGTATCTTGAATTATTTAGACTTTGTAACTCGAACAAAATGTTGTTTCCGTGCGAGGTATTGATAAGACATATTATTATGTACTCTATTACTCAAATTGTATAAAGGAGACTCTGTAAGTCGTTGTTAGTAAAATATAATGACGTCTTACTTGGAGTTCCCCGAAATTATAGCAATAAAATCCAAAAAGAATGATCGAGATTTCTGATCTATTGTTTATGCCTTATTTATACACGTGCGATGACTGCATTCATTAAACAAAAAACCATTAAAAGCCAGAGCAACAATCAGCCCACCATGAACTTGAAACATATGATTATATCACGGCCTAACGTTTGGAATTTTTAATCTATAAGTCTTAGAAATCGCGCCTTTCTAAGTCGAAATTTTAGCAGTTAAAGCCTTTGTCTCTCTAGTTTATGGTTAAGTCAGAAACTCATTAGCTCGATTTTTCCTTGATATTAGAGTTTAGAGATTCCATTGTATTTATTTATAACGTCTTGTGTAAGTCTTGTCTTGTTAAGTTTATAGACATCTTCTACAGACAAATCAGGAGCATAGTTAAAACGATACCATGCCATTAACCTAATAATAATCACTCATCTAGGTTATTTAAGTGATGGCAATGATTTGAACTTATTTATGCTTAATATTTACAGTGGGATGTCATGGCATCCGTATTAATATATTAATTCCACAATACTATATCACAGATAGATATTTTGGTTGCAATTGTAAAGGAATCGCAAAACAGCTCTAGAGGGAAAAAAACAATACAAATTACCACAAAGAGGAGTAGTAATGACCATAACGCAAAATGACTCACAAGTTATTTTCTAAGAGTCTCATCGCTATATAAAGCATATACCTATATGTTAAATTCAAATGAATACACATGCTATAATTATAATCATATTAAACACACAGTATACTCTAAATCCCACTAACACGCAAAATTCCAACAGAATATGTGTGTATAAGTGTGCATTTTAAGTGCTCTACCATTTGAGTATATTTAAATTAAGTGTTAGTGTGTTTACTAATGAATCGAGTGTTTGTCTCTAAATAAGCATGCAATAACACAACTCTTCCAGAAACAATGTGAAGAAACGTAACATATTAGTACTACACACTGTACATGTCTGTTCTGACATAACTTACAACAGAAACTTGAATAAATAGCACTAGGTATACTTACGGAAAAAAATTCATTTGAACAAAGAAAATTATTCGAACCGAATATCCAAAGGGCGTTTTTAATTAAAGGTATCGTCGGTTTTAATAAAAAATACTTATTTTTTCAAATTTTTATTAAGCTCATATATTTAAAATCAGATATATTTTGATATCTTATATCTACTATAAGTATTACATTACTAAACGAAAAGAAAGAAAGGATATCATTTTCAGGAATTGTAAATAAGCACAATCAGTAAGTAAAACACAAAATATGTAATTGGATTTTATGGCCCGTAAAATTACAACACTTTGGAGCATAGACCAATCTGTACATTGTTTTACGAAAGAATAGTGTAAAAGACCCCTAAGACAAATTAAAAAATATATGTCTCAAAACAGAGAGATTTAAAAAAGGCAGAACTGAAATTTACATGTAATCGATATATAAAATTTTTCAATGTTTAATTTCTCTACTTTAATATCAAAATTTTAAATTATTATATAGTTTACAACATTTTTGTGGTTGTACAAACTAAAAGGGTCCAGTTATCAGAGAGTAGTTTAAGAAATATTTTATTTGTTGAAAAAAATTATAAATTATGCATTTTACAATCGTAATTGACTATAAAATATGAACAATTACATAGATTTCAAAATTTATAACACCGAGTACAATGGGGTACTCCCTGAAGCTATCAGGTGATTATGGAAATTCCTTATACTTGAAGAAACATCTCAATCGACATCTCTTCTTCCAATTGATTCTAAAGATAGATTGTCTAATCTTAAAAAAACCTTACACTATTGAGAAGAATGAATTAACTCAGGAAAGTTTTAAAAAAATGCATACTTATCACTAATCCAAGTAATGTTCATTTAAGTACAGTCTATAAGTACAGGGGGCGAAGATTATATACTTATACAATAATACCAACAAAGGTCCAAATAATTAATTGCATGATTATACCCTTCTTACTATTGAGCCCCATTAAGCTTATAATAGTGTTATGTATTATTTTGATGTTACAATTATATTTGGCACATAGCTATCAGTAAATAAGAATACTACAATTCCTATAGGGGTTCAAAGTCAGTTTACCCGGCGTTACAAAAAACGCCTAAAAAGAATTGCTGTTTCAATTAATTATTTTTGAACAAATATTTTTATGATCTTAAATTGTTTTATTATTATTCTACTTTCTGTTACCTACAAAGCTTTCTATAAGCCTATAATAATATATTGCCATATTTTTTATAGTAGAATAGACTATTTTTAGAGTATTTTCAGTAAACTCTGACAAGAGGACACTTTTCCAAACTTCTCTGTTTTGAGACTTATTTTTCTTCACACCCAAAAAGGGACAACACAACATGTAAACATCACAATATTACTACAATAATAACAACTACAACCATACATACTACCCCTTAAATACTAAGTAGTATTACATCTCTACTTTTAAACTAAAAAAATATAATACAATTACTTAAAATGTTAGCAAATCGATAATATTGTTCTTAAATATCATAAAAGGCAATATCTGTTTTTTTGTTACTATGCTTATAACACAAAAACCCAGAGAATCATTTTATTATTCTAATGCTTTATCTAAGTCATTAAAAATTAACAAAATAATACAGTGAACATTGTTTAGAATACATATTACAAAGAATGGTAATTTATGTAATTAAATAACGGTGACCACCATTGTACGATAAAACAAACTTAAAATATTAAAGACAACATAAAAAAACATTAATCTGAGTTGATTAACTTCGTCACCATGACCAGTTAATCAAATTCGGAACAATTGTTGAGGTAACTAAATTAGGATAAAAAACGGGCTAGCAACAAATGTACAGATAAGCCTTGTGAAGTTTAAAAAGTTTTATGAAAAACAATACATCCTAACAATAGTATCATACTTTACATTAGCATAGTCCTGGGCATTGCTAGTGTGTTATGTAACATTCTTACTACTGGAAAGATTTCATTATCAATTAATAAACATTCTATGACCTATGACCAAAATGAATTAGTAAGGGCTTAAAATTCGTGGAATTTTTATGTATACCAAATTTCTTGTAGCACTAGGCTATGCTCATGACTATGTTCTTGTAATAATGGTCAAAATCAGTTGCACCTTGTTAAATGATTAGTCCTGATAAGCAGCAGGTACTTCAATTTCATTTATATCTAAATATTGTAGGTAAAATTATTTATTGTTTTGATTTATTATAAATATATTAATTCCTCTATTATAAAAAAACTAGCGGGCCCGGCAGACGTCGTCCCGCCCTGATTATAAAAAAATCCTTGACAAATTATATACCAAAACGTTCCTCATGAATCACTTAATCCACTGGTGAAAACCGCATGAAAATCCGTTCAGTAGTTTTTGTGTTTATCGCGAACAGACAGACAGACAGACGCGGTAGGGTACTTTGTTTCATACTATGTAATGATGTTTCTTATATACATTTTGCCATCCTCGCTCATATCACTAGGGGTTGAATTTTGAATAACATTGAAACACGTGTTGCAGTATGTCATTTACAACTTGTAACAGCAAGTTGTAAACGAATCTAAGCACAAAACATCATTAGTCGTTTTTAGGATTCACTATAAAAATAATAATACACATAATTAAGTACATTCACAAACATATACATATACATATATTCACAAACATAAACATTACTACATATTACTACACACAAGTCTTTTTCCTTATTCAAAATGTCTTATATATTTTAATGTCAGTGACAGTTTCTATGGTTAATCTTTTATATTCTTAGTAATAATACTGTATTTTAAAAACATTATAAAACAAAAATCACTTTTGACATCTGGCTGTGCAGTTCTGCAAAAAGACTTTTAGATAAACTCAATAATATTCAAGTAAAAAGATGTAGATACATTATAGGTTTTCAAAGAGTGGCATGTTAAAAATTTGCTAGTTACCCAATATTGACTTCAGTATTGTGTTACACAAGAGTGTTGTGTACTGATACACTGATTAAGTGCCATAAAACGATGTAAGTGCTCTCAAGTGTCAAGATATTTCTAAACTAAACTCCTAGAAGTCAAGGAATCACATATCATACATAAGTATTATTATTTTCATGAATAATTTAATATTTTCAAGAAATAAATATTACAGCTGTAAAATTTTATATTACACTAGCGGACCGGGCGGACGTTGTCCTGCCTTGAAAACAAAAAAAATCCTAAAAGTCGATCGCAGCGCCACCTGCCGGTTCCAATTGTGAATCTAAACCATTCTCGAATCTCCACGAACACACACAAAAAATTTCATCAAAATCGGTCCAGTCGTTTAGGAGGAGTTCAGTCACATACACACGCACACAAGAAATATATATATTAAGACTAGCGGACCGGGCGGACGTTGTCCTGCCTTGAAAACAAAAAAAATCCTAAAAGTCGATCGCAGCGCCACCTGCCGGGTCCAATTGTGAATCTAAACCATTCTCGAATCTCCACGAACACACACAAAAAATTTCATCAAAATCGGTCCAGTCGTTTAGGAGGAGTTCAGTCACATACACACGCACACAAGAAATATATATATTAAGAATTATCACACTTTTTTCATACAATTTATTTATTACTATTATTTATATATATTAATAGGTCTTTACCTATGAAATTACCGTTCTACAGTACTGGCCATTTCAAATCAAAATAATTTTTGTTTGGCTAAGAATTCTAATTTCAAATTAATTTTATTTTAAAAACATGGAATTCTTTTTCCAAAAGTAGTCATTTGTTTATTGATTAGTGTTACATTTTCATCGCATTTCAATCTTTTTTGTCATCATGGATACGTTAAACATTCGAGTAATTATGGAATATGAGTATCGTCGTGGCAGCAACACGGCACAAGCGGCACGCAACATCAACGACGTTTACGGAGCTAACACTACAAACCAACGCACCACCTGTTATTGGTTTGCTCGCTTCCGTTCTGGGAATTTCGACCTGAAAAATGAACCTCGCGGTCGTCCGAAGACTTTGGTCGACAATGACGAATTAAAGGCGACTGTGGAAGCTGATGATACACAATCTACGGCTGAATTAGCAGCAGCTTGCGATGTTAGCGTCAAAACAATATTGGTCCATTTGCGTCAAATTAGCAAGGTAAAAAAGCTTGACAAATAGGTGCCCCACGAACTCAATGATCGCCAGCGCAAAGTACGCGTAGAGACGTGCCTTGCACTGATCAACAGACACACAAATGAAGGAATTTTGAACCGCATTGTTACCTACGATGAAAATGGATTCTGTTTGATAACCGCAAGCGCTCAGCAAGTTGGCTGGATCCTGGTTCAGCACCTAAACAATGCCCTAAACGAAAACTTACCCCTAGAAAAGTGATGGTCACTGTTTGGTGGTCTAGCGCCGGTGTGATTCATCACAGCTTCTTACCAAACGAGGTGAACATTACTGCAGATGTGCACTGTGAAGAACTGAACACAATGATGAAGAAGCTGGCACATCTCCAACCAGCATTGGTCAATCGCTCGTCTCCGCTGCTCCTGCACGACAACGCGCGACCTCATACTGCACAGCAGTCGGTCTCCAAGTTGCAAGAACTGGGGTTGAAAGTTCTCCATCATCCGCCCTACTCACCTTGACCTTGCGCCTACAGACTACTACTTTTTCCAGAATTTGGATAACTCCATGGCGGGAAAAAAATTCAATACCCGAGAGGCAGTACAAAATGCCTTTGAAGAATTTGTTGCCTCCCGTCCAGCTGATTTCTTTAAGAAGGGCATCTATAAACTGCCACTGCGTTGGCAAAGATGCATTGATTGCATAGGTGATTACTTCGATTAATACAAATAAAAAATACATGAAAAAAATTCGTTTAAATTTTTTCATACAAAACGGCAATTTCATAGGTAAAGACTTAATATTATTTATTTATTATTAATTAAGATTTTACTTTATTATAATAAAACTGGTTATTATTGTACAAGGGAAGATACAAAGCAACATATACATATTTATTTCTTTATTGCCACTGAAGATATGTCATGTTCTACAATTTTTCTAACATAGTGTGATATTACAATATTACTATAAGTATGTAAATACTATAAGTATACGTGCCATTTCTTTTGTAAAATTTAGATGTAGTTATTGTATATGCAGCTTTTTACTAATAGTATAATTTAGTAAACTACACAATGGATTTTGTTATGGTTTACACTATAACTTTGAGAGTTTTCTCTGAAATGTTTATATATATAACACATGTATATTATATTTATAAAAAGTAAAGAAAAGTTGATGGTACTTACGTATTAACACCACTGTACGGTTTTTGTTTCACAAGTCTAACCAAACCTAACCAAAACAAGACTGGAATAGGTTTGGCATTTGAAATTCGCAACTCGAATTTGGGGTTGTTAAGGATTGTTTTATAGGGGTTGGTGACTTCTTTCAAACGACACCCCGTTATCCCACGGAGAGGTGTAGTTTTTTTTATATCTTTGAAGTAATGTGTAAGGGAATGTGATTTTTCTTCAAATATGCATTTTTAAGATTTATTATATGACTAGCCGTTACCCGCCCGCTTCGCTTGGCATAAAATACATGCCAAGTGAAAGAAATATTAAATTGTGTTATCTAGCTGCCTAATTATTTATCATGAACGGATTTTACAAAATTAACACACCCTTAACTACTTAGGGTCTTATCGATTTATATGACTTAAAATAATAAATAACACAGCTTTCCACATCACCATGGAGGTACTGTGTAGTAAATTCAAACATACCATAAAAAATATTCTGGTCAAGTTTCTAAGTTTTAAATCTACAGATTAAAAGATACAATTTTTTTTAATTTTTAACGCACCCGCACAACTCTCTTAGGGTTGAATATCATAAAATTAGTTCTTGGTAATTTCAAACATGCCAAAAAGAATATCCTGACTAAGTTTCATACCTTAAGAGCTGTAGTTTTAAAATGTGATTTTTTTTAATTAACGCCCCCGCAACCCCTCTTGGGGGTTGAATTCCGTAAAATCCGTTCTTAGCTGACCTCTGCTCGGTGAAAAGAATATTCATACCAAATTTCAAGTCTTTAGCTCTAATGGTTCCAGCGATATCGTGATGAGTGACTATATACGTGGAAATCTCTTATATATATATAGATAGATAATTTAGTTGTTTTATACATATTTATTGTTGTTTTATAATTGATTACTATTATTTTAGACAAAAAAAAAAATATGTTATTTGTATGACGAACAGAATGTTTTCTGCGATCTTGTTTTGGCAGCATACGTTTATTTGTGTGATAATAAAGCCTTTCCACATATTACACAGGCGAGCAAGCGAGCTTACTAGTCAGAGCAAATCCGTGATTCACGTTAGGATAAGAGACGAATAAGGCTAGAGCAAAGCTTCACTAGTCTCTATGTCAGTTAGTATTGCGAACACAACAAATTCAAAACAAACTACAAGTTTTAGAACAAATGTTTGTTTTAGATTAAATATTTTTTTAACCACAATGAGCTTAAATGTGAAATATTTGGGTGAAAAATGAGGACAGAAGTTTATTGTAAATAGTTTTTTTTTTCTCAAGATTTATGCTTTTCCTTCGATAATTTATTCCTTGATGCGTAAATATACATAGTTTTATATAAGTTATTATCTTTTAGTTGAAAAATGAACCTTTTTATATTTTTTTATTAAAGTTACCATATTTTTTAGTACTGTTACAAGATTTTTACGTACTTAAATCTTATTGGTACTTGTGTATTAAATGCATGTTATTTTTTTCGCAAGTTTAACCTAACTTTACCAAACCGATACGAAAATGTTTTGTTTTAACGTACAAATCATCAAGTTGGTAATATACAAAAATTACCAATGACTATTCGGAAATAACACATAACCTCAAAACTTTGATCATAAATATCTTAGTAACTATGTTTGGCAAATACCAAATACGCATTTTCGTAGCACTAATAACTAAATGCACTGCAAACAACGAGATTGTTATTAAAGTGAAACTTTTATTACATCGTCTCAAACTTTTCGTCTGTGTGTTGCATGTCGCGTGATGGTCGGCCGCGGAGTAGGGATAAAGTGAAAGGCGCTCGTCAGAGCAGCCAGGGCCAATATGGCGGCGCCTATAGTTCGCAGCAGCTGACCGTGTAGTGTATAGACTATTATTAGTTAAATGTCTATAGTGTGAAAAAAAGTTTCACTTTTACCGTGGTTTCAGAAAACCACACAATCCTTTTTTTTTGTTTTTCTTTGGAATTCCTTTTTTTTCTCGACTGCTTGCTTTTTCATTTTGGTTTGGTTAAGTTAGGTTAGACTTGCGAAAAAGTAACGCGAGACGGCCGCGGTAACGTTCGTTGAACGCGGTGCATTTAATACACAAGTACCAATTTATTTATTTCACAAAATGTATTTGAGAAATAGAGAAAAATAAACCTAAAGGTTAGACTTGCGAAAAAATATAACACGAGGAGGCCGCGGTTGCGGTCGGCGACCGCGGTGTTGTTAATACGTAAATACCAAGTTGATATATTCTAATGATGTCGTAAAGTTTTCGGGTACCATATCCTTCTCATTCTAACGGTAGAAAAAAAACACGTGCAAAATGAACATTAGTCCTACTAAGTCAGCCTTTCGACGGTTGTTTATGTACATCAAATATATAAAGTAGTTCTACTACGGTTATTGAAATACACAAATAAACAATTACAAAATGAACACAATACCTCCATTATAGTAAGCAGCTACACCAAAAGACAAACTAAAACGTGTTAAGGTTAAGGGTGACAATTCAGGGTAGTTTTAATTGAAATCTTAAATTTTTGACAAGAAAACATCGATCACCTTAATCGATATTAAAAAATGTATAATGTAAAAGTAAATTATAATTAAAATAACAGTGTAAGATATAAAAGTGCATTTATTTAATTTAAGGAGGAAGATGCCTTATTAATTAATCTGTAATATTAGTATTATTAATAATTGATATTGTAAATGACTTTTACTAGTTGTCACTCTTGTAACGTTATTAAGGTTATGTATATGTTATAACACAAATTAATTATTTTCTTATTCCAATTACATTTTTTTTAACCGCTCTCCTTCGTCTATGACGAAATCTGCCACAGACAGTGCATACTCTGTATCTATATGACATTAGCGAAATTCTGTATTACTTACACAAGGCGCCATGAGTTAAAGAAGAAAAAGTGTATATTATATTATAAAATTATTATTTGAAATAGATAAAAGAGAAGTAAGGTGTTCTTTATTAATAATATAACAACACACTTATATTGACATCGCGTACTATCAGATTTATAAATATTCCTAAAGCAGTAGTCTATATAAAGAAAATAAAGGCCAACAATTATGTGTATGCGTGTGCCTTTAGCCGATTTCTACCTTAGAGGCATAAAATCATACATGACATGTATAGACATGCATAGTTAAGATGGTTGAAGGACACATCTTTACGTATGTAACTATTCAGTCCGTATGTATGCGACTTGAATCCTCCTAAACGACTAGACAGATTTTGATGATTTTTTGTAAGTGTTCAGGTGGTTCAAGAATCGTATAGATACACAACTGGACTCGTTAGGTGGCCCGGCACTAGGACGACGTCCGTAGGGCTCGTTAGCACATACATTTCTTAAATGAATACCTACCAATGTACCTTGTTGAATAAATTGAGCTGGTACTTACGTTTTCGCCGATATAAATTGTCTCCATGCTTGAAAACCGTTGAGACGAGTAGGTTATCGGACGCAGCAACGAATCATCACCGCCCTGCTGGAAAAATCTTATAGAATATCATAGGAAAAAAAATCTATAAGATTTTATGATTTACTTATAGACGTATGAGCCAGAGAAAATTTTCTCTTAAATATTTTATGATATTTTATCAGTAGTTCACCAACTCATAGATTATCATAAAAGTATTACTTCTTTGTCGTTATGAGATTTTATGAGTAATTCCATTAATTACTAATATCTATTAGATTTTATGAGAACTTCGAGATTAACTTTCAAGTCGCATTTCTATGCAATTTTATGTGGAAAGTTGAAAGAAAAGTAGCTCATAAAAAATTATCGACAATTTATAAGAAAATTATGAGCAATTGCAATTGAAATTCTTATGACTATTTATGAGTATTTCCGCGGACAAAGACACATCAAAATGTACTGCAACTTATAATATTCTATACGTTAAAAAGGCCCGGAATTTAAGATAAAATCCCATAAAATTCATTTTCGGATCAATTTACACGATATTCTAATTTTATGAAAAAATTGTTAATCAGTTATATACATTTAAAAAAAAACTATAGATTTGAAATATTTCATTTAAAAAAAATTTGAATCATTGTATTCTATTCATAATCGTGTATTAAAATTAAAATGATGAAATACAGACGCCTTAAAGAGTGAGAGCGCTGTAGCGAAATTGAAGTATGTTAGAGAGGGATGTTGCTCTTTCCGCTTTCGATTCGAACCCCTTTCGGTCGTTAGTCATTCGACAAAAGCGCGTCGGAATGTGTGTGGAAAGTCCAATATTATTATCTATCTATTGTTCGTGAAGATTTTTTGTGATGCTTAGAAGTGAAAAATGTTTGCGTACATTAAAATACTCAGAAAAATTGTGAACGTGAACGAGATCCAGAAGTTCGAGGTATAATATGCCTTGCCTACGAAAAAATTTAATATTACAATTGGTCACAAAACTGAACAATGCACGTGGTTTCTTTCAAAGCAGGTTAGTTAACAATATTTTTATAAATGTTATTTTTAGTAAAATTAAAATACAAAATGTTAACTGTAATAATAAATGTCAATATTATTTTTAGTCAATTATACATTATTTTTAGTTTATAATCATTTTGGTCCTATTCATAGGTTTTCAGAAGTTATGAGAATGTATAAAGATTCTATGTTATTAAGTTCATAATTTATAAAATCCCATAAGTTTATTTCGATTTTAAACAATTTCAAGGTCTTTTGAGTTTTTTTCTCTCAATGCAAAAAATAGTTTAACTTCTTTTTTTTCGAAGAATTTATAATATACAATTTGAGAGCATTGTAAAAATATTTTTTTAATCTACAAAATTATTGATTTATATCGATTAAAGTATAATAATTGTTTTAACCATTCAACTATTTCAAATCATTTTCTTATTCTTTGTACGAGAGATTTAGACTTATAGTAATAATTTCAAAAAAATTGTAATACTTTCTCTAACATTTGAATTTTTGAAAGCTATAAGATTCTATCGTACTTCATTTAAATTTAAAAATTTATGAGATCCTATGGTATCCTTTGTTCTTCTCAAATTATTTAGTCTTGGAATTTCTATTTGTTTTTCTTATTAATTACTCAGAATTTTATCTTTTAATCACTATTATTTTTATATTTCAATTTCAATGATTAAGATTACTCCAACTAACAGAAGAAAGTGCAACTAAATATGATCTTCTGGACTAATTTTAAATATTGTTCTTTTTTTAAATCTGTATTTCATCTGTATGTCAGCAAACTTAATTGGACAGTACTAAAGATGAATTAATGTAACAAAATATATATTGAATTGCAATCTCATGTGGTTGTCAATACGAATTTATGTAAATTATTTATAATGAATTTTTTTTTCTTTTACAGAAACTGAAGAGGAGTTGCTCAAACATATCGAGCAAGATTTCTACCTGCAAGCATACGTGTAACTGCTTCTTAGGACCATACCCAAGTCGTTAAAATGACTAAATCTTCAGACCACCACAATACTCATTTATATAAATAAATAATAAATAAATTGATATTGGCTCAGTAAAAGTTAAAAATTGATCAGTTTTGCAAATTGATTTAAAACAAGTCTTAACATTTTTCCATACTATGGCATTAACATTTTACTGTACTGTTTAAAATTACTTTTTTATTTATTGTTCTAACTTATTTAAATTAATAAATAATATGTGTTGAGTACATATATTTGTTCAACTTTCATCAATGTTCAGAACCAGTTATTAACTTTTTTTTTACATTTTATTACATGTAATTTTTTCATCAATATTTTTTTTTGAACATAGTTTATCTGCATTAAAAATTAATAGCCATCAATACAACATCATTTCTAAATCTTTCTGATTGCTTCTTTACGATTTTTTAATACACTCATTAAATCTCATGAATATTTGTAATCTAAACATGTGCTCATTAATTCTTATAACTTTTACATTACATCCATTATAACTCATAAGATTCTAGATTTTTACTTAAAATATGGTGAGATTCTATGAGACACTGAAGCTACTCATAAGATCTCTTAGATCTTATGGGTTATGGCCGTTATAAGTTTTTATGAGTATTTTCTCGGACAAATGCACCTATTAAATCTTACAGAATATTTTCGTATTATTTTTTTTATGAGAATGTATGAGTTTTTCCAGCAGCGATGCCATTAACCTAATAATAATCACTCATCTAGGTTATTTAAGTGATAGCAATGATTTGAATTTATTTATGCTTAATATTTATAGTGGGATGTCATGGCATCCGTATCGATATATTAATTCCACAATACTATATCACAGATAGATATTTTGGTTGCAATTTTAAAGGAATCGCAAAACAGCTCTAGAGGAAAAAAAACAATACAACTTACCACAAAGAGGAGTAGTAATGACCATAACGCAAAATGACTCATAAGTTATTTTCTAAGAGTCTCATCGCTATATAAAACATATACCTATATGTTAAGTTCAAATGAATACACATGCTATAATTATAATCATATTAAACACACAGTATACTCTTAATTCCCACTAACAAGCAAAATTTCAATAGAATATGTGTGTATAAGTGTGCATTTTAAGTGCTCTGCCATTTTAATATATATATATTAGGTGTTAATGTGTTTACTAATGAATCGAGTGTTTGTCTCTAAATAAGCATGCAATAACACAACTCTTCCAGAAACAATGTGAAGAAACGTAACATATTAGTACTACACACTGTACATGTCTGTTCTGACATAACTTACAACAGAAACTTGAATAAATAGCACTAGGTATACTTACGGAAAAAAAATCCATTTGAACAAAGAAAATTATTCGAACCGAATATCCAGAGGACGTTTTTAATTAAAGGTATCGTCGGTTTTAATAAAAGATACTTATTATTTCAAATTTTTATTAAGCTCATATATTTAAAATCAGAAATACTTTAATATCTTATTTCTACTATAAGTATTACATTACTAAACAAAGATATCATTTTCAGGAATTGTAATAAGCACAATCAGTAAGTAAAGAACAAAATATGTAATTGGATTTTATGGCCTGTAAAATGACAACACTTTGGAGCATCGACCAATCTGTATATTGTTTTACGATAGAGTAGTGTAAAAGACCCCTAAGACAAATTAAAAAATATATGTCTCAAAACAGAGAAATTTAATAAAGGCAGAACTGAAATTTACATGTAATCTATATATAAAATTGTTCAATGTTTAAGTTCTCTATTTTAATATCAAAGTTTTAAATTATTATATAGTTTACAACATTTTTTGTGGTTGTACGAACTAAAAGGATCCAGTTATCAGAGAGTAGTTTAAGAAATATTTTATTTGTTGAAAAAAAGTTATAAATTATGCATTTTACAATCGTAATAAGATATGAGCAAAAACATAGATTTCAAAATTTATAACACCAAGTACAATGGGGTACTCCTTGAAGCTATCAGGTGATTACGGAAATTCCTTATACTTGAAGAAACATCTCAATCGACATCTCTTCTTTCAATTGATTCTAAAGATAGATTGTCTGATCTTAAAAAAAACCTTACACTATTGAGAAGAATGAACTAATTCAGGAAAGTTTAAAAAAATGCATACTTATCACTAATCCATTTAATGTTCATATAAGTACAGAGGGCGAAGATTATATACTTATACAATAATACCAACAAAGGTCCAAATAATTAATTGCATGATTATACCCTTCTTACTGTTGAGCCCCATTAAGCTTATAATAGTGTTATGTATTATTTTGATGTTACAATTATATTTGGCACATAGCTATCAGTAAATAAGAACACTACAATTCCTATCAGGGTTCAAAGTCAGTTTACCCGGCGTTACAACAGAACGCCTAAAAAGAATTGCTGTTTCAATTAATTATTTTTATGATCTTGAATCGTTTTATTATCATCCTACTTTCTGTTACTTACAAAGCTTTCTATAATCCTATGATAATATATTGCCATAATTTTTACAGTAGAATAGAATATTTTTAAAGTATTATCAGTAAACTGTGACAAGAGGACACTTTTCCAAACTTCTCTGTTTTGAGACTTATTTTTCTTCACACCCAAAAAGGGACAACACAACATGTAAACATCACAATATTACTACAACAATAACAACTACAACCATACATACTACCCCTTAAATACTAAGTACTATTACATCTCTACTTTTAAACTAAAAAAATACAATACAATTACTTAAAATGTAAGCAAATCGATAATATTGTTCTTAAATATCATAAAAGGCAATATCTGTTTTTTTGTTACTATGCTTATAACACAAAAACCCAGAGAACCATTTTATTATTCTAATACTTTATCTAAGTCATTAAAAATTAACAAAATAATACAGTGAACATTGTTTAGAATAAATATTACAAAGAATGGTAATTTATGTAATTAAATAAGGGTGACCACCATTGTATGATAAAACAAACTTAAAATATTAAAGACAACATAAAAAAACATTAATCTGAGGTGAATAACTTCGTCACCATGACCAGTTAATCAAATTCGGAACAATTGTTGAGGTAACTAAATTAGCATAAAAAACGGTCCAGCAACAAATGTACAGATAAGCCTTGTGAAGTTTAAAAAGTTTTATGAAAAACAATACATCCTAACAATAGTATCATACTTTACATTAGCATAGTCCTGGGCATTGCTAGTATATTATGTAACATTCTTGCTACTGGAAAGATTTCATTAGCAATTAATAAACATTCTATGACCTATGACCAAAATGAATTAGTAAGGGTTTAAAATTCGTGGAATTTTTTATGTATACTAAATTTCTTGTAGCACTGGGTTATGCTCATGACTATGTTCTTGTAAAAATGGTCAAAATCAGTTGCACCTTGTTAAATGATTAGTCGTGATAAGCAACAGGTACTTCAATTTCATTTATATCTAAATGTTGTAAGTAAAATTATTTATTGTTTTGATTTATTATAAACTAGCGGGCCCGGCAGACGTCGTACCGCCTTGATTATAAAAAAAGCATTGACAAATTATATACTAAAACCTTCCCCATGAATCATTCTATCCACTAGTGAAAACCGCATGAAAATCCGTTCAGTAGTTTTGAGTTTATCGCGAACAGATAGACGACTTTGTTTTATACTATGTAATGATGATATATTAATTTGTCTATTATAAAAAAGTTTCTTATATACATTTTGCCATCCTTGCTCACATTACTAGGGGTTGAATTTTGAATAACATTGAAACACATGTTGCAGTATGTCATTTACAACTTGTAACAGCAAGTTGTAAACGAATCTAAGCACAAAACATCATTAGTCGTTTTTAGGATTCACTATAAAAAATAATAATACACACAATTAAGTACATTCACAAACATATACATTACTGCACATCAAATCTAAGCCTAAAGTTTTTTTCCTTATACAAAATTTCTTATATATTTTAATGTCAGTGACATTTTTTTTGGTTAATCTTTTATATTCTTAGTAATTTATTTTTTTTTTGTTTTTGTTTATTCCTCCCCCCTTTGTTTTTTTTTTTTTTTTTTTTTTTTGTGTTTCCGAGAGGGTTTTGTTTTTTTTTTTTTTCCGGTCGGGGGGGCGGCGGTTTTTTTTTTTTTTTTTTTTTTTTAAAGAACAACCTCCCCCCCCCCTAGAATACTGTATTTTAAAAACATTATAAAACAAAAATCACTTTTGACATCTGGCTTTGCAGTTCTGCAAAAAGACTTTTAGATAAACTCAATAATATTCAAGTAAAAAGATGTAGATACATTATAGGTTTTCAAAGAGTGGCATGTTAAAAATTTGCTAGTTACCCAATATTGACTTCAGTATTGTGTTAGCTGTAACAAGAGTGTGTTGTGTACTGATACATTGATTAAGTGCCATAAAACGATGTAAGTGCTCTCAAGTGTCAAGATATTTCTAAACTAAACTCCTAGAAGTCAAGGAATCACATATCATACATAAGTATTATTATTTTCATGAATACTTTAATATTTTCAAGAAATAAATATTACAGCTGTAAAATTTTATATTACATTATCACACTTTTTTCATACAATTTATCCCTACCTTTTTCAATTCCCTTTACTTTTGTACCTATCCACCCAGATATTTTAAATTCTCTAGTTACATACATTTATATCTCCTTATGACATGGCCATATCATGATAACCTAATATTCCACAACTTCTCTGTCGCTGGTGTTATTTCCTTCAAACTTCCTATGATATACTCATTCTTAATCTTATCAATTCTAGTTACACCACACATCCATCTTAACACTCGCACCCCTGCCACATATAGTTTTCTCTCACCAGTCTCCTTTGTAACCCTGCATGAATGCACACGCATACAGCATGACTGGTCCTATAATAGTCTTAAAAACCCCCCTTCCAGATTCAAGAGCATTCACAAGCCACCCTAGACACCTTTCGCCATTTCATCCACCAACTTTAATAATATTTATATAAATTAAATATATTATTATTTATATTATATTTTCATTAATATACTGAATATTCACTCCTCCTTTATAAATTTTACACCACTTCACAGATAAAGTCATCTGTAGTCAATCCATCTTTAGGTAGATCCAGTAGATCATTTTTCAGTTGAAAATATCCAAAACTCCAAAAAATGTGTGGCTCCTTTCCCTTCAAGTCCCACAACCTCCATTACTAAAATTTTCAACTGTCTATAAGTTGAAATAATCAATGAATCCCTATAATTAATTTCAGTACATATTTTCCCTTCATGTCTCGAAAAAATTAATTTGATCACAAACAAACATGTTTGATTTTACAACTTAGTAACCCCTTCATTGAAAGAATGAGCTATCTCAAAAATAGTATGTTACCGAGTTTAAGAATTTTCTAAGAATGCTAACTCAAGATTAGTAAGAATTAATCTTAAATACTGCAAGTCAAATATTTTCCTACAAAACCCACTTTCAAAATCCTTCATAAGTTGAAAGCGCATTAATTCAAAGTTTTTGATGTCTCACTTGAAGTTTGATTTACAGAGATTTTACTTCAGTATAATAAAGCTGGTTATTATTGTACAAGGGAAGATACAAAGCAACATATACATATTTATTTCTTTATTGCCACTGAAGATATGTCATCTTCCACAATTTTTCTAACATAGTGTGATATTACAATCTTAATATATATATTTCTTGTGGCGTGGAGCCCCCCCCAATTTAATTCCATTGGCCCGGGGGCGCGGGAGTTTTTTTTATTATAAGGACACCTCCCCCCTCCGCTAGTATTACTATAAGTATGTAAATACTATAAGTATATGTGCCATTTCTTTTGTAAAATTTAGATGTAGTTATTGTATATGCACCTTTTTACTAATAGTATAATTGGGTAAACTACACAAGGGATTTTGATATGGTTTACACTATAATTTTGAGAGTTTTCTCTGAAATGTTTATATATGTAACACATGTATATTATATAAATTATATTTATAAAAAGTAGAGAATAGTTGATGGTACTTACGTATTAACACCACCGTGCGGTTTTTGTTTCATAAGTGTAACCTAACCTAACCAAAACAAGACGGGAATAGGTTTGGGATTTGAAATTCGCATCTCGAATTTGGGGTTGTCAAGGATTGTTTTTTATGGGGGGTTGGTGACTTCTTTCAAACGATACCCCCTTATCCCGCAGAGAGGTGAAGTTTTTTTTATGTTTGAAGTAATGTGTAAGGGAATGTGATTTTTCTTCAAATATGCATTTTTAAGATTTATTATATGATAATTTAGTTGTTTTATACATATATTGTTGTGTTATAATTGATTACTATTATTTTAGACAAAAAAAAAATTATGTTATTTGTATGATGAACAGAATGTTTTCTGCGATCTTGTTTTGGCAGCATACGTTTATTTGTGTGATAATAAAGCCTTTCCACATATTACACAGGCGAGCAAGCGAGCATACTAGTCAGAGCAAATCCGACTGATTCACGTTAGGTTAATAGACGAATAAGGATAGAGCAAAGCTTCACTATTCTCTATGTCAGTTAGTATTGCGAACACATCAAATTCCTTGTTGTTTTAAAACAAATGATTGTTTTAGATTAAGTATTTTTTTAACCACAATGAGCTTAAATGTGAAATATTTGGTTGAAAAATGAGGACAGAAGTTTATTATAAATTTACCAATTAATTTATTTCACAAAATGTATTTGAGAAATAGAGAAAAATAAATCTGTAGGTTAGACTTGCGAAAAAATATAACACGAGGATGCCGCGGTTGCGGTCGGCGACCGCGGTGTTGTTAATACGTAAATACCAAGTTGATATATTCTAATGATGTCGTAAAGTTTTCGGGTACCATAACCTCCTCATTCTAACGGTACAAAAAAACACGTGCAAAATGAACATTAGTCCTACTAAGTCAAGCCTTTCGACGGTTGTTTATGATCATCAAATATATAAAGTAGTTCTACTACGGTTATTGAAATACAGAAATAAACAATTACAAAATGAACACAATACCTCCATTATAGTAAGCAGCTACACCAAAAGACAAACTAAAACGTGTTAAGGTTAAGGGCGACAATTCAGGGTAGTTTTGGAAAACTTGTTTTTTTGACAAGAAAATATCGATCACCTTAATCGATATTAAAAACCTCAAATTCGAACTCTACATAATCTTGATTCATTTTTCCTATTTAATAAGATAGCATTATCTTGTATTGTGTTATACGAAGAAAAACCAAAAATAATAATTGATTTTCTAAAATCGATATTATCTAAAGTCCTTTTCACTGACTACAATTCAGACTAGAGATGTGTAACATTGCGCTGCGCCGCGCAATTGCGCCAACTCAGTTCACTGCGCTGGGTGTGTTAACTCACTTCTTCAAAATAAGTTGGCGCACAGCGCAGGACCGGGATATTCGAATATCATTTTTATAAACAGCAACTCTGTGAAATGTAAATGGAATTATACCTAGGTAATCTTTACTTTCTAGATCGCACCTTACTTATTTTTCTTCTTCTTTAATTTATGGCGCGGTGTGTAACCAATACACAATTCCGCCAATGTAATGTAGATACAGAGTGTGTGCTGTCAATGGCAGATAGTGTTATAAATGAAGGAAACCGATTAAAAAATGAAATTCGAAAATGAAGATAATTAATTTGTGTTCAGACCGAGTTATTGTATATTTCCTACAAATATACATACAATAAGCAAACTTAGATACACATTGATTAAGAAATAGATAATGTGATTAAAGTTTGATCTTGTTAATTTTAATAAATAATGTCATGTAAAATTAAAGGGTTATTATTCACAAAAGCTAAGACACACATAAGGATAATAGGACGGGGAATATAAGGAGAGGTATCGAAAAGGGAGGTTCTGTTTCTCGAACAATTAAAGAATATATGATCTGGGGAACCGTCGTCTAGGCCGCATTCCCAGAAAGAATGGCCCCTAATCCTTAATTTAGACAGATGCACTGGTGTACAAGTATGACCTAGACGAAGACGACAGACAGATGGACGACAGATGGATGATGGATAACGGCCTTACTTAGATATGGGAATTTAAAAAATCATGGTTTTTGGAGAACTCCATTTTGGAAAGAACCCTAAGGTTTTCCCTTATATTTTCTGGGAAAATTTCAATCTTTTTGCCATGCTTCTAATAATCTAGTTTATCTAAAGAACGTAGATCTTCTGTATATACACTATAATAGTTGAAGGAACCAGATTGGCCAGCATTCTTTGCGCAAGAATCCACTGACTCATTCCCAGAGATACCGCAATGGCCTGGAATCCAAGCAGTGTTCTGGCCATGAGGTTTTATTTTGACAGATGGCCGAGTTGACAATTGTGTGTAAAATAAATGACGGAATACGTTTACGTTTGAAAATCAAAAGAATGAACTATAATCGATTCTGTGGGGACTAGTTGAAAGAAAAACATAGTTGATTTATTTTAATTTGTTATTGTGTTTTAGTGTACAAAAGTATTGTTATAATGTGTTCTAAAGTGTATTGAAGTAACAAAGACAAAAATTCATTGAAATACATCATTTTTGGGACATGCCATTTTACCATAAACATACATAACATTACCTGAATGAGCACAGTCAAGTCTATTCATGCCCGATAGTATTCATTCTTTCTCTCACTCGATATGTGAACAATGAGCCAACGCGTTGTTTGTGCTAAGTACCTTTGATCGTGGCTTACAGATGGCGTGCAATACGTTGCTCACTCGGCATGTTTTCATTTTGTTGCTGTTTCGCCGTGACGCAATTTTGAGTTAGCGCAATGAGCCGGCGCAGTTAACTGCGCCTGAGTTGCTGAGTTAGCGCAAGGATTTTCACTGAGTTACCCATCTCTAATTCAGACTAATGGCCAATCAATATTTTCGGGAAGAATCGCCCTCCCTAATACGTACAGATGATACCAAATTTTATTTTTTAACTTTATTTTTTGGCAACCAATCTTTTAGATTATTACTGCCATTGTCGAGTTGTTAATAGTGATAGTTTTCCAATTACAGAGCAAAGTGCGACTCAGTGGCGCACAATTCCGAATTATGCTGAAACTTAATTGGAACGTGAATTAGTTTTCAAATGCATCGGTAGAGTGCGCTTAGTTCAGTGTTGAAAAAAAAAACCATAACATCATTTTTTTAACACAGGTTGAATTAACTTTGATTATTTCCAAAAAATCACAACGAAATGAAAGCTTTAAAAATGTTTTCAACAATAAATAATATTACTAAAGATAATATAAATTAAATATTTCGATCAATGTCAACTTAAAGAAAAAACACTTGTTAATTTTCTGTCACTGAGTTGGTATCCATTGCACGCATCAAGCGAAAACACTACTTTTGAAAGTGCTTGATTGTGCGAAGCGTTGCTGAAGTTGGAACATTCAAATTTAAGCATTATGCCACATAATGCGCTCTAGTGCTATAATTGGAAAACTACCAGTATTACAAGTTCTTCTTCCATTCCATTATTAGCAACCAGTCTTCTAGCAGACCATTATGCCATTGTCAAGTTAGGATCGATATTACAAGTTTCTTGATATAATTTCAATGAACTAACAAGATGGTGGCCATCTTGTTAGAACTTTCCATGGAGTTTTTGTGGCATCTCAGAATTCATGGTCCGTGGTATTATTTTCCATTCACTTCACTTATGCACAATAAACAAACTATATTATATAAAACACCACCAATTTTACACAATGTAGAGTCAAGTAACACAAGATAATGAATAGAAAATAAAATCCACTACATGGCAGACCAAGATCCCACCAAAAACTCAATACCAATTTTAATAGAAAACCATACTCTTGTTCTTTTTGTTTTAAATCTGTCATCTCTAAAAATAAATCCATAGGTGAATAGACCATGCAGCCAAGTATCAGACATTACAAAAGGTCAGAGCCAATATAAAAGACAGAATTGTATCTTTTTTCATATCCGTATTATTTTCAATTTTTCAAGATATAGTTTTTTTCTTAGTTTTCTCTGTTTATGAATGAACGCCATGTTTATATTTATCTTTATAGAAAAGCCCGTCATTCGCATTTTTTGAAACAATTAAACCACAAATAAAATGATTACTAGATTATTACATAACTTGTAATATATCGTGATATCTGTAAAATGTGTAGTGACACATTCATACCTACACCGAATGTGTATACTTGTACGACTAATAGTCTGTGAATCTGTACTTCAACAGTTAAATGTTACTGTCCTATTTACAAATGTTTTTGAA
Organism: Antheraea yamamai; assembly: GCA_036509395.1. Lineage (NCBI taxonomy): Eukaryota > Metazoa > Arthropoda > Insecta > Lepidoptera > Saturniidae > Antheraea > Antheraea yamamai. The sequence continues at coordinate 21,014,803 of AP028424.1, forward strand.
AGAGCATTTCTGTAACAATATATCTTCTAACAATTTTACATTCTCTAATAGAATTTAAAATAAATGCGTGCGGATCCGTGGGTAAAACAGCTAGTACATATAATATAATACGTATGTGTATGCGTAATTAGGTTATTCCAATGCAATTAGATATGCGTTAGTCGCATCAAAGCATATTTTGCTTCGATAAATAATATATATTTTTGCTGAAAATCCTTTTTAATTTCTATACAAATAATGTTCTCTTTATATCATCTTCGTCTCCAGCAGCTTGGGTAATTTCGCCCAGATATTTGAGGAGTTTCAACAGTATACATCGGCAACGATGCTTTTGACAGTTTGTGTCTTTGCGACCACAGAGTACGTTATATAAATTTTCGACTGCGAAACGAAAAGGCTGTCGTCCGTTGTAAAGAGGAATCATGTTGTGACGAAAATTTGAAGTTTTAGTCGTACACGCCCAAAAGAAACAAAGCAAAGTGAAAAAATAACTATGCGTATTGACTGATATATGTTTTCATTTTCTTATTTTTGTTGGTTTTTGTTTTAAAAAATAATGTCTGTGAGCGCTAGTGCAGAGAATCTGTCAACGGACGCACAGGTGAGTTTATCTGTTAGCTGTTTAAAATTTATGTTTATCAAAATTTGATAGAAAGTGAAATGAAAATGTTACGTCTTAATAAATAAACTTTATAAAAGTATTCGATGTCCTGTAGCATATTGTTGATGACGTTCGCGGGTGACTCATTAACATCGTAAAGGGGACCTAATACGGAAACTGGCTAGATGCATTCCCAGGCTATTGTGGCTGGATGTACTGCAACTACAAAATTACTTAGCCTTTATTGAACAGTGTAATTGATACACACAGAATCGTTATCTATTCGCGAAATGAACGCGAATGTTATCACAAACGTTTAATTGACCTATATATTAGATCAAATTAACATATTTATTAGCTACATAATTTACGACTGTAACACAAGTATAATATATAAATTGATTGTACATATTTATGATTCAAGATACTAGGCAGTGTTTATGGGAACAATATCATGTTTAAAAGTTCTTTAAAAGACTTATAATATTTACTACATTGTGTAAAGCAGACTAGGCCAGATCTTTTAGTTTGGTACAAAAATTTTTGGGATAATTGAAAAGCCCTTAAAACTTTTATTTAATACTATTTTCTTTAAAGTTGTGCTTGATAATTCAGCTTTTCTACATTAACAATTAAAGAAATCTAGATTATACAGAGCACTCAATGTAATGTTGTATAAGGTCCAAAAATTATGTTTAAAACACTTATTGATTTTGTGTTTGGACCAATAATATATTCAGAAAAAATATGAATGATGTAAAATCTTTTTATTATAAACAAATGTAATAGATAATAAACAAAATAAGATAACAGGTTTATTTTAAAAAAGAGTGGTGTTTAATTAAAATTTCTTAGTGAAATTTGCCTCATTAGTTTCTATAGCAAAGATTCTATGGAGGTTCTCATAAATTTAACACAAGTAGATTTTTATAATTAAAATACACAGATAGAATATATCTGTATAGTCTGTCTGATTACTCTATTTAGACCTGTCTGTAGAGTAATTACTTACTAATAATATTGTTAATATCTGTTAATGTCTGCAAAAACTTAGATATGCTGGATCTGGTAAAAGACCAGCATAATTTAAATACTAGAAACAGCAACAAATTGGTCATTCCATGCTTCAGACTGGCTAAGTCCAAAAACAGTTTTTTAGATAATAGTGTTAGCTTTTATAACAAAGTCCCAAAACACATTACCAATTTGCCGGATAGTGAGTTCAAGAACCATGTCAAGCGGGTTTTAATATCTAAAGGCTATTATAGGGTGGATCAATATGTGAATGATTGTGACGTCTGGAAATGATGTCCCTCTCTAATCCTCTCATCCACTAATAACGAATTTAAATGTTTGTTATTGTAAAAATATATAACATAAAAAGATAAACCAGATTGAGTTTGTTGCTGGTTCTTCTCGATGACTAGGTTGTTTTCCGAACCGGTGGTAGCTTTGACGTTCATAAGCTCCTTCTCAGGGCCTAAATTGAATAAAGTATATTTCGAATATGGTTTTGGTTTGTGGAGGTATTTCTATTGTAATTTTATTGAAGCAACTCTACTTACTAGTAAAATATTATTACTAAGTACCTAACTACTTTGGACATGGTGAAAAATTGTGTTACATTTTGATATCAGCTATTACAGGTACTAGATATGAAATATTTTCATTTTGACAAGTTATTATGAGTACAAAAATTATGAATAGTTCAGTTTCCCTTACTATTCTTCCCTTTTCTTATTTTGTACTTTATTAACCATGATGTGAGGTATTTAATCTTCCTTAGCATGGCAATGATATCTTTAAATGGACTATTTTATTTCATATTTAAAAATAACATTGCAGTAACTGTAAATAATGCATTGTTATATAACATAATTTTATTCATAATTAGCTGTTACCACCACTTCGTTCGCATGGAATAGTTACTTTAGGCTAAAGCAAACACGCAGCGGAAGGGCTCAAAAAATAAAACCCCAATTTTTAAACATTCTTAATTGGAGCTCCGCTCGTCTTGGCCTGATGATATATATCCAATAGTTTTCCTCCATAAATGAGCTATCTAACTCTGACGAAAAATTTCTAATTGGACCCGTGGTTCCTGAGGTTAGCTTGTGTAACCAAATAGGTTAAAGATTACTTCTCTCCTCTCGTACTTAACTCGAGCCATCATTCAAATTACTATAAGTTATGATAGAGTGGACCAATGTTAATGAAACAGAAACTAAGTTACTCCCGAAGATATGCTTTATGATTTTAAGGTTTTAATGTGAACCCAGAACTTTAGCAGTGATGCGTGTTCATACAAACAGAGAGATAGACAGACAGACTTATTCCTAGACACTTGAAACAATTTTTTTCACATAAATCGAAAAAGTACAGACATGTTAGATTTACATTCTTATTATATGTATATATATAGATATGCAGTGATAATATAAACACTGTAATTAGAACTAGTGATGTGGAACATGATTATATAACACAAGTAACAACATGACAAGATCTAGTTATGTTACAATAACATTTGCATTATGGTCTCGGCTCACTACACAGTTTCATACTATGAATATGTTACGAATGTATATATAGGCTGAAAAAAGTATGATCCTTATGTTTGGTAGACTGTATCGGCATCTATATTATCAAGAATTTGGTGTTTCTTTGTTCTTGGTACATTACAGAGTGTATTGGTGTCAAAACTGTCTAGTAAGCTTTGTAACATATAAATTTGTACAAACAACATTTTTTTCTTATTATAACATGGTTATAGTCTGGTATACCACACCATATCTCATTTTAAATCGCACATTAAAATCATTTCTATATTATCTGAAGGATATTTTTGTATATTAGACTTATCTATCTCAATAAATGATGATATCTTTTGTTCTCTTTAGAAAAAACTGAGCGTCTGTTATGTTTTAATATTGTGCATACTTTAAATGTAAATAAGATGTACAACAATTTGTATGAATAAACCATTTTTGTATTTATTTATATTTTTGTTTTAAAATATTAACATACTTTCATATAAAATTAAAGTATTCTTAGTTTTCTATCTGTATAAGAGTCATTGTATGTGAAACGGACCAAATATCAGATGAAGTTTTAGTTACAAAGGTGCTAATTAAATTGAGCTTAATATTGCCCAGTATTATTTCAAAACATAATATAATGCAGGTTTGTAAATAAAATCAAATATACCAGATATAATATAACCAGACAAATTATTATACATATCTCTTTGCAGAGTTGTGATGGTGGTTCTATGTGTTTGGAACTAGCCCTTGAGGGAGAAAGGCTATGTAAAGCTGGTGACTGTCGCGCTGGTGTAGCCTTCTTTCAGGCAGCCATTCAAGCTGGTACTGATGACTTACGTACTCTCAGTGCTATCTATAGTCAGCTTGGAAATGCATATTTTTATCTAGGGGATTATAACAAGGCTATGCAGTACCATAAGCATGACCTGACTTTAGCTAGGTGAGTGTTTTTCAGAATGATATACAATTCTTCTAAGTATACTAACTAGGCTACATTTCATTACTTTTTTCCATAAGGGTTAAGCATTCAAGTTAAAAGCTAAATGATATTACTATAATCAGTAAAAGTAGTGTAATAGTTAATCAGTTCAGACAAAACTACAATAAAAAAATGAGGAACATCTTTTCGATCTAGGTAAAATGCATAGTTTCTGTGAAAGGACAAACCAAACTCCACAAGAGAAAAATGATGAACATAGGTAAATTATGTTATAACAATGTGATATTTTCTTTGGGGATGGCTCCAAATACATACAAATACTAGGGAGTATTTGTAGTAAGTGTAATAATAAAATTGTCATTGTGTGAAATGCTTTTCAATTAACAATAATAGATATTCAGGAATTACTGAAGGTATGGCTTCCTATTGGAAGCCTATATTCAGCAGTGGCACATTTACATATAGACAATATCTTATAATTACATATAACAATATGTAAAACAATAGGATCAATCCTATTTAGAATAACAATGATATTTTTGACAACAACCTGATGTTCAAGTGTTTCTGGGACATGCCATAAAATATAAATAAACATTTTTTTTTTAAACGTCTTAATTCCTTTTACTATTTTACTTAGATGCAGCAATTTTTGGATCAGTTATCAGTGAATAATTAACTTTGAAAATCTGTCTTTCTAAACAAAAATAAATTGTCGAATGTATGTATGTGCATCACTATATGTGAAGCCAGGGAGAGCAGCTAGTTGAAAATAAGTGTCTTATCGGTTTATTAAGGTATAGGTTGTTAGGTTAGTAAAAATATTAAATGTTATTTGTTAAAGTTTTATAATAATTATGGTTAGTATAAAATTTGTTTATTAAGCTGTTTTTTATTTTTAGGACCATGAATGATAAATTAGGTGAAGCAAAAGCCTCAGGTAACCTCGGTAATACTTTGAAGGTCATGGGCAAGTTCACAGAAGCAATACAATGTTGTAAGAGGCATCTGGAAATATCACGAATGTTAGGAGATCGCCTGAGTGAGGGTCGAGCGCTCTATAATCTGGGAAATGTATACCATGCTCAAGGTAAACAGCTGGGAAGAGTGGGGCAAAATGACCCAGGTCATTTTCCACAGGAGGTTCGGGAGTGTTTGATGCAAGCTGTTGCGTATTATGAGTAAGTATATAAAGTTATGTAATGCAGTTGTCTAGTTCAGTATTTTAAATATGAAAGAGAAAAGTTACAATAACAAGAGACAAAGACCAGATTCCCATTTGTATAACCATATGAAGTCATCAAATTTGTAAATGAATAATTTATTTTGTGGCCTCTAGGGAAAATTTGGAACTAATGCGTGTGCTAGGCGACAGACAAGCGATGGGCAGAGCTTGTGGCAACTTGGGGAACACTTGTTACCTCCTTGGCGACTTTTCTCGCGCAATCCGGTACCACACAGAGCGATTGCATATAGCACAAGAGTTTGGAGACAAGCCAGCCGAGAGGCGTGCCAACAGCAACCTCGGCAACTCACACATATTCCTCGGGCAGTTCGAAAATGCTGCAGAACATTATAAGTATGTTGATTATGTCGTATACTGGGTTATTTAACCATTTCTGTCATCATCTGTTTACTTCTCATTACTAAAGACTAACACGTCAATAACTCGCTTGGACGTTGTTGGTGGTTCGGAATCCTATTATAAGTTTGATTTGTTTGTAAAAGATATGGTGATAAAATATTTTGTAGTTCACATTTCGCTGGCGAATAACTGGTACGAGTAGACCAATTATTGACACTCATCATCAAAATGTCAGTAGCACCAGTCTTTGTAGTAGATCTAGTATGATAAAGTTTTTGGATATCTTGTCTCACAAAATCAAATGTGGGGCAATCATACACAGTCGCATAAGGCGTCATGTTTAAATATAAAAATAAATAATCTACATTATTATGGTTATTTAATTAATTTTGAATTTTTGAATTTTTACAAGAAAAACTTTTGCTTGCGTTCTTGTTGCTTTTCAAATGATCATTATGTACAATATTATGTATATCTTTTAAAGCCCTTGGTACAAAGATTACATTTCAATTATTATTAGTTACTATTTAACTGATGGAATATTATTTGGATTGGTTAAGAAGAGGAATTCTTATCTAAATAAAATTTGCAAGTTACATTTACGCTAGTATGTTTAGCTTAACTGATATCATACACTATTAATTAAGTAGGGTATGAGAACGTTATGCGCGATAATATCATAGTTTACATGTTATATGATGCGGAAAAAGTAGATTCTATGTGTAAAAATTGTGTGAACATAAAAAACTTCCTGATAGAATTCTGCTTCATTATTCATGATAAGCTGTGTTCATCCGCCGTTTGTTATTTTTTATTATTATTTGTTGTTTGTTATTATTTGTTGTCATTATTACATTATTATGTGTTGTAAAAAAATGTTGTGGAAATGGATATTGTGTTAATATTCTCCTTGTTGAAATATCTACACATACTAATTTTTATAGTGATCAGTTTTACAGTATTAAAATTGATGGCAGCATCGTTATTTAGGGACGAGTTACACCTTCTGAAAAAACATTTAGATGTTTCAACTTTCGTTATAGGATGTTGGGAGTTTATCAATTTTAGATATACCAATTTAATATACGAGTAGTTGTCCAATGGTCAAAATTCGACGATCATTCATCAATCTTGCAGGTTCTAGTAAAAAACTATTTTTATTCTAAAGAAAATTGTTGATAGCACTAAATGTCGTCAGTAGTTTCTTAATAGAAAAGAATGAAGAAAATCGGTTGACAAACAGAGTGGACAAAGGTACTAAAGTGTTTTTGTCTGCCTAGTTATATATACATTTTTACATAACATGGTAATTATTTTCATGGGATTTATAGTCTCTCATAAATCATCTACGGATATTGTTTTCATAAATGTTAAAACTTCAATCAGATAAGCAGACTGTAATTTGTATAAGATTTTTAGTATTTCTGTGCACTTGATATAGTTGATGATAACATCTATTAATCTTTCTCTAATCTTACCACTAGTAGCTTGCGTCTTTTTATGTATTGTTTGATTGATTTTTACAATTTTTCAAACACCTAGAAAATAGTCCACCTATTTCAATTAAAGCTGAGCGTTTTTAAGATTGCATAATATTTTGTACCTACTATATTTGTTTTACTTGACTTTTAAGTTATATTTTTGTCTTAATGAGTTTATCATGTAATGATTTTCTCAGCTGATATAATGTGACCTGTAGAAATGATAATCACATGAAAGGTTTTATATACTACTAGCGGGCCCGGCAGACGTTGTCCCGACCTGATTATGAAAAAAATCCTTGACAAATTATATACTAAAACGTTCATCATCAATCACTCTATCCACCGGTGAAAACCGCATGACAATCCGTTCGGTAGTTTTTGAGTTTATCGCGAACAGACAGACAGACAAACGCGGTACGGGACTTTGTTTTATACTATGTAATAATGATTATGAGATGTGAAGTAATTAGTAAATTATAAAGCTTACTTGATATTATTCTGGCGAAACATTGTATGAAGTCATATCTAATTAGCTTTCATGACTGTTTATCTAATATGTCAATTCATAATTAATAATTGCGTAATGATTTGTGTCACAGACGTACCCTGGCGTTAGCTGAGGAATTAGGAGACGCGGCAGTCGAAGCCCAAGCATGCTATTCCTTGGGAAATACCTACACTCTCTTGCGAGAATACCGAATCGCTGAAGAGTATCACGCACGACATTTAACCGCCGCAAGGAAACTCCAAGACCGAGTTGGAGAAGGTAGAGCTTGCTGGTCGCTGGGTAACGCCCACGCTGCGCTTGGAAATCACGAAAAAGCATTATACTATGCCAATGAGCATTATAATATTTCTAAAGAGGTAATTTGCTTACATTTTTCGTATATATATTTAACCTAAAGGCCATAAGCATAAGAATAGTGAGTCGGCCCCAGAAAGATATTGAATCGGTATTTAGGCGATATGTAGGTACTAACAAGTTGGTAAGATCCTGAAAGCTTCAGATCTCTAATTTAATTGGTTTAATAGAAGCAAAATAATACATTAAAAAAAATTCTCTTGATTGACTGGAACGATTGATCTCAATTTTTAATATCTTTTGGAGGTTACTAATAACATCTAGAAAAAAGCCGTATAGCTTCATAAGATCGTTGAAAACAAAATTTTTTTTTGTTATGACCTTTCAATTTTGAGCTTAACAGCACGATAACTCAAATGTCCATTATATTTAACTGTATTATGGCCTTACCATAAGCTGTTTTTTGGGCAGAACCTTTGAAGCTACCCTACCGAGGTTGGGTACATGTGATAAGGTAGAGAGAGTAGTGTGGAGAGAAAATATGAGCTTTGATATATAATACATAGACAAGGGCGTCTTAAATTTGGACTTTAGTCGTAAGCTCCGAACACTAATATCTGATGCATCCACTGCATTATGTTAAATTCAGCACTGGCTAGGTTAATGAACGTTAAGAATATTGTCTCTCTGTAAAATTAATGTGAAACTGTTTGTTGGAATGTTTCTCCTTCAATTACACTCATTTGTTTTGACCGGTCATAATAAAACTATATATTATAAGTATATTAGTGGCACGACAGACGTTGTCCTACCCTGATTATAAAAAAAAATCCTTGGCAAATTACATATCAAAACGTTCCTCATAAATCACTTTATCCACTGGGGAAAACTGCATAAAAATCCGTTCAGTAGTTTTTGAGTTTATCGCGAACAGACAGACAGACGCGGTTGGGGACTTTGTTTTATACATAAAAATCCTTATGGAGTGTATGAAAACGTATTACTTCAGAAGGCTGCACCGTTTTGATTAACCCTTTTCCTTGTGCTTGTAATTATTGCTGGCTGACTGGCTCCAGGTGTCTGGTCTTTTTAAGGTTGGTTATGTGCGACTTTATGCTTCAAAGACTACCTAAAGTATATATATATGTATATATATATGATTATATATATATTAACTGTTACCTAATCACTTCATTGAAAAATTTAGTAGCAAACAAAAATACATTTTATTTTCTTTTTTTGTAAGTTTTAGCATTTGACCAGAAACTCCCCTGATGTTAATAAAAAATTTGATTTAAAATGGTATATATATATATATGTATAAAAGTAGGTCCATATTCTGTATTTTTTTTAATATTTAGCATTGGATGATGGACTTGGAAACAACCTGTCTGCTTAAATTCCAAGATTAGGAATTAATAACAGTTGTATGACTACCAGTTGGGCGATGTTCTCGGCATGGCAACGGCTCAGATGAATATCGATGACTTACGCAAGGTGCTGGGCATGCCGCCGGATTCTGAATCTCCACCAGCGCAGGTTTCTCCTAACGATGATGAGAACGGACCTCGGACGCCATTCAACGCTCTGAGGGTCCGGAGGCAGAGCATGGAACAGTTATCGCTTATTCAGGTGAATCAATAGAGAAGACATATGTGTTGTTACATTTCAAAATGACCTAAATCCAATCTTAGTCGTACCTAATATTTTACGTTATTTTTCAACATTTTCAAATTTTCTACATGTGAAATATGAAGCTCATAAAATAAAACTATGAGCCTTATGAATGGCAAAATTAAAATTCGTTGTTAGTGTATTATAAATCTTTAAAAAAACGATACATGTTATATGAACAATTACAATTGGATATAGTTGATTTTGATATATAAGTACTTATTTCACAAATCTTCTATGTCATTGAAATGATGAGGCACGTTATCATGCGTAAACCACTTTATGGATCTATCATTTTTTTACTTTTACTTCTTAGACACTTAGTCACTCTCTGAATATCAATTATCACTATGTCTTAATATAACATTACCAAAGTGTTTTAAAAACTATAATATTTATAAGCACTACACGTTCAGTGACGTGTGAAGTGGGACAAGCGGTGTGGTGCGCATGTACAGGGAGAGGAAATTAAACGGATAATATTGTTCTATGATTGATACATTTTAACACTCTTTGACCTATGGGTAGTAAATAATGTCACCAAAAGTAATGTCAATTTTTTCTTCTGGATATAAAGATTAAACAATTAATTGTCTGGTGCAATCTCCATTGTTTATGGCTCCATTCACTTGACATTGGCAAAATTGTGTGCACACACACGTTGCCATTTTAAAAAAGAAGAACTTCTTCTTTCACATGTGAGGTTTTTTTAATTTTATATTTTTGGCAACTATTCTTCAAGTAGATTATTATTGCCATTGTCGAGTAGGATAAGGATAATGTTATTGCAAGTTTCTTGCGATTATTTCAATATTTCAACAAGATACTGCCCCATCATATTGTTAGAACTTTCCAGGGAGTTTTTGTGGCACGTTACGATTTATGCTCCCTGGTGTTACGTAAAACATCACCAATATTACAAAATATAGCGGCAAATAACACAAGATTATGAATAAAATATAAAATCCATTACATGACATGATAAGATCCCTCCAAAACGTCCCACTTACGGTAGTTTCTATTGTTTTAACATGCTTTCGAATACGCCCATGTATTTTTTGCATAAAATTGGGTGTTAGTGGACCGTAGAGAATTGACCACGATATGCATTTGAGGGTTAAATTCCGTACGGTTAACAGATAACACCGGACGCGAAGAATAAGGGCAACGAGAAGGATATGGCGAAGAAACACGAAGTGACCCGAAGCGAATCTGAGGAAAACCCCGCGGAGTCGTTCTTCGATTTGCTGACGAGGTTCCAGTCGGAACGTATGGACGAGCAGCGAGCAACCCTCAACGGGAACAAGGAGAACCAGCCGAAACCGAAAGCGAATAACAGCAAACTGCAGAGGTCCGCCAGCAGCGGCAATAAAAATGGCAGGTAATTTTCATTTTATTTTACTACGCTACTGTTGACTAACATGAGTGTAAATAGCCCAGGATGAGTAATCGGGTTTATGAGTGTACTCTCGTGGGGGCTAAGCTGCATAAGCACTTATTAAAATGCTGCCGAAATTTAACGAAATGTTATATAATAATTGGAAAGAAGCAAGGAAAAAGATATCTGCTACAAAACAATAAAGTGTCAGCCTCCTCATATACCATGGTTTAATGAATGTAACCTAAACCGACAATATTTTAAGGTAGCTTTAGGACTCCGTCACTATCCATCGAGAAGTTTTGCGTATCTAATGAGGAAAGCGGGATCTCCCAACTGCGATGTATGCAGAAAAATTGAGGATGTGCACCACCTGATGATGGAGCTAAGAATAGCATCGAAAAAGGGTCGTTGATGAGAAGTAGTTGCCAGAACATTGGTATTTACCACAACATCGTTGGCTGAACCCTGTTCGAGTGAAGCTAAGATGCTGTATGGTGACGCCGCGGCGATGTCGACGTCACCGTGGGGCTTGCGGGTGCGGGTCTATCTATGTTCAATTTAAGTGGACTGTATTTGCGGGGGTGCTATATTGATATTCAACTATTGCGATCAGTTACCATTAAGGAGAGAAGGGCAGGATGGAAACTTGGCACATACCTGGCGGCGATACAGTCTCCACGTGGCTAGCCGGCTAGGTGTTTCTCGTTTCTTTCCACCGAGTCTTCTCTCACACAACACTTATTGTTCATAATAAATGTCGGCACGTATGTAGCGATGCGTTTATTTCTCACTCGAGCTTGCAAAAACTCAAAATGTAAGCATGCGGCGCGGCTCGGCACGGACACTGTGCAAGCCGCGTAAACTACTCGACGATAGCAGACGAAGCGACACAACACAATGGCGGCCCCGCGTCGAACACTGGCCGCCGCAATCGAAACTAGCGGCGCGGCTCGGCGCGCTACCGAATTAGCATGTGCCATAGTTAAAGGGAACTGTGATTGGGCAAGATAGATGGCGTGACCTGATCGCAATTAATTGGTCGGGCTTCAAAGTGGCATAATTTAATCCATAATGCGGGAATTTTCAAACATACATAAAGCGGCGCAACCACTGTATGACCTGGTAAGGATACCTCATCAGCAACACTCAGATGCAGCTAGAAAGACTGAGGAACCATGGGGCTGATATGTTCGTTGGAATAAAAGACCCTAAAGAAAACTAAAATACTAGCCGAACTATAACGTGCTCGCCAATGGCCGAAGACAGCTATTCCTGTTGTGGTGGTGAGAAGCGATGTGGTAATGGAATGTTAAGTGTCTGTACGCGTTGTATTGCAACCACTAAACAGTAACACACTATGAATGTGACTGCAGAATTGCGACTAACTGTTTTCACTCACCAAATCGTAAGTGATAAGAAGAGCGATCTTTCGGTTTGTCAAGTGGCACTTAAAATTCCGCATCCCTTGCTAGCGTGGGAACTCAATAGCTGAAAGCTTCCCAGGTTGTACTAAGTCCGTGCTAATCGCTTACTCTAATAACGTTTTGTGCCGAACCATACGCTATTGGCCTGACAGGCCTTTACATCTTCACTGGACTATTAAGGCGGCCGCATACAGCATTCAACCATTTTTATTTGACAACTAGCACGAGGATGCACTGCCTACCTCGGCTTGGGGTGTTGTCTAACAAGGCAAATCCAAGCTAAACAAAAATATATATATATAAATCTATTAGCTGATGGGGAGACGCGTTTCTGTCAGTTATATTACATCAATACATGTCGAATTAAAATTACGATAAAGTATTTTATATTATGGGGTAATGAGTCTGCCTAAATACTTGATACGAGGAAAAGCGAGGTTTTACTTAGTAAAGAGATTAGCAGAACACGTGCATCATAAAATAAACTGAAGTTAAAAAATATTACAAAATTAAAACATGGCGCCATCTATTCGATATCTATAACAGTCGGTTCTACAGTTTTCTATCAAAAAGCTAATTTAAAGCGCCATCTGTTCGATACTGGTGAAACTTACAATTAATAACAATAATCGACAATGAAAATCATTTAATCTGTAATTACAAAGTATTGAGGCCATTAATTGAAATATAAATTATCCTGTCTCTCAAATTGAACCAGATTATATATAGATGTCAACTGTCATGAAGATCGGTTAAGTAGTTTCGGGCTTCATCGTGGACAAACATCATGACAGTGAATGTTTATATAATCTGTACTTCTTGTCTGTGCGTTTTGATGTTTTTTCTTAGATTTCGTCACATATAACTTAAAGGTCAGAATCAGACGTTACACTTTTTTTGTTTGTATCTTCGGATTTAAGTCGGAGAATCGAAAGAAAGAGAGAGAGAGAGACAAAATCGGTCTGTATCTAGGTTAATAAATAACCTATAAAGTATTTTTTAATAAATGATTGGTTATAGTTGCCTGTCGTCAATGAGTCGGGAAGGTAGTCATGAAAAAAAATCGCTTGTCTGTAAAGTCGGTTTACGGACGATAATTTTACGTGATAACAAATCCGACGCATCGGCCGATTGAGTGGAAGAGAGATAGATGCTATACAAGCCGAACGTTTGGGCCGATCACGGCTCTCTATCGCTTGTTCCGCGCTCTCGTTTGCACCGAGCGCTCAGTCGGAACGTGACAATGAGTCATGCGCGTACAGTGTGTGCAGCCGGACGGAATCGATTTATAACACGATATCACGTTAAAAAAGAATTATCACGATATATTCGTTTAATATAATGTTATTATAGTTTTAAGAGATTACGATTTTTTATATATACTTCGCCCTTTGTATATAAAACATATTATTATTATAACAAACAACACAAATGAACTCACGGGTATCGCCTAGTAGTTAATTAAAAGTGTAAATAAAAACCTACGTGTATATTAAATAATATAAATGTAATGTTTGATATATGTATACCAGAAATAAATATTAAACATCATCTGACGGTAGATAATCAAGGGCGGAGCTATTTTTGTGATATTATAAAGCCTTTTAGCTTGTCTGTATAGCGTCATAAGTCGAAAGGTTTTTAGAGTACCGCGAGTAGTAAACAAGGGTATATAAAACCATCGGATTACTACAAAAATGTTTATTGTATATTTATTTTGTAACGTGCGCTTTTAACTTTAACTTTAATAAACTAATCGGTTATTGTCTATTCTTCAAAGTATGACAATACTGAACAGGCGGTATTGTTTTGTAATTTATGTGTCTGACAGACACATAAACAGACACTGTCTGTTTTAAATCTGAGATGGTTCTGAATATTTAAAAAATATTCCTCTTGTTCGCAAAATTCTCGAAAACATTAGAAATGAAAAATAATTGAAAAGTTTCCAAATGTAATTACTATGATATTTATTGTTATGGATATATCGAGAGATAAGCTGTAGTGGCAATTATATAGTGATCCGATATAACTAACTTATACTAAGTTGTTTTTATTAATACAACTAGATTCTGCTCGCGGCTTCGTCCGCATGTAATAGTTACTTTGGGATAGCTGTAACTTTAACTCGCAACTTCGTTTACGTAGAAGGTGAAAATATTTTTATATAATACGTACGTAAACCAAAATTTTGAAACATTCTTCATTATTGCTCCGCTCCTGTTGGTTTTAGCTTGATAATAATATATAACCTATAGCCTTTTTCAATAAATGAGCTATCTAACACTGAAATAATTTTTCAAATCGGATCAACTAAATAAACCTATATACCTATAAACCTTTATAATATTACTAGCTTCTGCCGGCGACTTCGTCCGCGTGGAATAGTAACTTTGAGCTAACGCTAACACGCAGCGGAAGCTTTCAAAAGGAAATAAACACCCTGATTTGTAAACACTCTTCATTGGTGCTCCGCTCCTATTGGTTTTAGCGTGATGATATTACTTACTCGACATTGGCAGTAATTATCTACCTGAAGTTTGGTTGGAAATATAAAACTTGAACAGCATATGTTTAATTTAAAATGGAGTCACATTAACTACACTCATCCCCACCACTCCGTACAAATGCCAATGAGATTTTTTTTACATTTTTTTTAATGATAAATTCACTATTCTTTTGATAAACTTGTTAATTACTAGGTGATATCCGCGACTTCACCTGCATATTTTATTATTATCTTAACAGTATATTAAGAAAACACTTATTGCTGTACCCGTAGTGCTTATAAAACTTTAATAACTTCATATTAAATGATGCTATTTTGATAAATACTTAGTTAGATAAGTACCAAGTGTTTAAGAAGCATAACTAAAAAAAGTTGATCCAACACTTATCTAGTAGTTTTTGTGTGATGTGTACTCAACTACAGACCTCTATAATTTTATTTATATGTTTGCTCGTCCAGTGGTCGAGGACCATAGAGAAAAAAAGGTTTCCATATATTTCCTACTAAACGAAAAAATAATGAAGAAAATATGCTGTAAAACAGAGGAGGCAGATGTTTTTAACCGTTTGTTACTGTCTGTTACCGTAACTGTCTATTTATATACATAAAAGATAGAAAATTATTAATCGACTAAAACTCGAGGAATTGTTTTTTACACTTGCGGAATCCATTCAAGTGGCACCGGAACGTCATTTATTATTATCAGTGTTTATAGCTCGCACACTTGTACGTTATCGCGACATCATCTCGGTATCTGTACAATTCACCGCGCGCCGGCGTGTTTGCATCACTTTCCAACTATCACTGTGTCACAACTAAGGCAGTCTACATGCCTACGATTTGTCGGACATGAAAATATTCTCATCCGGTCAAATCATTGGATACGAAGCAAAACGAATTCTATTTTTTTTTAATACTTGCAAAAGTGTCAGTTATTTCCAAAAATAAGTAGCCTAGAACTAAGCACGGGAAATTCCACAACAAATTCTATGCCAATACGTTCCGTAGTTTTCACGTATTCGAGGCTCAAAAACGGCATTTTCTTTACATATATATATTGTATACATTTTGAATGGATGAGGATAAGATATCTATTTTGAGAAAGTTATCTAAAAACCAAATAATCTTTTTGGTTTCTAAATAACACTCATTATTAGCTGATTCCGAGGTTATACTCTAATTCTATTTTTACCGTCTTCTGTCCCCTATACCACGCGTCACGACATTCGGCCTGCTGTAATATTGTTTGTTTCGCGGTTTGAATCACATTTCGTATCATAATTACAGCACTCTTAAAGGTCCTAGAATAATGTTAATGGTCTGGTGCAACCTTTATGAAGCAATTGACTATAAAACCTGAAAAGCATATGTGCAATAATAATTACGTACGTTTTTATTAGCGTGTTTAAATAAATAAAGGCAAAAATAGTCGAGGCAGTCGTATGGACTGATGAGAAAAATGAAAACTCAAAACAATGGAATAACTTGTTACTTTTTTGTATTCCTAAATCAATTATAATTGGAATGATTTAAATTTCATAGTTTGTAAATTGACATTATTAATTAGTCTGGTTTTCACATCAATTAGCACTCGGAGCAGTAATTAATATTATAGCAGTATTAGAACATTTTTATAAGGTTTATTAATTAATCAAAAATATAGTAGGCTGCACAAGCTCAAACCAAAATATCGATACTATGTGTCGCTAGTCTGACGCAAGCGCAATACGTCGCGAGCATGTCGAGGTCATCAGTGACGCTTCACTAGCATGTCGAGGTCATCGGTGACGTGACCTCATAAGTTTTTCTCCTCCCCAATAAACGTTACCTACAAAACCACTCGATACGAATGAAGTGTGTTAATGAAGGTTTCACTTAAAAAACAAATTTTGTAAATATAGTACATACTAGCTTCTGTCCGCGACTTCGTTCTCGTGGAATAGTTACTACGGGCTAACGCTAACACGCAGCGGAAGCTCTCAAAAGAACCCCGATTTTGAAACATTCTTCATTGGTACACTGCTCCTATTGGTCTTAGTGTGATGATATATAACCCCCTCCCTCGATAACTGAGCTAACTAGCACTGAATTTTTCAAATCGGAACAGTTGTTCCTGAGATTAGCGCGTTCAAACAATCAAAACCCTCCAGCTTCATAATATTAGTAGGTATAGATTACAACTCTTCTCTCGTACCTACATCGAGCCGTCATTCAAATTACCATAACTTTTGATAGAGTGGACCGATTGTAATGAAACAAAGGCTAAGTTACTCTCGAGGATATGCTTTATCATTTTATTGGTGAGGTTTTATTGTGAACTCAGTACTTTAGCAGTGTTGCGTGTTCATACAAACAAACAGACAGACAGACATTTCAAAAGTGATTGAAATGTATTCTATTACTTGTTCCAAGGCACCTGCAACAATATTTTTCACAAAAATTGTAAAATTACAGACGCGTTAGACTTGCATTCTTATTATATGTATATAGTATATCATTATTACATAGTATAAAACAAAGTCCCCTACCGCGTCTGTCTGTTCGCGATAAACTCAAAAACTACTGAATGGTTTTTCATGTGATTTTCTGCCGGGCCCGCTAGTATAATATATTTTCATTGCTCACATTTGCTTATAATAATTTGTGGGTAAATGGATTTGATTATCATTTATTGGTGTTCAACCGGTTGAACGCTGTATTAAAACCGTAATATATATTAAATATGTATGTGTTATTACGCGGTCCGAATTGTTATACAAAAAAAGTCTAACGTGTGTAAACAACGTTATCAGATTTAAATGGAATGACACGGAACACTAGTTGACGGTTAAGCGAGCGACACTAGTGTCAAACGTTTTGTTTCATCTTGCACATTATACGGCAAACGTATCGGGACTGACTGGACTACGTTCGTTTATTTATTTACTGTTTAAACATTATTTACACCATGAAGGCTTACGATGAAGACTCCACGGAGTACGTATTATATTTATTATTAAACTGGTATATTCCTACTGTGCCTTAAATTGTGAAAAAAAAAGCACTCGACGCTATAGTACACAGTGCTTCTAATTAAAAAGTTCGAAGTCCTGAGATTTACTATATAATGACGTAACTCATGTGGTTTTTAATTCTTTGATTTATGGTAATGTTCTTAATTACAGGAAGATAGTGAAAATTTTGATAAATATACCATTAGAATATATAGTTACAGTTTATTCTCTCATCAAAATGAATATACATAAATATTATGAAAATACAGTTAATTTAAGTTTCAATAAGGCTATTTTTTATTACATTGCTGCTTTGCCATTTTTTTTAATTATAAGTTTATTTAATGCAAAGCGAATCGGGTGGGTATCCGCGAGTATTAATGTAAAAATTTTAACACGCGGCACAAGAATTTTACATAAATAATAATTTGACTATTCATCACTACATAGTATAAAACAAAGTCCCCTACCACGTCTGTCTGTTCGCGATAAACTCAAAAACTACTGAATGGATCTTTATGCGGTTTTCACCAGTGGATACAGTAATTCACGGGGAACGTTTTGGTATATAATTTGTCCAGGATTTTTTTTATAATTAGGGCGGGACAACGTCTGCCGGCCCCGCTAGTTATCTTATAAATAAGAAGTCCTACTCTCTCTATTTCGTTATAGTACTGAAGTAATCGAAGAATAATGTTCGACTGAATCACAATAAAAATCTATAACGTATAACTTTTTCCATAGTGGGTAAGCAGGAATTATAAAATTTTGTAGAGATAACGTAGAATCGTATAAAGGTAATCCATAATTAATACAAACTAGTTGATTCCCGCGATTTCGCCTACGTCGTTTATTATCTCGATTGTTTTATTATATTACTATATCTCAAAGGGATTAGCCAGCGTGAATCCTCGTGAATCACTCTATCTATTAATGAAAACCACATGAAAATCCGTTTTATAATATATAGTGATAGTAATAAAAGACGTCCGTCTTATGAAACTATTTTAAAGAGAAGAAAGTTGTAGGCACAGCTAACATAATATATAGCAGCAGCATGTATTCGCAGTGAGAAAACCATAAATTTGACATCTTCTAGCCACCGAGTGTTTCGGTCTATCTAGAGTCAATACTTCCAGCTTGTTCTTATGTCCCTGCAATATGTTGATGACGATTGGCAGTCTATTTGTTGATCACTATTAATTTTCTAACTGTGCTCGATATAATATTACAGTGGTACAATCGTCTACAACATTTGAAATGTATCAATAAATAAAGGATCCTAATGACTGTGCTGATAGAAAAACGTAATCAATTTTTCGTTTTAAGTGCTGTATTCGCATCTCCGGTAGGTATTTACTTCGATACAAAACAATACGAGAGTGTACTTGTTTCTCGGAATAATATTTTGACGAATATTAAGCTTCGGCATAATCTAATATTTCATTCTTTTATATAATCCATCCAAATTATAGCATTATGAAGTATATACATAGCGTAATATTACGTATAATCGTTTTGCTATCTATGTGTAGATGGATCCGTGGTCATATATTAAATCTGCGATACTAAAGTTTTAAGGTGTCCGGTTCAATGAATACACTGTTGTGTTTGTACTATTCCTCAATACGACAGTAGCTTGAATATTAAGAGAGCAACGAAATATTTATCGTCTTACTTTTACATTAATAAACCCCTTAAATCAAAACTCTCATTGAAATGGAAATGGATTAAAAAGATGAAATCACGTTATATATTTCGTCATAAAACAGGTGAAGACTGTTCCATGACGTCACAATTCACGTTCAAATTGGGTTTTTAAAGACGCTAAATTACACATCACGTTTTGCCAGTTGCGCATTTGTTGTGTTTATAACTTCTTCAATAATAAAATTATCTGTAGGTCTTCTGTGTCATATTATGGGCATGCGGTCGATAATGTTTCTTGTAAAGTGTGAAGATCATTAAAAATAACTAAAAACCTTATTATGGACCGTAAAATTTGAACTTCGTTCACAGTGTATAAAAGCTGGAAATTTAAAAAAATTAAACGTTTATACATACATTCGTTATATGCACGGTTAAAATTGTATTTAACTAATTTTGATATATAACGACACAATCTATATATCTATATATATAAGAGATTCCCACCTATATATTGACTCATCACGATATCTCTGGAACCATAAGGCGTAGCGACTTGAAATATGGTAGGAATATTCCTTTCGCCGAGGAGAGGTCAGCTAAGAACGGATTTTACGAAATTCCACCCACAAGGGGGGTTGCGGGGGGTTAATCAGGGCGGGACAACGTCAACCGGGCCCGCTAGTTTTCTATAAGTATTATTAATTATAAAATTATTATTGTACATTTTGTCTTGTTTTTATGTTATCGTATAGTAGAAGGGCGAGATTAATTCAAGAGTATATACAATCCCTATTCGTTTATGAGATTAAGACACGTGTACATGTGGTAGTATAACAATAAGAAATTCTTTAAGAGTATAATATATATCCGTTCATTTAATTCCGTCAGTTCCAATGACGCCATGTTGGATATGATAACGGATCTGCAGTCAGAACGGATGGACTCACAACGCGCGGAGCTCCGCCCCTTACCCAAGAAGCTTAGTAAAGAAACTAAGGGTACATCTCTCCCAGGTCTTCGTCCCCAGCAAACCACCAGCTCGAAGCCCGAAGACGATTTCCTCGAGATGATAGCTCGTGTCCAGGTGACTAATATTAACTATTTTATGTATTTTAAAATGAAATTCATCGTATTAATATCGGGAATGCGGGTGTTTGTCATAGCATTCTGGTAGAACCGACAACAGACTGTTCTAAAGGCTGTGTCGTGTATTTAGATTTAGTAATTCGTTAATTTAAATTTTTAGATTTAAGAGTTTTGGCTGTAGGTACGTTGAGACTGACGTATAATAAAAAGTCCCTAAATAAAATAAAGAGAGAAAAAAAAGAAATTCATCATAATCATCTTTGAGCCTTTTAGAATTTCACAAGCGATTACAATTACTGTGACAATGTATAATTATAACATATTTATTAATCTCGAAAATGCACGGAAAATGATCAACGATAAATAATAACTGCTGGTAAATATCGAGAAAAGCCATATACATATTAAGTATGGAAAATCATTCGAAAACAATATTATCCACATTTAATTACTTACGGTTAATGAGAAGTGAACAAATAAAAACTTAAATGAATCCCCAAAAATCTGTATTTAAAATGTATATAAATTAAAATGTGTGTCCTTTTGTTTGCGTTGTTTTGCGGGAGGTGTCGGAGAAATACGCAGTTTTGATATCTTTGACATATATTGTGCTTCTACAAGAATATATCTAAATGATTATGGTTATCTAAAGAATTACTATATATTTTCGATTTTTGAAAATTTCCAAACATCGAAAAGAAATAGTGATTGTAAAAACCCCATTACCGTTATCGGGATCGGGCTTAAATGTTGAAGAATGGGTAGAAGTTAAAAGAAATTGAATGAATGTACCATTGATTAAAACTCGATTCAAATATATGGAATTCAAAAATGTTTATAAAAAAATGAAATATCTTTGATTTTTTATGTAAAAGCCATGTAAAACAAAAAAAAACAAATTTGGACCATTTACAAAAAGTTACGTCCAAAATACTAAAAAAACTAAGTATTTTGAATGAGTAATAAAAAATATCTCAAAATTTACCAGAACGGCTATTTTAACGGATAGTACACAAAATTGAGGATTTTTTTTTCAATTCATCTTATTTAGTTTTGAACGCCCCATATATGATCTTTAATATATAAATAAAATGATAGAAGTCTGTGGTACGCTGAACACCCACTTAATTTTTATTTTTTTACTTCCACTTCTAACATATTTAGCCCTTATCTAAAATGAAAAACTATCTCGATATATTCATTTAATGGGTATAGAATTAATAAAGATTTAAGAGACAACGATCCTTTTTAAATACTGCGCGTCGAACGATGTGTATTTTCTGGGCGTCGAGAAGTGACGCAAGCGGTGTGGTACGCATGCGCAGGACAACGGAAACGAAGCTGTGCGTATCAACTAGTCAATAATATTTAAATTGCATTTAAAAAAAATTAAATTCATTATTTAAATGGTGTTTAAAATTGCTTGTCTGTAAAGTCGGTTTACGGAAGATAATTTTACGTGATATCAAACCGGATGCATCGGCCGATTGAGTGGAAGAGAGATAGATGCGTCACCAGCCGAACGCTTAGGCCGATCGCGCCTCTCTATCGCTTGTTCCGCGCTCTCGCTTGCACCGAGCGCTCAACCGGAACGTGACAATGAGTCAGGCGCGTGCAGTACGTACAGCCTGATGGGATCGATTTATAACACGTTATCACGTCAAAAATACTTCCAGGGTTCACGTCTCGAAGACCAGCGTACAGAGATGCCGCGACCTAAACCAGAGGAAAGGCCGAAGACGGTGCCTGATGATGATTTCTTTGCTCTCATCATGAGAGCTCAGGCAGGACGTATGGAGGATCAAAGAGCTACGGTACGTTACTTTATTATGTCATCATAGCTCTAAATGAGTCGTTTTATATTTCAAAATGCGCTAAATCAAATTTTAATCGTTCATATACCATGTTTAATTTTTTTGAGATTTCCAGTTTCTATGCACCGAGAACGAAGTTCAAATTTTGCGGTTCATAATGTGTTAGTTTTTTTTTTTTTTGAATTTTTGATTTTTACATATAGAAAATTTGAAAAATATTAGTAACGGCTATAATTTGGATTTAGCTTTGAACTTTGAAATGTAACGACACTAATATCCTTTTTTCTGATCTTACCGCATCTTTATTTGAAGGCAGCTAATAGTTTTTTTGTATATATTAATTCAAAAGACTGCAACATTTTTAGAATTGGTTGTTAATATTTAAATACATTAATAAGAAGAGAAATAAATACAGATAATAATCTATTTCCACGATATTACAATTAATAGTAGCTGTAAAAAGGAAAAAAATGACATAACTTCTAAATAGATCGGTTCTCCCCATCTATTTTTACTGCGTAATATAATAATAACAATAAATACTTTGAATTAGAAACTGATAATATGAGATGTATTAAATAAATATCATGTATCCTAAAGACACACAATAGAAGTGAAACTCTTGTATTATAGGGAAACAATTTAATTAAAAAAATACAACAAAATGCCGACGTCACGCGGTGTCCCCGGTCGCCCATCCAAGTACCGACCTCTTGAAGTTACTTACGTTCGGTGATCGGACAAAAAGCGGTGTTTTCAACACTTGACCCGACACAGTGTTTACTTCCACCACTTTTTGTCACATAAAATGGTTGCCGATAAGAACTTCAAAGCACTCCCATAAATTAACATTATGAGTTTTGTTTTATTACTCATTCAAAAGATAGTTTTTTAGTTTTTTGGACATAACTTTTTTTTAAATAGTCCAAATTCGACTTTTTTTTTTTGTAATTTTTATTTTATAATACTTGACCTTTATAGTAAAATAATTAATGATATTTCATTTTTTTAAATAAACATTTTTGAATAATTGATCATTCGATTTTTTCACTTAATAAAAAAAACAAAACTATTTTCAAAGGTTTTTGTATATTTTTGTCACAGATCCCGCTACAAGAGAATCGTGCGAATAAAGGAGGATCCAATTCTAAGAAATAATCGAAGCCTAAATAAAGCCTTTTTTAATGAAATTATTAGCGATATCGTTTTAAACATTTCCATTATTTAAATGTATTGTGTTTTGATATAGCGTGTCCTAAAATTTTTACATATAATGAATTGGTAACATATTTATGCCGAATATAATATCTCCATCTATATTCATAATGGGCCTAATTTTTATTTTTTATTTTAGCGTATATAATGATCCTTGGATAGATAGTTTACTAAAAATAGTGTATAGTTTAAGTCAATTAATGTTTTCTTCCGAAACGGGGATATATTATTTGATCGCTTTATTTTTTTTTTGTAACTATTCTATAGGCCATATTCGTGACCGTGAATTTTAACTAATTTTATTTATATACTCGCGTTGAAATTATGTATACAAATGTCTTTAATGATGTGAAATTATTGTATTATAAATGAAAAACAATGTGCCTCAATTGTAGAAGTCATTCCAAAGTAACTTAAGTCTATATGAAGATATACTTTGATAAGAAGAGTTATAACGCTTAAAAAGTTAGTTGAACTTAGTTTTTGAATATTTTTCGGTTCTCATCTCGAATTTTTCGATAAAAATTAAATTATTATGTCTTATGATCACTCGAATGGGATTGTTTTTATACTGGAACTTTTTTTTTTTTTCTATAAAAGAAGTATTCTTTAAAAATAAATCATGTAGCAGCGTTATAGAGTTGTTATCAATTACCTTATATTATTTATATAATAATTAAGCATGTTTTAGTGTTAATTAGACATATAAGTTTCAATCAATTTTTATATTAATATTGATACATGAGGAGGTGATTAGCGAAAGGTAACATGTCTTGTCTCTTTTTTCTTGAGAAATTGACAAAAAACTACAAATTTTTTCATGTTATGTCTTGTGGGAAAAGGCATTTTTTATTTATTTTTTTATTTCCTTCCTCTGCGTTATTTATTATTATAATAATTATGCACAGAGAAGATGACATAAACACACGCGAAAGCAAAAATACACTTTGCTTACACGACTTCTTTCTAAACAATATTATCCGTTTAATTCCCCTCCTGCTTATGCGCACCACACCGCTTGCCCCACTTTACATAACGTGTAGTGCTTATAACATTTGTTGTTTCATAAAACAATAATAACTTTATGAAATTCCTAACTTGAATTTTAGAGGTGGTAGAAGCTATTACCGATTTCAGTATGAATGGGTCGGCTCGCTCGAGGTAGTACTACCCGAACCACAGAAACGCCCACGTCAAGTAACAGTGCTTGCATTGTGCTTGCAACGCATTAGCGACTTCCCTGGTGTTGTTAGTGTCTACGGACGGTGGTGATCACTTAACATCAGGTGACCCGCCTGTTCATTTGACTGCTATGATATAAAAAAATTGAATTGCATCGTAGGGAAAAAACAAAGATGGTAGACATGTATACTTTCGATATATTGACCTCCTCATATTTGATGAAATATATTCCTCTCTATATATTTACATCATCGATTTACACAAGTCAGATCGATTTGAATTTATCCGGATAAAGGGCATGCAGTATTTTTTTTTCGGATAGTAAAACTAGCAATTTCGGTGGGTATATTAGGTTCTAATTTATGTAGAAATGTCTATCGCGTAATATTTCTGAGATTGAGAGATTATTTTCTTGCTTTTTGTTTGCTAAATTCCGTGAATATTGCGTGGGAAAACAGAGATAACTTTTTCTAATGATTTATTACACATGTCTCAAGTCCCCAGTTAATTTCTGCTACATTTGTGGATATTATGAAGTAAAAAGAATTAAGATCTATTGAACTACTGTATATGAGGGCGATTAACTATTATATTGTATAATTAACATCGAGAAACGACAGAAAAATAGGTGCCTCATAAAGTATATTCGACTTGTATACATGTGACCTTCGCAGATAACGGAAAGAAAAGGAAAAAGTTATATCAATAGTTGTTAATAATCAAAAACGTTTATTTTTATACGCGTTACATTATACTAATTCCTCAATAGTTTTTCAACAAATCTGTACGCGATATTTTAATTTTAATTTCAGTTTTTCTGTTTAAATATCTTAAAAGGCTATAAATAGGTTAATAGGGAACTAAGAAAATCGCAGGCCTGTCTCATAGATACACTTATTTACTTTATTATAATAGCTTTTAACTAATCAAATGGAATTAATGATTTATCAGGAATATTTTTTATAATCATTTACTCAGAACTAGTTGCTAAGTTATTTAATGTTTTATTATGCATGTATTATTACTAAAGTCACTACTTATAATCATTCATATTATTGATTTTTTTTGAATTAATGAAATTTAATTCTATATATTTTGTTTTTTAATTTTTCCAACACGAAAACGAAAAACATTTTAACGTAATAACTAAATTCCCACCAACGTTTATATTATAAGAAAGCAACCGTGTTATGAATAGTTAACGCTTTGCGTGTTAATTGCATTAACTTACTATTAAAACGCGCACAATATTGTTTTATTTATCAATTGACATCAATGGTTGTTTAATCTGTCCATAACTGTAAGCAATAACTAAAATAAAACGATATAACATATATTTTTAAATGATTTTTTTTAACGTTCTACTGTTTGCAGTCGGTAACCCTCTATGAATTATAAGTATGCATCATTTATGCACTAATATTTTCACATAAATACCGATTATTAACGTAACAACTGAATGTCGCGCTCCGTCTTATAATAAAACTAGATGCCCCCGCGGCTCCGCACGCGTTTTTTTTTAAATGTATTAAAGAAATGTAAAATTGTAAGTAGGTGTGTACATTACAGAAATGCTTTTTCAAAAACATTTGTAACTACGACACGCACGCCATCTACTGTATGTACGTAACATAACGTGTACATTAGATATGTGAATACGAATAGTATATCGAATGGGATGGGATTTATCATCAGCAGCATAGCTGGAACTTTAACCTACTATATACCACCCTCGATGCTCACTAATACTATATAAGAAAGTAATGAAAATTTTAAACTATACATTATCGAACAATTTGTGTTAAATTGTTTATTATCTTAATATATATATTTCTTGTGTGCGTGTGTATGTGACTGAACTCCTCCTAAACGACTGGACCGATTTTGATGAAATTTTGTGTGCGTGTTCGAGTGGATCCGAGAATGGTTTAGATTCACAATTGGACCCGGTAGGTGGCGCTGCGGTCGACTTTTAGGATTTTTTTGTTTTCAAGGCAGGACAACGTCCGCCCGGTCCGCTAGTATACATATAAACATGCCCATATTGTCAATATAATTGTATTATTCTTATACGTTGCTATAATCACTGAGTTATGTATAGTAGTTCGGTGAAGCCGTAAATGCCGCAAAGCTAATAGCATAGTCAGTTTGAGAAAAAAAAACTGAGTTATGTAGATGCAAACGCGGTAAATAAAACAAAATGGCCGCCAAACTGACCAAAATGATAATATAATTCAAATTACATACATTTATTCTTGGAGTCCAATACAGCGCACGTCTCACGCGCTTGTTTACAGTAAACAAATTATTTTTAATCAATTTCACACGAACGAATGCATAGGTAACAGTTCATCACTACATAGTGTAAAACAAAGTCCTCTGATCTGTCTGTTTATCTGTTCGCGATAAAGTCAAAAACTACAGAACGGATCTTCATGCTGTTTTCACCAGTAGGTAGAACGGTTCACAGGGAAGGTTTAGGTATAATTTGTCAAGATTTTCTTTTTATTATCAGGGCGGGACAACGTCTGCCGAGCCCACTACCTTAAAATAAAATAGCTCATTAGTTAGTTGTCTGCCAGTGAAAGTCCCGTGAAAATTAATTGAAGCATTTCGGATATTCCACTGCGGCTGAAAAAAATCTAAATTACTTTTTATGAGGTCTGCTATCTACCAGTGATCACCCCGTGAAAATCGGTTCAACCATTTTGGAAATAGCAATGCGGACGAAGCCGCGGACAAATAAAGTACAATATGTCAACCGCTATAATTTCGGCTATGCCAGTAAAATTCCCGTTAAAATAGGTCCAGCCGTTTTGGAGATTAGCCGGAACAAACATACAAACAGACAAAATATAAAAATATAGACAAAACATAAAAAAAAATTTTTTGGTCATTTGTATACATATACACATATACATTCATCAAAAAGTTGTTATTTTAATTGTACATGCACAAACTTTATTTTTATAATACGTAATAGATAACAAATTTTGAATAGGAAAACAAAATAAACTTTTAAAATGTTTGCGATAGAAACTTACCACGTTACCATGGCAACGTATATAACACTAACGCTAACGAAATCTCTCAAAAGGAAAAAAGTGCCCGATTTTGAAACATTTTTCATTGGTGCTCTGCTTCTATTAGTCTTAGCGTGATGATATATAGCCTAAAGCCTTCCTCGATAAATGAGCTATCTAAAACCGAAGGATTTTCTTAAATCAGACTGGTAGTTCCTGAGATCATAGCGTTCAACCAAACAAACAAACTCTTCAGCTTTATATATTAGTATAGATTAAAAAAAATAGGTTATTTTTTTTTGTCTTTTATGTATTAGAGAAAATCTGTGTAAGTTTGGGTTCCAAATTAATTATGGACATTAAATTAAATCAATTTTATAAGAACATACGATTCGGCCTACGTATTTCAAATGTCATAAATTATTTCTCAGCTCCTAACTATAATTTCACTTTACTTTACAAATATGTGTTCAGGTCAACTTATTATTTAATATTCTCTAATATTCAATGTATTTATGTGTAATTGTGCCTAAAGATATGATACGCAGACAGACTTTTATATACATAAATATATTACTCATTATTGAAGTGAAACTTGTAATGCGACTTCCAACAAGGTTGCGTTAAACGTTTAACGCTACCATGGAGGGAGTATGAAAGCACTGTTACGTTAAACGTTCAACGCTCCTGGAGAGGGGGAATAGAGAGAGACAGAGCGTGAAAAATAATCAGACATTTCGTATCTTACTTTAGTTATCATAATCCCATTGTAAATGTTATAGATTTGGATATTTCTCAACTCGAAAATGATAATTAAAAGATGCGACCAATTGTGAATTGTATGCAATGTTAATAAAGTTTGTCTTAAAGAAACAATATGATTTCACTAAAAATCAATTTCTACCCCATATTTTCATTTCCACATTACGAAGTTTCACTTCTTCCGCGCGGACGGACTCCACGCACTATTTTTTATATAGGAACTGACTTATGCTATAAATGAATTAGCCAAGTGAACATACCTCATATTTGATGATGAATTGTTTGTCAATAAAATGAAGTATTTGTAGAATAATTAGACAAAACGCACATAATATCAATAACAGTGGCCAAAAAATATAAAAATAGAATAATTGACAATAACAACAAAACATAAATGATGCACTGACTTATTTTAACTTAACATTATTATATTGAAATTATTGTATGATTAATTGTTACAGATAAAATAAAGTCTAAATTACATATTGGATATGCGGTTTTATTGCATACAACAACACCATATTTATTAAATGGGGTTGTCCCCATGATGGTAATTTTTTTTTTATGCCAACCAAACTTGTGGATTATTACTGCCATTTTCGAGCAAGTAGATATCACAAGTTTTGCGATCATTTCAATTTTCTAACAAGACGGTGGCTCACTTGTTAAAACTTTCCAGGGAGTTTTTGTGACAAGTCCGAATCCATGGTCTGCAGTATTATTTTCCATCCACTTGTGCATAATAATCGAACTATATTACGTAAAATGCCACCAATATTACAAAATATAGAGTTAAGTAACACAAAAAAATGTTTTTTTTTTTTTTTTTTTTTTTTTTTCGAACTGACTACGCTATTGACCAAGCAAGGTCTTAACAGCTTCACCGGACTACTAAGGCGAGCGCTTAAGGCACTCAGCCGATTTTATTTTGACAACTAGCTCAAGGATGCGCGGCACACCTCGGCTTTGGCTGTTGCCTGATACATGCAATTCGCGACCTATCTGAGCTAACCTAAGCTAAGCTAACTATTCATACATATATGAGTTGTTGAAACATATATGTGTACCAAGCATACATACCTCAACAACTCTTATATATATTTCGTATCGGATAATATTCTAAACTATTTCAGTTTGATAAGGGAAAAAAATAAAACCCTTCCACTTGCATGTGTAAGCGTGTATGCGTGCACGTGCGTGGAGGTGATATGTGTAATGTTGTCGCAGTGATGTAAGATTTTGTGTCACTGTATCGCGCGAGCAGTGTACTCAAGGGCTCCACGCCGAGGGAACGGACCTAGGCTTGAGCCGCTGCCGAGGGGGGCCTAGTCTGGTGTGCGGGAGCGAAATTTACCCCCAGACCACGGCGGCGTGATCTGTGGTTACGCGGGCGTGGGCGTGAGCACGCTCAGTTTGGAGAGACAGGCTGGTACTGATCGTTCACTGCCGTTATTTCATCGGGAGGGTCGGTAAAAATATGTCGCGGACGTCTTTTACATCGCGCAGCGTTTGGTACGGGTTCGTATTTTGTGGCGGATACCACTAACGGACTGGGATGATTCGCGGCTTTTTCAAAATAATTAATCGTAAGTGATTTTACGTATGTATGCATGCCCAGATAGAAGGCATCTCTAGGTCACAAAAAAATGAATAAAGTATAAAATCCACTACATGACATTCCAAGATCCTGCCAAAAACTGATGATGGTCATTGCTGACACACGTAACACACAGACGTAGCTAATCTTAAAGGTGCCCAGTGTCTTGGGGGGAAGGAGCCGAGCGGTGTATTTTTACTGCTGAATTATATCGTGCTCTATACGACGTGTGACTTAGGGGCACTGTGTGAGATGGTCACCACTACCAAAACCGAATTTCTGCTGGTTCCTTCAATAATATAATTTGGGATCGTAACCAACTCTAGTAAAACTATGATACGCAGCAACTCAAGTATAATTACAAAAAAATAATCATTACACTTCAGACGTCTTAACGTAGCGAACCCACACAAGAATGTTACATACAATGCGAAACTAATGCAGGCTCCCTTTTATTCTAGCACCCTTTTTTTCTAATAGTTTTTGCACGACTCATTAGCGTGGCCGGACCAAATTCTCAACGTACTTACATGTAAATCAATACGAGCTACATATTAATAAGAATTAGGCAGTATTTTATACACGTCGCATCGGCCCTGTACATCGGGGGTCGCATTGATGTGGCGGTAGGTACGGCCCTGGTGCAACGGGCAGTGCACATTGGTGGGTGAACATTTATCAACAGGGAAGAGAGTCGGTAAGTACTATGAACGAACTTTACGATCGTAGGTAAGAACCTCAAGTAAGAACTTGAGTTTGTTATGTAGTTATCTTTAATCTGTTAGGTTTAATTTTATTTTTTTAACGAAAATATTTAATTGTTAACCGTTGAATATTATTCTTTAATAATCAAATACACTTCCGATTTCTTACTTTAATTAATATAAGGTAGAGGTGTTTTATAATATACTACCAAGCCCAGCAGACGTTGTCTCGCCCTGATTATAAAAAAAAAACCTTGAAAGACAAATTATATACCAAAACCTTCCTCATGAATCACTTTTCTATTGGGGAAAACTGCAAGAAAATCCGTTCAGTAGTTTTTGAGTTTATCGCGAACAGACAGACAGACAGACGCGGTAAGGGATTTTTTTTACTATGTAATGATGATGATAATCAGAATTTAGATAAAGATAGAACTCTTTTGTTTAATTACTATAAATTATAATAGTGATAGAAAATGTTACATTACATATAAGCGATCAATGTGAAAATTTCCACACGTATAATGTTTTTAATGGAGACGGTGTTTATGATTTCATTTGACTAATTGTCATTACAAGGCTTTCGGCAAATTATTCGACCAATTACTACGAATATTTATGATATCCACTGAAAATATTTACATCATATACGTGTTGTTTATACCTTAATTACTTATTACAAAAAATAGTAGATACAACAAAATTTAAATAATGATGGTAACAAATGCGTGCAAAACCGCGGGCACATTATTATATAACCTATAATACTTATTATACTCTTTGTATATAACATTAGCTTCTGCCGCAACTTTATCTACGTGGAATATTAACTTTGGGCTAACGCTAACACGCAGCGGAAGCTCTAAGAAGGAAAAATAACGATTTTGAGACATTCTTCATTGGTGCTCCACCCCTGTTGGTCTTAGCGTGATAATATACCTATAGCCTTCCTCGATGAATGAGCTTTCTAACATTGAAATAATTTTTCGAATCAGAACAGTAGTTCCTGACATAGCGCATTCAATCAAACAACCCAATAATATAGGAATCGTATCGGATATGAACAAGGTCAGTGTATAAATTTGTTAGCAGAGCCATCTAACGTATTTTCTACTTACTACTTACTAAGATTTATTTAGAGTTGTAAACCCGAAGTTGAATGCTAGGTATAGTTATTAACACTAATGATCACAATAAATTACGAGATCATACGGTGTTTATATGTATTGATATTATAAGTAAAATTATGTCTAAAGAATGTGATATTGTTATATATTCACACTGTACTTTCTAGAAAGATTATGAACTTCTTATCATATCAACAACGCTTTGAATAAAGTTTCAAAACGCAACAACTGATTTTGACAGTTATAAAGTTATGTGACAGCTAGTAAAGTATTTTATTTTTTACGTTATGAGTGATTTACTAATTTAAAAAACTTGTTTTTACGTAGTTTTCTTATGAACAAAGTCTAAGAACTTCTGTAACATCATAATATATCTAAACGTGTTTTTTTATCGAAGTGTACTGTTCAAAAAGTGACTATTTTTGCCCAGTGAATCCTCGTAAAGTTTCCATGGTTTTGTACGAGAAATGTTATGTTTTCTCGATAATCCAACTATCTCAAACCGTCGCCAGTAAGTATGATTACCATTGCCTTTAATTTTAAAACATAAATAGTTCAAACGGAATAATACTTGTCGCGCAAACTGATCATATGTTTATCTTTATTTGAGTGACATTTATCATACTTTTCTTAGCGCACGTTTTACGCATAAACGAAAAAATGAAATTGGATTGACATAGGTTAAAAAAAATTAGTTAATAATTCATACCTTTGACATACTCATATTATGATAAATAAATAAATAAATAATCTCATTAGGAGATACAAAATATATGACTTATAAGAAAACACATTGTCTTCTTGTAGTATTCTGTTTTATTTTGTTCACCTATGAAATAAGGGAACATTACACATGTTGACACCTCCTACATATATAATATCATAACTGCGTTTAGCCAAGTTTACAGTAAGCCAGATATGAAATGAAAATGTCTTTGTAAATTCTTCTTGATTTTAAAGGTGAATAAATGAAGCCAGGAGATAATTAAATATAATTGGAATATTATTGTATGATAAAATATTCAATATATTTAGTATTTTCAATTGATTGTAACTATATACTTTATGAAATATGGTTATGATATTATATATGACGGAAGTGCACATTAATTGAGACTGAACCCTTAAAATCTATATATATGAAACAATATCACAAACATTTATATTATATAAAAGAGTCTATTTTAATTTTGTATGTTTGTGGAAGAAATCTCTAGAACTACTTGTCTGATTCTAAAAATTGTTTCATTGACAGAAAGATTCTGTTAAGCTTATTTTGTAGTTTTAAAGTTTTACATCGTAATTAATATACAGTAAAAGCTCCTTATTCACGCTTTCTTCATTCCTTCATTCGCATTTTCACTACTTGCGGATTTAAAAAATGTTTCCCATTTCCTATATTTTTGGTTAAAGATTTTTTTATTCACTGATCTAATCCTACATACATATGTATTTAAAAAGAATTCAGTATCCTTTGTAAACATGTTGTCAAATGCGTAAAATAGACCTTATGACAACTATGCCTAGAGTATGTTGTTAAATGATATAGCCGCTGTATCGGCTTTTCCTTTGACATAAGCGCCTTCCCTGTCCCTGTTTTTGAGAATGTAAACTAACAGAATGTTTAAGTAAAGCAACTTTATTACTCAAAGCATAAACTATATTGTTAATTGCTGCCACATATTAGACGTTCCGTCTTTTGGTGGGAACTGCTCTGTATGTTTTACTGTTTCATCATTCCATTCGTTACAAAAACTGTGATCGAGTAACATGTCTCTACCACTGTCTTCCTAATTTATTTTGTCAATAAAAAAATTAAAAAAATGAGTTTCGATGTGAAAAAAATCAGTGTTACCGCTTAAAGTGAAAATAGCAATGTTACGTAGCTTCAACTTCACTGACAGCGAAAATTGTTTGTGTTCCAGTAATAGAAAAAATGTAATGTAATGTAAAAGTAGTGTTGTCATTATGGATCAGTGGTCAGAAACTTCAATTGAATTGGTTGTTTTATGCATTTGTTTTTTTTATTATGTCATCTAGGAACATATCTCCTATAATCCCATATAAATTACCATTCCATATTCTCGGTTTCTGTTTTTGAGGCATATTTACGGATCACATACCCGGCGAATAAAGAGCTTTTACTGTATTAAAGTAAGGGGTTGTTACTGGCAGTACATAAATATCACAGTCTAGATTATACATGTATCACAGCAAAGAACAATATAATCATGAATAATATTTTTAAGTTTTTTGAATATATTTTATTTTATTTTTTCATTCTAGAAGATTGATATCAAATAATACATCTTGCATTATAAAATTTTACTCTAAAAATAGGAACTAGTTTAAGAGTAACTTTAAACTTATGTAATATTTTTTACTCGAAACTTGAATTCTGCATTGTTCTTGGTAACATTTTCAATCATCTACAATTTTTTTTTGAAATAGTTATTTTGTGTACTTTTTTCAATGTATACTGGGTGAAAGTTTAAAGAGTTGCAGTATTCAAGGAAATGGTAGTTCATGGTAACATTAACATATAAAATAATAATGTAAAAACAAATAGTAATAAACAACAAAGAGAATTTTAGTTAAAGTTTGTTCTAAGACTTAAAAGACGCGGCCGCAACAATGGGTATAAAAGTGAAACGCTCAATGAACGAAAGTGAATGTGAATCGTGAGGGTTCATTCGGAGTGAATAACGTTAACATTACGTAATACGTAAACTATCTTTTTCATCGAAAAATTAACTGAGGCACAGTTTGGCGGCAGCGCGCAGTGACGGTAGCCGGAGGGGTGTAGCAGCACGCACCCTGGCGCGTGACGTAAACTAAGCGAGAGGAGTGTATATCAGTTTTGTTTTTCTGTAGATAATTAGGTCAATTATTAAGCACGTATTTTTTCCATTTATAACGAGAAGCGAGTACTGAATAACCCGTGTAAATATTGTGACTGACTAACCTTTCACGCGGTATAACAATAACAGCCAAACTTTTTGGTCACTCTGAATATATAGCTACAAGTTTGACCTTGAGTATAAGTACAGTCTAGAATTTAATACAAAACAAAGTCAAATTACTATTATAGGAATTTCAAATTAGTATTTATTGATCCTTCAGTTGTCTTGGTATTTATTTATGTAGTCCGGTGAAGCTGTTAAGACCTTGCTAGGTCAATAGCGTAGTCAGTTCGAAAAAAAAAAAATCTTGGTATTTATACATACAATATAATACACTAGCCGGCCCGGGAGACGTTGTCCCGCCCTACTTATAAAAAAATCCTGGACAAATTATATACCAAAACCTTCCCCATGAATCCCTCTATCCACTGGTGAAACCCGCATGAATATCCGTTCAGTAGTTTTAGAGTTTATCACGAACAAACAGACAGACGCGGTAGGGGACTTTCTTTTATACTATTTAACTAGATATTTGCTTATTACATTAATTGACAGGTATGTGGCAGTAAAACCAGCACTTTGCAACTTTCAGAAGATTTTGTGTGTGCAATGAAGATATGACTCCAATTGTGTAGTCTTAGGAACTCTTTCACAGCTAATTTATGAAAACTTTTGAATTTAGCGGACGCATACATACATATATAATGTTTGCAAAAGATTAGAGATTAAAAAGAACAAATAATAAAAATTAAAAGAGTTTTGGGTGATTTTTGGTGACTGCTGGAAGGTGAGGATGCAGATGCAGAAATGCAGATGATAACATGTAATAATGTCGACCATCTTACAAATTCCATAGTGAAAGCCTTTAGCTAGTTGTATATATAACGGTTGTTTCTGTAATGTGATTTGCTATACCTTTTATGTGGTGGCTAATATACCATTAGGAAAGAATGCTCGGCAATGACACTATTCCTCGTTTCCATTCCCAACTGAAAATGACTGGAACAAAATGTGACGTAACAATTGGGACATTAAATGTAACTGGAATTGACTCCTTGACTTTACTAAGTTTTTTGAAGATATTCTCCTGTTTACATGTGTGCTTTTCAGTGTTATAATTTGTAACCCATAGACTCCGAAATTGATTTCCAAGTATGTGGTTTCA
Organism: Antheraea yamamai; assembly: GCA_036509395.1. Classification (NCBI taxonomy): domain Eukaryota; kingdom Metazoa; phylum Arthropoda; class Insecta; order Lepidoptera; family Saturniidae; genus Antheraea; species Antheraea yamamai. Next base: position 21,050,967 of record AP028424.1, read on the forward strand.
AAGTCATCGAAACTTTTATATGTACACCGTACATTGGTACTAATTTTCTCTTAAAATATTAATTTCCGAAAACTCATTTCTTAGTAAGTGTATAAAGTGGGGTGGATATTTAAATCAGTAAATAATAATGACAATAACAATATTTATTGTGAACCAATTATTCTATATATAAAACGAATCTTTGTTTTCTACGTCACTATGTTAGTAAACTACGGCTCCCAATAATAAGTAACAATATTGAAATATTATTTTCTAATTCGAGACGAGGTAGTTGCTCCCACCAGACCGAAACGTGATCGCCCCCCGCGGTTCTGACAGTCAAATCGACCCTCGAATGCTCCTCGATGTTTACGTAAATCCCTTGCTTACATTTTTCAATTATTTTGTTTGTATTTTTTTTATGAGTTACTAGCGGGCCCAGCGGACGTTGTCCCGCCCTAATAAAAAAAACCACTTGACAAATCATATATCTAAACTTTATCGCGAACAGACAGACAGACGTGGCAGAGGACTTTGCTTTATAATATGTAGTGATGTAGGAAACAGGCACGGTCGTTATTCAGTGGTATTCAACTTTACCTCTTATAATAATGCACTAGCGAACCGTCCCAGATTGACACGGGTGCAATGTACTTGTATGAAGAACAAAGTTATCCGCCGCGTCTATCTGTCTGTCTGTTCTCGATAAACTCAAAAACTATTAAGCGGATTTTCATTGCAGGTTCCATAAATAAATATTGTGATTCACTTGTGATTGTGATTGGTTGAAATATAACAGTAAATGTTCAGTGTCGGAAAAAGTCAAGCCGCCTAAGAGCTTTCGTCGAAAACACTACCTAATTAATCCCTTTGAAATATAACAAAACAATTGAGATGATAAACGAAGCAGATGAATTCACGGGAATCGGCTAGTTAGATACTAATTGAAATAATATGTTGTAAAAAGCAATATAGATATATAATAAAGGCTCAATATATACTCTACTTTATTTAGTCATTTATTGCAAACTTGACACATTAGAGTGCTAAGTTATATTAACAACTTCAAAAACAAAAAAGTCAAGAAGTATCTTTACGTCATAACTTTATCTTTTAAATATACGTAATTTAATTGTTTTTTATATTGTACTAGCTAACCCGCGCAACTTAGTCTGCGCCAAATCGATTATTATCGGTTCCAATTTTATTACCAAACGCGAAAAATCTTAAAAAACCTAGAACCCGATTGTAGCGTCACTTACCGGGTCCAATTGTGAATCCAAACTATCCTATATATATTGGCAAGAACTGTCTACCCGGTATCACCTGGCTTGCTCCTGTGGCTCTCACCTCCGCGCCTCATCTACTATCCTCGCAACAACGCAATAATTTTAACGGCTTGTAGTTTTTATGTTTATTATCTTCTAACCAACTTCATCAATTAACATGCTGTAAAAGGTACACTTTATCTCCATGAAATTTTCATTTTAATGTAGTTCTTTGTTCTAATAAGAATCTGTAAAGTATACATGAAATCTGTATCTAATGACTTAGTTATTGTAATATTTATTTTCTTTTTCACATAAACATAAACAATCCTTTTGGCTGAAATATTAAATTTAGATATATATGTGTTGTATTTTTTGTAAAGGTAATAGTAATTAATTTTGCTATGGATTTTATGCCTTCATTTCAAATTATTCCAGCAACGCACGTCATATTATAGATTTTTTTTAAATTTTAATTGCATTTATTGTGATCAATTATTGAAAATAAATATTTCCCCAAATTAAAAGGAATCTAATAGACTTTTTCAACAGAATAATTTTGAAAATCGGATCAGCAGTGCCAGAGATTAACCCGAACATCCAAATTCACAAATTTCAAAAAGTTTGTGTGTACTTATGTACACGCGTTAGAAGTTATACTTCTTTGGCGTAACAAGATAAAAATCTTTTCAAAAATTTTGTCTTTCGCGTTATTCTACGTTTGTAGAAAAAACGACACTAACAATAGAAAAAAGGTATTTAATACATTAAAAGTTTTAATACAAAGAAATACAAACACATAGAAACAAAATGTTGACTATAGCTAACTACAGGGTGTCGGTGTTTCGTGACGGTGTGCGCGCGCATCTTAAAAATTTACTCTGAGCATTTTTCCGTAACTCGCTAAAAGATGTATAACTTCAATACTGGATTTTCATAGATATGAATTCTGCCATTGTTAAGTCAGTCATGGGAGAATCACTTTATAGATAATATTAAATTTTAATTATATAATTTAGTTCTTCCAGATTAGGCCACTGAGATACACAAAGACAAACACAACACCACAGACACCAGGCCTTAAATAAATATATATTTATATAATAATTACTGTTAGTTGTTGTATTATGTTAAAGTTTAATTTTGTTAAAACACGTAAAATTAGAGTATTGTCAAAAGGAGAAAATACATACCTTGGTGCCTTTGTTAAAATCAGACGGACGTAGTATATTGTTAGGTAAAATATTATACAATACAATACTAAATCGAGGCATCAAACATGTCAAAACAATATGAGATGTATTGTAAAAAGTTTCAATAAGAAGAAAAAGCCCTATCTTTATTTAAGGCAAACAATTACATTAATATATTAAGAAAAAAATATTTATATATATAGATTTTTTGATACAGGAACCTTCTTGGGCCTCCCAAGAATACCCTCCTAAATTGTTATCACAATCTGATCAGTAGTTTCGGCATGCATAGAGGACAACCATACAAACATTGATTTTTATATATATACATATATATATAAAAGATATAATTTATAGTGACACGTTTCCGCGGTGTTGGCCGCGGCAATCGTTCTGTTATAATCAAAGAGCAATAGTATTTATATGTAGATGTGACACTAACAATTTTTAATATACCAATATACGAGTTGTTATATTTCAAAATAATCGAAACTACATCAAATTTTAGCCGTTCCTAATATTTTACGTTATTTGTCAAAATTTTGAAATTTTGTGCATGTAGAATATAAAGATAAAAAAAACTAAGAACCTTATGGACGGCAAAAGTTATCCTTCGTTCTTGGTGTATAAATACTGGAAATCTTTAAAAAAAATGACATGTTATATAAACGATTAAAATTGCATTTAGCTTATTTTGAAATGTAACACATATATTATCATTACATAGTATAAAACAAAGTCCCCTACCGCGTCTGTCTGTCTGTCTGTTCGCGATAAACTCAAAAACTACTGAACGGATTTTCATACGGTTTTCACCAGTGGATAAAGTGATTCATGGGGAACGTTTTGGTATATAATTTGTCAAGAATTTTTTTATAATCAGGGCGGAACAACGTATGCCGGGCCCGCTAGTATTAAATAAATAAAAGATCTGGGCTGTAAAGTGTACGTTATTATGTAAAAAGCGAATACATAATATGCTGGTTACACACAGCGATATAAAACGTTTTGATCCAAAATATAACTTTAATTTACAGTAAACATCCTAAAGCATTTCATGGTAGAAAAGTATTTACATATAAACAACAATTAAGATTAAATCACGGAATCTCATTCGAACCATAATACAATTCAAAATCAATACATTAACTAAATCGCACGTCTAAATGAGACTGATCAAATTGTAGGTTACATATTGAATGGCAGACATCGACTATTCTTAATTTATTTAAAGGAAATTAAAATATTGTGTTCCGTTAAATGCCGTTTTTATAAATTACAGAATGAACTTATAATAATCAAACAGGGAGAATAAATAGCATGTCGCATCTGGGCGTTTATTATCTATACCTGCATCGCTCGCCTACCATGTACCCCGCGTTCTAAAGTTACATTGTTGTTAATAACTACACTAGTACGTAGTACATAATAAATAACTGAATATTATAGTGCCTGGTAGTAAATATTACATATTAAATTTTAGATAATATCATCATTTAGATGCTACGTAGATCATCGTCTCTGTGACTTGTTGCTATTTGACGTTTTATCGCAGACTTGTCAGTCGCTGTATATTACTGTTGGATTATAGTTGCGTCCAATTTGAAATATACAGTGCTGTTAAAATGTCAAATTTAAAACGACTACGTTGTAATCTTTATAATTCGACGGGAGAAAGCGAAAGTGTCGTAACTTGCATTTTTGGCTTAATCACTTTTTATCATATTCTTGTGTAAAAAAAATACCACCTAGAATGGTGTGGGTCTCGCTTTCCTGCGATTCAATTTTTCATCGATACTATCTTAGTTATTTGCTTAGTTTTAGCATTAACTAATGCATAAAAAAATGTAATTTTTGAAATTGTTTTTTGGCTCTGGTGTAAAGGTGGATTTTTCAAGTTACGACAATTTCGCTTTCTTCCGTCGAATTAATTAAATTTCCTATGTACGCGTGTATGCCACTGAACTTCTCCTAAACAGCTGGACCGATTTTGATGAAATTTTGTGTTCCAGTGGATCCGAGAATGGTTTAGATTGGACTCGGTAGGTGGCGCTGAGGTTGAATTTTAGTTTTTTTTTTATTATCAAGGCAACACCACGTCTGCCGGGCCCGCTAGTTGTAATATAAAAAGGGGAACACCGGTACGAAAACAAAATACCAAATAAATAAAAATAAACATTATAATGAACGTAACTATTTTAAGGCATTATTATTTAATTACATAAAACGTTCACAATTGTTAAGGACACAATTACTTTATAGATACAAGGCAGCTGGCGTTTCGTGTGACAGAGGTGATATAAAAACTGTAAAAAGGAGGTATCCTTACGATTATCGTTTTATATATCTCGACTACTATACAATATATTAACTTTTTGCATAAACTTACGTAAACTTGTCGGAAAAAAATAATCTAAATGATATTAAATAAGATAAACCTTTACGTAGTTTACAAGAACTTAAGACACACACCAATATGCTATAGGCGACTTGGTTTTTTGATACGTATTCAATAATACAGGTAATCTTGTAAAATATATTTGGAGACGTCCTATATAACGACATAAAAAAAAATTATAAATCCATTTGTATCATTTTTGAAGTTATACTTCTTTTGACGCTTTAGGGAAAAATAATGAGAGTAAATTTTTAGGATGCGCGCGCACACCGTCACGAAAAACCGACACCCTGAAGTTGGCTATAGTCAACATTTTGTTTCTTTGTATTTCTTTGTATTAAAACTTTCAATGTATTAAATACCTTTTTTCTATTGTTAGTGTTGTTTTTTCTACAAACGTAGAATAAGGCGAAAGATAAATTTTTTGAAAAGATTTTTATCTTGTTACGCCAAAGAAGTATAACTTCTAACGCGTGTACATAAGTACACACACACTTTTTTTATACCGAAAGTACATGTTATTTAGCAATTGATAGCGTAAAAAAATAGTCAATAATAAATATTCTTAGAAACTGTCAAATATCAATGAAAATTAAATAACCAGGTGAAAATAATAACTCTAAAAAAACTCGTCCGAAGCCGCGAGCTCAGCAAATGTATAGTTTTTTTTATATCATAGGAGGCAAACGAACAGGTGGGTCACCTGATGTTAAGTGATCACCACCGTGCATAGACACTTGCAACACTAGGGGAGTCGCAAGTGCGTTGCCATCCTGTGTTTAGGGGGGCGGGGAAGGGAATAGGGAAGGGTAGGGGAGGTGGTCCTCCGGTATTAAATGTATATAATCGTTTGAGCGCCTGTTATTACTTGTTTAACTTTAGATTGATTCGACCGATTGAGGTCATATTCACACAATATACTCGTTTATTGATACGGTGCAGTGGCTCGTAGCAGCGTTACAATATGGTAGGTGAAGCTCTAATCAAGTTATTAACTACTTGTATGCACGAGGACTGTCGACCGGCTAGTACTTAGAGTGAATATATATTTCAAGAAATGACTACGTCTAAGGTGTTCGTTTCACCAATATTCCAGTTATCTTCTATACATATAATAAGACTGTAAATCTAACGTGTCTGTACTTTTAGCTGCTGCTTTTTGTTGCAGGTATTTTGGAACAGGTAATAAAATACATTACAATTATTTTTAGAAATGTCTGTCTGTATGAATACGCATCACTGCTAAAGTACCGCGTTCACGATAAAACATAAATCATAAAGCATATCTTCGAGTAACATGTAGTCTTGGTTTCATTAAAATTGGTTCACTCTATCAAAAGTTATTGTAATTTTAATAACGACGCGATTTAAGTACGAGATAATAGTAGATAAATAAATGGACTTAATATATTCAGATGATTTTATTAGTCACTGGTTTTTTTTGATTAGGTTCCCCGCGGACGGGGTCGCGGGCACAGCTAGTGTACTATATTTTCGTCATTTAGTTTATCATCGTGATTAACTATTGAAAAAGTACCGAAGTATGGAAATAATGATCAAAAAAGTGTTTCCTATAACATTAATTATAAAATTAATCAAGAACCAATTTCGTATAACTAAGTACATTGTTATTATTAACAAAAGAGCCAAACGTGGCCGACGAAAGCCACGGCAACGAACCAAAATTTTATTACTGTAAAAGAATAAGGTTTTTAATTGATTTTGGTGGTGACCGTTAATCTAAACCTCGCAAGAGAATTTGTGGAGTGGTGCTTTTAAATTAAATTAGTTATAGGTTAAGTTAGTTTAAAGTGGATCCAAAGAGTAACGCTAAATCAATACATACATATGATAAGAATGTAAATCTAAAGTGACTGTACTTTTACGATTTTCGTGAAAAAAATTGTTGCCGGTGTCTAGGAATAAGTAATAGAATACATTTCAATCATTTTTAGATATGTCTGTTTGTATGAACATGCATTACTGCTAAAGCACTGGGTTCACAATAAAACCACACAAGAAAATCGTAAAGCATATCTTCGAGAATAATTTAGTCTTTGTTTCGTTAAAATCAGTCCACTCTATCAAAAGTTATTGTAATTTTAATGACGACGCGGCGTAAGTACGAGAGAAAAGTAGATAAGTAAATTGACTTAATACATTCAGATGACTATATTAATCACTGTTTTTTACATAAGGTTCCACGCGGACGAAGTCACGGGCACAGATCTTATTATAATATAGTTATTATTAAAAAAGCTCGAGGTGCGTTTGAATGATAGTTCTGTGTGGTTAGCGCATTCAGACACCACGTCGATTGCCGAATGTTCGAATCCTTGCAAATGTCTCGAAACTTTTGACTAGGGAAATACCATGTGATGTAACCATAGCATGGTGGTAGGGCTCTTTCTAAGCCTGTTAGCTAGCTACCACAATCAAGCTGTAAATTTGTTGCCAATCACCTATAAATATGTTCCGGACTGCAGCTACACTTGAGAGTTAATTCTTCTCATCCATTCTTTGTCACTCGGATATTTACAGTTCATTAAAGTTATAAAAACAATTTAAGCGCCTTCGCAAAACCCTTCCTGTGTCCTTCTTTTCTGTTGTGCATAATTTTAAAACTGTGACATCTTCTAAAATATTCGTTGGAATTTTAAAGGGCAGTTTTGAGTTACATTAAATACTGAACTATTTAGTTGGATAAGGATTAAAGCTATATTTACAAAATAGTGTCGCAAATAACCGATTCTTTTTAAATAAAATTATTACTGTGGCTTATTCTTAAGAGGTACACTTTTCTGTAGGCATTTTTAAGATGTACAATTATGTAGTATGTTATGTTTATGTATCTCGTCGACGTTATACATCGACTTTTGCATTTTATAAATCTCATATACATGTGTTGTACATATAAATCTTTCGAAAGAGATTCACTAATATTCTGTCTCTCTAATTACCGTATTAAAATCCGTTGCGTAATATAAAAGCAAAAGGAACGCATAGAGCAACGCGAAAAGTGTCTGTTTTTAATTTCTATGACAGATTGAACAGGAAATCGATGAACCCCTCGACTCATTTTTTAAGACACAGATCTCAAAATGACGGATCACGATATTAATTTCACGACATCATAAATTGTAGATTTTATAGTTTAGTAAAAAAAAATACATTTTACCTAAGAGTTATGATTTTACAAGACATCATTTATAATTTTTCAAGCAGGTATCTTTTTCAAGCTTATGTTGTCAACAGTCTGTTGAGTGTTGACCTGCGCCTCATGAGGCCTACATTCGTTTCTACGGAGCTTTATGGTTTTAGACAAGCTAGGGGTTAAAAATAAAGGGTTATTCTCATACATTTGTAAAAATATTCAAACTTTTTTCATGACGGGTTGTCACGTTGAACAATTCTTTTTGTTACAAGTGAGTTATCTGATATTGAAAAAGTTCGGAACTACTAAGTAGTCTTCAAATTCTACATTAAGTTGTTGTGGTCGCGTACCGGTGATCTGAAGATATGAGTCTGTGCTCTAAGAAGTGTCCCGCTGCCGGGCTTAATAAGACATACGTATAGCTGTTTCAAATAATTTACATTCGTTACAATGGCGGTGACTGAAAACGCCGGTATAATTAGTCAATTTTAGAAGTCTCCTAGTTCTTATAATAACTACTTTATAGGAAAAATCAAAACATAGGAACTTGGCAATGGAAATAAATATAATTAGTCTGGAATAAAAACATTGGTTCTAGTGTTATATTAGTTATTATCACTGTGTATTATAAAACAAAGTCCTCCGCCGCATCTGTCTGTCTGTCCGTCTGTTCGCGATAAACTCAAACACTACTGAGCAGATTTTCATGCGATTTTCATTAACATATAGAATGATTCACGAGGAAGGCTTAGGTATATAATCTGTCAAGATTTTTTGTAAATTGGTTGTTATATAGGTAACCATAATTGTTGGAAGTAGCGGAAAAAGTAAAGCTTTCGTTGAAAACGCTACCTAATCCCTTTGAGATATAACAATTGAAAGACGCAGACGAAGTCGCGGGTATCAGCTAGTATAAAAGTAAGTTGATATAATTTTCGAACTCTTTGGAACCGCTGGCTACTTCTTATGAGAAACATCAACGTAATGTTTTGCGAATTGTATATATCTTAAAAATGCCTACATAAAAAACCACGATATTATACCTACGGCTATCTCGCAAGGATAACCCATAGAAATCCTTTTTTATTCTACTACATATAATTAGAAAAATAATTGGTTATCTGTGACGCTATTTTGACAAATAATATGAATCGTTATCTAATTAATTACTTTAGTTCTGGACATATATCTGCCTTTTACAGCATATAATTTTAATGAATATCGTAGAAGATATGATAGATTTAAAATTAAACTCAACATAGGTGTTTGTCTGAAGCGCCATATAATGGACACATATGACGTCACATTAGTATGTTATACTCACGTGAAGCCAGGTCGGATCGCTAGTTGAAATGTAAATTGGAGCTGGTACTAGAACTCCACTGGCAACATTCTATAGCATAGATAGTAATAATAATCGTCCAATAGGACAAGCGAAGGAATTAATCCATACTGCCAATTCTGAAGTTGTCAATATAGGTATTTCTTATGTATCTTTTAACCAATTTTCTTCCGTGTCCAAGTTAATATAAAGGCATAAGCGCCAAATCTTCTATATTATAATATTTCGTACATATTCTTTTATCCATATTTTTATCTTAATCTCCTTGTTAATAGTAGCGTACCATCTTCTTTGTCTGAGTTATTTCATTTCTCTCACCCAGAGTGTTTGTTTTTTTTTTTTTTTTTTTTTTTTCGAACTGACTACGCTATTGACCAAGCAAGGTCTTAACAGCTTCACCGGACTACTAAGGCGAGCGCTTAAGGCACTCAGCCGATTTTATTTTGACAACTAGCTCAAGGATGCGCGGCACACCTCGGCTTTGGCTGTTGCCTGATACATGCAATTCGCGACCTATCTGAGCTAACCTAAGCTAAGCTAACTATTCATACATATATGAGTTGTTGAAACATATATGTGTACCAAGCATACATACCTCAACAACTCTTATATATATTTCGTATCGGATAATATTCTAAACTATTTCAGTTTTATAAGGGAAAAAAAAATAAAACCCTTCCACTTGCATGTGTAAGCGTGTATGCGTGCACGTGCGTGGAGGTGATATGTGTAATGTTGTCGCAGTGATGTAAGATTTTGTGTCACTGTATCGCGCGAGCAGCGTACTCAAGGGCTCCACGCCGAGGGATCGGACCTAGGCTTGAGCCGCTGCCGAGGGGGGCCTAGTCTGGTGTGCGGGAGCGAAATTTACCCCCAGACCACGGCGGCGTGATCTGTGGTTACGCGGGCGTGGGCGTGAGCACGCTCTGTTTGGAGAGACAGGCTGGTACTGATCGTTCACTGCCGTTATTTCATCGGGAGGGTCGGTAAAAATATGTCGCGGACGTCTTTTACAGCGCGCAGCGTTTGGTACGGGTTCGTATTTTGTGGCGGATACCACTAACGGACTGGGATGATTCGCGGCTTTTTCAAAATAACTAATCGTAAGTGATTTTACGTATGCCCAGATAGAAGGCATCTCTAGGTCCCTATGTAGATCAACTCTCCGGACGTACCACGAAGCACCGGTTACTTTACGTAAAACGCGGTTTTGAAGAACCTGCAACTTATGAAAATTATCTTTCGACATATGCGCAAAAACGGGACTGCTATATGTCATCACGGGACGGATACACGTCTTATACAAAGTGAGCTTGTGTCTGAGGGACATCTTACTCCTATGACAAAGCAACGGATGGAGGCGACCCAAGACCATAGCGGCTTTGTTTCGCACTCTATCTATATGTGACTCGAAATTTAAATGTTTATCTAATGTAACACCGAGATATTTGACCTCGTCGGCCCAAGGTATATCGGTTCCGTATAGCCTGATGGGCTCGAGGTTATTACTACGTCGTAAAGCATCGAAGAGTATCGCGGCGCTCTTATCAGGATTAACTTCTATGCGCCATCGACGAAACCATTCACCGAGTGTGCAAACGGCCTTTTCGATGCGCTTCCTAAGAAAATCCGACCGCAAGCTGGAAGTGTAAATAACTGTATCGTCAGCATAGCAACCTACCTCGACCCGTTTAGACCGAGGTAGGTCACTGATGAACAGATTGAAGAGCGAGGGCGCGAGTATGGAGCCTTGTGGCACACCTGAGCGTATCGGGTGGGGCAGGGATAGTTCCCCATCCACTCTAAAGCGGAAAGTCCTATCAGTGAGATAATCGTGGATAATATGAATTAACTTATCGGGTACGTGAGATTTATATAATTTATGGATGAGCCCTCCGTGCCAGACCTTATCGAAGGCTTTGGCGACATCGAAAAAGACTGCAATTGTGCGTTTCGGTTTACGTTTCGGGTCGGCATTAAAATTAGAGAAAATGTACTCCGTGAGGCGGTGTACTTGATTCGTGCAAGAGTGTTCGGCACGAAATCCGAACTGCTCAGGTGGTATTAATTTTAAATCTGTAATCGAGACCTGGAGACGGTTCAGAAGGAGCCGCTCGTATAATTTACCTAATGTATCTAACAGGCTAATCGGGCGATAGCTATCGGGAAGCGTAGCTTTTTTGCCGGGCTTGTGTATGCCTATCACTACGGCCTTCTTCCAGGCGGCTGGAAAGTGGCCCTGGGACATGGCCGCATTGAAGATGCAGACCAATAGAGCTATGATGTGATCGGGAAGGAGTCTCAGTACCTCGTTCCTGATCCCATCGGGACCTGGGGACTTCCTAAGCTTGAGACGCTGGATGGCGGTCGAAACTTCATCGAAAGTTATTGAGGTTAGGGTATCCACGGGAGGGGACGCTAGTGCATGCTCTACCGACAATTCGATCGACCTAATATGGATAGGGTCAGTGTTATCAGTGTTCGGTGAACACTGTGTTTCTAAACTCGCGGCAAGACATTCCGCTTTATCTATGCTATCGAACGCAGGAGGCAATCCGGAACCTCTATAGAGAGGAGGCATCGGAGTAGTGAGATCCGACTTTAAAGTTCGCGAGAGTTTCCAGTACGACAGGTGGGACGGCCGGAGATCCTCCAGAAGTCTGTCCCACCTGTCGCCCCGAATTTCAGAGATACGAGATTTGACTATTTTACGTAACAAGCGTAAACGGTCGCGATTTTCTGTAGACGGGTAAGCGTCGTGAGCTCGAGTCGCGGCGTTCTTTTCCGTAATCAACGCTCTCACGTCGTCAGGGAGTATAAAACGGCGATCATTCGCCGCTTGTACCTCTTTCGAGGTCTCTCTGACGGCGGTCTGGAGATAGTCGACCAGGGAATCGATAGCCAAATCCGCGTCGGCTTTAGACACCAACACGTCCGGAACCCTGTCTAAATTGCTAGACGAAGGATTTTCTTTAAAATAACGAGCGAGTTTCGCGTAATCAGCCACCCTAACCGACGGAGGGGTGAAGTCTGAGTTAAAACCTAACTGTAATACGACCGGGCGATGGTCCGAGTCAAGTTCGTGTACGACTTGTATGAGTCGTACCCGAAGCGTGATATTTTTTAACAAAGCTATGTCTAAAACTGACGGACGGCAGTTATCCTGATAATGGGTGGGTTCCGGAGGGGCTATGACGTCAAACGCGAGAACCCTACCTAGTTCGTCGAGTATCCTCCCGTTACGAGAGGTGAGTGTTTGTTAATTTCCATTGTCGAGTAGTTAATTCAATGTTCCAACAAGATGGTGGCTCTCTCGTTAGAACTTTCCATGGAGTTCTTGTGGCATCTCAGAATTCATGGTCTGTGGTATTATTTTCCATTCACTTCACTTATGCACAATAAACAAACTATATTATATAAAAGACCACCAATTTTACACAATATAGAATCAAGTAACACAAGATTATGAATAAAATATAAAATCCACTACATGACAGACCAAAATCCCGCCAAAAACTCCTATAGCATAGATATCTGAAACCGAGTGACGCACATCATTTCATTTGAAGTATATTAATTAGATCACGTCATTACTGTTTATAATATATATGTTAGGGTGGTGCGTATTATTCTGTTTCGAATGCCCGATTCTCGTTATCTGGCGATTATAGCCGTTCATTAGAGTGCACTGGGTTACGCAAAGCCCTCCTTTACAAAACGTTCTATTTTGTTTGGGACGTTCTAAAGTGTGCTGTATACTCTATATAAAGTTGATTCGCATGCGATGTTATTTCTAAGTTTATCTCTTATTTTAATGAGATCGAAATAAGAATGTAAATGTAACAAACATTCTTCTTATTACAAAAGGGAACACACGTTTAACACGAGTTTTACTAAACATTGTATAAAATTTTAAATGTTATTGAAGACATCTTTAAAATACATTATTACTAAGCTGTTTCTAGATAAAAATGTGGTTTAAGTTCTCTATGTAACTAATTCTAAATAACATTCATTCAAATCAATCTCATCAAAGAAAAATGGTCAATTACATACAGATAATATGCAAACAATTTGAATTTATGAATAATATTTCGAATTAAGAAAATGCATTTATTTTAAGTAAAATTGGTTATTATTATTGTGACATCTTAAACGAAAGTTATGTAATTGTTAAAACAAACAATATATATATATATATAAGTTTAATATATTATTACGTCAAAATATGTAAACTGGAATAGCAGTATTATCTCAAATTAAATATTTCAAGTCGAATATCAATAATGTCATATAGTATTAGTTATGATATAATTGTAAATGTCTTAAATTGTTTAATTTATCTATATCTTCCAAATTAATGATACTCACAAAATCTATAATTGACTACGAAACGTCTTTTGCCGGCAAATAGAAATACAATAAATCATGACAATAAAATAAGAGCTGTCAACTTAGACAATGTTTAAATACAATCAGTGTCTATTTTTAAATAAGGCTAAGACACTCTTTTGTAGTCAAACTGTTTTTAAACAAGTGTTTGCGGTATATTTAAACTTTTTGTAATGAGACGATTACACTTGTAGGTGGTAGAGCCACGCTGAAGCTATTACTGGTTTTATCATGAATGGGTCGGCTCGCCCTCGGTACTACCACCCACTTACAGAAACACCGACGTGAAGTAACAGTGCTTACGTTATTGCGTTTTGTCCGGTCAGTGAGAGCGAAATATAAGTCCTTACACCTCGCTGTTATTAGGAACCGGTCCAAACATTGATTCCGCATGGAAATTTATTCGAAAAAGACGGTAATATTTTTCGCGTTCATTCTTAGTTTTGAATGTTTAAGGAAATAAATAACTGAGTAAATCAACATAATATTTCAAAGTTTAGTAAATTAAAATGACGGTAAAATTGGTAAAAAGCTAATACTCGTACATTGAAAAGGTAAAGGTATAGAGAGTCCATATTGTAATTAATAATTTGGTCTCTTATATTTTTCATTTAGAGGCTTTTTAGGTGTTCGATTTAATATTATTTGAAGTTGTAAAATAGATCTTGAAAAATTTATATAGTTTTACGGGAATATACACGTTGCATAAGATATGGTAATTTAATAACTTCAACTAGATGCACCAACACAGCGATTCTATAAATAATTAAATCTATGTAGGAAGAACGAGTCTTAGAAATAGTAACACTTAATGTCGAGTAAAAGCGCTTTTGTAGTGGGACGAAAATCTAAGTTAATTAAATTACAAATTGTACATTAAGAACGCGCTCTCAATTTCTCGTAGTTCAATTTTGCCATCGAGTCCTACTAGACGTGCACAGCTCACGCACACAGACACGATAACTAATAATCAGTCGAATTGTAGCTCACTTGAAACGACTTTGATACTTTTATAAAAAATATTACAATATTTTGTTATTATTGATGTCCTACTTTTTGTTATATTAGATTCCATAGTACCATAATAAATTATAGTTTCTCAAGGTTATAGTAGGTCAAGGACAGTATAACTAAACCTAAATATGTATACGTAATAGACAGAAACATCGAATTCGTGTTCAAATGTTTAGCCCCTTAGTTCCCGATCAAGGTATCATTTCTCAACATTCTCATGAGGAGTAGCATTGTGGTAACTGGATCATAGTCTAGATAATAGCTAGAAACATTAAGATTGTGCTTAGATGTTTAGTCTCCTAGTGTAGGCGCAAGGTTTCGATTTTTTAAAGTTTGGTGAAAACAGTTTTTATGATAACTGAATCTTAGTATACATTCAGTCTTCATCTTAGTATACATACATACGTAGTATACATCTTAGTATACATGCATTATAAACATCGACAGCGTATACAGCAGCGACAACATCATACAGCGTATTTCCACTGCATGCTTTAACAATGTCACTGCAGAATTAATATGCACCCTTAGAGTGCTATCATAAAATCACTAAAATGTGACTAGGGACCATTTATTATATTATTGTATATATTCTGAATAGATAATAAAACACAATAAAAGGAATGCGAAGACGACATATCTATATATACCCATGAAGGAGCTCCCTAGCCGTTTGTGAGGGTTTATTATGAGGTCATTCTGTTCAGTCCTGCGGTAAGCTTTTGTTATAACTTAATGAAAGGAAAGCAAACAAGACATATCTATTTCTACCTATCAAGGAGTTCCATAACAGTTTTTGAAGTGGGTCGTCATCAGATCATTTTGTTCAGTCCTGTGGTAACCTCTCGTCACTACTAACAAAAGGACTACAAAGACAACATATCTATTTCTCCCCGTCAAAGAGTCCCATAACAATTTCTGGAGACCACGATCAGCTCACTTTGTTAAGTCCTGTGGTAAGCGCTCGTTACTGGTAATAAAACGAGTACAAACACGATATATCTATTTCAACCCGTCAAGGAGTTCCATAGCATTTCCTGAGGTCCATCATCAGGTTATTTTGTTCAGTCCTGTGGTAAGCTTTCGTCACTACTAACAAAAGGACTACAAAGACGACATATCTATTACTACCCGTCAAAAAGTTCCATAATAGTTCCTGAAATCCATCTACAGTCAAACACTCAACTCGTAAAAAAACAAAACCTAATAAAAACCAAACTTAGAATTTTTGTTTCAACAATTATCAACAATCATTGAAAATATATATTTACCAAAATAAAAAGTAATATAATATGCCTTTCTAATATTGAAAGAATTTTCCAAATCGGATCAGTAGGTAATATCAGAGATTACCCCAAAATCACAAACTTCAACTTTAACTTTGTAATATTGGAATTTCATAGGTACGGATTCTACCAGTGTCAAGTCAGTCACGGGAGAGTCACTTTATAGTTAGTATTAAATTGTTATTATATAATTTAGTTCTTCCAGATTAGGTCACTGAAATAGACAAAGACAGACTCAACACTTACACACATCATGTCTTAAATAAATATATATTTACATAATAATTACCGTTACTTATTGTGTTATGTTAAAGTTCAATTTTGTTAAAACTTATAAAATTAGCCAGAGTATTGGTAAAAGGAGAAAATTTATTAACGAATTACTTATTGATAATATGGATATATTATATCATTATCTATTTTAATATATTTAAGTCATTTTTTCATTAGTTCCTTATACAGTGTCCTTATACAGAATGTCAGGTTTTAACCGTTAGACAGCTTTTTATCCTACAAATTATCCTCTGTCAACATGTAGGAACGCCAAGCTTACAATTCTCTGATAAGAGAAGAAGGGTCGAGGACATAATAAAAGTACCTAAACATAACACTTGGTTTGTTTGTCGTTTTGAAGGCTTCCTGGGAGGATTGCTCTATAATAAAGCAAATAATATACTACAGATTAATCAATACAACAGACATACTATTAAAAAACTCACTTTCAAAAGGTTACATTCACAAAATTACACAAATACAGAAAAATTATTATTACCACAATTTAAATTATAATTATAAATTCGGTAATTCAAATCATACACTTTTATTTAATAAACAATTCACTCATTACTATCATAAAACACTCATGTTTCACTCGGAATACCGTGTTACACAATAATCTCACATATTTAGTTAATTCAAATTAAGTTTTTATTTATTACATATGTTTAAGTCACTGTTTGTTTTAGTTCTCATTATATGAAATAGTGATATCTGCGATACGGTTTGTAACCAGTGCAGATACCAATATTACTGTTAATTATGTATACATTGACTTGGAACATTAAAATATTATTATTATTAGTTTAAGTGAGCACTGAGGGGATATAGTGGGTTAAGGTTCCAAATATGTTGCTGATGATAAACCTCATTTGCTATACTGTTAGTAAGTATATATCTAATGTATACGTTACGTTTTACTGTAAGGGACGTGCGCGTCGTACTTACAATTGTTTTTAAAGAGCATTTCTATAATTGTAGATGCTCTCACAATTTTTATTTATTTAATACAAATTTAAAAAACGCGTGCGGAGCTGCTGGTACAGCTAGTCCTGAATATATCCGGAAGCATATGTGTTGCATTTAATTTGGTTGGATACATTCCAGTTTGAGTTCCATGATGCAAACAAATCAGTCTTGTTTGAAGAAATCCTGAACATTATTTTTATAGTGATCAAAATATCGTCTGGATAGCTTCTTTCGCAAGAACATCAACAGCTGCATTACCTCGGATCCCACTATGGCCTTGTATCCATGCCAGAACTACATAAATTCCTAAACAATAACAAAACAATATCAAATGTATATCATATATATATATATAGATTTTTTGGGCCATGAACATCTCAGGCGTCCACAGAACACGCTACTATATCACAATCTGGTAAGTAGTTTCGGTATGCATAGAGGACAAATGTACAAACATTGATTTTTATATATAAAGATAATGATTAAAAGGTAGTATAATAAAAACTTTAATTTGAGATTTAACAAACTGTTTGTGTACTTGAATAAACTGTCGTTAAATAATATTTGAAATATCGAGTGTATCATCGGTATCTTGTAATAGGAATAACGTATAATATATTGAGTTTTATTAGAGCTCTGCTCCTATTTCACTGGCATTACAATTTCACATTATATATGTGCATTTGAAACTCTATAACATGTTTTACACATTTCGTAACTTCTAGAAATGGTGTTCGTGACACGCTTGGTGGTTTAACGTTGCCGATCTCGCAATCTTATCACCGCTGGTGACTTTCAAGCTTGCGACAAACCCTTATCGATTAGGCGACAGTAATATTCTGTACTTCTGATATTGCAATACGATTAAAGGTTTCGTTTTGTGTGCTGCTCATTTTAGTTCCTTTTCGCCTTTTCTTTGCTCAAGTCTGGATCGTATTAATAAGGTAATAATAATAAAGGTTATATTAAGTCATATAAGATTTAAACTTGAATTTATATTTATCGTAAATATTTGTAACTTCAAAACAAAAGAATTGAATGTTGTGTCGTAATATATATGCATAGATTTCGGACTTATAAAGTTATCTGTAATTGTCATATTCGTAAGACGAACAATTCACAATAGACAGCTACCACATCATATTAATAAATAAATAGGTCACCCGTGTTTATATGAATAATTTTATTGTAATGTTTGTGCATAAAATATTTTCCGATATAATTTAATTGTTTGAATGTTGTACATCATTCGTAAACGTATGGAATAATATATTTGTTAGAGAAATAGATGAATTTCTATTAACATTTGTTCTGCGCTTTCGCACCTTTTGAAATCTAATAATATTTTCTTACATTCTGTTCGCTAATTTTGAAGTAAATAACTTTGAAAAATCACTCACAACATTATTCTACATGGTTTTTTTTTTACATTAAAAATTATAAGATACTTGTATATCTCACTCGATTCATCTACTTTACTGATAAAGCTCAATATTGAGTTAATATAATGTACATATTTATAAAGGTCAAGAAAGCCTTCATAGGCTGTGGGGGCACTCCAGATGCGGTTGCTCTCGTTACCAAGGCATGGGAAGTACCTGTTAGGCTCGGGAAAGCCTCTAATGGCATTAAAGGTGGTGGGATGAGGACTGAGGGCTGAGGTTGGCGGTAGTGACAGGCGTCCTAGACGGGATCGTCTGCCTAGCCTGCCGGGGATGCATTATGTGCGGCGTTAGAGATCACCCGCAATAGTTCGCATGTCACGCAGCTGTGGGGCAGGGGGTGACTAAATTGCTCCGACACTTCCTCGAGACAATTCATGCACCGCGACTGGAGGAGGCAATTCCGAGCCGAGTGACCGTACGATTGACAGAACGCTCGACGGTAATGCCCGTCAAGCCACAGACGGAGCTGAGGTCGAGTGTTGCCTAGTCCTCCATTGCGCGATCGAGAATGAACAATACAAGATTGAACTTGGTTATAGTGTGGGAGTGGTATATACCGTGATACGCTATTAATACACCCTCATATAATGACTAAAGTGGAGGCGTTCCTCCTCTAGCGCGTAAAATGTAAAATACGCGTACTTGTCCTCCTTGAAGAAGGCAATAACGTTCTCAATTATCGTATCAAGTTTGTTCATAATTTGATAAATGTTTGTAGGTTCTTGCAATCAGATGGGAAAGTTAACGTATACATCTACGTGTACTAAGAATACAGCCGCTTGTTTAAAAATCTTGTAATCGATGAAACGTCACTGTTTTCAATCCATCTCCTCCTATCAAATTAAGTGGTGCTTATGTTTGCAGGTAAAACTACCGGCGGTCGACTCGTCTCAATGTGGCCAGACTCATGACACGCTTCACAAACAAAAGGTAGGAACTAATATTAAACCATTGTGCTATTAAGTTAAGTGGTATACTTACACGTACTTGAGCTGCCGTGAAAAGATTAGCCCGTCAGTGTAGTCGGAAACTGGACTGACTGCCCAGAGTTTCGGACGTATTTATATATTTACTCTTGTGCAGGCCTTCCTCATGCGCTCAACACTTATTTAATGTGTATTATGTAACACATATATTGAAAACACAGTTCCTTTGAGGCTCAATCACGTTCAAACTACTGAAGGTATCGGCATAGGACTATGACCATTTCGATGTGGAATTATTCGTAGATGATTCTAGACTATTATTTTTTTACATTCGATTGCCATTTTGCCATTTTCTATTTATTATTATGACTATTATATAGTGCATAATTTTTGGTTATGCAGTCATTTCAAATAGTTTCGCGTCGCTTGCCTCCTTGTAAAAAAACTTCAAATCTAAAATTATGCACTCATTTTTGTGTGCCGTCGGTCAGACGTTAAGTGTGTATCTTGGGTTTTTGTATATCAATGTAGACAATACAATCACGAATGTGGTATAGAATGAGGTATGCTTTATTAAAATTCTGCCTGCACCTTTCTATCCGTTTACTACAAATATGATGTTTTAATGATAAACATAGTGTAATCCACAGACAACAGATAACTCTGTTCGATCGCGAATCGTTGCTATATCAGCTCTGGGTAGTTGGTATTGCAACAACAACTCGAAAGAGTCACTGTGACGGGTTTTACAGCATATATATGAATATCGAGACTTTGTCGGGTCCAACCATCCCGTTTAATTAATGGATATATTCGCACACCATCTGAACTCAGAATGCGACTTGTATAATATCCGTTACTATGGCGGATATTACATCTGGCGTATGATTGTATGTGATCCAGTAAGACAAAATTGCCGTTTCCAACTCGGCAGATACATTTCCACGTGTTGATTTTACATGTCATGTCGTTTTCTCGTTAATCTTTTATCAATCACAAGTTCAATCTATAAAAACCTTTAAGCTTAGCAATGGTTTTTAATAATATACATGAAGAGTATATATATATATATTCTTCTATACTTCATCGGTGTTATTACAAAAAAGTTAAATACGGACTGAATACTTGCTTTAAAAAGGTTTCATATTAAATGCACCGCGGTCGCTGAATGTTCGCCATCTTGTTCTTTTGTCTCGCTTTGGTTACGTTAGGTTAGACCTGCGAAAAAGGATAACACGAACTTGCCTCGGGCGAGCGCGGTGCATTTATTACGAAACCTTTTTAAAGCAAGTATTCAATACGTATTTAACTTTTTTGTAATAACACGGTATAGGTTTTAACGATTGAACACAATCTCACCTTATGTTAAATTACGATCTGGTTTGAAATGGTAAACACGTTAAACCTAGAGACGACTGGCTCTCAAGAGCAGCTGTCGGAACACACCAACAGATGCTTGGGGACAAAATTTCAACTTGAGGGTGGTAGCTAGCTAGCTAGGCGGACTTAGAAAAGGCCCTACTACCATGATATGGTTTCACCATAAAGTTTTCCTTTATCAAAAACTTGAAATTATTCAGTTGCTAGGACTCGAATCTACGTCCATCGACGCGGTGTCCGAACACGCTACCAACTAAGCTCTCGTCACTTCAAATATACCAAGTAAAAGGTTAAACACTTCCAGTATTCTAGGATATAATACTTAGGATATTAATATCGAAACAAATATTAATAATTAACAAGGAGAAGCTAAGTTAAAGTTTGTTTGTTTTAAAACTTTCAAAAGTATGAACACAATCTTTATAAACCTAGGTGCAATGACCGGTGCCTAAAGCTGTAAGGGGCGACCCGGAGTTCAAAACCTTCGATAATAAAACGGACAATAAACCCTTTCGTTTTGTTCATTCCGTTCTCACGTTCACTTTCAAGTGAAATCATCCGACGGTCATTGACACTGCTTTAACATAGAAGCGTAGAGGATTGCGTATCATATTTGTAATTTTCTAGATAATTAGGATAAATATTAAGCATTTTTTTTTTAATTGATTTGGAACGAGAATCGAGCGCAGACTATCCTCCATAAATATTGCTACTGACTAAATTTTTAACCTGTGTATTAGGGCGTTTCAAAAAAAATTTTTTTTTTCTCGGAACCAGTCTCAAAAGTTTCGTTTAAATGCCAACATAGGCCTCTGAAAATATGAGCCATTAATATTATGGATGTCCGCATCGCACTTTTTGATATCCCATAAGAATAACACAGGAAAAAAAATCTTTTCTTCTGATTTTGTAACTAATTAACCATATATTGCTGCCAGTTTCCATTGCATATTTTTGTAGAGAATTGAACGCTCTACAAAAAAGTTCTGTTATCATTTTTCGGAGAATCAACTCATTCAAAAGTTATTCGAAGTCAAAGTTAAATTCATTATCAATTTACCCGATTTCTTTATAATACTCCCAAATGTATTAGTTTCAAGGTTTTAAAAAGTAGTATAGGGATCATACGCGTCGCTAGTCTGACGCAAGCAAAGCAAACATAATAAGATCGGTCACACTTGCTAGCATGTCATGGAGGGAAATTATCAATTTATCACCTGCCAAAAATACCGCTCGACGCGCCTAAAGAAGTCTTCACTTCAAAAAGTTTTAGATAATTGTAGCTAAGAACCGTCCTTTATTTTAGTCATTATTTTTGATTACGTAAAGGGACATAGATATTGCTATTCGACATAATCATCATTTAACACTCTTTTAATTTCTATATTTGAAATCCAGTATTAGTCAATGGTCGAAAACAGAAACAGATTATTATACCAATGTCACCTCTCTGTCATGAACAAATTTGTAACGTAGTTGTGAAGTTACAAGGTTTCGCGCGGTGGGGAGAGCCGCGTCTCATAATATAGCGGGGGTTTAGGGTGGCGGGCGGCAATGTCCCAGGGTGGTGTTGTCACTGGCAGGCTCAACAGGTACATACTCGTACACTGAAAATGCGCACAATGCCACGCGGGCCGCCTCGACAGGTCTGTTCTACTCCGAGAAACTAAAATAACTACAATTTTATTATCATATTCATCGTTTCCTTTATTGTGCGTGACTGTATAGATAATTAGCTGTGTACTTTACTCTATAGGTTGCTAAGGTTTTTGATATATATATAATAGGTCTTTACCTATGAAATTGCCGTTCTGCAGTACTGGCCATTTCAAATCAAAATAATTTTTGTTTGGCTAAGAATTCTAATTTCAAATTAATTTAATTTTAAAAACATGGAATTCTTTTTCCAAAAGTAGTCATTTGTTTATTGATTAGTGTTACATTTTCATCGCATTTCAATCTTTTTTGTCATCGTGGATCTACGTTAAAAATTCGAGTAATTATGGAATATGAGTACCGTCGTGGCAGCAACGCGGCACAAGCTGCACGCAACATCAACGACGTTTACGGAGCTAACACTACAAACCAACGCACCACCTGTTATTGGTTTGCTCGCTTCCGTTCTGGGAATTTCGACCTGAAAAATGAACCTCGCGGTCGTCCGAAGACTTTGGTCGACAATGACGAATTAAAGGCGATTGTGGAAGCTGATGATACACAATATACGGCTGAATTAGCAGCAGTTTTCGACGTTAGCGTCAAAACAATATTGGTCCATTTGCGTCAAATTAGCAAGGTAAAAAAGCTTAACAAATGGGTGCCCAAGGAACTCAATGATCGCCAGCGCGAAGTACGCGTCGAGACGTGCCTTGCACTGCTCAAGAGACACACAAATGAAGGAATTTTGAACCGCATTGTTACCTGCGATGAAAAATGGATTCTGTTTGATAACCGCAAGCGCTCAGCAAGTTGGTTGGATCCTGGTTCAGCACCTAAACAATGCCCTAAACGAAAACTTACCCCTAGAAAAGTGATGGTCATTGTTTGGTGGTCTAGCGCCGGTGTGATTCATCACAGCTTCTTACCAAACGGGGTGAGCATTACTGCAGACGTGTACTGTGAGGAACTGAACACAATGATGGAGAAGCTGGCACATCTCCAATCAGCATTGGTCAATCGCTCGTCTCCGCTGCTCCTGCACGACAACGCGCGACCTCATACTGCACAGCAGACGGTCTCCAAGTTGCAAGAACTGGGGTTGGAAGTTCTCCGTCATCCGTCCTACTCACCAGACCTTGCGCCTACAGACTACTACTTTTTCCAGAATTTGGATAACTCCTTGGCGGGAAAAATATTCAATACCCGAGAGGCAGTACAAAATGCCTTTGAAGAATTTGTTGCCTCCCGTCCAGCTGATTTCTTTAAGAAGGGCATTAATAAACTGCCACTGCGTTGGCAAAGATGCATTGATTGCATGGGTGTTAATTCGATTAATACAAATAAAAAATACATGAAAAAAATTCGTTTAATTTTTTTCATACAAAACGGCAATTTCATAGGTTATAGACCTAATATAGACCTAATATATTGATTTCAATAATAATCATAGCAAGATTAGCATATTCTTATTTGGTCTTAAAGTTGCGAAATATCGTGGTTGCAGTAGAAAAGTCTTAAGTTACCCAAGTGGTAGATCTGTACTGTGAATTGTGTAAAAGTGCCTCACCCTCATGCAAGGTTGTTGTCATAGCGAGAAGTGATTTTATTCGCGACTAGCGGTACCTGAGACTTCGTCCGCGTGAAACCTTATGAAAAAAAACAGCGATTAATAAAATCATATTATCGAATATATTAAGTCCATTTACTTATCTACTTTTCTCTCGTATTTAAGTCGCGTCGTCATTAAAATTACAATAACTTTTGATAGAGTGAACGGATTTTAATTAAACTAAAACTAAATGTTACTCGAGGATATGCTTTATGATTTCCTTGAGGTTTTATCGCGAATGCAGTATTTCAGCCGTGATAAGTATTTACAAAACTTTAAAAAGTACGGACACGTTAGATTTACATTCTCATTATACGAATAAATGAATAATTTCTTAAACAATACCGTTGACTAATATATTATAATACGTGAAACCCTACAAATAGGACCAACTTGGGTGAATAATTGGGGTAAATTTCTGAATCCAGAGAATGTATGATAACGGTTTAAGCTAGTAGGATGGACATGCCCGACTATTAGATAAAATGCAGGGTTTTTTTTTGCAAAATATATACAGTTACAGCCCTCAGAGCCTACAACAATTTCTATATTGTGCGCAAAACATACACCAATTTTCCTAAAAAGCTGGTAATTATGTTTCGAGCGATAAGATAAGTAATGGTGCCGGAGTAGATCACCAGCACTGTATACATGATGTAACACTCGGCAAAACGTCACAGTAAGATTTTTCACGTCCTCGGATCAGCCGGAGTATATCACTAAGTGGAGCGGTACTGGTGCTAATAAACCTGTTATAGTGACTCGTTTGCCGTTTGGTTTCGGAATTCGCCTCTGTATATCCAGCTGTACTGTGTTTATCGCCAATTATAGTGCATTCTATCGTGCTATAATAAAAAGTAATAAATACTCATTATATACTACTACGGTAGGTATAGTAAAAATTATACCCAATTATCGGTTAAGTTTCGTCACGATTCTCAAAGATCTACAAATTCGTGTTTAACTTAGTAAGTTAATGCGAGAGATTATGTTTGATAGATAGCCAATCAAACATGTTATTGCTGAAAGGGCCCTCGTGTATTTTGGCCCTTCCCGGATGTTTGTTGTGGAGTAAGTACTTCGAAGCGCCCGACGCACTCGTGCGAGACGAATTCGCCTGTGCCAATTTATTATTTTAATTAATCGAACTTTACTTTCATAAGCTCTCGCGGAGGATCTTAACTTCTAAATACCAATTATACCGTCTGCGGGCGAAATGTACTTTTTTTTTTAGCTATTGTGAGTAAACTATTCGTTGTGATATTTTATCTTCCACTAGTGGGCCCGGCGGACGTTGTCCCGCCCTGATAATAAAGAGAAAACCTTGACAAATTATACACCTAAACCTTCCTCATAAATCACTCTATCTACTGTTGAAAGCCGCATAAAAATTCCGTTCAGTAGTTTTGAGTTTATCGCGAACAGACAGACGTGGCAGAGGACTGTGTTTTTAACATGTATTGATGATATTATATATCAGCAAAACAATAGAAGTATGAAAAACTACTTGATAGATTTCGATCTTTTTTTATTATCATTTCTTAGTCATCTATAAAAATATTTTTTTAAAATAGTAACATATTCCGATATCTTCATTTGATATAAGGTTATTAAAGTTTTATAAGTACTGCGCGTTCAGCTACGTGTATTTTCTGGTCGTGGAAAAGTGGGGCTAGTGCTGTAGTGTGCATACGCAGCACAATACAGAAGAAATAAAGAAGATAAAGGTATCGGTTAGTATATAATGAATTATTAAAATTTCTCCGAATTATATTTTTTAGTAATTGTTCCGAGGTAAGGACTTATTATTGGTAAGGTATATTGGACCCGTCCGATGGATAGAATAATAAAGGAACAATAATGAAGTGACGCAGGATAGGTATAAGCCGAAATTCGTATTACAAAGGAGCTAAACATGTGTAATTATTTGAATAAAAAAAAAACAGGTATTCCCGTATCTTCTAAGAAAATAGTAGGCAGACATTACCTTGCCATAGAGTTAATAAATCGTGAAAATATAAAATAATACTCAATTGAAAAATATGAGCAGATATTGGTAGCTGAAAAATTGTGATTTGAAGCCTTTTTATGTGAGATGTAAATATGTATAAAAATAAAGCCTTCCACGTAAAAAAGGTTTTAGATCTTAACAATAGCGCTACTTACCACGTCCAGCTTTATATAAAAATCATCCAGGTACCTTCCACCTTGCCGTGAAGCCTTTGTATGGCAGAGCTCTACGAAAGGCACGCAACGATTTTGTCGCAAGATTTAAGACAGTGTAATCCTATTTTGATACCCCTTAATGCCGAGTTTTTAAATAATTGCAGTACTTTAACCCTCAATTCCTTGTGTACCAAATAATTAGAGCTCTCTAGCTAGATTCGATAAAAAGAAAATTATAGGAACTAATTATAAAGGTAATATATTTCTCGATTGCCAGTTGATTCGCATCTATAGGATTCTCTGTATCCGACAAGATGTCAATAACAAGGGTAGAATTAAACAATTACGCTTCGGAACCCCGCGGCGAGTATCGAGTGTCGGTTTCCAGTGTCAATGACGATTGTTATTATGAAATAGTGATAGAGTAAGAGAAATAGTGTGGTTCGACGCACAACGCCATGCGGTTTCCGCACCCATGCGCAAGGGTTTAAAACTGAAAATACCGCAATAGACTATATTCTAGTGGTCGCCTAGCGAGCTGATACCGGTAATCTGTTGATGAACGCCTGTCTATCTGTTCCAGTACTAAGTTCTGCGTACATCAATGTCCTCTATCGTACTGTCACATAATTGCAGGGTGTCATGTCAACATTACCAATAAAGAGGCATTTATAGGAATATCATCTATTTAACTTTAATTTGGAATAGCTTCTGCCCATGACTTCGCTTGCGATAATGTTGATTGGATCTCTCCGTCGAAAACAGTACTCTTTTCTGGATGAAACGCCCTATGTCATTTTCGGTACTCCTGACAACTCGTATGCAGAATTTCACGATGATCGCTTGAGTAGTCAACTCGTGAAAGCGTAAATAACAAACAAACAAATTCTCTTTCAAATTTATAGTATTAGTGAGGATTAAGACATTCTAAAGTAAACATATAATTGTATTATATAGGCTCTTATAACATAAAATTGGACTTGATCAGCTATATCTTCTTCTATGTCGAAAGTCTATGTATTATATAGATAGATAGATTTATTGTTGTCCTTTGTATATTTTGACTGTCCATCTATTAATTAATTCATTCGGTCGATAGATCGGTTACTGTTGGACATAGGCCTCTATAGAGTTCCTTACAACGATCGGTCTTATGCTACTCCCTTCTTGTGATCTCTAATACGTGATCGCTACTCGAGAACTTTTAGACAACGTCGGTCATCCATTCTGCAAACAGCGTATCGTTGACTTTATGAATTTCGACGGTTAACAACGCCAAAAATATACACTACGCTCTGAGGTTAAGAAAATCGAATTCGTCATCCTATTGAATTACAATGACAAGGTTTCACCACGCGATTTTCGGTCCAATGGGGGAAAGTTGACATCTCCTTTTGTTATATAAATTCTATAGAATAATGTATTATAAAAAAATATAAATATTTTAAAAAGATACTAAGTATTTATCAAATATGTTTTCAATGTCCAAGTGTCGAAAAACAATATCTACCATGATATATTGTTATTATTTCAATTACGAAAAACACCATAAGACCATAAGCGATTAGAAAAATCAGAAGTAATATTCTGTAGTTACAAGCCCACAGTTATAAACTTTAAACAGATCTTTAGTTTTTTTTATATTAAACGGTTATTAAAATAAAATAATTATGTCAAAAAAATCACTATCAAAAAACAATAACAAAAAATGCCTTCGAAATCAATTTACCTATCTCAAATTGATAAACTCGAGCATAGCTTAATCTAATAGCATGAGTATGTTTAAAAGTATAAACTATACTATGCGTACCTATTTTTTATGCAAGTATTTATATTCATGTTACTATAAATCGGCAGTAGATGACACTGGGGCACTTCAATTTGTAGCGTTCAACCGATCATCTTGAAAATTTTTTATGTGTAGATATAAGAGAGTAGAACAAATAATAAAAACGCAAGCGGAGCCGCGAACACAGCTTGTTAAAATATATTTAAGCATCTGATACAAATAGTAAGCATGACTATTTGTTTATAGAATATTTTAGATAGGCTGTTCTGCGTGGGCTATTGAAACATGGTTGAGAATAAATTTTCAAACAAATTATATAACATTCAAGTTATTTTTATATTACTAGCTGTGTTTTCGCCTCCGCATGTCTGCTTTATACGGTGAGTATATTTCCTTCGCAATTTTTTTTTATGAATATTTTAATCTGTGAAAGTATTTTGACATTTCTTTTAATATATATTTCGAGTACAAAAGTTCATCAAATCGGTTGAGAATAGTGTAGAATTTAAATTCGTGCCTTTTTTGCGGTTTCTAATAGTACATTATTAACAATTGCTGAAAATGATATATACTTAAAAATTAAATTTTAAAACTTTGTTAAAATCTCATAAGCATAAAATATTTTTTTTTTACGATGTCCAAAACCATTATTTACAATTGTTGTATAATTGAGCGATGATATATACATTCCGTGTATAAACTTTCATAAGACAAAGTAAATTCAGACAATACAAATATACAAAGGTGTGTTTCATGACATACTCGTGAACCAAGTAATCTTGAAAATAAATGATTATCACAAACTTTCTAAATAATTATTTGTACTAATATACCTACAGGTTTAGTAACTTGGAGAGTATATTCTTATTTGTCTAAGCAGTGTATCAAGTGTAGTGAAGGGCTGCGTTGTGTTGTTGTTCTGATGTCTGTTGGTGTGTGCACTTGTGAAGGCCGTGGTTTTGCAGGCCTGGGTAAATGGAGAACCACCTGGAACGCCTAAACCACCCTGCTACGTGCTAGTGTGTCTGGCGGTCAGATGCCAGTACGCCCGACTTCGACGGTGGCGGAACCGTGCACAGCCTGCGTCAGCCCTAGAGGAGGAACTAGCTATAGAGCCACCAAATTAGCGCTCCTAGAGGCCATAGAACAGAGTAAGGCTCTGGCGAGAGAGGAGTACGTTGAGGCACTCAATTGGGATCTGTAGGAGCGCCCGTATCGTTTAATTCGTGACCAGTTGTATCACAGGACCCGCCGGTAACTCAGCTCCTCGGAGAAATATTGGCAGCTCTGTTTCCCTCAGCGTCACAGCACACACCTCCTACGATGACTTCCCCTCAGCCTACAATTGCGCCCAACGCGGCTGACGACTACGACAACGACGCGAGCCCCAAAGTGACCAGGGAAGACACGAGGGTGATGGTGACAACGCCTACGAGCTAAGAACACCGTCCCAGGACTCGAATTCATACTTGCCATGCGCGGGTCCTGGATACGAGGCCTTCGAACCCTAACTATTTAGGATATTCACTGCGTCGCTTCACCAAAGCCGGTTTCCGTGTTTGTGGACAACCGGCCGTTTGGTCCTGCTGAAGATGTTGGGGTGTCCATGGACAGGGCATCCGCATACCGGCCCATTATGTTGCGAGGCAGTCGTGTTTGCAAAAGAGGTGGTGAAGAGGGAATGGACCACCAGATTCCTCTACCGTGGTCGACTGAGCACGCGGTGGCGACGGGATAGGCGATGACATCGGCCGCCGCAGACAGAGCCTGGAGTTAATGGACACGGGCATGTCGGTCGCACCAGCAGTCTAAACTGCATAGGCCCATGTGGCGAAGGCGCAGTGTGCCAATGCAACTCCCACAGTTCGTCAGAGGGAGATCAACACCAACCCTCCATAGAGTTAGAAAATCTCCATTTAAAAAGTGTATGAGACAGAAGTTAATTGTTCAGGTGCTCTTTTATTTGATTACATGTTCGTATTGTAAAGAGAAAATATGACATAAAGTAATGTATATTCATTGTAAAAATATCCACAAGCTGTTTGTTTGTGAATTTGATTCTTAGATATAACCATTTAAATAATTATATTCTGAGGTTTTATTCATAAGAGAATAAAAACGTGGACACGTGTACGAATGAAAATATCTCCTTCTGTATAAAATCTTTTAGCGTAATGTAGTGTATAATGATGTAATGTAATGTACTTTGTAGTACAACTAATATGCTTTTATTTTTTTAAATGTAATTTTATACATTGAATTTCGACTTACAGACGTACTACTGTATTACATATTGACTCATTAACACCATCACCCTGGAGATCCATTGCATGGCCATAGGCCTCTTCTCGAAGCAAGGTATATAATCCCCAGAGCAGGTTACAACGTATTGTCGATTCTGAACTCCGTGAAATCCACAGTTGTATGTTTTCCCACATACGATAGACATATCACGATATACAGGAACATATCTCGAGTTAAGGTTTCCTCACTATGTTTTCATTCATCTTCAGCCGATAGTGATACCAATTTCAATTAGTAAATTTAAGCGATTTTCGAACAATTCGTTGATACATGCCGGGGTTCGAGCCTGCGGTCATCAGATTGAAATTACAACGGTCAAACTGCTCGACCACCACGACTTATATTAATTATTCATTTATTAATTATGAATAGAAGTGGCGCAGAAGTCAGCATAAGCTATCAGGAAAAGTTAGCACTAATCGTCAATCAT
Source organism: Antheraea yamamai (assembly GCA_036509395.1). Lineage (NCBI taxonomy): Eukaryota > Metazoa > Arthropoda > Insecta > Lepidoptera > Saturniidae > Antheraea > Antheraea yamamai. Next base: position 21,081,946 of record AP028424.1, read on the forward strand.
AAAGTGAACCTAAAGCCTGTATACCGTTTTTTTTAATAAAAAAAAATATAGCAATGATAAAACTAATAAAAACAATGACGTTGAATTTAAAGAATAAATAATTAAATAAGTGATAATGTATTCTGCCGATATTCTAGAAACTCGGCTGTTTATTATAATAATGTATATTGTTCTCGTAACAGCCAGGTACACGATCGCCGTGGACGATTCGGTATTATGTAGTGATTTATACACCGGAATACATAATGCTTGGCTATTATAATAACATAATTTAACATTTTATTGAATTTTGATACAGAACGGCGTCTACGTTCTGAGTTTTTTTTCCGTTGCACCTGGCAGGTACTGTATCGTTAACACGCTTGTTAAAAGTTTCTAGTTGCACTCTTTGAAAGCGGAATTCAGAGTTGTTAGATATTCGATAGAGGTGTTAACGCGATATCGTAACTGATCTATACATATAATAAGAATGTAAATCGAACGTGTCGAAACTTATTACATTTTTGTGAAAAAAAATGTCGCAGGTATCTTGGAATAGGTAATAAAATACATTTCAACCATTTTTACAAATGCCTGTCTGTCTGTTTGTATGAACACGCGTCACTGCTAAAGTACTGCATCCACGATAAAATCTCACCAAGAAAATCATAAAGCATATCCTTAAGTAACATTTAGTATTAGTTTCATTAATATCGGTTCACTCTATTAAAAGTTATTGTAGTTTTAGTGACGACGCAACTTAAGTACGAGAGAAAAGTCTATAAACAATGGAATGAATACATTCAGATATGCGGATGGAGTCGCGGACACAGTATACTAGTATTACTTATAAATGCGAAACTGAGTTTGTTTGTTCGCTGGTTACGTTGGTACGTTACGTGGTGTTACGTATATATAAAATTACATAGGATGTCTTTCATCCAGAAATTAGACTATTCCCGTGGAATAGGTCAAATTTACATTAACGTGAGCGAAGTCATGGGAGAAAAGCAGTTCAGAATATTATTTTTCAAGCGCCACAGCTCAGGAGCTCTTTTTATCTAGAAATATTTAAAAAACCAGGTTTAACGTGAATTTTATTATTTCTCTCCATTTTCCTCTGAACTACCCATAACGATAAATTAAATGCGCTTTCGATTTGAGCGGTTGATGTCGAACTGCTGCTGCGCGACCGCAGGACGTTTAGCGCACTGCACACGGCCGGTTATGTTTTTCATAGAAAATGTGTCGAAACGTGAACGAACGAGAGCAGTCCGGTGCACGTCCGTTAGCACGACGGTAACACCGCGAACGTGATGTGCCTGTTTTTTGATTTGCTAGAGAGGAGGACACTTCGAATTTTGCATGTTGTATAATAAAATAAATAACTTTGCCTACTTTCTTACTATGGATGACACAAAAGTAGAAAAAAAAAAACGAAATGCAGGTCCGGCCCGCTGTATGATACTCAAAATATGATGATTATTTTAATATTGTACAGAATAAAAGACTTGGGAAGATATATGTATAAAAAATTAATACAAATTAAAAATACGAATGGAAGGAATTATCCAGGTAATCATTTATTTCTGTAATCAATTTCTTTTTAATAAGACCAGAACCAACAATAACCCTTTCTCGTCTGAATCCATGGCTCGACCGAATGCAAGTATTGGTGGACATCAGTAAAATACAGTCGCACTGCAACCGCATCGTACTCCGAATTAGACGTTTTAGGTCGTACCGCTGTCGTCCGGCTGTCGTACGACACCCGCTTATAAATCGGTGCATCACCCGTACGGCAGCAGTCCGATACAAATCGTCTAACCTGAAAGCGCCCTAAGTAATTGTCATAATTTTTTTCGGATTAAGTACTTTATGTATAATTAGACCACATTAGAATCGGTTATTCATGTAACCTCGGCCGAATTGCTGTTGGCACAGTCAATATCTATCGTTTTTGTTTCCTTGCGATTAATTTCCGTCCTGTAAGATATACTACCTGTGTTTACTACTACTACCCGTATCGCGTCTGTATATCGATGATTCTAATTTAAGCACGATTCCGTTCATCTAGTTCTTGAAAACAATCCTTAATATTAACTTATCAGATGTACTGGATTAGAGTGGCAATATCTTTGTCGACAACTCTGCACTCTGGTAGAAACGGCTCGAAATTGTATCGAATAAACTCAAAAATTGACAAACTAACTTTAATTAACCTTTCCAGCTGACTATTTTATAGTCTCCCAAGATAATATACACTAGGTTGCGCTATACATATCTATATATTAACTAGCGGGCCCGGCAGACGTTGTCCCGCCTTCCTTAAATTCGTAAAAAATCCTTGACAAATTATATACCAAAACGTTCCTCATGAATCACTTTATCCACTAGTGAAAACCGCTTGAAAATCCGTTTAGTAGTTTTTGAGTTTATCGCGAACAGACATACGCGGTAGGGGACTTTGTTTTATACTATGTAATGATACGTGAGGCAAAAACCCCGTACCCCTTTGTAAGCGAATAGCGCGACCGGATGAACGTGAAATTTGGCGTAGTTAAAGTTTACTAGTGGGCGCCCAGTGGTCGACATTCGACCATAGTTCATTGAATTTTTAAAGTTTGAACTTTATTAGGGTTCTTTTATCAAAGGGTATATATATATATATATAACCTCTATAATCAAAGGCTTTCAACATGCCTACTCAGTTATTTGCCACTTTTTTTAAATTATATAAACATTAAAAAAATCGATGTCTAAATGAAAATTGAAATTAATTATAAATTTGAAACAAATAACTTTACGAAAATAAAGAAATTTATCGCAACTCATCACACAATTTTCAATTAATTTTACACGACACCATGGGTGCGTGGTATTTCTGGTTGATGTTGAATTAAATATAGTCTGTACATTATGCGGAATAGTGATATGCCCAGTATCATCATTTGGAAAAGTAATGGATACACAATAGAATCAAATGATGAATCCAATACAAAGATGTTTTTAATACTACCATTAACTTTTGAAAATGAATTCATTTTTGTTCATAATTCATCATCAACTATACTAAATATAATTGTTACATCAAATTGAACTGCATCATTGTAACCGCGTAGTTGTAAGCTCATGACCAAACAAATTTTCTTATTTTGATTTTACAAAGTATTTTCCGCTCATCTTTTATTGAATCATCATTTGAGTACCTACACCACAAAGAAATACTAAACATTAAAATATTGACATTGACTTTGGAAATATTGCTTTACTCTTATGGCAACATGAAGCAAAGTGACATGAAGTGAAAGCAGTCTGTCACCTAACAATTTTGACATTCAATAAAACCAAAGAGAATAATAATTATTTCAGTAGTTCCATAAATTTACTAAAGATAAAGAAAAATATAGAATAAAGATATAGAATAATAATTTATCAATTAATATTAATGTATATTATGAATTTACATATTATATTATTCTAAAATTAACCTACAATTTGACCAGTTGATTTCAAAGAGCATATTGTAAGGCATGCAAAGTCAGTCATGTTAAAAATATTTAAAAGGTAATTGGAACGTAAGAAGGATGAACGATGTTTGAAACATCTTTTTCATTTAATGTGTGTATATGTTGTGTAAAATTCAAGCAGTAGTGTGAGTAATGTATATTTTAACTAATTTAATATGCTTGTAATACATTTTATATAAAAAAATTGCTTTGTGCACTTTTCTGCCATATAAACTTTAACTATGCTAAATTTCAAGTTCATCCGTTCCCGTAATTCGTTTAAAAAGGGGTACAAAGTTTTGGATTAATATGTAAGATATGTACGTATAAATAACGTATTAATATATAATATATGTTATAATATTATTGTTGAATGTAGAATAAAAAAGGGTAATTGGAACGTAAGAGTAAAAAAAATACATACAGTCGAGCATAGCAACCTCCTTCGCAACCTTTTTTGAAGTCCGTTATTGACGGATGTCAAAAAGTATTTTTTATTTACATGTGTGTATATGTTGTGTAAAATTAAAGCAGTAGTGTGAGTAATGCATATTTTAATTAATGTAATGTACTTCTAATGCATTTTACATAAAATAAATAGGTTTCTGCACTTCTCCTCCATATAAACTTTAACTATGCCAAATTTCACGTTCATTCGTTCACGCAATTCACTTAAAAAGGAGTACAAAATTTTGGCTTCACGTATTAATATATATGATGTGGAGGAGAAGTGCACAAAACTATTTATATAAAATGCATTAAAACTCATAAATCAAGTACATTCATAATATACATTAATAATTAATTGATAAATAATTTATCTTTAGTAAATTTATGAAACCAGTGAAGTAATAATTATTCTCTTTGGTCTTATTGAATGTAACAAGGAACTATGGTCGAATTACGACCATTAAACGACCACTAGTTTTAATAATCATCTGAATCTTATATAGTTTTCGTAATTATACTATGTCGAAGATGTTATTAGTCAAATATATTAAACATATTGGTGGTTTAAATAATCCTGTATATTTATATGTAATCTGTATGTAAAAAGTACTTCCGCGTGACGTTCCTCTTCACCAAATGTTTTTGTATAAATACAGTTACCCTGGACAAAAACGTTTTAAACTTTTAGTTTTGCTTTTAGCTTTAGTTTTTTTTAAATAAAACTTTACTTGCGTGAAAGACGACAATATAAGGAGATAGTAATAGCACGTCTTTATGTAGCATTTTTATATAAATCAACAATTATGTTATGGCTGCCACATCACACCACTAATTTTATTACTGAGAGCCGTATATTTGAAAGTCACGTTTTCCATAGATTGAATAGTGTCAGACACAATTGCATTTCGAATTAGGCTTTTCTCATTCCTTAGATATGTAACTGTCGCTCTAATTTATTCCCAAGAATGCTTGATTCTATTTCATTATTTGTTTTTTTTTTTGGGAATACAATTCTCCAATTGCGTATATTTGAATAATGTTTACAAATAGTCAATTTATATTTCACAAATATAGGGAGTTTCGGGCGTAACACTTCCTAGAATTAAACTTCTAACCGTGACAAAACATGTTAAGTGAAAAAAAAACTTATAGAAAATCTATGTGTAGGTCTGAGTGTCAATTATGAACAAGAATGTAACTACGTCAGCGACGCAGTTGTAATGTATTTTGTTCGTTGCATAATATGACTTTATTTGCTAGCACGTGTAACACCACTATAACTCGGCTGCAACCGACTTCAATAAACTGTCTAATAATACATTGCTCGTTCATTTGCACCGTGATAGTGGTTGCATTCATTCGACACCGTTGTAGTGACGCCTGGCGATGTTATTATTTGTTGACTGATGCGCTCGGGGCAGGTTCATGGACAAGGATACGTCACCGCGATGCAAGATCGCCAACGAGAATGCATGTTTTGTCGCGAATTGATATTATGCTCCATATAATTGCTATTTTTGAATTTGAGTAAAATGATCTTCCAAAAATATTTATCTTACACTAGCGACCCGCCCCAGCTTCGCACGGGTGCAATGTAGATACTAATATGGGGCAGTGTGGAGTGATTAATAATATTATTTAAGATATACAATTCCGTAGTACATTCATTTGATCTATCTCGTAAGGTTTAGCCAGCGTTTACGATTTAAGCGCACAAAAATAGGTTTGTTACGACATCACATTACAAATCTTTGAATTTTTCAGCTTTTCTGTAATGTAATAAGTATGTAATATACATATAAACCTTCCTCTAGAATCATTCTATCTATTGCTGAAAACTGTATTCAAATCCGTTGAATAGTTTGAAAGATCTAAGCGAACTGACAGCGGAAGCGACCTCATTTTATACTATGTAATCATTATTATTATTATTTTTATTACACAGTATAAAACAAAGTCACCTACCGCGTCTGTCTGTCTGTCTGTTCGCGATAAACTCAAAAACTATTGAATGGATTTTATTGCGGTTTTCACCAATAAATAGAGTGGTTCATGAGGAAGGTTTTGGTATATAATTTGTCAAGGATTTTTTTATAATCAGGGCAACACGTCTGCCGGGCCCGCTAGTGATTATATATAGAGATTTTTTCCCTATAGTTACATACCTTTTTACCCTATATGGGTTAACGTTTGACCAGTGTCTTAGCTGATGGTGAATGTGGATACGACCGCTAATAGTACCGTGTTAAGCCTTGATATGGTAGCGTTTGATGATTCGCGACAGACTTTAGTAATTCCATTACAACATATTTGCAAAACATTTCCTGGTTATTCTCTGTCAAACATTTATCTAATTTATTTTTAGATCTTTATCCTGAACATGCAAAGAGTTTGTACAAAACGATACCGCCGACTTTTGACGTAAAAAGTCAAAGTTCTTGGCCAGTTGTGATTGTGCACGGTTGGTCATTAAACAGGTACATACAACTATAGTATAAAACAAGGAAATATATCTTCTAATATGAGGCGTCGAACCTAATCTGTGAACACCAGAGCAAGATGTGTAAGGAGATTTGTGTTTTACTCGGCTTTTGCGAGGTCGTAACGCTTGCAAACCGAGCTTGTTTTACTTTACGATGTCTGTTAATTTAAGTGTTGATGCAGAAAATGTGAACTATTTAAGAGCGAACTATTCATTGCCTAAATTACCACCATTTTTTACTGCTCTTACTACGAGTTGGGATGATGCTGGTGATTTTTTTATCGTTTTCATTTTCATAATGATATTATTATATACTTTGGAATTAGCTGTTCAATACACTTATTGTTATTCTTATATTTACTTTTCGTATTCATATTTTATATGATTTTGTTTTCTTTTTTTCTTTCTTATATGTAAGTTCATTGTCATGTGTTATCAAATTATAACAGCGTTGTATTTACAATAATTGGCTAATTGGAATGTTTTTATACTTGTTTTTTTTAACTACTATTAAACACAAAATTACATCGTTCACTAGCGTTGGAATAACCGCCATGACCAGTGAATGTTAGTTCAAAATATAAATCTTACTACTGAGGTCAGCAGCGAATATCATCACATATTATAAACCAAAGTCCTCTGCCACGCCTGTCTGTCTGTTCGTGGTAAACTCAAAAACTATTGAACGGATTTTCATGCAGTTTTCATCAGTAGATGAAGTGATTCACGAGGAAGGCTTAGGTATATAATTTGTCAAGGTTTTTTTTTTATTATCAGGGCCGGGCAACGTCCTTCGGGTCCGCTAGTTAATAAATAAGAAGAGGATAATAAAATCACTTAATAAACATCAATTGAATGCTGTCCAAGAATCAATACCGTTGTAAATAGTTGTTAGTAAGACTGTAACATGTATTTGGATCATTCTTGTCGCTATATATATGTTATGTAAGAACGAGACTTTCGATCGCTACATATGGAACAGGATAAATAAGAAGTCAAAGTACTTTGCATCGGTGCCTAAAGTTTTGAGACTTTTTCCATAAAATCTTCGATTGTGCTGTCTTCAGAATACTACGGAGACGATAACTGGCGAAGATTATTAATATCTAAGGAAGCGAGCATTTTGCCGGCTCGAAACATAAAATGTAAACATTTTTGTTACCTAACATTATAATAAGGTTTTTGGGGTTATTTTATTTATGGGACGGATATTTTTATTTATATCAAATTAATAATGTTGGTAATAAATGTATGTAGAAATAAAGTTTGCAGTTTTTACCGAAAACCAGGTTTTTATTGGTTAAGTCGTACGTTTATATAAATAGAAAATCAACGTGTTTTGAAAGCAGCCCACAAGCCTGCCTTTACGAATATATTTCAATATTCTGTCGGATGATCAGTATCTAAAATTTCCTTTATAAAACTATTCTTTATCTTCCTGACCATTTTTAATGGGTAGACTGTGTTTCCATTGTCGGATCGATTATCGTAAGATTGGCAAGTAATTAAAAAAGTTATTTCATTAGTTTTCTCAAATTTTCCGTAATGTTCTCGATTGAAATTTTTCGCAATAATTAGTGAAGCCGAATCTTTCCACATTAAGTGAGTTGACTTTTTCTGAGGAGGTGAATTCAACAACGCATGTCGGGGCGGAGCTGAGTGACGTTTAGCCGTACTTCGGTGTGGGAGGCACTACGCAGTGGCGCGTAGCACCGACCGACACTTGGCTTGCCAACTTATTGCGTTTTTGCAACTTCAAACATTTCATACATTCACGTATAATTCAGTTTCTGCTCTTGCCCAAAGTGACATTTATATTATATCAATTGTTAATAATAAGATTTTACTTTTGTATCGATTGTCTGAATGTCTTTCGATGAGGTTGTAAACCTCGTAATTGTGTAAGATTAAGGTTCATTGTAAAGTGTTGTGGGGTTCGGTGCTGGTGGTTGTAGTTCGATTCTGTGAGAGGATGCGAACGGGTGTAGGTAACAGTTTAAGGGTGCAGAGCGGCGGCCGCTGCCCACTCAACAGAGCCGGCAGTCGGGTGGCGACGTCTCGCGGAACAGTCGCGTGCGCGCCCCCATACGGTATGGCGCGAGATTACGCGCACGTTCACGACTTCTACTTGCCGCTACATGAATTACAACCTGCGGCACCACTATACCAACACTATGAGTTACCGATGTGAGTTGTGTTATTTGTATTATGTTCGAACACGAATACAAATTCCTAATATTACCCGTTTTCACGTTTTTCTCATTAAAATTAATATAATTTTATTTATTTTCTCATGTACGTAAATTGAAATGGCAAGAAGTTTAAAGAGGCTGAGTTACTTAACAGAAAATGAGGAGCGAGTTTTAAAATTATAGAATTTAAGGGCTTTCTATTTAAAACGTGTTGAATAATTAAATTTATCAAGTGATATAAAAATAATATAATTTTTTAGCAGGTCGTACCGGTGTGGTTCCTTTTAGAACATTATAGAAAGGGCGTTCGTATTCGTAGCTACCAAAAAAAACCGCAAAAACTCGTCTCCTCGCATATCGTTTCTTTTTTATTAATAATTAAATTTAATTTTCAAATCTTTACCATTCTTATCTCATCCAAGACATCGAAAATCGCGAATTGTACAACCTTTATTTTCTAAGATATACATTTTATGACATAATATTATGACATTGACCCTGAACATTTAAATCGGAGCCGATATGTCACAACTCGTCGCGTAACATCTAACTCGAATATATATTATAGAATAATAATAAACGCTCAAACTTACAAAGTATCGATACTTGTTACCGTAATCGAGATATTTCCGAAAGAATAAAATACTTCTAAGCATTACATTAATTTAATCTTACCGAATTTAATCTTGAATAACAATAATTTAATATTTTACGCCACACGTGCATGACGAATGGAACCGATCGTAATTGAAATTTAAGTTACAATAAACATATAATGATTGCGATAGTAACCCACACTGTCTAACTAAATATCAGTGATATAATACTATATACTTTTAATTATTGTGGAAAAACATGTTAAGTAATTAGATAATTAATGTAAAAAAAAAATACGTAGCCGAAGTTGAGTGAAGAAGTTAGTTAGTTCGTAACTTGATATTATTAAAGTGATACATTATCTGTAATAACATTTTTATTAAATACTACTTAGTGCCCACAACCTCGTTCGCGTGACAATGATTTTAGTGTATCATGGAAATTATATTCCAATAGGTGTTTCGTCAGGAATAATTAAAGGCTATCTACTTTTTTAATTACAATTTTATAATTAATACTCAATCCATTAAACTCTTTCTAACAATTTCAAGTAAATTCTCTTCTATTTTATCATTACATAATAATTATTAATCTCTATAGTGTATAAAAGTGTTATGATAAACAATACTTGGAAAAATCCTTTACCTGTCAGTAAATGTTTCGTCAAAATAGATCCACCGGTTTCAGAGATCAACTCGGACATCAAACAATTTAATATATACGCAGAAATATATCTATATTTATTATTTATCTATAAATAGGCAGCGGGGGAAGGGTTAAGAACATTTCCCTCCTCTGCTTCTCAGCCGATGTACTTCATTTTTTTTTGTTTTGTTGTTATTGACGAGCTTTATGGTTGTCAATAAAAAAATTGGAAAAAGTTTTTTTCCTCTATGGTCGAAGTTCGACCACTGGTTTACTAGCACTCGTATATATTCTTGTTTTATGTATCATATTTTAAAATAGCAATATCTTTCTTTTAAACAATTAAATATATTTCGGTGTAATTCGGTTCTCAGTTATGAAGTTTAAACATGATCTTATTCGACCAATCACAGTATCTGCCTCGGTTGTTTCCATTATAGTGTAAAATCGATATTCTTCGTATTTAGTTATTAAACGTTATAATTATAGCACTTTTATAATATTATAACGCATAAATTATTTTTTAAATTCATGTTATAATATTTGTTATCTTTATATATAAACTAGCGGGCCCGACAGACGTTGTCCCGCCTTGATTATAAAAAAAATCCTTGACAAATTATATACTAAATAAAACCTTCCCCGTGAATCACTTTATCGACTGGTGAAAACAGCATGAAAATCCGTTCTGTAGTTTTTGAGTTTATCGCGAACAGACAGACAGGCAGACGCGGTAGTGTACTTTGTTTTATACTATGTAATAAACAATAATGTAATGATTTCTTGTGTACGTGTGTATGTCATTGAACTCCTAAACGACTAGACCGATTTTGATGAAATTTTGTGTGCGTGTTCGAGTGGATCCCAGAGTGGTTTAGATTCAATTGGACCCGGTAGGTGGCGCTGCGGTTGAATTATAGATATTTTTTATTATCAAGGCAGGACAACGTCCTCCGGGACCGTCAGTATTACATAAACCTCTGACAACTTTAGAACACCACATTTGTATAGCAGAAACGAGAAAAGGCAAACCAGTATTCTGAATATATTTAAGTACTGTAATATATTTTTATTTTTAATTATACGAGGCAATACTAAAACTTAATGTTGGTAATAATAACTACAAAAATACTACTGGTAAAATAATACTTAAAAATTTCAACTTGAACAGCTTTTGGGGTTCACTTATGAGCGAAGGCGTTAACGTTTGTTTTGTTTCAGTAAGCTAAGTTTTTATTTTAATAACTTTTTCGCTTATCTCTGAATAAACAGTTCAACATCTTTTGATTTTCACAATGGTTGAAAATGTGATGAAACGAAAACACCTGTGTTGCATTCTGTGAACTCCTCCGCTCGACATTTGTGATACGTGCGATCTGACCAATTGTATCGCTCGTGGAGCGCTTTCGTTTTCATTAAACACGAATTGAAAGCGATTGAACCTACGATATTTATTAAAGTGGATGTTGAAGCACCATCAGATGAAATCAATGTCGCGTCAGTCGTTATCAATTGCATCGATACGATCACGTATAAATAGACGTAGAATTTTGTCGTTTTACATTCCAATATCATAGCGCACGTTTAAATCTACAGGATTACTTAATTTTTTTATTAAATTATTAGTTATCGTTAACATAATTAAATGATATTTAAAAACGAATTTAATATTGTTGTGGATATAACGATGGAAAAGTGGACTCGTCTACGAGTTCAGTATAGAGTTTATTTTGTAATAATACTATTATTTATTGTATGTTGGGTATTTTGATTTAATTGGAATTGAATTATTCGGTAAATACATTATATCTGATGATACTGAGCGATTCACGATCTATCGGCATTCCTCCCTGGCATACTGTCCTACAAGTTTCTAGACAACTTTCTTTAGCGTTTTCAGTTTCTAGCATTTGACCAAAATTACCTAATATTAAATGATGATATTATGAGGATTAGGTCTGAAGTGCAGCTGCCGTAACACACTTATAGGTTACTTATAGGCTTGGCGACATATTTTCAATTTGAGGGTCGTAGCAAGTCAGGCAGGCATTAGAGATAGCTCTACCAACATGCTATAGTGTCGTCATGATGTTTATTAGCTTTTTAAAAGTTGATACGATATATTTTCACCTGGCTGGGTGTAATAGCTAAATGGATAGCATAAAAACCGTCTCGGATAGGACAACTTTCATGAAGATCTGTTAAAAGTGTTTATCGATTTCACGCGGTCATCTGTTACAATTTTTATGATTTCAGCCTATAGATATATGGTCAATAGAATAGACAATATATGTATTACGTCTGTTTCGTTGGACTCGTTGGAATAAACTTAGAGCTTATCTAGCATAAATACATTTGTATGTGCGTACCTATTATTCGCTATAGGCGCATATATTGTTAGCGTATGCTTGTATAGCTATCACAAGGACATCAAGGGCACGTTCTAGTAACGGAATGACCGTTCCTGGTCAACACTTGACTAATCGTTATTGATAAACGAATACAATAATTTGCGGAGATGTTCTGTACATTTTCTTGTTAATTCACTTTATTACTTCCATCTAGAACAGATAAAAATATAAATATAGATAAAAAAAAATACGATCACAACAAATAAAAGCCTTAAATGTCAAGTATGGTTCTAAATACTTACTGATGGATTCCATCACATCTGCTATAAACGATTATATCGAAGATCGATATATTCGATAAAATGCCTGCAGATACAGATAGCTGAGGCCAGTTGCCAAATAGATTAACGCTACTTGCAGTTTAACCTTTGCAGGTATGGCTTCTTTCAGAATTGTGTCTGCTTTTTGAACAAATGGAATTATGTTCTCCATCAATATGTGACAAAACCTTGGACATTCGTTCTCAAAAATGCCGTAAATTAGCCGTGTCTACAGTTGATTTAGAAAAATATTTATTTGTTAAAGGCCGATCTCTTTAGAATACATTTTCTTGTCCAAATACTACCACCGTCTTTGTCTATTGTGTCCCATATATTTTTAATCATTTATTACTGATACTTGAAAATTTGTCTGAAATCCTTATTTCTGCGATTATTTTAATTCGTCACGACACTAACACTAAAGTGAGTCGTTAGCAAAATTACAATCTAAACATTTTTTCGTTCATCTATCGTGACCCAGTATCATTCTATTGTCTAGCCACTGTGCTGTACACATCAAGGCATGACCGATTTGTCACATAGGTGCGGATTTTTTTCATTTCATTTTGTAGCTTAAAGCATATATAGATATTATATCAATGCTTAGACACGTCGATGATACTGTAGATACGTTGTCGTAAACTTATATATAAGTGTTATATTGAAATATTCTGTGTATTTATTTTTTAATCATTACATAGTATAAAACAAAGTCCCCTACCACGTCTGTCTGTCTGTTCGCGATAAACTCAAAAACTACTGAACGGATTTTCATGCGGTTTTCGCTAGTGGATAAAGTGATTCATGAGGAAGGTTTTGTCACATCGCAACATATATTATACTCCGCAACGCTTTTACACCTCATTAAAATATATATTGTGAACGCTTTGAGTTATTATATGGTGTCCGCACTGGAAGAATCAAAATAGCATTTATTGACGCCGACCGCTTGAGGAGTTTGGAGAACAACTCGCAGACATCGCATATTTCGCCTGGGACGCCGCTTTTCCGTACGAGGTCAGTCCACACTTTTATTTGGGGTTCTTGCTATTTTATTTATTTATAGGCAAGGCCACTACCAACCGCTCCCACGCTTCTTATTTATTTATTACTGCATATCCTGGTGGGGCCTATTTACACGGTCCCATCAGCCCCGTCAACTTGTATTATTTTCTTTTATTTATATGTCTATTTGATTAAACAACGTAGATCCCATAACAGTTGTAAGGATTTCATATACATTTTCTTATAATTACAATATAACCGGATGTTAACACTTATTTTCTCACTTATTAGAAAAAAAAATATTTAAAAACAAGGCCAATTAAAATCGCCAATTACACCTTTTTGTCGAAACTCTTTTCTCTGTCGGATTATTCGACATCGGGACGGAAACATTACTAATTGCAAGGATGTTTACTGAACAGGATAACATTGTACAATATTTTTGGAAAAAACAATAAATAGAATGAGCTAGATTTTAGCAAATAGTGAAATCAAGAAACACCATATTTGTCTACGAATATTTGATTACAATAAAAACAAATTTAGGATCTTATAATGTGTCTGAGCAATTACAATGAAGTGTTAATAGATAAGAGCAATATATTTTTGAATGTTCGAGGTTCTACGGCAATAATACAACTATACCCGAGATGTGTTGTTCCGGTTTGCAATTTATTCTCTATCCGAGTGAGCGGCAAAATTAATGCAATAGCCAAAATTCGAAATTCTTTCTAAAATATAATTCAGTAGAACCTCGGTAAAGTAAAAACATCTATAATTTATAAAAATAATCTGCTCCCTTCCCCTCAGAGCCCAAAACCTGTATTACTTAAAATACACACCCTTTATAACATAAACTAATAATTTCTGTAGTAGCCCTCAGTTACTTATAGAAATGTTTCGGCGAGCTCTATACATAGATCTATACATAACGATAAAAAAAGCTCTATTGGTGACCGCCAATGGTTATTTTGTCTCTCGGTGGTTGAGATTGTTTTTGGATTGTACTACGCTTACCATCAGACATAGTGCAGTCACTTTGTCGTGCTACAATTACAAAAAAAGCTACCACCACGGATAGAATATTTAATAAGACTCATAAATCCTGTGTATCAAAATTCATCCAAATCCATCTAGCCATTTTGGCTTAACTGTGTCTCAAATAAATAATGAATAAATAATATTTACCTCTGCCGCTAAATATATATCATCTGGGGCCTTAATTGAAAATTGCTTTATGTTTTCTTTAGTAAAAAATTTCGATTTTTTGCTTTTGAATCCGGTCGATTATCGTTCAAGAAAAGTAGTTAAATTTCTTAAATTTTCATGTTGATGCATTTTTAACATGTACATTTCAGTAATAAATAAAATAAAATAAATTGCCCATAATGTAGATACCTTTTTAGTTTTAGCAATCTCATTAAAATACGCCAAAAATACAGTTTCGGAGAAAATGTTCTCTTTTTTCTCGTTTTTCTAACTCATAAAATTTTCATAGACTGTCATGTATTTTTCTTTTGACTTTGTTGGAAGCAGGTTTTCCATTGTCAATTTGACTTCTGATCTTAAATTTGGTGGAGTACAATATATCTCCATTTGACTCTCTGAACCGTTGGGACTCATTTTAATTATGAAATTTATATTTATCAAGTATCGAATTAACAAATCAAGACGAATTTTCAGCTTCGCCGCCAATTTTCTATTTATCATCTGTGCCGAAAGGCAAACGGATCTATGGCTATACAGGCACGTGAACGCAATTTGTACTAAGCAAAAAGACTTTCTTTGGTATGCCTACAATGATAAAAAAGATTCAATCAAAAAGTATTTAATAACCCGAGCACGCTGTTTCATACAACATTGCTGGAACGTTGCAATGTTCCGAATTCAAAAAACGCTCCTGCAATGGATTTGATTTTTCTTTGCCCGTAAATTCGATACTTCGCGTCTTCTTTTTTAGAAAATAACTAACTGACCCGGCGAACTTCGTTCCGCTTAACAGTCAATTAATGAGCACATTTAGGACATTAAAATAAATACAAAATTATTAAGTTTTTATTAGGGTAATAAAAATAAATTGAAAAAAATCAAGTATTTTAATGACGTGCCATTAAGACATTTTTGTGCGCAGGTTGCACTCCTCTGTGAGGCACTTTGTGATATGTCTACATTTTTCGTTCTGTTATCAAATGCAAGAACAAATAAAGCAGGTGGTTTTCTGACCCGTGAACATGCCACGCAAAATGACCATGAGAAAAACATGTATTTTCTAGATTCAGACACCAAACTTCAAGGATTGGCCTTGTGATCTGTTAATGGTCATGGCGAATGCAAGACAAATCGGAAATTGAAGTCGCTTAAACTCAAACGGCATATCGGTTGGGATCATCGGAATCCTCGGAATGAGAACTTACTCTCCTTTTAATTTTAATATCGATGCGTAAATAAGATTCATCATCAGTTTACTTAAATTATCACCAAACTTGTTCCGTTGTATAGTTTTGGTTGGTTTATGTTTTGAAGTATGATTATTACTGAGCCAACCTTTAGACGTAAATTGCGCGGTGGTAAGCCAGACACATCCAAGGAGTGTAAAAATTCAATTGTATAGTTGGTGGCTTCATCTTCGTTTGTTACACAGTAAATACATTTGAATGAATGCAAGGTATCAATTTCGTTATGAATTATATAGTTTAAGTCATCCACATCTTTATTCTTAGCCGCCAAAATTGGTCGAGCTCTCATTACTTTTGTGGTTAGCAATGATTTTTGGGAATAATTTGTTGATCAGTTCGCCTTTCGATGAGACAAAATTACAAAAATTCTGAGGAAATTAAATCCATTACCTTGATTCGCCGACAGATACTCGACTCTTACCGATAGACAGTAATTCGTCGGAGAAATCTTCAGCAGATGTACCGTTCAGCAATGCAACCCGCATGTTTGTTGTCAGCTGAAGTTTCTTCACATAGCGTCATACATTTGATGATTTGAGGCAGGCGTTTATTTCATCGGCAGCAATTGATCTTGGAATCACTGGTAGTGGTTGGCGGAAATCGCCGAACAGTAAAATCATTGTGCCTCCTTAACACCTCGAGTCATCGCGTAGACCTTTTTATGTTCGGTTAAGTGCTTCGAATGCGCGATTATGCACCATTCGTCCCAGATGATTATTTTCGATGCTATTAAAACTTTGTGGCCATTGCGGAGTGTTTTGTATATTCCATGTTAGCTTTTCAATAGTTTGAAGATTTAACGGCAAGTTTAATGCTAAATAAGCCATACGGCATTCTTTTAAGGATGTGGCTGCTATTCCAGAAGGAGCAACTGCAACCACAATGTTGGATCTTGCACGAACAGTGGTTAAATTTACTGACATGAGGAATGTTTTAGCAGTTCCACCAAGGGCATCCAGGAAAAATAAACCACCATTTCCATCATCAATTGCCTTCTCTAATGTATTATACACTTCCTTCTGTTGGGAATTCAACAGAGGTATATTCGTTTGAACTAATAAGTCGAAGTCATGTTGATCATACTCACTTCCCGTTACGATTCTCTATTAATCGCTGGCATTCCTAATTTAACTAATCTTCCATCAAGAGCAAAGCCAGGTTATTAATGATAATATGGGTACAAAAAGATTTATTATAATAATACTCGTAGAAACTCGTACAAAATGAACACATTGACCGGTCAACTTCAATTTCACCGATTACAATAGTGTCAGTAGAAATCAAACGGGAAAGATTGTAACAAAAGAATGTGTGTATATTTTTATTATACACTGGGGCTGAATTACGCTTTCGAATATTATAACCGTGTGTCCAGAATAACGTTCGTCAGTCAAATGAATAACATATACATTTTGTCTACTATTAAATTGACCGCCTTATGATTTTATCGTAGCAAAATCCAGCGCGCAAAGAATTGCGCGTGAAACTACTCTAATGTTTTGACTTGTGTTTTTTTAGTGATATTTTTTAATTGATGAATATCATATTTTAATACTTATTATCCTATTCCGGGCGAAGACGATCCCAAAAACTCAAAATTCGTAAAGATTAATCCAGCCGTTCTTGAGTTATAAGTGGTGTAACTAACACGACTTTGTTTTATATATATAGATGACAATATTTCCATGCATGTTTGAGAAAAGTTTTATTATTATGTACAACGTTATATTTACCACTTCTTCTGGCACATTCGGGTACAAATAGGAACTGTATATTGAAACATTAATCACTCTTCACATAAACCCTTGATAAATTAAAAACTCTATAACTTAGAATATTTTGTGTTACCCTTGGTTTTTAACTTAACGAGGTTCTACTGTACTTTCTATTTCATTTAACACAAGCTTTGCCCGCGACTCAGTCCGCGTGGAACGTAATGTAAAAAAACAGCGACTCATAAAATCATCTGAATATTATTAAGTCCATGTACTTATCTACTTTTCTCTCGTATTTAAGTCGCGTCGTCATTAAAATGACAATAAATTTTGATAGAGTGAACTGATTTTAACGAAACCAAGACTAAATAATACTCGAGGATATGCTTTGTGATTTTCTTGAGATTTTATCGTGAGATCGGTACTTTAGCAGTGGTGCGTGTTCAAAAAAACATACATTCTATAAATGATTGAAATGTATTTTATTATTTATTCCAAGACACCGGCAACAATTTTTTTCACATAAATGTAAAAAAGTAGAGCCACGTTAGAATTACATTCTTATTAATATGTATTGATAAAATGTTTGGTTAATTTTATAATGTATTTTTTTTTAATACTTAAAATGATATATAAAAGCAATAAAATTATTTACGGCTTTAAATGCTCGCGCGCCGTAGTTAAAACACATTTAGCCCTGTGGTTAGGGTTACTTTAGGTTGTTTGTCAGGAACCTCCACGTGGTGCATCCCGGGCAACGTCGACCGCTTCTCGGTCGGCGGCTGATACCTGACTCGACCTTGGCATGCCTCATGGACTTTGCATCCTCTTCATTTGTTGACCTTGGTATTGTTACTGGACGCCGATACTATCAATGATGAAAGCAAGGTTTAAAAAAGTAATACCCCAGGAGGGTACCGGCTCCCCAGGAGCCGGAGAATCCCTTCCCGAGCTCTCGGGCTCGGGCAACCCCACCGTGTCTGGGGGGGGGGGGGGGGGGGGGGGGGGGCAAAATTTTGCTTCGACCCACAACAGCCAGATTAAGAGCAAGAACACGGACAACCGATCGCTCCAAGAAAACGACGACTTGCCACTATGGCCACCCATACACGGACTACCGAACAGCCCCAGGCTTCCGAACAGCCTCAGGCTTCCGAACAGCCTCAAGCTTCCGAACAGCGTCAGGCTTTGGAACAGCCTCAGGCTTCGCCTGAGAAGCCCCAGGAAATGCCTTCTAACGCTAGTGCACCTCATATGGTCAAGGCTAGGGAAGGCAGTAATGACTCACAAACCGGTACAACGAGGGAGCACTCACCGTCGGACTCAGAGCCAGAAGTTGGTGTGACCGGGCAATGTACCTCAGTCCCTGAAAAAGGCTGCTTTCCGACGACCGGCGAGTACGTAGCGATGGCAGAAGGTAAATGGAACTTCCTCCGCCTAAAGAAAGAAGAGCAGCTTCTTATTGCGGGGGAAGAGATAAAGCAGATGGCATCGCGGGCACGGACTGAGCGTGCCGCAAGAAAGGTCGCCGCTTCAGCCAATACGGGTGAGCAGCCCACCGTCGACCTGCGGACAAGAGCTCTTGGCGACGTGGAAGTTATTCTTTACGTCGCCAGGAAATCTGGACATCTGCAGGGCATCTGCATAAAGGCGCTTAACGAAGCTGCCGCGTCCATCAAGGACGTAGTAAGCTGTGCAGCCGGACTGTGTGTGAGGAAGTGGAGAAGCTTCAAGCAGCCTATACGAGGTTGGAGGAAGCCAATGCCAAACAGGTTGCAGAGTTAGCAGAGCTCTGCAAGCAAATGGCGGTGCTATCCATCTCTCGGGCTCCAACACCAGCGGTCAGCGTTGCTTCTTCCGAGGCTAAACTAAGAGCCGGAGATGAAGTCTCACTTCTTCCACTCTCACAAAGACCGTCGAGGCAGCGTCGAAAACCGGGGCCTCGGGACGAAGATTCACCTTCAAACTTTGATAAAAATTTTGAGGAGGTGGCGCGCTCACTATCGTTTCAGCTTGGCAATATCTTAAGCGCGCGCTTCGAGGCTCTGGAAAGAAGGCTTCCTCCTGAAAAGCGTGCGCGTCTGCCACTGGTTGCCGACTAAAGGACTGTAGAAAAGACAGCGGTTAGACCTGCAGCTTTAACAGCAGGGCAGTCTTCGGAGCATCCCGCACCTCAGAGGAATAAACGAAAGGCGAAGAAGACGGCCAAACCAGACGAGTCTGTACCTGCCACTGCCAAGAAACTGACACTATAATCCACAGAGGGTGAATGGAAGCTTGTTGGTAAAAATGGCAGGCTCAAGAAGCCGAACATAAGTCCCAAAAGGCCGGTGTCCATAAAGGAAAGTGCCTCGAAACTTCGACCACCTAAAACAACTGCAGTGGCTATTACACTGCAGCCCCAGGCACAGGAGAGCGGACTCTCCTATTTGGAAGTGCTGAAGCGCATAAAGTCGTAGGTCAGCATGACGGAGCTTGGCATAGCTGGCGTTAAATGGCGCAAAGCAGCCACGGGAGGCTACATATTTGAGGTTCCCGGCGCCACTAGCGTCGGCAAAGCGGATGCTCTGGCCGCTAAAGTCAGGGAGGCTGTCCCAGAGGGAGTGAAAGTGTCCAGGCCCATGCGCACCGCTAACGTGCGTATTTCGGGCCTGGACGAGTCAGTAACGCCCCAGGAAGTTGTGGCGGCGGTCGCCGTAGCTGCTGAGTGTCCACCGGACCACATTAAGACGAACGGTATCCGCCCCGGTTCCAGGGGGCTATGGACGTCGGTAGTCACGTGCCAGGTGGCAGCAGCCAAGAAACTAGGCGACGGACGAAGGGTCCTTATTGGGTGGGTTTCGGCGCAGGTGAAAGTCCTGCCGCCCCGGCCCCTAAGGTGCTTTCGCTGCCTCCAGGATGGTCATCTGGGGGTGAAATGCACCGCCAGTGTTGACTGCAGCAAACTCTGCTTTCAATGCAATTTCAACCGGGGCACAAGGCCGGCGGATGCAGCGCGGAAATGCACTGTGCGGTCTGCGCAGCTGCAGGTAAAGCCGCCGGGCACCGAATGGGTAGCAGGGCTTGTGCCAAGACTGCGAACCCACCCAAAAAGCAGGCCAGAAGGAAGAGGGTGAGAAGGGGTAAGGATCCCTCACAACCCTCCCCGTCGTAGACTGTTCAAGGAGCCGGGACGACACAGGCGGTGGAAATGGAGTGCCCATAAATATGGCGTTCCGTTTCCTCCAAGGTAACCTAAACCAGGCGGGATAAAATACGGCTCAGCCATCACGGTGATGCGGATCGACCACTGTGCCATGCTCTGGGATAGAAGATCCTGGGCCCTGGCACAGTGGTCGATCCGCATCACCGTGATGGCTGAGCCGTATTTTATCCCGCCTGGGGATAACTGGGTGGGAGACGTTAACGGCTCGGTAGCCTTAGTGTCCCAGACTGTCGATGGCTGTCCGCCCTTCGCTAACATCTTGAAGGGGCGGGGGTATGCAGGGTTACTTGTTACGCTGACGACACACTATTGTTAGCTCGGGGGAAGACGCACCGCGCGGCCGCGGTCCTTGCTACGGCAGGAGTCGCACAAGTCGTCGATAGGATCCGGCGTCTGGGATTAGAGGTGGCGCTGCACAAAACCGAGGCCCTGTTTTTCCACGGGCCTCGGAATGCGCCGCCTAGAGGATCCCAGATTCACGTGGGAGGCGAGTCCATCGGTATCGGGTCGAGTATGAGATATCTCGGTCTCCTCCTCGATAGCCGGTGGACGTTCGAGGGACACTTCCGGCAGCTGGCTCCCCGTTTAATGGGCACAGCGGGCGCGCTTGCCCGCTTACTGCCCAATCTGCGGGGGCCCAATTCCATCTGCCGGAAGTTGTACATAGGGATCGTGCGGTCAATGGCCCTGTATGGGGCCCCGCGTGGGCGAACGGCCTGACGGGCACCAGCATCGCCCACCTGCGCAAATCGCATAGGGCGATGGCCGTCAGAGCCATACGCGAATACCGCACGATCTCCTACGAGGCGGCCTCCTTATTGGCCGGATCCCCACCTGGAAGCGAGAGCCCACGCGTCTCTTTACCATATACGCGTGGAGGCGCTGGAGCGAGGACGACGACTGGCGCCCCGGGAAATCGAGGCGCTGAGGTCACAGCTCTGCCAGGTCCTAGTGATCGACGAATGGCACCGACGACTTGAGCGGCCGAGCTCAGGCGTGGCAACTATTGAAGCTGTTCGTCCGCTCATGGCCGAATGGCTCACTAGGCGGAGTGGCACCCTAAGCTTCCGGCTGACACAGGTGCTGTCGGGGCACGGTTGCTTCGGGAGCTACCTGTGTCGTATAGGTCGGGAGCCAGCGGCAGGGTACCATCATTGTGATTGCGCGACGGACAACGTGCAGCACACATTAGCAGTTTGTCCCGCCTGGGACGTGCCACGCCGCGAGCTCGTCGCGGCCATAGGCCCGGATCTCTCGCTCTCGACTGCCGTCTGTAAGATGGTTGAGAGCGAGACCGGGTGGAACTCCGTCGCTTCATACTGCGAGGCAGTTATGCTCTCTAAGGAGGCGGCGGAGAGGGAGAGGGAGCAGACCACCAGGCTCAACTCCCGCGGCCGACGAACACGGCGGCGACGGGTCGGAGACGATCTAATGCCGCCGTAAAGGGCCTGCGGGCGACGTGACGCGGACACGTCCGTCGCCCTGCACTATAGCAGGCCCACGTAGTGGAGACGCATTATGCCGTGCGACTCCTACAGTTCGTCGGGGGGGTTTAACACCCGCCCCTCCCTGAGGGGTCTACTATCTTGACCCGCTCAGGCCGCAGAAGGGGCCCCTTATGAGGAGTCAGCACCTTCCGGTTGAGCAGACGCAGTGCCGTAGGCAGTTCCTGCTCCCCGGCCAAATAGGTGTAAGGAGGCACCATGGGGTTTTAGTCCGTGCAAGTCCGTAGGGATATCCCCATGTAAAAAAAAAAAGGTTGCATGGTTCGGTTAACGTTATGCAGACTGTACCAGTTTTATTTCGTCTAGCTTTTTAATATTATTAATATCTACACACCTCGATAACTGTCTAAAGTTGCTGCTAATCTATTTTCTATTTCGGAGGGTTCGCTAAAGAGGTTCACCTTTACTCTTTTACCTTTTTCTTCAATTCTGAATATAATTTGTGGAGATTTAGATTACTTGTATTTGCATATTTTCGACACGTAAGAAAAAAGCGTTATGAACATAACGTGTCCATGCGGCTCTCTCTCTCTTTTTGTGTGTAATGTGTATAGGTGTATATATTTTAAAGTTATACTTCTTTTGGCGCGTTAGGGAAAAATGATGGGACTAAATTTTTACGATGCGCGTGCACACCGTCACGAAAAACCGACACCATGAAGTTAGCTATAGTCAACAATTTGTTTCTTTGTATTTCTTTGTATTAAAACTTTCAATGTATTAAATACCTTTTTTCTATTGTTAGTGTCGTTTTTTCTACAAACGTAGAATAAGGCGAAAGATAAAATGTTTTAAAAGATTTTTATCTTGTTACGCCAAAGAAGTATAACTTCTAACGCGTGTACATAAGCACACACACACTTTTATTTTCTTACGTGACGATTTCTACCACTCAGCTTGCACCGCAAGCCGCGTCAAGGAATTTCGTTCGAAAATACTAAACCTTATGAAGCGTAAACATATACGTCTTCTGAGAGAAGTTTTCCAATATTCAATACACTTAATATTCAGAAATTTAAATGACATTTCGTTGGCTTTCCTTCACAGTTCCCGAGATGTAGGAAATTCGCATCTGGAGAAATCAATGGTAAACGTGGAAGGGTGTTTTAGTTAATTAGTTTAGACTTAGTAATAACTTACAGTCGATATATATGACTCACGAAGGCTTCGTGGTCGCTCACGTGTGTTTACAAACTCGATCGAAGGTTGTATACGGATACGGACTAATCGCACTATTACTTGTATATTGAAACAATATAAAGTACAAAACTAAATATTATACAGTTTTTTTTTTAATTTAGACACAGAAAAGCATTTATGAAAGTCAACAATAACATTAGTTATTCACACAGAATGAATGTAGGTGTGTTTGAGAATGATGGCTTTCAACAAGTTGGGAAATAGTAACATAATATCCATTTTGATATAATTTAATTATCTATTATGTTGAATAATAATGGGAACAAATATTAATAAACTCGTGTGGAGCCGAGGGGTACAGCTAATAAATATATGAAGAGCGAAATACATGAGTCCTGTAATTGAAGTTATACTTCTTTTGGCGCGTTAGGGAAAAATGATGAGAGTAAATTTTTACGATGCGCCCGCACACCGTCACGAAAAACCGACACCCTGAAGTTATTTATTACTATGCGCGCGCACACCGTCACGAAAAACCGACACTCTGAAGTAATTACATTGCGCGCGCACACCGTCACGAGAAACCGACACCCTGAAGTTATTACGATGCGCGCGCACACCGTCACGAAAAACCGACACCCTGAAGTTAGCTATAGTCAACATTTTGTTACTTTATATTTGTTGTTTGTATTTCTTTGTATTAAAACTTTCAATGTATTAAATACCTTTTTTCTATTGTTAGTGTCGTTTTTTCTACAAACGTAGAATAAGGCGAAAGATAATTTTTTTTTAAACATTTTTATCTTGTTACGCCAAAGAAGTATAACTTCTAACGCGTGTACATAAGTACACATACACTTTTTTTTTACTGCATACTATGTAGTGTGCAGTTTTTTTGTTGTTAGTTTGAAAATATTTTTCAAGCCCCTGATAATTATGGTTAATTAGGATGTCCAGTGAGGTTGTTATTATTTCAATTATTTGTTATTTTTACAACCATCGAGAAAGTTATTATTGTGATTGATTTAACGTTATACTGCAATAGATAAGTCGTTATATTTCAAAATAAGCTAAATTAAATTTTAACCGTTCCTAATATTGTACGTTATTTATCGAGATCTTAAAATGTTATACATGTGAAGTATGAAGATAATAAAAAATCTAAATACCTTATGTACGGTAAAATGTGAACTTCGTTAATGTGAACGATTAATGGAGCGATGAACAAAACAATATGGACGATTAAAATTGAATTTAGTTCATTTTGAAATGTAAAGACTTTTACTTTTTACAAAAGATATTTGTAGGCGATAATGCAGGCCACCTGTATCGCGTTACGCACTAACCTATACCTGGTCGGGTCCTGATTACGAGTTCTGTTTTGAAAACCCACTCACACTGATTATCGGTTAACTCTCTTACTAAGTCGACTTACGTTTTATGCAAAATTAATGTTACTTTTTCATAATACTTACTAATATTATACACTAGGTTTTGATGATCAGTTGTGTTAAGGTGACTGGGTAACAAACAGACAGAAAAAGAAACAGTCACATCTTCGCATCTATAATATTATTTAGGATGCGAATGTGAGTTTGTTTACCTTGTGGGGTCGTGTGTGTCTGTTTATATATTTTATAAGATGTAATTGTATTGTATAACATATTACTGTAACCTCGTGAAATTTAACTACTCAACTGATGAAATTTCGCATAGACATTATCAGGGATCCAAAAAAGGAGATAGGATATATTTTATTCAAAAAAGGTACAGTTCCCGAGCCAAGCGAGCCATGACGCGAGCAAACGCAAGTAATCTATATACCTATAGAAATAGGCAGTGCTAAGAACATCTCCCCCTGTTTCTCAGCCGACTTCATTTTTTTTTATTTTGTAGCTATTGACAAGTTTTAGTGTTATGAATTAAAAAAATAGAAAAGTTATTTCCTGTGTGCGCGTAGTTCGACCACTGTATGAGCACTCGTATGAATAGAACTGAAGTGTCTTTTATTTATCGGGTTCAATTTTCGAAACAAATGAACCGATTTTGATTAAATTTATGCTGAAACGGTAAAAGACTTTCTAGAATATTATCTATGTTACATGTTATCTATGTTAATGATTCAATTTAACAGATGTAACTTAAAATCGGTTAATGGATGGTTAAAGTTAATCCAGTTAAACACGTAATATAAAAACAATTTTCATTAAATCTAGTATTTAGATATAGAGTTGTAAAAAAAAACATTTACGATAAATAAACAGAGACGATGTAAATCGTCGTAAAGAAAAAGGAAAGTTCCAAAAATATTTATGGCTGTAAAAATTTCACATTTATAATGAATACTTTCATTGTATGCTCGAAGACCGGCTTCCTGAGGTGAGAACGGTGTTGAAATTCTTAAGTAAAACTGGACTGCTAGTTTCAAAATGGCGTCGAGAAAAATAATGCAAATGAATGTGATAATATTATTCTTCCCAAACTTTTTCGTCTCTTAGAGCACTTGCCATGGTTTTCGGTTATGTGTAGAACACACGCTTACCTAATATTGAATTTTTTAGCAATTCCTCAATCGTCATTACATTACATAGTATAAAACAAAGTCCCCTACCGCGTCTGTCTGTCTGTCTGTTCGCGATAAACTCAAAAACTACTGAACGGATTTTCATGCGGTTTTCACCAGTGGATAAAGTGATTCATCCACATTTGGTTTATAATTTATCAAGGATTTTTTTTATATTCAGGGCAGGACAGCGTCTACCGGGCCCGCTAGTTTTAAATGTGTTTTGAGAAAGTCTTATCATTTATGTAAATAGATATGTGATCATATTATAAAGAATCATTATTTAAGTATACAATATCACTACATATTATAAAACAAAGTACTCTGTCACGTCTGTCTGTCTGTTTGCGATGAACTCAAAAACTATTACACGGATTTTAATGCGGTTTTCACCACTAGATACAGTGACTCATGAGGCTTAGGTATATAATTTGTCAAGTTGTTTTTTATTATCAGGGTGGGACAACGTCCGCCGGGCCCGCTAATATGTATATGTAATGTTTTATTCATCGAAAGCTAAAATTAAACCCACGACCTGTTTAAATGAGATCATTATTGTTGACCCTTATTTGTATTTCATGGACCCCCAAATTTTGTTTCACTAACATTGTAACCGCTTTCATAGTTGTCATAGACCTTTGGGGTTCGATATATACCACTTTGGAAACTAGAGCTCTAGACAATTGAAGCGTTAAAAAAGTATGATGTAGGAAAAATATATTTGGTTTATTTTTAATACCACAATCAAAATCAGAGTTGAAGCCGTAGACTTTTTTAGTGAAAGCCCCTGAATTTATTTCGTTATAACAAAGTTATAACCTTGAAGTGATTTCATTTTCGTAATCTGTTTTCTACTTTTTCTAGTCACGTGTTTATTATATTCTTTAACTCGAATTATTTATTATATACAATATAATATTAAATATTTGATACAATGCCACGTAAAATTCTTTTTAATTTTTAAATTTCTTCATCAATACCGAGTTATTAGTTTACGATATAAGTAACTTTTCCAGTCAATTTCATATTTTTCTATTATATGTTATGACGTGTATATAATATTTTATGTTATTTTTAAAATGTGGTAAAATATTTCGAGATGATTTGCATTATGGGAAAAATATTGTCTCTGCATTGACACATATGAATATTACTCGAGTATATATTAATACATGGAGGTTATGGTAGTAGAGAATGAAGGTAGTCTTTATTACAATGTCTCGGATAGTAAGTTCAAACATCATATCAAGCAGGCTTTGATATCAAATGGCTATCTGTTGAAGAGTAGATCAATATGTGAACGAGGTGATGTCAGGAATTAACAGAATTTTTGTTGGTGGTAGAGCCACGCTGAAGCTATTAATGGTTTCAGTATGAATAGGTCGGCTCGCTCGGGGTACTACCACCCGACCCTCAGTAAACCGACGTGAAGTAGCCGTGCTTGCATCGTTGCCTTTCGTTCGGTCAGTGAGAGCACCGAATGCCCACTCCCCACCCCCCATAGGAGTATCCATTCCTAGGGTAACTAGGGTCATCGCTTTATAAGCGAGTTATTGTACAGAGGGCGGAGAGAAGAAAACGGAGTTTTTTTACATAAGAAAACATAAACCTGTGTTTCTTGGGTATTCAACTTAACCAAGTTGTTTGCTCACCATAAATATACGAGTTCCAAGGCCAAGTTGAGTTCAGTAACAAGATCTGGCCGCATTCTCTCAATTTCACTACGTACAACCATGGGCTTACTGTAATTAAAACCGTGAGCCGTGATGTCATCAGCATAGCAATTAATGTACGCGGTGACTAAAATATTATTAATATACATTAGAAACAGCGTTGGTGAAAGTACAGATCCATGTGGAACTCCTGCATTAACTGGCAAGAACTGCAACTGCGAGCTGTGTTCATCAACAAGGACAGGTATTCTGCGCTTATACAGAAAGCTAGAGATCTCTTCTCTTCACACAGGTTGTCGTGGAGACCGTATGCCTCAAGCTTGAATATAAGACTTCGATTCCAAACTCTATCAAACGCTTGTCCACAAATACACTTATCCTTAACCGGTTTAAGATCGCTCGTTATAGGTCACTTTTAGCTGCTATTGTGTGCAGGATGCCATACCTTTTATTATAATTTCAAAGGTTACAATAACTTAATTTCTGTAGAACCAGTCTGCTGACCTTTTATTCAATACCTGCCTTCGTACTTGTTACTGAAATTACTTTTATTAGCTTAGTATGAAGTATTAGCTTTCTATAGATAAAAATAGAAATTACGAAAAATTTACCCTTTCACTCGACATTCAATCAACAAATTGTAAATTTTTCACAAGTTACATTTTATCGTATTCAAATAAATTATATTTTTGATTTTGTTTCGTTAGACGTTAAATCTTTATATAATATATAAAATTCCGGTGTGAATGTGTTTGTAATTTTGATTGTTTTAGTTTTAGAATTTAGTTTTTTGAGTACACGCTTTTACGCAGATTTCAATCATTTAACTAAAGAGCTTACGTGATTACAATTTAGATGATATGGAATTTAATGGACCATCTATACTATAATAAAACTGTAGCAAGGTCAAATCTGTACATTAAATATTTTTTTAAAATTTTTATCGGAGTACACTTTATTATCGATATAGAAGCCAAAAATAATCTTTTTATAATTTTTGTCTGTCTGTCTGTCTGTCTGTCTGTCTGTCTTTCTGTCCCTGTGAACACGCATCACGCTGAAAGTACTGAACCGATTTTAACGAAACTTGACACAGTAATAACTAATATTCCAAGGTTACATTTAGGATACTTTTTGTCCCATAAAACGCAAGGGGTTCTCCAGGATAACGAAAGATAAAAAATTGTAGTTAATGTAACAAGACTTTTTTGCAACACCTTAGTACAAGAGCCAGCAACGTTGGAAGAACGAGAATTTTAGAAAAGCTGGTTCTTTAATATGAAGATATATTATGCCCTTCCAAACAGGATTCAGGATACGTGGTTCAGGATTAACCTCTATAAACTTGAAAAAGTCCAAAACCAGGCCATGAGAATTATTGGGGGTTTCATTAAAAGTACTCCAATCCATGTTAGGGAAAGCGAATTGAGCATATGTCCGTTACATCTTAGGAGACAATATTTAGCTGGCAAAATCTATTTAAATTTAAGTCATTCGAAAAAAACGAACTACCTAATTTATTAGAAGAACTGTCCGCCTCTTTCCAATTACTCTATTGGCGTAACAGAAAAAAACCATTATTAGTTTCTATTTTTTGTCAATATAAAAATACTCCAATTCAAACAAGTATAAAACATGAAATGTTCACTTTACACACCTGGGTCGATAACATTGATTTGCACAATATAATTAAAATAAATGTAGATGGTATTTGGAAGCCAAAGAGTCAATATGATATTCTTAAAATAAAAGATATTTGTCTTCAATATATGAATAAATATTACCAAATTTTGTTAAAATATACACTGACGGATCTAAAGCTGGTAATTATTTAGGAGCCGCATTTTTCGAGTCAAATTCCAAAACTTTTATGAAATTTCAAATTGATGAAAATATTTGAATTATGCACACTGAATTGATAGCAATTGCAGAGGCCTTATCATTTGTAGAATCCACTGAGTCCATTAAGATTGTTATTTTATCCGATTCAAAAACTGCTCTTCAACACGTAGCTCGATGTACCTTGACTTTTCGAGGAATACCGATAGCCTACACTATTTTGAAGCAATTACTAGATTTCAAAGCAAAGAACAAAGTAATTGTTTTACAATGGATCCCTTCTCATAAATGTATAACTGGCAATGAAACAGCTTATCTTTTAGCTAGAGAAGGATCCTCCGAAGGTGCTATTATTAATATTTTACCAACTTATTTGGATGTATGCTCAGTATTTAAAAATAGCTGTTACTCGCATTGGAAGGAATACTTTGATGAGCGTTCTAAAACAAAAGAAATATGGTACAGAACGATTCAGCCACATCCCTTAAGGTCACCATGAATTGATGACAGTACGATTTGCCGTCGGGAAGCAATCACAGGAATCGCCTACCTGATGCGTAAAGTACCATCAACACTCTGCCAGAGTTGTGAGCTCATCGATGACGTGCACCACATCCTGGCAGAATGTGTTCGAAGCGAAGATATTAGATCTCGGCTTAATGCTACTGGTTCGTTCCACACTGGTTTGTACAATTCGTTATTGTCTGACCCCATTTCGAAAGATGCTAAAGAATTGTACAAAATTAATATAGGCTATTGTTAAGTTTATTGTCATTCTTATTTTTATATAGTTGTATGTTACCTAGGCGATATAGTCGCGCAGGCGACTAAGCCTTCATTAAAAATAATAATAATATTAAAATTACAGCTATCTTAACATAGTTTGAACATACTTATTTAATTTACAAAAAAATAGCATCGGGCACATTATTGTTAATAACAAAAATGTCTGGCGATAATAATTTCATGTGTTAGTAGCGTTTCAAAGTTAGTAAAAAACATTACATTAAAAAATTATATAAAAATTAATATTTTTGCCTGTAAAGGTGCGATATGCACTAATAAACGCAACGTTTACAGCCAGGTAGCCCGCACACTGTTCGGAAGAACATAAAGATATATAAAAACTGGCTTATTGAAATTCTTTTTCGAAAACATTACTAGCTCTTAGACAAATAGTTATAGGTAAGTGACATTTGACGCGTCGTGTTCATATCTTTTTAATATTTATGTTTTTCTTCAATACAATGGAGTGTGAAAAAGTTTTAATACAAGTTGAAAATAGTTATGATATCATTCAGTGTTTCATTTATCATTATTTATTTTATGAATATAATTTTATCGTTTAATTTACAATTCAACTCTATCAACTTGATATTTTATAATGTAAGCTCTACTGACTGTATAGTAAATGTCTACAAAAAAGGGGAAGGAACTTCGTTAGAAACTGGGGGTCCATAGACCTCTAAATCTTTTTTTCACATTACCGCCAATATATGTAGGTTGCTACGAACGGGTTGTAGCCTTATTTTAAAAGATTTCTCACAAACCATCTGGGTTTGAGTGAGTCCCTTGATAGTTTGGATTCACAATTGGAAATCGATGGTGTGGCTGCAATAAGGTTTTAGGTATATTAAAATTTTTCGAGTTTAAAAATACAATTGACACAAGTAATAACCGATTTGGTGCAGACGAAGTTGCACGGGTCAGCTAGTCTTCAATATTTTTGCACAATCTTTTTGGAGACACCCTCTTAGTTACAGCCCGCTGTGGGATAGGCAATTAAAACTGTTCGTAACGAATTAGGTGTTATCATTAGTTCTTGGCATTCTATTGGGCTTAGGACGCGGGTTTTTTGGCATCGAGACGTCTATCGCCCATATTCAAATCAAATCTTCTCTTGGCTCACATATAAAAGTATTGTGAACAAAATCTTCGACGACCGCACACCGACAGGACGCCACTAAGTTTGAAAAATGCTTCGATTGCCGATGTTCCTTGTCCACTGCGACATCGTGAGTAACCCGCGAGGATAAATAATCGAAAATATACTACTTCTCGAACCTGCGTTCAGCAGTATTAGAACATTTCAACTTTTAAATCCTCATTCTGCCACTTGACACCTTTTATTTATATAAAAGTGTGTATTTTTTTTTATATTTTACCAAAATATGTAGTAAAGACATTATGTGAGTGTGTGACAGTGAGTGAACAGTGAAGTGAGTGAGTGAGTGAGTTCCAAACAGTGAGTTTGGAAAACAATACACTTGTATCAACTGAGGTGTTTTGAAGCGAGTTTAATGTATCTTTGCGATAAAATGCCAATGAAGGAGTAAAGCAATTGTCTTCATGCACTTATAATATGTTACTTGTTGGTTAACCGGTTAACTGATGTCAGAGTTATCGTGCAGGATCAAAGATTTTTAGTTTCCTACCTATGGTAATAATATTGTAAAAGTAATCCTTAAGGAATACTATTATTTACTAGTAATATGCAGCGCTTTCGTACGTATTAATCTATATACATAACCATTTATGTTGGTGTATCTGAAATCGATAAATTCAACACAGTGTAACATATCCCGATGAAAGCTGAGTGTTTTCGTATAAACAAGGATTTTAATGCTATGCGTTTTGCAGTACTCGTATCAACTTTAATACCGTTCAACCGGTGGTCATGTAAATTGATGTGCGCAGAAATTTAAAGACAGGGAACACAATAAATATTTAAAAAATAACAGCTAAGAAATACTAAAAAAAACATTATTCTATTTTTCGAACAAAATATAGAAAAATAATATTTTTTAAATATGAAGTGTCCATACTACACAGATGTAAATTTCACTGGTTTGTAATAAATAAATAAAAAATATTAATTTTAAAATGAGAATTAACTCATCATCAAAACAATTAATGTAATTGAAAAGAAGGTATGGGTGTGCTTGCCATTCATTGTTACAAATAGCTCACTGGTGGCTGTTTTTTAGAGTTATTATTGTTACTAAGTTATAGTAAAAAGCCTGTGTATATTTATCTATAAGCTAATTATTAACTAAATAAATCAACTAACTATTAATTAATATTTAACAAATAACTAATATTCCGTTATAATTGGTTTAAATCCGGTGACTATGATCAAAAACATTAATTCTATTCAACATCATCATCTTACCCACCTCGTAGGGCCAGCACGACATGTTTTCCTCTTCCACTCTCCCCTGTCAAATGTCATCTCAGTATTAACACCTTTTGTATACGCATATCATTTTATACATTTTTTTTGGTCTTCCTCTACTTCTATAACCATGCTCCTTCATACTTAAAACTTTTTTAGTTACATGATTTTCATTTCTCCTCATGACATGCCCGTGCCATATTAACCTATTACTCCTCAACTTCTCTGTTACTGGTGCTTTTTTCAAATTTTCTTTAAACTCATCCTTAATTTTAATTATCTATTCTAGTTACACCAACACCACACGTCTAAAACATTCGCATCTCTGCCCATGCATAATCTTTTATCACTCGTTTCGTACTGGCCGATAGTCATTAACTCTACAAGCATTATAGTGTGTTAATACAGTATAACATAATAATAGTTATTTATCATTTTACAGATATTCGAATTTGCAAGTGACGTTTAAATTACAATTCATCTATACGTTTTTCATTCATTATTGCCACTGCAACAGTCTGAACTACGTCTACACTGGCCTTGACCGAGCGCTACATTATGGAGCTTCCCGATCGCGGTTAGGTTTAGCTTACGAGACTCGGTGGTGCGACGTAACTCCCACTGTATTCGATTCGCGATTCTTAGAATTTATCCAAGCATTATAAAGGTTATTAAAAATCATATTTGTTGTGCAGGAGCAACTTGTTTTTTTTTATTTATAAAATAATTTAATGTATAAGTAATTTTTTATGAAAAATTTTATATTATAAAGCGCTTAAACTATGTATGTAATCACAACTTAAGGGTATTTATATATACGTTATATATCGTGAAACATTACATCATTAACCGAGAGAGTATTCTTCCAACTCATTTCCCTATATTTACTCTTTACGTGTAAGAAACATTTATATAGACGAGAGAGGCTTCCACACTTTTTTTTTCTCATAAACCACTCTCAAAATTTAGATTAGATTAGATATAACTATGGAAATTTGCGTAGCGGCGGAGTTCCAACCACGTATTAATAGTTTTCGAAAAAAAAAGTGAGAGCTGATTGGTTAATTCATTATTGGTTGTGCTGTGAGTGGATATCAAAAGAGTAAGTCGTCTTCGCAAGTCTCGACACGTTTTACTGAATATGGAATATGCAAGTTTTTACAAGTAACAGTAGCTGAACGTTTTAAAATATTATCTGCCTACATTGACAGGTGAAGTCAAGCCAACATTTTAGTTCTTCACTATCGAAAGCAGATAAATTTTCGAGGACCTATGTTTACTAATTGTGAACCCTCATATTTTTGTCACGCCAACGTAGACCCCCGTCGAATCTCCTGGGGATTCGGGTCGTCGGGTTCACCTGGACCACTTTGGAAACTAAGGACATAGATGATATATTTTAAAATAGTATGCAAGTAATTAACTCGTTTCACGTTATTATCTTTATTAGTCGATTTCAGAAAAGGAGATTATAACGGCTTAGGGTTGTCCGGTGAAGCTATGAAGGTGCCTCAGGTCAATAGCGTTAGTTCGAAAAAAAAAAAAGAGATTACCATGTTCAGTTGTATGTACTTTTTTATGTGTGTTGATTGATATCTTAGTTAATTGTGAACCAATTTTAAGGATACTTTTTCCATTTGAATTGGTTATACTCCCTGTGGTGTATGGTAGTCACATTTAAATATGAAAAAAATATTCTAAGTGCGTTTAATAAAGGGATGAATAGCGCTTGTATAAATTTCACACTCTTCCTGTCAGCAAATTTTAATAAAAACTTGGCACAACCAGTAGTTGCAATAAAAATAAAATATATGATATCTCAAACCCAATTAGATGATGAAATAGCATTGAGTGGAACTCCTCAACAGATTACTAAGCAGAAGTGGAAGCAGGGCGGGAGAAATAATAGATTTACACTAAACATGGAAATATAACAAATAGGGTTGGTACCGATTTAGTAACATTTTCATTATTTTTCGTCTTTGAGTGCCTTTTTATTTTATCATGATTTTTTTAATATTAAATTTGTTTTTTCTTGTTATAAATAGTCTTTGACAATTATATTCATAATATATCTTTCTTAAAAGTTATTGTAATTATAATAACATATTTACATCCAACTTGTTTCCTGCACTAAACACACTAAACTTTTCGGAGAGTTAAATTCATTTACGCTTTCAAGAGATGAAACGTAGCCCAACAGTGTTAAAAAGCAAATTTTCATTTAATTTCATGTAATTTTAAATAATCTGGGATTTGTTTGAAAGTCACAATTTTTAAGGTATTTCCGTAGGGCTTTCTTGACTTTCTATATCTATTAAAGGTAATAGAATCATAAAATATGTAGTAATATTTGTAGTGTACACGGTATATTACATTACTTGATGGTGCTTGCGGCTTATAGTCTAGTCAACAAGTTCAAAAACGTGATAAATAGAGATAAAGGTCCTAAAAATATGAGCGATAGCTCATTCGATTCGGAATCACCTCTACAAAAATTTTTTTGAAGGATTTTGGGGCAGGTAAAAAATTGCAATTGTTATTAACAAAATAAGATGAAAATAAAAATGATATTTAGTTTTTCGTTAATAACTCAAAAAATATTAACATTTAAGCAATTTTGAAAAAAGTTCGTTAAAGAGGAGGAAATTTCCGACAAAAAAGTCTGGACTCCCGAAACTCTATCTCCATTATTTATCATTTTAATTTGACGTTGAAAATAGGGCTCCGCGCTGCTGTTACGGCATGTGCACGCTGCCGCTAAAGAGAGTTTATCAAAAGAAATAATTTTTTTATAACATAAAATGTCATTTTAAAAATTTGAAAAAATTCTAGTAGCTTCTGAACACTTGAATGAATCGAGCCCCGTAGAAAAAAAAGTTTTATCACCATTTTTCAAAAAGTTACTCAATTGTTAATTAACAAATTTTTTCCCAATCTCCGTTGGCATAAATAATGGGATAAAAGGTATAAATAATTGACCTATAAATTTTAAACTTCGTGGAGCCCTTGTGGTATATATACTTCATAAGATCCTGCGATAAAAGTTCATAAAAATTTATTAATTTGTTAATTATGTTTTTTTATAACTATTGCAAAATGAAATATCTAAAAATTGTTGATAAAAATTATTTTTTTCAATTAATATTTAGCTATGCCTGTTTTCACATTAAACAATGGCGGTTGAATTTTTTACGTAATTTGTTTATAAAATTGTTTTAAACAAATAGAGAAATAGAGAAAAATTTTTTTTGCTATTTTGTTGTTTAGAGAAAATTATGATTTAAAAAATTTTTTTTTCTTAATTTTAATTGTTTAAAATCGATTTTTTTATATTTCGATTGTTTAAATAATTACTTAAGAAATAATTTTGCTTTTAAAAATCATAATTTACACTTTTGAATAGTTTGGCAAAAAAAATTTTTTTTAATTCATTATTTAATTGTTTATTAGTTTAACAATTTGTTATAAACAAATATTGACCAACGTTATATTTTTTTTCTTTTACGTTATACCGTATACTTTATAACTATATTAATTTTTATTTTTATCTCTGTATTTTTTTTTAAACGAGATCCTCCCAATACGTATAATCAACACTGCAAGCATTCAAATGCCTTTTAAACACATCCTTATAACGCAGATACTGACCACCGTGCTTCCGTTTACTCTTTACAATCTCCGAGTAAAAGACTGCTTTTGGCAAGCGACGGTCATCCATGCGATATATGTGTCCACACCATCTCACTTGATACTGTATGAGTAGTGCTTCGATGCCAAGGACTCCGGAAAGATGCAGGATTTCGGTGTTAGGCATGCATGTTAGGTCCTGCCATTATATTTTCATGATAGATCTATTTTAAAACATCTTAGATGGAATATGTCAAGTTTTTTAATATCTGCTCTGTAAGTACACCATGTTTCTGCTCCGTAGAAAAGGACATGTAAAATTAATGCTTTGTAAACACTGACCTTTGTTTTAATGTTTTTTTGCAATCTTACGATTCGTTACTCAACTAAAAGAAGGTAATTCGTATCACATCGGGTGCAACTTCCACACCGTAAATATTTTGTAAGTAATGAACTTAAATCAGGCTAAATTTTACACTGTATAATGAATTTGTTGAGGACAAATGAGATTGTAGATTCGTATTTCTTTTTTTTTTATGTAAATGTTCTTTATGTGTATATTGTATAAACGATAATAGACTTGTATTTTGAAAGGATTTCAGGTATGTAAAACAATGTGTATTAACTGCCATTATTATTGTTATTAATGAGATATCATATTGTACGGAACACTGTTACAAAATGTTAAATAAAATATGTAACGACAAGTAATGGTGTATGGTTAAAAGGTGCCGCAATTAAAGCGCGCACCGCCTACTAGTTGTAAGGGTGAAAATATAAAGATCGGGACGAATTACGTTCGTCACCGTCTCGTAATATACGATATTGTGAACATTGTCAAAATATACAATCCACTGAAAGTTCTACAGTTGTGTTTCATTGAAGAATCTGAAGGCAGCACTTAATATGTTTGGTTCCTTCGAGGCTGGATCCAAGCTGTCTCTAACGGAATTAAACTATACTAATATTATAAAGCTGAAGAGTTTGTTTGTTTGTTTGGTTGAACGCTATGATCTCAAGAACTACCACTCCGATTTGAGAAAATCCTTCTGTTTTAAATAGCTCATTTATCGAGGAAGGCTTTAGGCTATATATCATCACGCTAAGACTAATAGAAACAGAACACCAATGAAAAATGTTTCAAAATCGAGCACTTTTTTTCTTTCGAGAGATTTAGTTAGCGTTAGTGTTATATACGTTGCCATGGTAACGTGGTAAGTTTCTATCGCAAACATTATCAAAGTTTATTTTGTTTTCCTATGCAAAAAGTTTATACTACTTTTATTTCCAATTTTTTATTTGTTCTCTATTACGTATTATAAAAATAAAGTTTGTGTATGTACAATTAAAATAACAACTTTTTGATGAATGGATATGGCTACAAATGACCAAAAAAATTTTTTTTATACTTTGTCTATATTTTTAGATTATTATATTTTGTCTGTTTGTTCCGGGTAATCTCCAAAACGGCTGGACCTATTTTAACGGGAATTTTACTTTTTACTGCCAGAAAGCCGAAATTATAGCGGTTGACATATTCTATTTTATTTGTCCGCGGCTTCGTCTGCATTGCTATTTCCAAAATGGTTGGACCGATTTTCACGGGATATTCACTGGTAGATTGCAGACCTCATAAAAAGTAATTTAGGTTTTTTTCAGCCGCAGTGGAATATCCGAAATGCTTGAATTAATTTTCACGGGACTTTCACTGGCAGACAACTAACTAATGAGTTATTTTATTTTAAGGTAGTGGGCTCGGCAGACGTTGTCCTGCCCCGATAATAAAAAGAAAACCTTGACAAATTATACCTAAACCTTCCCCATGAACCGTTCTACCTACTGG
Organism: Antheraea yamamai; assembly: GCA_036509395.1. NCBI lineage: Eukaryota > Metazoa > Arthropoda > Insecta > Lepidoptera > Saturniidae > Antheraea > Antheraea yamamai. The sequence goes on from AP028424.1 coordinate 21,120,220, forward strand.
TGAAAACGGCATGAAAATCCGTTCTGTAGTTTTTGACTTTATCGCGAACAGATAAACAGACAGATCAGAGGACTTTGTTTTACACTATGTAGTGATGAACTGTTACCTATGCATTCGTTCGTGTGAAATTGATCAAAAATAATTTGTTTACTGTAAACAAGCGCGTGAGACGTGCCTTGTACTTGGCTTAGGCTTAGTACAGCACTAGACTCCAAGAATAAATGTATGTAATTTGAATTATATTATCATTTTGGTCAATTTGGCGGCCATTTTGTTTTATTTACCGCGTTTGCACCTACATAACTCAGTGATTATAGCAACGTATAAGAATAACACAATTATATTGGCAATATGGGCATGTTATATATATATATGGGTCATTCCACCAAATAAGAACATTTTTACGGGGCGACCCTCGCGGATTATGTTTAAAATTTATGGAGGTGTTCTCTATCATAAGACAAAAATTCCCTGAGAGTTTTAGCTCTTAATACGCAGCGGTCTTGAAGTTATGAATTTTTGAAATTATGGAAAAAATATTTTTTCAACTTTTTCGTCAATTTTTCTGATATGAAAAACATTTTTAAACAAAATCGACAAACATTGTATTTTGTACGAAAAATTCTCAGCTTTTGAATGAAAATATTTATTTTTTCATAAACTCATCAGAAGACCCTTAAAAATCGAATTAAAGTGGAAAAATTGTTTTTTTTTTTGGTGTGCAGCCCAAAATTCTTCAAATTTGAATTTTTTTTCTGAAAGCTGAGAGTTTTTTACACAAAATATAGCGTTTTGCCGATGTGCATATTTTTTGTTTCGTCACAATTAAATTAAACGCAAATTCATTATAATTAAAATACTTTTATTTTTGAACTTTTTTGAGATGTGGACACAGTTTTAATGAAATCATAACCAATTTCATCTTACTTTCTTATATAGTGTTAGTGAGCATCGAGGGTGGTATATAGTAGGTTAAAGTTCCAGGTATGCTATTGATGATAAATCCCATCCCATTCGATATACTATTCGTATTCACATATCTAATGTACACGTAACATAATACAGTAGATGGCGTGCGTGTTGTAGTTACAAATGTTTTTGAAAAAGCATTTCTGTAATGTACACACCTAATTACGATTTTACATTTCTTTAATACATTTAAAAAAAACGCGTGCGGAGCCGCGGGGGACAGCTAGTAACAAATAAATTTGGTTCATCTATATTGAAAATTAGCTTAGACAGACAGCAGATATTTAAATTTTATTTGTATGCATTAGTGTGGGCCAAAAAAAACTTTCAATTTTTTTTAGCTACCACGAAATTATCGTCCAAGATGACGAAAAAAAATTCTGGTAAAGTTTGAGCTCTTAATATTAATTTTCAGAGGTGTCACATCGTGATTTTCGATTTCCCATTTAAATTACACGGGAAATTTTAATATTTTTTTTTCGAATTTTGATGTATCTCAACGAGTTATTCTGTGGTAAAAGTAAATACATAATTTTGTAGGAAATTGAACGGCCTACAAAAAAAGTCTGATATAATTTTTCGCTAAGTCAACTCTGTTAAAAGTTATAAGTTCAACCTAAAATAATATATGATGACTTTCACAATCTTTTATAGTTTTTTTACAATACAAATGCCTTAAAGACATAAAACAACATATTGTTCGTGATTTTTATCATTTTTAAATAATAGCGTAAATTTGCAACAATTGAAGAGTTGAAATTGAAAAACTAAAACAATAAACTTCTCCGTACTCGAAGAAGAAAATTAAAAAGAAAACAAATTACACAAGATTTTGCACGGTAAACAAAGTTGATGATGAACGGCGCTTAAGGCAGTATTTACATGTAAATAATGCAGAAAAGGTGACGCTTGAATCACCATCTACAGTGATTTTAGCGGTAAAACTTGATTTCTGATAACAAATAAAAAAATAATAGACATAATCACATCAAAAATATTTACAGTACTTCCGACTACATTGAAATCAGTTTTCAACGCTTTCATTCGAATCGTGCTACATAACATAAGATTTCTCAATAAATTTGGGAACTAAAAATGATAAAAATCACGAACAATATGTTGTTTTATGTCTTTAAGCATTTTTTTGTAAAAAAAACTATAAAAGATTGTGAAAGTCATCATATATTATTTTAGGTTGAACTTTAACTGCGAATAACTTTTAACCGAGTTCACTTAGCGAAAAATTATATCAGACCTTTTTTGTAGGCCGTTCAATTTCTTACAAAACTATGTATTTACTTTTACCACAGAATAACTCGTTAAGATACATCAAAATTCGAAAAAAAAATCCCGTGTAATTTAAATGGGAAATCGAAAATCACGATGTGATACCTCTGAAAATTAATATTAGAGATCAAACTTTACCAGAATTTTTTTTCGTATTCTTGGACGATAATTTCGTGGTAGCTAAAAAAAAATAAAAGTTTTTTTTGGCCCACCCTAGTATGCATAGAATACGTAGATGTACTTACATTAACACAAAACATATCGATCGGTGCGAGGGTGTCGAAGCCACAGATGTGTAGCGGCTGGTGGTGACACCACGTTTTGTGCCCTCTGAAATGTTTCGATATTATATGTTTACACAGATTTAATACATTCAACACTAGTATATGCTAGAAGGTTTATCCACAAGTTTTAATACTCTAGAATCGTGACTATTATTTTCTTTGAGACCGATCGTGCAGTAGGTAATGGGGCTTCATTTATTCGGTCTATTCCAGTAGAGACGTGCAGCTGTTGCGTGATAAATATATATTTTTTAATCTATTTACCATATATAAATAGGTGAAAATAAAACAATTCGGTACCTTTTTCTTCCTTGATTGTGAACCGGTTGTATTTATTACTAGCTGACCCGTGCAACTTCATCTGCATCAAATCGGTTATCAACGGTTTCAATTGTATTTTTAAACGCGAAAAATGTTAATAAACCTAAAACTCCATTGCAGCCGCACCTACCGTTTCCAATTGTAAATCCAAACTATCAAGGGACTCACTCAAACATATACCCAGATGGTATGTGAGAAATCTTTTAAAATAAGCCTACAACCCGTTCGTAGCATGATCTACCGGGTTCGATTAAAATAAAAACTAACATACATATATTGGAGGTAATTAAAAAAAAAAGCCTGAGAGGTCTATGGACCCCCAGTTGGAACGAAGTTCCTTTCCTTTTTTTGTAGATGTTTACTATACAGTCAGTATAGTTTACGTTATAAAATATCAAGTTGATAGAGTTAAATTGTAAATTAAACGATAAAATATATTCATAAAATAAATAATGATAAATTTAAACACTGAATGATATCATAACTATTTTCAACTTGTATTAAAACTTTTTGACACTCCATTGTATTGAAGAAAAATATAAATATTAAAAAGATATGAGCACGACGCGTCAAGTGTCACTTGCTGTAACTATTTTAGTAGCTAAGCCAGTTTTTAATATTAAAAATAGTAAGGGATCACTGTTTGAAACTGTACGATTCGTGAGAAAATTCCTCTTCATGTCGCCATGACCACCGATAACTTGGTTCTTATTAAAAAAAACTCTAGTCAATGGTTCATCGTCCGTTTTTTTTTATAAATGTTTAATTGACAATATATCATGACATATATTAATACGTGAAGCCAAAATTTTGTACCCCTTTTTAAGCCAATTGCGTGAACAGATGAACTTGAAATTTGGCATAGTTAAAGTTTATATGGAAGAGAAGTGCAGAAAGCTATTTATTTTATATAAAATGCATTAGAAGTACATTAAATTAATTAAAATATGCATTACTCACACTACTGCTTCAATTTTACACAACATATACACACATGTAAATGAAAACGACGTTTCGAACATCCTTCATCTTTCTTACGTTCCAATTACCTTTTAAATATTTTAACATGACTGACGTTGCATGCCTTACAATACGCCCTTTGAAATCAACTGGTCAAATTGTAGGTTAATTTTACAATAATATAATATGTAAATTCATAATATACATTAATGTTAATTGATAAATAATTTATCTTTAGTAAATTTATGGAACTACTGAAATAATTATTATTCTCTTTGGTCTTATTGAATGTCAAAATTTTTAGGTGACAAGGACTGATTTCACTTCGGGCGCGTTCCACAAAACGTTCACAACGCTTTTAGCCGTTCCAATAGACGACCGCGATCGTTGCTGTCGTGCCGAAAACGTCATTAATGACGTCATAACAAACGCCCACGCGAAGCTCACGACGCCCCATATCTGGAGATAGGTCGATGTGAACGTTGACAAAATTGGCGGGATTTTCAATAAAGATGGCGACCGTAAAAATGTCATTATTTGATGCAGTAGAATATTTATATGAAATAACATATTGTATTTAATGGATCAATGAAATTTATTAATATATTTACATGAAATATGTTAATTAAGTTTGGATAATTTTAAATTGTATTTAAAAATGTTTGGAATCGTTAAATTCCGAGAGGAAATTAATTCATAACTACTTAATGATAATTTCATATTTTTTATGAAACCAAAAAATATATTTTATGATTTTATAATAAATAAAGTTAAATGAGAAAAATATATCATTTGTACACTTTTATAAAACATAGTTCAATAATATATACAATTATCACCAGATATCCTACTGTTGCCTGGAAAGACATTGTTATTTTATTTGAATGCAAATTAATTAAATACTGCACTAAAATTAAATATAAAAATTAATTTATACATTTATTTTTCAATATACTTAAATCAATTTACGTAATAATTATTACAATTTACTGTTAAGACACAACCTCTTAAAGCTTTTGCTTTGTTATTTCTAGATCGCCATTTGTATTATTTACCTAAACGCTCACAACGCCCCATTATGCATTCCACTTGGGTGTACGATTGTAACGCCCGCAAGTAAGTAGAACGGGAAAACTCGCGGACGTGAGCGTGAGCGTTGTGAGCGTTTAGTGGAATGCAGTCACTATGTCACTTTGCTTCATGTCAAGTTCAACTCAATGTCAATATTTTAATGTTTAGTATTTATTTATGGTGTACGAGTTTTTGACGGGATTTTGGTCTGTAATGTAGTGGATTTTATATTTTATTCATAATCTTGTGTTACTTCATTCTATATTGTGTAAAATTGGTGGTGTTTTATGTAATATGGTTTGTTTATTGTGCATAAGTGAAGTGAATGGAAAATAATACCACGGACCATGAATTCTGAGATGCCATAAAAACTCCATGGAAAGTTCTAACAAGAGAGCCACCATCTTGTTGGAACTTTGAATTAACTACTTGACAATGGAAATTAACAAACACTCCGGAAATTAGCAAGTACTCTGGGTGAGAGAAACGAAATAATTCATATAAAGAAGATGGTACGCTACTATTAACAAAGAAATTAAGATGAAAACATGGATAAAAGAATGTGTACGAAATATTATATAGAAGATTTGGCGCTTATGTCTTTATATTAACTCGGACAAGAAAGAAAATCGGTTAAAGGATATATATGAAATACCTATATTGACAACTTCAGAATTGGCAGTATGGATTAGTCCCTTCGCCTGTCCTATTGGACGAATATTATTAGTAGTATTTATGATGTATTCACTTCAAATGATGATTCAATAAAAAAATGAGCGAAAAAATACTTTGTAAAATCAAAATAAGAAAATTTGTTTGGTCATGAAATTAATCCATGACTTACATCTCCGCGGTTACAATGATGCAGTTCAACGTGATGTAGCAATTAACACTATCGGCTGACGATGAAGGGAAATACGGTGAGGAAACATGAACCTGAGGAATATTTTTGTAGTGCCAACGTATGTGAGAAAATATAGAACTGTGGATTCTTCGGAGTTTGAAATCGCCGAAACGTCGTGGGCTGGCGTGGTGATTATGTTCATACCTTCCTTCGGGAAGAAGGCTGTGGCCGTGTAGTAGGTCCCCTACAGACCGATAATAATGAATAGCAAATGCATGTACCATGTACCATTCAAAACTAGGTATTTGCAAAGCAATGAGTGAGTCTCCAGTGCATGTGTTAGTTTACATTACAGCATCAAAATGATTCAAGAACAGTATATATATATATAATACAGCAACGAATTGACGTCGCGTCATACATATGGTTCTCAAATATGTCAGCTACAAGGACCATCGCTTTCACGTAATATTTAATTTAATAATAATGTAATATATGCGTAAATGAATATAGCACGCTCGTCTTGTGTGCCAGTAATACGTTCCGTTCCTAGGAACAGAGATCGAACGGACGAAGATGACCTTCATGCTTTTGAAAATTATGTTATTAAAATCATAGGACGTCATTTTATATCGATATTATTTAATATACTCGATATTTGTTTTTTTTACATTTGTAAGTGTAGTTAGTTGTGCTTAGTTTTATAAGGATAAATTAAAATAGAATGCGTGTGATGGCATTTCAACAACAGGGTTGTAGACGACAGTAAACGAAAATAATCACATTTTCATGTGAGTATTATATAATATTGCTTAAGCAGGATAATCAAATAAAATATAATATTAATCACAACACTATTATTTATAACACAACAACAGCTGCGCACCTCACAGCCTTGACATTACTAAAACAAATCTTACTCTCCTCGTCTCGTTTCTTTCTATTGGCTCACTTAGTCAGTAGTCAGAAGAGTCCACTCTTACTCAGTAGAAATACTTCCGTTCCAATTTATATTTACACGTGCAAACCGTTTGTATATAATCTATACATATAATAAAAATGAAGTGTCTGTATGTAATATCAATATAATTTTTTTTTACTGCTTGGGTACGAAAGTATACACGCTACTGATAACAAAAATGCAATTTTTAACATCTTTGTCGGTCTGTCTGTCTGTCTGTTTGTTTCGGGTAATCTCCGAAACGGCTGGGCCGATTTTGACAGAAATTTCACTGACACATAGCTGAAATTACAGCGGATTACTTAGGCTACTCTAAATTAGACTAGGTATTAACCGCGGCTTTGTCTGCAATGCTATCTCCAAAACGACTGGACCGATTTTCACGAAACTTTCACCAGCAGATAGCGGACGTAATATCAAGTAATTTAGTCTATTTTAATTTAGTCTAGCTGTTAACCGTGGCTTCGCTCGCAGTACTATCTTCAAAACGGTTCGACCGATCTTCACGAAACTTTCACTTGCAGATAGCTGACCTTATACGTTTTTATTTAACGTTTTTAACGTTTATTACGTTCTTCTCGATGACTGGGTTGTTTTCCGAACCGGTGGTAGTTTTGACGTTCATGAGTGCCTTCTTAGGGCCTAAATTGAATAAAGTGTTTGAATTTGAATTTATAAAAAGTAAATGTAGCAATTTTAGTTTATACTAGCTGTTAATCGTGATATCGTCCGGAATGCTATCTCCAAAACGGTTCGATCAATCTTCACATAACTTTCAATGACAGGTAGCTGATCTTATAAAAAGTAATTTAAGAAATTTTAGTTTATACTAGCTGTTAACTGTGGCTTCGCCCGCAGTGCTATCTCTAAAACGGTTCGATCGATCTTCATATAACTTTGACTGGCACATAGCTGATCTTATAAAAAGTAATTCGAGCAATTTTAGTTTACACTAGCAGTTAACCGTGGTTTCGCCCGCAATGCTATCTCCAAAACGGTTAGACCAGTTTTCACGAGACTTTCACTGGCAGATAGCTGACTTTACAAAAAGTAATTTAGGCAAATTTAGTTTATACTAGCTGTTAACCGTGGCTTCGCCCACAGTGCTTTCTCCAAAACAGTTAGACCGATTTTCATGGGACTTTCACTGGCAGGTAGTGGACCTTATAAAAAGTAATTTAATTTATTTTAATTTAGACTAGCTGTTAACCGTGGCTCGCCCGCTGTGTTATCACCAAAACGGTTACATCGATTTTCACGGGACTTTCACTGGTAGATAGCGAACCTAATAGAAAGTAATTGTGGTTATTCTATTTTAGACTAGCTGTTACCCGCGACTTTGTCTGCATGAAATTTAGTAAGATTTCAACTCATTCTTTATTTTTAATAAGAGAAATAATTATCAGGTTATTGTTTACAATTCGACATTATAATTATTAATGACATTAATCATATAGAGGTCTTCCTAATAAGATCTTAGATTATAAACGTATTACGTAAAGAGTTCCATAATACAATTTCTTGCGGAACAGACAAGCGTTTATTTTTTGTATAGTCACAAAATCTTAATTATAATAATGGCAATGTATATTAAATGTTATGTAAATGTAAATCTTAATAATAATATTTTTAGTTATTGTTTCAATAGTTCCTTATACAGTGTACGTGAGCACTGAGGTAGTTATATGGTGGGTTAAGAGGTTCCAAATATGTTGCTGATGACAAACCTGATTTGGCTTGCTCTTTGTATTTATATATCTAATGTACACGTTACATGTTACTTTTAGTGGCGTGCGCGTCGTACCTACAATTGTCTTTAAAGAGCGTTTCTGTAATTGTACATAGTCTCACAATTCTATAATTCTTTAATACGGTTTAAAAAAACGCGTGCGGAGCTGCGGGTACAGCTAGTAATTAAATAAAAAAAATCAAGAAATATTTTTTTTTTCGAACTGACTACGCTATTGACCTAGCAAGGTCTTAATAGCTTCACCGGACTACCAAGGCGAGCTTTTAAGGCACTCAGCCGATTTTTATTTGACAACTAGCTCAAGGGTGCACGGCACACCTCGGCTTGGGCTGTTGCCTGACTAATGCAATTCAAGAAATCATGCTTGTTATCACGTAAACATTAATGTCAATCTTGTGTATGACGTCATAGCTTTCTAAACATCGTTCTGATATTTACACTTCAGGATAGAAAAAACGAAGGAGAATGATGTTGTTTAGAATGGTGTGACGTCATGATAAGCGTGAGCGTTACAGAGGGAACATTAAGCATGTTTTTAACGAAAATATTTGAAATAACTTTTTCTATATTAATTTGTATAATAGATATATGGTTATAAATTAAAATTATTAAAGAGAGTGTCTACGTTCCTATTGATCGCAAATAAGAGAATATCGATGCCAATTAATGGGTTTTTTTTTCAAACTGACTACGCTATTGGCCTAGCGTTGCCTTTACAGCTTCACCGGACTACGTCATTTAATGGTACTTTACAATTAATTACAATGTTTAGTAATCGCTACATATTTTTTATCATTATAATAATTGACAGCAATTGACTAACACTTCAATTGTTCTTATGTTATGCGTTCATACGTTTGTAAAAGAAAAATCGATTTCCAATTATCGCCTCGGGGATAGATTATCACAATGACGCAATATTTCGATAAATGTGATAAATAAGATGTGAGTAAATTCGTTTCTTGTTTGCAGACTTTCGTAAAATATGTTTTTTGTTTGTTTTTATCGATGTATAGATATGTGGTAAACATGCTGCTGGTGTTATGGTCGGAAACATGCCCATATTTTTCAAATATTTTTGTTTTTTTATAAAATAATCGAATGGGTATTATGTTCGAGTGTAGAATATAAAAATAAAATTCTAGGATCCCTTTTTTATATATGTAATTAAATCAAATGTGAGATTTCCTATAGTATAGGGTTAGAAGAAAAACAACTGTGATTTTTTTCTCTTTTGATCATAATTGCTTTGTCATGTTAATTAATACTTAATCAAGGACAATAATCATTATATAATTAATAATCATCTTAATCATTTTATCGTTCGATAAAAATTGTGTTGAGCTAAATTGTTGCTTGTATCGACAATTTACTGCCAGACTGTCAAAGGACGTAGAGTGATTTTTTTTAATCTAATTAATCATATAATATTTAGTTTTTGATAATTTTATAGCGTAATAATTTTTGAATTATATATATACGTTCCATGTACCGAAAGTCATCAAACTCGGTTGAGAATAAAAAGAATAGAATTACGATTTATAATGTACGCTTCGTCCATATACAAAAATGTAATGTTACGTAATAAACCAGATAATACCGTGGAAAGTCCTCTATTTGTTTCTAAAAATATCATAATCTACTTGCCCGTGTCGAAGATTAACCTAGTTAAGCGAAAGACGTTTCCATTTTATTTATATGTATAGATTTGTAAGAAATCTGGTCCATATACATTTCCTATACGATTTGGAGGAGTTGCTCTGTGTACCTTCGAAAATCAAAGTTCAATGCTAATGAAAAACAAAACAGAGTGAAACCTCAAAACTATAATAAATGTGTTCTCTTTTGAATTTTCATATTAATTACAGTGTGAATGACAATATTGAAGTTATACTTCTTTTGGCGCGTTAGGGAAAAATGATGAGAGTAAATTTTTGCGATGCGCGCGCACACCGTCACGAAAAACAGACATCCTGAAGTTATCTGTAGTCAACATTTTGTTTCTTTGTATTTGGTGTTTGTATTTCTTTGTATTGAAACTTTCAATGTATTAAATACCTTTTTTCTATTGCTAGTGTCGTTTTTTCTACAAACGTAGAATAAGGCGAAAGATAAAATTTTTGAAAAGATTTTTATCTTGTTACGCCAAAGAAGTATAACTTCTAACGCGTGTACGTAAGTACACACACACTTTTTTTTTAAATTTCAGAATTTGTTTATTGAAATTATTAACATTAGTGTGGTTTACATATCTATTGGCACTCAGAGCAATAATATACATTTTTATAAAGTCTTTTAATCAATCAAACGTATGATGAGCTGCAATATATCAATATCACATGTACACAGGCATCTCTATAGGGATAGTATACTACGCGACGACGCAAGCCGCGCAAGCGCAATACGGCGGTTCATATTGACGTAGCATGTCATGACGCGTAATATAAATTTATCTCGTGTCAAAAATACCGCTGAACGCACCTAAAGAAATTTTCACTTCAAAAAAAAGACCCTTAGAAAACCCTCTTTCCAAAAAAAAAATACAACCAAAATGAGAACTTCGTTCTTTGAAGTCGGTTACACATTGCGCGTAGATGGTTGACAGTCGCGGATGTAATCGATCCTGTACCAGTGTTAGAGTTGTAGGTAAGAGAACGTAGAGAAGAGTGTAAGGTCACGGGGCGTGTTTCCGAGGCCTCACGCCCACGCTGCGGTCCCCGCCCAGAGCGCCGACGAAACGTGGCAAACAGCGCGCCGACTCCGCCACCTTGAACTTGCTTGAACGATGCGGGCGCTCTCTTTACAAGTTCTTCCATGAACTTTCACAATATTGCTGAGAAAAGGAGAAACAAACTGAACGTGGTATAATTTCAGACATCGATAGCACTGGCAGATGAAATAATATTTACAGCACGGGCCAACGTTTCATCTCACAAACATAATAACGTTCTACACTTTAAAACGTCAGATGAATGGAACTCATAATATGTAAATACTAAAACTCGAACTGTTCCCGTTTTCTGTTACAGGTGGCCTCTTATTTAGACATAGAGATAGATTAAGATAAGACTTTATTTTATGATCTTTAAAATTATTAGTGGAAACTTATTTACAAAATTTATTAAAATGCCACGGAATACCTCCGGGTATAGAATCTTGTTAAAATGTGGCATGGTTTATAATAAAATCTTAATTTTTCGAAAATATTTTGATTAGGGATTTTAAGATTATTGTTATAGGCTATCGAATTCAGAAGTGTTTATAATTCCAGGTACATTTCATCAGAACCGACTGATATTGAATAATTTTTTTTAAATTTATTTAAGTAAAAAGTAAAAAAAAAAGTAAAAAGTATTATTGACAATTCTTGTATATAACTAGCAGGCCCGGCGGACGTTGTCTCGCCCTGGTAATTATAAAAACAGATTGACAAATTATATACCTAAACATATTTAAATATCTAAAATAGTTTAATATTTAATTTATCGTTGGAGCACGCCGTGGTTGTCTCTAAATATGACTACATTTATAATGTATCACAATAGTCCTACTTTTTATATACTTACTAGTGTATTGTCATGTTGACGATCCTAAAATAAATAAAATAAAAATAAACCTTCCACATGAATCACTATATCCACTGGTGAAAACCGCACGAAAATCCGTTTACTAGTATTTGAGTTTATCACGAGCAGACAGACAAACGTGGCTCGGAACTTTGGTTTTATAATATGTAGTGATTAATGGCAGTCCGTTGACATTTAGATTTTTTTTACAACATCCAAATTTTGTATAAACTATCAATTTCTTAATAACATATACTTTCCGTCTATAATATTTCATCAACATCTGTTATAATTATTAATTGAAATTTATTTTTACAATTACAAAAAAATTGTGTTCAAAATAACAGAAAGTTTGAGATTGTGTATATATAAAAACATATATTATTTTTACATCATATTCGTGTTAACTAGCGCTTATAATAGAAGTCTATCACACAATTCGAAGAAAGTTAACTGTACAGACAGAAGTATACATTTATTAGTATGGATAATCAGAGAGTTCAGGTTTTGTAAATATGTTTGTGGGAGATAAGAATGTTGAAGTGATTCAAAATTATTTCACTGATAAAAAACTATTTTTTACCAACCGCTCGTGACCTCGTCCGATTTTCATTATAATATAAAGCTTAGTATGGGTAAGATACGTGGCAAATGAATCGCCCACTTTGTATATAATCCCAGAATTTAGATTCTCATATTTTTTCATAAATACTATTTATTTTTTAATAATTAATCCCTAAACCAGTTTTCTATAACATGGATTTAACAACAATTTCTTTACTTATAATTAAAATTTCGAGTACTTTTACGTACGTTTTTAGTACGATGATTTTAATTAATACAGTGATGCGTGTTCAAACAAACGTACAGACAGACAGAACGACAGACAGACAGTAATTTCTAAAAATGATTGAACTGTATTTTATTATTTATTCCTAGACACCTGCAATATTTTTTTTCAAAAAATCTAAAAAGTACAGACCTGTTACATTTATATTCTTATTATATATATCGATAGATATTTATAAGAGACTAGTGGGCGCCCAGTGGTCGACATTCGACCATAGTTCATTGATTTTTTAAAGTTTGAACTTTATTAGGGTTCCTGTGTCAAAGGGATTCTATAATCAAAGGTTTTCATCATAGCTACTCAGTTATTTTTACTTTTTTTTTCAAATTATATAAACATAAAAAATCTATGTCTAAATGAAAATTGAAATCAATTATAAATTTGAAACAAAAACAGGTGGTTACATAAGGTGGTAAGGCTCTCAAATTGTAAGTAAACATAACTATACGAAAGTCTTCGATCAACAATAACTAGATAAAGGGTCATGTACAAAATCGAAGCTAAAAGCTGTCCGCGTAAATATATACTTATGTGTAGCTATTTGTTTACTAAGAAAGGGAGAAAAAAGTTTTAAAACAGTTTTAAGTTCAACCTAATTACAACCATGACACTTAGTAGTAAAGTGTTCAAAATATTATCTAATACTTACGATAAAACGAGCAAAGCAATAAATTACTCTCCTCACAAATGAAAAGACAACATAAACAACATTTACTGTGAATTCAACCTTAACACGTAATGGATACAGTACGTTTTCCCGTTATTGTGCGTGGTTGGAGAGCCTAGGCCAAACATTTGTACCACAGGTTTAAAATCGGTTGTTCAAAATTTAATATTATTTGTTAGTTTAAAGCTTAAAATATAACTTACTCAACATGTATTTAGCGAAAGTAAGATACTCCGGCCGTTAAATTGCTTTTTCGGGTATTATTTTTGCATCTTTTGAATACACTGCGGCATGTGAAACGTGCTTACATTGGTTGTGTTTCAAACAAACTAAACAAAATAAAAGCTCACATTTCAAGTGAGCTGTTATTTACCGAGACGTATTTTTCGCGCCGACCCGTTATCTAGTTATTGTTGATCGAAGACGAAAGTAAAGAAATTTATCGCAACTCATAACACAACTTTCAATTAATTTTACACGATATCATGGGTGGTATTTCTGGGTGATAATGAATTAAATGTAGTCTCATTGCTTGGAAAAGTAATGGATACACATTAGAATCAAACGATGAATCCAAAACAAAGATGATCTAAGTCATGGATTACTTTCATGAGCAAACAAATTTTCTTATTTTGATTTTACAACGTATTTTTTGGCTCATTTTTTTTATTGCATCATCATTTGAAGTTTGTTCACCATAAAAAATATTAAACATTAAAATATTGACTTTGACTTTGGTAATATTGCTTTACTCTTATGACAACATGAAGCAAAGTGAAAGGAAATGAAAGCAGTTTTGTCAACAAAAAATTTTGACATTCAATAAGACCAAAGAGAGTAGTAGTAATAATATTCGTCCAATAGGACAGGCGAAGGAATTAATCCATACTGCCAATTCTGAAGTTGTCAATATAGGTATTTCTTATATATACTTTAACCAATTTTCTTCCGTGTCCAAGTTAATATAAAGGCATATCTTCTATATAATATTTCGTATATATTCTTTTATCCATCTTTTTAATCTTAATCTCCTTGTTAATAGTAGCGTACCATCTTCTTTGTCTGGATTATTTCGTTTCTCTCTCCCAGAGTATTTGTTAATTTCCAGTGTTTGTTATTTTCCATTGTCAAGTAGTTAATTCAAAGTTCCAACAAGATGATGGCTCTCTTGTTAGATCTTTCCATGGAGTTTTTGTGGCATCTCAGAATTCATGGTCCATGGTATTATTTTCCATTCACTTCACTTATGCACAATAAACAAACTATATTACATAAAATACCAACAATTTTACACAATATACAGTCAATTAACACAAGATCATGAATAAAATATAAAATCCACTACATGACAGACCAAAATCCCGCCAAAAAACTCAAAGCCCAAAGAGAATAATAATTATTTCAGTGGGTCCATAAATTTACTAAAGATAAATTATTTATCAATTAATTATTAAAGTATATTATGAATTTACATATTATATTATTATGAAATTAACCTACAATTTAACCAGATTTCAAAGGGCATGTAAAAAAAAACGTCTGTGATGTAAAAAATATTGAAAATGTAATTGGAACGTAAGAGTAAAATGACGGATGTCAAAATGTCTTCCATTTACATGTGTGTATGTATATTAGGGTGGTTCATTTCCGCAAACATTTTTTTTTCGTTGCTCATGCAAAATATTAGTCTACATAAAAAAAAAAAATTCTCACCAAGTTTGAGCTCTTAATATTAATTTTAAGTACTTACAATTTAAATTTAAAGTTTTACCATTCAAAATGCATTTATAAAAATCCTTTTTTTTCATATTTCTAATGCTTACCCGGCTTTTACAATATTGCAAATCGGTTTGATGGAACTTGTGGGGAATTTCACGCTCTTCAAAATAGTCTTTGTGTTTTTTTGTGTAACTCGCACTGGTTCACCAGTAGGAGTCGTCAAAGTACTAAATATATTTTCTCTTAATTTTTCGAGCAAACCGCCAAAAATAGGAAAAAAAAAGAATTGACTCATAAAAAAAAGGTATTCGACCAATGTTTAATGAATTTACAGCCATTTTTATACCAGAAAATGTAAGAAATTGATAAATACTAACTTATAATATTATTTAGATGCATGTTTTCTATTTATTACCATTATATTTCCCTACACTAAGAACTTTTTTTAAATTAGTATGATTTTTTACTCATAATGAATACAAAAACAACACATGAATTCATAAAAAAGCAACAAAAATTTAATCAAAATATACAGAAGCTTACGTTATTATGTAAAATACTTCAAACGTGATAAACATCTAAATATTTATAAAAAACAAGTTAAAAATTTTCAAATAATTACTATAATGTATTCAAAACACATCAAGATTTTGAGGCTGAATATAGCTTTTTGGCGCACGTTGGAAATTCTTTTCTAAATTGTTGAACCATTAATAATAAATATTGAAAATCAAGAGAAAATATATTTTTTTCAAAAACTGTACTTTGACGACTCCTACTGGTGAACCAGTGCGAGTTACACAAAAAAACACTAAGACTATTTTACAGAGCGTGAGATTCCCCACAAATTCCATCAAACCGATTTGCAATATTGTAAAAGCCGAGTAAGCATTAGAAATTTGAAAAAAAAAAGATTTTTATAAATGCATTTTGAATGGTAAAACTTTAAATTTAAATTGTAAGTACTTAAAATTAATATTAAGAGCTTAAACTTGGTGAGATTTTTTTTTCTATATGTAGATTAATATTTAGCATTAGCAACGAAAAAAAAAATGTTTGCGGAAATGAACCACCCTAATGTATATGTTGTGTAAAATTCTAGCAGTATTGTGAGTAATGTATATTTTAATTAATTTAATATGCTTGCAATGCATTTTATATTAAAAAAAATAGCTTTCTGCACTTCTCCTCCATATAAACTTTAACTATGCCAAATTTCAAGTTCATCTGTTCGCGCAATTCGCTTAAAAAGGGATACAAAGTTTTGGCTTCACGTATTAATATACAAGATATTGACGATCTATTATGACGCGGAGATTAAGTTATTTACTATGGTAAAATATGATACTATTGCTGATTATGTGTCGTACCTAGTGCTAGTGATTTATTGGAAATAATTAATTAAAAAATTATTTTACCCCTTTGTATAAATACATTTTTTTTTTCACGAACTGATTACGCTTTTGACCTAGCAAGGTCTTAACAGCTTCACCGGACTACTAAGGTGTGCGTTTAAGGCATTCCGCCGATTTTATTTGACAACTAGCTCAAGGGTGCACGGCACACCTCGGCTTGGGCTGTTGCCTGACTCATGCAATTCGCGACCTATCTGAGCTATGCTACATATTCATACTTATATGAGTTACTGACACGTATATGTGTACCAAGCATACATACCTCAACAACTCTTATATGTATTTTGTGTCGGATAATTTTTTTTAAACTATTTCAGTTTGATAAGGGAAAAAACTAAAACCCATCCACTTTCATGTGTAAGCATGTGTGCGTGCACGTGTGTGGAGAGGTGATATGTGTAATGTTGCAGTGATGTAAGATTTTGTGTCACTGTATCGCGCGGGCAGCGTACTCAAGGGCTCCACACCGAGTGAACGGGCCTAGGCTTGAGCCGCTGCCGAGGGTATAAATACAATGATATAATTATTTACTTTGTAATAGGTAATCATTGCGGCTCTGCAATGGGTACATAATTAATGATGCTTGTGCAATCAATGGGACTAAACATAATGTCGATTATTGGCTTAATTATGTTCAATCAATATATGTACAATCGATAATGGGTAACACTAGGTTATTCCATTGTTTTTTCACTTCTGTCGGCAGTCCTTAGGACTTATGACTTTGTTATATTTATTTAATTTGGGACCTATGTCCTCAAATAACATGTTAGTCATATCGTAACATAAACTAAGCATATTTACAAAAAATCCTTATAGTTAATAAATGTTTCTAAGTTCTAAGCTACGTGTAGAATTTCACAATTGTTGTTGAAGATTCCTTAAGGTTTCTTTTTCCTCATTCATTGTGCTAAGTTCTATGAAAGGGTAAAAAGGTGCAGACGTTATTACTAATACAACACAACATTACCACAACAAAAAAAATATTACAGAAAGTTGTGGAAAATGTTAAAACATCCAAAGGGAATGAATACAAGAGAACTACAGAATATTCATTGATTTCAAATTATGATGTCGTTAATAGGGTAAAACTGTACACTACCAGAAATTATTCAAAATACGATCATCATGACAAAACGACCTTACTCGGACCAACAGTATAAATATTTTTTAGTAGACGAGTGAGTCGGAACACGTTTGTGTATGAAAAAATTAAAGCTATATATACATTATGTATTTACATTAGTTATATATAAACACAGGAGTTATTCCTTTAGAATGATGTGGCTTAAAAACCAATAATCGGATTCTAGTAAGCAATATATGATTTTGTAAGAAAAGAAACAGTCGACAAAAATGTCTATGATTATTTTTGATAAACCGGCTCGTTTAAAAGTTATTCAAACTGAAAGTTAAATGTATATCAACGCTGTCAAATATGCTGTAAAGACAAGGCTCGATGCGTAATAATAAATATATACGGTCTTATTACAAAAACAAAATGAACACGGGTTTAATACGAATTTTGCTAAGCAGCGCCTAAAATTGTAAACCTAGTTGAACTCATATTTGAAATACTTTATTACAAAAGCGTGTCTAAACGGTATCTGCTAAACCTAAAAGCTAAACTAAAAAAAAGCTAAACATCTGGTATAAGTTTTTTATGCTAGCAGCTCTGAATAGCATTTCGTTCGTTCAATTCAATCTCATCATTCAAAAACGTTCCATTACATACTTAATCTCGATTACAATATTTTTCGAACAATTTCAATTCATAAATAATATTTTTGTTCAGATCTTCATTAAGAAAATGTATTTATTTTAGGTTAAATTGGTTATCATTGTTGTAACAGTTACATTAAAAGAAAATGGTATAATTGTTAAAATAAGCAATTTATAAGATTAATATATTACGTCAAAGTGCGTGAGGTAGAATGACAGTACAATGGCAGATTAATAAATGTCAATAATGTCATAGTAATGGTTATGATTTACTTGTGAACCTAAAATTGTGTAATTTATTTATTTCTTCCTAATCAATTATATCCAGGAAATTCATAATTTATTACGAAACGTCTTTCGCCTGCAAATAGAAATACAATAAATCACAACAATAAAATAAGAACTGTCAACTTAGACAAGTGTTAGAGAATATTTATATTTATTTTTTAATTTTTTAGGTTAAATTTTTAATTTTAATTTTGTAGGTGGTAGAGCCACGCTGAAACTATTACTGGTTTCAGCATAAATGGGTCGGCTCGCCCGGGGTAGTACCACCCTCTCACAGAAAACCGACGTGAAGTAACAGTGCTTGCATTGTTGCGTTTCGTTCGGTCAGTGAGAGCGCCGGAGACCCACCTCCCCTCCCCTTCCACTTTCCTCTTCCCTTCCTCCCCCCCCCCTCCCTACACAGGCTGGCAACGCACTTGCGACTCCCCTGGTGTTGCAAGTGTCTATGGACGGTGGTGATCACTTACATCAGGTGACCCACCTGTTCGTTTGCCTCCTATGACATAAAAAAAAAAAAAAAAAAAAAAAAATGTACATCTGTAAACAAGCGTAAGACACTCCTTTGTGATCAATTTTTTTTTAAGTAAGAGTTCAATTCGTATTTAACTTTTTTGTAATAACACGCACATTGTTTAAGTTAATTGCAAGGAGTGAAACTTTCTTTCGTAACCTTAATCTTAAATGTATAAGTGTATGGAAAAAAGAAAAAAAACATTTTTGTTTCACTCAGAAGTCATTAAAATTTCCATTTGTCTATCTAACAGTTACTTAAGTATATACATGAATAATTATTAGTTTGTAACCTGTGTAATTAAATATAGATATTTAAATAATAAATCCTGAAAATTTCATTATTTCATCTCTAACTGTTGACTCGGAATCAATGTATTAATTAAAAGTACTCGAAATTTTAATTATAAAGACGTTGTTGTTAACTGGTTTAGGGATTAATTTTGAAAAATAAATAAAATATATGAAAAAATACATGAATCTAAATTCTGGGATTATATACAAAGTGGGCGATTCATTTGCCACGTATCTTACCCATACTAAGCTTTATATTATAATGTAAATCGGACGATGTCACGAGTGATTGCTAAATGTAATATAAAATTTAATAATAAATATACATACGTAGCTAGAAAATAGACCTTTTATCAGTAAAATAATGTTGAAAATCACTTCAATATTCTTATCTCTCATAAACATATTTACAAAACCTGAACTCTATGTATTATCCCTATTGATAAATCTATAGCTCTGTCTGTACAGTTAACTTTCTTCCAATTGTCTGATAGACTTCCATTACCTAAAAGCGCGAGTTAACACGAATATGATATAAAAAAATATATATATGTTTTTATATATCCAGTTCTAACTAAAAAATCTCAAAATTTGTGTTATTTTGAACACATTTTTTTTTTGTAATTGTAAAAAGAAATTTAATAATAATAATTATAACAAATCTTGATGAAATGTCATAGACGTAAAGTTTCTGAAATGCTAAGGTACTGCATTGACGATAATTGTTCGCCAACAAAATCATATAGCATATCCTCGAGTAACATTTAGTTTGTGTTTCATTGAAATCGCTTCACTCTATCAAAAGTTATTGTAAATTTGATGACGCGACTAAAGTACAAGAGAAAACTAGATAAGTAAATGAACTTAATATATTCGGATGATTTTATTAATAGCTGTTATGTTAAATAAGGTTCCACATTGACGAAGTCGCGGGCACTGCTAGTATAATATAAAGTTTTAAGAAATCACAATACTATGTGTGTTTTCTTGTCGAGATGGAGCAAGCGGTGTGGTACTCACGCGCACAGTACAACGCAGACGAGGTCGTGGAGTATACGCAGCTAGTATAGTAAAGTCTTGTTTCATTTTCCGACACTAGTCTGAAATCAAAGTGTTTCCAGATTAATGTAGAACTATTAATTTGAACGCTCTGTAATAATCGGTTGAATCACAAAAGATAACTGAGTACACTGTATGTTGCATGTTGACCGAGGTTAGCGGTTTCGTTGTGTTCAGAAACGGTACTATGGCCCGCCCACATTCCTGATACGGTAAAGATATTTCGGTTGCCTCCCACCAAAAGAGGGGCTCACCACCTCACAAAATGACTTCGACTGTGCGAAATAAAATTGCGCTTCTCCTCCCTTGTGTTATTATCTTAGAAACGCAGCGGGAATATCATGGTTGTCACTTGAAAATATATCACTTTTGTAAGTATTATTATTATCAACGGTGACTATACTTTCTAGGGTAGACTAGGTTATGAACTCATCGTGACGAAAGCGAAACTCTCGAGGGATATTTCCATGGATGCAATCGCACGTGTTGATTTAGTGTCGTAACATTCCTTAAGAATGTACGCGTGCTCAGGTGGGCGAAATTTAGAGTTATCTCCACCTTACTCGACGCAAATTTAACTTTAGTATTAATCGATATGGCAAAATTAAATCAGAATTCGTCCAGCTGTTCAAACTTGTTTGAGGCAAATATATACTAACATAGTTTACATTTATTTACGTATATTACATTGTGTAAACTCTTTATAGCATCGTTCGTTATAATGAAAAACTCCATAAACGTAGAAATTAATTGAACTTGGTTGGTTAAAGCTCATAAATTAGCACATTCTTTATAACGTAATAGCGGTTCTCTTTTATGAAGACATGTCTTCATCTATACTTCTATACTAATATTATAAATCTGAAGAGTTTGTTTGCTTGAACGCGCTATTTTCAGGAATTGCTGGTCCGATTTGAAAAGTTATTTCAGTGTTAGATAGCTCATTTATCGAGGAAGACTATATATCATCACGCTAAGACCAATAGGAGCGGAGCGCCAACGAAGAATGTTTCAAAATCGGGGTTAACGTACGTATTATTTAAACGTATTTTCACCTTCTACGTAAACGAAATCGCGAGTCAAAGTTAGCGTTAGACCAAAGTAACTATTCCATGCGGACGAAGTCGCGGGCAGAAACTAGTAATTCATATGTCAGTAAATATTTACAATAAGTTTTATTGTTTATATTATCAGTTTACGAAATACTTCAACTAAATATTTAACGTGCCCTAATTTCTACTACTTCACCTGAGATCCTAAATAACCGTCTTACCTTTGTTATCGCGTAGTTGCTAACCATATATGTACCGTTACTCTGGAACTGCTGTGTTTATAGGAGATTTTGGTTTCCGTTACTAAACTCACCATGGTTATCGTATTAGTCGGAAATCAACTTTAAAACTGTCAACATGGTCATATAAAAGCGTAATGTAATGAGCAAAAAGGTTTGTTTGATGTGTCTAATAGCAAAAGGAAGAAAAGAAAAGTTATCTTAGAAACTTTCAGGACGTAAAAAGATGCTAAGTCCCTTAAGTTTCCTTTACAGTTTACACTGAGTTTCTATTGTAATATCTAATAAATGGGACACATATTAGTATAGCGAGTTATTCTTAATCCAAATAACGAAGCAAAGAAATAAAGGAAGCATGTATAATCGTATATTGTCTCTTTGTATTTCAAATGTGAATATTTTACTTAGGTAATAATTCACAATAGAATGTTTGTTTGAAATAATAATCGAGAAAGAACCATGAAGTTAGATTACACAATCAAAACGTAAATTCTTATCGGTTACTGCGGACCGCGCTTATTCACTTTTGTTACATGTACTAGCTGCTTTATCCAGACTCACCCGCTTAAATTGCTACTACTAATGGCTAATTTATTTATTACTCTTGCTTTTAAAGAAATATTTACGGCTAATAAAAATAATAACAAAATTAATTTAATATGGAAATAACAAGATGTCCTAGATAAAAATATAAACCGAAAACTAGTTATATCTATATAATAAAACTAGCTACAGCCCGCGGCTCCGCATGCGTTTTTTTTAAATGTAAACGTCAATTTTCTGCTAGTGAAAGTCCTGTAAAAATAGGTTCAGCAGTTTCGGAGATTACCCGGAACAAACAAACAAACAGACAAACAGTTAGAATTAAAAAAAAAAAAATATTTGTAGCCGGTATCCATTCACCAAACAGTTGTTATTTTAATGTTAAATACACACACTTTATTTTTATAATAGGTAACAGATTTCAAATCAAAAATTGAAAAGAAAACTAACGTAGAATAAACTTTTTGAATAGAAACACACAATAAACTTTGAAAATGTATGCGATAGAAACTTACCACGTTACCATGGCAATGTATATAACGCTAACACGCAGCGAAAGCAAATGGAAAAAAATGTCCAATTTTGAAACATTCTTCATTGGTCCGCTCCTACTGGTCTTAGCGCGATGATATATAGCCTAATTTCCTCGGTAAATGAGCTATCTAACACCGAAATAATTTTTCAAATCGGACCAGTACCTAGTTCCTGAGATTAGCGTGTTCAATCAAACATAACAAAAATCAAACTCTTCAACTTTATATATTAGTATAGATATAGATAACAAGAACAAAACTAAAGGGTAACTGAAAAAGTTTCTATTAAACTAAGGCATACTGCAGTGTTACAACACTGGCGCATCCTGCTAAAATATTATACGTAATTTATGTCTAGAGGAAAGGTGCCGTATTTTTTTTAAGTTCTCATATTGAACATGTTAAATAATGAGTTTAACCTTAGAATATAAAAAAATGGTGCTAAGCTATATTATTTTATGTTATGTTATAGTGCCTGGGAGATCGAGCAACGTTCTGTCAACAACCAGAAACAATTTCTCCATTGGTTAGTAGATATGCTAGCATTTAGTTTATGAAAATTGAACAACCCGCCCCTTAATTCCATGTGCCATTTGTACTAAGATTTTTACGTTAAATAAAAATATCTTTTTCATTTTAGTTATTAGTAGTTCTTCAATAAAATTATAGGAGCTCCATTCGCTGGGCCATTAACTAAACGGTTGTGTAATTATACGATTAGTATTTTTAAGTTATTTAATAGTAATAAGTTCAAGCAATGATCCACCATCTACAGTAATTTATAATAAATACGTATTTTTCAAGTTCATATTATAAGCAAATAATCTAATTTATTCTAAAAGTTGAAGTCAGCAGTTTTATCTAACGTCATACATCCAAAACCCATTAATATACGGAGTCTATCTATATCTTGTGTACTAAAGCAGAATCATTACCATTTTCCCGTTCAGTGCTTGTGCTAGTTTATTCCAGTTCGAAGGTTAAAAAAATAGTAATACATTATAGGCATATAGCATCCTATTTTTCTTGACTTTGCAACTATAGTTTTTAACATTGGTTGTAATTAGCTATAAACTGTAGTTACTACTTAACGTCACATCCTTTTGCTACTATACCCTATAATCTGCAAAGTAAAAGCCAAGGTTACTATCACCCTGAGTTTGAAGTTAATAAGTTATCAATTATAGAGTTTAACATTATTGCGAGGTTTTCTTCACTTGGCTGCGGCCACTTTATTATCACTCATGATTCCTTATGGTTATAGTTTCCAAATGCACTTTAAAATTTATTTTTGTAAACCTTTGACTGTTTTTTTATATAAAGGGGTTAATAACAGTAAACTAATAAGTCTTTATAGAGTATTTTGTATAACGATAATAATGAGTTACTAATTATTTGTATTTGTTGTTCGTATTTATGTATTATTAACTAGCGGGCTCGGCAGACGTTATCTCGACTTGATAATTAAAAAAAACCTTGACAAATTACAAGTTAAATTAACCTAAACCTTCCTCATGTATCACTTTATCTACTAGTGAAAACCGCATGAAATTCTGTTCAGTAGTTTTTGAGTTTATCGCGAACATATAGACAGACGTGACAAAAGAATTTGTTTTATAATAGGTAGTGATTATTACGTTTAACTTCAAAAATAAACTATACTTTCTGATCAAATCATAACCTATAATGATTAAATGTCCTTCGCACACGTATGGCTTCTAAAGGAAAACAGCTATAGTCTAGGAATAGAACGATCTACATACGTACACGTGTATCCACTGGTTATACATACCAATCGTATTTCATATCGTTGTAAAGTTACGAGATATTACAACGTTCAAGGTTTATACGCATTACGTCATGAATGCAAGCGATCATGTACCATGCAACGCTGATTCACAATTAACTTCACATCTACGTCTCCCATAATCGTTCAGTATATACTTAGTCTGGCCATAAATACTGTTACAATTAAAAATAAACAAAATATTACATTTGAATTTGGAATCTGTCATTTTTATATGAGTATTCATTGAGTTTTCTCATTTTGACGCCAATACAGGTGGTAAAGAGAACCGAATCGCTGCGATTGTATTACACAAAGTAGGTATGGAGCCAAATGCAATATTTAAAACTCTCCATACGCTTGGTATTAGTAAAATGTTTGTGTACCGGGCTATTAATAGGTACAATGAGCCCTCGTCTGTTTGTGACAGAAAAAGATTTGGCTGTCCACGTAGTGTTCGTACGAAAAAGGTGGTCAAAGCAGTAAGGAAAAGAATTCGAAGAAATCCTGTCCGAAAGCAAAAGATTTTATCTCGGGAGATGAAGATAGCACCTAGAACCATGTCGCGTATTTTAAAAGATGACTTAGGACTTACAGCCTATAAGAGATGTACTGGTCGTTTCTTAACTTATAATTTAAAAAAGAATAGGGAGGTAAAATCGAAACAACTACTGAAGCGGTACGCAAAGGGAGGTCACAGAAAAATTTTGTTTACGGATTACATTTTAACAAACAAAGTGACCGTATTTATGCTCAAAGCTCTAAGGAAGCATCCCAATTAGTCGACAGAGTGAAACGTGGGCACTATCCAACTTCAGTGATGGTTTCGTGGGGTATTAGCTATGAAGGAGTGACTGAGGCATACTTTTGTGAGAAAGGTATCAAAACATAGGCACAAGTTTATCAAGATACCATTCTTGAGAAGGTAGTGAAGCCTCTTAACAACACCATGTTCAATAACGAAGAATGGTCCTTCCAGCAAGACTCGGCGCCGGGTCATAAAGCTCGGTCTCCGTAGTCTTGGTTAGAAACGAACGTTTCGGACTTCATCAGAGCTGAAGACTGGCCGTCGTCTAGTTCTTAATCCGCTGGATTATGATTTATGGTCAGTTTTAGAGAGTACAGCTTGCTCTAAACGCCATGATAATTTGGAGTCCCTAAAACAATCCATACGATTGGCAGTGAAGAATTTTCCCATGGAAAGAGTGCGTGTTTCTATTAACTGGTCTTAACTTTTAAAAGACTGTATTGCATCCAATGGAGGCCACTTCGAATAAGCTTTTTATATTTTAAATTGTTTTATATTTATGTATTAAACTAACACACTGTAAAAGTAATAAATGTTATTTGCAATAGAAAATATTTTTTTTCTTTGTTTCAGTATTTATGGCAAGACAGGTATTATCATTAGATACATTCATCATATATAGACTATATAGTATTATTTCTAATTCCGTTATTGTTAGCTACCATGCTATCACGCATAGATCAGGCTATATAGATTTTAGACCTCGGTTAATCAAGTAACATTAATATAATAACCAAAAGTGAATAACAGTAGATTTGGGTAGATAGTGGTGCATGCTAGTAGGTAGATAAGTTTTTCCGCTTACTTTAATTCCGATGACACCATGATGAAAGCTTAGACTTAAATCAGTAAAAGATATGCTCGATCATCTTGCCGGTTTTATCAAGGATCGAAATCACGATCCGAGGTTTTATCTTTAACTGATCTTGCGAAATGTGCACCATCCATGACAGCCACTCACTCTTTTCATGACTGTATTTTTGTCAGGATTTCGCATTTATATATTTTTTTCATTGATTAGAGTTTGATCATAATATTGTCTAGTGTTAAATTTGTAATATGGTATAAGATAGAAACAAGTTAAGCCCAGAAAGAGAACTGGTTTCCCGTGCAGTTGCAGGAAGACACTTATAAGCGCTTGGTGAAAAATTCAGTAAATATATACTGTAAATTACTCCAATCGTGCTTTGTAATTGAATAACATTTTCTTTCTTCATCGAAAGCTTAGGATAATTTGAACTTGTGGTGTCCGAGACCTCCATTGATCCATCATTACTTCCATTATTTTAATAAATGAGCTGTTATTCAATATTGGCAGTACATGTGTATTCCGTCCCAATAAGGAACTTAAAGGGACGTGAGGACTATCTAGGAATCACAATTCGAGTGTATATCTTTTTTTCTTTTGTTTCTGGCCTGCACGCACGGGTTTAATTTTTTGAGTTACGGTCTATAAGAGTTTAAATAGAACTAGTGATCTTTCCATATGCAAATACGTTGTTATCTAGCCACTAAAATAAGTTTAACCTTAATATAAGTATAATGTAATGGTTTCATTGTACTGTACATTCACTAATTCGATCATAAAACTTTATTCACCAAAATCATTTAAACATTTTACAACGAATCCAGTGGATCCTGAAATTAAAATGAATATTTCAAACGCACAGACATCGAATAGCGGTCGAATTCCGTTTCAAGTTAAGCCAATTAGTGTCCTTTGTTACTAAAAACCTTCATATATGAATATTTCCATCCACTGAATCCATACGATATGTCAAATCACGTGCCCATGGTGTGGGTTTTAGGGTGCTATGTTCGTGTGATTCTTTGGCGCTGTTTACCCATTTCAAAAATCTGCAACTTTTTGAAGATGTGTCACACGTAGACCAGTAACTTAAATGGTACGCGCACTCTAAATACTAGGGTGGCCCAAAAATAAACAATTTTTTTTTCGACTCATGAAAATATATTAGTTTATCATTTTTTTGGGGAGCACCCTACAAGTGCAGTTTGAATAAATTCGCGTACAAAATTATTTAAAAATTTCCAAAATCGTTTTTCTTCCTCTTTATTTCATTCTACCATTCTAATTCAATTATACAATTAAAATGATAAGGATCCTGAAATTTGCAAGTCGACATTTTAATACTTAATATTCGCTCAAAAGTTTTTAAGTTTCCAGTTAGACTATTTTAGACATTTTGGAGCGACTTCTGAACATGAATAAAAACGGCCTTTTTCTTGAAGTTGACATACTAAAGAATAGAATTAAGTCTAGCGAGATGCAAAAAATTGATGATTTCACTATTGTAAAAGTTATCAATTTTAATTTTTGGACAAATTTCAAAATTTTTGAATTTTTATTTTTAAATATGAGTGACTTTAGAATTTCTTTTTGAGCTGCTCTTTGTAGTGTACTCTTAAAATATGATAAGCTGACATACTTTCACATATTTAAAAACATTTTTGTGGGCCACCTTACTAGACATAGTCAATAGTTATTTTTAAAATGTGAAACAACTTCTCTATAGTCACTGCAAAGACGTAATCAGCTAAGCAATATCACTGTTATTCAAAAGTTCATTTGTTTCATGTATCAACAGTTCTAACTCATAGCCGGTCATAGTCATGTGTTATGTAAACCACTAGTATGTTGATTTACGCTACCTACCACTTTCTCATTCGTATACCAAAAAGGTATCAATAACTTAGGTAAAATCTAGCCATACCTCTAATTTGTTTGATACTTGTGAATGTAGTTATGATAGCAATTTATAATATACTAGCTGTACCCGCAGGTCCGCACGCGTTTTTTAAAACTGTATTAAAAAAAATATTACATTGTGAGACCATGTACAATTATAGCAATGCTCTTTAAAACAATTGTAAGTACGACACGCACGCCATCTACAGTAACATATAACGTATATATTAGATATATAAATACTAACAGTGTGTCAAATGAGGTTTATTATCAGCAACATATTTGTAACCTTAACCCACCATGTACTACCTCAGTGCTCACTTACACTGTATAAGGAACTAATGAAACAATCACTTAAAGATGTTGTTATGATGATATAATATGCCCATATTGTCAATAAGTAATACGTTTATGGTCTTTTTATCTTACCTTTTTAGAAAGACCTCTTCTTTCTTCACAATTACTATTAATAATTATAATGTTGAATTGTTTACGTGACTTCTTGAAATCTTGCATAAATATAAACCAAGATATAAAACTTTATATCTGTTTAAGCAGTTTTTAATTTTCGACAATTTAAATAGTGCTCATTGACCTGGGTACAATATTATTAAATGTTTCTATGGTTGTTGAGTTATGTAGACGAAAGTGCGGTAAATAAAGCAAAATGACCGAAAAGACAATATAATTCAAATTACATACATATATACAGATATATGAATTTCTATTATATTTATTCTTGGAATCCAGTACAACGCACATGTTTACAGTGAACAACATATTTTTGTTAAATTTCATGCGGACGAAGTCGCGGGTTACAGCTAGTGTAAAATAGAATAACCTAAATGACTTCCTATAAGGTCAGCTATCTGTCAGTGAAAGTCCCATGAAAATCCGTCAAACCGTTTTGGACACAGCACTGGGGGCAAAGCCACGGTTAACAGTTAGTAGGTATAAACTAAAATTGCTTGAATTATATTTTATAAGGTCAGCTATCTGCCAGTGAAAGTTTTGGAAGATCAGTCCAACCGTTTTGGAGATAATCTTGCAGGCGAAGCCATGGTTAACAGCTATTATAAATTAAAATTGCTTAAATTACTTTTTATAAGGTCAGCTGTCTGCCAGTGAAAGTCCCGTGGAAATCGGTTCAACCGTTTTGGAGATAGCACTGCAGACGAAGCCACGGCTAATAGCTAGTCTAAATTCGAATAGCCTAAATAACCCGCTATAATTTTAGCTACCTCCCAGTGACATTCCCGTCATAATCGGTCCAGCCGTTTCAGAGATTACCCGGAACAAACAGACGGACAGACAGACCGACAAAAATTTTAAAAATTGCATTTTTGTTATCAGTATTGTGTATACTTTCGTACCCAATCATACGAAATTCATATATCTGTATCTATGTATGTAATTTGAATTATATTGTCTTTTCGGTCATTTTGCTTTATTTGCCGCGCTTTCGTCTACATAACTCAGTAACCATAGTAAATATAAGAATATTGTATCCAAGTCAATGAGCACTATTCAAACTGTCGATTATTAAAAACTGCTGAGACATATATAAAGTTTTATATATTGATTTATATTTATGCAAGATTTAAAGACGTCAGCTCATTAATTGTATACAATTCAACATTATAATTGTTAATAGGAAATTTGAAGATAGAAGGGGTCTTTCTAAAAATATAAGATAACAAAACCATAAACGTATTACTTATTGACAATATGGGCATAAAATGTCATCATAATAACATCTTTAAGTCATTGTTTCATTAGTTCTTTATACAGTGTAAGTGAGCACTGAGGTAGTTACATGGTTGGTTAAGGTTCCAAATATGTTGCTGATGATAAACCTCGTTTGACACACTGTTGGTATTTATATATCTAATATATACGTTACAAGTCACTGTAGGTGGCGTGCGTGTCGTACTTACAATTGTTTTTAAAGAACATTTCTATAATTGTACATGGTCTCACAATTTTATATTCCTTTAATACAATTTAAAAAAACGCGTGCGGAGCTGCGGGTACAGCTAGTCTAAAATATAAATGAAGGTGATCCGCGTCATACAAAATGATGACCTCAGTGTAAATTGCGAAGTTAATTGGCGTTTTGTTTTTATCAATATTTTTTATTAGCAATTAACTCTCTTCCGCGTTTCCACTTGAAATATTATATCATTTAAATGGTACTTTAGAAAATAATGGATTTTAGGGTTCACAAAAAGTTAGAGTTTGGTAGTTTTTCTTCTACTACCGTGGCAAAGACCGGCTCATCTAGCTATTAAAAAAGGAAAATTTAGTTTATATTTTCTCCTTATTTGTAAACACCTTGTATAAAAAACAATGGAGTGATAAAAGTATTAAGGAAAAGCTTTGACTTAATTGTAACATGAGTAGTTATTTCCGATACTCTACCACTCACTTGTATACAATTTATAAAATTTAACATAAGCATACGTTTTGCACTGGTCGTCATAATAATTAGACCTACGACCTACCTAACACCTACTTACACACATACATACATACACAAATACATGTGTATGTTTAACGCGTAATGCATTTTTCCCTACAGTGCCATAAGATGTTTTACTTCAAAAATTATAATGGTATCTATATTTAATATAAAGTAATTTAAGTTTTCAGAAAAAACTGTTATTATAAGCACTACAAAACACACAAAAAAAGTGTGTGTACTTATGTACACGCGTTAGAAGTTATACTTCTTTGGCGTAACAAGATAAAAATCTGTTCAAAAATTTTATCTTTCGCCTTATTCTACGTTTGTAGAAAAAACGACACTAAAAATAGAAAAAAGGTATTTAATACATTGAAAGTTTTAATACAAAGAAATACAAACAACAAATACAAAGGAACAAAATGTTGACTATAGCGAACTTCAAGGTGTCGGTTTTTCGTGACGGTGTGCGCGCGAATCGTAATAACTTCAGGGTGTCGGTTTTTCGTGACGGTGTGCGCGCGCATCGTAAAAATTTACCCTCATTATTTTTCCCTAACGCGCCAAAAGAAGTATAACTTAAAAAATTAAGCAAGTTATCTCTGCTTTCATTTTTTTGTGATTTTTTCTCTCATTACATATGTTGTTAAGATATAAAAAAAGCGGACGAAGTCGTGGGTATTAGCTAGTTATAAATGGTTTCTAATGTCCTTTTGAAGATTCAAAACACATACATAAACAATGAATGATCTTCAACAAATGAACGTCAAATAAATTAACGCGGCATAGATTTTGGTAATATGATAGCAGAAGGAATACTTGTTTTGTTGACTATTGCTTGTGAACGAACCGTTTGCATGTCGAATATCGAAAATAATTAATTTTAACAAATATACATCTGTTATATAATAACATTGCTGTATCATATATCGTGTCGTCCTTGTAGATATAAAGAGTATAAACTCGAATAGAACTCACAAACTTGTAATTATTGAATTGAATAATTGTTTGCTCCAAGTACTAAAATGTGTTATTTGACTGCATCTCGTAAATGTCGAAGTGGCCAAAAACACTAATAGTATATTATATATTAATTTAATTATATATTAATAAGTCGTGGTGGCCTAGAGGTTTGATTGGTGGAATATCATTTCGATGTCCGCAGGTTAGAACCCCGGCATGTACCAACAAATTTTCCGGAATTCGCGTATATTTACTAATTTAAATTGGTAACACTATCGGCTGACGGTGAAGGAAAACATCGTGAGGAAACCTGAATCTGAGAAATGTTCTTGTAGTACACTACTGTATGTGGGGAAACATAGAACTGTGGATTTCTCAGAGTTTGAAATCGCCAATACGTTGTGGGCTGGCGTGATGATTATGCCCATACCTTGTGGCTCTGCAGTAGGTCTCTAACAGGCCAATGATGATGATGATATATGAATTTTAAGACATTCTATCTGAACCATAACAGTTTTAGCTACGACTAAAAGGCAATGCTTGATTACCGTCCTAAATGTGATTTGCATCTTTACATTTTGACCACAACGTTTATCATTTATGCATTTCGACGGTTTCTCTTGTGACGTCACGGTGGTCATTGTTGACTGGAGCACTATATTTTTTTACGATTGTAAAATTCATCCGTGGCGCCCTAAAAGAAACTCGTGATTACAGCGTGGCAGTCAAAGCGTTAATAACTAAGTTACGATGCATATAATGTCATGCTACACTCATACCTGCGTAAGGAAGTTTCGGTTAATTACTTGTCTCGTTAAAAACTAACATGAAAAGTAATTCCGATGAAGCCGCAGAAATTCGTTTGCACAATTTTGTCACTCCAATAATAACTAGAAATTAGCGTTTTCCACTTCCTTTGACCTGTATAAAAAGCGCGTGCTCATTTATCGTGCTGGATTTATCGTCACACAGTCCAATTGTTCGTAACATATAACAGTAATGTCATCCCACATTTGCATTTATTGTCACTATAGATAAAACTTCGTGGCGATGCGCGCAGTTACGGGAGTACCATTAGACGCATCGTTTCATTCTCTCTCTCTGGCTGCCGTTTTCACCATAGACTTTTAGATATATTGTTTGATAGGGGGTTTGTAAGCAGTTAGGTATTTGATAAAGTTCACCAGAGATACGTAAAAATATATAGATAAACTAGCTGATCCGGTAACTCTTTGCTGTGGCTCATTTACTACATATTGAATTAAAATTATGATAAAGTATTTGGTATTATGGGGTAAAAAATGAGTATGCCTAAAAACTTGATACAAAAAAACGAGAGGTTACGTAGTAAATAGATTAACAGAACAAATGTACCATAAAATAAACTGGAGTTGAAAAAGAAATTCAAAATTAAAATGTGGCCACAACTATAATAGATAGCTATAATAGTCCGTTCTACTGTCTACACTTTTCTGATAACAAACTAATTTAAAGCACCATCTCTTCGAGAATGTTGAATCTTACAATTAATAACAATAATCAACATAGACAAAAATTATAATTAAACGATATTGAAGCTATTAATCGAAATAACAATTATCATAACTCTCAAGTTGGACCAAATTATATATAAATGCCAACTTTCATGAAGATCGAATGAGTAGTTTCGGAGTTCATAGTGGACATATTCATGGATTCATCAGTGGTTGGAACCATCGCTATGTTTAACAATTAAATAACGTGGAATTTTTTATTTCAATTATGGATTAGCTAACAATAAAGAGTACACTATTCTTGAATTATCCTTAACGAAGCTGACTCTAGTTTTATCGTTTCCCGGTAAACATTTAGCGCTCACAATTAAATTCTGTATTAATTGATCGTTACCGGTTTACGTTTTTTTTTTTTTTTTTTCTTCGAACTGACTACGCTATTGACCAAGCAAGGTCTTAACAGCTTCACCGGACTACTAAGGCGAGCGCTTAAGGCACTCAGCCGATTTTATTTTGACAACTAGCTCAAGGGTGCGCGGCACACCTCGGCTTTGGCTGTTGCCTGATACATGCAGTTCGCGACCTATGTGAGCTAACCTAAGCTAAGCTAACTATTCATACATATATGAGTTGTTGAAACATATATGTGTACCAAGCATACATACCTCAACAACTCTTATATATATTTCGTATCGGGTAATTTTCTAAACTATTTCAGTTTGATAAGGGAAAAAAGATAAGACCCTTCCACTTGCATGTGTAAGCGTGTATGCGTGCACGTGTGTGGAGGTGATATGTGTAATGTTGTCGCAGTGATGTAAGATTTTGTGTCACTGTATCGCGCGAGCAGCGTACTCAAGGGCTCCACGCCGAGGGAACGGACCTAGGCTTGAGCAGCTGCCGAGGGGGGCCTAGTCTGGTGTGCGGGAGCGAAATTTATCCCTAGACCACGGCGGCGTGATCTGTGGTTACGCGGGCGTGGGCGTGAGCACGCTCTGTTTGGAGAGACAGGCTGGTACTGATCGTTCACTGCCATTATTTCATCGGGAGGGTCGGTAAAAATATGTCGCGGTCGTCTTTTACAACGCGTAGCGTTTGGTACGGGTTTGTATTTTGCGGCGGATACCACTAACGGACTGGGATGATTCGCGGCTTTTTCAAAATAACTAATCGTAAGTGATTTTACGTACGCCCAGATAGAAGGCATCTCTAGGTCCCTATGTAGATCAACTCTCCGGATGTACCACGGGGCACTGGTCACTTTACGTAAAACGCGGTTTTGAAGAACCTGCAACTTATGAAAATTATCTTTTGACATATGCGCAAAAACGGGACTGCTATATGTCATCACGGGACGGATACACGTTTTATATAAAGTGAGCTTGTGTCTGAGGGACATCTTACTCCTATAGCAAAGCAACGGATGGAGGCGCCCCAAGACCATAGCGGCTTTGTTTCGCACTCTATCTATATGTGACTCGAAATTTAAATGTTTATCTAATGTAACACCAAGATATTTGACCTCGTCGGCCCAAGGTATATCGGTTCCGTATAGCCTGATGGGCTCGAGGTTATTACTACGTCGTAAAGGATCGAAGAGTATCGCGGCACTCTTATCAGGATTAACTTCTATGCGCCATCGACGAAACCATTTACCGAGTGTGAAAACGGCCTTTTCGATGCGCTTCCTAAGAAAGTCCGACCGCAAGCTGGAAGTGTAAATAACGGTATCGTCAGCATAGCAACCTACTTCGACCCGTTTAGACCGAGGTAGGTCACTGATGAACAGATTGAAGAGCGAGGGCGCGAGTATGGAGCCCTGTGGCACACCTGAGCGTATCGGGTGGGGCAGAGATAGTTCCCCATCCACTCTAAAGCGGAAAGTCCTATCAGTGAGATAATCGTGGATAATATGAATTAACTTATCGGGTACGTGAGATTTACATAATTTATGGATGAGCCCTCCATGCCAGACCTTGTCGAAGGCTTTGGCGACATCGAAGAAGACTGCAATTGTGCGTTTCGGTTTACGTTTCGGGTCGGCATTAAAATTAGAGAAAATGTACTCCGTGAGGCGGTGTACTTGATTCGTGCAAGAGTGTTCGGCGCGAAATCCGAACTGCTCAGGTGGTATTAATTTTAAATCTGTAATCGAAACCTGGAGACGGTTCAGAAGGAGCCGCTCGTATAATTTACCTAATGTATCTAACAGGCTAATCGGGCGATAGCTATCGGGAAGCGTAGCTTTTTTGCCGGGCTTGTGTATGCCTATCACTACGGCCTTCTTCCAGGCGGCTGGAAAGTGGCCCTGTGACATGGCCGCATTGAAGATGCAGACCAATAGAGCTATGATGTGATCGGGAAGGAGTCTCAGTACCTCGTTCCTGATTCCATCGGGACCTGGGGACTTCCTAAGCTTGAGACGCTGGATGGCGGTCGAAACTTCATCGAAAGTTATTGAGGTTAGGGTATCCACGGGAGGGGACGCTAGTGCATGCTCTACCGACAATTCGATCGACCTAATATGGATAGGGTCAGTGTTATCAGTGTTCGGTGAACACTGTGTTTCTAAACTCGCGGCAAGACATTCCGCTTTATCTATGCTATCGAACGCAGGAGGCAATCCGGGACCTCTATCGAGAGGAGGCATCGGAGTAGTGAGATCCGACTTTAAAGTTCGCGAGAGTTTCCAGTACGACAGGTGGGACGGCCGGAGATTCTCCAGAAGTCTGTCCCACCTGTCGCCCCGAATCTCAGAGATACGAGATTTGACTATTTTACGTAACAAGCGTAAACGGTCGCGATTTTCTGCAGACGGGTAAGCGTCGTGAGCTCGAGTCGCGGCGTTCTTTTCCGTAATCAACGCTCTCACGTCGTCAGGGAGTATAAAACGGCGATCATTCGCCGCTTGTACCTCTTTCGAGGTCTCTCTGACGGCGGTCTGGAGATAGTCGACCAGGGAATCGATAGCCGAATCCGCGTCGGCTTTAGACACCAACACGTCCGGAATCCTGTCTAAATTGCTAGACGAAGGATTTTCTTTAAAATAACGAGCGAGTTTCGCGTAATCAGCCACCCTAACCGACGGAGGGGTGAAGTCTGAGTTAAAACCTAACTGTAATACGACCGGGCGATGGTCCGAATCAAGTTCGTGTATGACTTGTATGAGTCGTACCCGAAGCGTGATATTTTTTAACAAAGCTATGTCTAAAACTGACGGACGACAGTTATCCTGATAATGGGTGGGTTCCGGAGGGGCTATGACGTCAAATGCGAGAACCCTACCTAGTTTGTCGAGTATCCTCCCGTTACGAGAGGTTCTCGGATTATTCCAGATAACGTTCCCGGAGTTGAGGTCCCCCGCTATAATAACTGAGTCTCCTAAATTAAGCAACGCTCGCAAATCGGTTTGTAACAACTCTTTATTCGGTGAGAGGTACGCGGACACTAATACAATGGACGGATGACCGGTCATACCTATCGTACACACTGACACTTCCATATTGGTCAAAG
This sequence comes from Antheraea yamamai, assembly GCA_036509395.1. Classification (NCBI taxonomy): domain Eukaryota; kingdom Metazoa; phylum Arthropoda; class Insecta; order Lepidoptera; family Saturniidae; genus Antheraea; species Antheraea yamamai. Next base: position 21,156,858 of record AP028424.1, read on the forward strand.
CGGGCGGATCTATCGGCATGCAATATAACGAACGCCTATAGTAAATTAAGGTGCCGCCCCCGCGGGCGACACGATCATTTCTAACTATATTATAATTCGCGATTCTAGGATTACGCATTTTAGGTTTTAGAAGCGTCTCCTGGACGAGGAGAACGTCAATCTGTCTATCGCGCAAAAAGGCAGCTACTAAATCGCGCTGTGTCCTAAGAGATCTCGCGTTAAAAAACGAAAGAGATAGACCGCGCGGTTTTATCCTATTCATAGCCGCGAATTTTATTTAAAATCTAAATCTTGTGTGGATCGGGAGAGGCGCTGCAACGTTGCAGCGATGCCTCTGTATTGCGCGAGCACGTCGAGCCGGCCCAAGCCTGTCTCGGCCTTAAGGGCCTCGCGGAATGCAAGAACCTCCTGGAGGTCGTGCTCTCGGAGTAACTGGTAGACCCAGTCCACCGCGGAGAGCTCCGTAGAGTGGGCGGGAGCGGCGCGCGCCGGCCGCGCCTGTGGTGGGCGAGCCTGAGGCTTGGGAGCCTCAGGCTGGGGTCGGGGGGCCCAGGGGCCCAAAGGGGCCCGCCCGGGTTGTGGTGCGTGCGGCACTGAAGGTGGCACACGCGTAGTGGACGCGGGCGCTACCGGGGCACGAGAGGCACCCGGCAGGCTGGGGAAGGCATCCACGGACATGAGAGGTGGAGGCGGAGGGCGGGCGGCGGCCGCAGGTGCCCTGGACGCCTGTCGCGCCTGTCGGGGGCGTTGTGTGCGCGGTGCGCGGGGACAGCCGCGATAGTTCGCGGGGTGACCCGCGTTACCGCACAACACGCAACTTGGAGGTTCCGGAGTGCCAGGCGTGCGCCCGCACTCCTTCGTGGAGTGATCGCCCAGGCACTTGACGCACCTAGGGCGGAGGTGACAGTTACGCGCCGAGTGGCCGTAACTCTGGCAGTTATGACACTGCGACGGAGTATTAGTTTTACGCGGGGGCTCAACAGTGATGCCGCTGAGGCCGCAGACGGAGGTGAGGTTAAAAATAGACTTACCCTCTACTGTACGGTCGAGGAGGACCAAGACCATATTATAGGGGGCGCGGGTGCGTGGGTGGTACATCCGGTGTACCTCCCGGACTGGGAAATCACCCTCCTTAAGGGAGGCGGTGACGTCATCAATCGAGATCTCGGCTGGGACACGACGAAGTACTACTCGGAGGAGGCGTTCCTCCTCGAGAGCAAACGTGAAATACGCTAACTTAGATTCCCGAAGGAATCTAGTTAAATTGCGAAAATCTGTACTGGTGGGGACCTTAACCTGAATGCCCGCCGGAGTGTTGAGGGCGGACGTATAATTGATTTTTTGACTATTAAGCCTAGTGGAGATTGACGTCCACTGGGACTTATCCTGTATTGTAACAGGCGGCGGTGGGCGTGGCTTCTTTGCCTGAGGCTCTACGGAACCCTTCACTTCGCTCTGAGGGAGCGAGACAGCGACAGAGTTGGCTCCGCTCGCACGTGTTCTCGCGACTGCCGGTACAGCCGCGTGTTTAAGCACCCGAGCGCCATCTGACGATTTTTCGGTACGGACTACCTTATCTTTATGTCCGGAACCCGAGTCGGACCCGGAGTCCGGTGAGCGCGCACCGCGAGTGCGTTTCGAGTGAGCGACGGTCTTGTAACCGTCACTGTCGTGCGCAGAGGGCGCAGAGGTCGCGGATGACGCGGGGATCGCGATCGACGCGGGGATTACGGTCGGCACGGCGGGCGCCGCCTCATCTAGCTCCATCTCGGAGCCGGCCTCCGAGCTAGAGCTTGACGCGGGAGCAGGTGCTCTATCCACCAGATTCAGCGACGAATCCGGTGAATCTAATGACGACTCCGAGTCGGACTCGAGAGCCGCAAACGCATTCGACGTGGCCACGCGGGGCACATATTGATCGTCCTTCGTGGACGTGAAACAATGTCGCGCAAGAATAGCGTCGACGGCGTTTTCGTCGACGCCAATAGATAATAAATCGTCACGGAGTCCTGTAAAAATATTATTGTGGGCCATTCTGTAGCCCAAGGGGGACGCGAACTAACCTCCCTGCCTTAAAGGCAGGGGGGCACGCCAAACGAAAAACTACGGGACTATCCCGAGTCCGGATCAAAAGAGCTGTTTAAAACGAAACAAATTAGGAGAAAAATGTAAATAAATACGTGAGTGAGACAGGGAAAAAATAATATAAGACTACATAAATAAACAAAAATGTAAATAAATATATAAAGAAACGAATTGAGAAATACGTAAATAAATAGATAAATAAATAAGTAAGTGAGTAAACAAATAATTATATCAAGAAATAAATAAAGCAATAAATAAATAGAAAGGAAAGGTCTCACTCAGTTCTAGGAAACAGAACGCAGGTGTGTAGCACAGGTGTGCGGCGCAGGTGTGCCGAATCGGAACAATGGAAACGAGCACTCACGAAGTAATAACTGACGTCACTAAATCACGAGTATCGAAATCGCAAAAAGCAACGAGCGCGACGTCCGTCTCCCACCGTGGTCGGATCGGAACTCACCGGTTTACGTGGCCACTTGTGTACGTCAGAGGTACAGCTTAGGATAGGTAATAAGCTAAACCGAACCACGAGTTGAGGTCTGAACACTGTTTGTTATTAGGAATGTAGGTGAGATAACCGTAAATCTAAGCTATACACCGAGAGTTACATTTCCCAGCGCTATGTATTTGTATTTATACCAGGTGACAGTTTAGACTGTAGCAATATTTCTGGTGACCACTCTGCATTCGACTCTCGTTTTAAATCAATTAAAGAAATAGGTGCTTAATGTTTGACCTAATTATCTAGAAAAATACCATAATTATACACCATCCTCTACGCGTCTATGTTAAAGCACAGAGTCAATGACCGTCGGATGATTAACGAAAAAAATAACGAAAAATAAGACCGACTTTAAAAAATGCATCGGAACGTCTTTGCGGTGTATCTTCAAAACGTAAGATCGATTGCTACTAATAAAATTAAAATGTGAACCCCTTAAAATACTCCCTTTCCAATAAAAAAAGGATTTATCGAATCGGTTTATAAATGGGGAAGTTCTACAATAACAAATATTTAAAAAAAATTAGAACCTCTTCCTTCTTTTTGAAAGTTGGTTAAACAGTTGTTTTTATCGGGGCACAAGAAGGTGACATATTATAATGAAGAGTTAAAACTCGATAAGGGTGTGGGTACAGAATCCTAAAGAAACTGTTAAACTTTGAAATACTAATAATTTAGTAAATAGATAGTCTTATTGGCTTCACTTAAAGATATTCGTATGATAAAGCTTTTGAAAAAGAATAATTCAAGTACACATATACCTCACACATTAGATACAAGGTGGCTCTTCAACAATACACTATTTTGAAACTTATCTTGCATTACTGATGTTCATCGCGCAATTTTTCTTATATAACAGAGTGGAAATAACCTATTGTGTGAAAACAATCCATTACAACTATATAATGATGTATTCTCGTATAATATGATATATCGTCCGTCTGCGATTCTCTGATTCTATGTTATAGTGAGTAATATTTGTTAATCGTACATTTCATCATATGAAATTAAAGCATCAATGCATATAGGTAAATTAAAAAAATAGAACAATTTATTTTTCATAACGGTCCTTTTTTGTCCAGGATTCCCTTTGCGATTTAAAATAATACCGTGTTACAAACGTTACGTAATTGTTCGAGCGCTAGAGTAGATGTAGTTTGTAGAATGCAATTATATCAAGTCGTGCTTAGTGTGGGAGCAAGCTGCGTTGACTTGTGGTAGGGGGGTGGGCTGCGTGTATTAACGAGAGGCGGGGGCATGGTATTGCAAGGTCAGAGTATTGTAGTGTTTCCGCATAAACACGACTGCCGTAATTGTTGCCGCACTCCTACCATGTGACCAAACACGTTTGCAACACGATGACTTATGAAACAATGTATCAATAGCGAATGGACTGTATATTAACACGAGTCTTCCTAAATTTTTCTCACTTAAACATATCAGCGATGGATCTGTAATTTATCCTTCATTTTTAGACTAATTAAACTATGGTTTCAGAGATAATTTACTTATCATGGATGCAGTTTAAACATATATAAACATTCTGTTATATATGGAAAAACTTGAATAAAAACAAACTATAAAAGAAAACAATAAATAGTGAATCTTTATATAACATATAATAATTACGTGTATATTATTAATATTACAAACGAGAAAGTTTGTGAGAATAGATGGATGTTTGTTACACTTTCACGCAACAACTACTTTTGTTGAATTTTACAGTAATCTCGTATACACCAGAGTAACACATAGGCTACAATTTATAGAGATATTGTTTAAAATGTCCAAAATATAACCATAATTACCATGGAAACTACTCGGGGTCGTATTTAGATCGAGTTCAGCTCGTTTCTTAAGAGTAATGCTATTGACAAAGATTAATATCCGGTTGCCGTTCGTAATTCGTATCTGAGCTGCTTTTACCGGCTTATGCAGAGTGAGTCACGGGAAAACAAGCCATTATCTCATAAAGTTAGCGTCCGATGCGTGTGATATCAATGCAATCAACGTATTTGTATAATTATTGTTTATGTATATATATCGCAGCTTGAAAAGCACCAAGATGATACAACCAAGGAACAAGAATGGACGAAGGCGTGGGATACAGGGGCTTAATAATTTTACTGGAAATATGTTACCTGCAGAAATGAAATTGAAATAAGCCAGAGTTGGCGTTTAAATATTAAAATCTATTTTTAGGCAGAACAATTTACGACTACGCTTTTTTATACATTTCTCTAAATTGTGTGTAAATAGTCTCGGTCGACACACAACTCGCTGTAACTTTTCTTTAAAAGACCTTCTTTAATTGGCTAGAAATGACACACGACCTAGTATCAGAGATTTTGAAGCCATTTCTAGGATTAAAGTGGATTTTCGTGTATGCGATCATCGCGAGCCTGCTGTAAGTGGCATTTGTTGTGACTTCTGCTTTAATAAATAATGGCATATCCATATTATCTTGAACGCTCTTTACAAGCTTGCAATGTCTGTTAGTTTGTTTAGGTCAAATTTTGCAAGGTGAATTAGAGCCAGTTTTTTTAGACCTACGACTTTGTAATTTTGCATGCTTGTTCGGTCCTGATGACAATAAACGAAAATTAAAAAAAAACCAAATGGGGAATTTCAAAAAGGCCTTCATACACTCAGATTTTTTAGCGCATTTGTGTATAAGATTTTTATTTTAAATACTTTTCGAGTTTCAATATTTTTAACTCCATCTTGTTTCTGGCAACAAACGTATATTTCTGCAATCATTGATAATTACAACTCTTTCTGTAGACGATTAATATGTATTTCGCTATTGAGAAATTAACTACGGTTGCGTTCATAAAAAGATTATTCGCTCCTCTATTTGTATTTATTCTTCCAAGCCTGTGAAGTAAAGACTTACAGACAAAATGTGCAAAACGTTATCAAAAAGATATAAATTGCCACAATGTGGACATTTTAATGAATATGAAATAGGTGAACATTCGGTCTATGGTGTTCCTTGTTCTTTGAGTAATGCAATATCAACAGGTTTACGCGTCTTTACACGCGATTTTATTGCAGACGCGCACAGTGGCTTGTCTCTATAGTATAGAGGACGTACGTAGGGCACTAAAAATATTAAACTCGTAATATTACAAAACGCTATTCAATTTCTCTAATAAAAAGCAATAGAAATACATTAATACTCTTCTTCAAATGTATGCAACATTGAAAACAGTTTTATTAAATTTACTTTTAAACTATAAGTCCAATCTAATAAGACTTCTGGTTCATATTCGTTGCTTTTTCATAGGATAATCGAGTACCAACAAAGGCTTTATGAAATTATGACATAACGATTTTTAATTAATGTCTATTTTTTCCCCTTTTACCATAATCTAAAAAGTGCAAAAATGTGCACTTTGGGTACTTGTAGCATATAATGGTAAGATGTTAGTGTGAAATTTTTAGAACAAAAAATAACGAAAATAACGAGATATCCAGTTTTAGACGCGATGATTATCAATACTCGTATATTGAAAATAGTTTTGTTCAATTTACTCTTAAACTATAAATCCAATCCGAAAAGTGCATTGGTGCATTTCTATTACTTTTTATTACAGGAATCGAATAGAGTTTAGAGTTTTCTAAAATTACTACTTTAATATTTTAGTATCCTTATGTCCGTCCTCCAGTAGGGAGACGAACTACCGTGCCGCGGATTAGTGCTGCCGCGCTGGTCTGAGTCGTGAGCTCGACCGCGATGACATTGCATTGAACTGCATATCCGCTTACGTAATTGCATATAACCGTGATCTTGAACTGGCCGCTGTGATGTATAGACTTATACACGCCCTGCGACTACGGTTGTTTCATTTTGTTTTAACTATTGCCAGTAAAATCAGGTGAGGCTATGGTTTGCTGCGCAAAAAAGTAGTTTTATATAAATTATTGTAATTAATTTCAAGTGTCACTTTCGGAATCGGCTGATATGTTATGTCTATTGTAATTTTTGTTTTCTAGATAAGTCCTTGCCTGGCCAAGTCTTATCAATTACGTGTCTAATAAGTAAGACCAAAGGCCAAAGACTACAACGTGCAAAGAGAGATTGGAAAGATTCATCAAGCAGCTAAATCATTCCTTCATGATAGATTTACAAGATATTATAAGAAGTATATATGTATTATATTATACGATAGAACACGATTTTTGAAGTTATACTTTTTTTAGCGCGTGAGGGAAAAGTGATGAGAGTAAATTTTTACGATGCGCGCGCATATAGTCACGAAAAACCGACACCCTGAAGTTAGCTATAGTCAACATTTTGTTTCTTTGTATTAAAACTTTTAATGTATTAAATACCTTTTTTCTATTGTTAGTGTCGTTTTTTCTACGAAAGTAGAATAAGGAGAAAGATAAAATTTTTGAAAAGATTTTTATCTTGTTACGCCAAAGAAGTATAACTTCTAACGCGTGTACATAAGTACACATACACTTTTTTTATTAAGTTTTCTTATCGGTTGTTCTTAGTAGGGTTATACTATGACATCGTAGCTGTATTTCATGTTCACGATTGCCTTATTGCCACCTAATTTGACTAATGAAATCTACACTTGATTCGCTTGCAATTCAATGCAAATCACACGAAAGCGTTTGGTGAGAGTCAGTCACTACGTCCCAATACAACTGATTTGTTAACTTAAATAATATAAAAGTTTGAAGCGTTTCGCAAATAAGAACAAGTTTTAATTAAACCGACCAGTAGTTATAATCGGAAAATCACACGATGGCTGCATCGTAGGTGTAAGTTGAGGCAAACTTTCGCTGCATTTTCTAGACGCGTCTCTGTTCTAAATGATTAAAAAGCTGTAGATACTTTACCTGCATGAAATGTTGATAAAATAAATGGCACGATAACGCATACAGACGTAAAGTAAGCTTGTAAATCACACTATGTTAAATAAAACGTGGAAGAAAGACAGCATTTCTTTAATATCAGTGGCGAAAAAGAAATAAGTATAAGTTGCGTTATTTCTTCCCGTATAGAATAATAACAACAAAGTATAATTAAACCGACGTGTCATCTTGTTTTATGATAATATATGCCTAAAGACATATTGACTATAAATGACTTTATTTGTATACCGAATAAATGTAATAATGGAGTGGATATTCATTGAAAATACGTAAATGAAAGTATAAATGATAAAATATTATGAAAATCTAATTTATCTATACTAATATTATAAAGAGATAAAGTTTGTGAGTTTGTGATGTTGTAGGGGGTAATCTCAGGAACTACTGGTCCGATTTATAAAATTACTAGCGGGCCCGGCTGACGTTGTCCCGCCCTGATTACCCCCCCGCAAACCCCCTTGTGGGTGGAATTTCCTAAAATCCGTTCTTAGCTGACCTCTACTCGGTGAAAGGAATATTCCTACCATATTTCAAGTCGCTACGCCTTATGGTTCCAGAGATATCGTGATGAGTCAATATATAGGTGGGAATCTCTTATATATATAAAAATAGATTTTAGTGTTATATAGCTCATTTATCGAGAAAGGTTATAGGCTATATATAATCACGCTAAGACCAATCGACGAAGTCGCGGGAAGAGGCTAGTGTATAATATTTACGAATTGGCAATTTACTCGACTCGTCTTTTTTTTAGTTTGTTACTTTTTACAATTTTCTTTATGAAACAACTATACATCATACATCAACTATACATATTATTACTAGTTATACTGAGGTCAATGGCGTAATTAGGCGTAAAGTGACCCGGCCTGTTAAAAGTTTTTGGTTGGTCTTTTATTACTATTTACATTGTCTGGAAACCTAGACGTTATTAACGGGAACAATAGTTTCTTTTCAGATGAGAGATTTTCTATATCCTTCTTCGTCTACTGACAACTATAACTATAACTCCTGTGCTCATAAAAAAATGTTACCCACTGTATGCTACATCATTATTACAAGATAATGAAGCCATATATTATGTCCATACCAGTGTATAAACAATGAACGCGCGTCCATCAATTTTAACCGAAGATTTAATCAACGCTACAAATTGTTTTCATTCAACGTAATACATGTGATAGACAGATCTATTATTATAAAACGTGCACTATTTAGTAAGCCCTAACTAAATTTTGAAATTGTGTGTACGCCAGTCCCTTAATTACATTTGGAAATTGAATTACACAAACCTCTATACTGCGACTCTCGACTCTGTACTGCGCGACAATGTTTATTGTCCAGTTTAGATCAAATGTAATTTAATTTGAAATGTACTCATGCTTCGGTCTTATTACAAAAACAAAACTGAATATGCGTTTAACACGAGTTTTACTAAACAGTGATTAAAATATTAAATCTTATTAGATACATGTTTAAAATACTTGTGTCCAAACGGTCTCCAGCTAAACATCTGGTTTAAGTTTTTTATGCAAGCAATATTGAAAAGCATTCATTCAATTCAATCTCATCATTCAAAAACGTTCCATTGCCTACAGATATTTTGCAAACAATTGGAATTTATGAAGAATATTTTTGTTCAGATCTTCATTAAGAAAATTTATTTATCTTCAGTAAAATTGGTTATTATTGTTGTGTTATATTGGTTAAAAAAAATTATGTAATTGTTAAAATAAGCTAACATATAAGTTTAATATATTATGTCAATATGTGTAAAGTGGAACAACTGTATAATCTCAGATTAAAATACATTGTCAGATGTCAACAATATCATATAGTTAGTAGTTATGACTTATGGTCCGCGGCAAACTTTTTGACCTCTCTGAAGTAGATGTGCTGAATACAAATGTAGGTATCTCAGGCACGCGAAATAGGTGAAGGCGGAGCAGGCGCGTCCGCGCTCTTACCTCGTCCCTATGGCACAAATGTTTCAGTGTCAGTGCTAGTTGCACTACAGTCGCATTCAGAATAATTTCACTATCAGTTACACGCTATTTTTTTGGTTTTGTGGATATTTTTATTATATTCTTTCTTTAATGTCACTTATTGATATTCGCTATTATTAGAAGATCCACCTATTACAAAAAATGATGTTTCTATGGAAGGCGTTAAATAAATGTTTATTACGAATTATTTGTTTACTATGAATGTATTTCATTTAAATACAAATATAATATATTACACAGTATATATATTACACAGGCACTACAGTTAGAAACAAATATACATTATAAAGTGGATCATTCATTTAAAGTACACGATCACCCAAAACTCATCAACCAGGTAGTGATCAGATGTTATCTAATTATAACAGACAAATACATTATGTGGAAAATTGTTATTGTTCTAGATTTGTCTATTACTTTATTGTTTAGCTACAATTATTCATTTTTAGTTTTTACTTTATTACCCCGGTAATAATTTATTTTTTACTAGCCGGCTCGGCAGACGTTGTCTCGCCCTGATTATAAAAGAATCCTTGACAAATTATATACTAAAACGTTCCTCATCGATCACTCTATCCACCGGTTTTTGAGTTTATCGCGAACAGACAGACAGACAGACGCGGTAGAGGACTTTGTTTTATACTATGTAATGATATGTAATATTACATTTAAATTAAATGTTTTGTATCTTAAATGTTACATAAAATCTGTGGCGAGTGATATTGAAATCTGTCTGTAAGATTTATTAGAAGAAAAACGTTATGTTATCTTTTCTCTTAAGTATCAAGGCTTAACAAACTCCTGAGCAGTTACCCGAATCTACCTTACGCGATGTTGTTTATTAGTAAAACTTGTTGGAATCGGGATACCGAATTAATGATACTGGAATTGATATGTAATAAATATAATTAAACCGAATGTTTTCCGTAAAACGGTATATGTAAGATGTTAAATTGGTGTCATCAATTTGTATTGGAAGTATCTTGGTGTTTTCAATGATTTTGTCAGTTCTTGTATTATGTTTTTACATTTATACTGATATTTTGATGATGTTTGCAGGGAAACCCAGAGTGCGATACAAACCTACGAGATGACAGCGGAGTCCGGCGTTAGAGGGGATGGTGCGTGTGCTGACCCTGCAGGTGCTCTCGTTGCGGCGCAACCTCCGCCCCAACAACCCCTCCCACAGCCAATACACCTCCAACCACTTAACCATCACAAGAGGAAAAACAACACACACTTGTTAGTATACTTCATACATCTACAGTTTTCAGTCTTCGTCTCGGTTTTGTCTCACAAATGGTTTGTCGGTATCGTAATTTATTTTTGCTTTAGAACCACGTTTTAAAATATTGACGCAAAATTAATAAGTAGTGCTGTTGTACACTACTAGGGTGTCCGTTATTTACTAAGTTGCTTTTATTGACTTGCTTATGGTTCAAATCGTTAGTTTATAACCTTAAAAAAAATTTAGATAAAAAAACTACGCTTCTTAAACATGCCTGAATGATGATACTTTTCTCATTCATTTAACATGGGGTTGTTTTACCTTTTAGAAAGTTTTTTTTTTTCTTGCTGATTTTATTTAACCTAATACGTATAAGCCAAAGAAGTTTCACTTCCTCCGCGTGCACACGCAAATAGTGCTCACTCAATAATCTCAAATGAGTATTTACATATAAATTATAGAAAATCAATCTATTGGTCTGTATATATATGTGTAAGAAGACAAAATTTAAACTTTTTCAGTAACTGTGGAGACGATTTCAGTATAAGTGAGTGCGACGTCTCAGTAGTTTCACTACGAGTGCCAGCTACCCCAGCGATGTCGGTGTGCTCCACGTCTATCCGCAAGCGGAAATCCTCCTCCTAGTGAGTCGATTGTTGTATTGCTTTGTTACATATAAACCCCAGTTAAACTATAATTGCTATTAAATCTTTTAACGTTGGTTTAACCATACGTTTGATTTGAGAAAATAACGTTTTCAGTTATAATTTTCGGTCGAAAATGAAGCGTCCTTAATAAACAACTCCAATTCGACTTCTCGTGACAAACGAAATGTATTTCGATTTTATTTTTATTTAGTTTTCGTGGTTGTCATGAAGTAAGTGATGAAGGAGTGAAGAGTAAATATTCTAATTTCTACAGATAATTAAATGCTGTGATGTCTCTTTTACAGTTATAATCTAAACAATAATTACAGTATAGGAAATATGTATGCGTTTATGAATTTGTTGATAGAAGAAAAAAATGAGTACGTGTAACCGTCACACGCGATTGAAGTAGAACCTTCTAAATATTCTTGATTTTGGTAATTTAAGAGTTAATAAACAAATCAATCAAAAATTTTTGAAAAAAAAAATTGTATAATCATAAAAGTCATACAATAGAAATAGTTATAAAAATGGGAGCGAGACCGTGCTGCCATCTGGTTTCAAAGTAAGTAAGTAACAAATTAAATCAAAGCTTCATTATCTGTAGTGCCATCTATCAGCTAATTCGCAACTTAAATAACAAAAAGGCAATAACAACTCTTTGTTATAAAGTAAATAAAATATAGAAAAGTACGAACAGATTACTATGACAAGTAACAAATTAAGTTAATTAAGATTTAATAGAAGTTTTGGTTATGTTTAATTATTATTTAACCGGATGGTACAGAAACGTGACGCCATAATGTCGTAACGGACTTCCGGAAGCAAAGAAGTTTTACTTCAAAAATATTTGAAATTAACCTATAAACTGTTTAAGTTTACTATCAAATAGGATCATATTTAATCGTACTGTCTACTTTCTACATTCAGTTATAATATCCGTTTTTATTCTTACCCGTGTAATAAATGGTCAGATCATCGAATCTCCCTTATCTTTGTTTTTGTGTATTTTATTAAAAATATATAAATTATTGTTTACACAGTTGTCTTTAGCGACCGTACCAAGAGGATTATCATTGTCAGTCATCACTACCGTTCCCGTAGTAATCGAACTTCGAAGTCTTTGAACTTATTAACCGAATTACCAAAAAAACCTTTTACTGGTCTTACCAAGCCTGAAATATAGAATGGTTAGTTTCCTATTACTTCTAGTACGAAATCTAGCTTGTCTAATATTTTTACGGAGTTACATTAAATTATTAAGAATGTGTCGGGAGGGCAGAGTTAAGATACTGAATTCCTGAATCTTGATCTTAAATGATTCGAGAGGTTCCATATTGTTTATTTTTGGAACTGTCCGTTTTTGTCCGTTTACGAACATATGGTATCTGCATTATCAACGTTGGGCTTGGAGCTTTGGAAACTTATTCTTTTCTGCGAAAAGATATAAAAAATCATAAGAGAATCTTTTCTTAAAAACGATTGGTATTCTCTTGCTATCTATCTTCATGCTTATATAAGTGTTTACTTATAAGTGTGTTTGCTTATAAGAGAAAAGTGATTTCTCTCACACATTTTTGTATACCTTCTCTACCTGGTTTTTGGAGATTATTCACGAAGTCGGTAACATTTCGGTTTATCACATGCACCCTAGTTATCATATAATTTGGGACTCTCATTAACAGCTTAAAAAAAAACATTTTATACCAGAGTGTAATCTGTTATGTACGGCAGATTTATAAGATAACATCCAAAGCTGATCCAAGTTTTTGTGTTGATCTTCCACGATTTCGATCATATGTTTTTTCCGATTTCCAGAAAGGCAGCGCGTAATATACAAAAATATAAATAATTGGAGGAAAAGCGATGTTCCAATCTAGAAGTCTATCATATGATTATTTTAATAAAATTCTTTCTTGCATGAAGACACTAGCAGTCACCGTGGCCGAAACCTGCCTGGGAATAATAATAAACTCGTAGCCCAAGTACTCTTTCTTATGTACATCTCTTCCAATCGTCGCTTCTAGTACATTACTTTCATTGAATATAGACTAGAACCGTCTACAGTATATACTTGTTTGAAACGGAGAGTGAAAGTTTCCAAAGTTATTTTTTGTAGTTTTTTTACTTTGTTTGTTTATCAACTCGACGATGAGATTTCAGGAATTGACGCGAGACCGTGCCTCAATTTTTCTATGAATTTATACAGTGTGTTTGTTAACTATAGGGAATTCTTTTTTTTTAATATCTCTTTTGTGTTCTTCAGAGGTACAAATTCAAATTCAAATTCAAAACACTTTATTCAATTTAGGCCCTAAGAAGGCACTCATGAACGTCAAAACTACCACCGGTTCGGAAAACAACCCAGTCATCGAGAAGAACCGGCAAGAAACTCGATCTGGTTTATCTTTTTAACAAATATATATAATATTTAGAATAATAATATATTCTATATAAAAGTAAATTTCACAAACGTTTTTAATGGATGCACAGAGATGAGTCAATTCCAGACATCACCATCGTTCACATATTGATCCACTCTATAATAGCCTTTTGACACCAAAACCCGCTTGACATGGCGCTTAAATTCACAATCCGGCAAATCGGTAATATCCTTTGGGACTTTGTTGTAAAATCTAACACTATTTCCCAAAAAACTGTTACTGGTTTTACTAAGTCTAAAACGTGGGACACTGTACTGTGTGTAATGTACCAGTACTGTGTAATGTGGTACAGTGTACAACATTGTACAGTTCGATACATATTTCAATTTCTTCTCTATACCATAGCTTTATATAAAGGTTCATCCACTTCAGATCCACCTTTACAATAATAAAATACTAGGAAACTTTAGTTCACGTTCAAATACTGGAACAATGACAAAGACGAAATTAATAAAATTTGATATCGGACGAGCCACCGCAATAATTATTTCAAGCCGAAAAGCTTATCTTAGAATGTTGTGATTTTTTTAATATATTTCTGCAGACTCTTGGTCCCCACCTTTTTTTCGTTTCGTTTGATTTATTACTGAAAAATCATTTTAACTGTAGTGCACCGTATACAGTGAGCAAAGAAGTATGTGATTGGAAACGCAAACAACCACATTAGATCACGAATGTCATCTGGAGCAGAACTTATTGATGTACGGCTAGTTAGGACTTCGGTCTTTCTGAGGTTTTTTTTTCCTGCAAACTCTTAGTCCGCATTTTTTTGCTGTCGTTAATTTTGTTAGTCTAGTTAATAATCGTTTTGCACGTGAGCAACTATTGTTTCTACTTAACTATTACATATTTTACGGTTTATTACATATATTACCTATTTTTCATAGAGATTATCGCCTTTATGGCGGCTTCATTTTTATCTTTTATTGCCATTTTTAAATTGTAATCCACAATATCCCGCGCCGGAGCGTCCACGGCTCGATGGATGGATGGATGATGGATGGACCTCAGTGACGTCGCTATAGTAGACACACGTGTTGGTGTGTCTGGATATTGCCACTATAGCAAGTGAAACGCTATCGTGGATTTGCATCCTTCTGCTCTTTGTTTGTAGGATCACCACCGATTTGAAGGTTAATCCGTGAGATTTATGGATTGTTAATCCTTCCCCTGCCCCGTAGCCCTTGTTTATCAGGGCTTTTTTTCTTCTTGTTTATGTACCAGGAAAAGAGTATCGGGTGTGTGAGGATATTTTAGGACGTTGGCTATAAAAAAATATACTAGGCTACCAGTGACTACTTAACACCAAGTGAACTGAAAGCCTGTTTGGTATTTGAAATTGAAAAAGCCATGAATGTCAACTTTGCGGATTCTCTCTCATAGCAGTGAAAATAGAGAATCAAAATGTCAAATACATCTTCGTTGTTACAAGCCAAAATCGCTCTCCTCCATACTGTTATTTTAATCTTGTGATGAATCTTCATCTTCAAACTGCACTATTAAAACTAAAACAAAATTGGCATTTTACGTTTTGCATAAAATAGTTGCATATTCCGTTTATAAATTGTCTAATACTTCAGAGGTAAAAAGTCAACTATTAATTACACTATGGATAAAAATATGAAACTATACATGTTACTTCGAGATGCATTATTTACAGCCGCCATTATACAAACAAAATGCGGTCGTTTTGTGACTGCACTATTCCTCTGGGAAACCGTAATCTAGCGAAGAGTTAATTAACATTCGTATAACCCGTTAACTACGAAACCATACAGGTTGAGGGTTTCCATAACAATATGGTACCATTATAATGGAGCTACGACAATAGTAAGCAATTAACTCGACGACGAATTCTTCAAACGGCCGTCCGAACACAGTGTACGCTAATTTAAATAAAATAACTTACTCAAATATTACTATAATATATTGATTTTACAGAAAGATTATTATTTTATGTTAGTTTCCGGCACATCCGGAGTGTAAATTAGGTTATTGAATATTTAAATGCGTACATATAATAAGTACGGTATAATAAAGGTCTATAGGTATAAGTGATATGCTAGTATCTACCCAGTTCAAATTTTATATATCAGGGGTGTAGAAGTAAAACTAATTACGTCGTTGGAAAGCAATTTAAGGGAATTAAAAATATGTATTATTTTTATTTGGTATGCTTTCCTACCACGCACTATAAACAAACGAAAAATAGTATCTAATTATCTTGTTATAATTGTATAACAATCATGCATAATATAATAAAAACAAAGTAGACAAGGAACATGATGGACGTAACCAGTATTGTTCCTAAGCACTGGACACAACTAATCTTGAATTTTTATCCCTGATCTAAGAAATAGGAACTACCTGCCTGCCAGTAAACTTTGCGTTAATTAGTGCATATCGCACCTTTACAGGCAAAAATATTGAGTTTTGTATAATTTTAGAATGTTTTGTTTTTCAGTAACTTTGAAACGCTACTAAAACATGAAATTAATATTGCCAGACATTTTTGTTATTAACAATAATGTGCCCGATGCTATTTTTGATAAATAAAAAAGTATGTTCAAACCATGTTAAGATAGCTGTAATTTTAATATTATTTTATTTAGACATAAAAGAGGGTAAATTAAAAATAATATGTATAGAATAACTTAGCTATAGTTATAGTTTAGTGCAACACTGGCTGTATGATAAAGATAGCGATAATTGTGGAAGCGCCTGTTATAGACGCATGTATTCAAGATGGCGTCAGTCCCAAGTCATATGTCTACGTTTATCGTTGTTTTTCATTGTTTATGGTGAAATCTTAATATCATAATGGTTAAGAAAATGAAATATGTTTTTTGCAATAGACAAAATAAAATGGTTTGAAATGGATTATTTTATTTATAAAGAATATCACCGGGCACATTATTGTCAATAACAAAATTGTCTGGCAGTGATAAATTCATGTTTTTAATAGCGTTTAAAAGTTACTGAAAAAAAATGTTCTTAAAACTATTTATAAATCAAAATTTTGACCTGTACAAGTGTGATGCACATTAAAAAACACAACGTTAATCGGCTACCAGGTATCCTGTATCTTGTTTGGAAGGGTATAATATATTTTCATATTAAAGAACCAGCTTTTCTCAAATTCTCGTTCTTCTAACGTTGCTGGCTCTTGTTCTAAGGTGTCGCAAAAAAGTCTAATTACATTAACTAAATTTTTTTGTCTTTCGTTATCCTGGAGATCCCCTTGCGTTTTATGGGACAAAAAGTAACCTTGTAATATTAGTTATCACTGTGTCAAGTTTCGTCAAAATTGGTTCAGTACTTTCAGAGTGATACGTGTTCACAGGGACAGACAGACAAAAATTGTAAAAGGGTTATTTTTGGCTTCTATGTCGATAACAAAGTATCGCGATCTTAATTTTCAAAAAATATTTAATGTACAGATTTAGCTTTGTTACAGTTTTATTATAGTATATAGATATATATATATATTAGGGTGGGCCAAAAAAAACTTTTAATTTTTTTTTATTAATTACCATGAAAATATGGTCTGAGATGACGAAAAAAAATGTGTTAAAGTTTCAGCTCTTAATATTAATATTAAGAGGTGGCGCATTAGAGTTTTTCTTTTTTTCTTTAGTCCCATACAAAAAAATTCATATCTCACCATTCGTTGTTCGTACAGGAATATTTTTCAAGAGTTTTTTGTAGGAAATTGAACGTTCTACAAAAAGGTTTCCTTCATTTTTTTCGCACGCCTCGCCATTTTAAAGATATTCAAGATTGAAATTTGAAGATTTTAAGGTACATTTCTTTTTTGCTTCTGAATTTTGTAAGTCGTTGACTATTGAACGTTATGAAATGCGCAATACATATTTCTGCAGGAAATTAAATGCTCTGCAAAAAAGGTCTCTTATGCTTAGTCGATTAGAATAAGCGTTTGAAAGATATTTATAATCATAGTTCGATACTAATCGCTCTTACTAATTTTTCAACATATTCAACAAATTTGAATTTTTTTTGGCCCACCCGAACGTACATGTATATAAAAATAATTTAAATAATAGATAAAAATATTTTTGTGCTGATAAAAACTTAAATTTGCATTAATTTTTTCGAAACTAATGAATTATATTAAAATTTTCCGAAGAAAATGTTGAAAAATTAGTAAGAGCGATAAGTATTGAACTTTGATCATAAATATCTTTCAAACGCTTATTCTAATCGACTAAGCATAAGAGACCTAATTAATTAGACGAAGTGTAATTCGAGAACAAGCTCATAGACAAATAAATAAATACTGTCAGATGTGCCTTTTTCTTCCGATTCACAATATATTATACGTAGGGCACACTAGAAATTTCCGGAATTAAAAAGAAAATACTAGGACTGGTCAACAATGAATTTATTGTTTCTCAAATATTCTCTCTTAACTTCAATGCACTTTTATAGCTAATTTTTACAACATTCGTGCCACTTTTTTGCTGTGTCCCCGGAAATATGCTTTTTATATTCTTCAACGGTTCTTTCTGCTGCAGAAAATCGTTGATCGTGTAAATAATTCATTTTTTTTTAAATTGGTACAAGTTATATGGTGCCATGTCGGGCACATTATAATTCCGTATTTCCATTTTTTAAATTTGGCCTGTTTGGCCGTGTGATATTTGGCATTGTCGTAGCGTAAGATGATACGACGTTTTTGGTTATTTTTACAGAGTTTCTCAAAAACTTATGTGGTAAACAAACAAATGGTCGTGTACCAATCGCTATTTACTGTACGACGAGTTTCCAAAGCGAGAGTAACCGTGTTTCCATTTTTATTTAAACACGTAGTAATTGTTCGCGTTGCGCCAAACTGCACACTCGCCACATTGGTTGGCTTCTGCCCCCTTGAAAAGATCCAAAAAAATCAACTGCTACTCTATGTTGGGATCGTAACTATAAATCGATGCTTCGTCACCGGTGACTATGTCACACACTAAATTTGACGTGTCTACGTTGAATCTGGTAAGTATGGCATTACACCAAATGACGCTGTCCGGTTTTTGAGCCTCGGTTAAATTATGAGGTCACAATATTTTCATTGGTTGTATCTGACTCATGTCTATGTCTAAGGATGCCTGTGTCTCGTGGTAGGCCTACTTGTCTGTTTGGATCATACGGCGTTTATACGTCGATGTTTTCGTTGTTCATAGCGATATGCGGATGACTGATTAGACATTGAGACTAACATTAACACTTTGGAATTAGAAACAGCTATAAACAGTCGACTTATATGGTTCTTCATTGCCAAAAGCAGCTTGAAGGTGAGCGACACTCTGTTAAGCCGTCAAACTACACTTGAAATAGTCTTGCAGTAGAATGTTTAGCTATTGTAGTTTAGAGTTTTTGAGGTGAAAATTTTAGTAAACTCTATTTTTTATGTAAAAAAACTTAAAGAAATGTTTCCTTTAATTAAAGGGGTGACCGTTCTAATGTGTTATTGTTACGTAACGACGGAAGAACAGAAGTACCCAATGTTCGTAAGACGTACTTTATCTTTTTAAGGTTTCGTTATGGGTATGTTATAGTTACAGTGTAATTTGACCCTTTGTTTGTTTTTTTATGTTACAATTTTTATGTCTTCACTGCTTTTAATTGTTTTGAATGTATAAAAGTTAATTATTTTTATTAGCTATTATGTGAGGTGTAATATGTTGACGCACCGTAAGTGATTTTTGTTCTTTATAGGGGCAATGGTGATTATATTGGTAAAACATTTAATTTAAAGAATAATTATTTCACGATCCTAATAATATTAATATTGTATTTCAACAATCGTTTCTTCTGTTTTAGTTTTGTAGGGCAGTTATTTTTTTTTTTTTTTCGAATTGACTATGCTATTGACCTGGCAAGGTCTTTACAGCTTCACCGAACTACTAAGGCGAGCGCTTAAGGCACTCAGCCGATTTGGTTTTTAAATGATAAAAATCACGAACAATATGTTGTTTTATGTCGTTAAGGCATTTTTTTGTAAAAAAAACTATAAAAGATTGTGAAAGTCATCATATATTATTTTAGGTTGAACTTTTACTGCGAATAACTTTTAACCGAGTTGACTTAGCGAAAAATTATGTCAGACTTTTTTTGTAGGCCGTTCAATTTCCTACAAAATTATGTATTTACTTTTACCACAGAATAAATCGTTGAGATACATCAAAATTCGAAAAAAAAATATTAAAATTTCCCGTGTAATTTAAATGGGAAATCGAAAATCACGATGTGACACCTCTGAAAATTAATATTAAGAGCTCAAACTTTAACAGAATTTTTTTTCGTCATCTTGGACGATAATTTCGTGGTAGCTAAAAAAAAATTAAAAGTTTTTTTTTGGCCCACCCTAGTGGTTTTTGTTATATATCCGGCTCGAAGGACCAAATGTTTAACTTACGCAAGGCAAAGTTGGTAAAATCTAATAAAATCAGTTTCAAAATGATATAAAACTGTATATTAATATTTCACATTTTTTTACGATCGAATATCCAAATCACAATCGTATTCCTTCTTTACTTTGAGACATCAACCACCTACTTTTTCATAATTAACAATGAGCTTAATGTCTCTACACAAACCTCTTCTTCTATTATCCATATTTTTAACAATTCTAATATTCCATCCCATATTTGGAATAACTCAATATTAGGCTAACATCTTTAAGAGAAGAAGGCTTGTTATTTTTCTGTGTAGTGGTGATTGATGTTAAGTCTGGAATGTTTTTTTTTATATCTTGACCTGTTAATAATATGATCATACTGTTGTATTCACAGTGGTACAGGCAGCGTTTATAACGATGACATAGGAGACGACTCTGGTTCCACGCGCACTCTTCCCGACAAGAAGTAAGGCCAAGTTCTGTTTATTCTGCTAATTTTTATTATATATCCCAGTCATTTGGTTTTATTTTATTTCGTAGGTACATAATATCCCAATAATCCCAGATGAAACTGTGTTAAATTTATCATTCATATTTATTCAACACATTTGCTTGTAAAGTATACATCGTTATTACATCTTTTCCTGATTCATAATTTTCATTACAACGTATTACTTAATTTTTATTCCAGAATATTATTTACATTTCATCACAGAGTCTTTATGTCCAAATATAGTTTACAGTTTTTTTAATAAATAACCGTGGAAATAAACGTGTGACAAATAATAATTGACATTATTAGTTTTTTACTTACAAATTAACATGTTATAAATGTTACAGCTAAAGTCCAGAGATCAGTTATTCTATATATCACCTAGGTGATGACCAACTTGACTAAGATGATCCTTTATAAATCTTATAATATCAAACATTTAAAATAAGTTTAGTCGTTTCATATCTCATTTATTCGACCTACACCGATGATTGTTAAATCTTATCCTTCCTACCGTGACATTATGTTAGGTTTAGTTTGAACTTGAGTCGTTGCTCGGCATCCTACCGATGCACACGTGTTCACGCTCGTCCTCTACAGTTCTTCGTATTCCGTCGCACACACGTTTAGTTACGAGTTAGGGCAGGTTTTACGTGCATTTGACCCCGGCGTTCCTCGGATATCTGTTCTTGTTTATCATCGTCATCATCATCAATAAATAACTATAAATCATCAATAATATCAATCAATATTATATATATTATCAAATCATATCAATAATGTCATATTATATTATCATCTACGTACTCATAACCGATTTTAACAAAGGTTCAGCGCCGCGCACTAAAGCAAATCACTACTGAGAAGAAAACAAATTTAATATTTTATACATTATTTCCCGCGTTAGTGTACTTATTGAAAAATGTAATGGAAAACGCATACATATTGGTTACTAGCTGACCCGTGCGACTTCGTCTGCACCAAATCGGTTCTCATCGGTTTCAATTGTATTCATCGGTTTCAAACTTTAATAAACCTAAAACCCGATTGCAGCCACACCTACCGTTTCCAATTGTGAATCCAAACTATCAACGAAGTTCCTTTCCCTTTTTTGTAGACGTTTACTACAGATTCAATATAATTTATATTATAATATATCAACTTGATAGAGTTAAATTGTAAATTAAACGATAAAATATATTTATAAAACAAATAATGAACACTGAATGATCTGGGATAATCAAGTTAATAAAACTTAATACATAAATAAGTAATAATAGGTAATTCTTGAGTTGGTTTGCTATTGAAATGAAAATTTTATGTATGTATATATATGTATATATATACATATATACATATATATGTATGTATATATTATATCTCTTTTTCTCTGTCACGACACCTAACCTTCGAATGTTTTGTTTTTCACTAACTTTGAAACGCTACTAAAACATAAAATTATTATTGCCTGACATTTTTATTATTAACAATAATGTGCCCGATGTTATTTTTTGTAAATTAAAAATAATATGTATAGAATAACTTAGCTATAGTTTAGCGCAACACTGGCTGTTTATGCAAAAGGCTAAAGGACCCGGGATGGCCTGATTTGTCCCTCAGTTCGGCATTTCCATACCCCCCATACAAGGTAGACCACTAACCTGGCTGTTGTAGATCGTTCTCGCTGTTGTTCTTATATGCACGGTCACATACACGCACACACAATGTTTATAAAATGTTTATAATTGCAATTAAAGGCCAAAAAACAACACATAAACCAATAAAATCCGGCAGCGCAAAGTTCACAGTACAGGTTAAGGAGCCCAACTGTCCGTTGTAGGCGTCGCGATCGCGCGAGCCCGGAATCGCGATCCACCCACATATAAAGAATATAAAAATGCGCGAACACTGGCTGTATGATAAAGATAGCGATAATTGTGGTAACGCCTGCTATAGACGCATGTATTCAAGATGGCGTCAGTCCCAAGTCATATGTTTACGTTTATCGTTGTTTTTCATTGTTTACGGTAAAATCTTAATATCATAATGATTAATAAAATGAAATATGTTCTTTGCAATGTAAAAATTAAATGGTTTGGAATGAATTATTTTTATTTATAAAGAATATCACCGGGCACATCATTGTCGATAACAAAATTGTCTGGCAGTGATAAACTCTATATAAATTCGTAGGCGTATTTTTCTGGAACGTTTTTCATATACTTGTTTTATAAAAAAAGCGATACTCATAGGAACTCATAAAAGTGACTTATATAAGCGACTCTGTTTCAATATTATTTTTGTATATACTCTCTATACAGTTAGCTTCTGATGTCATACTCTAATCAAAAAATAAATGTAAACAAAGTGTATGCAAGAATAAATTCAAACCCATTCAAATTCACTTTCATCGCCTCGTCGTCGTCGTGCTGGGTGTTGTTGGTTTAATTCCTGCACAGTACTAATTATACTATTTGTGTATTAGATTAATGAAACACATTCATAAACGATTATTCGTAGTGTGGCAGTTTTTTTTATATCATAGAAGGCAAACGAACAGGTGGGTCACCTGATGTTAAGTGATCACCATCGTCCATAGACACTTGCAACACCAGGGGAGTCGCAAGTGTGTTGCCAGCCTGCGTTTGGGGGATGGGAAATGGGAGGGGGAAGGGGAGGGAGAAGGGGAGACAGGAAGGGAGGTGGGCCTCCGGCGATCTCTCTGGCCGAACGAAATGCAATAATACAAGCACTGTTAATTCACAACGATTTTCTGTTAGAGGGCGGTACTACCCCGGACGAGCCGACCCACTCATGCTGAAACCAGTAATAGCTTCAGCGTGGCTCTACCACCTACACTTGTTTTGAAAAATAAAATATACTGTTAAATTTACTTATTATTGACTTACCAAGCGTGTATTTATAATCATGTAACAAAACTGTTGAAAGCAATATTATACATAATTACACCATTTTTTAATTGAAATTATGAAGAACGATTACAATGCTTACAGACCGAAAGAAAACGTTTAGTAACGACTTATACAGCGCGGCTGGTTAGTCGCCAGTTATATTTTTAAAGGATAATCATTAGTCGATTCTCGTTCTAAATCAATTAAAGAAATAGGTGCTTAATATTTGACCGAAATATCTCGAGAAACACAAAACGGATATACACTCAACATCAGGTGATTTACGCAAAAATTAACTGGTGTAATAAATACGGAAACGAATGAATCACGCCCTGTCGCCTAGTCCGGCTCACGTCCCACACCTCGACCCCTGCCTCACTTCCCTTTGTTCAACCGTGCGGAGTTCCCACGATAAGCAGTTACGAAATTATTAACCTTGAAAAGCGACCCTTTAAAATTGTACATTGAATCTAGACGTGATTTTTTTATGTTTAAAAGTATCGTTCCCATACTTTTAAAAGTTTTAAAACAAACTTTAACTAAGTTTCTCTTTGTTGTTTATTAGTATTTGTTGTCATATTATTATTTTATATGTTAAATTTGACCATGAACCACCACAGGATTGAAGGGTGTTAACCTTTAAATATTCACCTGGTATATGTACTTTTGATTAAATATGGGTTTAAAACAATACATTCTTACAAGTTAACATTTGCTCTCAAAAAATTAAATCTATCTAAAACAAATCGAATATGAAAGGATACTCTCAAAGGTATGAGGTATATTTATAGTTAGTTCCTTACCTAACAACAACCTTAATTAACATGTCTAAGTACCACTTTCAGACAAAACCACAGCGAGATCGAGAAACGTCGCCGAGACAAGATGAACACCTACATATCGGAGCTTAGCTCAATGGTACCGATGTGTGGCACGATGGCACGCAAGCTTGATAAATTGACGGTCCTTCGCATGGCGGTACAGCATCTACGATCCGTGAGGGGGGCACTGTCTTCTTGTCCACTGACTGCTAGGCCACGCCCTGCCTTCCTCTCCGAGAAGGAGCTGAATACTTTGATCCTGCAGGCTGGACACGACTGCTTTCTGCTTGTAGTTGGTTGTGACCGCGGTAGGCTGATGTATGTGTCCGCATCCGTCAACAAGGTGCTGCTTTATGATCAGGTAAATTTATATTAGTAATATACCACCAATCTGGTAAAAGATCCTTACAAAAGTTACTTACTGCTGGCAGATAATATCTACATTTCTGATTAATTAATGTAAATAATATTGTTAGCAATCTCCGTACTACTATTGACTACATCGGGGGTGTTAATAATGACCTGACACACGCCATTTGGCGAAAGTTATTGGTAAATCCACTTTTGGTATCTAATAATATATTGTATTATTTATTACTTTTCAGTCGGAACTGATAGGTCAGAGTCTGTTTGACATCCTGCACCCAAAGGATGTGGCCAAAGTGAAAGAGCAGCTATCTTCATCGGACCTGAGCCCCCGGGAGCGCTTCATCGACGCAAAGAGTAAGTTATTAACGTATGCTCTGTTATAGCATATGTTTAAATACATTGGAAGGGATAATCTTCTCCGTGTTATTTTAGGATTGTAAACAGAGATATGATTGAACGTGTCTGTGCGAGTCGTATTGTTACTTTTTATATATGTATACTATTTTCCTTCATGGGAGTTATTATTTAAATATTTTATAAGATTATGATTTTTCAATTTAATTTTTGATGACTGCTGCTGTGAGCTACTAATAATTTTGCGAGAGTTTTAAGCGGACGTCTTGGATTTTGACTTTGCTGCCCTACTATATATGGTTGATAATATTTTGCAAATACACAGTGTTATAAACAATAAAATTGCTGTATTTACGCGAATTTCCAATAGTTACGCTGATAAATACTATGACGTGAACCGGACGGAGTACGTTTGGTTCAAACATCAAAGTCAGTGTCGCCTTTATTATTATTAATAAAGATGAACTGGTATATTATGAGTGTTCTTTCAGCAATGTTACCATTGAAAGCGGACGTGGTGGCCGGTGCCTCGAGGTTCAGTCCGGGGGCAAGGCGATCATTCTTCTGTCGTATCAAATGTAAGGTGCCGACGGAAGAGATCCCTGCCTCAGTTATGTCCATCAAGGAGGACCCCGAGCCTACGTCTAAACTTCGCAAGAAACACTCCTCCGAGAAGAAATATTGTGTCGTGCAGTGTACAGGTAATGTTTCAATATTAATTTTTGTGAACTTTCGTGTGTTTGTTTCAGAAACTTGGAATATACTTGATCAGCTAAGTGCTGAAATACAGTTTCTGACCACCATAATGCAAATCCCGCAATAATGATAATAGTACAGTCAGTATGCATCCGAAGTGTTAGGGTGTTAGGACTTGATTGGATCGTAACCGATCTGTACATGCTAATAAACCCGCCAGGTGTCAGGTCGAGACTGTATGCAGAATAACCCATAATGTCTACGTTTTCCCCTTACAAAAATTCGTTTGTCTGTCTGGCCGTGTGAGAAATGACATAGTCACGGTGCAAGATGATAAACGTTTACGTTTTTCGTTATTTCTCGTCAACAATAAAATAATGGTCGTGTAGCAATTGTTATTCACTGTACGACAAAGCGATGGTAGTCACGTGTCCAGTTTTATTTCATTTTAAATAATCTGCTTAGTGGCAGACTGTACTCGCCACTTTGGTTGTTTGGTTCACCTGGAAAGCCCCAAACAGTCGATGGTTGCTTTGTTTTGAGATTGTAACTGTAAATGCATGATTCTTTATTTATTATTATATCCCACACCAAATTTGACATCCCTTCGTTGAAGCATGGCATTGTACAAAGTAACGCGTTCCTATTTTTGAGCCCCAGTTAAATGGTGGGGTATGTCAAATTCTTACTGACTAATCGTGTTTATCGCACATCTTTTGGTAGGGAAAGGGATGCTGTGTATTCATTTCATCCTTTCGTCTCGTCAAGTGTCGGCCCCTCATCAGAGGCCTCCGTCTTGCGTTCTGGGGGGAGTGGTGGATACCGTCTGTCGAACATGTAGGAGACACATCGAACACGAATGTGCTTCACCCTTCAAGTACCTGTGCCTTGTTGCCAGGATGACGGACGTATCCGCGTCCATCGCCCCCAGGTCTTATCTACGGCGTCCGGAGGTCGTCACTTCTCTGACGTCGCCGCCAGTCGTCCACTACCAGCACCTGGTGGAGCTGCGACCTCAGCGCCTCTATTTTAGGCTCGAAACGCTCTCCAAGCTCCAACGTCTCCACGTGTGTATACTGCAGCGATGCGTGGACTATATCCTCCAGGTTCCAGGGTGGAGTTTCGTCTATTAGTGAGGCCGACTCAAAGAAGGTTGTGCGGTAAACCCTGATGGTTTTGACGGTTATCGCCCGCTGCTGTTTTAGCAAGTGGGCGATGTATTCTGCTGTCAGGTCGTACGCCCGTACTAGGGCCCGTACAGGGCTATGGGCCATATCTCCAGATACAACTTACGAAAAATGGAATTGGGTTCACACAAGTTAGGCAATAGACGAACTAACGCACCCGCTATGCTTGTTAAATGGGCCAATGAACGTCTATCGGTTGTCGAGGGTGAACCGCAGATACTACGTTCTCGGCTCGACAGAGATGGAAATAATTTTCACTTAATATCTATGACTCTTATCGCTCACTAAATGTCATGATTTAGAGAATCCTTGTATATTACATTATTCAGGATTTAATTGAGTTTCTATAGGATATCTGAAGTCGTGGGCGCCAGCTGAATTATCAGAGGCTAGCACCACAGCGGCAGACTGCACCGAGGACGGGGAGGCAAGCAACATGTCCTGCCTGGTGGCGGTAGGAAGAACACTTGAAGACTTGGCACCGATGTCGTCGACGACCTGTCCAACCGTGCCCACTCGGCCCTTAATGTATACCTCCAGACACGCCACAGACGGCAAATTCATCTTCGTCGACCAGAGGTCCGTTTTCATAGTAAACTTTTATTAACTCGTACTGAATGAATTGTGATGTATTCTTGTGTATTGGCGGTCGCTACTTGTTAGTCAGCTGGTTTGTTAGAGGAATGGTGTTGTGTTTAGGGTGACGTTGGCCCTCGGTTTCCTGCCGCAAGAGTTGCTCGGGACCAGTTTGTACGAGTACGTGAGTGGGCCCGAGATAGCCGCGGTGGCAGGCACGCACAAGGCCGCATTATTACACCGTAACGCTCTCCAGACCCCCGCCTACTCGTTTCGCAGAAAGGACGGCACCTTCGCCACTATACAGACACAATTCAAGCCCTTCAGGTATATATCGACACCCATCTTAATATTCAACGTCTTTATTTAATCAACTAACTGGCCTGGCGTCGCAGGTTGTTTTAACGGAGAGAATAAGATTAAATCTTCCCTTTACAATTAAATAGTAGATCCTGAACATCAATCTATCAAATCTGATATTACTATTGAAGATCTCTCTAGTGTCTTCTTTCACTCACTTATTTATATGGAAATTTCATAACTCAATTTTTTTACTTTTCCTTACGATTCCTCATACATTCTCTTTCATGCAAATATTATCGTATATACAGAGTGAAAGTTTAAAGAGTAGCAATATTCATGTAAATGATAGTTCATGGTCACATTTAACAAATAAAATAATAATATCCAAACAAATACTAATAAACAACAAAGAGAAACTTAGTTAAAGTTTGTTCTAAGACTTTTAAAAGTATGGGTACAAAAGTGAAACGCTCAATGAACGAAAGTGAATATGAATCGCGAGGGCGCACCCGTGGTTAATAACCTTAACATTACGTAACGTGTAAACTATCTCTTTCAACGAACGATTAACTGTATATAATACATACTTTTATAGAGAGAACACTCGATGTACTCGTATAATACTGAAGTCTTAAAAAATTAGTGTGCTCACATCGTTGGTTCATTCTTATGGTATATGTAAAAGTAATCAATGTAATAGATAGAAGAAGATATATATATTTTTTAATAAACACAATAACTTGAACGCTTAGGAAGTTACATAAGTAATTCGTATCTGTAGAACGCAGAGGCGGGTCGATAGTCGACAATACAATTAAATTTCTCAAAACTATTAAACTTGAATGATCTTCCACAGGAATCCCTGGACGAAGGATGTTGAATGCCTGGTGGCTAATAACACGGTACTGTCAGACAGCCACATGCCTATTCATCAGAACGCTGCACAATCAACCTTCGAGATATACAAGCAGAGTAAGTATCGACTAATCCTTGTCGGAGTACTCGTCAATCGTAAGAAGAGCTATCTAATTTCGAAAACAAAAATATATGTCTTTGGATGACCTTTTAATAATGCGATTTAAAGAAATTAAATTAATAAATTGGACGTTGTCCCGTCCTGATAATAAAAAAACCTTGACAAATGATATTGTACCTAAATCTTCCCCGTGAATCACTTTATCTACTGGTGAAAACCGTATGTTGTTTTTGCTTATCGCGAACACACAGACAGACGTGGCAGAGGACTTTGTTTTATTATATACTAGCGGGCCCGGCAGACGTTGTACCGCCCTGATTATAAAAAAAATCATGGACAAATTATATACCAAAACGTTCCTCGTGAATCACTTTATCCACTGGTGAAAACCGCATAAAGATCTGTTCAGTAGTTTTTGAGTTTATCGCGAACAGACAGACAGATAGACGCGGTAGGGGACTTTGTTTTATACTATGTAATGATGTTGATTATCAATTTCATTTATCTTTCATTCGTTCTTTGTATTTGTATATATTATATTTTGCTTATTATATTTGTCAATCATATTTGTGTCCACTTGCGTCATTATAGAGTATTTTTTTTAAATGCAATCACTCAATTTAACGTTCTAAGGATACTCGATATTATCCTTACGCGTTTTCAACTTGTTATCTTGTACAGAAGTAAAGTTGCTGTATTCATACTTTATTAATATCTGATATCAAGGTTATAAAACTGTAATAGAATATATATATGCGTTTTCTATTTAAAAAAAAAACAACTTTGTGATTGTCATAGCTATATGATTACTATAACGTGAAATTCAGAAATAAATTTGTTCGTTATAATTTTATAAACGATAAATATAGTATAATTATAATGTATTAAAAACGAATTACTAAGAATGTCGACTTTAGATAAAAAAAACTTACTTTTAATGACAAGGGGGAGGGGAGTGTTCAAGCAATACTTGAACGGTCCTCTTCAAGTGGATAGTGTACTTTTAGAACCGGATATTGAGATGCAACGTCTCATTGACTCTCGGGTAGAATCGCATCAAATCGGCAGCACTATCGCCGAGGAGGTGTTACGCCGATCTTCAATGGAATACACATCCGATTTGCCATCAGATCTACTTCAGGACGCAGTCTTCAATCAACAGGTATACGCATTCCACTATTTGCTATATTCCTCTATTAAACAATTTATATAATCCATATCATCATCAGCATGTAAGGTACCCACTGCAGGGACCATAGGCTTCTTCCCAAAGGTAGGTATGGGCATAATCACCACGTCAGCCCACGACGTATTGGCGATTTCAAACACCGAGAAATCCACAGTTCTATGTTTTCCCACATATAAGTAGTATTACAAGAACATTACTCAGATTCAGGTTTCCTCTCGATGTTTTTCTTCACCATCAGCCGATGCTGTCACCAATTTAAATTAGTAAATATACACGAATTCCGAAAAGTTCCTTGGTACATGCCGGCGTTCGAACCTGCGGAGATCCGATTGATATTCCACCGGTCAAACCGCTCGACCGCCGTGACTTTTTTTAAGTAATCTTATTGCGTTATATGTATGAATAGCTAGCTTAGTTTTGCTTAGACAGATTCGCAGTATTGCATCCAAGGCAACAGCCCAAGTTCAGGTTCGGCTACTCTGGCGTTATTGAATTTGTTGCCAAGCGACGAAGTGCGTTAAGCACTCGCTTTAGTAGTTCGGTGAAGCTGTCAGGGAAATAAACGTATTATTTTGTCTATGGCAGACGGCCCTCGTAGACAACATATTGGGCCTGGAAGTGCCCGGGTACATGCACGTGCGTAACAACGTACCGCTGAGCGTCGCCGGCGTTAGGGACTCTCCCCCGCAGACCGAGAACGCGATCGAGTTACCAGTGGGGAGTCCCCCGTCGGTTTCGCCTACGTTGCCTTCCTTAGGTCTTGACGGTAACGGTGAAGCGGCGATGGCGGTCATAATGAGCCTCCTAGAGGCCGACGCCGGCCTCGGGGGGCAGGTCAACTTCTCTGGTCTGCCGTGGCCGCTGCCATAATAACCGGTACATCCATACGAAGCAGAAAACTTCAACTATTAATGTCCTATGAAGAATATAGCCCGATGAGCCAGGACGATCGCCCTTGTACGAATTTCAATGTATACTTACATATGTACCTAAGCAGGTACTGCGTAATACGATAATCGTTAATATATTGAAATGAAAATAAAGGAATTTACTTTAGTCAGCTGCGTCTGTTTATAAATATTTAATAAGATCGTTGTAAGACGAAACTGAGAGTTACAAACTCTTTTTATTTTTTTTTAAAGACGATAGATAAAGTTCTATTACTGAACATTCATTTATTTTATGTTCATCACCAAAATGTTTACGTGTACCACTATCTTAATATAAGTAGTATTTAACCCTTGGACTGCCCAAAAACCTTGGTTCGAAAAACTTGAACGACAACAAATTATAATTTCAAAAAATTGGTTATTTATTTAAAAGCATGATCCGCCATTTTGAAATCTGGGTCTTAAAATATCAGCCGAGGGGTTAAGTATCGAGTCGGCCTGAAGTTACCGATGTATTGTATTAACATCACTGATTACCTCATCCTATTAGTTATAATTCGAAGGATGTTCACATGACACTATTCAGATAAATAGACCGATATTTCGGGAGAATTCTTGTGTGATCGAAATGTAAAAGTCTACCCCAACAACATTTTAAAACATCTATATGACCAATCCGTATAAGGATTTTTTTTTTTTCAAAATTCAACTTTTAACCCGAACAATTGCGAAATAATTTAAAAAATCTATTTCTCTCTCATCTTTTTCGTAGATTACGCTCCTGCTTATTCGTATCTATCCCGTCTTGCTACCCGACTCAATTTATAGTTTTTTTTTTCTCTTTCTCACATACTATCTATTTTGTATTGTTTTCACGTGTTATTGAAAAATATAGCCCATTAAATTAATCGTGTCGCAACAAATTGATTACTTTGGGAGAATATAGAGTATTAAAAAAAAAATCAATTTTTAGCGAGATTTTACTGGTGTGTTTTATTTTTTATTCATAAATATTGCGTGATTTGATCCAATAATTTGTAAAATTAACTTCTTAACTAGTGATTCAATTCTATCGTCAAAGGTGAGGGTTGATCGCTGAAATAAGGGAATACAGTGTTTGAAAAGTTAATGACTGATACATAGACATATATTAATTATTTTTTAAATCACCTAAGTGATGGTTAATAAATTGAAAAAAAGAATATCATTCTCAACGTCTTTTACCTAAATTCTTAACAGTAAAATGTTTTCAAATATCTCTCTCTCTCTCTCTTCCTGACTATTTGTCCCACATGGTGGTGGGGTCAGCCTTCCGTACTTTACTTCTCCACTTCGCTCTGTCCTTGACATCGTCTTCGGTAACTTTGCACTCGTTCATGTCCTTCAAAACTACACCCTTCCAATTTGTTTTGGGCCTGCCTCTGGGTCTTGGACCAGGAAGGGATAGTTGAAGTATTAAATTCCCTACGTAGTCTGGTGGCTTTCTTTTGACGTGACCATACCATCGCAGCCTACTTTCCTTAATCTTATCGGCAATGTCGCGCACTCCTAGGCTACCTCGCACGTATTCGTTGCGGATTTTATCGAGCCGCGTTATGCCACACATCCACCGTAACATCTTCATTTCGGCAACTTGAATAGTATGGATGTTCTTTTTATTTGCAGCCCATGTTTCACTGCCATACAGAAGGACTGGTCTTACAATGGTCTTGTAGACAAGACCTTTGAGTTTAACAGGCATTCTTCTATCGCATGTAACACCCGTCACTTCTCGCCATTTGAGCCACGCTGCGGCTATCCGGTGTTGAATGTTGGCTTCAATGTTCCCAGACTTATCCATTACATTTCCCAAATACCTGTACTGGTCGCATGAGGTGACCATTTGTCCATCGATGGAAATCGGAGCATTGTCGCTAGCATCTGGTGCATTAAAGGACATAAACTGGGTCTTTGTAACACTCAACATAAGGCCACCGGCTTGTAATTGGTGCTTCCACGTCAACAGTGCCTGCTGTAACTCAATACGGCTTTCCGTGCAGATGGCCACATCGTCAGCGTATATAAAAGTCCACGGAGCTAAGTTTTGTGCCACCTCGGTGAGTGAGTCCAACACCAAACAAAACAAGAAGGGGCTCAGTACAGAGCCTTGGTGAACGCCTTCCGTGACCGGTATCGGTTTTGTCTCACCCGCCATTGTGCGTACCACAGATCTCGCATCCCTATACATGTCGGCAATGATGTTCACATACTTTTCGGGGACATTCTTTTTACGGAGGCTCCACCAGATAGTATCCCTCGGGACACGATCAAATGCCTTTTCCATGTCTAGGAATGCGATGTACATCTGTCGGTGCTTGGCACGATATTCCTCAGCAATCGTGTTTAGCGCGAACATTGGATCGATGGTAGATAAGCCAGGTACGAAGCCATAGTGATTTTTGGATAATAAGCACTCAGATCTTAAGCGGCTGTCGATCACTCTCACAAAGCTTCATAGTGTGGCTCAGAAGCTTGATTCCACGATAGCTGTTGCACTCGTACTTACTACCTTTCCCTTTATAAATTGGAACTATGGTGCTCAATCTCCAAGCGTCGGGCATTTTAGAAGAGAGCAACACACAGTTGAAGAGGTTGGTAAGCAGTACGATTCCTCGCTCGTGTAGGGATTTCCAAGCTTCTACTGGGATACCATCTGGTCCGGTGACTTTCTTGTTAGACATCTTTCTTAGGGCTATCTTTACCTCACTCGGATGTATTGGAGGTATGAGGCCCAAATTTTTCGCCGTTTGTGGACATTGGTTAGCAGCTTGGTGAGTGTTTAAAAGCTGTTCATAATATTCTTGCCAGGCGGTTTTGATGTCATGATCTCTATATAAAAGATCGCCATTGAGACCTTTAATGGTTTTACACCTAGCAGGATCGCTGTTGCTCCAAATACGCTGTTTCGCGAGCTTATAAATGTTCTTTTGGCCTTCTTTGCTATCTAATTTCATGTAAAGATCTTTCTGGGAATTTGCTTGCTCAACAGCTATGACTTTCTTGGTGGCTTTTTTAACTTTTATGTACGACTCTCTATCTTCTGAAGTCTGTGTGGACTGCCAGGTCTTGAATGCCAATTTTTTATTTTGTATCGCAGTCTGTACACTTTCTGTCCACCACCAAGTTTCTCTACCAGTTCTTTTTCCGCCTTTTGTCCGACCAAGGATCTTATTCGCTGCTGTAATTATGGACTTCCGTAAATGTTCCCATATTGTGTCAACATTTGAATCAACATCAACCTGTAAATTCTCTAGTTGATTGCAGAACTCGGGAATTTTCTCTCCTTTTAGATTCCACCATTTGGTGAGTTCTGGTGTTTGAGATGTTTTCTGTTTTGTCGTCTTCTTAAATAACATGTCCATTACAACAATGCGATGTTGAGTGATAGCACATTCTCCCGGAATTACTTTGCAATTTGTTACACGACCAATGTGAGCTCGATTTAGTAAGATGTAGTCTATCTGCGAAGATGTTCGTCCGCTTTTATAAGTAACTTTATGTTCCGGCTTTTTGGAAAAAAAGGAATTTACAATGGCCAGATCGAATGCTGCTGCTGTCAAAAGGATGACTTTGCCATCATCATTAGCTGTACCATGTGCATGGCCGCCGTGCACTCTCTTAAAAGCATCGTTTTTTTCTCCAATGTGGCCATTTAAATCACCACCCAGTAGAATTGTCTCTTTTATGGGGATTTGTTGAAGTAACTCTTCTAAAGTTGTCCAAAACGTATCTTTTTCGGCTTGGCTACAACCCGACTGGGGAGCATATGCTGAAATCACATTGAGGACTTCTCCTTCCACTGTTACCTTTAGAGACATTAGTCTATCATTTATGCGATTTACCTCTAAGATATTATTGAGGTATTGTTCTTTAACAGCTATGGCAACTCCATTCCTTCCGTGTTTTGCGCCCATATACATAAGTTTGTAACCCTCTCCGATGTTACGAGCTTTAGATCCAGTCCACCGAGTTTCTTGTAAGCAGATGAAATCTACCTTTCTACGCGTAAAAAACGAGGCAAGTTCCTTTGTCTTCCCTGTTAGTGTTCCTACATTTAGAGTTGCGAAGCGGACTTTCAGGTTACATTCTGGGACTAACGTCGTTAGCCGAGCCCGTCCGTGACTCGGTAGCCCTTGCAAACTATTCGCAGATTTAGGGCGATATGTCTGCGCGTCGTTTCGTGGCGACGCCCTATCCTTTGACCGTAACGTATTATGTAACCTATCCATTTTTGCTTTTCTAAGAATTTGGCAGATGTTTGGATTTATTAGTCCAGTACCGATTGCCATCTGACGTACAAAAACCTACCCGCTTGAAATAGGAAAACCCCTGGATATTCGATGATCTATCCATGTACAGGTATTTCCACCTGTAGGTAGTAAAATCTGGTTATCCCGCCAGAGAACCGGTCGTCAGAGCCTCGTCCGTTTATCAGCAGGGTGAACCACGTGCAGGTGAGGTTGACATTTGGGTTAGCAAAGATGTTGGGTCCATACCCCTTTCAAATGTTTTCAAATATATTCAGTAGTAATAAATAGTTGCAAAAAACGTGAAATTCTCGTTTTTTTGTTCTCAAATATGCATTATTTCTTTTCTGCGACAAAGCGATTTTTTTTCCAATAAATAATTTCTTATAATTATAAATCGACAGACATTTACAATGTTTCTATGAGCAGATTATACATTCGGCTATATTCTTTGTTAGTTTTTGGAACTTTTCTTATTACTTACACTTTTATTTTTATTCGTCTGTAGATCAAGTTTATTCGAAGACGTTTATATTATTATTTTATTAATATTAAAGTTTATTTAGTTTATGATGTTTTGTACAACGAAGTTGTAGGCATTATTTTAGTTTATAATCAAATTTTAATGCGGGGATTGTTGTAAGAAAAGGCAGCTGTTGTAAATGATTTTCCAATAATTCTTTAATTAGTTGATTCTCTAAATGAAAATACTTAAATTATTATCGAATACGATATACGTTATTAATTTTCTTTTGAGATTATATCATTTGATCATATTATTGCTGTTCAGTGTTGTTTGGCGGCCATTTTTTAAACCACCGCTCCCCGTGTTAAAATTTTTAGAAATGTTACCTGTTGTTAAAATATTTAGGAATCGTTCATTTTTAGTAATAAATTATGTGATATTATGTTCGCTGGTGTCGATCGTCATCGTTATCACTTGTTACATATTATTTAGACAGTTTTGAGGTATATTTATTTATTAGATATTGTTATATTGTAAGCGTAAGGAGCTAGTTCTGATCTTAAAAATGTTTCGTAGCCCGTTTGTGGGAGATTATAGGTTAGGTAAAAAAAAACTATTTTATATGTAACGTTGTAGTGATGTTATGTTACTCGAGTGCTGTATTCTATAAAAATCAGACAATTCCAATGTGCCGAATCGCAGGTCGGTGTTTGTCCACAGCAATGAACTACAGTTATAGGTATAAAAAACTAAATGTACGTATATAGGTGTATACATATATAATGGACGCTGAAAGCGGTGTTTTTCTTCAATAAATTTATATATAACTCGGACCTGTAGTTGTAAACGTAAAGGTATACGGGATTTAAATTACGTCTTTGTAATAAAATTAGATGTAATCTTTATTGCGAGAAGCTAGATCTATAAAAAAAACAATCGTGAACGTCAAATAAACTTTTTTTAATATCTTCTAATATAGAGTATATGTAAGTCTCATTATCAATTACGAAATAAACATTGTCTAATTGATATTCATCTTCGGTGTGTAAATTAAGTAAAAACATTGACTTTTCAGAACCGTGTTTTTAATTTTGTTGTTCTTTTTTTGGTCGAATTTGATCGAGTTTGAAAATAATATTATCTCTCTTAAAATTCCACATACAGTATCTATCTAACTAACATACCATTAAGTACGGTCGATTAATGGTTAACAAAGAAAACTCGACCGAAAGCTGTCTTTTGCTATAATACAAAGAAAACACCGCCAAGTTTAAGGATGATTCAATCCGGGTTTACAAACCGGGCGCCAGGGTCAAAATGGCGTCGATTATTTTCTGTCATATGATTCACATTTGTTAGTGTTATTTCTACATTCATACAAATTCCTACTACAAGCTTTGTAAATCGCACTGTAATAATTCCACTATAAAATATTGCATCCGAGACATTGACTATGCAGTTTTACTCAGTAACGCAGTAAATTGATTAGTTCTTTACATATTTTATTTTACAACACTACCAGTTTTAATGTATTGTTAATAATTTGAGACTTAATCCATGGTATTCATATAAATACATTTGGCTAAAATAGTTTTCGGCGTAGATAAATAGGATATTTACACTGTTTCCAATATACCAGGTGAATGTTTAGACAGCAGAAATATTTATGGAGAACACTCACCACTCGATTCTCCTTTTAAATCAATAAAAAATAGGTGCTTAATATTTGACCTAATTATCTAAAAAGATACAAAAATTATACTCAATCCTCTAAGCGTCTTAGTTAAAGCACAATGTCAATGACCGTTCGGTGAAACGAAAGTGTATTGAAACTGAAGCCAACCAATTAACAAAGGATAATTTTTCGAAGTTTGAACTAACAAAATGGTTTATTATCAGTTTTATTATCTAAAGTTCCGTACTCCGGGTCGCCGGTCGTAGTTTTTATCACCAGTCATTCAACCTAGGTTTATTCCAGTTATTATACATACTTTTGCAATTCTTGGAACAAACTTTACCTATGGTTCTCTTTGTTATCTATTATTATTTGTTTTGATAGTATTATTTTATGTGTTAAATGTGACCATGAAGTGTCATATCTTAGAATACTGCGAGTCTCTAACCTTTCACCTGGTATATCGGGTATAGTATAGTTAATATATAAAGGGAGGTAATATTATTTCGTTTCGAATTTATTATCATACTTTTGTAGCTGATTTTGCCACAACTCCTAATATCGCATTATTCAGGCAGCATTGTATAGGGTTCAATTATTATTTTAAGTGTTGTTAATGGTAAGAAAATAAATGTTTAGACGTATATACATATTGGTTTTTTGAGATATAGCAATACTGATGAATGCTATAGCAAGCGATACGTCTCGGTTTGTTAACCGACGCTACGACGATTTAGTTATTTCCATTGTAACCACTGTTTTTGTTTTTTATTAGTTTATAATTATTACTAAAAATAAAGTACTGGTTATCCTGTTTCACTGCGATGCTGTGTTTTATTTTCTTGGTCCTAGCGAATTTGTATTGTAATTGTATTATTGAACTATGCTCTCTCTATAGTTTATGATAAAATAAATTACGTTAAACTGATTAATAGTCCTCGCCAAACATTTTTACCGCTCTGAATATAGCTGTGCACAAACACAAATTTACGTAGAAAAAGGTATTATATTATATCTATTACATCCAGACAACGAAATGATACATAAATGCCAATTTGAGATTCCTATAGTA
Source organism: Antheraea yamamai (assembly GCA_036509395.1). Taxonomy (NCBI): domain Eukaryota; kingdom Metazoa; phylum Arthropoda; class Insecta; order Lepidoptera; family Saturniidae; genus Antheraea; species Antheraea yamamai. The sequence goes on from AP028424.1 coordinate 21,195,337, forward strand.
ATAGTATTTTAAGCTTGTTTTGTATTAACTCTTTATTATATTATGCGCAAACTCGAACTTGTGGCTGTATTCATAGCGGTCAAAACGATTGCATCGAAATGTAGTTTTTTTCGGAAGATTGGAAATCAACAACACATGCAATAAACAATAATACACTTGTAGCGACACACAGCTGAAGAAAAATGTTACTGTGTGCACTACAACAATTAGCGTGAGAAACCAAAAACGGCACTCTGAAAGATCAGAGTTTCGAGTTAGATCGAAAAATAGACCAAACGCCTATGAATAATGAAATGCGCACCTGCGACGCGTAAAGGACAATGCACAACCACATAATTACGAACTTTAATCCCAGTTCATTGTTTCGTCATTTATTTTATTATCCGTTTTATTGTACATAGCCATTGACATATAAAAACCCAAAGCACAGTCTCGAATAAAAGAAACGCTCGGATTCGGCCTCAAAGACTCCCCAATATACACATATGTGGTTATAGTCATACGATAAAACTTATGATTTTCCAAATTCAACCTTACTTGAATGATTTAGTTGTTTTTACAAGGACGCATAATGCACACATTTTTTTGTGCTGGCTGTGGGACGTTAAGTGTGCATCTTGGGTTTTTGTATATCAATTTTAACAATTATTACTTATTGTTTCAATTATTTTACTGCTAGATCATCATCATCAGTCTGTGAGAGACCCACTGCAGGGCCATAGGTCTCTTCCCGAAGGAAGATATGGGCATAATCACCACACCGACCCACAACATATTGGCGATTTCAAACTCTGAGAAATCCACAGTTCTATGTTTTCCCACACTACTAGAATAGAAGAAAGAAAGAACTAGTACTACAAGAATATTTCTCAGATTCAGGTTTCCTCACGATGCTTTCCTTCACCGTCAGCCGATAGTCTTACCAATTTAAATTAGTAAGTGTACGCGAATTCTGAAAAAATTGTTGGTACATGCCGCTGGGGTTCGTTCGTACATCGACATTTCGCCGGTCAAACCACTACACCACCACGACTTCTACTGCCAGATGTTATTCTTCATCCCTGGTACCTACCAATACTTTTATTATCCTAATATTTTTTGTATTTTTATCTGTATATTTTCCTATGTTCTCTTCTATTTCTTTTAAATACGCCTGCTTCCTCAAATATAGAGGATTCATAAACTTGATGCCAAAGCGTTTACTAGTCTACATAAGCAGAGTCAGATATTTTATTTATCTCGAACCTTCTGATATTAGCAACGTGGTCCACGGTGCCACATCCAGCTAAACACTAATAAACTCCATTCTTGATTCCAATAGGATAAATCGACGGGTAATAAAGAATCGAATCGAAATCGAAAAAAAAGCTACCAACAAAATAGAAATTGAACCTCGATATTAGTCGCGCATGTTGGTACGCTCGTCGTTTTTTTCTACAAACGTAGATTAAGGCGAAAGATAAAATTTTTGAACAGATTGTTATCTTGTTACGCCAAAGAAGTATAACTTCTAACGCGTGTACATAAGTACACACACACTTTTTTTATTACTCGACAATGGCAGTAATAAACTAGAAGATTGGTTGCCGAAAGTAAAAGAATGAATGATAATAAAACAAAATGTACAATTTTGATAAATTTATTCAGTTACTATTTTTGATTCATACATGATTTCATAATATTATTGTTTCTAACTGCTTACATAATGAAAATGACGACGGGAACTAGAGCGACGTTAAAAAATAGCAAAAATCGTTGACAAACATCATGAAATCAATTCACTACGATTAGGGCCGTCTCTACCTAGGAATGGGTATATGTTATTAATAAGGAATTAATTATAAGGAACAACATAGACATATTTATTTTATCGGTGGTGCCCTTAATATACCTGTGTTAGTTCATTCAACCCTGAAAATGCTGCAGAATTGTTAGGATAATAAAGACTAGGAATAGGGCTGCCAGAAAATTCATGTATTTGTGTGGGGCAGAGACGGCTCTCACTACGACATTATGCTATAGAAGATAAAGCGTAAAATATAGTCGCAAAGCGATGTTTATTAGTCCATGATGTCGCCATATTTGTTTGTACTTGGCGTCGTGGGTGGAGCGGGACGCGCACGTGATATAACCGGCGCGGTATTCGGATCCATCCTGGAAAAATACCCCTATTTGCATGACGAATAAATAAACAAACAAATTATAACAAGAATGTACATCTGTCCGTGTCAGTGTGTCGAACATGTCTGTACTTTTTAGATTTTTGTGGAAAAAAAAAATTCTGGTGTCTTGGAATAGGTAATAAAATTACATTTTTTACAGAAACGATTTGGCAGGTTAAATGAAATTTATTTTATAAATTTCGCTGTATGAGGTCGTAAGAAAAGCGGTTTTCATTCTTAAACGTCGATATCATCATTATCATCATTACATAGTATAAAACAAAGTCCCCAACCGCGTCTGTCTGTCTGTCTGTTCGCGATAAACTCAAAAACTACTGAACGGATTTTTATGCGGCTTTCACCAGTGGATACAGTGATTCATGAGGAACGTTTTGGTGTGTAATTTGTTAAGGATTGTTTTATAATCAGGGCGGGACAACGTCTGCCGGGCCCGCTAGTAGGTAATAAAATACATTTCAATTATTTTCACAAATGTCTGTCTGTCTGTTTGTACGGTCGCGCATCACTGCTAAAAAACTGCGTTCACAATAAAATCCCTTGAGGAAAATCATAAAGTATAACTTCTAGTAAAATTTAGTCGTTTGTTTCATTAAAATCGGTTCACTCATTAAAAGTTATTGTAATTTTAATGACGACGCGACTTAAGTACGAGGTGAAAGTAGATAAGTTAGTGGACTTAATACACATTCAGATGACTTTATTAATCACTGTTTTTTTACATAAGGTGTCACGCGTACGAAGTCGCGGCTACAGTTAGTAAATAACATTTATGTATGTCTAGTTATTGAGTATGAAAAGGTTCCGTTTGTTGTTGATTACCTGTATGGATCTTGCTTAGTTTCCGCGTACTCGCCTCTGTTCTTGCGACGCAAGTCATCGTATGACAGCGAGGGTCGCGGCGCACCTGAATCCGGGGCACCTATAGGTGTACCACTACCTACAAAATATTTCCTAATTATTTACACGAACATACCAACGTACAAACGTAAACCTATGTTCGCAGTTTCATAGCGATGCGAAATAAAAGATGTTTACTGTATTCGTTAGTTAAAATTAACTATGATAAAATTAAATATTTTGCATGATGGTAGCGTTTTTTCTAAGTCCGCTTGGTTAGCTACCATCCTCAAGGTGTAAACCTGTCACCAAACTCCTATTGGTGTGTTCCGGCACACGCACTTGAGAGCCAGTACTCAATAGGTTTGGCATGTTTACTAACTTGGACCACGTCGTGACATCAGATGACATTGTGATGAAATGCTAAAACCTATAGAGTATTTAAAAGAAAAGGATTTTTTTTAATAATAATGCCAGGTAAACAAAGCCACTGATAAGAATCATGGAAATCTAAAATCGTGCTTATCGTCACAACTAATTATGCAATTTTATAAATAAACTCAGGCAACATTAGTGGTAATACCATAAATAATATACTTAAAATGTATATATTATTGTACAGGTAGGTGACACTATCAACCACAGATATCAACCACGGATAAATTCATCATCACAATAAAAATAATTAAAACGTAAACGTTTAAAAAATATAAAACATTTACAGCTGACAATGCAGTACCATGAACTAGGAGATAGATGGCGCTTAAAACAAATCTAACGGTTACGTGTGTTTACGATTCTATTATCAAACGCGATAGTAGCTGTTTCATATGAATAAGATTAATTTCTCGCTTGCTCAGTTTTTACAGGCCGAGATCCTGTAACTATGAGATAAGACTCGTGTAGGCTGGTGATTAAACTACTATTTAACATAAATACATGCTATTAATCGACACTAATCGAGTCGATGTCAAATCTTCCTCGTTAACCTAAACGTTTAAAAAGAAACATAAAAATTTTAGATATTTTAATAACAAAATAATATATATATATATATATATATTAGTTTAAAACCTACCATCGTTGTCGGGGCGGTAAGACTCCTCGTTAAACAACGGCCTATCGGTATCTAGATTCAGTGAGCTGCCGGGTCCCGCATCTGAATATATGTCATTCGGACCCGCTCCAAACATAGACGGCACTTGACCAGGTAGCGAAGTCCTAAGCCAAACATATTACATTAAATACAGATACATCATCAAGGAATTAAGCAACACATCTACACTCTGAGATTAATCATTGTCTGACCAAAAATTGGCAATAACCTTAAAAGCTAAAGATACAATTATATTCTTCCAGATAATTATGAAGGTGGTAGAGCCACGCAGAAGCTATTACTGGTTTCAGTATGAATGGGTCGGCTCGCTCCCGGTACTACCACCCGTCACTCAGACACACCGACGTGAAGTAACAGTGCTTGCATTGTTGCATTTCGTTCGGTCATTGAGAGCGTCGGAGGCCCAGCTACCCTCCCCTCCCCTTCCCTTCACCCCCCCCCCCCCTCCCCCTCATAACACAGGCTGGCAACGCACTTGCGACTCCCCTGGTGTTGCAAGTGTCTATGGACGGTGGTGATCACTTAACATCAGGTGACCCGCCTGTTCGTTTGACTCCTATGATATAAAAAAAAGAGTGCATATTCTATTAACTAGCAATAACTATGTATGTATTAGGGTATCAAAATAATAAGTTTGAATAAGGAATTTAAAAATTAAATTTTTAGAACTATTCTTAGGGGTCGCTCGTAAAATGTCACGCTAAATTTTACAATTTTAGAGGCCACCTTCCTTAGTCGTGCTGTCACATTCCCTACAGTTCCTATATTAATAATCCATCACGAGTTATATATTCCCTTCCCCTGTACATAATATATGACAATAATTAATAGTACACAAATTTTGACAATAAAACAATATATATAACAAGTTATTAAGCATTACAAGGGAAAAAACAAATTTAAAAAATGTCGAGAGAAAAATTTGCAAAACGGTTTGATAATCGCCAAGCGCCATGTTTCCTTAAAACACCTGACTCCCCTTGGTGTCGCAAAAGGACACGCCCCATTTTCATAAGTGCGAACGTATTTTATGAACGACCCCTTATATGATCTAAAATTTATTAACATGTTACATTAATTATAGATTTCTATCCAAGATGATATTTCTTATCGAATATTAATAATTGTACCCTCCAAACTTTCCATCCTTTCTTTCCCGGAGTCGTTGTCCTATGTAGCTTCCAGGGAGCGCCATCAGCTTTTCAGCGCAGGCTTGTTGATAAGACAACTTGCCTAGAAAGTAGCCCACGACTACAGCCAGAGTTATCTTCGGGTATGCGCCGAATCGCGGATTTGGCTTCAAATGACCTGTTATCAATAATGGTTTATAGAGATTTATTGTCACTTGGACATGATTAATATATGTGTCGTTGTATTTAAAAATGAGCTAAATCCAATTTTAGTCGTTCCTAATGTTTTAAGTTATTTTTGAAGATCATCAAATTTTATACATATAAAATATGAAGATCATTAAAAAAAACTAATAACCTTATGAACCGCAAAATTTGAACTTCGTTCTCAGTGTATAAAAACTGGAAATCTTATAAAAATGAAACAAGTTTTATGAACGATTAAAATTGGTTTTAGCTCATTTTGAAATATGTTTGTATGTGTTAAAATTTTGCAACACGTGTTTAGTATACAGAATTAACATTTGGATGCAAAATAAGTACCGATAAAAAATGGTTACTATTCAATTAGAAACATTCACATGGAAAATTATTACATCCTAATTATCTCTTATTTATGATACTTTTCATTCTTATGTAATAAAATTATTATTTAAAATGAAACTGATGTATTTATTGTAACTATCCATTTTACTAATAATTATCAGTTTTATATAGTAACTAAAAAGTGTATAAACAACATTGTTTACAAACATTCTATTTATATATATGGTTATAATTTACCTGCAGTATCACTTCATTTATATATTGATACTACTAGTCGACTGGGTAGACAGATGTTCGACTTACGCAGACCTTAATAGATCATGAATATAAAAATATTTATAAATAAAAATGTATTGTGAAGTGAAACATTTACTATTTGTAAGTTTTTAAATCTAAGATAAGTATTAAATAAAATCATTACATTTTAAATAGACATACTGTTGTCTATTATATCCAACAACATAAGAACTATCTAGGTTACCTGTAAGCCCCTAAAATAATGAATGAAAGTTGGTCAAACCATTTAAAAGATTACATAAAGCATTTTATAATGACATTATAAATATAATTAACAGTATAGAATATGATGAAAAAGGACACATTCACCTAATTATCTTTGAACTTTTACAACTTCATAGGATTTGCCTACTTTTACATCATACTACTTATATCATACTTTTTATATCATACTGGTGTTGCTAGTGTCTATGAACGGCGGTGATCACTTACCATCGGGTGACCCGTCTGTTCGTTTGCCTCCTATAATATAAAAAAAAAATTAAAAAAAATACAATCTACCAAAAAAAAATTGATTTTAACCACACAAATTTAACCAGAGTTCTTGCTGTTTAAAGAAATAAATACACTTATACAGAAATGAACACCAGATTAATGGTATAATTTTAATAAACACACAGACAATAAGGTATATATGTAAATATACAGGATCTAACATGCTTTTTTCCTAAATTATTTCTATACATTATACACACTCTCCTGTAACATATATTTGAATATATTTTTTAAAGTATATTATGTGCTTATGATAACAATAATATTTCTAATAATAAAGATTAATATTATATTGTATAATAATATTTCCTAAGGTGGTGTTCTTTCTACATACATTTTTGTATGGCATATTGCAAAAGAACTAGCTGCGTTGCTTAATTTTTAGCCAACTTGATTACCATTTTTCTACTGCAGTGTAAATGCCATTTCATGTCACTCTTTTAACAACAAACTTCCTCAAATATCGAAATCACTTGATGTGGTTGGTTTTCTTTATAATAATATTAATTTTACTTCCCTCCATTTTATGTCAATTCTCAATAACATCACAGCATGTGTAATTAAATTGTTGTATACACAGTATTATTGATATTTATTTCTTAGGTTACCTAACATGGAGCATGTACTGAAACATGCCCATATACAAAAATTAATCATAGAAATAAATCATGTGGTCACTAAGTTATAAGTACACTAGCTAACACATACAAACTTCAAGGCTCTATCCATCTAGAAATCTAAACATTGTTTTTATAATGTATAAAATTATATATAGAATATGTACTGAATATATACACATTTTATATATTCAAACAACACACCTATTACTTGCTATATGTTAAAATTTCAATGATTTAGTACGAAAACATTTCACCAACTGCAGAGTATTCTTTGTGCTCCACTGGTTCAACGATGCCCTCATATATGTAAATATAGCACAATTGTCCACACCCGCCCACAGCTGTCATGACAATGACAATTGCTATTTGCTCACCAACACATAAGATAGCATATATATGCTATAATGCGTACACTACAGATTACAAAAACCAACTGCAGGTAGATATAAGTGCATTACAACATAGTGCAGTACCCAACTTTCGATTTGGTATGTTAGGGAGAAAACAGAGATAATTGGCTAAGTTTGGTTTGATAGCATTATCTTTGTCTATTTTAGTCATTGTGTTATGTAATAGAAAAATAACTTTAAAAACCAAAGCAAGTCAATCCTATCCATATGTTTCACTATTCTTCCCCATGTGCCAAATCAAAGACAGGGTACTATAATTAATATCTTCATGTATTATCCCAACTGAAACCATGTTGTATTTTCCTTTTTTTTCTATGATGTACCTAAATTGTCTGTTGGGTGTGCGTTAATTTGTAATACTATTTAATCTTTAAACAACTAATTAGCAATTCAATCTTAAAGTAGGTAAATGACTTGTAACACATAATAGGAAAAGAACAAGTGCAGAATCGTTATTTGATAGGTACTTTAACTTACTATATTCTTCAATAATTTCAGCAATAAATGATGTTAACACTAAACCTGAAAAATTGAGTACTGACCAGACTGTACAGCAGCATATGCCGCAAGACCTAACCCAGTGCCAATTGGTAGGCAGCGCTGGTAGAAGCTATCTCGATTGCATTGTGCGAGAACTCGTAGCTCATCTTGTGAAAATTTGTACGACTGTAACTGATGGAGCAAATTATTATATTGAAATTTTAATCGAAAGACTATTACGAAAGAAGATAACATAATCGCATTGCAGTTTGCAAAGTATTGTAAATTTATTATATTCAAAGTTTCTAACAATATATTATTCCTATAACAGATGCTCTTCAAAATATTTTTACATTTTATGAGCTAATTAATTATAAACAAAATAATTATAAGTGTAAAAATAAAAATAACCTTACAGGATTAGCAGGCTGCGGTGGCACCATCTGCTGTTGCTGTTCTGAAGGATACTCTACGGTATTCGGCCTGTCCATTGTATACAAGAAATAGCCAACATCCAGTCAATTAAATTTCAATTATTTTAAAATAAATAATTTTAGAGCCTCCGCAGTATTGTAACCTACTTATGTTTTGACAATTTTGACAGTTGATAGTGTTGCCTACATGTACAATAAAATAATATATATTTTAAGTATAGTAAGTAAGTATCTATGGTGTTACTATCAACGTTACGTTAATTTTATCATAAAATTGCATAATTAGTTGTGGCGAAAAAATGATTGTTAATTAAATTAACGGAAATATAATTCACGAAACAGCAATAATTACAAGTTAAGAAAACAATACTACTTGCCCCAAAGTAAATAATAAATATGTCAATGTATTTTATGAATATACAAAATCAAATCTGCTAATTTAATATATATATTATTTTTTTATTAATTTTAAAACTATTAACTGAGGACAATACAGGATATTCAGTGGTTTTATTTATTTTTCGCACATTTACTTCCAATAATAAAAAATGTGTGCGTGTACTAGTGTACACACGTAAGAAGTGAAACTTGTTTAAGGCCTTATTTTTCGCAAAATGATCTATATGCAACTTTCCAGAAATTGGTTAAAAAAAAAAAAAAAAAAACAAAAAAAAAAAACCCTTTCTTTCTTTATGGCAAACAATTTCATTAATATATTAAAAAATAAAGTTAAATTAGATAAAGTTTAAACAAAAGGATTTTATTATCATAGACATGAATACAAAAAAGATGGCGCGTAACGGAAAAATGTGACGGTAAATTTTTTCCAACGCCGATAAAGAAGTTTCACTTCAATAATGAAAAAACTTTGTAATACAGATTACAGACACAAAATAAAAATGATAAAAAACGATTGTAAAAATATCGATTTAATATTATCCGATCAAATCATTTTTATTTTACAATAAATCCTTATTATTAAAGACTAGCTGTTAACCGTGGCTCCGCACGCGCTTTTTTTAAATATATGAAAAAAATTAAAATTATGAGTACATGTTGTACATTATAGAGATGATTTTTCAAAAACATTTGTAAGTACGACACGCATGCCATTTACAGTAAAATGTAACGTGTACACTAGAAATGTAAATAATAACAGTGTATCGAATGAAGTGGTATTTATCATTAGCAACATGCCTGAAACTTTAACTTACAAAATATCACCCTCAGTGCTCACTTAGACTATATAACAAAGTAATTAAAGTTTTAAACTATACGTTATTAAACAATATGTGTAAAATTTTTTATTATATAGATCTAATATACCCGTATTGTCGATATAATTAAGTTAGTCTTATACGTTGCTATAATCACTGAGTTATGTAGACGCAAGCGCGGTAAATAAATCAAAATGGCCGCCAAATTGACCAAAAAGATAATATAATTTTAATTACATACAAACATATGACTTTCAATTATATATATTTATTATTGAAGTCCAGTAAAGCACACGTCTCACTCGCTTCTTTACAATAAACAACATACATATTTTTAATAAATTTCACATGGACGAATATATGGGTAACAGCTCAACAAATAAAATAGAATATGTCAACTGCTATAATTTCGTATATCTGCCAGTAAAATTCTCGTTAACATAGGTCCAGCCGTTTCGGACATAACCCGGAACAAACAAACAAAATATAATAATATAAAATATCAACAATATTAAAAAATATATTTTTTGTTCCTTGTAGCCCAATCCAATCACGAAAAAGTTGTTATTTTAATTTCAGATACACACACTTTATTTTTATAATACGTAATAGATTACAAATAAAAAATTGGAAACAAAACAAACGTAGAATAAACATGTTGAGTAGAAAAACAAAATAACCTTTAAACAATGTTTGCGATAGAAAGTTACCACGTTATCATGGCAACGTATATAATACTAATGCTAACACGCAGCGAAAGCAACCAAAACGAAAATAATTGCCCGATTTTGAAACATTCTTCATTGGCACTCCACTCCTATTGGTCTTCGCGTGATGATATATAGCCTAAAGCCTTCCTCGGTAAATGAGCTAACTAAAACTGAAAGATTTTTTCAAATTGGACCAGTAGTTCTTGAGATTAGCGTGTTCAACCAAACAAACAAACAAACTCTTCAGCTTTATATATTAGTATAGAAGTATAGATTATAACTATGAATATCAAATAAGTTATTATTTCATGTCATAAGAATAATGTCTTCTGGTGGTGACTTCAGTATTTAGACGTCACATAGAAACTTTCCAGGAAGTTACAGCGTTCATGTTCGAAACTATTATTTCTTTTTCAAATTATTATCGTCAAAAGCCTTAGGTTATTGCGAGTTTATGAATGAAAAACCATTACGAAAAACTATAATCTTGTCAAAAAACCCGAGCCAAAACTCATTAACAATGATAAAAGATATAGCTATAATGGTAATTATTTTAGTGTACTTAACTGTGATCAAATCAAATAAAAAGTTACTTAAGACGAAAATTTCCATTTTTTTTATTGGAGACACGTGATAACAGATTAAAATCATGTAGGGTGCAAAGCCTTACACACACTTACTTTGTCTTAAACACAAACGTTTTGTGCCCAGAATTAGAAGCACCGTGATCATAACCAGCCTGTAAAGCATTCTTGCTTCCTCAGATGTCGGGAAAGCAGCCACAGATCTTAATGAGTCATTCATTTTATTCTCCAGTGCTAGTCTTTGGGCTCGGTTACGTATGCATTCAGGCATTATGTGGTACACATCTTCTACAATCTATACTAATATTATAAAGAGGTAAAGTTTGTGACGTTGTGAGTTTGTGGGTTTGTGACGTTGTGACGTTGTAAGGGGTAATCTCAGGAACTACTGGTCCGATTTGAATAATTCTTTCAGTGTTATATAGCTTATTCATCGAGAATGGTTATAGGCTATATAGCATCACGCTAAGGCCAGTAGGAGCGGAGCACAGATGAAAAATGTTTCAAAATCGAGATGTTTTTTTTTTGAGAGCTTCTGCTATGTGTCAGCATTAGCCCAGAGAACTATTACTACGCGGACAAAGTCGCGGGCAGGGGCTATAATCTATATACTAATATTATAAAGAGGTAAAGTTTGCGAGTTTGTGACGTTGTAGGGGGTAATCTCAGGAACTACTAAACCAATTTCTTTTACCAATATAAAGCCACGTTATTTGTGAGTGTCATAGGCTATATATCATCACGCTAAGGGCAATATGAGCGGAGCTACAATGAAAAATGTTTTAAAATCGGGGCTTTTTTTCCTTTTGAGAGCTTCCGCTGCGTCTTAGCCCAAAATAACTATTCCACGCGTGCGAAGTCGCGGACAGAAGCTATTAACTAATTATATTATCTATAATCTATACTAATATTATAAAGAGGTAAAGTTTGTGAGATTGTAGGGGATAATATCTGGGGAGTCGGAGAAAAATGGTCGAACGAAAACGTTTCATACGAACGCTGCCTTTATTATGAGATATATATATTATTGATTTCTAGAGAAAAGTTGTAGCTTGATAATGCCTATTACCGCCCAACAAAGTGGGCACTGGTCGGCTAGTGTTACATATGTCACAATTTGGTGACGACTTCACTTTTATTAAGTACTAGTCCCGGCCCGCGACTTCGTCCGCGTAGTAATAGTTACTATTCTGGGCTAACGCTGACACACAGCAGAAGCTTTCAAAAAGAAAAAAACATCTCGATTTTGAAACATTTTTCATCTGTGCTCCGCTCCTATTAGTCTTAGCGTGATGATATATAGCCTATAATCATTCTCGATGAATGAGCTATATAACACTGAAAGAATTATTCAAATCGGACCAGTGGTTCCTGAGATTACCCCCTACAACACCACAACATCACAAACTCACAAACTTTACCTCTTTATAATATTAGCATAGATAAAAAGTTATTCAGTGGAATGTGCCCTGAACGGAGTCGAAAGGCAGTACTTAATTTAGTTTGACTGACTGTAGTTCTATGAGTACAATTAATTTTTTCCAAATTTTGTGAGAAGTATATGTGTGTTATAAAAGTGAAAGATCGCGAATATGACATTTTAAAAAATGTCTGTCTCTTTATACAACTCTAGCTTCCTCGATAAATGAGCTATCTAACACTGAAATAATTTTTAAAATCGCACCAGTACTTCCAGACATTACCATCTACAACCTCACAAATTTTACCTCTTTATAATATTAAGTATAGATGTATGTACATATCCGTCCACATTCAAACGATTTTTATAAAATTTAATTTAAGGAAAACTTATATAGTTTTCCAGTTGATAGGGTACCAGTATTGTCAATACAAACAATCTAAAGAATATATTATATTTTCTCTTTTCTACCGATTTTAATAACAATCCGTACACGGTAAGTATGTTCCATCTAAAAAAATGATATAGAATAAACACTGTTCAAAATTATTACCTTTAGACTTTTGCATAATAAAATGTATCTAATTCTCAAACGGTTTTAAAGTGATTTTACATGGGAAACATCAGTAACTGTGAAATCGATAGTAACTGGGAATTATCAATAATGCTTTTAAATTTAGTAAAAAAAAATTTAAAAATAAAAAACCTTGAATTCCAACCGATCATAATAATATGTTGTACACGAAAAGACTTCCTATTCCTAGACTATTCCGATATTGATAAACTATTAAAATTGTCAGTGTAATTGTAATGCGGGTCTGGCGGCGGATACTAGTTTTTCTATAAGTCGATATATACTTATATTTATATTTGTACGATATATACTTATTATTAAGACTATAGAAAATACTTTTGCTAATATCATTTTCTTTACTAATAATATATTATGTACATTGTCGATGTAAATATAAAAAGGCACTTTATACTTTGTATTAGTATATTGTTTTGTATTTAATTTTCAATATCACCATAATATTGAATTTAATATTGCTTATAATATTAACACAGTAAAAGTCATAAAATTGATGAGACAACATTTATCTTAGAACAGTCAATGAGCCTTAGGCGGTGGATAATGCTCTAAATGATATTTTCGCATCACATCGCCTAGGTAGCTGTTGGCAGGGAGTCTTCGTAGTTTTGCGTCGCAAGCCGGCACGTATGACAATCGACCGTAGATGTAACCCATAAAAGCAGCTAGCATAACTTTGGGTATAGCCCCGAAATGCGGGTTTCTATTCAGGTGCCCTAGAAAGATAAAACATTCATAGAAGTAAGGTATTGGAAGGAACGTCACTGCTTCAAGATAAAATAAAAATATATTAGTATACTTAAAACCCGTTAAGATCAAATAAATATACACTTACTTCTATGAAGATTTTCGTGGCGTTCCTGCCAGTCCTACTATGTATTATCAATATGAACTAATAAATCTCTTACCATACTTAATAGCAGCATACGTGACGGTGGCGAACAATGTGCTAAAAGGTAGACATCGCTGATAGAAGCTCTCCTTGTCGCATTCTTCTAGGGCTTTCATTTCTTCTTGAGTGAACTCATAGTAGCGCTGAAAGAAAATATATGTTCTGAAATATACCTGATGCTACTGTAGAGTATTGATATATTGATGCAATTTAAGTACCAGAGGATGTGTGACATTTTGAACAGGCGGACACGCTTTCTTGGTACGTGAGTCAGCATAGCACTCACAATCCTCTTCTCTCTTTTCTTCCTTTTTACTTTTTCCACTCATTACGTTCTTAGCTACGAGTATCACGTCATTACAGCAATGAGAAGAAAGGGAGGACTTACATTATTATATTTTTTAAAGGAAACTTAGAATCAATTTACAAAAATTTCTCTCTGACATAATTTTGATATAACTTATAATTTTGATGAGCATTGACAAAGTCAAAGTTGAAAGCAATTGCTTTTTTATATTACATCACAACATTGTCAACATGAAATAGGTCTTTATGAGAACGTTTTTAATTTTTATGCAGGCTGATGAATGCAATTGCAATTCACTTTGGAAGTTAAAGTGACAGTAACTGACAGGTCACTCAAAATAAATTCATGTCAAATTTTCAGTTACAACTGTGTATTTACATTTTCCCTAAAATCACGGATCCTACAGTACTCCTTGCCGTCACACCATTAAGTCAAAACATTACGTGCTTTCTCTAGTGACCGAGTGCGGATGGCATGGGTACTGTTAATTGGTCTGGCGTGGGTGACATCGGCCTCTGCAGTTAGATACACCGACTACTCTGGCGTTAAGGTGCCACAATATGGTTCTAATGAGTACGATACAGTCCGCGGTTCTGGACAAGTTGTTGGCATCGTTGAAGATTACCAAGGCCACTCGCCTGATGCCTCCTCATCGCTTGACTACAAATATGAAGGCGAAAGACATAGTAAATTTATTGTATTTGTATCTCTATGCTTGTTTTTTTTTAAAGTTAAAGATGTTAACTAATATATAATTATTTATAGGCAAATCAGAAAAACCGATAATAGAATCTGAGGATGTCGTAAATTGGAATAAACCTGTTAGAAAACACAGAGAACTCTTGAAGCCACCAGCGGATGAAAATAATATAGAGACAAATGACAAATATGAACATAAAAGTGAAACTGCTACTAAATTTAAGGCTAATAGACGTTTTTTGAAACATAAATCTCGATTGAAAAAGAGGAACTTTAATGAAGAGGAAGAAACATCCTCTCGGTGGTCAGTGAAGAATATTCATTCTAAAAAATACAATAGAGATGTTGACATAAATGACTTTAACTTAGATGACTATAACGAGAGACATGATGAAATACCAAAATTGGATGCAAATCTCGAACGTTACAGACAGCATGAAATTACAGAAAGAGTGATTCGGAGGAGGCCAAGAGACAGACTTTTTAATAGAATACGTCCAAATATTGAAAGACCAAGTGATGAGATAGAATTGGGTAGAAAAATTAAAGATGAAAGACGGATGAATTTAGATTATATGCTCGAAGACGAAGATCGGGGTCAACGAAGAAAGTCGTACAAACCATTCCAAGACGAAGAGGAAGACCAAGAATCGAGGGAATCAGATATGCAAAAATCAAAGACGTTTGAGGATTATGGTGACTATTATGATATGAAAAGAGTTCATAATATCAAAAGCAAATTACCCACGCTACTACGACGACCAACAGGTGAGTCTCCAAAGATCATTCCTTTGAATTAATTAATTTTTCCCTTCCATGTGTTTTCTTTATAAATGATTCTCTTTTCTTTTTATCTTATCTTTGTCACTTTTTACTTATATTATTTCTTGTATATGCTTCATTGCGAACCATGATTTGTTTTACGTAAATGTGCCCAATGAAGATCTTTTTCAATTTATTGTGGTCGGAAGATTGAGAAGTTAACGAAAAGCTTGTGTCTGCTCAGCGCGAATGGATACTACGGTGGCTGCCAGTTTGAACGAGATGGAAACGCTATGGACCCTTCGACGGAAGAATGCTCCGGTGTCAATGTCTCAAGCATTCTCTCCTTTCACACTATCCACCGGCACTTCCCCTGAAATTTCTTCATCCACAACCCTAAATCCTATCTCCACGAGTGAACTTTCAAAAGAAGCACCTGAACAATTATCCTTGGCAGAAAAATCAAAACTCTCTATAATGAAAAAGGCACAAAGAAAGGAAAGCTTACGTATGGACATGTTGTCAAAAAAGCCTCCGGTGCTATTACAGGTGACTAACAAGATGCTAACTGTCGTGGTGGTGGAGCCACCAACTTCTGCAGCGCCGTGGATGCGAGCGAGTATCCTAGTCCATGACACGCCTGAGAGGTTGGAGCGTGCGAAAAAATTAATGCGTAATAAACTTGTAGCTAGAGCTAGAGATATTCATGAGCTGACAGACAACTGGGACGAAGTCATCTGTGACTATATTGACGTGTCCTTGCTTGATGGAGTACCACAAACCAATCGCCACTACGTTATGTACATTACTGAAATCCTTTTATTATTTGTTTTGCTTTGACTAAAATATTTCACAGTATAAATGCCATAGCCGCCATAGGTAACTGTGAAATGAAAATTTCATTATTTTGTCTTTTGTAGTATTAATAATTTATGTAAAGTTAAACTGTATCCGATTTAACTATTAAAATATAAATATATCGCGGAAATAATTTATATTTATTGTTTTAAAATGTGTTTTTCATATTAGTTTAAGCTAATTAATTGGACGAAAAAATGTTGAGATCAAATTCCTTCTCAGAATTAACAACAAGAACTTCTAAAATTTGAAGATAAAAATTCTTTCACTAACAATAGCTATAATATGAAAACTGAGCGGATGGAAGACATAACAAATCTGGTTGTGACGGCATGTACAATCTATTTACCCCCAACCGCGTCTTTAGTTGTTTCATATCAAAAACATATGCTGGTAACGGATCTCCACAATGAAACTCGTGTAATCAAATAGCCGTCTGTTCTTACAGCTATCATATCGAAGGATAAGGACATTTGTATTGTTGAAAAAAAAAGTTTTAGAAAGTGCTGGATATTCTGTCATATAAATTTGATTTGATTTTTGGAAGTAAATAGATGATCTTCATACTGATCAATCGCTAATATATTACCAACCAACACGGGAAAATCATGATATACTTTTTTCATTACTAAAACTGTACATTAATTTCATAATTACGTATTTATTTTGATATTTCTGTAAACAAACAGCATCCGCCCGCGATTTCGTTCATTCGATTTCAATCCTTATTATCGATAATAGTTTTTTTTTAACTAACTATTTACCTAGCAAGGTCTTAACAGCTTCACCGGACTTCGATAATAGGTAACATACATTGTCTTCGTGTACACAACAGATTACCCCTCATGCGCGCATATAGTG
Organism: Antheraea yamamai; assembly: GCA_036509395.1. Lineage (NCBI taxonomy): Eukaryota > Metazoa > Arthropoda > Insecta > Lepidoptera > Saturniidae > Antheraea > Antheraea yamamai. The sequence continues at coordinate 21,212,788 of AP028424.1, forward strand.
GAAGGGCTTTTTCCCATTATTTGAACTGAATTAGGTTAGTTCAGTCAACTATCAGATTCAAAATACATTTAAACATTACTGAGTGGTACAAGTACGACTGTATTACTAACTAACGTATACAGGTATGAATAGCTTAGTTAGATTCAAGATGTTGCGTAACCAAGGCAACAGTTCAAGCCGATGTGTGTTGAGCTTGTTGCCAAAAATCGGCTGAATGCCATAAGCGCTCGCCTTAGTAGTCCGGTGAAGCTGTAGTGGCCTGTCAGGCAAATAGCGTAGCCTGTCCGAAAAAAATTATCGTCGTGTAACTATAACGGTTTACACAGCGAACTCCGAGATAAGGATATTTACAAACTTATTTTAGGTCGTTATAGTTGCATCAGAAGTTCAGTAGTTTTTGCCGGAAAGAACAATTAACATTCTTCCTTCCTCAGACACTTCCTCGTTTATAAGGATTATGGTAGACGACCTTTTTTAAAAGTACCAGGTGTTCATCACCGTGTGGCGTCAATCATGCGATGTCAATTTAAATATGACTCATAAAACAATTGTTTACTAAAATTCAGATTACTCTCTATAAAATATTAAATCGGAATCCTCTAAGCGAATATAAATATTTGAAGCCGATGTTAGTCAAACTGACGTGTGGCAGAAAATAGATACAAATCCGCTTTTAAATACATTGAAGTCTACTTGGAATGCAATTTGTGTTGAATATATAAATAGAAAATTGTTCTGTTCCGTTGAATATTACATTTGCATCGATCGTCGTGAGATTTTCTTTGTGCTATTGCTCCATTATTTACAATATAAACGGTTGTCCCAGTTTCATACAGTTCTGACTTATTTATGGAGCATATTAATTCCTTTTGAACAATGTCGTTTACAAGCCGTGTTTTATAATTAATTTACAATTTTCTTTCGCGATTAGTTATTTAGCTCCTAAAATTGTTGCAATCTATCAAAATAAAATTATTTTAAAGTCATTAAAATCACAGACGCATTTTACAATGTGTACTGCGGTCCCGTTTCAATACTATGTCGTAAAATTCGTAACTTTTATAATAAGTGTTTATTTCCCAACATTATTTACACTGGTTTGGATTGAACCTTATTTCAACAGAAAATGTTATTGCATTAGTATGCAGCTAGTGCTGATTCCCGTGACTTCGTCTCCGTTGTTTATTATTTTGACAATATAATGTATGTATATAGGAAATAACATAATAAAATATACTTTATTTTCAAAAAAGGTACTTCCTTTACGAAATTTATTTTATTTAACCTTGTGTGCTTGTGTAGTAGTGCTTATAAAAATGGCAGTTACTTAAAATTGTAATAACTTTATATTTGATCGACGATACTGTTTTTTTAGGTATAGAAAAACCTCAGATTAGTAAAACTAAAATGAAAATGGATCGAAATCTATCCAGTAGTTTTTGCGTGCCTCTATCATTTTATTTATATATAGAATTGTTACTAGGTAGCATACTATATGTAATATCAGAGGGTATAAAAAAAGATATTTATAAAGTGGGACGTTCAATCGTAACTAACTACAAGCTCTATATTCTGTAACGTACATATAATATTGAGAGGTGATTCTCGTACAGTATATCAATATTATCAGTATCAGATACTTCAGCGTCACCGACCAGCGCTGCGGAACGAGAGTTGCAAGCATTACTGAACCCGCACAGGCAGCGGAAGGATGTATCTGAGATACGAAATGAGCCTGAAAGCAGAACCGGCCGTGCACCGCCCACTTTCCACCCGCAAGCAGTCGCCGCCGCACTCGACTTTCAGTGGAACGACTTCATCCTAGCCAGCGACTGTAGTGCGCACCGTCTCTCTACATATATTACTTTTTTAGCTTTAATAAACTATTTACAAAGATATAGAGATATTTCGATGTAACCCGTTCGGTTCTGTCTCTCTGAACGTTTTGTGTAAATAATCCGGTGGCATTACAATAAACAGCGACGGCTTGTTTACGCGAACACAATTCATCAAGTTTGAAATATGGAGCAACGGAATTAAACCACTTAGCCTTTGAATGTTTCGCTCCGGTGCGTTAGAGATAGTGTTGCGGCGCGGCCGCGGCCGTCACTATGTAAAGATAGCCAGTCGTATTATATACTAGCAGTGCCCGCGACTCCGTCCGCGTTGAACCAAAGGAAAAGAAAATGTGTCTGATAAAATCATCTGAATGTATTAAGTCCATTTACTTATCTACTTTAATCTCATATTTAAGTCGCGTCGTCGTACTATTACAATAATTTTGATAGAGTGAACCGATTTTAATGTAATGTAGTCTAATGTAGACTATGTGTTACTCGAGTGTTACATACATACAGACAGACAGACGTTTTTAAAAATGATTGAAATATATTTTATTACTTATTCCAAGATACCTGCAAAGTCTAAAAAGTACAGACACGTTAGATTTACATGCTTATTATATGTATAGATGATAGCAAAGTGTCTTCCACACTGTAATCGCTATCACGTGCTCGTCAATAGCCAATACACGGCTCTTATTTCACTGACTAAGGCATTAAAATGCAATTATTTACTTTGGATATATTGGCTAAGTAGAATGCATTATCAAACATTGGAAATCATCATTTTTACTCGTTGATTGTAATAAAAATATGTTTAAAATATCCAAACTAAAAGAATTTAGAAGGAAAGTTATACAAAACAATTTTATAAATCGATACTTACTAATATTATAAAGAGGTAAAGTTTGTGAGTTTGTGAGGTTGTAGGGGATAACATCTGGAACTACTGGTTCCACTTGAAAAATTATTGCAGTGTTAGATAGCTCATTTATCGAGGAAGGGTATAGGCTATATATCATCACGCTAAGACCAATAGGAACGGAACACCAATGAAAAATGTTTCAAAACCAGGGTTTCTTTTCCTTTTGAGAGCTTCCGCTGCGTGTTAGTGTTAGCCAAAAGTAACTATTCCACACGGACGTAGTCACGGGCAGAAACTAGCGAGGAATAAAATGGAAGAAATAGAAAACTATGGCAATCATATAGTCACTTATTGTAGCTGCGGCGTTATCGGAAAGGGTTGAAGTTGTCGCAAACCAATTGCTATTGAGAATGTTTTTAACTAGGATACTTACAATAAACGAATATTAATCGGTTATTTGGAACTGATTTTTTTAAAGTGATTTTTTTTTTGTACTCTGTGAATTGGATTTTATGAAACGAATATGTGTAATAAAAAGAGATAACTATAAATGTATAGGTTTAGGCTACGAGAGAATGAGATAGTATAATTCTTAACGCACTCGAAATGTATACAAGGACTAAGAGAGAGAGAGAAATGTGGAAATCTAGAGCACATTATTTTCTGTTGGTTCATAGTGGCTATCGCGACTTTTAAAAATTATTCTGTGTTGTGTGTTTTTAACAATGTTAATTACATATTAACATTTAATACATTAAAGTATTACAAAATAATACCGAAAACTAATATTTACCACCTCTATAGTGTATATATCTCATTCTCTAAAAGATTAATCAGAATACTAAGTTTCCAGTCTACCGTGTGTGAACTACACATAACTTTTTATCCAAATCAAATGGATGGAGTCAATACCTTCTTTATTTTCTATCCGCGTGAATACATGTATTCCAATTGACTCTATTTTGTTTGTCCATTCTAATTCCATCATCTGGGTCGATGAGAATCACTTCGAACATTCAAATTCAGTAAATAAATGTTCTATTAGTGTTAATTAATATTTTTTTCCGTTCTTATCTTTCTTAATTTCGAATTCAGTGACGTTTTTTTCATTAAGTTAAAATATATATATTTTTTTAATTATTTTATAAATACTTCATTACTTTTTATTAAAACATTACTACTACCGGTTCCAATTATATTTCTCGAAAAATCTTTAAAAACCTAGAAGCCGATTACAACGACTCCCACCAAGCTGAAAATCAGTAAAATTGTTTAAAATATGATTAAAAATAAAATTTGAAAAAAAGTTGTAAAAGTTGTAATGGTCTGTATATGTGTATATGCATACGTTTCCACGCCATCTATGAGGTAGTAGTGTACTTAGCGCGTTTTTTTTGACGTGGTTTCCTCAGTAGGACTATTCCACGGGACAGTTATGATCCTGTTTAATTTGAAACTATTGAAAAATAATTAGCAGAGATTGAAAAGATAAAAGCAATTTAAGTTAAAAAAAAGTAGTGAAATTTAATCGTCCGAGTCGTAAGACCTATTCTCACATCTACCAAATATACTCGTACATTTAAAATTTCATAAAAATCGGTCCAGTCGTTTCGAAGGACTTCGAATAAAAACACCGTGACACGAGATTTTTATATATTAGATTTACTAACTTGTCCAGAGTAATAATGGTACATTTTTTTTAAAAGATGATGTGTCTAAGTTATCTGTCAAAACGTTTTTTAAACATGACTCAATTATTTTTTTTAGTAAACTGATCATATACATTTTTGGTTTTGTAACTGCAATCACTAGCATAGTTATTTAGGATTACATTAAAAAACACTACAAAATTGGGAAATTAGTGATCACAGTACCTAAATATGTGATCTAGGGTATTGATTTCCCACATTTTCAAAAGTATTCCTATGATCACTTAACCAAGTAACTTGGGATTTACTTTTTATTTTTGCCTGAACTGGTATAACCTACCCTGTCGACCCGTACCCGCTTAACGTTGTGTTTCGGGACAGCCTGCACATGTAGATCCGAGATATTATTTCCTATTTTATTTGTTTCAAGTACTAATGTGTGTAAGGATTTGAAGTAATCTTTTAGCATGTTATAATCTAATAGCAACCGTTCGCGACTTTGTCCGCTTGAAATTATAATATGAAATTTAATATTTAATAACAATAAAATACAACCTAGTTCCAAATAATGGTGGGTTATAGTAAAACTAGCTTTTGCACGCGTCTCCGCCCGCGTTAATGTATATTTAAGCTATCCCTCAGGAACTGTACTTTTTACTGGATTATTTTTCTTATGTTCTTTCTTGTACCCTGACAACGTACGTGGAAAATTTTATAATGATCGGTCGAGTAGTTAAGACGTGAAAACGTAACGAATAAACAAATAACTTCATATTTGTATAATATTAATTAGGATGAATGTAGGAATAAACCTACGGGTCAATTCAATTCTTTCAATTTTCGCAATAATTGCACAACGATGTGGGAATTTATCAATTTCAAATATGCATATCAAATCTATTTGTGTGTTCAAAGTTGGTAGATGGCATTGCCCCCTTTTTTCAGTTTTATCATGTATAATTCCAAACTTTTAGTCTCACAGCACGTCGCAATATTTTTTAATTCAATTGTTTTATATTCATGATCTTACATATAATAAAAATGAAGTATCTGTATGTAATATCAAAATATTTTTTTTTTACTGAATAAGGTTCGAAAGTATACACGACAACGATAACAAAAATGCAATTTTTAAAATGTTTGTCGGTCTGTCTGTCTGTTTGTTCCGGGTAATCTCCGAAACGGCTGAATCGATTTTGACGGGAAATTGACTGGGAGATATCTATATCTAGCTGAAATCACAGCGGGTTACTTATGCTACTCTAAATTAGACTAGGTATTACCCGCGGCTTCGCAATGCAATCTCCAAAACAGTTGGCCAGATTTTCATGGAACTTTCACCAGTAGATAGCGGACGTCATAACAAGTAATTTAGTCTATTTTAATTTAAACTAGCTATTAATCGTGGCTTCGTTTGCAGTACCATCTTCAAAACGGTTAGGCCGACCTTCATTTAACTTTCTATGATATATAATAATATATCATCATAATAATATATATATAAAAGATATATAAAAAGTAATTCAAGCAATTTTAATTTATACTAGCTGTTTACCGTGGCTTCGCCCGTAGTGCTATCTCCAAAACGGTTCGACCGATCTTCACGAGACTTTCACTGCTAGATAGCTGACCTTATAAAAAGTAATTCAAGTAATTTTAGTTTATACTAACTGTTAATAGTGGCTTCGCCTGCACTACTATCTCCAAAACGGTTAGACCGGTCTTCACGAGACTTTCACTGGCAGATAGTTGACTTTATAAAAAGTAATTTAGGCAATTTTAGTTTACACTAGCTGTTAACCGTGGCTTTGCCCGATGTGCTATCTCCGAAACGGTTCAACCGATTTTTACGGGACTTTCACCGGCAGATAGCGGACATTATAAAAGTAATTTAGTCTATTTTAATTTAAACTCGCTATTAACCGCGACTTTGCCCGCATAAAATTTGGCAAGATTTCAAATCATTCTTTATTTGTAATTAGAAAAATAATTATCAGCTTATTGTTTACAATTCCACATTATATTAATTAATAACTTTAATGATTTAGAGGTCTTCCTAATAAGATTTTGGATTATAAACGCATTACGCAAAGAGTTCCATAATACAATTTCTTGCGGAACAGACAAGCGTTTATATTTTGTATAGTCACAAAATCTTAATTATAATGGACTATGTATATTAAATGTAATGAACCTAAATGTAAATTTTTATTAGTATTTAATTTAGTTTAGGAGTAGTAGTAGTTAGTAGTTTAATTTAGTATTTAATTTAATATTATAATATAAAATTTTATTTTATTAAATAATATTTTAAGTTATTTTTTCATTAGTGCTTATACAGTGTAAGTGAGCACTGAGGTAGTTACATGGTGGGTTAAGGTTCCAAATATGTTGCTGATGACAAGCCTCATTTGGCCCGCTGTTGGTTATATATTTATATATCTAATGTACACGTGACATGGTACTGTAAGTGGCCTGCGTGTCGTACTTACAATTGCTTTTAAAGAGCATTTCTATAATTGTACATAGTCTCACAATTTTATAATTCTTTAATATGAATTTAAAAAACGCGTGCGAAGCTGCGGGTACAGCTACTCGTAGTTTATTAAATGACTAGCTGATCCGCGCAACTTCGTCTGCGCCGAATCGGTTATTACCTGTTCCGATTTTATTTCCATACGCAAAAATCTTAAGAAAACCTTAGAACCCGATTGTAGGGACACCTACTGAGTCCAATTGTGAATCTAAACCAATATATATATATTGGCAAGAAATGTCTTCAAGGTATCCCCTGGGTTGTTTTTTTGACTCTGACCTCCGCGCCCCATTTACTATCCTCGCAACAACATAATAATTTTACCGGCTTATAGTTTCTATGTTTTTATGTTCTAACCAACTCCATCAATTAACATGCTGTAAAAAGTAAACTTTATCTCCATGATTTTTTTTGTTCTAATAAGAATTTGTAGAGTATACATGAAACCTATATCTAATAACTTAGTAATTAGTAATTGTAACATTTATTTTCTTTTTCACATAAATATAAACAATCTTTTTGGCTGACATATTAGACTTAGATATGTGTGTGTTGTATTTTTTTGTAAAACTAAAATTATAATTATAATAAATTAAAATTATATAAAGGCCTTTCTTTCTTGAAGGCAAGCAATTCAATTAATATATTTAAAAAAAAAACATTTATTCATATAGATCTTTTGAGCCAGGAACACTCTCGAGCGTCCCCAGAATACCCCCCTAAATTATTATCACAATCTGTTCAGTAGTTTCGGCATGCATAACGGACAAGCATACAAACATTGATTTTTATATATAAAGATAAAGGTTTCAGTCAAAACCTATCGTTTCAAATGTGCCAGGAGAAAATGTGCGAACCGGGTCTACTAATGTAATATATGTATATCTATATTATCTATACATATAATAAGAACGTAAATCTCACGTGTCTATACATTTTAGATTTTTAAGAAAAAAATTGTTGCAGGTGTCTTAAAAGAAATAATAAAATACATTTCAATCATATTTAGAAATGTCTGACTGTTTGTCCGTTTCTTTAAATACGTATAGTCCGAGTCATCGTTGATGGCCACTCTGAATATAGCTTTAAGTTCAGTCTTGCGCATAGTACAGTCAATAGGTTAATACAAAACAAGAATATTATTATAGGAATTTAACATTTACGTTTATTAATCTTTAACTTGTCTCGATATTATACGTACAGTATATCAGGTCTTAATGAATTATGATTCAAGTAGATATTTGCCTATTACATTAAGTAATAACAATGTAACAGTATAATATAATATATAACTGCTACTTTCAGAAGATTCTGTAAGTGAAATGAAAGTTTGTGTCGTCTTGTAAATGGTTTGACAACTGGTTTACGAAAACCTGTTTATATGAATTGACAAGAAATATACATACATACATACAAGATATATATACATATAGAATATTAGCAAAGAATTAGAGATAAAAACGAACAAACAATAAAAGGAGGAGGAGGCAAATGTAAAATAAAAACAATAATAAAATATACAAAAAAAAGAAAAGAACTTCACTGTTACGGCGGGTACGTAACAACCTGGTTTATGAGATTTGGGTGATCGCTTACTTTAATTGAATGATCGCCTTTATGCAGTATTTATTTCTATCTGTCAGATATATCTAGTAGCATATATTATGCGTGCTACAATACCGTTATTGTGAATAAAATACATTTATAATAAATAAATCATTTGTATTAAAAATAAAATAAACAACGCCTTTCATAGAAACATCATTTTTCGAAGTGGATGGGTCTTCTAGTAATGACAAATATACAACGAAAATAGCTATAACATGTAATTAACAACAACAAATAAAACATAAAAACTATGCATAACATAAAAAACATAACATAACTTCTGATTGCGACTGTACTGCAACTAATAATGACAAGACACATGTGTCAACGTGGGTGAAATAGGGGGTGAGGTCCGCGCGCGGGCGAGCGCCGCTCCCCTTTTACTTCACTACGTCCCTCTGATACCTAAATTTGTGTTCTGCGCATCTACTTCAGAGCGGTTAAAACGTTTGACGCGGACTATATCACTGCTAAAATACTGCGTTCACGATAAAACTTCACCAAGAGAATCATAAAACATATCCTCTAGTAACATTTAGCCTTGATTTCATTAAAATCAGTTCACTCTATGAAAAGTTATTGTAATTTTAATGACTACGCGACTTAAGTACGAGAGAAAAGTAGATAAGTAAAAGGACTTAATACATTCAAATGATTATATTAGTCACGGTTTTTTTGCATTAGGTTTCACGCGTAGAGAGTCGCGGGCACAACTAGTTCAAATAAAACCAAAAAAATCTCCTCTGTTATTTATACCTATAGAAAATAAAAAAAATACGTTGAACTGTCTTTTAATATTAATACTAAGAGCTCAAACATTGCCAGATTTTTTTTTGTCATCTTGGACTATATTTTTATGGTAACTAAAGAAAAAATTCAAAGTTTTTTTTGGTTCACCCTAATTTGTGTCTTCATACTTGGTAGATGGCGCTGTTCCTTATTTTAGTTTTGTGATGTAAAAAACATATCATTCCAAACCCCACACTCTCCGCGCTATCCCTTTTTACGCATATAACGAATGTAAACTATTTGTATATAAATATATACTATGAAAAAATGGACTACATCGAGTTTCTTGTCGGTGTATCTCGTTAACTGTGTAATAACAAAATTATTTCAAAATGAATGACGTTCATGAGCGCCTCCTCAGGTCTTAAATCAAATGAAGTATTTTTTTTATTTTTGTGCAATGGATATTGTCAATAAAAAAGGAATTACTTCAAATTCATTCGATTGTATATTTCAAATCGTTTTCGTTCATTATCTAAATATAAATATAATGGATGGATGTATGTAAGGATGTTAGTATATTTAAGTTTTATAAACTTCAAAAGCTATATGACCGATCGACTTGTATGGCGATACAAGTTAAAATGAAGTGTTTTTCATGGAGACGTTTCTATCATAATATATCTATTTTAATATAATTCGACACTAGGTGTCGCTAGGATATACTTTATTGTTATTAATTTAGGTTTTGTATTGCGATTTAACACGGAGAGAGTCGTGGATGGAACATAACTGGATACAAATATTGCATAAAATCTCCTTTTATATGATTGTATACAAAAAGGAAATGATTTTGATGTACACGTTGCGAGAAATAAAACATCGCTTTAAGATCTTGCGTTCTTACAAAAAAACTTTAATGACACACCAAAATAATTCTTAATTTTAATTCTTGTTGGTTTGTATAATGTTATTTGTTTTTATATAATTATAATTATATTATATATAATAATATTATAATTATTATCGGAGCTCAGTGGTGCAAAATAAGAACGATCTATTAGCAATATCTGATGGGTAAATACATATTTATCTTTCATGCTTATTAGATCTGCATCTTTATTCGTCAGAAATGATATCATATCGATTCCAATCTTTATAATTATTCTTTTAGAGATACTTATTGTGTATAATTCATTATTTTTTAAGATTCAACATTATTGAGGTTTATGTACCAAAATTCTATAATAATTTCATATTCAGTTTTCAAAATTTAGATTATAGTGTTTACCATTTATTCAATGCATAAATTCAGAAATGGATTGAGAATTTTTTACTTACAATATATCTTCTATTTATTTGATTTTAGTTAATTTATGGACATTCAATAAAATATTTTTCAAGATATTAATTTAGTTAAGCGCCATCTATCGGCAAATAATTGTTTTAGAAAGGAGTAAACGAGATGGCACTGTACAGGCACGAATTGATTGTGTTGAGTTGGACATACGTGAGGCACGAACATTACTGCCAGATTCCTAATTTCCCCCAAATTTGCGGGATTACGTAGGACTTATTAGAATATTTTGAATAATATTGTTATAATGTGTTTTCAAGGTAAAATTATTTTTGATGTGAAACATCTATAGGCGCGTGTAAACCTGATTGTTGGGTTGGCAGCCCGTGGCGACGCAAAACACAAACATTTGCAATCCTATATGTATAAAAATAAGATTCAAATTGTTTTATTGGCCCCTCATTCCACTAATGTTACGCGGCTCTAATTATCCGATACGAAATATATATAAGAGTTATTGAGGTATGTATGCTTGGTACACATATATGGTTCAATAACTCATATATGTATGAATAGGTAGCTTAGCTTAGGTTAGCTCAGATAGGTCGCGAAAAGCATGTATCAGGCAACAGTCCAAGCCGAGGTGTGCCGCGCACCCTTGAACTAGTTGTCAAAATAAAATCGGCTGAGTGCCTCAAGCGCTCGCCTTAGTAGTCCGGTGAAGCTGTTAAGACCTTTCTAGGTCAATAACGTAGTCAGTTCGAAAAAAAAAAACGCGGCGACGACCTAGCGCCCTTTGATAAATGCTGCCAAACACACAGCGCCTGAGTTGCGTGAGTTTAATTTTTGTATTTAATAAAAATGAATATTTATGTAATAAAATAAATAAACAGTAATTATTTTTTAGATCAAAACTTGTAATGCTTTATCTTTTCATTATGCCATAGCTGATTCCTGTCGTAATCTGTTTTTGTAGGCATATATCTTATACAAAACAATTATTTAAGATAACAACCACATAAATCATTATTATAGTAAGTAAATAAAAATTATTCTGTGCGTAAATATATCAATCCGTTCGCGTAGGCTATAACATATGAATAGCAGCTTTGTAAGCACTATTTTCTGTGTATATAAACAGTAATTCTTTAATTTACTTCACCACTGTTTTTAAGTAGGTAGACAGACAATGAGTCTATTTAATCATTTGGAGAATTATACATCGTATTCTAATTAATAAACAGTGGTGTACATACATTAAGTAAGTTTTATTAATAATGCGTCCAAAATATAAGTATTAAGAGTAAATGGTGCATTAACTTTTTTCAGATACATTGATTACCGTATATTATATAAATAAGGCAAAGAACTTTGAGAAGATTTTAATAATTTCTGCAACACGAATTCAATGGATTTCAAATATATTTTACATATAATTGAAAGGAGAAAGAAAGATTTTATTCTGAGGAAAAGTATTTGGTAACTTACATCTGGTTTTCAAAGTTATATTTATAGTGACAGTCATTTTCTTTCGAAAGTGGCCACTATCTGTTTACAATGTTTTTTATTGTATCAAGAATCTAATAAATATATAGTCTATTTAATACTAACATACCATTGTAGCATATATGTGAATATCCATAAACATCAAATTGTAACTCAGTTGGAACGTCTTATTTATCGGATTCCTTCATTTTTGGATCATAACAGCAATGCATGCACTGGTTTCTTACAATAAAATATGTGGCATTTTCTTTTGAAGTTTGTGAAGTATTATACAACTTTAAATTTGTTTCTTGTCGTATTTTTAGTATGTAATCTTCATATATTATTATTTATACATGTTCATTCGCTTATTGTGCAATCGGGTTATGACTACCAAGTAATATTTAAAGTCTAGTTTCAGTGACATGTGTATTTATTTTGTTACACAAAGTAATAGTTATTTTAGAAGCGATTATTCGTCTTTGATTATTGAAATTATTTGGCCGATATATTTACACTAGTCTAAATTTATATATTGACGTACATTTATTAATGTATTTAGTTACGAGGTACAATCTTTTTAAACTTAGTCTGCTAAAGCGCCTACATCAAAGATCTGTCAAAGCATATAAGGCTTTATGCACAATGAAAATATGTGGGTAACCAAGAATATAATTGCGGTTTGCAGTTGATAAGATAATTATGGGTTGTAGTAATCAGTTTACGTGAGCTGTTCTATGTGTCCACTTTGTTTTTAATCACTAAAATAATTTTTTTATGTTAAAAAATATTTTATGTGAAGTTGGAATAAAATAATTGTCGGGGGTTTCTATAATTAAGTTTGACATTTTGGGGGATTCTGAGCACCATTTGGAGGGAAGACGAGACTGTCATTTGGCATCACTGGGCGCGAGGTCGTGTGGCGGTGTGTCCCGTGTGTCGCGGAACGTCGAGCGCGCCGTCGTTAGATTATTTATTCGCCTCGTGAGCCGCGGGCCGGTGGTCGGTCGTGGTAGAGCGTGCGGGGCCCGAGACCCCATCCAGTGTTGTCGTATAATCGCGAGCTAAGTGTGCAAGTGACTATTATGAGTGACAGGGACAGATCGTCGCCTTCCCTCACGGACACCCCTCTGAAGACATACATCGGTCGGCACGACGACGACTATCCCCTTATTAACGGAAACGGTAAGTACGGCGAGCTGGTGCGATATCTATATCAGACAGTGCGTACGAGGGGCACGGATCACGCGCTCGGCGCGCACCGCACGTCCAGCGAATTTCAGGCAACGAGTCGTGCGGCGGCGCCTGGCGCTGCAGCGAGCGACTCATTTTGCCGCATTGGGGAGGTCGCCGGTTCGATCGACCCGACGACTTCCCGAACTGTCTACATAGCTACACTCTTAACATTAAACTCGAGCTTTCGATTAATAATATAAAGGGCCTTGTTAAGTTTTTTGAAAGGTTCCAAAAAAGGATGCCTACTTCCAGTGAGTTTTTTTTTGTTATGAGTCGTGTATATATTCCGGAAGAGAAGGAGAGGTTCGGTGCGGTCACCAGCTGTCGCGGATCAATACCCGGCGACCTTAGGTCTGAAAGCCGATTTTGGGAGGGTGGTGTTATCGCGAGTTAAGCCGTCACAGCCGCACCGCGCCCTGCGGCACTTGCCGCGCCGCGCCACCCCTAAATAATCTTTATGTGGAGAGCGGGTCGAACCAAAGCGAAATGTCCTTCAACAACAGAAAAATAACAAATATCGTAGGATATATCCATCGACAGGTATGTATCGTATTCATATAAATTGGTACCATGATAGCACCTGGCAGTGGTGGCGCACGGCGTCTCCCGGTATTAATCGGCCCGCAGAGATTTATCGTTAACTGCCGTTGAAATATTTTTGAACTTCAACATTTATGTTTTATTTCACTTCGTCTACTTACGTTCGGGAAATATTGCGATTTGTATTATTGAAGCTTACATATATATACATAATTATAGAGCGGTTCAACGACCGAAAAGTGCAAGTCCTTCTTCGGGGTTTCCCTGCTTTTACGATGGAGGTCACCCATTCGCTGCAAAGGCGTAAATGTTATGATCCACGTTCCTACGAGACTACGCGCCTCCGAGGAGCACATCGATCCGAGACCAAAACGTATCGTGTGTTAAATCGTTTGGGACGTATAATTCTCGACATATTGACCGATTTCTAAGTTGAATATATACTTGTTCGTTTCTTTATTCAGATGATCTATTTGATAAGGTTTCTTACCGTTCACTCCTTGTTTGAATTAGTTGTACAGAATACACATTTATACATCAAATATTATTGGATCAAGTATATGTCCGTTTTCAAATTTAAAGATTTAATTCACATCTAAGTATCTCTTACAATGTAATATTTCTTACGTTATGTTGAGTGTATAATTTCTGAATGATTAGATGTGTGTTCGTTTAGTTAGTTGTTTGAATAAGCTCGGTGTTACCATTATATTTGTGCGCAATTATTGCGTTTGCTTATCTTCTGTTAGGTATCATTCATGCGCCTACAGCGCCGTCGCCGTCAGGGTTGCTATCTCGTCAGTGCAGTCAAGTGATCGATGTGCTCCATTCAAGAACTATATAGGGAATACAACTTCTTCCATTTTAATGCTACTTAAACAGTATTGAGAAAATCAGCTACACGTATAACTAACTAACTGTAAATAGTTTTATGTACGGATATCATTGCGTACTGTATCCTCGACTACATTGTAATATACAACAATTGCATTATTTGAATTTCTCGCATTTTCTCTCTTTCTATAATTCAAAATTACCATAATGACTCTCGATAGTTTTCAATTATTTTACTTTTTATAAATAGGTCACTTGTGTGGTAAATGTGTGACAAATTAGCGTACCGTATTTGCGTATTTTACACATTCGTTATCTTTAGCTTTTCCTCATTTGATATAATAGAGTTAATGTATATACATAATTTTCGCGTCAGAATGTTATCTGATTTTTGTTCGAAATTATACGAGATAAGCGCGTCACTTTAACGTGTTTCGAGAGACAATGCGAGATAACGATATGCTAAAATTTAATTTTTGTAAGTACATTCGTACGGTTTGCAAACTGAGCGCGGTATTGCGATAGTTCAACAACATCTTGCATATAATAAGAATGTAAATCTAACGTGTCTGTACTTTATAGATTTTTCTGAAAAAAATTGTTGCAGGCGTTTAGGAATAGGTAATAAAATATATTTCAATCATTTTCAAAAATGTCTGTCTGTCTGGTTGCCTGTTTGTTTGAACACGTATCACTGCTAAAGTACTGCGTTCACGATAAAACCTCACCGAGAAGATTATAAAGAATATTCTGAAGTAACATTTAGTCGTGGTTTCTTTAAAATCGGTGCACTTAATAAAAAAAAGATTGTAATTTTATGACGACGCGACTTAAGTACGAGAAAAACGTATATAAGTAAATGGACTTAATACATTCAGATGATTTTATTAGTTACTGTGTTTTTTACATTAAGTTTCACGCCGACGTCGTCGCGGGCACAGCTAGTAGAATATATGGCTGTAACCAACATGTTGAGTAGATCCATCGACGTTCGTAAAACATAACACGGCTGTCAACATCAGTAGTCGGTAACTGGGTGTACATGAACTTATCCCGAAACTTGATGAGGCAAAGCGAACCACAGTGACTTAGGTCTCACCGTGATATACTACAGTACAGTCGCGAAATACTTCTTTCATTTAAATTGAAAAGTGATAAAGCGTAGCTATAAACTTACGCAGATATTTGATGGCATATTCTAAAAATTATCTTCAACGTAAATTTATGTTATAAAATTATGGACAAGCATACCGTCCCTCCGATGGTCGATCCTCGGACAGGATTCTTTTGTTATAGAGCTCTGCTCTTCAGTGAAGATATTCAAAGGCAAACGTCATAAGAACCGGCTTCCAGAAGTGGTCTACTTATTTCCTTTGCTATAAGTGATATTTACAATTATAAGGAAAAATGTTATACATAAAATTCTCTTTACGTAAGAAAGATTAATAGGTGAAAAGCCATATTTCGATATGAAGACGATACTTTGACAATTATAAAATGTTTTGCGGCATTTAACTTCGCGAATACTTTTACGTTTAAGTTTAACTTATAGGTTATCAAAGAAATATTATAATTTTTTTTTTTTTATCGTAGCTCAGCAAAGTGACTGTACTGTGCCTGATGGTGAGCACATTATAATCCAAAAACAACGGCGACTACCGAGAGACACGCTATCCCTCATCCCTCACCGGTCGCCGCTGTCATGCCGGCTTGCATAAATGTCTCTTCACGTTACGCTTGAAGGACCCCATATTATAGGAAGGAGGGAACACATTGGCCGGGAGATTGTTCCATAGCTTCACGGTACGGCAGAGATAAGAAGTTGCGAACTTTTTAGTTCATGCCCAGATAGGATTTACCGTAAAACTATGGCTCCGAAGCCCAGCGCGCGTGGTTCGGGTATGAAAAGGGTTCGATATTAGTTTATTATTTTTGATTCTTAGGTTCTATCCTTATTTGACTGTGTTACAAGGGCTCTACCATACCACATAACTTGCGGTGATTTTAAATATTTCTCATATTTAAATCTATACTTCTATACTAATATAATATTATAAAGCTGAAGAGTTTGTTAGCTTTAGCGCGCTAATCTCAAGAACTACTGGTCCGATTTGAAAAATTCTTTCAGTGCTAGATAGCTCATTTATCGTGGAAGGCTATATATGTCATCACGTTAAGACCAACAGGAGCGGCGCACTAATGAACAATGTTTCAAAATCGTGGTTAACGTACGTAATTTAAAAATATTTTCACCTTCTAAGTAAACGAAGTCGCGAGTTAAAGTGAGCGTTAGACCAAAGTAACTATTCCACGAGGACGAAGTCGCGGGCAGAAGCTTGTGTATGATAAAATAAATTAAATGTTAATTATTTGATGAGTATTTTTTATAATTATTTGATATCTAAAGTTTTCGTGGATGTATATTTACTTAAACTTGTTCGTGATAGAAAGTTGCAGGAGTTCGCGGGCGCGTAGCTTTAGGAATTTCTCAAACTCTCCGCCCCACGGCTCATGTTAGCTGCTAAAGTATTTGTTATGCGAGTTAAAATACATAAATTGTGTTAAGAAATAGTTGTCATTAGTCGCTTAGTGTCGTGCAGATAAACAGATAATCTGTTTAGTGTTTGTATGAATACTATAAACGATAATAACGGTTAAAATAAATCACGCTGTTGTGTTATTTTACAACAATTGTTCAGAATCAACAGTTGTCGGTTATTTTGCTGTTTTGTACCATAATTTAACCAAACGCGATGACTGAATGAGTGTTAGTTGTTCGTATCGTGATTTTGAGTGCAATCACTTCCTTTCACTCCTATTGGTTATTGCATAATGCTTACTTTTTCATATATTGCGATGATACTGGCTGACAATTATGGTTGTTATTATTGCAGCGTGATAAGCACAGTGTATTCCAAAGATATTTGCGGTTACTGAGGAGTACCTGAGATATTAATAATGGATAATCTATAGCAGAACTGTTATATCTTCAGTAATTTGTTGTACGTTGCGTAGGAATAATAATTAACGTTATTAGTTATTGCAATAGCATCTTTAAGGGTCAGTTCATAAAATTCGTTCGCACTTATGAGGTGAGGTGTGGTCACTTATAACATGTCAAGTCCGTGGTCGATATTATATAAAAATATAATAAAAAATTAACTTGTTATATTATAGATTACCGTATATCATGTACTGGGGATGGAGATTTATCATTCGTACCGCAATATTGATAGAGGGAGTCGCAGAAATAGTCACATAGTGTGACGAAATGTGGAGGGGGGTCGAAAAAAGTAGAATTTTACGTGAAATATTTCATTAACAGCCCTTACTGAATATCTCCTCTAGCTATAAATCCCTGGGGATTAATCATGGTATGTAGTGAGGATGCAATAGGCTATCCCTATGTCATTATTTACATTTCGATAACTAACACTAAGCGAACATTGATATTCAGCTCCAAGTGTCTGTGACTCATGTTATAAGAAAAACTCCACAATTTTTCAGAATTATACTAATAAAATACAACGGCACTCCTTTAGAGCTTAGAAACAATATAATTTTGCGCACATCATCGTGATAAGCATCTAAGCAGCATACCTCTATACAATCCAACCAATATCATTACATAGTATAAAACAAAGTCCCCTACCGCGTCTGTCTGTCTGTCTGTTCGCGATAAACTCAAAAACTACCGAACGGATTTTCATGCGGTTTTCACCGGTGGATAGAGGATAATCAGGGCGGAACAACGTCTGCCGGGTCCGCTAGTTAATATATATATTAGGGTGTGCCAAAAAAGGTCGATATTTTTTTTTCTCGCTCTCACACTATAATACCATAGTATATATCCAAACAAAAATTACGTCCAAAGGACAGCTCTTAATTTCAATTTTAAGAAGTCTTCCAACGAACTTTAAATTTTCCCATATAAATAATATAGGGAAAATTTTTTTGAACATTTTTGTCACTTGCAAACTGTGAAGAAATTTTATTTTGTAAAAATAAATGGATAGGTCTCATTAAGCGATAAATTATCAACAAAAAATTCATTGAATCAAATTTCTATCTTACATATTCAAATTTTTACGGATCTTTCAAATTTGAATTTTTAATAATTTTGCGTTTTTCATCTTTTTGGACATTTTGACCCGGTAGGTGGCGCTGCGGTTGAATTTTTTTTTATATTATCTAGGCAGGGCAACGTCGGCCCGGCCCGCTAGTATATATATATATACCTATATATACTTGACTATGATGTTAATTAAATGTATTTTTTTTATCTGTTTATTTATAAAGTTGATAAATAACAGTAACATAATGTTCTTCCATAAGCATAATTGATATTACAGGTGTTAGAATTAATTATATTACTAATTATAGTTAAATAATTAATATTCTTGTAGACTAAGTTACACTAATTAATAATAAAAATATAGAATAAACAGGAAATATAAGAACTAATATGATTTAATGATTTAGTAAATAAATAAAATTATAATAATCTGCCGTTGTCCGCGCATCACTCAAAAATTACTGGATAGATTTCAATTTTGTTGCTCGACTTACGTTTGAGCCACTTGGCCCTTACCTAAAAAAAATAATGATCACAATAGCTTCATATAATATAAAGTTATTATAGTCTTACCGCAATCGCTGTACCCCGCCATAGGTATGCGCGGGGAGGTGGGGAGTGAGAAGAAAAGAGCATAAACTCACAAGAGATTTACAGTCTCAGACAGATCTTAAGACATCAAAGTACAATTTTTTTGAATCTGTCTATTTACGAGTAAGTAATTATATCCGATCCCTCTTTTTCTCCAATATGGTTTTTAGATAAGTACAAATAAAGAACCAATATAAATTAGATGAATCTTTAATTCTTGGAAATATAAAATATTAACGCATAACGCATGACCTATATTTAGATATTTTATCTCATGTGCATACTGACACAGACAGATTGCCCCCCCGTCTTGCAGCTCGCCTACCTATGGCGTGGTATAGCGTTTGCGGTGAGACAATAACGTTTAGAAAGTTTTTTTTTCGAACTGTCTACGCTATTGGCCTAGCACGGCCTTAACAGCTTCACCGGACTACATAAACTTTAAAGAGACTACGATTTTTTAGCATTATGCGTTCATCGAAGTGGGTCTAGAAGTGGTGCGTATGTTTTTCCTTTGTACATAAAATATATTGTCAAGATACCAAGGAACTTAGACGAACTTGGGTATTAGTTAATTTTAATATAAAATGTAGTGTGTTTGAGTTTATCAAAATATAAGTATTCGTCGCAACATTATGATACCAACGTGTTGTATAATCTAGTCATTTTAATTTAACGATCTGGCGTGAACCTGTACATGGTAGAGTATAATAGAGCTGTTATGTTCATCAGAACGAGGATCCTTGAAAATAAAAAAAGTGAGTGTGTCCTTAACATCACACGATAGAAGTGAAAAGTTTTAAATAATGTATTAAGTGCTAACTGTACGAGTATACGCACCATATACGTATACACTTGAGAGTATATATACTGATTATATATAAAAAATGTATGACGTTACGATATTATTTGATTTAGCACTGTCAGATAGTGAACGTGGTTACGGATGACTGGAGCCGAGTAATACCGACCCAACTGTGACGCTTTAATTTCGTTCACTATATAGTGCGCCTAAAGAAATGTTCACTTAAAAAAAAAACCACATCACGTGTGACGCGGTCGATATGTAGCTCCACTATAGGTACCGGTTTACGTACCGAAATATATCTGATAATACCGATTTTAACCGATCAAACCAGTTCTCGGTCATTGAAACATTCTACATCGTTATCTGACTCAATGACTTAATTTAATACTACTTGTTTTCCGCGTTTTCGTTTCCGTGAATATGATTTCTTTGTTTCATAGGAACTGCTATTCATATGGTTGCCTATTATTTTCTTCCATTACTGCTTCGTAATGAGATTTCATTCTGTTGATTCGCTCGGAAGAACAATTTTTGAATAACAAGCCTATGTATAAGAACATAAGTTGCATTATCTTCGAAACTACATAGTTTAACTGACACTCCTTTTACCGACATTTTTTTTTTATGTCATAGCAGGCAAACGAACAGGTGGGTCACCTGATGTTAAGTGATCACCACCGTCCATAGACATTAACAACACCAGGGGAGTCGAAAGTGCGTTGCCAGTCTGCCAGTCTGTGTTTGGGGGAAAGGGAGGGAGGGGGGAGAGGGGAGGGGCCTCCGGCGCTCTCACTGACTTAACGAAATGCAACAATGCAAGCATTGTTACTTCACGTCGGTTTTCTATGAGAGGGTGGTACTACCCCGGGCGAGCCTGCCCATTCATGCTGAAACCAATAATAGCTTCAGCGTGGCTCTACCACCTACAAAATTCTTCGCTCATTATTGAAGTAGTTATGATAACCCAATTCTGATATAAATTACAATTCATTTCAGCAATTAATCGTGATGTAGTGGAAAAAATAATTGAAATCTGGTAAAATTTATTATTGGGCAAACCGATGAAATTCAAATTTTTTGGTAGTACTTTTATATTTACTAGCTATCCCGCGAGACTTGGTCTGCGTGAAATCGGTTACCTACCAGTTGTAATCATATTTCAAAGCTCGGAAAATCTTAAAAAACCTAGAACCCGATTACAGTGACTACTACAACTTCCAATTGTGAAACCATACAATTCCGGGACTCGCTCAAACACATACCTAGTTTGTTTAGTACACACCGTTACGCATGTCTGGAAGAAATGTCGATGAGGCGGACGTAGCGGCATCTGTCATTCATCAGCATCAATAATATCGTTTTGTTTGAAATACGAACGAATATGAATGAATAGTTTGGATATTGTTCATATAAAAATACTAGCCTCTGCCCGCGACTTCGTTCGCGTGGAATAGTTACTTTGGGCTAACGCTAACACGCAGCGGAAGCTCTCAAGAGGAAAAAAACCCCGATTTTGAAACATTATTTATTGGTGCTCCGCTCCTATGGGTCTTAGCGTGATGATATATAGCCAATAACCTTCCCCGATAAATGAGCTATATAATACTGAAAGAATTTTTCAAATCGGCCCAGTAGTTTCTGGGATTACCCCCTACAACGTCACAAACTGTACATCTTTACAATATTAGTATAGATATGTACTCAGAGGAACTACTTCAACACCGATTAATTACCATACAGTATGAAGTTAATAATGAATATTTAATTTCATGTAATGTATTCGTAACACGTATTACAACATCAATTGTATTTTTATGTGCTCTACCATATAAACATTAACTATGCCAAATAATTACAGCGCGCGCATTTTTCTTTACCTTTTTTTAAGGTCCTAGGAGGCAAACGAACAGGTGGTTCATCTGATGTTAAATGACCACCATCGTCCATAGACATTAACAACACCAAGGGAATCGCAAGTGCGTTGCCAGCCTGTGTTTGGTAGAAGGGGGGCGGGGGAAGTTGGGCCTCCGGCGCCTCACTGACCGAACGAAACGCAACAATGCAAGCACTGTTCACTTCACTTCACGTCGGTCTTTCTGTGGGTCGGGAGACCTAACCCATTCATGTTGAAACCAGTAATAGCTTCAGCGTGACTCTACCACCTATTAATATATCATTACATAGTATAAAACAAAGTTCCCTACCGTGTCTGTCTGTCTGTCTGTTCGCGATAAACTCAAAAATTACTGAACGGATTTTTATGCGGTTTTCACCAGTGGATGCAGTGATTCACGAGGAACGTTTTGGTATATAATTTTTCCAGAATTTTTCTATAATCAGGGCGGAACAACGTCTGCCGGGCCCGCTAGTATATCTCTATAATATATAATCTGTGGTTTTAATTTTTCATTGAAGATGAAACCATTCAAATAAGTATATAAATAAGTATGTTATCAAATTAACTTCCAAAAAAGTGGAAAGTAATTTAAAAGTGCACGCTTTTACTTTTTCTTTTATGTTGATAAGTACTTTCTCTTGATATCTCCTATCATGTTTTCATTGTATTGGTCTTGATAAAGTTGTTCGTAGCTCATAATGTCCTGATAAAAACGTTCTCCTTGCTCTTCTAAATACTTTCTTCTTCTCTCATGTTGTTTCTAAATTTATTTAAATGTGCATACAGCATATATATTTTTAATGGCATCCTGCAGCCCATGGCCTCTACCTCTACGTCTTTTACTCGGATTCACAATGCAAAAGTAACAGTCATTGACGTGGTCTTTTGGTTCTCAACAGATCCTTGATATAGCAAATTTAATGGTCCTTTTGTCACCTCGATACCAATGTAAAATATAGAAATAATAATTAATATATCTATGAGATTTGTTTCACCGTTTAATAAAAAATTGCTTACCTTCCAAACATCTTTTATAATAACTGTTGATACATAGGTGGAAATAAATAAATAAAAGGAACGATAACTATGAAAATGCAAAGGAGCGTATATTGATAGCACAAAGGTTAACAAGCTTATGTGTCAAATACAGAAAATATACAATAAATGTTGCCAACTTATTATAAATGTGGTTGCGTTCTTAATTGCCAACAATAACTACAAGTAACATGTAGAGCATGGCTTGTCTTAACTTAACTTGTCAGAACAGAACAGTCAAAATATGCTTCGTAGGCTTCACAGAGAACGTGAGATGTCATTAGTTCGTATTTTAAGTCTCGAACTTTAATAAATTGATCACATGTATAGCAAAATGCATCAGCACCATATTTAAACTTTCAGGACAACATTTCAAGTTTTTTTTAGACTTATACAAAACACCTGATCGTTGTTTATCTCTGGACTGTCAACTACGGGACTATGTGAACGTAAAAATGTAATGTGGTCCAGTTTTCTCCAGCCAATAGATGAATTACCAATTTAGCTTGCGTTTGTACTATATAAAGGCTACAATAAAATAAACTATGAAAGATAGTTCGTTATAATAATTGTAAATAGTTACGTGGTTGTGATTCATACACCCGCTATCAGGCAAACAAATACCTGTACAAAACAATGCGCGAGCAAAATATATGCATTTTTGTTCAACATACTGACCCAACGTTTTGTAAATTTTATGCAATGTTAATTATGGACAGTTAACGAGATTCAAGTTATTAACATGTTCGCAATCATTGGCTTTCCATAGTCCTTTGAGATGGTAATTTATACAATTTTAGAGCAATATTATTTGATAATTCAATGCAATTTTCTTCAGTTGTCGATATAGGTTACGGTTTCGTTTTGTGGACAGCATACCTCTCGTACCGGTGTTAGGGGAATGAGTGTCGGCGCCTGTCCAGTTTAGCACAAAGAGGACGAGCCGTTCAATTGATGCAAACAGAATTACGCGCCGGCTGTTACTGGATGAGTCCTGGTGCTCGTTGAACGGGTAATAAGGTTTTTGACCGCCCCGTTTCCTGTATACTGGATGATACGGAATAAAAAGTGCACGCTCTGCCAGACACGGAGATTCCTTTCGATTAAATTTTTACTTGTCTTTATTAATGTAATCCTTAGAAATAGTTATTTGATTTATATGTTCTATGGAACGCATTATAATTATCACAATTGATGTGTCTTCTCCGTTGCAAAATTCGTCGATAGATCGTTCTTATCCATCGTAGTCTCATTATATTGTCAATAACTAATGTCATGCATCGTCAATCGATACGTAGTGTTCTCTCCGTTCATTATAATATGTGTACATCACGTGTCCAAAATTGATAACTACTATACAAGAATAATCTATGTAATCCACATTTTCAAATTAGATGCACTCCGCATTATCTTTGTTCCGTTTCTTAAACATGTCCATTCAATAAAATAATATCTTTCATCGCTTAACACCGTTGCCGATGTATCGATTGTTGTAATATAGGACGGTTGAGAAGAAATGTTATTTGTTCGTTCCACGGTTATGGAGTATGTATGCCTCTCAAACGGATCTCGATAGTGATTTGTCACTAATGTCGGTTAACAACGAAAAACCTATTATTTTAAATGAAATCATAATTCAAAATGTCATCGAAGTGAAATTCGCTTCTGATCACGGTGTACAATATTCTAGGATATACTTTATAATTTACGTTAAAGCAGTACTTTAGCGGTGATGC
Organism: Antheraea yamamai; assembly: GCA_036509395.1. Lineage (NCBI taxonomy): Eukaryota > Metazoa > Arthropoda > Insecta > Lepidoptera > Saturniidae > Antheraea > Antheraea yamamai. Next base: position 21,237,550 of record AP028424.1, read on the forward strand.
GTATTATATAACAATATTATATAACAAACATATAGACTGACAGACATTTCGAAAAATGTTTTGAAATGTATTTTATTCCTTATTTCAAGACACTTTTTTCACAAAAATCGAAATAGGACAGCCACGTCAAATTTACATTCTTATTATATGTATAGATATATCTTTTTGGTCACATTCTAACCTGTGATACAATATAATGAGACGATCAGACATGCATCCATTACATCCGTTACAATTAAATATTGAACTATCTGTTCCACTTCGATTTTATTAATTATCTCATTCCGTATTATCTGTGTAAATATTATAAACATTGTTAAACTTACATTTTATATTGAAAATACACTAATAGAAAAAGTGCCCTTGTAAACTGGTATTAAACAAGGACATGTTGTGGCTTTGATGGTCACTCGTTGAACTTTGAGTTTCTCGTCACATACGTAAAACGATTGTTGCTGCTCGTGTACATTACGCGCCTCGCTGTTACAAAACAACATAATATTGCATTTTTATTCGGAAATTATTCGATATTGGAAATTGGAATTCCTCCGTAAGTTGCATACGTGAGTGTAGAGAAATTTATTGATAAGTTCAGAAGAGTTCAGACCGTGTTTTCGCATAGTTCATATTTCCTAAAATTTTTGTACTTTGAATTGTAGTTTGACATTTGAATTGTTGTTCATTTGTTATCTACATATATACTTAATATTACAAAGCTGAAGAGTGTGTTTGCTTGAACGCGCTAATCTTAGGAACTACTGGTCCGAAAAATTCTTTCAGTGTTAGATAGCTCATTTATTGAGGAAAGCTATAGGCTATATCATCACACGAATACCAGTAGCAGTGGAACACTAATGAATAAAGTTTCAAACTCGTTTTTCTTTTTCTTTTGAGAGTTTTCGCTGCGTGTTAGTGTTAGCCCAAAGTAACTATTCCACGCCGACAAAGTCGCGGGCAGAAGCTAGTACTGGATATTTATAGGGGAATCCCCACGTAAAAAAATAATATTAATCCTGTACCTCAAATGAGATCATAACTCCTCAATCAATAGTCGGTAATTTTAGCATACCGCAGCAATTTTAATGGTTCCAAGTTATATTGAAACAATGTATGTAAATCTGAGAACTCCGCGGCTGCCTACAAGGCCGCGTTCGGCATATTACGTCGACTTGTATTAGTATAAAGTTGTACAAATTCTGCTAATAAACATAGTTTTCGTTCGAGCGTTTGATTAACATGCATCGCAACTTAATGAGTTTTCTCGTTCCGCTTTAGACTCTTGGTGCATGTGTGGGCATGTGTACGAGATTGACAGCTTCATTAATAATTATAGTAGTATTAAAAATAGTAATGTTACGTTATTTTTTAACGTACAAACTTTATTACTTTGAAGTAATGGAAATCGTCCATCTACGAATACAAAGCAGCGAATCTACATAGCGGTCAAAATAATATTTAAAATCTAGTATATTTGCTAAGCCGGTAATTATATAACATACTAGCTTTGCCCGTGACTTCGTGCGCATGGAAGCTTATTTACAAAACAGTCATTAGTAAAATCATCTGAATATATTAAGTCCATATACTTATCTACTTTTCTCTTGTACCCAAGTCGCGTTGTCATTAAAATTACAATAAATTTTGATAAAGTGAACCGATTTTAATAAAACAAATGCTAAATGATACTCGAGGATACGCTTTATGGCTTTATCGTGAACGCAGTACTTTAACAAAGATGCGTGCCGAAACAAACAGACATTTCTAAAAATTATTCCTAGACAAAATCCCTACATCTACATAAAATCCCTACAACAAATTTTTTCACAAAAATGTATAAAGTACAGACATGTTATATTTACATCATTATCATTATCATTATATAGTATAAAACAAAGTCCCCTACCGCGTCTGTCTGTCTGTCCGTTCGCGATGAACTCAAAAACGACGCAACGGATTTTCATGTTGTTTTCACCAGTAGATAAAGTCATTCATAAGGAAGATTTTGGTGTATAATATGTTAAGAATTTTTTTTTTATAGTCAGGGCAGGACAACGTCTGCCGGTCCTGCTAGTTCTTATTATATCAAATCAAAAATCAATCATTATTATATCAAATCAAATCAAAAATATATGTATTAGATTGAATGTACATTATTATAAGAAAAATTTTGGTAGTCGAGTGACTGTTAGAATATTGCTTCGATGTCCGTCGACTCGAATATCGACGTGTATGATTTTTTTTTCAGAATTCGCATATAATTTCTCATTTAAATAGGTAAAATCTATCGGCTGACGGTGAGAGAAAATATTGGAACGATCGTGAGAAAATCTAAACATGTGAAATGTTCTTTATATAATGTCTCCACTATTTAGGAAAAATATAGAACTGTAGATATCTCAGAGTTTGAAATCGCCATTAGGTCTGGAGCTAGCGTGGTGATTATACCCGTACCTTCTATCGAAGAGAGGCTTATTGCTCAGCGGTGGGACTTAGGTTGGAATTATTCGTATAATATTCTGAAAAAGTATTTCTACCGTGACTTTTGCAGTACATTGACTTTTCTTAGTTTTTATTACTCATAGGGTACTTAACTCGTATGTAAAGTACACAGAGACATGAGTAAGCACGTACGGATAATGTCACTGAAGAAAATATTGTAATATTTACTTGAAATCCAAAGATAGACGAAGGTAAAGACAGTTGTTTTTAAATTCTACTAAGTGGTTATTTTGCAATAATACTAAATAAATAATTTGCGTTTCTTTAGCGTGATAAGACTTTGAATAACTAATGTGCTAAATTTGTGAATTGTTGACATTTGACTAAATACAGACATTACTAGCATATAAAAAGGATTGCCAGTGACTGCAACGTGACGAATTTTGAGATTGTCAGTAATTATCTGAGTGTCCTCAGCTCGTAATCCCAAATCGTCTGTTTGCCTACAAAGTTCTTTAGACTTGTATAATTTTATCATATCGTTTTATTACGAATGATTCGAAATACCTTGGTTGTTAAGTACACAGGACCTACTTCGCGTTACGATGCAAATAAGTAACGAAGAGGGTTTAATATTATTTTAGTATTATAAATTATTACACAAGTTGAGTTGTTCGAATTGGTTGCTTTGTAGATAAATTATTTGTCAGTGACTCTCGATTTCCTTGAGTCTATTACAGCGAAATCTTTTTCCTTGTTGTCGATACGAGAGATTTTAAACCATAGCGGCGCAGCGAGACGGCTGTTGCTTGCGGCGGCGCGCCGTGGCACTACTGTCCTTAAGATATTTTGCTTACGATTTAGTTTTTGCAGAAACGAAAAACCATGCTTCATTTCAAGAATACAAATTCGATATTTTTTTAAATAAATTGACATTTCTGCACCTTTTTATTGTATATTAACTTAATCACGTACTAAGCAACTTATAAAAGCGGTCATTCCGTATTTATTTCTACTTTACGTTAAAAATGGAATATGTCCAACTTCATTTATTGATGTGATTGTGTTATGTTTTTAAGGAAAACATTCCATTTAAACTAAGTTTTCAATCAAAATAACTTTATCATACCGACGATTTCTTTTGTTTAGCAATATCATGAAATTCTTGGGGTCTACTAACTTCGGACCGGAATAATTTTTCTTTTTGCAATATTATAGATTTATTACAAATAGTTAATGCTACTGAAAAGTGTGTCTAGCTGTGTTGTATTTTGTTTCCTTGTACTAGAATACATTAGTCAGTAAGAACGCGTGATAATCGTAAACTAGACTCATAATAATAATGTCAACCGCGCGTCGGCTCTGTCGCTTACGAACATTTCGCTAATTGATATATCGGTGTCGTGGTTACTTAGTACGTAGATCAGGCATTATTACCTAGATAAACTGCTCGACGCGGTCTTATATTATATATTTTTTAAATCTATTCTCATGTTGTTTAACGTTCCACTTTTAGAAGGAGTAATTGAAATATATATGATAATAACAATGAATATAACGAGTTAAGTGACAATGTGATTTAAAATGATAAAAACACTAAACCTAGAAGGAGACTGGTTCTCTAGTGCAGCTGTCGGAACAAACCAACTGGTGCTTAACGGCATATTCTCAACTCGAGGGTGATAGCTAGTCCAGCGGACTTAGAAAACGTCCTACCATCATGCTATCCCATGCCACCATCGCTTCAAATCGGTGAAAGTAAACATCGTGTTTTTCGGTCACTTCCACGTTTAACATTATTTCAAATTATGATCAAATAAACGTTAAATGTAAACTTATAAAGTATAAAAATCATATAAAAATATAACTATATAATGTTAATTTTATATTATCATATTATCTGAATTTAATTATAGGAGCCATGCGACTGAAATGAAATAAATACGTTATTTTGCTTCGAAAGAGTTTCCAATACATTCTTGTTCAATATTCGCTGCCAACTAAAATATTCAATATCGGCCAAACGGAACGAACTAAAAGCATTCGCTGATTTTTTAAACTCGTAGGATTGTTTAATTTTAAGTGATCTGTTCGCGGAGCAGTCGACCGAGGCGGGTGAAGCCGACGCGCTCCGGCCGGCTCCGGTCAGCTGCGGTGTTCGCCCGATTAGCGCAACCAATTGGACACTGGGAAAAATCAAAAGTCCTGTCACAGTCTAATCAGATAACAGTAGCCGTGTAAAAGTTATCACAACTCGATGCAAAGTAACTTTTGTCATGATCAATTGTAAACTAATTGATTATGTACTGATTTTGGTGCATATAAAGACTTTAAGAGGATAGATGGAATCCCATAGTCAGCCACGACAAAATGAGAAATGCTTACTTGGTAACATAGTTTTAACTTAAATGTGTGCTAGTATTGTAATTCAATAAGAGAGGCGCGACGGTCAATCGTAAAGGATGTTATGTCTCCGTTTGTAATAATTTGTACTACCAGCCATAGCTGTAACAAGAATGTTGTTTATCAAACGACTATTTAAAAATATTCCATTTTTATATTATGTCCGATTTCTTCGACCACTGTTAAATAACTTTACCTACTATAATTTAACGTTATTATTAGGACTCTCGAAATAAGCTGCAGGGTCGTCGAATGAGGCCGCCGGAGTGCCTCGGCCACGGCCGGGGGTCGAGTCAGTTATACGGCAATTTGGAGAGTTTTCTTCTTCATTCGTGTAGTGCGTGGTGTTGGAGGCCATGACGCGCCCGCGCTCGTGATCGCCGGACGGCTATAGATACAGATTTAGCCGCGGGAACACGCGCCGCACTGGCACGGCACGGTTGTATTACCGCGCTGTGTACCGACGCGACGTACTATGTTAATTCATTTCAGTGTCATAAACTTGCTAAAAAAATTGTATGCATCGAGGACGCCGGATACCTAGGTCACTTAAAAAAGTATTAACTTTGTATTTGTACTGTCTGCGATTAAACTGGACTTGAATTTAGGTGTCTGATTTTCTTGCTATTTTGTATTTTGGTAGAATGCTGCATCGTAAAATATTTTAAATTCAATTCATAATCTCGGACACAATGTCAGGACCTTTCTATTTATAATAATAAGTAAACTGTTATTTAATTTTGCGTTCAGAGCGTATAAGACTTGCGGAGAAGAAATATAATTATCAATAAATCAAGTGCACGCGTAATGTCAATTTATATTAACTTTAATATACCAAGATTGTAAGGCCTGTTGTGACTATGGCCCTTTGTAGTGCCGCAGAGCACGAGTTTAAGTTATAAAGTTATTGTGAACCTATAAGTATTGATGATTTAGAACGTCGAGATATCTACAATTTTGCTGTCGGCCTATGGATGTCCGTGGCGTTACCATGAGATCATTTCTAGAGCGTTCTAATTTTATTATACATTGTTTTTACTTGTATTAAAAGAATGCGCACGCTTCTCTGCCGCGTTGACTGGCACCTGAATTCGAGAAATGAATGCATTTTTTCTATACAATTTATCGAAACGATAAACTATAGTTTATTCCATTCGAACTATAATCCAACTTTAATATTAACCATAATAACAAAGCCGTTAAAAAAATGCATCTATATACGCTAAGCTTTAAATAATTGACTTACAATTTAGAAATGAAACTGTATCATAATCTGGAATTGCTTTTCTACTAAACAGTAGTTTATTGAAATCTTAATATATATATTTCTTGTGTGCGTGTGTATGTGACTGAACTCCTCCTAAACGACTGGACCGATTTTGATGAAATTTTGTGTGCGTGTTCGAGTGGATCCGAGAATGGTTTAGATTCACAATTGGACCCGGTAGGTGGCGCTGCGGTCGACTTTTAGGATTTTTTTGTTTTCAAGGCAGGACAACGTCCGCCCGGTCCGCTAGTATAGTATAATATCTTAGCAACTTGCGATAAATTTTGTTTTGTTAGATATTTTTTAAATGTATATATAAAATTGCAGTGTGCCTGTATTCGTTATCCTATCCCTCTTAAATTGGTTTTTTTATTGCTTTTTTATTATTTTTTATTGCTTGATTTTTTTATATGTCTTATCGGATGACCTAAACAGATTTTAGTTATAGTTGGACTCGGTAGATGACGCTGCTGTTGAGTTTTAAGAGTTTATAATTTTTCAAACAATCTCTTTTACTTTTTTTTTCGATTTTTCACATAACATATACTATAGTTCGAAATTCTCAGTCATCTAGCGTATCTGAACGGTCTGTACCAGGACGTTGGCTTATAGAACCTGCTAATACTTACATAAATATAATTCAAGTGCATACTTTTTAGATTTTGTGAAAAAAATTGTCGCCATTTTAGAATAAGTAATAAAACACATTTTAATCATTTTTAGATTGTTTGAACTGTCTGTTTGTTTGATCATCATTGCACACACCATTAAAATTATAAAGCATATCCTAGAGTATCATTTAGTCTTGGTTTCATTAAAATCGGTTCACTCTATCAAAAGTTATTGTAATTTTAATGACGACGCGAATTCAGCACGAGAAAAAAATAGATAAGTAAATGAACTTTCAGGTGATTTTATTAGTTCCTGTTTTTTTACATTAGGGTCCATGCGGGCGGAGTCGCGGGCACGGCTAGTTTATTAATATAATTAATAATCGACTCTGAAATCCCCAAGCTACAAACAAGTTACAATTCATTGCTCTAAGAAACATAAGAATGGCTGATTAGTACAACAAGTAATAATCTCGAAAAACACTTTAGCACCAGGGTTACCAGGTGTTCTTTTTAAATATCCGGACAAATATAAATGCGTCCGACTTTTGTCAGTCTAACAGTCGCGGAATTTGCATTTTATAGCAACGAGCAAGCGACCATGCGTAAGGTCTCGTGGGACATGTCCGGATTTAAAAAAATGTTTTGCTAGTAAAAAGATATGTCTGACTTTTAGGAAAAACTTTGGGCATAATATATCGAGAAGTCCGGCTGTTATATTTTAAGGGCTGGTAACTATATTTTAAAAAGTATTTAAAGTTGATCTTGTAGAGTTTTGAATGATAAAAAAGCAACGCCCCTTACCTAAGCCAATATCGTTTTTGGACATATTTGTTCTGTTCTCGACTTATCTTTTAAATAATAATAAAAAAGTCTAGGTCTAAGGATTGCCGCAGAAGTGAAAACTCAAGACAATAGAATAAACGTGTTATTATTTTTTTTATCAGTTATAGTCAGAATTATTAAAATTTAATAATTTGTAAACTGAAATTATTAATATTAGACTAGTTTTCACATCTATTGGCACTCCGAGCAATAACTATCTACATTTTATACAATACAATAATCAAACATATGATGGGATATCCAAGCTCAATACAAAATGTCAATATTACACGTACACAGGCCGCTATACTACTCGTGGTTAGTCTGGCGCAAGCGCAATACGTCACAAGGATGTCGAGATCATCTGTGACGCGAACCCGCAAGTTTTTCCATACCAAGTAAATTCTTTTTTTTTGATGCAGCTACAAAAGTTTTCACTTCATAAAACGCGTTTCAATTTTTATAGTATATTACGGTTAAAGTTAAAGGTAAACCATGCAAGCATTTGTATATTTACTCTATTTTCTATATAGCAGTACGTCATTGGTTCAAACTTTAGCTTTCCGTGGATTGGAAAGTAGAAGAGATAAATACTTTCTTACCATATTAATTGCGCTCACATATCCAATACAATTCGCTTTATACTACATACTCTTCTATAATCATCCGTGAGACAATAATATTGTATGCGCTGAGCTAGAATATATCCTTAAGTTAATATTGTATTATCTTCACGTAACTATGTACAACCGCTTAGTCTAGTTGAGATAGCACGGTAGTACCTACAGTACTACAAGTAATTTATGAAATAAGTAATTTAAATAGGGTTATTACAAATGCTTCAAATAATTATTCATCAAGGGTTTAAAATTAATAGAATAATGTATGCGAATCTACGTAGTACGGATTACGTTAGTACTGACAGTTTTATTTTTATATATACTTATATATATTATATAAATACAGTGGAAAAAAGTTTTGTGAAACTCCATTACACAGTATAACGGAATATGTTTACTTATTTTAGAGTGACGTCAGTAGCGTGGTGCGTTTGCTTCGTAATTGAGAACCGACCTACGCTTAAGTGCAGTGTTGCCATATAGAAATATTCAATTGATATAGGACCTTATAAACTTTTCCTGGAAATTTTCTAAATAAAACATATCTATTTTGAAAGAAAAAATTCTTTGCAAGGTTAGTAATCGTTTATGGATTTTAATATAATTTATTTTATTTATTTATTAGGAAAACTAACAGCTATAATGTACAATACATAGTTATTAGAATAGAAAACATCAAGCCATTTATAAGTCTTCGCCGATATAAAACTGAATATAATGTTAACTAATTTATAAGTAGAGTGAGGTATTGAAAAACTTATATATGTATATTATCTATTATATAAATCATAATCTAACTACAAAAAGTAGTAAGATACACGATAGTATAACACAAAAATATATACCTCCTTACTAATTAAGAGACTATGGGATTGGAATTACTGGGATGGGAATTAGGTAAAAATAAACATAACGTAACATAAAAAATAAAACGCACACCGATTTTCTTCTGATGATCTATTGATGAGCTTTACTTATATAGTTTTAGAAATAATTTTTTTCCATGCTGTCGAAGATTCGAAGCCTTTATTTATGTATCTATTAGTCATACTTCATGTTCCTTACGTCTTCTACCTGCTACGTATGTATATACTCAACAGAGGTTACAAATACTCAACGTGAAGGAAAAATTTACCCCTAATTATGGTTCTCCTTCGGCCCTGGAAAGACACTGGTTAATATACAGTTCATGTATTCTGTTAGTAAAAGTCGAAAACAAGGGAATAATTTAGTTATTTCAGTAATATTAAGTGTGGCAACACCCTGAGTAGAAAAGTGTGAATAGGAAGCGTGTGGGCGACACATTTTGATCTAATACGTGTGTAAGTACAGCCGGCATTTAAATGTTTTGTTTTTAAATTCTTGGTATAGCAGCTCGGTGAATTGAAGCAGTAGCTATTCATATTAGACGGTTTTATCGCGCCAACACTGTATTCGAATATAGAACTTTTATATGATATCGCTTTATATAAATCATTAATGAACAGTGGACTGAACACCGAGAGGTCAGTAATTCATTACCGGTCATCGTTGTCATAGAGACCTATTCAAAAAAATTGTGTAAAGAAGGAAGGAATTATGTATGTTACACAGACCGCGAGGCGTAAGCTGAGCATTAGATTTGTGTGAGTGATTACCAAAAGTAGAGTCCGACGAAAAACTTTTAAAGATAAATTTTATTACGTTTTAGGTAGGTATATAACATAAGTGGGAGAGGTATTTATTATACTTTAAAAATAAAATAAAACTAAATAGACAAAAATTGTTAAAATAAAGGCCAGCTATGGTACGTGTTACTGATTAGTATGTGTACATATATAAGTGTGACTGAGAAGTCAAAGATAAATAAATAAAATGTAATAATCTAGTGATACTTGATATGTCTTTATCGTTCATATCTTTAAAATAACAGTTGACAGTCATTTCACTAATAAATGGAACACAAAAACAAAATATTAAAAACGAAACACGTGACGCTGCTACCAGTACAAGAGGTGAAGTGTTCGCGGTGCGCGGCGGAGTTGCGTCGTGTATCTATGTGCACTACTATGCAAAGATCAGCTTTTGCCTCGCAGACTTGTACTGGCTGCCCGATCTGGCTTCGCACGGGTGAGCTAAAGAAAGAAATGAAACCAAATTTTCTTTTACAGTACGCCCATTTAACTAAATGAAAATCTTAAAACTATAATCTGTCAATTCTGTCTTGTCTCTCGGACGTTCCCTCACTTATTTATATGTAGATTTAGTAAACAAAAAATCCGTGCGTTTTTTCAAACACTTTCTTTTATACAATTCTTGTCTTGACCATTAAAAACAAAAAAGAAAGTATTAACCAAATAGGTTCAGGCGTTCTGGAGTAATGCTCTCATACATTCGGCAATTTATTTTTATTCATATAAGATTCTGGAAACTGCACACTATCATCCGATTTTTGATTTTTTTAAAGGACTGTACTATATGTTTCTGCTGTTTTATGGGTTAAAAAGACAGTTTTATTATTATCAGATTAGATGTATAAATCATAAAAAGCTGTACTCACCAAAAGCGCTTGTTATGTGAGATGTCGTGTGTCCCCAGGGCGCGGAGTCCGCTTCAATATATCATTCGATGTATTAGATGATTCCTTCGTCATATTTCAGAAGCTACGATACTACATCTTATATAAATATTTTACGTACTCAATATGAAAAACTTAAAATACTATTTAATATACTAACAATATTTATAAAAAAATAGTATCATTGCAGTTAACGATAAAATTCAAATTCGCTTAACCGATATTGAAATGTACATTGGCATACATAAGTGTATTTTAATGGGCAAGGCTTTTATGCCATTCATTTTACTACAATTCGCTAATAGGTGACTTTGTAGTAATTACAACAAATATTAAGAAACGCGTGCATAGCCGCGGGCATAGATAGTGCAATCAATACATGTATATAAAACTGAAGTGTCTGTTTCTACTATCAAAATAACAGCTTTTTACCCATTGATATATAAAAACTAGACGCAATCAACATCTCCAACCCGTCCGCATAAAATGAGTGTACAATTAAGAATTTTGAATTAAAGAATTGAGCTCATTTGAAATAGTCTCTCGCCACTCGCGTCTTTGGACTTTTTGTACACTGCTTTGTAAAAACAACTTAAACTAATTCGCCTATGGTTGAATTTGCAAAAACATAAATTAACATAAGTAAATGTAACTACAACTACTTAGGTATATCGGTGAGTTTCTGGGGACGGTTTTGAGTGTTACTTTTATTCGAGACTGCGCTTCTTGGGTTTTTATATATCCATGTTTTTACCAAATAAATATGAATATAATATCTTACATATATTATACTATATATAATATAATATATTATACTGTACTTATAACAAACAAGTCAAGTCTTGTTTGTAATAAGACATTTTTGTTTGCTCAATTCGATGCCGACGATGTCGGGGGTAACCGCTATTATCTATACATATAGTAGGGATGTAAATCTAAAGTATCTATTCATTTTCAATTTTCATGAAAAAAAGTTGTTGCAGGTGTCGTCTAGGAATAAGTAATAGAATACATTTCAATCATTTTTAGAAATGTCTGTCTGTCTGTTTATATGAACACGCATCACTGCTAAAGTACTGAGTTCACAATAAAACCGCATATACGAAAATTATAAAGCATATCCTCGGGAGTAACTTAGTCTTTTCAATAAAATCATTCCACTCTATCAAAAGTTATTGTAATTTTAATGGCGCTGCGACTTAAGTATGAGAGAAAAGTAGATAAGCGAATGGACTAAATATGTTCAGATGACTTTATTAGCCATTGTTTTGTACATCAGGAACCACGTGGACGAAGTCGCGGGCACACCTAGTGTATTATAAATGTGAAAGGATTCTAATTTTGGTGCAGAAATCGATTATATTCTGAATGTGGGACATAGACACTGTTATTAGTTATTGCTTAAGTTAGTTTAGCAAAGCGGCCGTGTAACAGCAACTTTAATTATAAATAATTAATTAAATTGTAATTAAAAAAGAATTGTAGTTTCATTTTATAATTGTAAACGTCTGGTAACCGTTTCGGTAATTGTTAATTGTAATTAAGCAGGGGCATTCCGTTTTCAAGTGACAATAGCTTAGCCTTTGACACCACATCTCTCTGTGTATGTTACGATTGTATAATATGTAATAAGCGTCGACGAAGAAAAGTATCGTGGTGACACAGAGCCATAACGGTAGGGCGTTGTAAAACCCGTCTTGTTAGCTACCAGTATCCAGTGGAAAATGTGACATAGGTAGCTGTAGTAGCTCGGTAGTTGTATTTGACAGTTTTTGACAGTTTCGTTCTATATCATGGTTTAACAATACGTGAAATTGTCATCCAACGTTGGAGCTGTATGTTGGAGTTGAGATATAATAAAATGATAAAAAAAACTATACTAATACTAACGGTACCGGCGGACGTTGCCTTTATAATCAAAAAAATCATAAAAGTCAACTGCAGCGCCACCTACCGGGCCCAATTGTGAATCTAAACCATTCTCGGATCCACTGGAACACGCACACAACATTTCATTAAAATCGGTCCAGCCGTTTAGGAGGAGTTCAGTGACATACACACGTACAGAAGAAATTTGTATATAAAAATGATAAAGCTGAAGAATTTGTTTGCTTGAACGCGCTAATCTCAGGAACTTCCGATTCGATTTGAAAAATTATTTCAGTCTTAAGTAGTTAATTTATCAAGGAAGGGTATACGCTATATCATCACGCTAAGACCAGTAGGAGCGGAGCACCAATTAAGAATGTTTCAAAATTGGGGTTAACGTATGTATTATTTAAGAATATTTTCACCTTCTACGTAAACGAAGTTGCGGGTTAAAGTTAGCATTAGCCCATAGTAACTATTCCATGCGGACAAAGTCGCGGGCAGAAGCTAGTACACTATAATTTTTTTTAAAGTATATAAAACCGGCAAAGATATACGTCATTAACTAAGCGTATGTAAAGAGAGAAACTCTACAATATATAATAACGAAGATATGGCCATTGTGGAACTAGATGTGATCACTATGTTACATCGTCTATAATTTCTTCTTTTTTTTATTTGTCCTTAGAATGTACATTACTTTAAATCAGGCAGTGTCGTCAGTTATAAAAAAAAAACGCAATATAAAACATATAACGGGCATTCGCTATGTAAACATCGGCGTTTGTTTCCAAATTGTCTCCCTGAATGAATAGACAACAAATGAACACATTGTGTAGGTCGTGCATCTCTAATAATACCGAAGCATTGTTGCGCTTGGAAATGGAGCAATATTTACACTGACTCTCAATTTCTAACGGGGCCGCGTGATCTCGGACCACCTCTCGTAACTCTGGCCTCGTAATTACGTAATACGCAATTATTATTTTGTTTATTTTTTCATGAAATATACTTTTTATTGACTATTTTATTGTGGAGTGAAAACTTCATTACATGCGTTGAGCGGTACTTTTGGCAGGTCAAAATCTTATGATTTCGTGTCAGCGATATGCCAGTAAGCGTGACCGACCGTGTTGCGTTTGCGCGGTTTGCGTCGGATCAACGACGCGACGTGTAGTAATAGCGGCCTGTGCACTGATATTGTTACTTTGTATTGAGATTGTGCAGGTTTTATTGTTTAATAAACTACTTATAAATGTATATAATTATTGCTCCGAGTTGCAATAGTTGTGGAAACCACACTAATGTTAATAATTTCCGTAAAAAAATTCTAAAATTTAAATATTGTCATTCATACTATAATAAATTTAAAAATTCAAAAGAGGACACAGTTATTTAATTGTTTTCAGTTTTCACTTCTATCGGCAGACATTATGACTGCCTTGACTTTTTTTTTAATATTCTTTTTATTGCTTACATTATTTTCTTCAAATGTAGCGAGTAAGTTATATCATAACCATTGATATTCGTGACATTTAATGGAATTACAGTCTATTGGTGCTACGATTACAAGTCTCCTTACTGTTATATCTTTGTTCAACTTATTCCTCAATCCCTGTGTTTTTAGGTACAGGCGTGCTGTTTTCCGTTTTCTGTTTTTGATATATAAATAAAATCTTTTTAGGGTATCAAAAAAATGTTACCTATTAACAAAAACGGTTTTATTTTTATCTCGTATACAGTGGACTTTCTGCTATTCTAGCGTGTTCCGGTCGGACGGGCAAATCACACGGATCAACCCACACATACTCGAGCGCTGCTTATCTTTAGACTTTATATATTTTTCAATTGTATACGTTCGTGTATCGGATTGTAAATCTGTTGTAGATAGTAAGATATCACCCGTATCGCGTTTATCGCTGTAATTGAGGCCGGCGCGGCAACGATGTGGAGTTCACGGTTTGTGGGGGGGGGGGGGGAGCAGGATGGTCGTCATCAGCTGTGATTCGTTACAAATGATCATTTATCCGTAAAAATTTCGGCATCTCGCATGAAATTAATCAATAAATAGTTATTAGATAAGACGAAGTCACTTTTCGCGTCTTTGTTTTAAGGCGACCACATACATACGGATTTCCGTTTCGGAATTTCGGTGCGGAATATCGAATAAGGATTTCGAACGCAGTAAATCTATACAAATCTATGGACCTACCACAAACATACAGTGCTTTTCCGTTCGTAGTTTTATCCGATTCGGAATTCCATACGGTAGCCTGTGCGTTTGGAATCTCTCACGGAAAAAAACTGTTTCAACTATTCCTCTTTCATAGATTTTGTACGAGTCGCATCACACATTCGTTAATTCCGTACGGAACGCCAGTCACTCAGTTTTTGGGATTGCCTCCTACATTGGCCCTTTATATATAATATTGACTGTCTTGCAATCTTTGAGTATTAAAAAATAATTGGTTATTTGTCACATTATTTTGAGCAATACGGTATTAATCCTTATAGAATTAATTAATGTAGTTACTTTGAGCCATTCAAACATATAATAATTACAAGGAAATTAGTTTTAATAATTATTTGTAATAATAATTGTCAGTAATACTTTTAGAAATAAACTAAAAAAAGTTTCCCATCTCAACCGACTTTGCTGAGATTTTGTCAACGGGTAACATGTCATTTCAAAATTTATTCCCTCATCGAACTGAAATAGTTTAAAAAAATATCCGAGACAAAATACATATAAGAGTTATTGAGGTATGTATACTTGGTACAGATATATGTATCAATAACTCATATAAGAATGAATATCTACTTTAACTTAGGTTAGCTCAGATAGGTCGCGAATTGCATGAATCAGGCAACAGCCCAAGCCGAGGTGTGCGGTGCACCCTTGAGCTAGTTATCAAAATAAAATCGGCTCAGTGCCTTAAGTGCTCGGCCTATTAGTCCGGTGAAGTTGTTAAGGCCTTGCTAGGCCAATAGCGTAGTCAGTTCGAGAAAAAAAAGTTTTAAAATTGATAGGTTATTCAAATTATGAGTGATAATTTTAGCAGTCACGAAATATGGTACATATTTTAATAATATAAAATAATGAGCAGAAAATAATTATTGCATAAAACAAGTGGGCAGCCGCAGTTTAGTATCCTTATAATGATGAAATATTTTTAATTTCCTATTTTAAAAAAAAGGGAGAAATATAAACTTATCTAATTTGATTATAGTTAAATGTGTACTGTATTCGAAATGCTGTCATACATAAATTCGAATCAACATGATGTTATGAAATCTATCTCAATAGACAAACGGCCAATACATTTTGGATAACACAGGCCACGGCTGCTCTCTGCGCCGCGCGGGTCTGTTTTCATTACGGATGTTCGAAAATTCGTTCTATCTGTATCAGACAGGACATGTTTCTGTGTTCATTCATTACGCATATTACCGCGCATTATGCGTCTTAATCGTGGGAGGGAGATGGATTATATAAGTATAATTTCTGTAAAAGATATTTAACTCTATACTTTGAAAAGTATGTACTTAAAACTAGCATGCAATCAGTATAAAGATTCCATTATTCAGTCTAATCACTGAGCTAGTGCTTATACTGAATCTTTGTTCATTTATTTATACATACTAATGGTGGCCTAGTGGTCGAAATTCGACCATAATTTATTTTTACATTCAATAAGACATAAGAGAATAATTATTATTTTAGTGATTTCATTAAAGTTACTAAAGTTTTTTTTAAATCAATTATTATAAAATTAACCTACAATTTGACCAGTTAATTTCAAAGGGCATGTAAGGTATGTAGCGTCAGTCATGTTAAAAATATTAAATGCAAGATGAAAAAAGGTAATTGGAATGTAAGAGTAAAATGAAGGATGGCGAAACGTCTTTTTCATTTACATGTGTATTTGTTATGTGTCATTCAAACATTAGTGTGAATAATGTATATTTTAATAGATTTTATGAGTTTTTAATGCATTTTATATTAAAAAAAATAGCTTTGTGCATTTCTCCTCCATATAAACTTTAACTATGCCAAATTTCACGTTCATCCGTTCGCGCAATTCGCTTAAACAGGCGTACAAAGTTTTCGCTTCACGTATTAATATATAGGTAATAAGAAAGTAAATCTAATGTGTCTGTACTTTTTATATTTTTATGAAAAAAAATGTTGCAGGTGTCTTGGAATAAGTCATAAAATACATTTCAATCATTTTTAGAAATGTATGTCTGTCTATCTGTCTGTTTGTTTGAACACGCATCACTGCTAAAGTACTGCGTTCACGATAAAACCTCACATAATCTCGAGTAACACTTAGTCTTAGTTTCATTAAAAACAATTCAATATATCAAAAGTTATTCTAATTTTAATGGCTACGCAACTTAAGTACGAGAGAGAAGTAGATAAGTAAATGGACTTAATACGTTCAGATACATTTATTAGTCACTGTTTTATTACATTAAGTTTCACGTAAACGGAATCGCGGGCACAGCTCGTGTCACAAAAATGTCAAAAAACCATGACAAAGAATATATTATCAGGTATTTTATTATTACTGCAAGGTATATACTATATCTAAATTAACTTAGTACGCGTGACAACCTTGTGGACAACGCTCTACTTTGCATGGCGGAATGGCATTTCCTACTTTACGTGCCTGGGTAGGTACCGTTCTCAAGCTGAAAACGTATGTCTGTGTGTTGCCAGGATCAGTCGAAGCTTATCATCATCAGGTCTATAGTCATGTATCTGTCTATAGATGAGATTATAAATACATACTAACTTACTGATATAAATAGAAACTTATGTCAGATATATAGGAAACGGTTTTCTAACTGTAGTCAGAGCTCAAATTCTTTAGTTAGATCTACGCATCTATTTAGGTCCTTAGATCCCAAAGTGTTCCAGGTGGACCCCCAGAGGTTTACGTTGGCGTGACATAAAAATGGGGGTTCACAATTCGTAAGGTTCCACGAAAATTTGTCTGTTTTTGATAGTGAAGAACTAAAATGTTGGCTTGACTTCTTCTATCAATGTAGGCAGATAATATTTTAAGAAGTTCAGTGACTGCTACTTGTAGAAACTTGCATATTCTATATTTCGTACAACGTCGACACTTGCAAATTTCCAAAGTTAGATCTAATCTTCACATTGTAGGGGCGCAGGGGGTCCGGAACTAGATAAATTTTGCAAGTGATATATGAGAAACAAAGTCTGGGAACCTCTGATCTAGATGATCGATGCTTTGGTCATATGGCTACATATATGTTTCTATCTTTAAACGTGTTCAGGAAATAACAAGCCGACATGAGAAATAATTGTGGCATTAGGTAACATCGGGACTGTCTATCTAGTAAGTTTTATAGTTAGAGATGTTTAGGATATTACGTCTAAGTTGAGAGTGCTTGTATTTATTATGAAAACGATTTAACCAACGATGTTAAAACTTTAGAAAACTACTGAATAAGTTGTCTCTAGTAACACGATTCCCATTTTCATTTTCCATTAAATTCCCTCGGCGATCCTCACTCACCCCCACCCTACAATCCGAGTCGAGACTGAAATGTCGCCCGACCTCGATTCCCCGCTCTCTCATCATCATATCTTTAATTCGTGTTCTATTTTAATTCATTGGTTTATTTTTGTTTGACATAATTATCTATTTTAGTTGAAATATTGACTTTGGCTGATTAACTTCGCATTAATAAGGAGCTGTGTACGATGTTCAGTAGTATTTATTTACTCATATCACTTGTCGAGTTGTATATGGCTTTATCATTTTTTTATACGAGTTTATACAGTATATTTATTGTCGTATTGCATTATGCGGGATGGCTTTGTGTATGCATAATTTATAGTAGTTTAACGGCGGAATGGTAAAATAATATCAAAGCGTTTATAATTGTGTACAAATGTCGTTGTCTCGTATGTAGTTATGTGGTAACTGGCTAGCTCCTGTATGCTTCATTAGACATTTAAAAAATGGCAAACCGTCAATCGATATCAAAAAATAAATAGCCTAGAACGATTTCATAATCGTATGCCGATACGTTAAGTATTATGAACGTGATTGAGGCACAAAAAATTGCATTTTTAGTATTGATATTATTTTTTCTCACAGATCTAGACTCATCTAGACAGTACAAGGTTCTTAAGACAAACCTTATAAATCGAATGACACTCATTCATGTTTAGATTGTCTATCTTATAAACAATCCCAACATACAATACAACTACGTATGATGTTCAGCTAGCTAGATGAAAGGAGTTTCGACTGCGACTGTCATGATAAATCTGTAACTGATACATCTTTAGTGTGAAACGTTTCGGGATTGTTATTGTCACTGTTGGTTTTAGTTCGCACTGTTGATTTACCTGGACTTTGTCGTGCTTTTTTAACAATAGCTTAGACCTGATGCGAGGCATGTTCAATCAGATATTCTGATACCATCTTGATATACTTTGAAATATTGTTATATATTCGTTCTAAAATATTGAAATACTACCAGATACCCGCAACTTCGACTACGTTGTTTATTATCTTAACGATACATCTTATCTAGATATGAGAAAAAATTGACACGGCTTGCCTCTACTCCTCTACTGCAACAAAACACACACAATTAAACGCGCAGTGCTTAAAATCATAGCTTCTTAAAACTCTAATAACCTTATATTAAATTAACCTATCATGATAATCTTTTTTCGAGAAGGACCAAGTGCCTAAGAAGTAAAACAAAAAAACCTGATAGAAATCTATTCAGTAGTTTTTACGTGATGCGTACACAAATACCACTATTATTTTATTTATATATAATATAACAATATACATATATAAGATAAAATAATAAATAAGGTCAAAGAAATTACGATACTATGATAATTAGAAATCTACATTAATTATACCAATAATAGAGACTGACACGACCACTAATAGAAATTTAAATAAAACAATGTGCAATCTTTATTATCGAATGTAATAACAAACTCGATAGAATTTCTGTTTACGCTGAAGCTAAATCCGTAAAGAGAATTCATAAATTAGTAAATATTAATAAAATAGCCATATAAACTAGTGGCGTCATATTGAATTTCCGCAAAGACCGAATTTTATATATTTATTTTGGTTTGAAATGTTTCCATACTGTGATGTTTATAATAATATTATATAAGGCATATTCGGTACATATAGTATAGACACAAGGCAGAGCACTAACAAACAATCATAACTGGTTGATAATAATCATTGTTTCAGCAAACTAAGATCAAATTATATTAAATAATAAATCATACTCTTCTTTTATAAATACATATTAAGTACATAATTAGTTAGTTACCTTTTTCCAAGTAAAAGACGCTTCTTCGAGCATTTGATATCTCAAATAATTAATCGTATTTTCCTAGAAATCGTTTTATTTCAAGGTATCAATTCCACGAACAAAATGATAATTAAAAAACTGTCTTCATGTGACGTAGTTTTGATTCGTCTAATAAGAGACGCAAGAGAAGTGTGAAATATATTAGTAATCTTTAATCAATGATTACTTTCACCAACTTTACTCTAGTTTTCAACTAGTGTTATGATTCTGAATTCAGAGTGTCATGTTAGAAACATATTGTTATTTTGTAAATTAAATTTGTTATGTTTTAGTCTCTTATCTGTGACAAACAATAATGAAAATAGCAGAATTATGAAACCGTTTTCACTTACTGCTCGCATCTTCGTTACTCTATGGAAAATACGTTTATTCTACAGTGTACGGTAATGTTGAACTGAACGTGAAGTTAAAAAAAAATACATCGTTCCACAATTATATTTCTAGAAGCTTATTCTCGAATGCCAATTAAAAAAAGGATCTTATAGAAAATTAAACAAACAAACAGGCGGGTCACCTGATGTTAAGTGATCACCGCCGTCCATAGACACTAGTAACACCAGGGGGATCGCAAGTGCGTTGCCGGCCTGTGCTGTGGGGAGTGGGGAGGGTGAAGAGGGCGGGGAGTGGAGGTGGGCCACCGGCGTTCTCACTGACCGAACGAAACGCAATAATGCGAACACTGTTACTTCACGTCGATTTTCTGTAAGAGGGTGGTAGTACCCCAGGCGAGCCGAACCATTCATACTAAAACCAGTAATAGCTTCAGCGTGGCTCTACCACCTGCAAATACTTAATAAACTTGATACAACCGGTTCCAAATAAATACAATTCCTGGTACGACCGAATTTAATTTTGCTCAAAAGTTTACGAGATCTCTATCTAATCTTAGATCAATGGTAACTAATAGTTATATAATGGTTTAATCTTACCTGTGCACAATGAACAATCACGAAAACCTCACTAGAGAAGTTCATTTCACAGACGTGCAAACATAAACAGAAACTATATGTACATGTTACTTCATTTAGTTGTGGCAGTTAAACTTGTAAGTTTGTCGTCGGTGGGCAGTCGCGGCTGCGTGCCAAAATTGTCCTCCCCCTCGTTTCCCTGCCCCCTCCGTCTCATATCGTGGCCCCCCGGCAATAACACTTCACAACAGTCCATGTTTATTTATCACCGAGACTCGCCCAGGATTTTTGTGGCTCCCATTATGGTTTAAAATAAATCTCATATAAAACAAGACGTCATTTTAGCTCGATCTGTAGGATCATTAATTAGTCTTACTGTACCTGTTGTAATTGTTCCGTTTACTGTAGCGATGTTGCTATGAAACATAGTTACGATATGAAGCTAAGTGATTGCAGCACTCTGGAGTTCAACTATTTTATTGGCTTACCTAATCATTCGATTTATTTGTAAACTAGCTGTGCCCGCGACTCTGTCCGTGTGGAACCTAATGTAAGAAACCGGTGACTAATAAAATCATCTAAATGTATTAAGTCCATTTACTTATCTACTTTTCTCGTACTGATGTCGCGTTAAAATTAGAATAACTTTTGTTAGAATTTCTTTTAGAAATCTAAAAAGTACAGACACGTTAGATTTACATTCTTATTCTCTTATTCATCTTATATATATGTATAGAAGATGAGTATATAGATTAGATGGACCTGAACATTCTAATAATTATTTTTCCATAGTTATACTGAAAAATCTGTTGCTAGACACATTTAGAGAATTCTCAACAAAAATGAGCTCTTAATTTTAATAGGAAGGATGCGGAGGCATTACAGATATCGATTTTTTCCTTAGTCTAATAGAAAAAAATCATTATCTCCGTTAGTAATTAATTTAGCAGCGAAATTCAACTTTTTTGTAGGAAATTGAACGCTCTACAAAAATGCTCTCTATTGTTAAGTCGATTAAATCGAGTGTTTCAAAGATATTCATTATCAAAGTTTGTTATTGTTATTATATTAGTATTGTCATTGTTAGTTTTTGACAATCAATTCAGAAAATTCCGTTTTATTTTATCGGTTTTTAAAAAGTATCATACAAATTCAAGTTTCTGTTGGAAAACGGAATTTTCTGAAATAATTATTAAAAACTGTAAAAATGAGTATGCATCAAACTTTGATAATGCATATTTTTGAAACACTCAATTTAATCGATTAAGCACTAGAGAGGAGAGCGTTTCTGTGGAGCATTCAATCCCCTACAAAAATATACATGGTCCATTTTATAAACTTTATTTGTTCACAATTTACAAAATTCATAAGCAAAAAAGAAATTTGTCTGAAAATAATCAAACTTTAAACTTCAATATTTGTTACATGGTGATATTTACGATAAAAATGTAAGAGACCTTTCTTGTAGAGCGTTCAATCTCCTACAAAAAAGTACATTGAATTTTGCTGCTAAATTAATTACTAACGGAGATATGATTTTTTTTCTATTGGACTAAGAAAAACATCGAAAACTGTAATGAGGAACTTTCTATTGGAATTAAGAGCTCATTTTTGGTGAGAATTCTCTAAAGGTGTCTAGCAACCCATTTTTCAGTATAAATATGAAAAAAAAAAAATCGAATTTTTTGGTAGAGATAAATTTTTGTCGTGGTTAATTAGCAGTGATATTTGCGGTTGAACCAATGTTTATTCCTGCCTACATAATCATATTAGTAGTCATTATTTCGGTACAGTAAATGAGTCCTTTATAATTTGTTGTGTATGGAGTCGAATCCATTTTTCGAACTAAGTAATGCCTTTCCAGTTCATGATACCATAGTAACGTGAAGACTCTCTCTAATGAAGTGTGAAGACTGATATCAACCCCAGTAGCAGTTACTTATAAGAAATTCCACTAAATAGTGCATGTGCAGAAGATGGGAAAGTGAAACTGCAATTAGTTTTCAAGTTCTTAACAACGTCGATTAAAGTACACGAAACTGGCTTACGGAGTAGGGGTATGTTGTTTATGTATTTATTAGACTTTGTTTTCAGATTTCCTTCCACTACTCTTCAGTGCTAATTCTCCTAAATGCTTAACTCTGACAAGGCGTAGACGTAATGATATAATATCAAATTAATAATATAAATGAGAATAATAATTTGCATGATTCCTTTTTGCGGATAATTGTTAATTAAAATCGTTTGTTTATGTGATCGCATACATACACTATAAAGAGCACGAGAGCGATATGATAAAAATGCATTTTTTCCTTTATTTATACTTGGACTTTGGTCACAAATTAAGTATGTAATAACAAGTTAATAGTGACTACCACCAACATAAATTATGTGTGCTGTTCATAATTAATAATAACAAATTTGAATGAATTTTCATACCAGACATAACCAGCCTGTAAAGCATTCTTGTTCCCTCGGATGTCGGGAAAGCGAGGATAGCATTACATACGCCGACAGATCTTAATGAGTCATTATTTTTATATTTGAGCGCTAATCTTGTAGCTTATTACGTGTATATTATGTCATTATATGATAAACGTCTTCTACACTATGTTCATTGGCGTTTATATTTTGTACGGACACAAATTCCTAGTCATGTTACATCTGTAATATATGTATTATCTATACTATTATTATAAAGCTGAAGAGTTTGCTTGACCGCACTAATCCCCATACACTACTGGTTCGATTTATAAAATTATTTCAGTGTTAGATAGCTCATTTATTGAGGAAGGCTATAGATATCATCATGCTAAGACCAATAGGAGCGGAGCACCAATGAAAATTGTTATAAAAAAATTTTTTTCCCTTTTGAGAGCTACCGCTGCGTGTTAGAGCGTTAGCCCAAAGTAACTATTCCACGCGGACAAAGTCGCGGGCATAAGCTAGTCATTTTATACTTTTCTTTATACGTATTTCACATAAATCTTGATAATGACTAGTGCCGCATCAG
Organism: Antheraea yamamai; assembly: GCA_036509395.1. Classification (NCBI taxonomy): domain Eukaryota; kingdom Metazoa; phylum Arthropoda; class Insecta; order Lepidoptera; family Saturniidae; genus Antheraea; species Antheraea yamamai. The sequence goes on from AP028424.1 coordinate 21,261,460, forward strand.
TAATAACTTTACATTCATCTCTCTAAAGGAGTTCATATAATATTAGTCCGGTTTAAATATATGAACAACTCTATATATATTATTTGTTTGTTTGTAGGTAAATATGAATGATTTAAATTTACTAGACTTCCTTAAGCAGCGCAACTTTGTCACATTTTATGTTGTCACCACAGGTTTGTGTGAGTTCATGATTTTAGAATGCACCTTTATCCTTAAAATATCACTTCTTTTATAAAGTGTTTCTTGTAACTATTCAGGTAACTTTTATTTTAATTGATTACTTTATACTAAATGCTCGATGTCTTGAAAACAATGGACTATATAATATTATGATGGCTATTATATTATTATGGTGTATAATATTATAGTGTATAATATTAGGGTGGAGTGAAAAAAACAAATTTTTTTTTTTCTTAGCCTGGGGGTCAAATTTGTAGCTTATAAAAAACAAAAATTTTTGAAAAAAAAAAAAAAAATTTTACTCAACATCTTGAGCCAGCCCACTCATTTTTAAAACTAATTACGAGTAAAAATATTTGGTTGCAAAAAAAAAATTTTTGAAGGCGTTCTAGAAACTTCAGAGTATCCTCTTTTATGTCAATTAAAAATCACAAGTTAAAAAAAAAATTTTGTGACTATTGTTTTAATTAAAAAAAAAAATCCCAAAAAGTACCATTCCTCTTTAGGGCACTAGAATAAAATTTGAGTTGGAAATGATCATAATTGCCAGTTCTTAGATGTTTTAAGAGATTCAAAGACAAAAAAAAATTTTTTTTTTGCAACCAAATATTTTTACTCGTAATTAATTTTAAAAATGAGTGGGCTGGCTCAAGATGTTGAGTAAATTTTTTTTTTTTTTTAAAAAATTTTTGTTTTTTATAAGCTATAAATTTGACCCCCAGGCTAAGAAAAAAAAAAAATTGTTTTTTTCACTCCACCCTAGTATAATATTATAGTGACCTTATACCTGTAATTTGTTAAGTAGTCCGAAGTGCTTACTAAGTAATATCTAGATTATAATTCTTGTATACACAAAAATGAATGTTCGTATATAAATTTGAAGTTGATGAACACCAATACTGTGTAATCGAATAGCGTGATATTTGACATACATAACTATGTGTTTTTTCTTATAGATGGTTTTTATGCAATCCATACTCCAACTTTTTTTTTGGTGATTAAGCAAAATTACTGCACGGTTCCTGATGGAAAGTACAGTTCAGTACGTACCGTGTTATTACAAAACAGTTAAATACGTATTGAATACTTGCTTTAAAAAAGTTTGCGTACTTACGTATTAAATGCACCGCGCTCGCCGACCGCTGCGCGGCAAGCTTGTCTTGTCCTTTCTCGCAAGGCTAACCTAACCTAACCAAACAGAGATAAAAGAACAAGATGTCGAACGTTCGGCGAGCGCGGTTCATTTGATACGTAAGTACCCAAACTTTTTTAAAGCAAGTATTCAATACGTATTTAACTTTTTCGTAATAACACCGGTAATGTTATAAAATAACTAACTTCGGACTAACTCTGCAACTGTATGCAGAGTGCAAAGTAATGACAATTAGGCAATTCTTTTTATAACATACTGCTATCGCGAAACAGTTCTTTATCTCTAACCCCACTGTTTTAACACACTTAACAGCATGACGTTTGTAGTTTGTAATATATATCCCTATCGAACACCCCTTTATAAGAAACTAGCTTCTGTCAGCGACTTCGTCCGCGTGGAATAGTTACTTTGGGGATAACGCTAACTTTAACTCGCGACTTCGTTTACGTAGAAGGTGAAAATATTTTTTATAATACGTACGTTAACCACGATTTTAAAACATTCGTCATTGCTGCTCGGGTCCTATTGGTCTTAGCATGATGATATATAGCCTTCCTCGATAAATGAACTATCGAACACTGAAATAATTTTTCAATCGGATCAGTAGTTCCTGAGATTAACGCGTTCAAGCAAACAAACTCTTCACTTCGAGCCTTGGAGGAAGGCTATATATCATTACGCTAAGACCAATAGGAGAGTAGCACCAACAAAGAATGTTTCAAAATCGTTTTTTTTCCTTTTGAGAGTTTCGCTGCGTGTTAACGTTAGCCCAAAGTAACTATTCTACGCGGCCGAAGTCGCGGGCAGAAGCTAGTACACTATGAATACACAATAACAAATTTAACGGAATTTAAAAAATGAACAATATTAAAAGTTACTGTTAATTTTTAAATCTTGTATTGACACTAGATTGTCTTATTTAAAAATACACAGTCTTTAAGATCTTAAAGAGTTAAAATTCATCATTTGTATGAGATCATATTTCGATACAATTGCAGGGTACAGCAATAGAATCAAATTGTAGTTCAGCTTCAATCAATAATAATCTACTTAGCTGTCCATTATTAAATAAAGATATATACTTACACCAACACTGTTGATGTAAATCAGAGTACATAAATAATTTCTAACAAAGACGAAAAAAAATTGCAATGATGCTTTTTCTTCTAGCGGAAATTTTTTACCCGTAGTGCGCCGCGCTGTTCATTCTCGTATTGACACTCACTTTTTTATAACCGTGTGGACTCATCATTTTTTCAATACTACAGTTGTATGTGTGTGTGTCGGGGATTTTTTTGTGGTTGGCCATATCACTCGTATGTTGTTTATTTATTACGTGTAAATAACGAACGTAATAGGAAAATAGTTACAAAATTATTATAGTTATAAAGTTAATAAACTTTGTGAATTCCATGCTATTTCGTTTCTTCCCAATTTTCCCGTGCTTCACAATAATTAAAATTACAACGTAAAACACTACATAATCATTTAACATTAAATACACCGCGTGTTTGACAACCAAATGCTAAACTTACAATGCGCGTACGGTTCGATTCGAATGTAAGAATTTCAAATTTTAAAAAAAGTCGAGGCAGTCATAAGGACTGCCGATAGAAGTGAAAACTCAAAACAATGAAATAAATGTGTTCTCTTTTGAATTTTTATATAAGTTATAGTGTGAATGACAATATTTAAATTTCAGGATTTGTTTATTGAAATTATTAACGTTATTGTAGTTTAAATATATATTAGCACTCGGAGCAATAATATATATACATTTTATAAAGTCTACTAATCGATCAAACGTATGAGCTGCGAAATATAAAGATTACATGTACACAGGCCCCTATACTACGCGTCACTAGTCTGACACAAACCGCGCAACTGCAATACGGCCAGTCATGCTTACGTAGCATATCATGACGCGAAATTATAAATTTATCTACTGTCAAAAATACCACTAAACGCGTCTAAAGAAGTTTTCACTTCAAAAAGTGTAAGCATAAAATTTTTACCTGCTTTATTCTTTAAGAGTCCTATTTGTCTGTAAAGGTTGTTATCCAGGGCTCGGCGAGTTACTATCTCCCTTATCGAATAATCTTTTTTCTTCTTCAGACGGGTGGGGTCTACGATTCTGTGACTTATACGTTTTTTCTTCGTAAAATGTTGGCTCACGTCCACGCGCACTGACAAACGAGCTTGTCGAACCGACAGAGTTACTTATGTTTTAGTCATTTCAAAATTTATATTAACCATTATCTCGAGTGAATTCGAATGAACTAACCACGTGGGACAGTTACCGGTCATATGACATCTGTCGGCCATTTGAATTAACAAGCTTCAAAACAATAGGGTAGCTCAAACTACGCGAAGAACTGAGATGTGGGACACCGTAACACAGCGCTCTCGGATTCTCGTTGACTACAATTGAATTCACTGAATAAGTAACACACGATTATGTGACTTTGTACTTTTCAGACAGACAGAGACTTTTCTCTTGATACTCACGTGTTTTACATGCAAGTTGTATCATACAGTGTATGAACGTTTTATGTGTTTTCTGCTTGCAATATTTAGAATCGTAAAGTTTTACAGGTCAGGTCCTTAGGAGCTCGTAAAGGTGATCGTCACAAATGTTATCGTACGTGTCGCAGTGTTGCATCTCCCTCAGCGTAAACCGTTCCGTGTAACCATTTTAACTTATTTTTTATAGAGGTTACAGCTGAAAGCAAGAAACAACTCGGATTATATGTATTTTAGTCTTAGCATTTTCCTGATTGAAGGGTTTGCTCCTACACGACCAGTTTCTTAAATAAAAGTTTATTAACTTGTTTTATTAATATCATAATTAATTTATTCGATAAGACACGATAGGCTATTTGAACCATATATCTCTGAGTGAACATACTAAATCCTCCGTTCCAATTAGATCGGGCAACTAATGTTTTATTTATGTACCGTCCCATACCATCGGGACGGTCTCTCGTAACTGGACCGCGACACATTTAGCACGAACTAAAAGTCAAAAGCTGTCAAGATGGGACGCTTCAAACGTCCAGAAGATTTCATGACAGTGACACGGTTTGTTCGTCAGTCCGGCAAAAGGGGTCGCGGGTGTGATGATATCTGTTAGGTCTTCAAATCGAAGATACTGGGACGCGTAGTGCCGCACCGCCGCAATTTTGTATCATCCACTGTGTGCCTGAACGTACAAAACTTTCCTACTCGTTAACGCGCCGACGCCAAAACCGACGACAGACCGATATATAATTAGCCCTCGTCTGTCATCACTCGGCAGCGGGCTGAGTGTCACGCGACTATTCCCCTTACACTGATGGTATGAAGCTGTCTTTCTCAGGTAACTCACTTCCTTATCACATAAACGGTACAACGTACTGGACAGTTAACTGTTGTAAATAATTACAAACGTAGTCTATTCTTCGAAACGGATAACCAATACAATATACTATTTCTAAAGTGAAGATTTCATGGTATTCCTGTAGGTAATTATATACACATATGGTGCTTATTACATTCTATATAATAACTAACTACTGTAAAACAAATGAAAAAAAATACTCTTACGATAGTAGGCATAATGATTTCATACTTTAACGTTAAGGTCAATAAAGTATCCTTAATTAAGGTATACACTCTCTCCCACGTGAAATCGATTTTCTTTTCATAATTGTAAAACAGCGATCTCTCTTGCTTTGGTTCTGAGAATAGGGTAATATTTCAAATTAGTTGAGCATATGGAGAGGCTGCGGGAGCTACGTGCAAGAAACGGGCTCAACGATTGGTACCAATAATTTAATATTTGAGCTCACTACGTGTTATGCAAGGGCTGTTGCTATCCTGATACTACATCACGTTCAGATATAACGAGTATCTCACCTTAATATAAGTGAATCGATACAAACGTCGAGGAACATAGTCGTAACACACTTGTAAACCTTAACGAGCAATTGCCCTAGTCCAAAAGACTACAAAATTTTTTTAACTGGTGGAACCTATTCAAAATTAAATTACGGGAGCATTACTACTACACTTGTTTCTGTTGCAAAACGGTAGTAGTCGTGCTGTTGCGTTCCGATTCAGGGTTGTAATTGGCAAAGCGCACTGTTAGGCGAGTCATTTCAACTTAATCTTCAGAAATAGTTTACAGTTATTTTGTGGTTATTTGTGCATAATCTATAATATCCATTCAACATCAGGTGGATGCATCGCTATTTCTTACTTCATAACGAAGAAACATACCGTAAAGATCGATCCACATCTTAATGAATCCCTGAACTATTCTAAATCATAAAGGCTTAAGCTGCATACAAACGAATGTAGACCTCTGAGGCACGGGTCAATAAACTGTTGGCAGCATAAACTTAAAAAATACCTGATTTATGCTTTGAAAAATAACAAATTATGTACTGTATAAATCATAATATCTACGTAAAACCTATTTTTACATTATTTATTTACTACATGTGCCCGCGACTCCGACCGCGTGAAATTTAATGTAAAAAAAACAGTGGCTAATAAAATCGTCAGAGAATATTAAATCCCTTTTTTTTGGTCCTCAATTCGCATCGTCATTAAAATTACAATAACTTTTGATAAAGTGAACCGATTTTAATAAATCCAAGACTAAATGTTACTCGAGGATATGCTTTATGCTTTTTTTGGTGAGGGTATCGCGAATGCAGTTCTTTAGCAGTGATGCGTGTTCAAATACACAGAAAGAGTGACATTTCTACAAATGATTGAAATGTAGTTTATTATTTATTCCAAGACACCTGCAACATTTTTTTTACAAAAATCTAAAAAGTACAGACACGTTAGATTTACATTCTTATCTATACTAATATATAAAGCTGAAGAGTTTATTTGTTTGTTTGGTTGAACGCTATGATCTCAGGAACTACCAGTCCGATTTGAGAAAATCCTTCGGTTTTAGATAGCTCATTTATCAAGGAAGGCTTTAGGATATATGTCATCACGCTAAGACTAACAGAAGCAGAGCACCAATGAAAAATGTTTCAAAATCGGGCACTTCTTTCCTTTTGAGAGATTTCGTTAGCGTTAGTATTATATACGTTGCCATGGTAACGTGGTATGTTTCTATCGCAAACATTTTCAAAGTTTATTTTGTTTTCTTATCCAAAAAGTTTATACTACTTTTATTTCCAATTTTTTATTTGTTCTCTATTACGTATTATAAAAATAAAGTTTGTGTATGTACAATTAAAATAACAACTTTTTGATGAATGGATATGGCTACAAAAGACCAAAAAAAATTTTTTTATACTTAGTCTATATTTTTATATTATTATATTTTGTCTGTTTGTTTGTTTGTTCCGGGTAATCTCCAAAACGGCTGGACCTATTTTAACGGAAATTTTACTTTTACTGCCAGATAGCCGAAATTATAGCGATTGACATATTCTATTTTATTTGTCCGCGGCTTCGTCCGCATTGCTATTTCCAAAATGGTTGGACCGATTTTCACGGGGTATTCACTGGTAGATAGCAGACCTCATAAAAAGTCATTTAGAGTTTTTATTCGCCTTCGGCCGCAGTGGAATATCCGTAATGCTTGAACTGATTTTCACGGGACTTTCACTGGCAGATAACTCACCTTATAAGAAGTAACTTAGACTATTTTATTTTGTTACTCAAGACTTCGTCCGCAATATCCTACTATCTCTTAATTGGTTGGACCGACTTTCACGGGGCTATTACGGGCAGATAACTAGCGGGCTCAGAAGACATTGTCCCGCCCCGATAATAAAATGAAAACCTTGACAAATTATACCTAAATCTTCCCCATGAATCATCATTCTATCTACTGGTGAAAACGGCATGAAAATGGTAGTTTTTGACTTTCTTTTTAACCGACTAAAAGGACGAGGTTACTATGTTCGGTTGTATGTATTTTTTTATGTATGTTAATCGATATTTTCGTCAATTTTGAACCGATTTTAGTGATTCTTTTTTATTTGAATTGGTACACTATGTAGTGATTAACTGCTACCTGTGCATTCGTCCGTATGAAATTGATCAAAAATATGTTACAACCGCGTGAGATGTGTGCCTTACTGGACTCCAAGAATAAATATAAATAATTGAAAGTCATATATTTGTATGTAATATGAATTATATCATCTTTTTGGTTAATTTGGCGGCCATATTGTTTTATTTACCGCGTTTGCTTCTACATAACTCAGTGATTATAACAACGTATAAGAATAACTTAAGTATATCGACAATACGGGCATATTATATCTATATAATAAAAGATTTAAGATATATTGTTCGATAATTTATAGCTTATAATTTTCATTACTTTCTTATATAGTGTTAGAGAGCACTGAGTTTGGTATATAGTAGGTTGAAGTTCCAATTATGTTGCTGATGATAAATCCCTTCCCATTCGATATACTATTAGTATTCATATATCTAATGTACACGTTACATGTTACAGTAGATGGCGTTCGTATCGTAGTTACAAATGTTTTTGAAAAAGCGTTTCTGTAATGTACACACCACCCACTCACAATTTTACATTTCTTTAATACATTTTTAAAAAGCGCGTGCGGAGCCGCGTGTAACAGCTAGTTATATATATGTATAGATTTGTACAAACTTCTTTTTACTAAATTTACGATGTCGTAAAATTAAATAAAACTTAAAAACATGATCCAACATTGAGATCTGCGTCTTAAAAAGCTAGCCGAGGGTATAATTACGGAAGAAAATTAGGGCGGCTCATTCCGACATAATTCAATAATTACTATAACTGATACATACTGCGATACAAGACTGCATGACATAAACGATTTATTGTGAAAAAAGTCCGTCGTTAAAATTATTAGCATATTGATTGACTTAGCGGTGTGCTTCGAACTGTGAAAACTAAATGCATTATCGTCGTTCTCTTCGCTTCCACGCTGTCTGATCATAACAAGATTAGACAATACAGGTATTATATACAACTAGACACTTATTATATCGTACCTAATAATGTTAATAAGAATGACACCATATTAAAAGCCTACAATCTTGACAGAACTTCAGTGTAATACCAGTTAAATTATATTTTACTATAAAAATGTGGGCTGTAAATAAAGGGAAAACTTAAAGTATTACCTACATAACTCCTAAAAAGAAAAGTTGCCAAGTTCAAAGTTGAGCACGTACTTTCTTTCTGTGTTTTTATTCGAGGAAAATACTGAGAAGTCATTCGATAACACTCTTACTGGCTTACGTGTGACCAAGATTATGGTTGCAGCCTTGATACTAGGTGTCTATGTGTTCCAAGGTAGTAGCTAATACGTTTAGTGTGAGAATAGGGATTGGATATCAGTAAAATTGCAAAGTCAGTGCTTGGCAACAAAATTACAGTACAAGATTATAGCTCACTAGATGAGCATCAGAAATTGTACTGATATTCACGATACTATGTGATTTTTTTGAATCTTTTATTACCTGTGCTCAGTATCAGTAATCATACAATTGACCTGGTGTACGGCCATGACAGAAAATCATACAAAGAGCTGGAAGACATGCGCTGGCATGCAACATCAGACTGAGGTCAAACTTTGGAAATATGATAAACAACCGTAATGTCGGAACTGCAACGAACGTAAACTATAATACGTTTGACTAGATACGTCCAGTGAAACGTAAATTGTTGGCAATAGCTAGATCAAGCGTAAGTTATTTATTACAACAAGAAACATTGAACGATTATGACAAGAAACATTGGTATGCACCCTCCGCGTAGTATCGCTCTGTCCTGTTGTAGTACCTAAATTTTTATAATTGATCACCATAATCTATTGTAAAGTGTACTATATATATATATATATGTATTATATGATACATATATATCATTACATATTATTCAAAAATCCTCTCTCACGTCTGTCTGTCTGTCTATTCGCGATAAACTCAAAAACTACTGAAAGGATTTTCATGTGGTTTTTATGAGTAGACAAAGTTATTCATGAGGAATGGTTAGGTATATAATTTGTCTTTTTTTATTATCAGAGAGGAATAACGTTCGCCGGTCCCGTTAGTTAAAAATAAAGTAAGATACATCACTAATTTGAAATAACAGATAGAAAAATGAATAAAAAATATAACATAGTACCTTAATTATGACGGGACAGAGGGAAGTGAAGAATAACATATATGTGTAATCTATAGTTGATATACCTTAGATCTCTTGATAATAATCAATAAGATAAAACAAAAATATATTGTCGCAACATTCTGACCAAAATAAGGTCTCTGAAACCAATCTAAGGAGAATAAATAAACCATACAATTGAGATTATAAGTATGATATTTTGATATTTTTTCCACCACTAGAGTCACAGAGATAGACTAATCTTGTATGTATTGTCAAGATATTGCTGTTTTCATAAAGTCCTGCGAGTTGATTTTAGATGAGAAGAAATTTCCATTGCCTATATTTGATGAGTACATCGTTCGATTCGATTATAAATCAAGTATGGATATAATGATGTAATAGACACTGGAGTGAGGAATCACATTGTATGCTTTAGAGCCTGTCCAGATGAGGCGTTTTACGAGCGAGTCGACTCGCGCGTAGACACTCGCGCGTACCCGAGATACTAGACTACATATATCCCGTCCAGATGGTGCGGCGCGTTTCCTAACACGCGCGTAAAACGCGTGCAATGAGCGAGACTCAGGCCCCATTGCTGCCTCCAGTACTACGCGCGAGTCAGTGGCGAGTCGACATAGGCGTCAGTCGTCTATCCGTACGACGTATGCGACGTTTCCTAGGATAGAAACGCGTGTAAAACGCGGTATCTAGACGCAATATATTTTGAAGCGCGCGAGTCGACTCGCGCGTAAAACGCCTCATCTGGACAGGCTCTTAAGGTACAAAATATTCCTAATCGCAACTCGTTTCATAAGTACACTGCCAATTTCGCAATAACTTAAATATAAACGATATGTAATGAATATTGAATAATTGGCAACACCGTAGAACTTTGTTACTGTTTTCGTATAATAAAATACCATATAAAGTATATAACAATGTTTCAGTAGTGCAGTGGGTACGGCTTACTTTTAAAGATGTATTGCTTATAGTCTTCGTCTATCTATACATATAATAAGAATGAAAATCTAACGTGTCTGTACTTTTTAGGTTTTTGTGAAAAAAAATGTATGTGTCTTGGAATAAGGAATAAAATACATTTCAATCATTTTTAGAAACGTCTGTCTGTCGGTTTGTATGAACACGCATCACTGCTAAACTACTGAGTTCACGATAAAACCTCATTAAGAAAATCATAAGATATATCGTCGAGTAACACTTTTTCTTTGTTTCATTAGCATCGGGTCATTCTATCAAAAGTTATTGTAATTTTAATGATGCGGCAACTTAAGTAGGAGAGGAAAATACATAAGTAAATGGAATTAAATCGTTCAGTTAATTTTATTAGTCACCGTTTTTTACATTAGGTTCATGTGGACGGAGTCGCGGGCACAGCTAGTGCTATATATAATAGGTGTTCATTACTTCACGTTGTCATTGCGCTGTACCCGATCATTTAAAATAAATACTTGAAATTCCACTATCAGGTCCATTCATGAGGAGGATGTGCTTTTTTATCGTTGTAAGCGATCGATCTGTCCATGTGTCCAGCTGAAGAGACTTTATAACGTCATTGGAATTTCGTGCTTCACTTTACTAACGCGACAAATCGATCATCAGTTTATACGGTACATTCTTAAGACTATCTGAGTATTTGAAAAGGAAGGAATTGAACTTCGGTGTTTGTATACATTTGTAAAGATTTTGTTGATCGACATATATACATAACATATACATACATATACATAATATCGACATAATAGTTCTAAAAAGGATTGTTCCTTTTATATTTCTCAAAGAAGGAATCGTAGACGAGGATTATAAGAAAATAAGCGGATTATTCCGAATAATTCCACTTGGAGTCGATACACGTGAGACTCCAATTTTAGAAATGGTACCTACCACAACTAATAAAAAAGATGATTTAAAAAGAAATCTTATTACCGATCAGAATTGCATAGCCCTCCCATAAGAAGTTTTACTTAAAAAAAAATTAATGGTGTATATTAAATAGCTATTATGTATTAGTTATTCAAATAGAATTACACCGTTATATAGTTATAAACTTCTTGTAAAAGTAACCGACAGGCGATTAATTTAAATCGATGGGTCTAAAAGAATAAAATTGTACACGAGAGTTTCCTGCTTAAATTAGGTGAATTATTTTTGACACTATATTAAGTAAGACAGCGATAGACAAAGATAACGCTGTTGGCCTGACGGGCCTTTACAACTCCACCGGTCTTATTAGGCGAGCGCTTAAAGCACACAGCCATACGTATGGTTTGTATCTGACCGGTAATAGTTAAACAGCCACTGTCATAATATTTAATGCCTTCCAATACTACTTTGCAAATATAGGAATAGACAAACTCTACTTCAGTATTTTGGAGTCGAACAAAAACGTGTTAATAGTAATTACATACGTTGGGTAATCCCCGAGATATTCCCGAGGGAAATTCCCTTTGAGATAGTATGTCTAAGATATTATTGAATTAACATTATTATGACTTCTTTTGTGAATTATATGCTACACTAGAAGCGGTGTTTCATCTAATATATAAAAATCTTGGGTCACGTTGTTAGCGTTTTATTTGCCATCAAAAGATACTTACAATCTCAAATTTTCACCTTCCTAACCTCACTCTCCCATTTTTTATTAGCGATTTTAGTATCTTTGTATGAACGATATCCAAATGATCCAAGGGTCGCGTCGTTCGTATATCAAACAAAACGAGATTATTGACGTTGCTGAATGACAGATGGCGCTTTGCTCGTCTTATCAAAATTACTAGGTATGTGTTTGAGTGAGTCCTTGGAATTGTTTGGTTTCACAGTTGAAAACGGTGGGAATTAATGTAATCTGGTTCTAGGTTTTTAAAGATTTTTCGAGTTTGGAAATTCAATTGGAAATCGGTAGGTAACCGATTTCAGGCAGAAGAAGTTGCGCGGGTCAGATAGTAGATAATTATATATGATAGTCAAAGTGACATAAAACTGACGTGATTTCAAATAATTATTGACATTACGCGAAAAAAAATTGTAGTCCAACTTATAACAATGTCAATGCAGTCATCATGAAAAATTGCTCCTCAAATACGTTTCAATTGGTATAAAAAACAAATACTTGTCTGATACTTGACCTTAGTTAATTTCTTAAATTATATCGTTTTTTCTTTGTAATTAATATTTTTATACAAATAAATAAAATTGAAGCGTCAGTTTGTCATGTTAATATCTTTACTTTTTGCTAAATCGATTTGTAACTATGTATATGCGAAGCGCATAACAAAAAAAAACATTTTTTAAAATTTTTCTTTGTTTATTTGTTCCCGTTATCTCCGAACCGGTTTGATCGATTTTTATGGTTATTTTACTGATAGCTAATATTATAAGGAGTATTTTACTACTTTTATTTCTGAAAAAAAAAATAGATTTCCGCACATATATTATCATCATCATTACATAGTTTATAAAACAAAGTCCACTACCGCGTCTGTCTGTCTGTCTGTTCGCGATAAATTCAAAAACTACCGAACAGATTATCATGCGGTTTACACCGGTGGATAGAGTGATTGATGAGGAACGTTTTAGTATATAATTTCTCAAGGATTTTTTCATAATCAGGGCGGGACAACGTTTGCCGGGCCCGCTAGTAATCTTATATAACGAAACGCGAATCTAGCCGCGGTTGGCTGCTACTTTTTAAATTAAAGCATGAAACTCTACAGAGACAGTTTTTCAGAGGTGGTAGAGTCACGCTGAAGCTATTACTGGTTTCAGCATGAATGGGTCAGCTCGCCCGGGGTAGTACCATCCTTTCGCAGAAAACAGACGTGAAGTAACAGTACTTGCATTGTTGCGTTTTGCTCGGTCAGTGAGAGCGGCGGATAACCCACCTCCCCTCTCCCTCCCCCCTTCCCCACACCCCTCTCCAAAACACAGGGTGACAACACACTTGCAACTTTTCTGGTGTTGCAAGTGTCTATGGAAGATGGTGATCATTTAATATCAGGTGACCCACCTGTTCGTTTGCCTCCTATGATATAAAAAAGAGATTCTAGTATATTTATCTCAGTAAATCTCTAGTATTTTTATGTTAGTGCGAGTGGTAAAAACGTCTAAAATAAGTACATTCACGTCGCTTCCCGCGTCTCCCCCTACCCGTACAGCCGATTCTTTAGAATTGACAAAGTTTTCGTTTTCAACTAAAAGTTGGTACACACATTACTGGTCCGTTTTTAATCTCGTATGTTGTAGACTAAAATTCAGACTTCGCCTTACAAATTAGTTACAAACTAGTGCTGAATTAGTCGATATGGGATTTAGTATAATAAGTAATTAGTGTAAACCTGGCAAACTACGAAACATGATGAGTTCACTCACGGACACACACACACAAAATCGGTTCACTCTATCAAAAGTTATTGTAATTTTAATAATGACGCGACTTAAGTACGAGAGAAAAGTAGATAAGTAAATGGACTTAATACATTCAGATGATCTTATTAGTCACTGTGTTTTTACAATAGGTTCCACGCGGACGGAGGCGCGGGCGCATCTATTATTTATAAATTACTAGTGGGCCTGGCAGACGTTGTGCTGCAATGATTATAAAAAATCCTGGACACATTATATACCAAAACGTTCCTCGTGAGTCATTCTTTCCACTGGTAAAAACCGCATAAAGATCCGTTCAGTCGTTTTTGAGTTTATTGCGAACAGACAGACAGACAGACGCGGTAGGGGACTTTGTTTTATACTATGTAATTATATAGCTTAGAAACTGCAGGAAAGTGTTTGTTGTTGGGGTAGTGCGCTGAATTTAATTAATGGCATGGGTCGGTCGATCCACCGCGTTTTATCTCCAAGCCTGGAACGTAATTCAGAAAACCACATCATAGAGGAGCACGCGCACGCATAGTTTATGCAACTTATCTATTTACCTCTCGTTATTTCATCGTATTAAAACTAGAGTATACCTTATTATTTCTAACTAGTTGGCCCGGCGGACGTTGACCTCCCTGATAATAAAAAACACCTCGACAAATGATATATCAAAACCTTCTTCATGAATCACTTTATCTACTGGTAAAACCGCATGAAAATCCGTTCAGTAGTCTTTGAGTTTATCGCGAACAGGCAGACAGACAAACGTGGCAGTGGACTTGGTTTTATTGTAGTGATAAATTGAGTAGCATGTCAATTTTAAAATGATACGACTTTCCTATGCATAGAATTTCATTAAAATCGATACAGATATTTTTGAGTTGAATTCAGGCACACAAAACAGATAGATTTTTATTAAATGTTATATCTATACTTAATTTTCTTTCTATACCTATCTAGCATACAACTTGGGGTAAAAGACAAATTAATAGACATAATTACAGATTTATTGGTATCGATAATTGGTCAATTATATTCGTATTTTCAACCAATTAAAAAAAAAGGTTCTGTAATCGACCAGTCTGTATGTATGTATGTTTGTACGTCCGCGATTTTCTTAGAAACTATCGATACGATTTGGAAGCGGTTTGAATTTTAATTCAGACAAAAAGTTAAAATCTGAAATACTCTTTAATTAATAAGTAAAAGTCTTTTGTGGTTTGCATAAAGACATAAGAGATTTAGCGCCAACTTCAAACAATATATAATAGGTAATATATGAATTCTGTAATTGGATCACAAACTTCTGAAAGCGGTACATTTTTATTTAAAAAATGTTTCACTCCAGTGATTATTATTGTGCATACAATCGGTGAAACTCCACATTTATAATATTTTATTAAAATCCTTCTGGACAATAATGGTTAATATTTTTTTATATTTTGTTACAGGTGAGTCTACATTCTGAAACAAAATAATACACTTTGCCAGGGTGACGTCGCAATAGATAAGTATTATGCAGATAAATTATTAGTAAAGAAATCTACATAATTAAAGATATATTGCCGAGTATATAAACACACCACAGCAGAATGGCTGCACTGTTCAGGTCACGAAACGGTTTGTATTTTAAAAAAAAGTTTAAAAAATCGTCCGTACAGGACAGTGAACAATTTGGGTTCCAATATCTTCATATAACAAATGAGTGAGTGAGAAATAAAACACTAGAGCATTTCTAAAAAATATTGACCAAATTGATAGATAGTTGTTAAGTTGTACAGTTTTCATTTTATGAAATAACTAGCTGGCCCGGCAGACGTTGGTCCGCCCTGATTATGAAAAATTCCTTGAACAATTATATACTAAAACGTTCTTCATCAATCACTCTATCCACCGGTGAAAACCGCATGAAAATCCGTTCGGTAGTTTTTGAGTTTATCGCGAACAGACAGACAGGCGCGGTAGGGGACTTTGTTTTATACTATGTAATGATAATGACATAGTCGTACTGCAAAAGGGAAGATTTGGTAGCAAATTCTTTGTAATAAACCCGTATAAAGCGAACGGTTAGTTTTTCAAATAAATATTTCTATGTACCTAAGCTTATATTTACTGGTAGGAAATAGATATTGTGTCAGTGGCAGGTTTAGGGGTGTCGCATTTCGTGGTCTTCCCTTGTATATTCTGTAACCAACCGGTGGTTAAGAATTTGTATCCAATAGGATCCCGGTCATAATGTACGTGATGATCATTATAATGATTCTCTTTTGGTATGTTACTTTTCGTGATCAATCAGTGTACATCAACCGCTTAAGTTACGGGATATTTGAGGCACAGGATAACATATCGACTGCTTTTGGATTAACATTCTGTTGCAAGTAAAAATCTTGCTTATCTGTCTTTGTGTCTGTTTTTAACATAATATTATGTGAATTTATATACAAATAGTGTCTGTCTATTCGGTCGCGTTAAGTGGAACTATCACCGTAAGTTAAATATAAAAGTTAGATTTATGTTACTATCGATATCTTCAAATACTATATATTTTAGAATTATACGTTCCATTATATCGGTTAATATTTAATGCTTTAGAAGTTTAGATAAAGTCTTGCAATAGAATGTACTTCTAGTGGACAGTATGTGTCGAGTTAATTCACTTTTAGCTTAATAATTTCACACCAACCTATATACCGTCCTTGTTAGTGGTATGTGGTGTTTATTAAATTAACGCCATGGCATCGTGCTCGTGTTGGGTTCAGGCTACTGGCAGTGTGTTCATTTTGCCGGACAATACGATTAGTGAAGGCTATCCGCTATCCGGCGCTTCCGGGCTCGTGTCATACGATTATTTCAAGGTACGATGTGTGCATTATACGTGTACACAATTCAAGCCCAGTGCTTTAGTATAGCCTTACGCAGCAATCAAGTATATTGACTTGTGATAATAACGTAGGTAAGTAAATCAGAAATAATATCTCGCTCGCTGTAATTCGATCACAAGCGAAGTATATTCATTAATATCTATTTTACTAAAATCGTCACTAGTTAGCGCTGTGGCAAAGTTACTATTCGTATAATAATCTTTCAAAATTGAACAATTGGTTCAGCGCACTTCATTATATTCAAACGGATATGTGTAATTGACGTGTTTGCTTATTCCGGAAATGAGTGCGCTATACTTTCAGTTATGGTACGGCATCAACCAAGAATAAAAGCAGACGTCACGGCAGCACCGCTTATACACTGTTACAGGTACAGAATGAGACTAAATAAAAAATAGAGTGTATCGATAAGACACACGATAGAATCGACACTTTTGTATAACAGGGAAACATTTTAATTAAAAAATTCAACAAAAAACCATGTGTTCTCAGTGAGTAGTGACCGCACTCGACGTCACTTAACTTTGGTGATCGGACGAGAACCTGTGTTTTCAACGCTCTATCCGACACAGTGTTTACCCCCACCACGTTTCGTCACACAAAGGTTACCGATCAGGATTTGAAAGCCCTTCCATAGGAACTTCCACTTCAACTTCTTATGTGTGGACAGTTGGATTTTTATCTTATTCCCAGATTCAGTTGGAATTTCAATATCGTTAAGACAGCAAAAGTTAGGGACAATGCTAGAATAACATTTTATATTACTCTAATAAGAATAATATTGGTTTCATAGTGTTACAAAATTTATGAACCGATTAAAACCGAGCCAATCACAAACTCATTTACATATTAATTTATGCAGTTTGGCTCGGCCGGCTACTCTTGCCCGGTTCCCATGTTCGTACGTTTCTCTGTATTATCCTTATCTTTGCGGTTGTGATGTCAGCAGCTCTTTTGCAGTCGTACTCGAGGGATCTAGGGTCTTATCACATCCGATATCTCATTGTACCAATATTCTTTATATTCTGAGGGCTTTTTCTGATAGTGTGCGGTAGTTTCGCTTCCTTCGGAAACTCATATGGTTAGATTTACGCTATTTTGTCAGATTAATTTAGTTAGAAATATAATTATTTGTTATACCAGGTGAAAGTTTAAACGCTCGCAGTATTCTAGGATATGACATGGTTATATTTAACATATAAAATAATAATATCAAAACAAATACTAATAAACAACCAAGAAAACCTAAATTAAAGTCTGTTCTAAGACTTTCAGAAGTATAAAAACAATCTAGGTGTCTAAAGCTACAATGTGCGACCCTGAGTTAATAAGTTTCGATAATAAAACCGACAATAAACCACTTTGTTTTGTTCCTGACGTTCCCACGTTCCCTTTCAAGTGAGAGTGAAATAACCCAACGGTCATTGACACTGCTTTAACATAGACGCGTAGAGAGTAGCGATTGTGTATAATTTTTGTATTTTTCTAGATACTTAGGATAAATATTCAGCACCTATTTTTTTAATTGACTTAAAACGAGAATCGAGTGCAGAGTATCCTTTATAAATATTTCTATTGTCTTCAGCTTGTATATGAAGTATAACTACTAGCCCCGTTTCTCATGGACGTAATGTCGAAGAAAATGAAACTAAATATTCACTTTACAGTACGTCTATGTAATTAAATGAAATGACAACTGCACTCAGTCAATTTCTCATTATTTTTGAATATCTCCTTACTGTTTTTTGCTTTTTCACTCGCTCACTTTTTTAAACGGAGATTTCTTAACTATCATTTTGAAGCGAAACTACTCTTAGGACGGCGAGAATTGGATTTTATGAAACGAAAATGTGTAGCGAAAAGGAGATAGCTATAAATGTATACATAGGTTTTAGGCTGTGAGAGAATGAGATAGTATATTCTTAATGTAATCTTAATATATACAAAGAGCGGGACAGAGAAGGGGGGGAGAGAGAGAGAGAGCGAAACGTTGAAAGTTATGGCGCATTATTTTCTGTTAGATCGTAGTGACTATCACGCGCTTTTAAAAATAATTTTGTTGTGGAGGTTGGAGGGAAAGTTGGAGGGTTTTTTTTGGTTGAACGCGCTAATTTCAGGACCTACTGGTCTGATTTGAAAAACATTATTCAGTGTTAGATAGATCATTTATCGAGAAAGGCTATAGGCTATATGACATCACGCTAAGCCCTATAGGAGCGGAGCACCGATAAAGAATGTTTCAAAATAGGGGTTTTTTTTTTGCTTTTGACAGCTTTCGTTGCGTGTTGGTGATATCCTAAAGTAACTATTCCACGCGGACGAAGTCGCGGGCAGAAGCTAGTATTAAATACAGAAGAAGACAATTTTGGATAAAATTCGAAAGAATTGTCAAAGTCACGGCGTGGTGTGGCGTGGCGGTAGGTTAGTGTGGCTTACCGCTTATTTCCCGTCGGGTCGTGTTCGTTCCCTCCTCGACGCGATCAAACTTAATAATGCTGAGGTCGGGAGCGAGCTGATCTAGTTAAGAGTGAGCTCGGTTCATAGGCTAGACGGTGAATTATGTCAATACTAGCAGCAGGCGGTCGGCTTCGGTTTCACGATTCTTTCTTCAATTACCAGCTGAGAAGGCACTTTACGTTTCTTACTAAAACGACACTTCAAACAGTAAAAACTATTCTGTCATTCATACTTATGTTATAATGCGAAAGTGTGTTTGTTTATTACGCTTTCCCGCCTTCATCGTGGAATTTTGCATAGAGATTCTCAGGAGTACCGAAAATGGCATAGGGATAATTTAAATCTACATTTACGCGGTCGAAGCTGACCGCTTATAATACTCGCGCCCGGCAGACGTTTTCCCGTCCTGATAATAAAAAAAACCTTGAAAAATTATATACCTGAACCTTCCTCATGAATCACTTTATCTGCTGGTGAAAATCGCATGTCGGTCCATTCAGTAGTTTTTGAGTTTATCGCGAACAGACAGACAGGAATGGCAGAGGACTTTGTTTTATATTGATGTAATGATACCTATATACGAGTATATTATGGTTTTGAAGTGAAAAGCCTTCAGACGCGTTGATTGGTACTTTAGGCAGGAGATAGATTTATAATTTCGCGTGATGACATGCTAGTATGGGTAAACTGCCGTATTGTGCTTGCTCGGCTTGCGTCGAACTAGCGACGCGAATTATAGGTAGAGTCACGCTGAAGCTATTACTGGTTTCGGCTCGCCCGGGGTAGTACCACCTGACCCACAGAAACACCCACGTCAAGTAACAGTGCTTGCATTGTTGCGTTTCGTTCGGTGAGTGAGAGCTCCGTTTACCCACCTCATATCCCCCCTCCAAACACAGGCTGGCAACGCATTTGCGACTCCCCTGGTGTTGCTAGTGTCTATGGACGGCGGTGATCACTTAACATCAGGTGAACCACCGTCAGCAGTCCTTATGACCGATTCTACTTTTTTTGTTCATTACGCTCTCATACTTTATCTACTCATTCGATCATTATGTAATTTTGCGGATACGTTGTTAAGAGTACAGAAAAAGGTACAGAGTACCTTTCATCTAGAAAATGTACTGTTCCCGAGAAATAGGTCAAATGTACATTGACGGGAGCGCAGCCACGAGCAATAGGTAGTATACATATTAAATGTAACAATATATGTATATTGTTTTGAAAATTAACAATTCCAACATTATTTGATGGATTGATTTAACTATGTCTTCTAGAGGTGGTGCTGTAGGTCGTCATCTTCTGCGCCGTACAGTGATCGTCTTGGAAATTCTTTTATGTAAATATTAGAGCGCGGAGAATAAAACTCATATATTGATTACTAGCTTCTACTTGCGGTTTCGCTCGCGTTAATGCACATTTGATATATCTTTCGGGAAAAATACTTCTTTTCATAATGGAATGGTACCCTATATTCTTTCCTGTATCCCTAACAATATCATGCAAAATTTCGAAATGATCACTTAAGTAGGTAAAAAAGCGTATTTTTTATGCCAAATGGCAGCAAACTGGCAGACAGCTCATCTGATGTTAAATGGTTACCGTAGCCTATGGATAACTGCAACACCAGTGGCATCACTGTTGTGTTGCCGATCTTGAAGAACGTGTTTCAATACCTTTTTAAAGGGCCCCATGACATAGCCCTGTGGAACATCGTACCAGGTAATCCATTCTACAACGTTAACGTGCGCATAATGAAGCTTCTAGATTACTTTACAGCTGTCGCCATAGCAAACAGCGCGTAACAAACAAACAGACAAACTCTTTCGCACTTATTAGTAAGGATAAAGTAATTACAGCATATAATAAATAAAAAATGCGCGCGAAGCGACGGACAGTTCACAACGGTATAAATAAGGCATATAATTTGACTCTGATATATTTTTATCTGCAATTTCGAAACATGCGTATAGCGATTAAACGGTTTATTTATTTACGTAATTAATATTGATGATAAAATTCGAATCACTCATGTGCATATCGTAGCGTAACAGCGGTAATTATACAGTGATTAATATAATTATAACTTCCACGTTCGTGGCGGTTCGACGAGTCGGGCGCGCCGATATGTGTTATAATATTATATCTACACTAGCTGATACCCGCCGCTCCGTATACGTTTTTTTTTAAATTATATTAAAGAAATGTAAAATTGTGGGAAGATATAGAAGTATAGAAATACCCATTTAAAACATTTAGCGGTATGACGCGCACGCCACTTACATAAACTACATACATATATAAAAATGTATGAACTTATAGCATATTATTCTTGGAGTCCAGTACAGTGCACGCCTCACGCATACGTTTACAGTAAACAATATACTTTTGCTAAGTTTCACGTAGACGATGTCGCGAGTAAATGACAATATTTAAATTTTAGAATTTGTTTATTAAAGTTAACATTAATAACATTTGTGTATATTTAACATTAGTGTAGTTTTCCTGTCTATTTACACTCGGAGCAGTAATTATATACATTTTTATAAAGTCTTAATCAATCAAACGCATGATGAGTTGCAAAAATTTGTAAGTGGTAGAGCTACGCTGAACCTATTACTGGTTTCAGCATGAATGGGTCAGCTCGTCCGGGGTAGTACCACTCTCTCACAGAAAATCGACGTGAAGTAACATGCTTGCATTGTTGCGTTTCGTTCGGTCAGTGAGAGCGCCGCATGAACACCTCTCCTTCCTTTCTTCCAAACACAGGCTGGCAACACACTTGGGACTCCCCTAGTGTTGCAAGTGTCTATGGACGGTGGTGATCACTTAACACCGGGTGACCGACCTGTTCGTTTGCCCCCTAAAATATAAAAAAAATACAATATTAGATGTACACAGACCCCTATATTACGAGTCGCTAGTCTGACGCAAGCCGCGCAAGCCCTACACGATCGGTCACGTTTGCTAGCAGGTCATGGCGAGAAATTATAAATTTGTCTCCTGCCAAAAATCCGCCCAAAGCGCCTCAAGAGGTTTATTAAAAAATATTTAATAAGTTATAAAAAATAGTATATAATAGATCAGCTAATATTTGTTATAATAATAAGTCATAAATGTTATTTATTTTATAATTATCTCCGCATTACATATGCAACATTGATGAGGTATGGTTTAGTTCCTTTCAATTTCGTTTAAAACTATTTCCATTTATATTCGTAACTTCGTATATTTCAATAATATCTCTGTAACGTAATAATCTATGTTACATGTTTATTAAAGTTGTATAAGCTATCCAAAGCAATTTTGTACGTTGTTTAGAGTGAAAATTTGGTCTGAGACGCAAACAACCGTCATATGAAACTAGGCTAAAGCCTAAAAACACTATCATCCATGCGTAGCTTTAGCTCTTATTCAATTCTACATAAAATAATCAATCCCAAATAGGATACAACAGAGATCCACGTTACTCAAATAATGTCTGTTAAAATAATCTGCTATACAGAATTGTTAGAGTTAACAATGATAACGCAAAGGATTTTTATATATTTCACGAAAATATAAATAAAAATTTCACCGATATCTATAATATTTTGATGCCATAAAAATGATATTTACACGCAGAAACATTATATAAGTTTGACTATAGTATATTCAATTATTTTGTATTCTAGTAATTTTCGTAATTTACTTTTGCTTTTTTAATTTTTTTCTAAAATTATGTAAAATGTTATGCCCAACTTTAATAGTAAGACGAATTTAATTCTGTAAGTTATTATAATTGATTTGTTTTCTGTTGTTGAACCAAACAAATAAAAAAATAACCGTCGAATAAATATAGTCTAACTTTATCAATTGTCACATACTGCTATGTATAATTGTGCGCGTGTTGCGTGACGCAATACATTTAATAACGCACTATTAATTTGAATGTGGAGTGAATTGATAGAAGGTCGCGTCAGTATCTCTAATGACCCAGTGAACTCTGACGCGAGTACTTCCAGCCCGAGATTTGCAGCAATGACCCTCGCCCCCTGTTACATCACAGACGCATTCCCTACGCGCAAAAACACTATGCTACATAAATTATATCTAAATCAAACATACGCATAATGATTATAGTGACATCTATACTCATGTTATGAATCTTGAGAGATTGTTTGTCTGAACCTGATAGTGTCGGGAAGTATCACTCGGTTTTGATGTCTTTTCTTCATTTATAATCTAAAAATTGAGGCAGGTTATAGACTTAATGATAATGAATGCTGCAACTGTTAGTATAGAAGCAAATATTATTAAAAATTGTAGGTCAAATCTTGCGGTATATGTGGCGTGGAGACGTGCCTAGTGGAGCAGCGCGAATTATCGATCCCTGAAGGCGGATTGAAACGATGAACCGAACTGTGAATACCTATGTCAGCGAAATAACGTACGGTGCAGCTAACTCGTTTTGTTGACTTTTTACACATTTTGTATAGAATTCGTTTAAACTTACCTAACTACGCTGAAGATTATTCAAAATTTTTAAATAAAATTAGAATTAAATAGCTGGCTAAAGGTAATCCTAATTGATACTATAATCGCGAATGGGAGTTTGTCTTTTTGTTAAGCTTTCACGCCGTAACTACTGAAGCAATCATCGTGGTGAAATTTTCCATACACGTGAGAGCTATATAAAGTGACATAGGACCTTCATTCAGAAAAAAGACTAGTTCCCGTGGGATCGGTTAAATCTATATTAACACGAGCACAGTTGAGGGTAAAGTCTAGTAGTGTTATAAAAATAATTAAATGAAAACTGTGTACTTTGTTTGCTAAAAAGCTTTTCAGTTAATTGTTAAAAAAATATTATTTGTTCACAATTTTTTAATTTTCAAACTTGCCGAACCATTTCATTTGTTATGATCTAATTTCTTATATTCCTTATAAGTACCTACATAGGTAGGTATAGGTTATGAATGTAATTATACGGTTTTAATAAAACCAATCTATTTATCTTAGCATAATTGAATTAAAATCGTTCACATCTTTGGTCTATACACAAGTTAACGCATTTTCATGTCAGCAGCGAATCGTGTGATGGCTGTGTATTGCTAAAAGGTTATAGGAGTAGCCTCGCTTCTTAGAATCTGGATCGAATCATCCCTTGAAGTTAAAGCAAGATGCGACGGTGGAATATCAATGTTGAAAATAATGCTCGGGGCGAATGTAACCGTTTTGGTGAGCAAAGCCCAACGTTTCCAATTATCCTGTTATTTGATCAGGCGATAAACAGTCCCGATACTGGACGGTTGACCGCAATGCATATGATACTATAATACGTGAACTGTACCTATTTCGCTGCGGTCATAATACACTGCGAATTAATCATTAACGGTGCTAATAAGCTGATAAATATATGTGATTGCGATGTAGTAATCTCGGTGAATGTATCGCTAAATGTTCGTTGTTTTGTGATTACTTACAGTGTGCAATGTTATATCTATAATATTACTAGCGGAAGTTTTTGGCGGGATCTTAGTTTAACGTGTAGTGGATTTTATGTCTATTCTAATATTATAAAGCTGGAGGTTTTGTCTGGTTGAACGTGCTAATCTCAAGAACTACGGGACCGATTTCAAAAGTTATCTGAGTGTTATATAGCTCATTTATCGAGTAAACTATAGGCTATATATCATCACGCTAAGACCAATAGGGGCGGACCACCAATGAAGAATGTTTCACAATCGGGGTCTTTGTTCCTTTTGATAGCTTCCGCTGCAACGACCAGGTATGTGTTAAAAACCGCCGTTGACGAGGGATCCAAGTGTAACGTAAATACATATAAAGTGGAACGGTTTTATTTTTTTCCCTTATCGACTTGAGTTAATGTAGTTGCCCGACTTGAAATAGATATACGAGTTACTGAGGTTGAAATGCCTGGTACATATGTGTATCTCGTTAACTCGTATATGTATGAATATTTAACTTAGCTTAGCATAGTTTAGTTAGATTCGCGATGCGCAACCTATGCAACAGCCCAAACCTAGGTGTGCCGTGCACCCTTGAGCTAGTTGCTAAATAGTAGTATGGTCAGTAAAAAAACAGGGGTCGAGTGTTACGCCTTATAACGAACGTCATAGGATTCTCGGTTCTATTGAAGTTGGTTACATGTAGTTATACGCTGCAATTAATACGTGGTGGACTACATTCCTGTTTGACAGTTCATCTTCTTTTTTTATATATAAAAATCAATGTTTATATGTTTGTCCGTTACGCATGCCGAAACTACTGAACAGATTGTTATAATAATTTAGGGGGGGGGTATTCTGGGGACGCTCGAGAGTGTTTCTGGCTCAAAAAATCTATATATACATACATAAATGTATTTTTAAATATATTAATGAAATTATTTGCGTTAAAGAAAGAAAGGGATTTTTCTTCTTATTGAAACTTTTTATAATACATTTGATATTGTTTTGACACATGTTTGACAAATTTCAATTAAATATCGGTTATCAAAATTAATCAGTCATTGTTTAGGAATTTATGAATGTATGGCATGGATACCACAGGTCATAGTGGGATCCAGGGTACTGAAGCTGTTGATCTTCTTGCGAAAGAAGCTATCCCGACGATGTTTTGATTACTATAAAACATGTGTTCAGGATTTCTCCAAACAAGACTGATTTGTTTGCATTATGGAACTCAGCTGGAATGTATCCAACCAAATTAAAGGCAAATCATATGCTTCCGGATATATTCAGGATAACATTCGGGGTAAGCCCTGGCTTTATAAGTTTCGTGACTGTTACAAGCTTGCTGTGTCTACTATCTGTAGAGGTGTGCTCTCCGCCAGACCATCTTGCAGAGCTCAAAATCAGGGACAGCTCTAAGTGTGAATGTGGGTTTGATAAAGAACACATCTTTTTCAATTCCCCCAATTTAGTATTGTATTGTATGATATTTTACTTAACAATATACTACGTCCGTCTGATTTTAACAAACGCACAAATGTGTGTATTTTCTTCTTTTGTCAATACTCTGGCTAATTTTATAAATTAAAAAAAAATTAAACTTAAACTAAAACACAGTAACTAACAGTAATTATTATGTAAATATATGTATATTTATTTAAGGCATATTGTATGTTGTGTTTGCCTGTGTGTATTTCAGTGACCTAATCTGGAAGAACTAAATAGTATAATAAAAAATTAATACTACCTATAAAGTGACTCTTCCATGACTGACTTGACATTGGTAGAATTCGTATCTATGAAACTCCTATATTAAAAAGTTGAAGTTACTGATCCGATTTTGGAAACTCTTTCACTGTTAGAAATGTATATTAGGCTACTTTATTATGGTAAATATATATTTTCGATACTTGATCACAATAAATGTAATTCAAATTAGCAAAATTCTATAACGTAGCGTGCTTTGCTGAAGTGATTTGAAATAAAGGAAGAAAATCGGTAGCAAAATTCATTACTATTAGCTTTACAAAAAAATACAACATATATATGTATATCTAAGTTTAATATCTCAGACAAAATATTGTTTATGGTTATGTGAAAAAGATAATAAATGTTACAATTACTAAGTTATTAGATACAGCTTTCATGTATACTTTACAAGTTCTTATTAGAACAAAGAGCTAAATCAAAATTAAAATTTCATGGAGATAAAGTTTACTTTTTACAGCATGTTAATTCATGGAGGTGGTTAGAACATAAAAACTATAAGCCGGTAAAATTATTGTGTTTTTGCGATGATAGTAAATGGGGTGCGGAGGTGAGGGTCAAAGAAACGACCCAGAGGATACCGGGAAGACATTTCTTGTCAATATATATAGGATAGTTTGGATTCACAATTGAAACCGGTAGGTGTCCCTACAATCGCGTTCTAAGGATTTTTTAAGATTTTTTGCGTTCGGAAATAAAATCGGAACAGGTAATAACCGATTTGACGCAGACGAAGTTGCGCGGGTCAACTAGTGTATTATAAAACAAAGTCCTCTACCGCGTCTGTCTGCCTGTTCGCGATAAACTCAAAAACTACTGGACGGATTTTCATGCAGTTTTCACCAGTGGATAGAGTGATTCAGGTTTAGGTATATAATATGTCAAGGTCTTTTAATTATCAGAGTGGGATAACGTCCGCCAGGCCCACTAGTAATGTAATAAGAACTGGTTTTTATTCCTTACGTTCTTACATAAATGTTTTATTCTCTAATTAACGTAATTATTATTGTGTCAACATAACTGGAAAAATAACTAAATTGGCAACGTGAGAAGTCTACACATTTGCAATAATAAAAAACTACGTTATTAAAAAGCAGTAGAAGAACAGACGAGAAATGTATTTTAAGTAAACATTCCTCGAAAAACTCATTATAATTGGTATCGCGTAAAATAATTTAAAACGAATTTTGAATGCTACAAAGCACCAATGGAACGGATTAATAAAACCATATCTGACGTAGTTCCTACGGATTCGGAGTCGTTAGGCGGACACTCGGACCGCCCGCCACCCTTTTCTACCGTGCAGCGGTAGGGTTATCACCCACCTGATGTTAACTCTTTATTAAAAGATTTATTCTTGCTCATGGATAAAACTGTTGACATGTGTTATATAAATAACTTAATTATTTAGGTTAAGAGTTAATATTATTCAAATCTCAGTGCATCCTAAACCTGGGGGCCCTGGGTTAGGTGACATCGAATATTCAATACCGTACGTGTCTACTGAAAACGAATTAACCTGTCAAATCTTTTGACAAGGGCGTTCACACTGCCTATATAATATTCGAAGCATTCTTGTGTTGATATTTAAAGAATGTCTACACATACATGATTTTTGGAGTGAAATTTCTTTTGGGTCGGTGTGAGTTGGTTTTTGTAAGTGCTGTGTAACGAAAAAGAGATAGATATAAGATATAATAGTGTGTGTGTGTGTGAGAGAGAGAGAAAAGTTGGAATCTTTAGCACATTATTTTCTATAAACGATTGTGACTATCGTGCACATTAAAAAAATATTATATGTTGTCTATTATCAACATTGTGATATTTAAGTATTACAAAATAATGCCAAACATTAATATTTACCACCTCAATAAAGTATTCATTCTCTTGAAAATTAATCAGAAAATTAACTTTCATTTCTACCGCGTATGAACACGGGCCAACATGTATGATGGGCCAAGGACCTCTTCTTGGGGGAACGTGCGCGTATAAACACCACATCAGATGACAACTTATTGAAGATATTCTACTCCAAAAAATCTATGTTTTTTCCCATGTAGATGGAACTAATTATAAGAACATTTTTTTAATTCAAATTGCCTTACAATATTTTCGTTCACCGTCAGCCGATAGCGGTTTAAATGAATAAATCTATAGTTATTCCATTGATCAAACGACTTGTAATTTAAGATTTAGTTAATTAAAATTGGACTAATTACAATATAAATTAGATAAGTCAAAATGCTTGTTCCCCCCCTTTCAAGATTAATACACGCATCACTTGAAATCTGATCACTTTAAGTATATATATTTTACCTCTTCATTTTGTATATGTCAATATAGCATTCTATTACCTTTAAATTATATATTCCTCTACAGTTGAAAGAAAAGGTACACGACTTTAAAGAATACTGTCGGCAATATGTACATTTGTACATACTTTCTTACAAGTATAATAATAAATAAGACTAAACTTTTACCTACAGAGATATTGTTAAGTCGAAACGCTTGTCTTTTTTCGCGTCTCCTGAGTTTCGATTTATCGAAAATCTACATTATTTAGTTAGTCATTTCAATAGTCTGTCATATAGGTTTATGACATTTTAAACATAAATAATCCTATGAGCTATATTTCTGTTGTATACAGTGATAACCCTAATTCGATGACAGCTCGCTCGCTATGATCCGAAAGCTCTCATTGTAGCGCTCATTGCGTATAGATCCGCAATAGCCTTGAGATTCAAGTAATCTTCCTTGCTTTAGAAACATTTATTCGTATTTTGTCTCATTAAATTATTGTTGAGTATCCTAATAGGTCCACTCTGCTGATAAACTGTATAATATTCGTTTCCTATTCTCTGTTATTGCAATTTGTAATTACTACAATTACTGATTTAAAAAACTCCACTGTTAAATTGTATCATTACAGTACAGCTTCAGTAATCCGGCACTTCGGTAGTCTGACACGTCCAATAATCCGGCACCCGACCCATATGCTTCTTTCACCCTTACCTACTTTCGTTCTTTGTTTGCGCACGGGTATCAATATAACCTCCAAAAATTCTATACTGTTTATTTATCTATTATAACACTTCAATAATCCGATACCTCGTAGTTTTCAAAATGCTGGATTAGTGAGACTAATGACCTGCTTAGTCGTTATGGTAATGCGTAATAATGTGCAAACTAGATAATACAGCTGTCAGATACAGCTGCTGATAGTACAAGGTCTTCTTCTATATACTAACGAAAGTTTCATCAAAATCGGTTAAGCCATTTCACCATAATATACCAGACACTATACTCTTATTTATATGTGTAGATGATTCCTTACTGTGGTAAATATAAGATTTAGTTATGTCTTAATTGTGCAGAGACTGAGTGAAAAATTAATGTCAGTTTATTGTATACGTTTTACGCCCGGTTTCTGAGGTACTTTAATTGTAGTTTATCTGTTCAATAGCGTTATCGGTTCGATAACTTGACAAATTGTGTTTCTGAACACACAATAATACGATAAATGTCGGTAAAACTCAACGGGCCATTTGACAGTATATCTTATGGATAACTATGTTGAGTCAATAACTATTAATAGTTAAACTACCATTAATCTTTGATATTATTTGCTTTATTTGATTATTCGTTATGTAAAACTTTACAGGTGTGTTATAAAAATTGAATTATGTCTTATAAAGGTTTCTCAATATTTGGACAGCCATCAGGCACTTTGTGTCTACTCCGGCAGCTGCGTAGCTACTATTAAAATTCAAAGACATTTTTTCCATGCAATCTACTAGAAGTTAGGAATATATATCGGGGTTTTAATCTTTATTAAATAAACTGTTTTATGCTCTTTATTCTTATGTGTGTGTGTGAAATTTCGCGATTTATTTGTTTTTTTTTCTTTTCATGTAATCATATTTGCAATATAAAATTGCTGCATCTACCCACTAATAATATAAGAAAATATTTCATTATTCGTACTCTGTTTTTAGGTCTGTAGCTGTAGCAAAATTTTAAGTATGTAGCTCATAAGGAAGTTAGTTATAAAAAAACAGGGTATATTGTAAAGACGCACGATAGAAGTGAAACTTTTATACTACAGTAAAAAAATACAACAAAAACCCAATCTGACACGATGTTCCTCGGCCAGGCGCTCACTCGTTCAAGTACCGACCGCGACCGACGTTGCTTAACAACAATGATCGATCAAGAACCGGTGTTTTCGACATACTACCCGACACCGTGTTTAATCCCACCACTGCATCGTAACACAAAAAGTTTGAGGAAAAGCATTTTAAAGCCCTCCCGTAACAAGATTCACTTCAAAATAGAAAATTCTATCCGAACAGACGAGAGAGCGAGTCAAAAAGCGTTCTTCTATATGTAAATGGCTTCAATGCAAGATTGAGATAAGTTCCGTGTCGGCACGTTATCGCGCAGGTGTCGCGTTTTCTAGTCTAGAATGCCTAAGTAAACACCGCGGCGTTATTTCATATTCTGAAAGCTCTCACGCTTCAGTGGTGTTTTTGTTACATAAATAAGAAAGCTTGCGTATCTCTGCATAATTTCGTTTTCCATTATACAAATGTAAAATAGAGATAATTTTGAGATTTTATCTAAAATATTAGATGCAATAATGAACACCATCTCCAACAGGGGTGCTCAAATGGTCGAAAAAAATTGCCGATATAGAACTATTTACAGATGTCGTTTTAGTCGGTAGGTATCTAAAACAAAATGTAATGAATAAATAACTAAAATTTATCTGATTCACAATTAGGCCATAATAACCATAACCCGTCATCACCTTGTTTAATCGTTTTTAGCGAGAGTTACCTACACCTACCTAGCGACAATCCTGCATCACACATACTTGCCTTTCGTAGTCGATCGAGCGGATCGCCAGCAGTTCAAGTTTCAGCATCCTTGATCTACAACAAATACATTAAATGAGATATATTAAAAATGCATACTCTATTGTTTTCTTTTTTTGTGGAATAGTGATATTTTAGTCTCAGCGTTATTTGAATACCAGAAATAACTACGAATGAATCATCGCATGTATCAGGCTTAATTCTATAAAAACGTCCCAGAGTAATTCTGATTCTCTGGATAGTGAATTCAAGCACCATGTCAAGTGTCAAGTCATAAAAAATTGTACTGCTTCCTATATCAATATTTTTTGTAGTATATATTCAGTTTATGAAACATTCGCCCTACATTGTACATCGCAGAAAGTTGTGCACGTATACATTGTAAATAATAAACTAACTATATATATGTATCTTTAAAAGTAAAAATTTATTTTCTCAATTTAACTTTAGTAATCACGACCGACATTATCTATACTGATTTCTATACGTTATATAAAACTACTAAATTTCATGAGATTGTATAGATCCGCTAAAAGTAGTACGGTGCGGCGAAGACATCCAAAATGACGAGGCGGCGAGTCGTGGCCCGCGGCGGCAAACCTTATTAAAGTTTCCATTAAGAGTATTCTCGTAAATCGAGTTTCGCTTAGCCGCACCGACCACTTCAATGCTTCTATTCTGAGAGGGAATTATGAGATGGTCATACCTACATATAAATATAATAAAAGTAAAGTAAATATCGTACGTGGAACGAATTGAAAGCTTTTTGTATAATCTAAAAAAATCCAAATTTGAAATTAATAATATTTTTGAACGTCCCGCTGTATGGTAAAGGATATTTCTTGAGATGGCCCCTGCAAGTAAGTCTATGGTTCTGTCTAACACGTTTTTTTATATAATAGGAGGCTAACGGACAGATGGGTCAGCTGATGTTAAGTGATCACCACCGTCCATAGACACTAGCAACACCAGGGGAGTCGCAAGTGCGTTGTCAGCATATGTTTGAGGGGAGGGGAAGGGGAAGTGGGCCTCCGGCGCTCTTATTGACCGAACAAAGCGCAACAATGCAAGTACTGTCATTTCACGTCAGTTTTCTATGAGAGGGTGGTACGACCCCGGGTGAGCCGACCCATTCAGGCTGAAACCAGTGATAGCTTCAGCGTGACTCTACCACCTACCAGAATGTGGTGATGCTACGAATTATTTTTATACTTTATATGTTTTTTTGTGTCACCACCTGATATTGTGATATTAAAGACTAAATTCTGCCCGCGACTTCGTCCGTGTGGAATAGTTACTTTGGGCTAACACTAACAAGCGGAACTAGAAGGAAACCACAGGACTATATAACGTTTAAATATACAGAAATGATATAAAGAATATATTAGACTGTACTAATCTGTGGATTATTAAGTATATCCACTAGGGTGTCCGTTATTTCCCAAATTGGATTTTATTCTGTAAACGCCCCTCAAATTTTTAGATTATGACCTAAAGCCTTGTAGAGCGTTAAATTTCCTCCAAGAAACAGCTGTTTAAGTATTGTTAGCTTCATTTGTTTCAGTGGAAAAAAATTAACTGCAAAAAGTGCAAAAATCCCATGTTATTTAAATGGGAAATGTATTATGATTTAGGCACGGGTTAATGTAAATATTAAGGGCTGGTTTGGGTCTGATATTTTTTTTAGGTCATAATCTAAAAATTCGAGGGGCGTTTACAGAATAAAATCCAATTTGGGAAATAACGGACACCCTAATATCCACACACTACCCTCTGCCCGCGATTTCATCTGCGTGGAATAGTTACTTTAGGTTACGCTAATATGCAGCGGAAGCTCTCAAAAGAAAAAAAATCGATATTGAAACATTCTTTATTGGTGCTCCGCCCCTATTGGTCTTAACGTGATGATATATAGCCTATAGCCTTCCTCGATAAATGAGCTATATAACACTGAAGGAACTTTTCTAATCGGACCAGTAGTTCTTGAGATTAGCGCGTTCAAGCAAACGAACTCTTCAGCTTTATAATATTTGTATAGGTGTGGGCTTAGATTTTAACACGCTAACCATAGAATAGCGATGGTTCTCAAATTAATTATCAAAATCAAAATCAAAATACTCTTTATTCAATTTAGGCCCTGAGAAGGCACTTATGAACGTCAAAACTACCACCGGTTCGGAAAACAACCCAGTCATCGAGAAGAACCGGCAATAAACTCGATCTGGTTTATCTTTTCATAGTAACTAACATATATTTTTTTTTATTAACACGCCAATAGACACATAAAGCTACATTCGTTTTTAGTGGTTGCACAGAGAGAGGCGTCACTTCCAGACGTCGCTATCGTTCACATACTGCCTAATATAACATAATTACAACTGCCAACACGACATAATTTGTCGAAACACTGTACTTTAGCGAGGTAACTGGCAAAAGAAAACTATTCCCATGCTTTGGCGTCGTCGCAATGTTTTCTTTTAACGAAAGCTCCAGCTCTTTATAGAGTTTCGAACCTACGTGATACGTCATTCGAGGAAACTCCAACCAACTGACATGTATTTCAATAATATTTTTAGTAAAGGAAAACTCAAGAAATCTGCTATTTTAAAAACGTATAATACAAGTACGTTATATTAATAAAAGGAGTGGCATTTATAAAAACGTTTACATATTTTTAAAATTCATATTGTGGAGAACCCTCTTTTGTGGGCACACTAAATCCGGCCCCTTGCGACTTGCGATACCACGTCACCGCATCACAATAGGCAGCCCGACTCTCGGCGTGACTTCCTTTCTCCTTTGAGCGCTATCTCATCTAATTAGTTGCAAACTAATTAAATACCTCTATTCACTTTTAACTTTAATAAAAAAAAAATATTTCCTTATTAAGTACGTCTCGGTACTCCTGTATAGTTTGCTTATGACATTTCAGTGACGTTGGCTCAATGATAGCATATTTGAACACGGATTTGTAAGGAAAGCATTATGATAATACCCATAGCATGGTGGTGAGAATTTGCCTAATGTCCAGCTGTCTATTATAGCGTTTAAAAGTATCTGAATACCTGAAACCAGCACTATTGAAGGAAATACAATAATTTATTTCGCAACAAAAGTGTACACGTCACGTTCCATCGTCTTAGATAATGTTAAATAATAACAATTAGCGCTGGAGTATCATCGCAATGATGATGATAGGTTCTAATGTGACAGATCTTAAACCTATTGTTTTGTTAAATGGCTCCTTATTGTAGTGAAACTTCTTTAGAATCGTTGTGATTTCAAACCGGATGCAACGAAAAAACGACAGGTAAGTGACGTAACAACTTTTCGCGGTATTTTCGTTAGTCGGTTACAAAATTATGGAGGTTATTATTTTCAACGGATTTTTTATTTACGATGTAGAGTAACTAGATTAAAACGTACAGAAATTTCATCGTAAGTTTATTATTTTATTGAAGTGAAAAACGACAGGTAAGAGACACAAATACAAAAATGTGCAGGATGAAGCCGGCAAGAATGAGACAGAAATATACATACTATTTTATATTATCGGTCTCTCCTCTTTATGCCATGCTTCGTAGCATCCCCACTCCCGTCTTCTAAGCATAGTTGCCTGTAATTAGTGAGCCAGAGCGAGAGAGCAAATATCGGTGTGTATGTATATTGCACACTGTTTAATACTTGCTTGTATTTGAGCATTTAACGTGAAAAGTACGTGAGCTAATACTACTGTACACTGTAACATATGTTAAAAACAATATAAAATATCTTTTAAAATTAATCAAAACACTTTCATTTTTAAACAAATAAACTTTGTAATTATCCTACCCTTGTTATATATATTCATCTCATTCTTTTGTCGATTTACTGAAGTTTCACTTCTATCGTGTGTGAATCGCACACACACCTTTTTTGTTTATTACAACGCGTTTAGACACACTGGCGTATTATCCTATTGTTTTTCTTTTTATATGAGCTACACATTTATGTATCCTAGCGTCTGAACTAGGCCAAGCCTGTATCTCAGACGTTAATTTCTTCCTGTGACGTATTACAGCATGTCCTGGATATGACTTACATATGACTTATTACTAGCGATAGTACACTAGCCATCTAGTCGTTACACTACCTACGTCTATAGATCTTGAGTCCTCTCTAGATCAGTCCGCCTTTAGGTTTGACGTGTTGCGTGTGTGTAAGATCAGGTGAAATTATAGTTGAACGCTATAGTACAAAAAAGAATTATGAGAAATAAGTAATGTCAACTGCACGATTCGATGTATGGGCTTAATCAATTAGTATTTTGTGTGAACAACAAAAGACAATATACTTTATGATGGATGTGCAAACCCTTTGAGAGCTTAGCGATGACACAAGACTCAACTGTTTGAACGAACGGATCGCTCGATAAAGGTTGGTCTCATTCATTTCTAAGCGGGTGGATTACATGTTACGGTGCCTTTACATATAAGGAAGGTATTAAAGGATTCGCGTGGCGGGAAAGACTCATTACTGTTTTGTGTTTCCTCACTGTGGAGTATAGGCATGTGTGATTGATGTTTCGTCCCCGCATAATATGGTAATTTACTATGTATATTGTTATACTATACTTTCCGATATACTCTGACTGAGTGAAATTATTTCGTTTGACCTACATCTTATCTATGCCTATAATAAGAATGTAAATCTAACGTGACTGCACTTTTAGATTTGTGTGAAAAAAAAATTGTCGAAGGTGTCTAGGAATAAGTAAGAAAATACATTTCAACCATTTTAGAAATGTCTGTCTGTCTATCTGTTTGTTTGTTTGGACACGCATCACTTCTAAAGTCATGAGTTACGGTAAAAACTCACCAAGAAAATCATAAAGCATATCCACGAGTAACACTTAGTCTTTGTTTCAATAAAATCGTTCCACTTTATCAAAATTTATTGTAATTTCAATGACGGCTCGAGCTAAATACGAGAAATGAGTAAGTAAGTAAATGCAAGTCAATCTATTACAAAAAGAGGATAGTATGTAATGCATAAATAATATCGAAGACACAGTAAGCGAAAGACTGTTTTTTGCATTCAGTTCCATGTGGATGGAGTCGCGGGCACAGCTATCTTATATATAAATAAAAATATAGAGGTCAGCCGCTGTACGCGCATCAATCAAACACTGATAATTTTTTTAATTCACTCTTTAGACACTTAGTCTAAATCTAAAAAGAGAACTATGACGATAGCTTTATTTAATATAGAGTTATTAAAGTTTTAAGAAACGAAGTTTTTTTATAAGTACTACGGAAGTAGGGTAAGCGCTGTCGTGCTTGTTTTTTTCTATGTACAAGAATATATTGTTAAGATAAAAAACAATGCAAACGAAGTCACGGGTGTCAGTTATTACAACATATAATGTGAATTATAAACAGAACAACTAACTTTAGCATCGGGAAATTTGGCTTATTTTATTCATTAACAGAACAAGTTCAGTTAATGTCAAACTTTGAATTTCGACCTTTTTATTCTCAGTGAGGTGGAGAAATATTTTGTATAATAAAAGTATGCATCATCGCTAGATTTTATGTATAGTTTGTAATAAATGCAAATAATGGATTTAATATGCATGTATATGTCCAAAAATAGAGATGCATATAATCTGGTGTTTTTGGTTACATATCGGTAATAATATCGCTCGCTGTTTGAATTTGTAGACTTAGACCAAATCGCGGCTCGCGGGCTGCATGCGGCTCGGCTCATCCACAAAGTTTTGGTATAGACACGGAATATTATCTATTAACTTGCCTTGTAGACGAGTAAACATTTATGAAACGCAGGCTTATAGAGAAGAGGCACATTTTTTAGATAACAACAATAGCACGCCTAGTCGCTCGCAAATATGACATATTGAGTAAAGGCAAGCTTGAGGGTGTGATTACTCGATAAAAATATATCTACCAATGCTTAAGTTTAAAAAATGCTTTATGAATAAATTTCACTTTTGTATCTATACTAATATTGTAAGTTGAAGAGTTTGTTTGCTGAACGCGCTAATCTCAGAAAATGCTGGTCCGATTTGAAATTCTTTCAGTGTTAGATAGCTCATTTAACGAGGAAAGTTACATATTATCCCGCTAAGACCAATACGAGCGGAGCACCAATGATCAATGTTTCGAAATCGTTTTTTCTCCTTTTGAGAGCTTCCGCTACGACAACCCAACAAGCGATAGCCCAAAGTAACTATTCCACGCGTACGAAATCGCTGGCAGGAGCTATTTATTTATATATGGCTGTTTTGCATGACCGTGTTACCGATGGCCTAAACTGTTTTGTAGAGCGTGATAATAAACCTCTGAGTGTGTAATATAGAGACTGTATTATATTTGACTTCATATATGGCTTTTATAGTCACAAGGTATCTTTCATTTGTTTGATTGATATCTTAGATATACAATAAATTTACACGTTTCACCCAGTCTGTAAAATGATGACATTTTCGAGCCATAGAGTGCTACAAATTTGACCTGTCTTAAAGATCAAGGATGTATGAAAGAAATTAAATTCTGTATTTCATTCTAAAACGTGAATTGAGTATGTCAAGGATCTAATCCTGAGTTTATATCCGTAGTGAGAAACTACGTATAGAAAATGTCATATTTTCCATTGACTAATGAATGGAATCTAGTAAACTAACTCATTCGAGTAATAACAGCATTTACTCATTGTTTTCCTTCTGTAAACGCCGTATCACATAACAAGTATATTAAATCGGCCCTAGAAAGATATTTAGACGTTACTTAGCGGATATGTAGGCACTAATAAGATAATAAGATCTTAGAAGTTTCAGAGTTCTAATTTAATTGATTTTCGAGAAAACGAATAATATGTAAAAAATGGAAAAAAAATTACGGTTGACTGTACCGATAGGTCTAAATTTTTAATGTTTTCGGGGCTATGGATAGCTTCTAGAAAAAAATAACAACTATGTTTGTACTATAGAATCATAAAAAAATGTTTTCTTTTAAACTGTATTTTTAACTATGATGCGATCTCTTTACAATGCCACGAGTATTTAAAATGGGTACACCATAATATAAAAAATAAAAACAACAATCTTGCAATCAGTCAATTAGCTTTTAGATTTTTTTAACGCAAATATATGTTTTTTATATCTATTCCGACTAAATATATGAAACTTATTTAATTAATTTATAAGTATACACAATGTAACACATTGAAGCAATATTTTAGAAACATGTTTTAAATCTCGCGACACACTTGACAGGTGCTTGCAACACGGCGATTGAGAAC
This sequence comes from Antheraea yamamai, assembly GCA_036509395.1. Lineage (NCBI taxonomy): Eukaryota > Metazoa > Arthropoda > Insecta > Lepidoptera > Saturniidae > Antheraea > Antheraea yamamai. The sequence goes on from AP028424.1 coordinate 21,300,054, forward strand.
CGCTGGACTAGATTATGAAATATTTCTACAAGTTCTTGTCACATTTACAGATTTACATTTGAATAGTTAACAATGTAATACCTACAAAATGTTTACCATAAATATTTTTTCTACTAAAATTATTGGATTGTGTTTATGTACATTTTTAAACAATTGGGACAACTCGCTGTTATTTGCTACCAATTATATTATAACTAAAATGCTGTAGATACGTCACAAGCTCAACGACAGCGCCTTCGCTGACTAGCTTATTTTTGTTCACTGTCCCGTCAATCCGTCCGTATCTAAGCAACATATAACAACTTAGTTTTCACCACCTGTTTTGAGAATACTTCTTACTTCCACATTTCACCTAAGACAGTGTGGCGTTACAATATTATTTTACGTATGTGTGTTATCGTGCCATTATTTTGTCAAAATATCATGCAGGTAACGTACTTACAGATTATTAGTTATAATATCATTGTTTGGTACTGTCAAAAGATGTGACGCAAATACTTAGAACTACAATAACGGCATCTTTAGTATAGCCAAGTTGAGATTCCGTCGCAGTGTACTCAAGACGTCTAGTTCGTAAACAACCCTAGTGCCCGTGCTTTCATGCCGCGACTAAAACGCGCTATTTGAATAGACCGTAAATAGCTTAAACAGAACAAACTGACATTTGGCATTCCCTCGTAAATCACAACTTATTATTACCGTGTCTCGAGCGCACTTAACAAATCATCTTAGCAACAACTCATTCACATAATTCAACTCGTGACGCGTGTTTATACGAAAAATAGTCTGTTGCCGCGCCTCATTAGTTCCGAGTTCATTTTATATGTAGTACAAAAAGTTGAGTAAAATTGCATAATGAATTATATAGCTCTGCCCGGGGACAGATGATGTTTCGAGTACGAAATGAAGCGTGCTCATCAAACTGCGACTTGTGTGTGTTTGCGTTGTATATCAAAGGGTATTTTTGCAATATAAATGTAAGTGCATCATTCCACAATTAGCATTTTATAACGTAAGAGCCGCGTTCTGTGCGAAACTTCATCTCATCTCAATTTAAGTGTTACCGTGAATTCATTTTATCTTTACTCTACTAATTAGTCTTTAATAGAAAAAAGAAAAGCTGGGATATTTTCATGGAAATATATGCTTTTTAACATCATATTTTAAAATGTTATTCGTTTCTTTTCATTTAACTATAGTTGATACATATACGAATACTAGGTTTTCCAGCAACTTCGTCTGTGGTTTTTTCGCATTAACTGCCTAATAATTTCAACAATATCAAAAGAAAATTTAGCAATTACTTTTGCATTTATAAAATTTTTGTATGGATTTCCTCAAAAATGGTGTCAATTTTGCACGCAAACTATAGACATTCGATAGTAGTAGTTCTGACAACAAAAAAGGCTTTAAAGCATTGACATATGAAAACCCAAGACACCTGTTTGTCTCGTGTCGAGACTGTTCTCGAATAAATGTAGCGCTCAAAACCGTCCCGCAAAAACTCTCCATTATACATACGTGGGTATAGTTATCCGCTAAACTTATAATTTTGCAAATTCAACCTTACCTGAATGATTTAAAGTTGTTTTACAAGGACGCAAGCGACGCGAGACTATTTGAAATGAGTGCATAATCCAAAATAATGCACTCATTTTTGTGTGCCGGCTGTGAGACATTAATTGTGCATCTTGGGTTTTTGTATACCAAGAAGAAGTAACAGGACAATAATCCGAGTCCAGTGGGAAATGATAAGCACAGATGTTGCTACTTGCTATTACATGGACACTGGTAGCTTATTGGCTGCTTCTGTCCATTACCTTTTGTCCGATATTACTGTTGGAAATGGGAATGGTCGGCTGGTGTTATCGCAACGTGTGAACGAGCAAGCATTATGCAACAACCTATAGGTGTGATAGAGAGCACTTCATATAGCATACGTTCAGTGACGACACGACAGATGGAAATTCGTTTTATTAAATTGTAATAAATTATGATACGAAACATCAAGTTAACAGCGGAACTGACAAGAATTTATAAAAAAGGTTGTTGGATAAATAACACATCATTGGATCTGATTATATTGATATACCACCGTTATTGCCCGTTACAGCCGACGCATACATTAATATATCAGCGTTTGACATGTTTACAAAATGTCTTGAATTTCGTATACAAATCCTGGCACGTGACAAAATACAAACTTATAGTAGCGACACGCTATGATGGCCGTTTTGACGTTTGCCCGCTTATGAAGTCTCGTATAGATTGGTAATTACATTTGAAGGAGAAAATTGATGGTTCTTTATTTTCAATGTGTAGTTAGTCCTAAAATCTATAGAATGTATAATTTTAGGACACAAAATTAATTTCGTATACTGATTTCTAAATTATATATAATACTAGCGGGCCTGGCAGACGTTGTCCCGCCCTGATTATGAAAGAATCCTTGACAAATTATATACTAAAACGTTCCTCAGTGATCACTCTATCCACCGGTGAAAACCGCATAACAATCCGTTCGGTAGTATTTGAGTTTATCGCGAACAGACAGACAGACAGCCGCGGTAGGGAACTTTGTTTTATACTATGTAATGATATATGTAATATGTATGCATCTATGTTATACATCTATCTAACTACTACTATATTTGAAATAGTTCCGACAAGAAATCTCGACGTTTTTACTAACGAAAAAACAGCGTCGTTTGGTATAATCGTTAATGGATCATAATTATTTGTGTAACTTACAACACAAAACGGCATTTATAATTCAATATTATACAATTATATCCCCCTATATATGATTATATATACAGGATCGCTGGCCAACACAAGTACCACCTCCGGCAAACTCGCATGAATGTGTCAAAACTACCACCATAGCGTGCCGTTATTATAATGACAATACTGTTATTGCCTCTAACTTTTGCAACTTTTTATCAGAAGCGATTGACGTAAAGATCCCTTGAGATTTTTCGGGAAGAAAAGTACATTTTTAATGTCCCTCGTTTTTGTTTCTACACGTGTAACATTATTAATACGCATGGAAAGAACACTGTACCGCTCGTTAAGTAAATTATCTACACGAAGGAGGGTGATATTTGGCATAGCAAAAGTTGAAATGGAGAAAGAGTGTAGAAAAAGAGAGTTACTATTAATATGTTTATATTATATATGCAGAATTTAGACATAAGGAACGTGATTTTATTTTTCTTTCTCGAACTAACTACGCTATTGACCTAGCAGGCTCTTAACAGCTTCACCGAACTACTAAGACGAGCGCTTAAGGCACTCAGCCGATATAAGAAACGTGAACTATGACGTGTATATTTATAACGTCTTATATGTAAAGACTTCGATTCCTGTAGCCTACGGTATGGTAATGATATAACTATTTAAAAGAAAGTCGATAGTATAATGCCGGCAGAAGTGAAAAGTCAAAACAATGTAATGTGTGCTTGTTTTGAAATCAATTACAGTTTGAATTATTTAAACAGCATAATCTGTAACTCGAACTTATTATCTAATATTAGTGTGACTTCACATCTATTGGCACTCCAAACAATAATTATGAGTTTTTGGCGGGATCTTGGTCTGTCATGTAGTGGATTTTATTTTTTATTCATAATCTTGTAGACTCTATATTGTGTAAAATTGGTGGCGTTTTATGTGATATAGTTTGTTTTTTGTGCATAAGTGAAGTGAATGGAAAATAATGCCACGGACCATGAATTCCGAGATGCCACAAAAATTCCATGGAAGATTCTAACAAGATGGCCACCAACTTGTTAGTTCATTGAAATTATATCAAGAAACTTGTAATATTGACTCACTTGACAATGCCAGTAATAGTCTACTAGAAGACTGGTTGCCAAAATGGAATAGAAGAAGAACTTGAAATACTATTAACTACTCGACAATGGCATTCATTGAAATTATATAGAGAAACTTGTAACATCGATACTCACTTGACAATGGCAGTAATGGTCTACTAGAAGACTGGTTGCCGAAAATGGAATAGAAGAAGAACTTGTAATACTATTAACTACTCGACAATGGCAGTAATAATCTAAAAGATTGGTTGCCAAAAATAAAGTTAAAAAAAATATATATATATGAAGGGATGCACAAGCTCAACACAAAATGTCAATATTACATATAAACAGGTTATACTATGCGTCGCTAGTCTGACGTACGTGCAATACGTCACGAGCATGTTGATTTCATTGGTGACAGTCGGTGACGCGTATACGCGCAACATTTTACAGTCGGGTATATACAATAGGTAGCATAAGCGCAGTACGTCACGAGCATGTCGAGGTCATCGGTGACGCTTCACTAGCATATCGAGGTAATGGATGACGCGAGCCCATTAGTTTTCCCCTACTAAATATTTTTTGTATATTTTTTTAATCGCTCAACGCGGCTTTTGATTAATATCCTTGAAAAAATATTGAATGCTCGTCAATAGCTACTAAACAATAAATAAATAAGTCGGCAAATAGGAGACAATGGTACTGAACTGTTTTATTTTCATTCATACATAGATAGATAAACAGTAAAGTGACCGTGTCGATTACTTGATGTGACGAGATTGCGACCCTTATGTCCGGTCGACTAGTTCTACTCTCATTCAGAGGCCAGTATCCGTTGAACAACTCGATCGTCTTCAAACTCGAATCAAACGGTTCATTTTCTAAACACAAAAGTCCGAGCGAATGTATCTATTTGCGTACTAAATATTTGATGCTACGGCATGCATTAGGGTTGCCATGCGTTATCCCGTCTGCAAAATCATTGCAATCTACGGTTATGTAAAACTATTTTTGTATCTGGAATTTTACCGATATATGTTTTACATACAAACATTTTTTTAAAGCATTATTGATACATATTCCTACTATATTAAGTATTATTATATTTAAATATTACGTAGAAAACACTATTATTATAAATAGAAAAACATCTATTTCTTTCTTTCCTATTTTATTGTAGCACGGCAAAGTGACTGCATTATGCTTGATGGTAAGCACAGTACAATTCATAATCAACGGCGACCACCGAGGGATACGCCATCCTTCGTCGGTCATTGCTGTCATGTCGGCGTGAGTCAGTGCCCGTTCACGTTACGCTTGACGGACCCCATGTTATAGGAAGGAAACTTTATTGATCCTCCCGACGAAACAACGGCAACAAATGATCAGTACCCGTCCGTCTCTCTAAACAGAGCGTGTGCGTGCCCACACCCGTGTAGCAACAAATCACGCTGTCGTGGCCTGGCTGTGAATTTCGCTCCCGCACACTCGTCGCATCCGTCTCGGCAACGGCTCAAGCCTAGGTTCGAACCCCCGGAGTGGAGCTCTCGAACACGCTGCTATTGCGATGCAGTGACATTGAAAAAAATGTCTTTAAAGGGTTTTATTTTTTGAACTTATTTTCGAACTTGGTTAGTTTAGCCTAGTTGTTAGATACGAAATACATGTTTGAATTTGTGAGGCACACACGACAATATGTTAATGCATAGTACATACAATGATTTATTAATAACTAGCTTTTGCTCGCGGACTTTCTCGTGAGAAAAGAATTAGTCTATCCTTCTGAATCAATACTATTTCCTGGGTGAAAAATATGTATATGTATGTGAAATTTCATGACGCTGAGTCGAGTAGTTAAGGCGTTAAAGCGGAACAAACAAACAAATTGAATTTCGCAATTATAACGTGTTAAGGATAATCTGAATTAGTCTCAATCAGATTTTTTTTCAAACGTGACATATTCCGGTAAAAAATCTTAATTGTGCACATTCAAGCATACTAATGTAGTAAACAACGCCAAAAATCACATAAAAGCGTTTCACTATTGCCAATTAATTAGTTTACGTTAAAATACATGTTTAATTCAATTTCGTTACGCGTCGTTATCCGGTCACGAGCAATTTTACTGAAAACCACTACTTACAAATTGACTATGCAGAATGTGATGGACACCTGACAACATGCGCGATCGGAGTTTTTATTGGCGACATCATAGGAATCGTTCTTTTTTTAACGTCCTTAGGGAGATAATTTTCAAAAATACTTTTTTAGTACTCACGACAAAAATTATCAATGAAAGAAAATCATTCTTTCGATAATAAAGTAGCGAGCGAGTATTAAAAAATAATACCCCTACAGAACGTTACTTCCGTCAAAGAGTTAAAACGAACAGGTGGGTCACCTGATGTTAAGTAATCTCCACCGTCCATAAACACTAGCAACACCAGGCGAGTCGCAAGTGCGTTACCAGCCTGTGTATGGGGGAGGGGGGGTGGGAAGAGAACAGGAAGGTGGGCTTCCGGCGCTCTCACTGACCGAACGAAATCCAACAATGCAAGCACTGTTACTTCACGTCGGTTTTCTGTGAGAGGGTGGTACTTACTACCCCGGGCGAGCCGACCCATTCATGCTGAAACCAGTAATATATTAGCTTCAGCGTGGCTCTACCACCTACCAAATGTTATATAATACTTTATAAACATACAAACACAGACGAATTCGCGGGTGGTTATTAGTTTTTGTATAAATATAAAAATGAGAACGTTCGTATATGTCAGATTTTTAAACTCCAACAACGAGCCGTCTGTCCATTCAGTATATCAATAGGTGCGTGCACCTAACGGCGTTTTTTGTTCATATAGTTATATGCTATCCATATCGTTATAAACTCACCACTCGACAATACTTCTGTATTTTTCAACCGATCATCATGAAAAATAATACGTGTAGATATTTAAATAAGGATAGCATTCACAAAATACTCATTTAATAACTCAATTATTAATACAAAAAATAACAAATGCGGGCTGAGTTGTAGGCACTAGTCCAAATAATATTTAGGCTTAAATCCTGAATTCTCATAGCATAAATTAGTATTAACTTATTTAGCGCTATGCAGTAAATCAATTTATTTATCAGAGATGTCCAAAATTGTCCAAACGTGGTCTCACATGCCAATATCCTGGCAAAAGAAAGCCGGGTTGGTCCCGAATTATCATTGAATCGTCTGTTGAAAAAGTGGCCGAAAACGGCAGGGAGTTGCGCTTCGTCAATCTAACTGAGGCTTCTTCTATGTGTCTTATCATCATCTAAAACTACAGTGTTAATCTCACATGAGGAAGGAAATACATTCTGGTGAGCGTCTCATGAAATTTCACAAATGTGCAGTCCAGATTTTAAAAAAATAAATCCCGTCGCGTATTTGCTGGGCATTTCGTTATTTTACCACAAAATTTACGATAGTAGCTATATATTTATCTTTATTCTATTTATCTCACATATTTATATTTATCTCAATGGTTGTTGTAGACGTAATTATGAATAGATAAATTTGCGGCGACAGAGCTACAACCCTGTCGGTCGCGTGGGCGATGCAACGCTCGCACTTCATTACAATAATTGAGCTGAATATAATCGGTTCGCATTGTCGTCGTTATTGTGCCACACGTCTCTGCGCCAGACGTCGTCGATGGCCCGACAATAGCTTTACTTTACACATATACACTGCTACTATACTCTCATATGAATACCACTGAACGAACCTATTAAACTGGGCAATTAACACGTGTCATTCTATATTAGCGGGAAATTAATTATGCCTGAATTAAAATTGTTGTGCTGACGTAAAACGATGAAGCGAGTGCAGCCTGTAGTTAAATGTTTTTTGATATCCAAATCTATACATATAATAAAAATATAAACCTGTCGTGTCTGTACTTTTTAGTATTTGTGAAAAAAATTGTTGCAGATGTCTTGGAATAAGTAATAAAATACATTTCAATGATTTTTAGAAATGTCTGTCTATCTGCCTGTCTGTTTGAACACGCATCACTGCTAAAGTACTGCGTTCGATTTCGTTAACGAAAATAATAAAGAATATTCCCGGCTAACATTTAGTCTTAGTTTCATTAAAATCGGTTCACTGTATCAAAAGTTATTGTAATTTTAATGACTCACGACTTAAGTACGAGATAAAAGTAGACAAGTAAATAGACTAAATACATTCAGATGATTTTATTAGTTACATTTTCTTTTCATTCATGTTTTTTTTTATATTAGATTCCATGCGAACGGAGTCGCGGGCACAGCTAGTGATAATATAAACTTGTATGAAACTTCATTCTCATTCTTCAGATTTCATTAACATACGTCGACTTTTCTTTAAACAATAGTAACAACTGTATCAAAGTTACGAAAATCTAGAGGAACTAAACCAACACACAGACAGACACGGAAAATGATTGTTTTATAATGTATATAGAGTATAGATATACTAATAGAAACGTCTTTACAAGATTTCAGACGATTAATTTTACGTATAAGATTCTTTGTGACATTTAATATGACTGATAATATTGAGTCCGCTACTTCACCTTTAGTTATGATTTTATTAACAATATAGGTATCATAATTTCACAGAATACGGAGTGTGCTTGAGACAATGTAGCCAGTGCGATAAAAAAAATCTTTCTTGCACAATATCCAATTACGAGTTAGCAGTACAGGTCGACAAACAATGACTATGGATATTTAGTTTTGCATCGCTGTCGGATTATATTTCACTACTAGTAAATAAAGTATCGATGATAAGGCAGAAAGCCAGTTTAATGACACGTTCGCAAATCTAAAGACACATACGAACAGGTAACATGAGAACGTCCTCACACAATCATAATGTTAAAATTACGTTATTCTCAGTATTTGCGACAGGATATATTGGCGAGAATTGGTCTCTGTCCGAGTGTGCTGCGTGGGAGGGGCAGCGTAGCATTCTGGTTGCGGCGGTGGGGAATTTGGGAGGGCATTTGTCGTTGCTGAGCGTGGTTTCGGCCATGCAACAGGCTTGGTGAGCTATGGCCTCCTTCTGCGAGGAGGTCATCTCACAGAAGGAGGCGAAGGAGAGGGCCCGCGAGGTAGATCCTCTAAGTGACCCTTTCCGCCAAAGGAGAACCGGCAGTCACGTTCCGCCGGGCGGACCGTTGGGGCGGCTCTCCAAGGGGAGTAGCATAGATCGATCCCTTGCCGCCCCAACACTACGGTAGGACGGTACACCGTGGGGTTTTAGTCCATGCGAGTCGGATATAACCCACCCTCTCCCCCGGGAGGGAGGAGTATCCAAAAAGGATTTCCTCACGTTAAAAAAAAAAGATTTCCCGAGAGTCGACATAAACGAAAATTGATCATGTGGTTCAACGAAGTCTAAAAATCGACCATTATTAATTAACCACAAGTTCTTATTTGAAATTTTCAAGATACTGTGTTGTGTTACGAGAACCAACTTGTTATAAGAATGGTTAATATTCGAGTAGGAAGTATCATTATTGTAGTTTTAAAACTCAATAAGTCGATGAGCTTGCACAAGTTTATACAAGATGAAAAACTTTGTATTCAATAAGCGTAGAGAAGTTAGTGTAAGATAGTGTGTTCGAGCGTACAATTCTTTCAGCCACATTTTGACTAGCACTGTTTTTTTTTTCAAATTGACTACGCCATTGATCTTATGCACCTTCACAGTTTCACAGGAATAAAAACTTGCTCTGTACGTATTTGACGCATATACGTGATTGAAAAGTAATTTGGCTGTGAGGGTCTGACTGTATTAGTTATTTTTGGAAAATAGTGCTCTTGAGCAAAATAGTTTGAGAATCCCTGATATAAACTAACGAACGAAAGCGAACGACTCAAAGATTTTCTTGATACTTTTTTAACGTATGAATTACACGCAGGCACGTATACAGAAGTAGGTATAGGTCGTTCAAGCAAAACAACTTAGTACAGTGATCACAGCATTCCAATCCGTTAGTACGTTGTACGTTAGTACAATTTTTTACAGAGTTCACATGGTTGTTTCAATGTTTGTCCTCCTCCGAACCAAAAGTTTGGATGCGTGCCAGGATAAACAAGTTATTAAATCTTTTCATAATTACAATATTATTAATGAAAATTGAAAACGTATTAGACGAAAATTTATAATAGCACCGTAAAGAGATTAAGTAGGTAATCGATAGTCATTATGTTTCACCAAAAGTATTGAAAATTGTTAATAATTCATTTTGTTATAAATAGAATAAAAACTAGCGGACACCCGCGTCTTCGTCTGCATTTATATATACGAACGACAACACTACATTTTGTTTGTGTAACTCTTTTTTGTGTATGATGGTATATGCAGTTTTTTTTTCTAATTTATTTGACAGGTGTTCTCTATGATATTATTTATGTACATTAGTAGTTAAAATATTCAATATAAAACTTAAAATGTTCTTTACATATTTCAGCATAGTAAAGTAATAAATCTGGAGATATTACTCTCTCATTCGTATACATTGTTACAATTGACAATAACAATACATATATATATTCATGATAAGTAACGGTTAAAGTAGACGGCTATGTTTTAATATAACACAACAACATATTTATATAGATAATTCCCGTGTGAGGCTGTTGGTAATTTTTATCTTACTAAACTATATCGGCAATTTTTATATATTTTCTTGTATTTATATTTTCACCTGAATCGCTCTTAGATATATGTCCTGTAGATGAACAGTTATCGATCTTTTTATTATGATCCATTTTTTATTCGTATCTTTAGGATTTTTCTTAAAATAAGATGTAATTTTAAATTTTCAGTGTTTCAGCAGCTCAGCTATTTGTGATGTGAAATTTTCTTTAGCCGCGTTGATCGATTTTTGGTAGAGAAGAAACTTACGGTTTCGCGTCACTGATGACCTCGACACGTGATATATTGCGCTTGCGCCAGACTAGCGATACGTTGTATAGCGGCCTGTGTACATATAATATTGATATTTTGTATTGAGCTTGTTCAGCCCATTCTATGTTTGATTGATTAATAAAATGTATATAATTATTGCTCGGAGTGCCAATATATGTGAAACTAACGTTAATAATTTAAAATTATGAAATTTAAGTAATTTAGCCTATAATGGATTTAAAAAGTAAAAAAGGAACATAGTTATTCCATCGTTTAGAATTATCACTTCTGTCGGCAATCCTTATGACTGTCTCGACTATTTCGCATATAGTCATGATATAGGTAGAACAAGTCCAGCGAAAGGCTCAGTTAGTATTATACAACATCCATTATAAACATTAAAACAATATTCTGTTACATTAATTTAGAATCAAAACGAGATACAATGTTGCACGCACAAATAGTAATTGCTCATACAAATCGTATCGGGTAACTAACAACAGAACTAAAACTCATTGCTTGTTACTCTAATAATTCAACGAAAGGTAAACCAGAATAATTATCGTAGTTCCATTAAAGTTTAGTTAATTGGTACAGTACAGTGTTGCAGGTTGTGCCGCACCGTATTACCCGATCCCTGAATGGGGGCTGTACACAACGTTGCAATTTAATTAAGCGAGAATTCCAAACAAAAGATACCGTGATGTCCAGTTTAATTGAATTTCAAATTGAATAAATGTCACCGTCGGCCATTTGAGGCCAATCGCTGATCTGTCGTCCACTATTCCGTTCCAACATTTCGTTTCTTTTGTCGTTACATTTCAAAATGAGTTAAATCCAATTTTAAACGTCCATATAACATGTTTAATTTTTTAAGACGTACAGTTTTTATACACCGAGAACGATGTTTAAATTATTCTGTTCATAAGGTTTTTAGTTTTTTTTTTTATGATATTAATATTTGACATGTACAAAATTTGAAGATTTCGAAAAATAACGTTAAAATTGTATTTAGCTAATTTTGAAATATAACGAGTCACTTATTGTTCTTGGGCATATAAATATTAACCATGTTAATCTACATCCGTCAAGAAGAGATTGTTTTTAAGCGGTTTAGCGGTCGCCTTGTCGCGGTCACTATCAAAACCAAAATACCTACTTTTCTCAATTTAGTGTCTGTTAAGTCATATGGACGTCAAAACTGTTTCGGAAAACAAACCAGTCATCGAGAAGAATCGCCAAGAAACTCGATGCAGTTTCTCTTTTTATCATATTTATAGAACAAAGTGTTATATTTAAAATCGTTTTAAGTAGATGCATCAAAAGGGGTGTTATATCCAGACATCACCATCGTTCAGATATTGATCCACCCTATAATAGCCTTTTCATATTATGACCCGCTTGACATGCTTCTTGAACTAACTGCTCGGCGAATCGATAATGTGATTTAGGACTTTGCTGTAAAACCTAACATTGTTAGATAAAAAGGCTATTGGCTACTGGTCTTATTAAGCCTAACACGGGATGGCCAGATTATGGCCATTACTTGTATTAAAATCTTGGAATGGAATTATTAAATTACCAATGATGTATTGGGATGGTAATGTTAGGATGTTGAATTCCTGAAATTTAGATTTTAATGATTTGGGAGGTCTCATATTGTAAATTTTTCGTATTGCCCTCTTCTGTAATACAAATACGGTTTCTTCCTCAGCTGCTGACTTCCACTCCCACAATAAAATATCATAACATATTCAGCTATTGAAGTATGCGAAGTAGACTAACTTAAGTGACAATATCTGTTAAATGACGAATCTTATGAACTGCTAATCTATACTATAATAAAACTGTAGCAAGGTCAAATCTGTACATTAAATATTTTTTGAAAATTTTGATCGGGGCAGTCATTGTTATCGATATAGAAGCCAAAAATAATCTTTTTACAATTTTTGTCTGTCTGTCTGTCTGTCTGTCTGTCTGTCTGTCTTTCTGTCCCTGTGAACACGCATCACGCTGAAAGACTGAACCGATTTAACGAAACTGACACAAAAAACAATATTCCAAGACTTTAGGACTTTTTTCCCAAAAACCAAGGCCCAGGAAACAAAGACAAACATTAGTAATGAACAGCTTTTTCACACCTTAACAAACCAGGAAGTGGAAGACGAGATAGAACGGTCTTAAAAGAAATTACCCTCCAAACAGAATCGAACCACCAACTTATTTTTTAATCCACACACCTACAAAAATTTTGCAAAAATTAAGAACATTTTTTTAGAACTTTAAACCATAAAAACAGATTTATACCCACAATTTTTATTAAAATAGCCCGAGATCTTAAAAAAAATTATTACTTTATTTTTTCCATTCACATTCATTTATAACCATTAATTTCACCGCCACAACCAACTCCCACTCACACGCACCTCCACAATACCACTTACACAATGAAACAACACACACACCATTCCTTTCCACCGAACACCAAACTTACTTAACTCAAATTCACCACAACACCACTTCTTATAGCAGCCAGAACCAAACTAGCCAAAACCGCCAGACGGGGGCATAAAACCCACCATAGGCGAATTAGCAACCGACACACAAAAACGGCAAAATCATTAATTAATCATTCGACAACAACAAACACTGCCACCTCTCCCAACCCATTGCGACCACTTTTTTTTCTCAATAAACCCAAGCAAACAGAACAACCTTACCACCTGCCATTTCCAAGATGCCGCGCAAAATATTTCTCAAAAAAACATTTACCCCCTGAGAGCCGCTTTAGCCCCTTTCCCCAGCATCGGCCTACTCCCCGCCCTATTTCCCATTCTCCCGCGCCCCTTCCCACCCCCATTAGCACTCGCATTCCCCTCCGGACGAGCCACAGGACCTCCAGTGCCCAAATCCCCCCAGCTCCCGGACTAGCGTCCCGCACCCCCCCCCAGGCCCCAGCTCCCGGGCCCGGACGCCACCACCCTAGTTCGCCACCTTCAGCACCCCTCTCCTTGCCCTTTCCCCACCTGCTCCGTACCGGCACTTCTGTTCTTCCCCTGTTCTCGTTTTCTCCCCGCTCTTTTACGCATAGCCTCATACTTTTTCCTCGCACACCGCCGTCCGGCCCAGCCCGCACTCTTTTGGAAACAAAGTAAAAAAACTGGCTTATTTTCTTTTTCGACCGTCAGCTCTTACAAGCGCAGCTTTCGCGCGTCCTACTTTTATTTATATTTTTCTTCACTTAGACATAGTTATATTGTTCTTTACTTATTTTATTTTATCTTTTATCGTTAATTTCATTTACCTACTTTTTTATCCCCTAGCGCCGGGAAGGAACTTCGTTAAAACTGGGGGTCCATAGCCTTAAACTTTTTTTCACATTACCACCAATATATGTTGTTCACGCGTAGGCTATTTTAAATTTCTCCCCTGATTTTATTAGCCCTTATAGTATCCAACTACCTGGGCTCAAAGTAGACCTATAAAATTTCGCGAAAAATACATTGCCCAGAACCTGTCACAGCACGCAGCTATACCATATATAATCTTACGTACACATACATATTGTTCTAGTAGATTATTACTGCCATCTTCAAGTAGGTAATGACAAGTTTCTTGGGATCATTTCAATAAAACAACAAAATGGTGGTTAAATGTCAACACCCTAGAACTGGGCCTAACTAGCTAACTGAATTCACTTCGATATTGATTTTACTATTAACATATGGAACATTATTCGAGACAAATCTAATACATTTTATTTTATTTGCATTTAGCATTAAATTAATTAATCAGAAACTTAAATTATAGTATTATTCTTATATCTAACCTTTGAATCTATTATCTTTGAACGTAAGTGTCGTCAGCAAAGAGAATCAATCATGTTAGCATAGTTGGTCAACCATTAGCGATCGGTCGCTATTTGTTTGTAACAGGAACAAAAACATCAGTCCTCAGTACTCGTGAGTTGAAATCCCACATAGGACGTTTATATGTGTGTTAGGTTCAGCTTCTTATGTACTATTTATTCCCTTAGTTAGGCTTAGAAAAAAAATGGTATCTAACTGAACTATTAACAAGAACAACGGTACTCATTAATATGGGTTAACAGAGTTCCTAGTGGGTGTCAATAAAGGTTTCGTGCAATCGGTCCAAAAGTTATGTAGTATAGTAAATAGTAAAGTATGTAAGTAACTAGTAAGTACGATATGAGGACTGTGATTTGTAAGACTGACTCTGTGTAGTTTCAGTCCAGTAGTGCAGCTGTGATAATTTAATTAGATTTCGCCGCAGCACGTCGTCCAATGAATACGCCTGCGCTCGCGTCTCAACTGAATACCAATCACCATAGATAGCACTATATTTATCTGTTACATTAGACTCTATACTTTCAGTTTCATGCAGTGGACTCTAATATACATTGTCAACAATATAACGACAAGTGTGTAGGTGTTTTGTTTTGCTTATTATTTAAAAAACATCTTTTTTTATATCATAGTTGGCAAACGAATAGGCGGCTCACCTGATTTTAAGTGATCACCGGCGTCCATAGATACTAGCAACAACAGGGGAGTTGCAAGTGCGTTGCCAGCTTGTGTTGGAGGGAACGGGAAGGGAGGGGAGGGGAAAGGGGGGTGAGGGGGAGGTGGGCCTCCGGCGCTCTCACTGACCGAACGAAACGTAGCAATGCAAGCGCTGTTACTTCACTTTGGTTTTCTGTGAGAGGGTGGTACTACCCCGGACGAGCCGGCCCAATTATGCTGAAACCAGTAATAGCTTCAGTGTGGCTTTACCACCTATGATTACTGAAGAATGCGGAATAGTTCGACGTTGTATGATCTATATAAGTACCTAAGAAAAATTGTCAAGCATTGGGTCAAGTTTAATATGGGTTTAATGACACATGAATACATTTTTCTTAACAAGCTCTAGTTTTTTACTGTTATTTGATTCGACTTCCTAGGTGAGCGATGGTGATATCTGGAAACGATGCTTCTCCCTGTGCATCCACTAAAAACGAATGTAACCATTTATGTGTATAAAAATTTGTATCGTGGGAAGATAAACCTGATCGAGTTTCTTGCCGGTTCTAATCGATGATTGGGTTGTTTTTGGTACCGGTGGTAGCTTTGACGTTCATAAGCGCCTTCTCAGAACCTGATTGGAATAAAGTATTTTTGATTTTGATTTTTGAGGCAATGTTACGTTATGTTTCGTTTATTAGGCGAGAACTTCAATTCACTTATGGTAGAGAAAACTATTATATTTCCAAGTGTTATGTTTGTATCTCTAAGAATGTTTATTGTGCAATAAACATTCGAACAGTAAAATTGACACAAAATTGGATCATGGAACAGAATGCCGCGTCGCGTCAGGCCGTGCCGCGTCGCGCCAGGCCGTGTCGTGTCGAAAACCGTCAGTCCGCGTAGTAGCCTTCTACTTAGTCTTGTGAAAATGTATTGCATTCGTCAAAACCACTAGGTAATTTACAGCGTACACGTGTTTGCCTTTGGGTAGGTTAATTTTTAATAGCAATCACTACTTTGCCTGTAAAAATAATAATTTTAATATGAATAAATATTATGAGAATATTGAATTGTAATCTTTCGCCCTCACGTCGTGTTGTCGCAAGATATTCACATTACCAAGTCATGAATCGCGAATGAAGTTGCGGCAATACGGACTGACAATTTGTTTAGATATACAATATTGACACAAATAAAACTATTGACTAAAGGGCATAGAACTCTGTGCATTTACGCACAGCCAGAGCATATGCCTGTGACACGTGATCGCCTCTCAAGGCAACATTTATGTATTGTTAGTTATTCTTTTTACATTAATAGTTTAAGGATATGAGATCAATTTGTTGTTTCACATCATCAGTTTATATTTGAGTGTAGGTTTTTAAGATTCCATTAATAAAGTAAGCTTTACTCCTTCCTGGTCATAATCTGTCACTTTAATAGATCCTCTTGAGTAAACCTTCCAGTAGCTTGTCGCGAATATACAGAAGAATTAAAAACATATGGCTCCGAGAAATGCTTTCATTGTAGTGTCATATTACAGTGGTTAGTAAGCAGACTTGGGACCTCTACGACACTTTTGTTTTAAAATCAAATGGTTCATAAAATTATTGGCCACAGTGTAGTCATCATTAGATATTTGTGTTTTCCCATTATTCAGATAGTATTATGATACAAGAAAAAATAATATATAATTGTTTTTCAAACCCTTCATAGCGATTTAGTGGGTGAAAATTTAAGTACAGTTTTTAAACAATTAAAACTCCGTTCATGCGTTCTGTGTGACATGATTGTTAAATCCCTATATTCTCCCCGCAGTGAGAAACTTCTAGCCAACGGTGGGACAGTAACGAATTTTATATATATACTTAATGGATAAAAGGTACCTGTGTCCTTTTCTGTATCCCCTGATAGTGTGTATGTAAAATAGTTAAGGCGTCATAAACTGACATTCGAATTGATAACATTAGTAAGGATTAGTAATGATTCTGTAATGTTTTTAGTTAACTAAGAGGCGTGGTAGAAAACGCATTTAATTACAAAAATGTGTTATTATTATCAGGGTTTAACAAATTCCATGTAAATTACAACTTTTGCGTAAGACGCCGACCCAAGACTGAGCCGCGCGGCTTAGTACGTCGCTGGCATAGATATTCACAAATCGGCTCTTCTCGGAAACGTTCGGTACTCGTCGAGCGATTAAACCGTCTCGCAGGCCAGGATTCCCGCGGCGTGCTACACAGTCCATCCACATTAATATATCGTTCCTATTTAGCGTACTTGGTAACCTACATTTTGTATGGTAATTGCGGACCTCCTATGGATCATAGCGTGATGTTACATAGCTTATAACTTTCTTTAACAAATAGGTTACAATCTCTTGAGTATCGTTCCAATAAAGTTTTTAATACGAACATAAACTAAATGAAAGGAAATATTTCCATGTATGTTAAGACTAGTTAGGTTTATAAATGTTGTTATCGCATTATACAGTCTTAAAGCAGCTGTACGCTGGTGTTGCCCGTTTTACCTGACGGTATTTGAGGCTTATCAATATTCCGGACAGTGCGCTCATCAGCGTCAGCGCTTTTGATTCCTGGAATAGATGCGTGCATCGGAGTGCCGTAGGGAGCAACGGCCCAGTCCACTGTAGGCGCGGTCACAACATTGATGCCGATATCTTTTAACATGACAACCGTTAGGTATTGTCAGCAACATAGACATGCAAACCGACGGCTCTTTGCATTGACTAATTAAAAAAAAAAGTCGAGACAGTCATAAGGACGGCCGACAGAAATAAAAGGTCGAAACAATTAAAAATCTGTGTATTCTTTTAAATTTTCAACTAATTATAGTGTGAATTATAATATTAAAATACCATAACTTGTAAACTGAAGTTATTATCATTAATCTGGTTTTGACATATATTAGCACTCGGAACAATAGTTATATACATTTTTATACAATTTAAGAATTAATGAAGCATATGTTGAACTGCACAATCTCAATACAAAATATAAATATTGGATGTACACAGGCTGCTAGCAATACTACGCGCCCCTATTCTAAAGCACGCCGCTACACTACGATCGGACACGCTTACTAGCATGCCATGACGCGAAATGATAAGTTTATCTCCTGCCAAAAAAATACCGCTCAACGCGTCCAAAGAAGTTTTCACTTCAAATAATGCCACATCACGATAACCAGTCCCTGTCAAACTTTTTAACCGCTCGTAAATCGTAATATAGTTGCCCAGAATACATATGAGGTAATAATACGTATTATATTATATGTGTAATATTAAGACAACTTAAGAACAAGTAAATGCCAATTTTATATTCCTATAATAGTATTTTAACTTTGTTTCATATTAAACTCTTGACGATATTCCACGCAAGCCCGAACTTCGGCTATATTCAGAGCTACCAAAAATATTGACATGTACATTTAATAGCTATTTGTTCCTATACTATTTACACTATATATCGTTCATAAGAAGCTTCTTAGCGACTGATATGAAGAAAATAATTTTGTTTTTTAGTTTTATTCTTGTACCGACTTTGATATAGAAAAACCCAAGATGCACACTTAACGTCTCACAGCCGGCACACAAAAATGAGTGCATAATTTTGGATTATGGACTTATTTCAAATAGTCTCGCGTCGCTTGCGTCCTTGTAATAACTTTAAATCATTCAGGTAAGGTTGAATTTACAAAATCATAAGTTTATCATATAAATTGGGGATATTTTGCGGGACGGTTTTGTGTGCTACTTTTATTAGAGACTGTGCGTTTAGGTTTCTATATGTCAATGTGTACCGACAGTCCATTATTGCGTATTTATGACAATAAACAGTGTCAACACTATTCTCTTGTTTTCGACTACAGGAAGGTGTAGGCATCACGTGAACGCCTCTGACTTATTCTATTGCATTGCGTATTTTGATAATTCAACAGAAAAGGCGTATTTTTGCAAATTCGATGTTTATTGTGAAATTCGATACCTCCGTTATACATTGAAATAATTGAAAAAGCGCTTATTTTATCAACTATCGGGTCACTCACCCTAATACACTTGCGTTCAATGATACCCATAAACTTAAATATCAATTTTTTGTTTTAAACTCCAAAAAAACATTTCATTATTTATTGTCTGCTACACATATACAAATGGAAACAAATTTGAAGTATCCAAATTATTATATAAATAATATATTAGAGTATAGATTATTAAGTTTATCCATACACTAGTCTCTGCCCACGACTTCGTCCGCGTGGAATAGTTACTTTGGGCTAACGCTAACACGCAACGGAAGCTCTCAAGAGGAAAACAAACCCCGATTTGTAAACATTCTTCATTGGGGCTCCGCTCCTATTGGTCTTAGTTTGAAGATATATTTCCTATGACCTTCCTCGATAAATGAACTATATAACACTGAAAGAATTTTTCAAATTGGACCAGTAGTTCTTGAGATTACCCCCTACAACGTCACAAACTCACAACGTCAGAAATTCACAAACTTTACCTCTTTATAATATTAGTATAGATATAATAAGAATAAAAAAAAATGATGCAGATGTCTTGGAATATGTAATAAAGTACGTTTCAATCATTTAGGGATGTCTGCTTCTGTCTGTCGGTTTGTTTACACCCCCATCACTGATAAATTACTGCGTTCACGACAAAACCTCTACAAGAATATGATAAGCATACCCTCGAGTAACATTTAGCCTTTGTTTCATTAAAATCGGTTCACTTTGTCAAAAGTTATTGTAATGTTAACGACGTCGCGACTTAAGTATGAGAGAAAAGTAGATAAGCAAATGGACTTCATACATTCAGATAATTTTACTAATCACTGCTTTTTTACATAAGGTTCCACACGGACAAAGTCGCGGGCACAGTTAGTGTTACATAAAATTGAAGATTAATATATTAATTTAGGAGAAAACGTTTATACTGAATCGAATACCTTTAAAAATATAAAAAGACTGGGTTATATATTGTTAGGCATTCATTAGGTTTTATTTCCATGGACAACAGTAAACCCTATTTCTTGAAAGTACGCAACGAGTCACTGAATATGTCAATTTCGGTTCCTAATTATACACTAATGTTCGCTATTACAATCTAATTATATCTCAATTACGTCTAATTATTTAGCTGTTGTTTAAAGATTCAGCTAGGGTACACCTATTGTTCACGGCGTTGCGTTCCAAATAGCTTTATCGGCGTGTATATTAACAAGTTACCGAATTCAGGGAATTCACAGCACGTATCACCCGACCGGGACCGTTAATGCACTCAACATTATTGAAGTCTACGGTACAATAAACATAGTATATACGGAACCCTCACCTAAATGATACGAAAAAGTATATCCTCAGAAAAATGATTTCATATTATGCTTTCATTACGCTTATAATTGGTATTTACTAGTGACGAGCTGTGCCCGCAGCTTCGTCTGCGTAACACTTTATATACAAAACAGTGAGTAACAAAATCATCTTTTTTTTTTTTATTTTTTTTTTTATTGTAGCTCGGCAAAGTGACTGTACTGTGCCTGATGGTAAGCACAGTACAATCCAAAAACAATGGCGACCACCGAAAGACATACTATCTATCGCCGGTCGCCGCTGTCATGCCGGCCTGAAAGCGACCCAGTCAGGGACAGCCTGGATATACACCGGCTGATCCCGGAACGCGACACGCCCAAACGTGTCACTATGGCGGGTGTTCCACCTGGTGTACGGTGGTCGCGATCCAGTCGGGTACAGACACCCTACCACCAATGTATTAAGTCCATATACTTATCTAGTTTTCACTCCTACTTACGCCGCGTCGTCATTAAAATTACAATAACTTTTGATAGAGTGGACCGATTTCAATGAAACGAAGACTAACTTATTCTCGAAGATATGCTTTATGATTTTCTATATTTTATGGTGTGTTTTTATTGTAAACCCAGTATTGTAGCAGTAATGCCTGTTCATACAAACAGACAGACAGATAGGCAGACTGACAGACAGACATTTCTAAAAATGATTGAAATGTATTTTATTACTTATTCCTAGACACCTGCAAATTTTTTTTCACAAAAAACGAAAATGTGCAGACACGTTAGATTTACCTTTTTTTATATGTACGTATAGAAGAAAAAGAAGAAGATATGAAGGTAAAAACTGGCTAAGTCACATCTACAAAACTTCAAAGGAGATAAAATTTAAATTTTGAAAGCATTTTACGGTGATTACATAAAAATGAGTGATTTTGAAAGGAATTTTTGTAGGTAATATGTATTTAGAATTGTTTTCTGTATAAAATATGCCTAATAATAATAATAACCACGTGGTCAAGTACGGACTTACCTAGTTATCCACTATTAATGAAGAAATACAACAACAAAAATGTGAGATAACGCATTTTACACTTGTTTTAGATATTCATATTATAATATTTTTGTGGACATAAACCACAAAAAATCAATCTGAAAAAAAAATGGACTTAGACGGTTTTTCCCTTTAGCTCTTTATATAATACTAACCTCAGCCCGCGAATTCGTTTCCGTAGAATAGTTACTTTGGGCTAACGCTAACACGCAACGGAAGCTCTCCAGAGGAAAAAAACCCCGATTTTGAAATATTCTTCAATGGTGCTCCGCTCCTATTGGTCTTCGCATGATGATATATACCCTATAACATTCCTCGATAAATGAGCTATATAGCACTGAAAGATTTTTTCAAATCGGACCGGTAGTTCCTGAGATTACCCTTACAACTTCACAACGTCACAAACTATATCTCTTTATAATATTAGTATAGATTAGGTATATTAGGTATTGATATATATAATGTTATAACGCTTTTCGTCTACTTTGTCGAAATACTTTAGAGTCTTTGGCTCTCGTCGTATACCGAACTTTAAAACTCTCAGGCACTAAAGCGTAATAGTTATCCTTCACAATATAATATACAGTAAAATTATTATACGTGTCATCGCTAAAGCAACTTTAATTAGGTAATCTGCTGATTAAATGATTTACGCATTTGTTCAAACTAATTTTTATTACAAGTCCAACTTATCCTGAGCTGGTATGCCCCTATTGAGTCATGATAGGAATGATATGTTTTAAGATACGCCGGTATATATTGGCACAAGCGAAAGTAGAAATCAAACAATTTTCGGCACATAAACAGATCACTCTAGCCCATATGCATATTGTCTAGATATCTGTGGAATAAGAGATTTATGAACATACCAGTAACATATAGGTACTAACTATATTAATAAATCCCAAACATCGTTTGACGGACCAAATGCTTTTTTTAGGGAAGATTTTTACTGTAGGTAATACTGTACTTAGAAGGCATGGCTGAAGGTCGACTTCTTTAACCAATCATAATAAAAATAGGTATAATTAAGGACTTGAACACGGAAATTATTTATACAGTAGCTATTTCGCTATTTCAATTGTTTGTTTTAACAAATAGTAATTACTAAAACGAATAATAGTAGCGTATGGTAAAACCACATGGTGAGTCGCGAGCGCAGCTAGTTTCTCAATGAAAACGTAGCTTCCTACCACGGAATAAGTAATTCAAAAGAATACCTATAAACAAACTAACTTAACATCTTTGCAATAGTAATAAGCGAACCCGGCGGACGTTATCCCGCACTGGGAATAAAAAACCTTGACAAATTATATACCTAAACCTTCCTCATGAATCACTTTACCTACTGGTTGGAACAACGCTAAAACAACACAGATGGAAGCAGACTGGTTTATTGTGATAATAATAACTACCTACATACATGTATGTACCCCACAATTTCCCCCATCAAATTTCCGATAACTGCAATACATGTGTACTTAAAAACAAAACTTAGAATTCTAACAGATTACACCTTTACACATACATTGCATACATCAAATTACAGTAACAAAGATCCCATCAAAGTTTTATCCACAATTTTTTACCTATTTGCGTAATTTATTCCTATTATATGCGCGCATGGCGCGAGCTGAGGGGTCCTGCGGTGGAGGCGTCGGAGAACGCACAGAGCTTTGCATCGATGCAGGACTTGGGGGCTTCTCTGTAAGATCCTTCTCCGACCCCTCCCCCGCTACCTCTTCACATGTCTCATCGGCACTGCTGTCTTTGTTTAATGACTTCTCAGTACTTTCTAATAATAAATTTTGGCGTGACAGAGAATATCTATTTGTGGGTTTTAGTTTAATTACTTGGTCCTGATGCCTACGCCACTGTAAGCCGTCGCCTATACTGAATTTATATGATACCGGTCCCGTTTTCTGTATAACCTTCCCTTCGACCCATTTACTGTTACTATCCGTGTAATCCCTAGCGAGCACAGGGTCACCAATTTTAATGTCTCGGTCGTGACCTCCTTTATTTTTTTGTTGACGTTGCTGAGCGGTGTGTACGACGGCGGCCGCGTCCGGTCGTAGCGCGTCCAGGCGCCCGCGTAGGCGGTGACCCAAGAGCGCTACGGCTGGCGAGACGCCGGTCGTTGCATGCTCCACGTTGCGATATTGAAATAAGAATTTACAAAGTGCTTTAGATATATTTTCACCTTCCTGTACCACCCGTTTCATTGCTTTCTTTACTGTTTTTAGCGCATTCTCTGCCGCCCCGTTACCTTGAGGATAATACGGTGCCGATGTTACATGTTTTATACAGTTTTTTCTACAATATATTTAAAAATCTATAGACAGGAATGGAGGCTCGTTATCGGTGACTATTTGTGACGAGAGCCCGAATCTCGCAAAAATGGACCTTAACACAGATATTGTTGATTCTGCGTCTGTTCGTTTCATTTCGATTGCTTCGATCCATTTTGAATTCGCGTCAATTAAGATAAAATATTTTATTCCCCGATATTCTGCAAAATCCGCGTGAATACGTTGCCAGGGTTTTAGAGGAAACTCCCATGGGTGCAGAGCTGCATGTGGGGGTGCGTCTCTCACCGCCTTACATGCTTCACAAGATTGGCAAATCTTCTCAATATCTATATCTAGGCCTGGCCAGTAAACATAACTACGTGATAAATTTTTCATTTTATTTATACCTAAGTGCCCCTCATGAATCTCCTCTAAAACTCTGCGTCGTAAAACCGGAGGAATTACTATCCTATACTTAAAAATTAAACCAGCCTAACTCGAGAACAATATCTTCTTTGCGCATGAAGTACGGTTTTTCCTCGTCACAAAACGTCTTCGATGGCCAACCGAACATTACATAACCCTTAATTTTACTCAGAAGCTTATCTTTTTCGGTTTCCATCCCGATCTCTTTAAAATCAACTGGTAAGGTATCCTGGGCTAAATTGGCATAACTAACGGTTTCCATTTGCTGTCGCGTATACGGTAGCAGTAGTCGGGATAGGGCGTCCGCGGGTCCGTTCTCACTTGACTTAACGAATTTTACTGAAAAATCATACGCGGCCAACCGAGCGGCCCATCGTTGTAGGCGGCTAGCTGCCGTTTGTGGAATTCCAACTTTCGGTCCGAAAATATAACTAAGAGGTTGGTGATCAGTGCGTAAATACTGATACGATACCATACCATACATGATACCATACAAATACTGGTGGTGTTTTGTTATGCAAAAGAATATGGCGAGAGCTTCTTTGTCAAGTTGGCTATAATTTTTTTCAGCGGGATTGAGCGTCCTCGATACACAGCTAACAGGGCGCTCACTACCGTCTGCATAAACGTGCGCCAGTACTGCGCCCAGCCCGTACGCGCTACTGTCCATTGCTAAAACTAACTGTCGCGATGAATCGTAGTGTGCTAATACCTTATCGCTAGATAGTGTGCTTTTTGCCGATATAAACGCTTGTTCACATGGCTCATTCCAATTCCACTTTTTTCCTTTCTTAAGGAGCGCATGTAGAGGATGTAATATGATGCTCAGATTTGGAATAAATTTACCATAGTAATTTAAAATTTCTAAAAACTTTTTAACTGGGTGATATCCTCTGGCCGCGGAACGCCCGAAATAGCTTCCAATTTTTTTGGATCGGGATGGGGTCCCATCTTATCAATAATAAACCCAATATATCTAACATAATTTTGCAAAAAACTGCATTTGTCTAATTTTACTGTAAAACCCATAGTACGTAATCTTTTTAATACGGCACGTAAATTATTTAAATGCGCTTGTCTAGTCGGCCCCGTTATACATATGTCATCGAGGAAGGCTACCGTATTGGGGATGCCGCAAAGGGTCTCTTCCATAATCTTTTGAAATTTCTCCGGGATACATGATAAACCGAATAGAGTATGACGATATACGAACGTCCCGACATGAGTAGTTATCGGAGTATACGGTTGTGAAATCTCTGTTAACATTAATTGTTGATAACTATGTTTTAGATCGATTTTGGAGTATTCCTCCCCTCCACTTAGAACAGAGAATAATTCCTCTATTCTAGGCAAGGGATAGGGGTCGCCTCTAAGTTTAGGGTTAATAGTTATTTTAGAATCGCCACAGATTCGTATATCGCCACACTCTTTAACCACGGTACTATAGGTGTGCCGTATTCGGATGATTCGACACGATAGATAGTGCGCTCTCGCTCGAGCCGCGCCAGCTCTTTTTCGACGCGACTACGAAGCGCCAGAGGCACCGTGCGCGCGCGCACATACACTGGGTTGTTATCATTCATGTGCAGTTGAATAGTTTTTTTACAAGTCCCTAACTTATCCGTAAATTCTTCCGGAAATTCTGCGGTCAGTTGGCTCACTAATAGTTCGCTCGTTTGATCTCTAATCTCATTTAACTCGATAGATATATTACTTATATTGAGAACACGCACCTACTCTCTTTCCAACAACGGTCGTACCCCGTTCCGGATTACATGTAACTTATAACCCGCGACTGATACATTTCCCAGTACCAAATCCACCTTAATATATCCGAGCGATTCTATTTTTGATCCAACGTAACTCCGTAACTGTAAATTATCTTGTATTAACCGTTTCTTACTAAAATTCTGTCGATAGAAATCCGAACTAATAGTAGAAATCCTACTTCCTGTGTCAATTTCAAATTTAACAAGTTGTTTATCTACTTTTAACTGAATAAAATAAGGACGATCTCCTTTACCGTCAACCTGTATGTTCCCGAGAACCTCCGTGTCGCCGTCACTTTCACTCAGGTAATTTTGGCGGGCAAGGCCCCGCCCTTTCTTACACATTACTTTTAAATGGCCTCGCAAGCTTCACACATCACAATTATACTGCGCGAACCGACACCTATCCGCCCGATGTAGCTTACCACACCGCCAGCAGCGCTCAGCCGGCCGAGCTGCGTTGCGATGTATGTACCCCACACTGGTGAAAACTGTATACGTTCAGTAGTTTTTGAGTTTATCGCGAACAGACAAACAGATGTGGTAGAGGACTTTGAATATGTAATGATATAGATGAGTAAAAACTATTAAAATCATCAACAGGGAATCATAAAAAATACAAAGCCGTGAACGTTATTTCGAATATACGAACCAGCGCACTCTCGTTCACCTAACAAATTAATATGACAATACTCAGCGTTAATTAAAATATGTACATTCAATTTTGTGAAAAGCTATTTCGCTCCGTTCGACTCCAGTTAAAATATTTTCGATCATAAAATTCATTTGCAGTGTTTTGTTTTTTACGTTTGTAAAAAGTTAATTGTTTGCTTTAAACGAAAGTAAATTTAGCTTGACATTTACATACATATTTGTATACTAGTTGATGCCCGCGACTTCGTCTGTGTTGTCTTGCGCATAAGTACAACACCGCTTGCTCCACTTCTCCTAGGCCAGAAAATACACATAGTGCTTAAAAGAATCTTAATTTCTAGAATTTGTAATAAACCTATTTTAGGAGATTAAACTGTGATAAATTTTTTTGGATAACAACCAAGTGTGTAAATAAAAAAATAAACGATTTTTTTTCTTATCGACACCTATCTCTTAGTTTTTATGTGATGCGGCACATAACAACATACCCTTATCAATGATATTATAATTAAAAAGCTGTAGATACTTCATAAGCGCTTCGACAGCGCCTTGTTAAAACTAGGCTCACTAGCTTATTTTTGACGCCTGCCCCGATAATCTGCGCGTATTTAAGTAACATATCAATATTTCTTTAACACCACCGATATTTAGAATATGCCACCTTACTTCCACATTTTATCTAAGGCAGTGTGGCGTTACAATATTACTTTACGTATGTGTGCGTTATCGTGCCATTTGTTTTGTCATAATATAATATAGGTAAAGTATCGACACCTTTTTACTTATAATATCATTGACCTTTATCGTTTTCTTTATGTAGATATAAGTACGATAAAAAACCCTGTTTTTAGATGACATCTAGATGCGTTTACTTTTCTCTCGTACTTAGCCCGCGTCTTCATTCAAATTGAAATCATTTTTGATAAAGTGAACGGATTTTAATGAAATAAAGACTAAATGTTACTGGAAGATATGCATAATAATTTTCTTGGTGATATTATAAACGCAACACTTTAGCAGTGGTACGTGCACGAACAGACAGACAGACATTTCTAAGAATGACTGAAATGTATTTTATTAGTTATTCCTAGACACATTGAACAATCTTTTTCACAAAAATCTAAACACAACAAACACGTTAGACTTGTACTCTTATTATAAGTATAAAGGGCGAACTAGTTAATACTCTTTAAAATATAGTACATTTTGGCATACTAGTACGAGTAGTGAACCTCACATGCCAAGATACCTATAGCACAGGAAATGATTGCTATTTTAATATTATCATGTAACAGTGAAGGTGATAAATGAATGAAACTGGTATATTTCAAAATAATTATTACATCGGATGTGCTTTGTTAACCAGTTTATATAAATACGAAAAGAGATCTCGTTCAAAGAATTCCTCGACGTAATAAACAACGCACATTAAATCTACGAAATTTATAAGACAAATCGTTTTTTGTGAAACATAA
Source organism: Antheraea yamamai (assembly GCA_036509395.1). Classification (NCBI taxonomy): domain Eukaryota; kingdom Metazoa; phylum Arthropoda; class Insecta; order Lepidoptera; family Saturniidae; genus Antheraea; species Antheraea yamamai. Next base: position 21,328,343 of record AP028424.1, read on the forward strand.
GAGTAATAGCAGAAATATAAATTCATTATGATCACGCGGCAAATTATTTTTCATTTTATATGAAAAGTAACAGTGGTGCGTGAAATGTTTACGATTGGCAACCAGTCGTGTAGCAGCCCTGCACCTGTTCGGCTTGCAGCCCACCACGTGGGAGCCACTGGTCAGCAGTGTCATTTCTCTATTTCTGAACACGACTATACATTATTATTTGAACTATTTGAAGGTTGTCAACATGAAGCTTTGTTAGTAAGTTCCGCTCGAATATTAATACATTTTACATGTATTCTTACACAGATTTACAGTATTTTTACAGATTATCAATATCCCTTCCTTTTGTTTCGTGATTTGTATTTCTTCAATAAATACTATTAGAAATAATTAATGTTATTAAAATATTTTTCTCACATATACCTGTTTGGAATAGTTGAAGGAAGGAAAATAGGAAGAATGTTTATATATTATACTAGCTGCTTGATACCCGCGCGACTTGTTCCGTATGAAAATCCGGTCAGTAGTTTTTGAGTTTATCACGAACAGAGATACAGACAGACATGGCGGACGACTTTGTTTTATAATATGTAGTGATCGTTATATTTCAACCAATTGACACAAAATCTTGACATATTGTATACCTACCTAAATCTTCCTCGTGAATCACTCTATCTGTGAATGCAAACCATATGACAATATAGTCAGTAGTTTTTGAGTTTATCTCGAACAGACAGACATACGCGGCGGAGGACTTTGTTTTATAATATGTGGTTTTTATTTTTCTCGAAATGATACGCTATTGACCTAGCAAGGTTTTAACAGCTTCACCGAACCACATAATATGTGATGATGAATGTATTCTCATTTATTCACAGTCAACAATAACAGTAACACGAATACTCAGTACATAACAATGTAATAACGAATAAAATACAAAAGAAAACTTTTCCCGACACTGTATTTAGGAACATTCGCCAAATGGCATATCAATTTGTTCGCAATCGTTTCAATGTTATTTACTCAAGTAATGCACGTTGTATTGGGTTTGTGAAATGCTCTATTAATTCAGTGTAAATTAAATTACAGTGGTGGGTACGTAGGACAACATTTGGTTGCGGCGCTTTATATATATTTGAAATTCCCGCATTATTGTGATCAGATCGCGCCACTTTCCAGCCCCGCCCAATTACCCTTTCCTATGGCACATGCTTATATTCGGTGGCGCGTCGGGCGCGCCGCCACTGCTACCATTATTGTTGTTTCCGCGCCGCGCCGCGCGCGTCGTACGCGCCGCCGCCACTGCTACTATTAGTGTTGTTTCCGCGCCGCGCCGCGCCGCATGCAAACGGTTTGAATTTTCGCATGGGCGAGTGAGAAATAAACGCATCGCCTCGCATATATATACATTATAAACAATAAGTGTTGTGTGGGAGAAAACCCAGTGGAGAGCAACGAGAATCACCTAGCCGGCTAGCCACGTGGAAACTGCAGCGCCGCGAGGTATGTGCCAAGTTTCCTTCCTACCCTTGTCTCCCTCTTCGTAGCTGATCGCAATAGTTGAATATCAAATATAGCACCCCCGCATATACAGTCCACTTAAATTAGCAAAGAAACCCCCGCCTTTCGGTGGCGTCGACAACGCAACGGCGCCACCAACATTGTTCTTAGAATTCTCAATGAAACCCCTCAATGATGCCGTTATTAAATTACATAGATTATTCGACGGCTTTAATTATACTCATATAAAAGATGTCATGCTACTGCCGATCGAAGCATGTCTCGGTGATAAAAGCTTGTGACAAATTAACTTCATACTTGCCGACCAGCTTCCTTATAAATGAAAATAATGTATGTACAACAACAATGAATTGTGTCGTTTTGTTATTTTAAAATAACTGTTGTTATAAAATTTTATTAGTTATTCCGTTGTTGTATAACGAAGAAATTGTACAGATGTAATCTTATACTGTAGACTAAATCAATCTTAGAAAAATATAGCAAACTGAAAAAAAACAACAAAAAGTCAGTGTCACACGGTGCTCGCACGCGGTCACCCATCCCATTACTAATCACACCCGACGTTGCTTCACTTCGGTGATCGGAACATTGTTTTCTCAAAGTTCCCATGAAGAGCTCATTGGTTTGTCAAGTTTTCATATCATGTGACCTGTATCTAACCAACCTACCCTGGAAATAATATATTTTCAGTTTTATTCGATAAAATATACTTATTTTTTAATAGCGGAACATTTTAACAATTAAAATTATACTTCTATACTAATATTATAAAGCCGAAGAGGTTGGTTGCTAGAACGCGCTTATCTGAGAAAATGCTGTTCCGATTTGAAAATCTGTCAGTGTTAGATAGCTCATTTATTGAGGAAGGATATAAGCTATATATCATCACGCTAAGACTAATAGGAGAGGAGCACCAACAAAGCAACTATTCCACGCGTACCAAGTCGCGAGCAGAATCTAGTCTTATATAAAAGTATATTAATCTATTATTCTGTATGTAAATTATCCAAATTCTCTTCACAGCAAAATAGGCATAAGAAGATTAAAGCGGTAAAAGTATTAAGACTATATTTACCTATTACGAAGTCTCTTTTGCGATGTCGTAACAATAATTTCGAAATAAGTTTTATGTATAGAAATTATAAACCTAGCAACAAAGTGTTTCAAGTCAATAAATAAACCAGAGTTTCAGAGTCTTTTTTAATAAAACCTTTTCCTTAAATGCTGTACAACTAAATATAAATATCAACTTCTGGCTTATGAAGTGACGTCACTTTATGCTGATATTTGAAATTACGTTCCAATTTAAGTAACTTGTTTTTATCTTAAAAAATTATAACTTCGTAATGAATTTATAAAGAATATTCTGGCATTGTTAACAACATTTCTCGTAATCATTTTATTCTAAGATCTCCGTTTGTCATTTTGTATTGCATTTGCTATAAGTAACAGTAACATAAAGAAATGAATATTCGATGTTCGCATCGTAACTTTGAGTGTTAGTAAGCTGGAGTGCTCTCTTTTTCATATCTATTGGTTGTTACATAACGCATGCTTTTTCGTAGGTTGCGATAATATCGTCCGGCTATTATTGTCAATAATAATAAAGGGCAATGGATAACGAGATAACGAACTGTTTAACTTAACTTGTTCTGTTACACTTATAAGAGATATATGTATCGTTACATTTCAAAATGAGCGAAATCCAATTTTAGCTTTTCCTAACATTTTAAGTTATTTTTAGAGATATTTAAATCTTGTACATGCACAATATGAAATCATAAAAAAAAACTAAAAATTTTATTGACGGCAAAATCTGAACGTCGTTCTCAGTGTAAAAAAAATGGAAATCTTTAAAAAATTAAATATGTTATATGGACGATTCAAATTGCATTTAGCTCATTTTGAAATGTGACGGACACATATCCTTAGGAAAGAAAAACTTATGATAATTGTGTTGTTTGTTACAGGTGAGCACACAAGCAGACGCTATCACAGTAAGTAGTAGTACTGTACTCATCTGGTCAATAAATGGTTAGAGGTTATATAGTTCGGCTGATCCCGTATCCCTATACAGGTTGAATGTTTAGACAGTAGCAGTATTTATGGAGGATACTCGGCACTCGATTCTCGTTCTAAATCAATTTAAAAAATAGGTGCTTAATATTTGACCTAATTATATAGAAAAGTACAAAAAATATACACAATCCTCTATCCTAAAGCACAGTGTCAATGACTGTCAGGTGATTTTACTTTCTCTTGGAACGTCAGAAACAAAACGAAAGGGTTTATTGTCTGTTTTTTTATCGAATGTTATTAACTTCGAGTCGCCCATTGTAGCTTTTGGCACCGGTCATTGCACCTAAGTTTTTTACGATTGTGTTTATACTTTATACTAACAGTTACACAGAAAGGTTCTATGAAAAAACCATAAAATAAATATGTATGTGTATGTAAACTTACCCAGTCGATCCTATTATAATAATGTCCTAGAAAATGCATTCAAGTCTATTTGAGGATATATATTTAAAAATATATAAAACATAGTTGTCGTTGAGCTATTTAAGGTATACAAAGAGGTAACCAGGATACAATAAAATGATGGACACGGCATTGAGTTTTAACTACCTCTTTACTGTTTTACCTGTATTAAACTCAATCTTCGTATAGCCAATGATATTATAACTAAAGTTACGTTACCGACATATTTCGACAAAACAACTGGCACGAACGCACACATATAAAGTAATATTATAACGCCACACTGTCTTAGATAAAATGTGGAAGTAAGATGGCATATTCTCAATATCGGTGGTGAAAAAGAAATAGTTATATGTTGCTTAGATACGGGCGGATTGACGGGGCAGCCGACAAAAATAAGCTAGCTAGCCAAGATTTAACAAGGCGCTGTCGAAGCGCGTATGACCTATCTACAGCTTTTTAGTCATAATATCATTGCGTATAGCGATCAATGCCCATTTCAATTTTCCTTTGTCAAATTATTTAATCATTGGAATTTATTTTTTACTGAACGTCGCGTCGCGTCGTAGGGAGAGATGAGCGCGAGTCGCTCACCACGTGACCGCACAATACACTCTGGAAAATACACAAGAGTTTAATGTGAAACGCTAGCGCGGAATTTCTATTACATTTCTGCAGTGACGTGACAGTGTATTGTAATACCGCATATATTTACATAATATAACATTATCGTTGGCAAACACGCTGTTCGGGTGAACTCGTTTAAAATGGTACGCGCTTTCGGACTAGATTCTGAGGTATGCATCTTCACAAAATATAGTAAAATAGGATTGAATTAGCTTTTTCGGTACGACCCGTTGCACTAGTTTTTCCACGTTGCAGTTTTTCGGGTGACTTACATCATGTTCAACTAATTTATTTTGATAATCACTAGTTTCAAAACACTTAATAAAAGGGAGAAATAAGACCGTGTGTGGGGGTTTGGTGCTTAGGGTATCATGCTCGCGGTTGCGCCGTGGTTTAGTTTTTGCTCGGCTCTTTTTATAAGCTGTTTTCCTTAACTCTCACTACACTTAATGTCTTGCTCTTATCGCCCGTTACAATATATATATATATTACTTATACCATCTCATTCGATCTGTGATAGTATTTTAATAATGATCATCGTACCCTGTTTGTGTTATATATTTAGTGTAATAATCTCTCTAATGTGACGACACTGTAGGTTATACAGTCTGAGCATACAGAGCTACGCTTCCCTGACACGGCGAAAAATTGCACTCCAATAGAATAGATTCTTTTTTTAATTATTCACTAGTAAGAGAGAAAAAATATTCTGCTACAGCGTGCGCTATTCGGGGCAAAAGCGATACAATTTTTTTTTCGAACTGCGTACGCTATTGGCCTGACATGCCTTTACAGCATCACCGGACTACAAAAGTGATACAGTACTCTACATCCTTTTTACGAACGCTTTTTCGTCGTTCAGCGGAAAATACCAATATTGCTAGGCTGTTGCGACCCTCTCCACCTCACCCCACACCACTTGCTTCCCTCTGTACAGCGCTATAACTGGGCAACCGGAACAAATTTAAAACGTTGGGCTTTCCACGAAATACCGATGGAACGACCTTTGAACTTAAAAACAAATGGTAACGAATCTATATATTCGATGTGTCCGTGCAAATATCGCCTTCGTGTTTGTTCATTTTGTATCATTTCAAATTTCTACTAATAATGAGCATGATATTCAGGTTATATCTAGAAAAATATGAAAATTTAAAACAATCTTAGTGACTTATTGCCGAGTGTTTGTGAGCATTACATTCCTAACTTGCACCACATTCACGAACAGTTTAATAAGTTTCGCGTGGAAAGTAAATTGTATTTCAAAATAAAGTTGATTGATTATAAGACCATCAATTAAATTACCTGATTAATTACATTAAACTAAGTAATTGTTCGTTATTGCTACTGAGAAAATGTTTTAAATTAGACGTTTGTGAATAACTCCTGCAGTTTTATATAATTTGTATACAAAGTGAATGTTTGTAAATATTTGCGGGAACGTCTCCTTATACTCAAGAATAGGTGAAGTCATAAAACTTGTAACGTCGCGTCGCGGTCGCTCGTAAATACGGTGCGGGTGTGCCGTGTCGCGATGACGTGTCGCGCGACGCTGTATCTACCAATATTATAACGTAAAAAGTTGTAGATACGTTACTACGTACATGATACGTATATACTACGTACGTATTTTGACAAAACAAATGGCACGATAACGCACACATACGTAAAGTAATATTGTAACGCCGCACTGTCTTAGATAAAATGTGGAATTAAGATGGCATATTCTCAATATCGGTGGTGAAAAAGGAATAGTTATATGTTGCTTAGATGCGGGCGGATTGACGGGGAAGCCGTCAAAAGTAAGCTAGCTAGCCAACTTTTAACAAGGCGCTGTCGAAGCGCTTATTACGTATCTACAACTTTTTAGTTATGGTATCATTGGTATCTACAAACACGTATTTGATCAAACTCGCTGTCTCCGTATGACCGCTAATTTGTACAACACTTTTACACAGCGTATAGTACACACTAACTCAAGATACGAAAAGGATATATGTAGTGTCCATTATATCGATGAGTAAAACTTCTGGTTTAGCGTCAGCGACATGCTAGTGAAGCGTGCCCGATTTGCTCGTGACTTTGTCCTTAGGTAAAAAAATATTATTATGATGCCTTAATTTCATATAGCGATTAGAGTTTTAAGAATCCACGACTTTTTTTAAGAACAGTGCGTTCGGCGATGCGATTTCTTGCTGCGGAGAAGTGGGGTCAGTGGTGTCGTGTTTATGGTTTTGAAATATATTTGTAAGATAAATAACGCAAACGAAGTTAGCTGATATCTATACTAATATTATAAGGCTAAAGAATTTGTTCGCTTGAACGTGCTAATCTCAGGAACTACTGGTCCGATTTGAAAAATTCTTTCAGTGTTAGATACGTGATTTATCAAGGAAGACTATATATCATCACGCTAAGACCAATAGGAGCGGAGCACCAATGAATAATGTTTCAAAATCGTTTCTTTTTTCCTTTTGAGGACTTCCGCTGCATGTTAGCGTTAGTCCAAAATAACTATTCCACGCGAACGAAGTCGCGGGTAGAAGCTAGTAATGATATAAAATACAACAATTTCCTATAATAAGATATATAAGGAGTCTGTTTTTAGATTATTGTTAAAAAAATTGTTGTAGGTGTCTTGGAATAAGTAATAGAATACATATCAATCATTTTTAGAAATGTCTGTCTGTTTGTCTGTTTGTTTGAACACGTATCATTGGTAAAGTACTATGTCCATTGTCCACGATAAAACCTTACAAAGAAAATCATTAACCATATCCTCGAATGACATTTAATCTTGGTTTCATTAAAATCAGTTCACCTTATCAAAAGTTATTGTAATTGTAATGACGACGCGACTTACGAGGGAAAAGTATATATAAATAAATGGACTTAATACATTGAGATGATTTTATAAGTCACTGATTTTTTACGTTAGGTGCCACGCGGACGGAGTCGCGGGTATAGCCATTTTTATAATAAAAATAACCCTGAAGCGTTCGGAGTCTGAGAGTGAACACAAATACGAATATTTTAATATTACCTGCAAGATAAACTAGTATTGTGCTCCGCGCTGCGAGTTGCGGTCCCGTAGCGAAATTCAGGTTAGTTATATTCAGAGCTTGAAACTCGGATTTGCGGAAATGTGAAACCGAATTTTGCGAAATTTTACCTCAAAAAGCGATGAGTTTTCAGGTACAATGAAAGTTGTTTTAGGGTTGGTATTTCATTTTAAGTCCAAAGTGCATATTTGTAAATTGCGTTCACCTTCACAGCTTCACTACGTTGGCAGAGTCTTTTAAGTTTACAACAATTGTTATAATCTGTTTGCAGTTAGTAAGAATAACGCTATAATCAAATTAGTATTCGATGTTCGTATCGTGATTTCCAGTGTGAACAACGTGCCGTCTAAACCTTACTAGGAAATAGTTGCTTAGCTCTATTGATTCGGATGGATAGACGCATTATTGAAATATTAGCTTTTGTTCGTGGCTTCGTTTGATTTGACTTATCATTCCAGAACAGTACCTTTTCTGGATGAAAATTTCAACAAACAAACTCACCTTATTTATAGTAGTTATAATTAGTATTTTTTTCTCTCTAATAGACTACGCTATTGGCCTGGCAAGGTCTTCGCAGCTTCACCGCACTACTTTTGATTAGAATGTGAAGAGATTTTATATATGATTAAATCGAAGATAGTTTCTTAGCCAATAATAGCGCTTGTAGGTATCGGTTTATACATATACATAATATATAAACATGTATACATTACCTCTACGTTGTATAACAATTAGATAAACATGCAGGATACACGTTATCGGTTGAACTTTGGCGATGCGTTGTAAATGGAAATTTCTTTCTTAATGAATGCTTCCGATGTCCGTATTTAGGTTTTTATTTTATCGGTGATAAATATTTGAACAGTGTGACCTCGGAGCGGTTTACGTTGTCGACTTTATTACTGGGATAATTAGCGCACCGTACGACTCACTGCTCTATCTACGCCATGCAACTAGGAATATAAATGGGTTTTAATAAATAGTGAGAATTATAGCGGGATCAGTTTAGAATACAGTTCACAAGAATTATAACATTTGAGTGATTTTCATTGGGTGATTAGGGATCAGTTTAGAATATAGTTCACAAGATTTATAACAATCGGGTGATTTTGATTGGGTGATTAGGGATCAGTTTAGAATATAGTTCATAAGAATTATAACAATTGGGTGATTTTCATGGGGTGATTAGGGATCAATTTAGAATATAGTTCACAAGATTTATAACAATCGGGTGATTTGTATTGGATGATTAGGAATCAGTTTAGACTATAGTTCACAAGATTTATAACAATCGGATGTTTATCATTGGGTGATTAGGAATCAGTTTAGAATATAGTTCACAAGATTTATAACAATCGGGTGATTTTGATTGGGTGATTAGGGATCAGTTTAGAATATAGTTCATAAGAATTATAACAATTGGGTGATTTTCATGGGGTGATTAGGGATCAATTTAGAATATAGTTCACAAGATTTATAACAATCGGGTGATTTGTATTGGATGATTAGGAATCAGTTTAGACTATAGTTCACAAGATTTATAACAATCGGATGTTTATCATTGGGTGATTAGGAATCAGTTTAGAATATAGTTCACAAGATTTATAACAATCGGGTGATTTTCATATGCTTCTTTATAAAAGCTATTTTTAATTGAGACGATTTTTTTGGCGAAATAACGCAATTTCGAGACTATTAAGCCCATTACCTGCTCCTTTGCGAGGAGCGCACTATCGGTGGCCATATTAAAAAACTCGGTCAAAGAATACTATTCCTCGTTTTGATTTCAACTATATGTGTTATATGCATACTGTATTAAATGTATGTAGCTGTATTAAAGTTTATGACTAACTAACCACATAATTTATATATTCTACAGGATGTATATACAACGCTGTATAATAAAGTTTACATAACGATATAAAAATAATGAATAGTCATTTGAAAACTGCTGAAATTATGCTTGTACAGGGCGTTCCTAGAAATCCATGATGACAAAACAAAAAGTAATTGGAACCAAATGGATAAAGCTTTCTTAGAATTTAAAACATCAGAAACACTGTCGTATGCGAAATAGGAGCTTCCGAACTGTAATGTGTCCTGCTGTAACAGCAGTACCAAGACTGTTATAGCACAACTCTTTGATAATAACTCCAGTAATTGTACTGTGTTTTTTTACGAATAAAAAACCGATATTTTGTTTCCTTTATTAACAGTTTTAATTCTTTTACGTTCCTTGAGATAAGGTGTAGATATATATCTTTGTAATTTAAAACGATTCATACTCATGTTGGATATACGTAGTAGGCAGCTGTTGGTTATTAAAAAGTTAAGAATTTCACATACTCCATGTATCAGGTGTTCTTTTTTTCGTATCTATTTCAATTTTTTGAGCATTAGAAATAAGGAATAACAAATAATACCGAAAGTAACCTATATGTAACGATATATAATATGTATATAATGACGATATGATGTATAGATAGTTGTGAGGTGCTTGGTTCTTTTTAACACTTGTGTGTGTATGGATTGTAGTTATTAATACTGTTGATTTACACTAACAACTCGGTACTTACTTCTTTTAAAAGGTTCTCTTTTCTTTAAGAGCGTTAGACGAAGCATTACATGATTTCACTGTGCTGCAGTGCGAGGAGACCAATCCAGTGCTTAGTATGACTTTAGTTTAAGTTAACGATACCATTTTCACTACCCATATTCTTTATCTTGCCTTCCTAACTTGTTAAAATCTTTCTAAGCGCTAAATTGGTACCCCTTTCAATATAGCTTCTGTGTTGTATCTTTCCACCAATAATTCTTGAATATATTTCCCATATTCACTGAATACTATTATTCAGTCATATAAGTGAGCGAGCGAATACTGTTTTACTGGAATAAGTTCAAAAAAGTAATTTAATCTCTTTTTGCTGGTTGTATCGTTTAGGGAAGGATTTATTATACTTAGCTAATAGTACCTAAGTTAATGAATATAAAAGCGATATAAGATGACTACGGGATAATCGCATCTGGACTTTCAGCAATAATAATAGTTATCTAACGGTATTGAATTCTACTGATAGTGCAGATGCCGGACGCGGTAGGAAACTTGCCAGTTTGCATATTGGAAGTTAGTTACGCTTTGTATTTATGTCAGCCGTGAAGTAACAGGAGCACATAATGACAAAAATATCGTTGCCAAAAATCACAGAACAGTAAAATACTTTATGTGGGTATCGCGGAACATCAAATTGCGTGAAAAAGTCCATAGTTCCTCGAATTAGTTAAATGTGTCCTTAATTTAAGCCTTCTTTGACTGTCAAGTATTTCATTGTTGCAAATTTGATGTTAAACTTCACTGATTTCCACTTGCTATCATTCAATGAAGGGTCCCATATAATAAAAGGGGTTTGCTGTTAGAGTGTTCCGTAGCTTTAAGAGATTAAAGACCGATTGCGTAGAAATCTATTTGAACAATGGAGATCTTGTCCCGATGTTTAATAATATTATCATCTTCGTACCACCTAAGTAGGGTTGGCACAACATGTTTTCCTTTTCCACTCTCCCCTGCAGATATCATATCAGTATTCACACCTTTTATACACATATCATTTTTCACATAACCCATCTACTCCTTTTGCGGTCCTCTTCTACTCCTATATCCGTCTACCATCGTACTCAACACTTGTCTAGTTACATTATATACAAGACAGTTCGGTATCTAATAATAATTTAACATATATTTTTCTGTGATATGACTGTTATAGGTATTGTACGCAGCTTCACACCTCGTTAATTTATTAAAACGAGTTGCCTAAAACAACAGTCGTTTTGCTTGACGATAGTGAATATGTGAAATTTACGAGGGTTGAAGAAGTCCATGGAGGACACATACCGTGCCATCCTGTGACACATTCGCTTAAGATAGATTAGTAATTGAAAGTCGTTCTATTGAAGTACATTTGTATAGTGCCAGCACGCTGTCGCTGCGAGGTTTTCACTTTCGTTCCATTCAGTCGCGTTCGACCTTCAGGTAGCGCTCCGACGGCGCTTCAATTGAAACAATAAACAACCATTATATTACGCGCACAATTACACCTATTACCGCTTCTAATCATATGGTAGTTCACGTGACGCTGGATTGCGTTAACGTTTCAAACCAACCCGTATGTCACAGTCGATAACAATGTCTCGTAAATTGTTTGGTTAAATGAACTACCTTCAAATCGCAACTCTAACAGTATCTCTGTATTAAATTAAATACCCAATTTCTGCAACTAGATATTTGTGACTACGTATTTTAGGTTTTATTATTTGCTTATGTAATATTAAAATTACGTCATAATACTTGTTTTTAATAGGTACAAGGTATATTTTTTACTCGTCTGTTAGTTTCCCGTACTATGATTTCATTTCACATGATTTCATATTATTGTGCTTTTTCCACAATTAATATCTATATAAAATAAAGAAATATTGTTTGGCTATTTGAGAAAAATAAAATGTGTGCATAAGGCATATCTATAGGGTATTTTAATCAATTAATAAAAGTGGCACGGCTATTCAACTTTGTGATAAAACACGTCGATGACAATTAACTGGATTCATCGGAAAAATATTTTGTTTAAGTTTCTCAATAACGATCAGTTCAAACTACGAATAATCTAAATTCATAGCATATTCATCTTTATTCGTAGCGAATAAGGGAATAATTATTGGTTTTTCTATTATTAAATTGCGCGCAATGCAAATTCTTAAACAACAGTTTTGTGAAAAAATATTTGATATTTATAGTTTTATATAACAACTAGCGGACCTGGCGGACGTTGTCCTGCCTTGATAATAAAAAATAGAAATCCCAAAAGTCAACCGCAGCGCCACCTACCGGGTCCAATTGTGAATCTAAACCATTCTCGGATCCACTCGAACACGCACAAAAAATTTCATCAAAATCGGTCCAGTCGTTTAGGAGGAGTTCAGTCACATACACACGCACACAAGAAATATATATATTAAGATATATGTTTACTTTACTAAATTTACTTCAATACATACTAAAACTTAGGGGCAGGTACATATACCGTATATATCATTACATAGTATAAAACAAAGTCCCCCACCGCGTCTGTCTGTTCGCGATAAACTCAAAAACTACTGAACGGATTTTCATGCGGTTTTCACCAGTGGATACAGTGATTCATGGGGAATGTTAGTATATAATTTGTCAAGATTTTATTTATAGTCAGGGCGGGACAGCGTCTGCCGGGCCCGCTATTTACATATATATAAACAAAGTACGTAGGTTGGCTTCGGAGTACTGCATAATATTTAAGACTTGATTAGTGTTAAGATCAATGTTGTGTACGTTTCCGAGACCTTGAGACTCGTTATTATAACATGTTGCATTTATGTCGCGGTCATAGTACGTCACTGGAAGAGTTGTCCTTGACCTGCACTACTCCCTGGTTTTTCGTGGCATTTCGCTTGGTTTGCGGAAGTGAGTGCTATGAATAGCAGGCTCGGGCGCGCGGCGCGTCTTTACCTCGTGATCGCGCGTTACGTACCGGCCGACGAATTTACGACATCGCTCTTTTACTACTCTCTTTATAAATCCGTGAGATATGAATGAAGTGCACATTTACAATGCGGATATGGGTTATCTGCGGCAAAGTCCACGGCATGAGCGAGAGGTGACAGGTCGGATCAGACAAACACGGACACGGAACTTATCCTACGTTCCCTTTAAATAAATATTTCTCTAAACCGGAGGTAAACAATCATAAGTCATGTTTAGTTAACTATTCAGTTAATACGTTTAAATTCTCAGTTTTAACATTATTCACTTGTAATATTGGATTAAAATCATGTGAAGATACTCACATACAGAGTAACATTTAATTCTTCGCTTGAAAGAAATTATACATTTTGTTATTACAAAAAATATATTCAAATATTTATATAATACATGTCTTTATATATAAAATATTGTATATTGTAAAAACAGTGACATTGCATTTTTATTACGGAATATTTTAATTTTAACCATTGATAACCTACGTACGCCTTTATAGATAAAAAATGAGAAGTTTCTGTCAACAAATCTAACCAAGAAACACAGCAAAAAAAAAATGGATTCTAATTCGAAAGACATGCAAAATAAATTAGTGTACATCATAGAATAAATATAAGGTGGATGCTACTGAAACGAACGAGACAAACGAAAGAGAGTGTATAAAACCATTATAATTTTGGTCGCTCTGCATGGAACTACGTTCTGGGTAACGAGCGGAATGAAAAAGATTATATGTGGCAGTGAAGTATGTGTTAAGATGGACATGTTGTGTAACTACAATATATAAGATTAGGAGCGACGATGTTTAAAAATATCATCAGTTATAGAGAAATTAGTACGGGAGCATGGTATGGACATGGTATAAAAAGGAGTGAACAGGAAAAGAGTGTTAAGTATGAAAGAGGACGAATATAGGAATAAAAAGAAGACCGAATATGGTACGAATAGATTAAGTGAATAATGATATATGCATAAAAGGTGAAGATCACTTTGTATCAACCCTAATTGGTGGTAGAAGTGTGTTTAGTTTATGAGCGGAAAGCGATCTACATATGCGAAATAGAAAATGCGACATTAACAGCGTCATTTCTCAAATGTTTTTTTTTTTATATTTCTGTAACACAATGAACAGCAGTTTAATGTTTATTATAATAGCAAATGTTACAATCACTGAATCGTAAAACGGTAGTAACATTAAAATGTGAGCGACAGGTTGTGAGCAGCGATGAGTCTTGTCTGCGACTCATTTGAATTCCTTGGTATTCAAATTATTTCAAATTAAAAATAAAAGATTTGTTTTTATTTTATTTGGAATGTATTAAAAAAAAACTTAACCGATTTTAAAACTTATTTCATATATAAAAAGGTGCATTATCAGCGAGTTACATAGAATGTATTTGATGTTTTGTTTGATATATACATTTTTGCGACTCTACTTTCCGTAACTGTACTTTGCTGCGATAAAGATTATTTCACTCTTTATTTTCAAAATCTACATTAACACTATAGCGAGACCGCGTGCAAAAACTTGTATAATATAAAATTTTCTTATCATTTTTCTCTCATTTTATAGTGTTAGTATAGTTGTTGGTTTACCAGCAACATATTACTCTACATACAATATTATAATTATAAGTGCGAACTAGACAAGGGAGTAAATAATTATTCAAAATGATAGTACGTAGTAATGGTAAGGTTGTATGGGATTACCAAGAAAAAAATCATAGTGAATCCCCACGGTATCATTCGGTGTAGAACCAGCATACTCCGAGGGGATACAATGTATAGGTGATACCACCTCCCCGGCCAAAAAAAGTATGTGAAGAAAACCGTGGATTTTTTAGTCAATAAGAATCCGACAGGTCTACCTCCGTTGCTCGGCATTAAGGTGGCGATCCTATGTAAGACTAGCTGTGCCCGCGACATCGTCCGCGTGGAACTTAATGCAAAAAACAGTCTTTCGTTTACTGTCTTAGATATTATTTATACTATTCTTTTTTGTAAGAGATTGAATTGCATTTACTTACTTACTCCTTTCTCGTACTTAACTCGACCCGTCATTCAAATTAGAATATCATTTGGTAGAGAGTACCGATTTTAATAGAATAAAGACTAAATGCTACTCGAAGATATGCTTTAATATATTGTTGAGGTTTTATGGTGAACTCAGTACTTTAGGAGTGAGGTGTGTCCAAACAGACAGATAGACATTTCTAATGATAACTGAAATGTATTTTATTACTTACTAGCTTCTGCCCGCGACTTCGTCCGCGTGGAATAGTTACTCTGGGCTAACGCTAACACGCAGCGGAAGCTCTCAAAAGGAAAAAGAAAACCCGATTTTCATAATATTCTTCATTGGTACTCCGCTCCTAATGGTCTTAGCGTGATGATATATCGCATATAACCTTCCTCGATAAATAGGTAGAGCTATCTAACAATGATTTTTTTTTTCAAATCGGAACAGTAGTTCCTAAGATTAGCGCTTTCAACCAAACAAACGAACAAACCCTCCAACTTTATAATATTAGTATAGATTCCTGGTGCTGTTCTACTATTTCACGTTGGTAAGGATAATGAAATAATATAGAAGAGTACAGTACGTACTTTACGTGTCTTTATGAAACCGATATTTATATAATGTTGGTGTGTGTACACGTTTGTGTATATTCTTTAATATCGTTGTTTGTTTTGCTGAGAGGGCGACGCCCACACTCGGGACTACGGTCACGCTGTTCAGTTTATATATAACAATACGAATTATATCGTGATTTAATTCGTACATTCACAAAGTCGCAAAGACATTTACACGGAAGATTAATAGTCTCCTCTGGGCGTCTTTACACGTTACTGTTTAAAATTGTATCACATTAAAAACTATATAAAATATATTGCACGGGCACGCAACTGTGGCGTGGTGGCGTGCGCCCGTAGTGCGGCACCGCACGACCCTGCGCGCAATCGACACCGTCACTGATCCAAACAATTCTGCAGATATAAAGAGAACCGTGAACGAAAATAAATGTTTAACATAAATAGCTCACAATTATAGAGTTCGTGAACAACTGACACAGAGGGACGCGTACGCGTGCGCGTATGGACGTCTCGGTTATCGAATTTGCGCTTTAAGCTTTTTTAGAAATTCTATGGGAAATATTGATAACGTCGAATTAATTAAATTGAACGTATTTTGAATGATATAACTCAAATGAGAAGTAACGGTCTGGACACATTCCATCAGAGAAATTCAAATTCCTAATGAAAATTGTAAATTCGCCAGTTCGCAATGAGTGTGGTAAGGTTGATGATTGATGGTTCCTCATTTTCTGATACAGTGCAAAAAATATTAAATTCAGATAATGCGTTTTGTAAAAGAATATAACATCAATATCGAATGTGGGTGCTTATCTGGCAGAACCGACAGACTGTTCCAAAAGGCTGTATAGTTTGTTAAAGTTTAGTAATTATGTAGATATAAGGTACGATGGGACTGACATAACAGAGATGATAAAAGTCCGTAAGTAAAATATAGAGAAAAAAAGAGAATTAGTTACATTTATTGCAAGTAAGTGTGATTTAAACTACTTACGGTCACGTTATGGACTTGTAATAGAGTGAAACAGAACGGGGACCAAAGCGTTAAACTTGCAAAATGTCACGAAGCGGAGATGGTAGATATACCAGCAGAGAGCGCGGCGCCCGCGTTCGATTAATTTTCTAGTTACGATTTTGATAATTTATGATAACGACTGGCATATATTATTTCGGTTATCGTCTCAGGGTAACCGTGTCGCAATTCACGTAAAATATGTTTTTTGTCAATTTAATTATGTCCGGTCGTAATGTTGATTTTAACTATAACATGGACATAATGCAAGTGGGTGTCGGTGCTCCGCGCACTACACGCCCGTCACCTGCCCGAAATGTGAATCATGTGATTTGGCACAAACGGTGGCCCCAACGGGAACGGTACGTCAACTTTTACTGGTTATTTCTGACCGCGCGCATCTACGCTCAGCAACAATGAGCGCGTGTCGCTTCTCCCCCCTCCCCCCTCCATATACAATGGCTCTTTTAACATCGCGATACATAAGCAATCGATTCACATACCTAACAATTTAATATAGCAAATGTTTACAGTTAACATAACATACATAAACAAATCATGTACAAACACGAGAAAACGAATGCAGTCGAATATTTACTGTATGGTTACATATTAATTAACTCATTGATAAACTAACGTCGAACAATTACGATCGGCAAGTTGTAACGTAACAACCTTCGCTAGAAACTACAGAATGTATATATATCTTAGATACAGAAAAAGAACAGGTTAATAATACACATATATATTACGACAATATATCATCGCGTTATTGTGTACAAAACCCAGCAACAGTGGCGTGGCTTGTCTTAAGAGCGTCCGGTATGAACATTTCTTTGGGATGGCAGGGAATTATGTCGTGCTTTCCACGACGTATGAGGTAAGAATGATAGGCGCCCTGTGTAATTCTACTATATGATTTAAAACTCGAGTCGAGGCCGGTTACGAGTCTATGTCGAAAATATTTAGCACTTAATAAATAGGTATATCATGAAAATATGAATAGAAGTTAGCATCTGTGTGTAAATAGCGAACACCATAATTTTCTTTTTTTTTAATCTAAGATACACGCATTTGCTTCTGTAGATTTGACCCATATATCGGGAACAATATAATTTATATGGGTGACGGTATGTCACCGTCATGTATAATAATAATAATAATAATATTTTAATGTTCCAAGTCAATGTGTACATAATTAACAGTAATATTGGTATCTGCACTGGTTACAAACCGTATCGCAGATATCACAATTTCATATAATGAGAACTAAAACAAACACCGACTTAAACGTATGTAATAAATAAAAACTTAATTTGAATTAACTAAATATGTGAGATTATTGTGTAACACGGTATTCCGACTGAGACATGAGTGTTTTATGATAGTAATGAGTGAATTGTTTATTAAATAAAAGTGTATGATTTGAATTACCGAATTTATAATCATAATTTAAATTGTGTTAATAATAATTTTTCTGTATTTGTGTAATTTTGTGAATGGAACCATTTGAAAGTGAGTTTTTTAATAGTATGTCTGTTGTATTGATTAATCTGTAGTATATTATTTGCTTTATTATAGAGCAATCCTCCCGGGAAGCCTTCAAAATATGGTATGGTATGGTATGTATGGTATGTAAGGGATACCCTATGTCTTTTCTTGTAGTTATAACAACGTGATATAAAATTCTACGA
The DNA here is from genome assembly GCA_036509395.1 of Antheraea yamamai. NCBI lineage: Eukaryota > Metazoa > Arthropoda > Insecta > Lepidoptera > Saturniidae > Antheraea > Antheraea yamamai. The sequence goes on from AP028424.1 coordinate 21,346,889, forward strand.
TGAGCGGTTGAGTAGTTACGATGTGAAACTGTAATAAATAAACAACTCCGCATCTATAATATTAATTATGATAAAATATAAGACTATCAATACTAGGTAGTTAGAATAATGTTTTAAGGTCGTGTTAACGTAATCATAATATAACCTTTTTTATCTACACACATCAAAAAAGTCTAAGCAACATGCGTGATATTACAAATTTTACCATTTATATTAATTAATTTCTAAGTATTTACTCAAACAAAGTGCGTAGGTAAGTAAACTTTTTTGTTATTGATGTCATACTGACTGGTTGTAAAAAAAAAATTTGATTATGTTTTGTTTTTTCATAAAATTCAAATGACTGCGAATTTGTTTGAATTTAAGTGCGTTTTAATTGCTACGGTTAGTCTTGATTTTATAATTTTACCAACCATTTAAATAAAGTTAGCGATAAAATTGAATTGTTAGATATTCTTTACGTCATGAAGCGACGTCATTTGATGGCAGATGAAATGCAAAGAGCTGTAGGGATGTTGCAAGCGGGAAGTAATCAATCTCAGGTATCTCGACATTTTGGCATTCATAGAAGTGTTATTTGTCGTCTTTGGCAGCGCTACAATAATATAGGAGAACCCGCTGAACAGCATCCAGGCCGTAAAAGGAGTACAACCACTCGGCAAGACCGGTACATACAACTGACTGCAAGACGCCAGCCGATGTTAACCGCTCGAGAGATAAGTTTGAGGCTACAAATTTCAAGTGGTGTTGATTTAAGTCCTCAAACTGTACGAAATCGACTGCATGAGTACGGCCTACGAGCTCGACGCCCAATCAGGTGCCCACCGATACGTCACGGGAATCGCGCTCGTCGATATGAATGGTGTAGAGAACGCATAACATGGACCCAAGAACAATGGGATAAAATTATGTTTTCCGATGAGTCGCGATTCAGGTTTAAGCCTGATACAAGAAGGGTGCGAGTGTATCGTCGGCCCGGAAATACTGAAAGGCTCAGGTGCGTTCAGGAAGTTCATCCATACAGCGGCTCAACAGTTATGTTATGGGCGGGTATTATGAAGAACAGGCGAACTGAGCTCGTTTTTGTAAATGGAAACATGAATGCTGAAAATTACATTGAGGATATTCTCAGACCTTATGTCTACCCATTTGCACAAACCTTTGGCTCCGATTTTAGATTAATGCATGACAATGCGCGTTCACATACAGCTCGGCGAACCAGTGAATACTTTGCAACGGAGAACATCCGGGTATTGCCCTGGCCTGCACAATCGCCAGATCTCAACCCCATCGAGCACGCATGGGACATGCTCCTGAGACGTGTTTTGAAGGACTTGGACGGAGCGACAACAACCCAACAGCTGAAGGATTTGCTACAATTCCATTGGGAGCTAATACCGCAAGATGACATAAACAGTCTCATTAATTCAATGAATAATCGTTGCCGACAAGTTCTGAATAGCAGAGGAGCCCATACTTTGTATTAAGTTGTTCTATTCTTTCACAATAAATACATTTTCTTTAGAAATTCCATTTTGTAAGAAAAAAGTTTGGTTTCTTATGTATGTTAGTTTCTACAGTATATTCTAATATTGTTCATTTCTGTTATTAAAAGAACTTATAAAGACAACAGCTGTTATTTTTACATCATAGAACCCTAAAGATATTATTTTAAAAATAAAATACTACGTTATAATGTGAAGAACCATCCTAAAATTTAAATTAGTACATGTTGCTTAGACTTTTTTGATGAGTGTAATTGCACGACGAAGTATTGACACTGTGCTCGACGGTAAGAACAGTCCAATCCAAAAAAAAAGGCGACTACAAAGATAATATTGATCGTTTGACAGTCCTTCACTGTCCTTTACACCGGCTGATATAGGAATGCGATACCCATAAGCGTGCCACTATGATGGCCGTTACACCTCACACAGAATTCACGACAAGTAAATTGAAATTAACTTAGAATTAATCTGATATACGATCTATTATTTGTATTTGTATATTGTATTTGATTAGTAAAGAAAGTTAACGTTCGAGAATGAGATATAGACCACTTTTTACACAAGAGTCAACTATCTCTGAAACTAACGACGATATCTTATTACTAAAATAAGGCGTTTGATTTGATACGTCAGGATGTATAACGTTAACTTTGTTTATCGCAGTCATTGCACTGTGCGATAGAGTGAGCGCCTTACAAAACCGAAGCAAGGCGATCTTAACGGGACATCTCACTCTTTTACCCGACGTGCCAAATCAATTCCCGGGTTTTCAAATTTCATTTTGATTACATAAATGAATTAATGGAAATATAAATATTTCATACATAAATAAGATAGATTATTCAACTGAAATTGCTGTCAAAACAATTTGTAACGGAATTTGCGTTATGTTACGTTACGGAAGTTGCCGTAATAGTCTTAAATGTATAAAGTTTATGGACATGAAAGCGTAACGCAGTTTTCGTTACGTACGTTAGATTACGTTGCGGAACTTCCTGCATGTATTTAAAGTTGAAAGTTTTATGTATAGTCATCTATAATATCTAATGTTATTCAAGAAATTATCTTGATAATAATAAGTTATGTTTGCTTGAACCTCTTTACTTTGTAAATCTAATTTATTATTTTTATGTAAATATAATTACCATATTCTTCTGGTTTGCAAGTCACATGCTTACTCCTGATCTTTTCGATTTTCTTGATCTTTTTGGTCTAAACCCTAAAGTATGTATTTATATGGTATATATTTATCTGGTAAATCATTGCATAGTGATGCGGATCGTGGTGCTGTTAGCGGTCCTTTCAGGGTGACTTCATATAAATATTTTACTAAACTCTTCAATAATAAGATATTTATTCCAAGGCTAAACTTCAGGTTCCACAAACTACAAAGTGTAGGATTTTGATCTAAGAGGGAATAAAGGTAAATTTAATCGTCTAACAGTACGTACAAAAATGTTCACGTTATACCCTGGAATTTGTTATTAAAATATCACGATTGGAATGTTATTGGCATACAAAGTGTTAGTTAATTATTTATAACTCGCGATTAACAGTTTCATTTAATAATAATGGAGTTAATTAATATGTCCCTAGTCTTCTGTGTTCAACTAAGATTTTTAATGTGTATAACTTCCTATGTTTATTGTCTATTAACTGTCTTATACATAATGTAGACATTTTAATTAACACGTTTATAGTAAAAAATACTTTAACACGATTGTACAAAACATTTAACACATTACACATCATTTATACCTATTCAGAAGTAAGTAAGTATTTCTATTGCAATATTATAATTATCAGATGCAATTTAAATATAAACGATTACTAATTGTACGCTACCTAACTTTAGAATTAAGAACCACATACATATATTTGTGATATCACACCAATGTTAGGGTGAACCGTTAAATTTTGGCACTAAAATAATGGCTGATATAACCGATTAGAATATACTAGCTTCTGCCCGCGACTTTGTCCGCGTGGAATAGTTACTTTGGGCTACCGCTAACACGCAGCGGAAGCTCTCAAAAGGAAAAAGAACCCCGATTTTGAAACATTCTTCATTCGTGCTCCGCTCTTATTGGTCTTAGTGTGATGATATATATAGCGTGAGGCCTATAGCCTCGCTCGATGACTGAGTTAACTAGCAATGAAATTTTCAAATCGGTCCTGTAGTTCCTGTGATTAGTGCGTTCAAACAAACAAACCCTTCAGCGTTATAATATTAAGTATAGATATACCTATATATCTTTTTACCTAGTGAACAGTATTTTTTTCTGGATGAATCAGAAATTCATGATGATCGGTTGTTTCCGTAATACATAAGCTCACATTCGTATTTTTTTTATGTCATAGCAGGCAAACAATCAGGTGGGTCACCTGATGATAAGTAATCACCACCGTCCATAGACACTAACAACGACAGGGGAGTCGAAAGTGTGTTGCCAGCCTGTGTTTGGGGGAAAGGGTGGGAGGAGGGAGAGGAGAGGAGAAAGGAGGGGAGGTGGGTTTATATTATTAATTAGGATAGATACAGGTATATATATTTGTGATTGTAACTGTTTGATCGCACGCGTCGCCATGAAAATTCGTATTACTATCTTTGTAAATATTTGTACACGGAATATATGTATATATATATATATATATATATATATATATATATATATATATATATAATTTTGCTGTAACTGATCTATTTACTACGTCAAATACTAATAGTAGCAAATAATAACAAACTCGTGTAATGCATTAGTGAAAAATTTCACCACATTTTAGCTGCTGGAACATACTTATGGTTACTTGGAGGATAGTATTTCAATCTGATAGTGTTAGCTAGCTAGCGGGACATTAAAATTGCGTAGGCAACACTTTTACATTATATTTTTCTTATGAAACTAGATCTTAGAATCATATATTTAATAATGCTCTTTCACATTCAGTTTTACGATAATGAATAAACATTCTTTTATTAACCCGTAAACTTAGGTTTTAAACCAATTTCAACTTATTTAAAGGACTTATGGGCTCGAAGCTAAAAGTAAAAAGGAAACTTTAAATAGATCACGTTAGTTAGTTAACACTAACTAACGCTCCAGTTAGTTAGGTGACATTAATAATGTTAGCTCTGGATACGAGAAGTTTCAACGACTAATACGTACAAGATCTTTTAATAAAAAAAGTTGAGGCAGTCATAAGGACAAAAGTGACAAAAGTTGGTAGGTGGTAGAGCCACGCTGAAGCTATTACTGGTTTCAGCATGAATGGGTCGGCTCGTCCGAGGTAATACCACCCTCTCATAGAAAACCGACATGAAGTAACAGTGCTTGCATTGTTGCGTTTCGTTCGGTTCCTCTCCTCTCCCTCTCCCTCCCCTTCCCTCAAACACAGACTGGTAACGTACTTTCGACTCCCGTGGTGTTGTTAGTGTCTATGGGCGGTGGTGATCACTTAAAATCAGGTACCTGTTAGTTTGCCTGCTTAGACATAAAAAAAAGTGAAAAAGTTAAGTCTCTTCTGAATTTATTATTAATTATAGTGTGAATTATTTAAATTACGTGATTAATATATTGAAATTATTAATATTAATCTGGTTTTCACATTTATTTGCACTCGAAGCAATAATTATGTACATTCTTATAAAGTTGATTAATCAATGAAACATTCGATTAGCTGCAAAATACCAATAGTGTATGTACACAGGTCGTTATATTACGCGTTGTTAGTCTAACGTAGTTACGATTCTGTCGAGGTCATCGGTGACGCGATACCATAAATCTTTCCCGTACCAAAAATCGCACAACACGGCGAAAGAAATTCTCACTTCAAAAAACTTCGGTCATTTTGTCATTATATGTAGATGAATTCGTTACCGTCCGTTTAATTTACATTATAATATCACCGGTTGACGTTTCTATAGCTATGGGCACTAGTAGTTGCGTGAATTGGTTCTCTTAGATTTGTATTCTTCATACTAGTTTATGATTGATTTTTTATATCCAAGTGTTCGCATCGATTTTATTGAACTCTCTTTGGAGGCCGTTGACCCCATTTATGTTGAAACCTACTTCAAGTTCTATAGGAAACGTGTAACAAAATGGTTATCCAGTTTCTATTTGATTCTAGAAATATATGGAATCATTACATAGTATAAAACAAAGTCCCCTACCGCGTCTGTCTGTTCGCGATAAACTCAAAAACTACTGAACAGATTTTCAAGCGGTTTTCACCAGTGGATAGAGGGATTCATGAGGAAGGTTTTGGTATATAATTTGTCAATGATTTTTTTATAACCAGGGCGGGACAACGTCTGCCGGGCCGGTTAGTATAATATAAATATAGAATATATGGTAAATTTACTCTTATTTTTTTAATGCAATTTAAACCCACAAAAGATAAAAAGATCACAAGTGGGGATTAATTTTTACGGCTGGTAAATAAATCTTTCACATTGTTACTTGCTAGAAATACGATTTTGTGGTATATCTTCTATATGGTATTCTACTATAGGGAATACAATAAGACTATTTTTACAATTTTTTTTAAATGTCATGCCTCTATGTCCTATTTATCTGTGTGAATACGCTTATTTCCAAAACTGTTATATGAATTTTCATGCTGTTTCCACGGGTGAATTGAACGCAGCTTGGACTAACATGTAGATTTATTTGATCAAAATCGACACACGGAAAAAAATATATCTCAATCGTGTTGCATTCCTGGGTCTTTAGATTCAGTTGCTTTTCGCATAGTCAGCTCTACTGGCCTTTCTCCCGTGTTTTTGAAGCAAAAAAGCTCTTTGAAGTTGAAGTTTCTTGCAACACACATAGGTAAGAAGCGTGCGAAGTCGCGGGTACATGCAGTACTTTCATTTAGTAATTGATCATCAATTAGGTCGGGGTAAAACATCCCAGTGTGTATTTTGTCCGGCGTCACAAAGTCTATTGTCGGTGGCTGCCGCCTCGCCCCTCCCATCACCTCGTTTCCTGGCACCGGTCGTACCACCCTCTGGTTCTACCGCTCGCTCTTCAAACCGCGTGGTGCCACCCCTGTTTCCGGCCTCACACAAATATATTTCACTACAGTCTCATTCGTAAATAATTCTTAATTATATACTCGTAATGCGCACTCCCAATTAATTCAACGTGATCGTATGCACAATAACAGTCATTCACAGTAGGTTAATTAGTACTGTTTCTGAATTTTTGGCGGGATTTTCGAATATCATGTAGTGGTTTTTATATTTTGTTCATAGTTTTTGTATTATTTGGCTCTATATTTCGTAATATCGATAGTGTTTTACGTAATATAGTTGGGTTATTATGCACAAGTGATACTTATGAATGGGAAGTAACACCATGGAGAATGGATTCTGACTTGTCACAAAAACTCCCTGGATAGTTCTAAGAAGAGGACCAAAATTTTTTAAGATCATTGAAATGATTGCTAGATTCTTGTAAATATCATTACCTACTTGACAATGAAAGGAACTATCTACTAGAAGATTGGTTGCCAGTAAAAAAAGATATTTCTGTAACGGTCGAATTGATTAGTTATTTGGAATATTTAATAGTTGTGTATTTATTAAAGAATCCTTGTTTTATCGATGGCGCGAGAACAAGTATCTCAGTCCGACGATTCAGTATCTTTCCCTTCAACAGTCCACGGTAATGTTATTTTTGTATAACAAATAAACGTGAATAAGTTATCTGTGTCGAGGTCGTGGACGTGGACCGACGTGACGCGACTATCTATAGGGTTAACGAATTATAGTTTTTTGTTATATATATACATGTATATATATATATATATATATATATATAAATAATAGTATAAAACAAAGTCCCCTACGGCGTCTGTCTGTCTGTCTGTTCGCGATAAACTCAAAAACTACTGAACAGATTTTCAAGCGGTTTTCACCAGTGGATAAAGTGATTCATCAGGAACGTTTTGGTATATAATTTGTCAAGGATTTTTTTTTATAATCAGGGCGGGACAACGTCTGCCGGGCCCGCTAGTATATATATAAATAATATATTTCAATAGATATATTATTTTACGTAAATGTAAAATAAACTTACATTAAGATGTGTCTATGGCTTAGTCTTTGCGAATTGCGATTCCACGTCCGACGCATTACCATTAACGAATTAACACGTTCTTTTCTTGACTTCAAAAATTTCTGGGTTTCGTTGTTGGTCTTTAAAACGGTATTAAACACATATTTTTTAGATATTATTACTTACATACTTAATAAAAAGTAATAATAGGTAACTTTTTAATGGGTTATCTCATTTACAATAAATAGGAAAATATCAAAAATAATCAATATTTTTATGGCAACAGAAATAAAAACTTTTCCATTTGATACACGTTAGAAGTTCAACGCATGATTGTGGCCTTTCATCAATCGCATTGTTTTTATTACAAAGCTTTCTATACGGTAGTTATTTATGTTTTTTGTTATCCTCTATGATTAGCGTTTGAATAAAATTGCATCTGATGTTTCGATTGCCATATCAAAGAGGCAGCTCGCTAGACGGAATTTAGAAAACGCCCTACTGTGTTTTCCTTCATCGTAAGGTTGAAGTGAAGATTACATTTTCGGATGTAGTATAAGAAAACCCTATCTTTGACTTTTTAAATTAAGTTTCTTTTAATGTTATTTATTTTATTCTAGACGAATTAACAAGCTCTTTATTTTTGTCAGTCACGTGCTACGATGGTGCAATAAAACTGTTATCGAGGACACTGTTAATATTTGAGCAGGGCATGAAAACCACGCTACGATGATCTGATACAGTAGGGACAATGTGTATATTTATCAGCATTTAATGCCTCCAGACAAACACAAACATAATTCCTTCGTCTTATTATACAGATAGACTAGATTTCGAAAGCAACAACTGTCAAAAACAAGCAGTCGGTATTTTGTAATTTAGAAAAAGATTTCTGACATAGATGAAATAAGTATATTAGCTATTCCTTTCTAACTAACCATCCTCTTTTACTAAAACACTAATTTCATCTCAGTTTTACAGTTTCAGATTCACAGTTTCTTTGAAATATAATAAATTATTTCATAGAACTAATTGAACGCACGAATTAATGAAAACCCGTAATTGATTCATGAAATATTGTCTGAAATTGCATGGAGTGTACTTATGAAGAGCGAAGTATTGAGGTAGTAGGGTTATTATAGCGCAGGGAAGACAAATTAAATAGCAGGAAAGACAAATTGCTCCGAACAACTCTACGTAGTAAATAAAAATTACTGATGCTCTTCGATGGAAGTAATGCGGTATTATAAAAAGTAGATAAATAAAATATTTTCAGTGGAACGATCGTGGCGTAGCTCGAGTGAGTGAGATCGCTTCCACGATATACGTTTTTTTTTCGAACTGCCAGTGTTGGCCGGACGTGCCTTTTCAGGTACAGAGAGCTTTGTGACGAGCGCAAAAAGCACTCAGCCGAAAGCGCCAATGTAGCAAAATTGCCGAACCTTTGCTTCGACTTCGCAAATTGAATTTTAACTATCTAGTCATCCGTTTAAAGTAGCTTCACATACTTAAAGCTTATTTTTTGCTAATTTGAATTAGCCAAAAAAACGATAAACCGCTCCGGTACAGAACCTATATTATATGTAGTGTCTGTATTTAGTGCAATGTAATGTTTGCTGAAATACTAAACATAGTATACTGTCTACGGATGTGGTTGTCTCAAGTACTCATTTCTTCAAATCCTGAGACGATTTTGATGAAAAAATCTAATTACCAACGTATTTGACCATCATTCTGATTATCAATCAATCGTTGCACAAGTAAATTGCTCAGCTTAACTACAGTTTGCAGACTTTGATGGATTCACATGTTTAATGATGGCCCGATATTTAGTAAAAAGCAAAAATAGAACTAGTTTAAGACATTGTCTACAAAATTTAGATAAACAAAAAATTAAAAGTGTGAGGACAAAACGATGATTGTTAAAAAGAAAACAACTTAGTACTGTATATATAGTAAATGAAATCAATAGAAATGATTATTTTTGAAAATTATATATTACATTCATAGTAGTCTGTGGCAGTGGCTAAACAAAATTATGGTCAAAGCAAAATTTGGCCGATTTCATATACACACCGAGTCACCGACTATTTTGATTTGTCGCAATTTAGCCAACTTAAGAGTCGCCGGTCATTTAACGTTATTCAACTTCATTTATTAGTGATATTCAACTGGTAAGATACATTTTGATTGCCAATGTAATGGAAATGTTTGTCATATTCTTATATGGTTTTATTAAAGTCGAATTTTTTAGCATTCCGTGGATTCAGTGTACTCTGATAAATCGACACTCACGTTGTTACCTCAATGTGATAACGAGATTTAAAATAATTGACAAACATTTGATATGTTTACTGAATATAATGGTACGTCACTGATCCTATGCCCACATGTAACTGATTAACACATAGAGCTATGAACACAACGAATACCAGATTCGTACTTTTTGGTAATGGAGCGCTGCGTCGAGACCTTCAGAACGAATTGCTCGCTTCGTGGGCATACGAAGGCTAGCAGATGCTATCTTTCCAACCCAGAAAGGCGATTCATATCGGAAGCAATTAATCTAGCAATAAAATAACAATTTAAAAATCAATCAAGAGTTAGAGAGGTATGAATCAAGACATTTCTAAGTTGGCGTAGAAGAAAAAGTTGAAAGTCGCTACTACACTAACATTTGCCTGAGGGGATGAAGCTCGGTTTTTTCCGCAACATTCTACGAAGAGTATAGAGGGAGGACATGTAGTGTATGTGACTTGAGTGCGTGACTAGGGTTGAGGAGAATGCTTATCGTGAGACCGCAGTCCTGGATCACATACACGCTGAGCAGTCAGTGGAGTTTTTAGCCGATAAAAGTCCACATAACCCTCTCGCTGTCTCCTGATAGTGGGAAAGTATCCATTTTATCCACTATCAAACACAGTAACATTTGAATGGCTTGCAGCACACGTGTCTCGACAACCGTGAGCACTCATAATCACATCCCGTAAATTGAAATTAAACCGCCGCAAACATTATGTTCTTATACAAAATTATATACTTACTATATGTGCTTTCAATGTATCTTTCTGGTTGGTTGTTTGATATACTTTCATTATTGATATACCGCTAGCCAGAACTAACATAGTCTATTTATTGTCCAAGACTGTCTCATTTTACTAAAATTACTAGATGAGTTTTGTGGTTGATTGATTTATTTGTAATTCTTGGGCCTAACCTTGGAATGAGTTGAGACTATCTCATTTATTCTTTTTTACTGCGTACTTGTAATCTTTTTTATATAAGTATTTTTTTAATACTTCGTTCTTTTTGCTTATATCGTGTTGTGCTCACTTATGTGTTGTATATTCCATCGAACTTGTTTGCGATCATTGAATTATTCTTTTTCTCTCTCTATAATTAGAGTACAATGACAAACAAGTTTCATTTTATAAGCATCGGTCGTGTTCCACAATAATACGTCGTAATGTGTACTCAATTTAATTTCTACTGGAGATACCAGGGTGCGGCACTCAATCGTGATTCAACAGTTTATGTACGTTTATAACAAAATAGCCTCAAAGTTTTCTGTAAAGATAAGAGTGTTGGCGGCAGGCGAGTCGCGCTGTGGCATCGCATCGCGTTTCGTCGTTCCGCACGCCACGAATCGACGCGGACGCGACAGGCGAGGCCGGAAGCGATCGCGCTTGAATATTATTCGGGCACGGCGTTCTCCCTCGATTTCGCTTTAATTTCCTGTTGAAGGGGTTTCTGTAGTGCAAGGGGCACTTCAAATATGTTGAAAACAAAAAGGCATGCCACAATGCAGAAATGCGGATGTAGGTCAAGTCAGAAATAGAGCAGTGCCGACATTTTCAAAGCGACGCTGATTATGTGCAGTGTGCCGTAGCTCATCGCTCGCTAAAGCTCCACCTAGGCTCTTATTCCACTGAGACATGTACTACATTTATTTCCCGAGCGTTCATTGACTATGTTCTTACCTTACACTAGACCCATTTACACAGTACGACGTCGTAGAGGAATCAATAAACATGTTAAAAAATCTCACTCGCTAGGTACTTGCAACCCTGCTTATATTCACGGTTTTACCATTATATAGGTGTACACAAGGTAGTAAACGTAGTAATAGCAGGTATTCTAGACCACATGTTCGTATTATGGTATGCTGCTTTACCGATGGCTTAGTGACAGTCACAAGTTTCTACTTGTTCGTAGTATGTTCCTTGACAAATGGAACTTAGTAAATAGAATAAACAGAAAAATCTGACAAACTCAAAATGTATGTAAACTTTTTTAGAATAAAGTAAACTAAATTGTGTAGGTTTTAAACGTTTTGAAGGTAATTACAACATTTAATCCAATATTCATACAAATATAACCAGGAAGCCCGTGATACCATGTCACATGTGCTTAATTTAGGATGTCAGCAGGTCCTAGTGTACCCGCTGTTTTTAAATAAGTACTCAGCGCTATTTACTACTAATATATTATTATAACGCGGTGGTTACCTAGTAGTGAATCCCAAACTAGTACGGAATGATCCTTCGCGTGGTGTGCGATGTGTACGCTGGCAACACTCGTCTAATTGATTATGATCGATTGAAGCGGAATGGAGAGCGGCGATCGCGTCTTATCTCTGCACTGTGCACTCGCTCACCCACTTTCCATATCTCTCATAATATGTATTTTAACTTGGGTCTTTGGCGAAATTTATCAGTCACGGAGATACGTCGGATTTATGATAAATGATCGTTTCAGATAAGATAACACGTCGCAGCTGGCAGAACGCGCCATTGCGTCAGGACGCGCGACCGACGCGGTGCGATCAAATCCTGTCGCACAAATACATCGTTTATCTTTATGGTTCTTTATAATACGTCTGAAAAAATGTCCGTTAACCTGTGCTGCAGAATGATCTCATATTTATGCAACCCACGAGGTTAATGAGTACGGGATGTCAGTGAGTCCCGGGCGACTCGTGCTACGCTCAACACTACTTTACAATTAATGATTGACAGCTCTATGAACTTTTGTTCAGCATGCTTAGTTTAACTACCCGCTGCAATATTAGTTTTTGAGTTGGTATCTTAATTAGTCAGCCAATCCAAGCACGACGTCGCATGACGTCGCCTGGTGTCGACTATTAAAGGAAAAACGAATGAGGTATGACGAGCGGGCGAATGATATTATAACTAAAAAGCTGATATCATTGCGAGCGGGCCTACAACCCTCGTCCATCTGAGGTTATTTTGTTTATCTTCTGTAACCAGTCTTCTACATTATTACTGCCATTATCGGGTAGGTAATACAAGTGTCTTGTGATTATTTAAATGTTCTGACAAGATGGTGGCTCCTATGTTATATGTCAGAATTCGTACTCCCTGGTATTCTATTCTAACCACTTCACTGGTATACAAAGACCAAAGTATATTATGTAAAATGACACCATTATTACAAAATATACTGTCAAATAACAAAAGATTACGAATAAAATATAAAAGCCACTGCACAAATTAAGATCCCGCGAAATCTCCCACCTGGGGAAGTGAGGCACTTGTCGGAAGTGAGGCTAAGGGAATCTTTTTCGGATCGGTCCCTTTAGCCGCGAACGGAAGTGTCGACAGGGTGCTATATAAATCAAGTACTAAAAATGCAAAGGTATGATAATTATGTCTTCATGTGCAACAGAAAGAATCAAAAACGCATCGAATATTGTTCAACTGCGTGTATGTTACAATAAAGTAAAACAGTACGATAAAGTATGTACGAATAATTTATCATTAGAAACATAGCTGTGATACTATACGATCTACTTATTTTTACAATAGGTACATTCTGCATTCGGCAATACATCGTTATTCAGAGCATCTAGTTTGAAAAGGACTTCGATTAGGTTCCTGCTCACGTTTTTATATCTACACCGTTCATTTTGTTTTCATCTTCACATTCGTAAATTTTGTACATATGAATTCTACTTTAAAATCAAAAATGTGTAATCATTTTCGTGTCGATAGGCGACGAACTCGGGAATATTATTTGATTTGCGTGTTCCAGTGATAATGTTTTTCGGTATCGTTATTTAGATAACACGTTGATAAGTGATGTGTAATGTGATAACGGAAGTCGCGACTACCGAACATTTAGTCAATTATTGTACTCTGTTACTTAATATTTAGGTTCATAATACAGTGGCGCGTCATTTCTAATTGCACGGTACCCTAAATTTTCTTAGCTTGTAATTTAATTATTCAAAGACTTCTTGAAGTAAAAACTTCTTTAAGGCGTTGAGCGGTGTTTTTTTGCAGATGAAAAACTTATGGGATCGCGTCAGGACATGCTCGTAAGCGTTACCGATCGTATTCCGCTTGCCGCAGACTAACGACGCGTTATAGCGACATGTGTACATGTAATTGATATTTTTGCAGCTCATTATAATTTTTGATTCATTAATAAATTATATAAAATGTATATACTTATTACTTCGAGTGCCAATTGACGTGAAAATAAGTTATATTAACTAACTAGCTTTGCCCGCGATTCCGTCCACGTGGAACCTAATGTAAAAAAAACAATGACTAATAAAATCATTTGAATGTATTAAGTCAATTTTCTTATCTACTTTTCTCTCATACTTAAGTCGCGTCGTCATTAAAATTACAATAACATTTTATAGAGTGAACTGATTTGAATTAAACTCAAATTATTTATTACTCGGGGATTTGCTTTATAATTTTCCTGGTCACATTTTATCGCGAACACAGTACTTTAGCAGTGACGCGTATTTAAACGAACGTACAGACAAACAATTCTAAAAGTGATTGAAATGTATTTTATTACTTATTTAAAGATACCTACAGGATTTTTTTCACAAAAATCTAAAAAGTACAGACATGTTAGATTTACATTCTTATCATTACATAGTATAAACCAAAGTCCCCTACCGCATCTGTCTGTGTGTTCGCGATAAACTCAAAAACTACTGAACGGATTCTTATGCGGTTTTCACCAGTGGATAAAGTGATTCACGAGGAACGTTTTGGTATATAATTTGTTCAGGATTGTTTTATAATCAGGGCGGGGCAACGTCTGCCGGGCCCGCTAGTACTATATATATATATATATATATATATATATATATATATATATATATATATATATATATAATCAGTAAAAAATAATCGATTATTCAACAATTTCTTATAAGAGTATAAACAATTTGAAGAATAGACGTGTTATGTGTACGTCATATATATCTTGATTTGTGTCAACTGATTATGACAGAATTTACAAAAGACTGTTCCTAAGTGAGTTTATTATTTACGCTTTCACACTTTAACTACTAAACCGATCATCATGAAATTTTGCGTGGACGTAGCCAAGGGTACAGAAAAGTATAATCCTTCCAAAAGTAATGTTCCCAAATGATATGGGAAATCTACGTGAACGCGATCGAAGTATACTCACACATAACGGACCCGTGTTCATCAGAAAAATATCATGTGTTCGAATAAATTCCCAGTTTCCAAAAAAGGTTCAAGATTTGTGATGCGTATTTGAAATTATAGCTAACATAAATACAATATAATATTTCTAAAGTATTTAGTGTTACGTGTCACAAATCCAAGCGCTGTAGAAACTTTTTCAATGTAAATAAATTGCTTTCGTGAAGAACATGCAAGTCCCGTATGAAATCTTGCTTTTGTAGTGAAAGGTAATTTACATAATATTTGAACCATAATTCTTGCCTTTACTAATAAAAAGAACTATGAAGCTTGTAGATGGATTCAAAACGAGTTTAATTCCATGGCAGAACTCGTAAAATCTGTGCACGTCCTTAAGACTAAACCAATATTTTTTGCAATTCAATAGCGTAGAATACTTTTATGTTGTCAGTAGAGCATAATAGGCGGGATAAATTTCATACAAGTGTAAATATTAGCAGATATAACAAAAATTAAAGGTCCCAATATTGAACCCTGTGGTAATCTATCGGAAAAGGGTATCTAACTAAAAACTAATTTCAGTTGCTATTTTTTTAACTTAATTACACCCTTAGAATTATTTTCTCTATATGATGACAACTATAGATAAAGATGACCTCTGACACGTGTTTAGGATAATTTATCAGGTAAAATATAATGATGAAGGCTATCGAAAGCTTTACTGAGTAATCGTTATGAATAATTTGTAATAAGTTTTATTAATTTCACAAACGGATGGATAACATAGATGATTAGTTTAAGATTTCACATAAAAGTTCGTGAAAAGTTTAAAGAGCATTAGTTGGTAAGTGTAAAAATTAGAAGAAAAGTATGTATGATAAATGAAAAGGCGTTTTATCGGTCGTGAATGACTATACAATGAATAAGCAAACTTTAGTCTGCTATTTCCACTGATATTTTCCAATATTATGTACTTCTTTTACTTTAATAACCCATATACATTACCTAGTTAAACATAAGAGCTAGAGAATAAACGACGGTTACTCTAACATTGATATTATATCAATACCATTTGTGTTGCTCCAGAACAATACCTGACATAACGCAACGCGATGCATCGTCCCGCGACCCAACGCAGAACAGCTCTCTTATTCTGTGTGTAGAGATTCGCAAAGTTTAATTCTGAGGGAACTTCCGCGATGACGCTCGTCTACTCAGGCCGCGACCGGTTACTCATAACTTTGTTGTTGTCTAACCTCGGCGTGCTGTTCGCGTCCGCCGATTACATGAAATTATGTCACAAATATATGCTGTAATGTCGAGGTAAAGTTGTAAACAATGTTTTCCGTGGCGCCATCTATACAGCGCAATTCGAAATAACCACGCGGCCTTCGAGCGTGCTCGTCACGTGCGCGGCGCTGTCTGTTTTATTGACACCAATTTCACTGGCCAATCAAGGCAAGTGCTGTTGTACCGACAGCGCCGCTCTGGCCAATAGCAACAAAGTTAACTTTGGCACTGAGAGCACATGTGACCGGTCATAACTTTATAATTTATTTTATTTTTCTTAAATGAAAGAAGTTATAATCTCTTTTCTATACACTGTGAAATAAATCCTTGAATTAAAATAGAATAATAGTAAGTTATTGCGAAAATGAATCGGAATGGTGAGTCTGTGGGATATAATGAATCTAATGTTTAAATTTGAAAAGCATTACTAGCGTCCTCGGGTAAACGTCGTCAGAACTAAAATAGAGTGAGATTTTTGTATTAACTTTTTTAACAAGGCCGTAAGATGGCGCTGCTTTTTTGTACATGAAATGTAAAAACGAATTAACATTGTTATAGTTATTTTTGTAATTTTCTATAAACGTTTTCAGTTTTGTAATAAATGATGAATAAATAACGAGGTTTTTTATAAGGCATAAATAAAATTTATGTAACATGTGAACTTCTTTTTTCACTTATGCCACTAGATGACATTATTGTGTCGTATTACACTAAACTTCATACGTAGCCGGCGGTTTAGTTATTTCTGTTGCTCTGCGTTTATTTAGATGTATCTCTTTTTTATTCTTAGCTACTAGATCAATATTTTATAAATAAAAATAAATTACAGGTTTTATATTACCAAAGATCACAATAAAACGAAATTTCATTTCGTTGTGCCATCACCTACGATCGGTATAGGAAATAGGGTTATCTCGTAAACTGTTTGAATAGTCAATATCTATTGTATCCTTAAATTAATGGTTCGTGAGTCCATTCGTATTAAATTACATTATAAAACTTAAAAACAGAAAAATGTATGCTAGCGCCACCTAGTTGTGAATTATCGTAATATGGATAGCATAAAACCTCCATGACAAGAGACATAAGTGTGCTTGCTAACTTCGATAGTAAACATGCGAACGGTGTCGTAGTTTATCAATTTCAAATATACAATATTCATTTATATCGCTTAACTTATAGTATTTTAAATCAATTGTTAAAAAGAATCAACATAGCATGGTGTCATGGAATCCAGATCCACGTTCACTAATGTTTATCACTACCACGTTCTGATTGATTTTGTTCATAAATGTATCCCTTTGGACACTATATGTACAATTTTGCCCAAAACATTCAAAATAGTTATAGTGGCTATGGTATTGTAAAATAATTTTGTAACCTACTTAATAGGTTTGAGTTCAATCATAGCTATATATCAATTGAAAATAATTGTTCACCAATGGACATTCATAATATACGTTAATAATTAATTGATAAATATTTTATCTTTGAATATATGAAACCACTGAAATATTTATTATTTGAATCGTCTTCTTAATGTCAAGATTTGGAGGTGCCAGTAATGCTTTCAATTCATGTTATCATACGAGTAAAGCAATATTACCAGTCTTATGTCAATGTCAATATTTTTTTAGGTAATAGTGTTAGATTTTATAACAAAGTCCCAAAACACATTACCGATTTGCCAGATAATAAGTTCAAGTGTTATGTCAAGCGGGTCTTAATACATAAAGGCTATACAGGTTGGATCAATTCCGTGTCAATCAATCAAATCAATGTGAACGATGGCGACATCTGGAAGTGACGCTTCTCCCTGTGCATCTACCAAAAACGAATGTAACTTTATATGTCGTTGTGTTTTAATAATCAAAATATATGTATTATGAAAAGATAAACCAGATCGAGTTTCTTGCCGGTTCTTCTTAATGACTGGGTTGTTTTTCGAACCGGTAGTAGTTTTGACTTTCATAAGTGCCTTCTCAGGGCCTAAATTGAATAAAGAGTTTTTTTTTAATCGTCATGCACTGATAGCATTTTGCATACAATTTTCTCTAACTGGTGCGCAGTAATGATGTTTATTGTAATGATTATGTAGTAATTTATTGCAATGAATGATCATTGTCAAAGAGTTGAAAATCAAAATAAGAAAATTGGTATGCTCATGAAAGTAATCCATGACTTGGATCTACGCGGTTATAATGATGCGGTTCAACCTGATGTAAAATTATATTTAGTACATTTGACGATGAATTTTGAACAAAAATGAACTAATTTTCAAAAGTTAATGGTAGTATTCAAAACATCTTTGTTTTGGATTCATCATTGGATTCTATTGCGTATCAATTACTTTTCCAAACGATTATACTGGGCATATCGCTACTCCTCATAGTGGACAGACTACATTTAATTCAATATCACCCAAAAGTACCACCCACCCATGGTGTCGTGTAAAATTAATTTAAAATTGTGTCAAGAGTTGCAATAAATTTTTTTATTTTCGTAAAGTTATGTTTACTTAGAATTGAGAGCCTTACACCACCTTTTGTAATCGCCTATTTTTTGTTTCGAATTTATAATTAATCTCAATTTTCGTTTAGACATAGATTTTTTTATGTTTATATATTTAAAAAAAAAGTGGCAAATAACTGAGTAGCGGTGCTGACAAACTTTGATTGTAGAAGTATAACACTTTGACAAGAGAACCCTAATAAAGTTCAAAATTTAAAAAATCGATGAACTATGGTCGAATGTCGACCACTGGACGAACACTAGTATATTATTATTACATTAGACATTTGATTACATATAACCATCGAGTTACTCGGAACAAGTACCTACGTATAGGATTATGTGACGCGTTTTGATACACAAAGCCATTAAAATGGTTATCAGTGTTTTATCTATCACTAGCTGATTCTCGCGACTTCGTCTGCGTCGTTTATTATTTCAATTGTTTTGTAATGTCTCAAAGGGATTATGCAGCGCTTTTGACGAAAGCTCCCAGGCGGCTTGACTTTTTTCGATACTTCCCACAATTATCCTTATGTGAAATATCAATTTACAAAAAATCTTAACAAATTATATACGTAAACCTTCCTCGTGAATCACTCTATTTATTATAGAAAACCGCATGAACATCCCCTTAGAAGTTTTTGAATTTATCGCGAACAGATGAACAGACAGATAGACGCGGCGAAGGACTTTGCTTTGTAATATGTAATGTTAGATTCGACATTTGATTACAAATAACCATAAAGTTAGTCGGGACAAGTACATAGGGTCAGGATAATATGACGCGTTTTGATACACAAATACATTAAAATGTTTTTCACCGTTTTATCTCTCACTAGCGGGCCCGGCAGACGTTGTCCGGCCCTGATTATAAAAAAAATCCGTGACAAATTATATACCAAAACGTTCCTCATGAATCACTTTATCCACTGCTGAAAACAGCTTGAAAATCCGTTCGGTAGTTTTTGAGTTTATCGCGAACAGACAGACAGACAGACGCGGTAGGGGACTTTATTTTATAATGATATGAGAAAGGTAGTTTCAGGGCACTGAACACGTGACTGTCGCTAACAAAGCCAATGCTAACGCATGTCAATTCCAAGCAAAACGTGATACGTTGACAGCACTATAGGGTGTTTCAATATATTTTTTTCAATTAAAATGATTTATTTGAAAACAATAAAGAAAAATGGAATAATGCTTCTAGTTTACATTTAATAGTTTCTTTGTAATTGTGATAATATAAGGTATGATTGGTGAATATACAACTTGATTGCTGTAAAACCAAAGCAGGTTATTTTTGAAGTGATAACAGCGTGAGACGCGTTGAGCGGTATTTTTGGCAGGAGATACGTCTATAATTTTGCGTCATGACATGCTACGTAAACATGACCGGCCGTATTGCGCTTGCGCAGCTTGCGTCAGACTATCGACACGTAGTATAGGGGCCTGTGTACATGTAATATTGATATTTTGCAGTACATCACACGTTTAATGGATTAATAGACCTTATAAAACTATAATTATTGCTTCGAGTGCCAATGTATATGAAAACCACACTAATGTTAATAACATCAATACACAAATTCTGAAATATAAATAACTAATTCACACTATAATTAATATAAAAATTCAAAAGAGAACACATTTATTTAATAGTTTTGAGTTTTCACTTCTGTCGGCAGTCCTCATGACTGCGTCGATTTTTTTTTTGTCAGGTAATATTCGGTTTGATTGACAACGATCTGCAAATAACGAAACGAGATAGTGTTACAGTTTAATATCAAAATCAAACACATTTTTTTTTAAATCATGATTAAGGAAGGCACTTATAAAAATGAGATTTCTGAACGGTGGTAGGTCTTTTTCTAAGTCTGTCTGGATAGCTACAACCTTTAAGTTCAAATTATGTCGCCTAACACGTCCTATAGGTGTGTTCCAGCAGTTGCTCTTGAGAGCCAGCCCTCCTCTATGCTTGGTGTGTTTAGTGTATTTTAGATAATACTAGCTGCGCCTGCGACATCGCCCGCGTGAAACCTTATGTAAAAAATAGCGATCAATAAAGTCATCTGAATGTATAAAGTACAATAACTTTTGATAGACCTGACCGATTTTAATGAAACAAAAACTAAATGCTACTCTAAGATATGGCTTTATGATTTTCTTGAAGAGGTTAGTTATATCATCAACCCAGTATTTTAGAAGTGATGAGTGTTCGTACAAATAGACATACAAACACTTCTAAAATTAATTGAAATGTTATTTCTTATTCCTAGACACCTGTAACTTTTTTTTTTTACAAAAATTTTTTATATGTATAGATTGTCATTTAACATCAGGTGATATTTCAGCCATGCGTTAAAACTTATAAAAAAATGAAAGAAAGAATAACCGATAAGAAAGTTGTTCGGTTTTTCTTTGTGAATGTTTTTCTTATTAAAACAAATGGTTTAGCAGATATACAAAGAGGTGGTCATCTGCAGATATTACTATGCTTACTAATTACTATCTCGCAATCGGTAATTTGCTTCAGGAGTGTATTTTTGGAACCCAGTATTATTTAACTGAGAGCTTTATTTATCTTAAAGTGTAAACATTTATAGCTGGTAGAGCCACGCTGAAGGTATTAATGGTTTCAGCATGAATGGGCCGGCTCGCCCGGGGTAATACCACCCTCTCACAGAAAACCGAAGTGAAGTAACAGTGCTTGCATTGTTGCGTTTCGTTCGGTCAGTGAGAGCGCCGGAGACCCACCTCCCCTCCCCTTCCCCATTCCCTTACTCCCCCTCTCCCCCAAGACATGTTGGCAACGCACTTGCGACTCCCCTGGTGTTGGAAGTGTCTATGGACGGTGGTGATAACTTAACATTAGGTGACCCACCTGTCCGTTTGCCTCCTATGACATAAAAAAAACATGAAAGGGCCTAATTTTTAGTTCTAGTATTTAAATTCTTATGTCTGTAAAGGTATTACTTATGTATTGTGAAGGCAGAGTTATGGTATTAAATCCCTGACACTTCCTATTCAGTGATTCACGAGATATCCTATTGTAGATCGTTCCTTGTCCGTTGTAGCATTATGCTAAGATATGAAACTACGGAGCTAAGCGTAACAAACTAATCTATAAGTTACAATATCTGTTAACAAACTATCTCTTACAAACTGAATGCAGCGGATCTTAAACTTCATGCCAAGTTCCTAAGCGTAAAGCATACAATATGTAGAACCTTAGACAAATAAGTTTCCTACTGAAACATCACAGTTCCAAGGTATAGGACAAACAGTTCCAATGCTTACGACTTTAGAACTTTTAGGGATAGATTTGGTTTGCTAAAACAAGAATTGTTGATTAAACCAAGAGAATCTAATTTGTAATGAAAAAATCAGGATAGTGGGTGTATAATTACCGCTATATATTTAGTTGATGATTGAAAATAGGTCAAGGTTATTGAACATCTCTGATTGAAAAATCAAAATTAGTTTTTTGGCTGACGTATGAATTAATAATTACATTTTTTTTTTTTTTTATTGTAGCTCGGCATAGTGACTGTACTGTACCTGATGGTAAGCACAGTACAATCCAAAAGCAATGGCGACCACCGAAAGACATACTATCCATCGCCGGTCGCCGCTGTCATGCCGGCCTGAAAGCGACCCGGTCAGGGACAGCCCCCCCCCCCCGGTTGCTGGATATACACTATGGCGGTGTTCCACCTGGTGTACGGTGGTCGCGATCCAGTCGGGTACAGACACCCTACCACCCCGCAAAACATTACATTATTGTGTTTACCTTCTAATTTAATAATAACAGAAGAATTTATTTTCTTTACTCTCACAATCTTTCTGTCAATTGATGCACCTGTTCTTACAGGGTCGTCAAGTGCATACGGCTGTTGCGGTCGTTTCGTTTAATTTTAATTCAGTGAGAACTAAAATATGGTGGGGTTTTTGTATAAACGTTTTTAGTAAGAACGTCAGATGGCGCTGTTTGATTGTAACTGTGAAAACAAATTAATAATGTATAATATTATTTGTATTTTTCTATATATATTTTCAGTTTTGTAAACAAAACAGAATATTTAACGATGATTTGTATAGGTCATAAATTACATTTATACTAGCGGGCCGGGCGGACGTTGTCCTGCCTAAGTACTAAAAGTTAACCGCAGCGCCACCTACCGGGTCCAATTGTGAATCTAAACCATTCTCGGATCCACTGGAACACGCACACAAAATTTTATCAAAATCGGTCCAACCGTTTAGGAGGATTTCAGTCACATACACACGCACACAAGAAATATATATATTAAGATAGAGCGGAAAATACTTAATTTAACTTTTACCACTAGATGGCATTTTTGTGTTGTATTACAAACTGTGAATGGAGGTGATTCTAATCTTCGCGGTAAACTTTTAAGTTTCTACACTTTTCGCGATCTTCGCAATCGAAAAGACGCAGATTTTCGGAAGTAAAAATCAACATAACTCTATCCATATATGTAACACAAATAAGTTCCGTGGTCAATTTTTAGCGGGATTTTGGTCTGTCATGTAGTGGATTTTATATTTTATTCATAATCTTGTGTTACTTGACTCTATATTGTATAAAATTGGTGGTGTTTTATGTAATATAGTTTGTTTATTGTGCATAAGTGAAGTGAATGGAAAATAATATCACGGACCATGAATTCTGAGATGCCACAAAAACTGCATGGAAAGTTCTAACAAGATGGCCACCATCTTGTTAGTTCATTGAAATTATATCAAGAAACTTGTAATATCGATACTCACTTGACAATGGCAGTAATAGTCTATTAGAAGACTGGTTGCCAAAAATAAAGTTAAAAAAAAAAGTTCCGTGGTGAACATGTAATTAGATGTAACAAGTATGTTTTTTTATTATAAGTCCTAATTAACTTAATAATTATTGTGGATCTGGGATTTGAATGGAGGGATAAAGATGTATGAATGGATTGTGTGAACGTGTTTATAACTTGTGAAAGTTGACACTTGTTAGAGAAGAATGGATGAGAAAAAACGTTGGTCTATCACGGCTTAAGGCGAGTAAAAATAAGGCTGAACGATTTATAACATATCCACAACATGAAATACCACGGCAATTTCGAAATTATCGGACCATAGTTTATATAAAAATTACCACATATCTATAATCTATACATATGATAAGAATGTAAATCTATGTCTGTACTTTTTCGATTTTCGTGAAAAAAATTGTTGTAGGTATCTAGGAATAAGTAATGAAATAGATTTTAATCAGTTTTAGAAATGTCTGTCCGTCTATCTGTCTGTTTGTTTGAATACGCTCCACTGCTAAAATACTGCGTTCAAATCAAAAAGCATAGAGCATATCTATGAGTAACATTTCGTCTTGGTTTCTTTAAAATCTGTTCATTATATTTTTTTTATTTTTTTTTTTTTTTTTTTTTTATATTTTTTTTTTTCAATTATTTTTTTAATATTTTTTTTTTTTTTTTTTTTAATTTTTTTTTTTTTATTTTATATTTATTTTTTTTCTTTTTTTTTTTATTTTTTTCTATTTTGTGTTTCTTTTTTTTTTTTTTTTCTTTTTTTTTTCCTCTTTTTTTTTTTTTCCTTTCGGGTAATTTTTATTTTTTTCTTTTTTTTTTTTTTTTTTTTTTTTTTTTAGATCCCTCTTTTTTTCTTTCCTTCTCTTTTTTTTTTTTTTTTTTTTTCTTTTTTTTTACTTGTAGGAATCCCCCACCCCCTAAAAAAATAAAAAAAAAACCCTTCTTCCCTCCCTCCCCCCCCCCTCTTGCTTCCCCCTTTCTTTTTTTCTTTCCCCTTTTTTTCTTGGTTTTTTTAATTTTTTTATTTAAAAATTTACTAATTAATTATTTCTTATTCTCTTTTTTCTAAAATTGGCTTCCCACTTTCAAAATAAACGGTCCATATCAAAAGTTATTGTAATTTTAATGACGACGAGATACGTAAAAAAGTTCGAGATAAAAGTAGATATGTAAATGGACTTAATATATTCAGATGATTTTATTAGTCACTGTCACAATTTTTTTTAATTACCCTCACGCGGACGGTGTCAATAGCACAGCTAGTATCTAATAAAGTCATATATTTGAAAAGTTTAATTTTGGATTATATTATCTAAAAAAATAAAATTCGGTGAGATAATCACAGTTTTATTTTGTCAACACTTTAACAATATCACATACTATTAAAGGCATAACAATATTATATAAATAGCATCGGTGAATTATAAATTTTATTCAAGAGGGACCTGTTCTGGCTCCTAGTTTATGCCACTTTCGGAGTCTGTGAAATTAAGCGAGATAATGTAATACAGTTTACAACTAATTAAAAATAGAAATCATTAGTATAAAATATGAAGAAAGTCGACAGTGAACAATTTTATTGATATTTAATTTATACAAGAATTTTACTAATACATCAATAACTGTTATTCGGTTCTCTCGACTACAGATCTGGAATGACGCAGTACCGAATCTATTAGCCGTTCAAATTTTTTTCCAGGGCAAAACTTCCACAAACTTTTATACAATGAGTCATAAAGTTGATAGTCAAGTTTATGCAACAATATTGTCTTAATAATGGTACATTACTAACACGAATTCTTGATTGAATTTAAATCTCAAATCGTAAATGTACATTGTCAGTTGTAATAAAGAAAACTTTATTTAGTGATATGCATAAATAAAATGGTAGAGGTCTGCTGTTTTGCGCGCATTACGTAAAAAGTAATGAATAGATTTCGGTATTTTTTTCTTAAATTTAACTACTTAGATATTTGATAAAACAAAAAATACTAAGGTAAATTGATTTAATACAAGGTTATTAAAGTTTTAAGAAACTACGATTTTTGTTTTATTTAATTAAATGAAATAAAATAACAATTCAGCATAATAGTATTGACACATTACGCTATTATTATGGTGAGAGGCGAGAGGCATAGTTTATTAGGTTCATTATTTAACAGCATAATCTTTGGAAAAAATGATTTGATGATACGCGAAGCGAAAACTTTGTAGCCCTTTTTTAGCGAATTGCGAGAACGGCTAAACGTGAAATTTGGTATAGTTCAAGTTTATATGGAGGAGAAGTGCACAAAGCTATTTTTTAATATAAAAAATATTAAAAACACGTGAAATTAATTTAAATATACATTACTCACACTACTGCTTGAATGACACACAAGATATACATGAAAAAGACGTTTCGCCATCCGTTATTTTAATCTTACGTTCGAATACCTTTTTTCATTTTATATTCAATATTTTTAACACGACCTTTCTTCACACGACACGACACGACTTCCATACCCTTTGAAATTAACTGGTCAAAATGTAGGTTAATTTTATAATAACATAATATGTAAATTCATAATATACATTAATAATTAATTGATAAATAATTTATCTTTAGTAAATTTCATACACTGAAATAATCATTATTCTCTTTGGTCTTATTGAACGTAAAATTTATAGGTGGTAGAGCTACGCTGAAGCTATTAATGGTTTCAGCAAGAATGGGTCGGCTCGACCGGGGTAGTACCACCCTCTCACAGAAAACCGACGTGAAGTAACAGTGCTTGCATTGTTGCGTTTTGTTCGGCCAGTGTGAGTGCCGAACCCCCCCCCCCCCCCCCCCCCCCCCCCCCCCCCCCCCCCCCCCTTTTTGGGGGTTATGCCTTCCTTCCCCCTATATAAAAAAAAAAAATTTTTATATTTTCCCCCTATTGTTTTTATTTTTTTTTTTTTTTTTCCCAATCTTTACCATTCTAATAACAACCGCACAGACTTACGAATCAATCGGATGAATGATGCACAGACTAGACGCCCAGAGATTTATTTTGACTAATGTGCCACAAGTTGATAGTAGCATCAAGATCGAAGGGAATTTTGTAGGGTTAGTTGATAATACTGGTATTCTTGGGTATCACACTAGATCAAAATTACAATGGGGTCCTCGAATTAAACAATTGGCAAGCAAATTTCTGCTGCATTTGCCGTACGTAAGATTCGCCAGCTAACTGATATTGCCACTGCTAGGTTGATCTACTTCGCCTACTTCCATAGCTTAATGTCTTATGGCATTCTGTTGTGGGGGACAGCAGCTGAGGTAGACACCATATTTTTATTACAAAAGTACAGTACAGTACAGTAAGTACAGTTCGAGCAATTTACAATATGAGACCTCGCGAATCCTTAAAGACCAAGTTCAAGAAGTACGGTATCTTAACTCTGCCCTCCCAATACATTCTTGACAATTTAATGTATGTCCGTAAGAACCTTGAAAACCTAGATTTCGTAAAAAACCGGCACAATCTAAATACTAGAAACTGTAACAAACTGGTTGTCCCACGTTTTAGACTTAGTAAAACCAGTAACAGTTTTTTGGGAAATAGTGTTAGACCAGGGCTTCTTAAACTTTTGTCATTCACGACCCCATTTATGATTGCGAGTTTCTTGACGACCCCATACAAATATAAAAGAAAAATAAATTAATATTTTTTGATGATTTTTTTATTAGGTAACAATATACATATACATATGAAAATATATAGTTTTAGAATTCGTTTTGAAACATACAAAAATCTAAAATTAGAAATTGCACAAAAAATTATAAAATTGTATTTATTATAGTGGATTATATATGGATATAAAAGTGGATTCTGACCGTCTTAATTCTTCTTAAGTCTTAAGTCTAGACGCTGCAAGTCTACTGTATTCCGCCAACTCTAGTGATGTTATAAAATGGTATATATAAATATTTGACATTAAAATCTCTCGCGACCGCAGAATTTTGCTACGCGACCCCGGGGTCGCGACCCATAGTTTAAGAAGCCCTGTGTTAGGCTATACAACAAAGTCCCAAAGGATATTACCGATTTGCCGGATTTCGAATTTAAGCGCTATGTCAAGGGGGTTTTGGTGTCAAAAGGCTATTATAGAGTGGATCAATATGGATGGTGATGTCTGGAATTAACTCATCTCTGTGCATCCATTAAAAACGTTTGTGACATTTACCTAATATATTATATATATATTTGTTAAAAAGATAAACCAGATCGAGTTTCTCGCCGGTCCTTCCCGATGGCTGGGTTGTTTTCCGACCCGGTGGTAGTTTTGACGTTCATAAGTGCCTTCTTAGGGCCTAAATTGAATAAAGTGTTTTTGATTTTGAATATTAAGAGATAAATAATACATTTGCTTGTCTGTAAACCACACCACACATATCTGAATATTTTACTTTTGATGCTGATGAGTTTATTATGGTTAAGCATGTTTACAATCCGCTTGCAATCTCGAATGTGGCAATCGCAAACTTAATTGATTTTAGCCATATATCTACAATATACGCTGGTAATGTTTTATATATATATACCTATGTATATTTGATTCTGTTTAATTATTTATAACCAGTATAATTGCGCTTTTATGAATGTCTGAAACACATGTTATTACGAAAGCTCGCAACGTGATATTGACTTTTCTTTTGTTTTCTTTTTTCGTTTAAGCTTGCCATCTTTTGTTTTCAGATTTCCTGAGTCACGGGGCCAGTTTCAACAAGAAATACGGTTAGTATATATTATGATATTAGATATCATTCGCTGTTGCCTGCTGTCATTTTTATTTATTGTCAATATTTTCTATTATATTTTACTTTATATGTTTAAGATCACAACATAATACTCGATTTTTGGAAATACGTTACCAGTGGCACATTTTTTTTATATCTGCCATTCTAAACTAAGGCGGTGCCGTTAAGTGGATAAAGCAAGCACTCGTCCATTGCAGCAGGGCCCTTGATGTACGTCATATCTTTTATATTATAAAGAATTTTATTATCTGTTCTCGGAGAACCGGAAACCAAAATGGTAACGCGGCATAGATGGTGCGCTTGTATACGTTTAAGTCATTGGTTCCCAAAGTGGTCCATATGGACCCTTCAGGGTCTATTTCGAACTTCAAGGGGTCCACGCCAGCGAAAACATTATCTGGGGTTCGACGACCTACAAATGGGTTCGGTAAAGTGTATTCCAATTAAGGAAGTCATGACGAAAATTTGAACTCTCTATAAATAGAATAATAAAATATGACAGTACGTTTGTACATAAATAAAATATTTCTTTACAATAGAAATATAATTCAGTACTTCTAAAACATTAATGTTTATGGAATTTGATGGAGCTAGATTCAGATAATTTCACGATTACATACATCCGCCAATCAGGAGAAAATTCCTAGTCGATGTTGGGACGAACTTATATAATATTTTATGAGCGCTTTTGTTGAAATTCTATTTGAATGAAAGCATTGAATAATTAATTAATTTATAATACCTAATTACATATTAGATTTCGTTTAGGCCTAATTTCATTTAAGCTGTTCGCTTTGTGGTTGGATCCAAAGCTTTCCAAAAGATACGGGTCTACGCAGTACAATAAAAGATGTTAAGGCGTCTACGAGACAAAAAACTTTGAGGACCATTGGTTTAAATAAAGAGTGGTGGAAAGCTCTGAAAGAATGACATCATTATTTGAACGTTTCGACATAGTTCACAATGGGTTATTTTTAGAATCCTATTGTTTCGCGTTTCCAGGGTTGATTATTGATTTGTAACAACGAATTCGCATACATTATCTTGTAATAACAATAAATAAAGAGTTTCTACCTCTAAGGGTGCACGTAATTAACTACGAGTTCGAAAGATGCGGTTTCGTTTACCGTTACAACCAACTAATCAGGTGGTTGATTTTCAAATAACTTATTATCTTTTCCCCTTCAGATTACACAAAGAATTGTAAAACAATACATAAAAGAATAATTAGGCTTAGCGTGTCATCGTAGATCTGTTGTGGTTAAGGGTTCCGGTAAAAAATCTAAATATAATTAGGTAAAGTAACTAAGATTTTATTAACCGCTCGGCTGATTTTTTAAGACCCAGATCTCAAAATGGCGGATCGTATTTGTATCTACTTTCTACCATACCACTTTATATACCACGAAACCTCCCGATAAAGTTCTAATAATTGGGCCACCATCTTGTTGGCATAATAAGACTCATCGTAATAATTACCCACTTCATAATAGCAATAGTAATTTCCAAAGTAGGAAAAAGAAAAAAAATGTTTGCCCTTCCGAAACGCCTTATACAGGCTGCATGCTTAAACCGTAGCAATATTTATGGGAGATACACTGCACTTGATTCTCGTTCTAAATCAATTTAAAAAATAGGTGATTAATATTTGTCCTAATTTTCTAGAAAAATACAAAAATTATACACAATCCTCTACGCTATGTTAAAGCACAATGTCAACGACCGGCGGGTGATTTGACTTTTACTTGAAAGGGAACGTGCGAACGGCATGAACAAAACAAAAGGGTTTATTGTCCGTTTTGTTATCTAAAGTATTAACACCGAGTCGCCCATTGTAGCTTTCGACACCGGTCAGTGCACCTAGGTTTATTATGATTGTGTTTATACTTTTGAAAGTCTTAAAATAAACTTTAACTTAGGTTTTCTTGGTTGTTTATTAGTATTTGTTTTGATATTATTATTTTATATGTTTAATGTGACCATGAAGTGTCATCCCTAGAATACTGCGAGCGTTTAACCTTTCACCTGGTATATCAGTGTATTTTATCTCATATCAAAATTTATTGCAGACCAAGCCAAGTAGTCAAAAAACATTTTTAGTTACCTTGCCCCTTATACAATATAACTTCATATTGGAAATTGTAATAAGCTGTCTGCGA
This sequence comes from Antheraea yamamai, assembly GCA_036509395.1. NCBI lineage: Eukaryota > Metazoa > Arthropoda > Insecta > Lepidoptera > Saturniidae > Antheraea > Antheraea yamamai. The sequence goes on from AP028424.1 coordinate 21,377,482, forward strand.
ATTACGTACTAGACACACACATAATTTTGTATGTTTGATATATTCGTATAAACATACTACAAATTACACTAACTGATAGTATTATCTCTCATATTGAAATATCTTATAGTATCGTATCGCTATTAGTGTACTTCGTGCTTAATAGCTAACTACTTGTCTACCTAATTCATTATACAAACATATTTATTATTTATATTTATTATGGAACTTCAACAACGAACGCGAAGTTTTTATGAATAGCATCCAACGTATGGCTGATTGTTCTGCCGATAAAGCAGAATTTCGTGCCCGTGTTAAGAAGCAGTTTTTCCTTATACAAGGTAAGATTGAGAAACTCTTAGCAAAAACCGGCGAGTTTAAACCTGAAGAACAATTACAAATACGTAATCAATTTGACAATTTATATTATAAAGTTCAAATTATATCGGATGAAATAAAAATTCAACGTAGACAAAGTTTGGTCAGCGTAACACGGCCTACCGTTTGTTCTCAAAGTCATTCAAGAATTCAGCTACCGACACTTGCCTTACCGAATTTTCATGGTGGCATAACCGAATGGAATGCATTTTATGATTTGTTTTTATCATTAGTGCATAAAAATGAACAATTATCAGACGTTGAACGCTTCCGTTATTTGCTTTTGTCCTTGCGGGGTGAACCTTACAATTTAATAAAAGCACTTCCCATAACTGGTGATAACTATAGTAATGCTTTGCAAATATTACTGAATCGTTATCAGAACGATCAAATTATAGCAACTAAACACTTGGATAAAATTCTCGATGTTGAACCAGTCAGTGATAAAAGTGTTGAAAACAGTTTGCGTAACATTTTCAATGTTTATCACAAAAATTTAACCGCGTTGATATCTTTCGACTTACCGGTCACCGAATGAAGTTTCATTCTGCTAAATATTTTGTTACGCAAAATTACGCTGAATATTCGAAAACGCTTTGAATTATCACTGAAGTCGCCAAGTGAGATCCCACCTGTAAGTGACCTTATTGAGTTTCTGGACAAAGAATTGTCAGCTTCCGAGGTAATGTCCTTCGCCGCGTCACCCGGGCCCGGTGTAGGCGTCAGCTCGGGTAGCAACGGAATGCGCATGCCGCCGCATATCTAACTCTTTGTCACGGCAAGCCGTCGCTTCACGCGCAGCGATGTCGCGCACGCAGTCGATCCCACTACACGCTGTTGCACGATCACGAGGGCGGGATTCGTCCTTTGCACATACCGCACCCATAATGGAAGTCCATGCTGCGACTACCATTAATTCCGGTCGCAACATGAAATGTAATTACTGTAAAGATAATGCACATCCATTAAATAAAATCCTTTATCGAACGTAATAAAATCTGCAATAATTGCTTATTCTCTGGCCACAATATCAATGAGTGTAAGTCGAGACACAACTGTCGTGTGTGTTCTCAGCGTCATCATACTTCTATACACGAAGATATGTTTTCAAATATTACTTTAACAAGCGAATGTAACTTCTCTTCCTCTGAGCTCACCTCAGTACCGGAACTTTCCTCTTCGCCCACACCAGTGCGTGGTATTTCTGGGCATAGGAATAACTGTGTGGTTCTACTTACCACTGCGTTGGTTAACATGCATTCTATGGATGCGGGTCCCTGCACACCCCGTCTTGTGCGCGCCCTAGTGGACCAAGGCTCTCAAGCCACTCTTATTACAGAGTCATGCGTCCAACGTCTTGGTTTAAAGCGTTATCGTGCCAGGACTACCATGACAGTGACTGGAATTGGTGATCAAAATGAGCAACCACGTGGATATGTTTTATGTGAAGTTACGCCTCACAACAAATCAGAACCAAAACTATTTATCGAAGCTCTTATCTTGCCGAAGATAACGAGTTATTTGCCAAACATTCCGCGCACTTTCGAGCATATAAGTCATCTTCAAAATCTTCCCCTAGCAGACCCGAAATTACGTTCCTCTCGTCCTGTAGAACTTCTATTAGGATCAGATTGTACGGACAGTATATTACTGAATGATATTATTAAGGGCCCACAGGGTACGCCCTTGGCTATTAACAGTATTTTTGGTTACCTACTTAACGGTAAAATATCTCATTCATTGCCAGCAAAAATCTGCATAAATGTTAGTACATATCAGCTTGATATGCAAATACAAAAGTTTTGGGAGCTTGAATCGGTATCTGACATCAAGCCTGTCACAAAGGAAGAAGCTCTCTGTGAATCAATATATGTCAATACTCACAAGCGCACCTCGCTGGAAATGGAAAATATATTGTCTCCCTCCCGTTCTTGGAACAGGCACCTCCTCTCGGCGAATCACGTCACATAGCACTTTATCGCTTACGAAAGCTCGAGCAAAGGTTTTCGCTCGACCCTGCCTTGCGAGAGGAGTATGTTAAGTGTCTTCAAGAGTACGAAAGCTTGGGACATATGGAATCTGTCAGTGAGGTTCCGCATGGTGACAAGTTTCCTACTTTATACCTCACCACTGCGTGGTGAAAAAATCTTCGGCGACTACTAAAGTCCGAATAGTCTTTGACGCTTCCTGCAAGACTAGTAACGGTCGTTCGCTAAACGACAACTTATTAATTGGTCAAAAACTGCACCAAAACATAGATGACGTTCTTTTAAAATTCCGACTACACATGATAGTTTTTACAGCTGATATCAAAATGATGTACCGTTTTATCGAAGTAAGACCTGAAGACCGGGATTTCCAACGAATTCTATGGAGATATTCTCCTAACGATCCTATACAGGAGTACCAACTTTGTACGGTGACTTTCGGTGTTGCTGCAGCCCCTTTCCTAGCACTTCATACGCTTCGTCAGTTGGCAATCGACGAATCCGCATCTTATCCAATCGCTTCGCAAGTGCTGTTGAATAAGGTATTCGTAGATGACATCGTGTCAGGAGCTGAAAATATTGAAGACGCTCTTGTGGTGCAACGTGAGCTCACTGCCGCTTGCAAGGCAGGAACGTTCGAACTCCGTAAATCGACAAGCAATTGCCCTGATTTTTTGTCAGCCATTAGCAGTGACAATTCGAATCCAGATGACGCTCTGATTCTTTCAGCGCTCGACACTGATAATTCAGTCAAGGTTCTAGGTCTCAAATGGAATCCAAAGGTAGATTCATTTTCTTATCGAGTGGATTCTCATCCCCAGAAATGCACGAAACGTATAATGCTTTCAGAGATTTCAAAAATTTACGACCCCTTGGGATTCCTTAGCCCTATCATATTATTTGCTAAGCATTTGATTCAACTTCTATGGATTTCAGGCACAGATTGGGATGAAGCTCCTCCCCAAGGTGTTTGTGATCTCTGGTCAAGGTTTATATCTGAACTTCCTCTACTTCAATCTATCTCTTTGCCACGTCACGTGCTTCCTAATCACAATAGCGAAGTACAAATACATAGCTTCTCGGACGCTTCCGAAAAGGCATATGTTGCTTGTGTGTATCTACGTGTCATTGACGCTCAAGACACGGTTCATGTTTATCTTCTCCTTGCTAAAACAAAGGTTGCACCTTTGAAGCGCATAACGTTACCACGCTTAGAGCTATGCGCCGCCTTTCTTTTATCAAAACTAATAAACAAAATACTTGTTACCTACACTAACCTTCTGTCCATCGAAAATGTGTATGCTTGGAGTGACTCTGCGGTCACACTTGCATGGATACGCTCATCGTAGCATGAATGGCGTACTTTTGTATCTAACCGTGTCACGGAGACCACGAGTCGTGTGCCTGCCGCACACTGGCGTCACGTCCGTTCCGAGCACAATCCTGCGGATCCAGCATCCAGAGGTGAACTACCATCGAATTTGGACCATGAAATGTGGTTTAATGGGCCTTCCTGGCTGAATCAGGCCCAATCTGATTGGCCTATTTCCAACGTTGACTTACAAACAAATGAAGAACGACGGAAATACGTTTTTATATCTAAACAAGTAATTCCTGACTTACAATTCTTAGAACGATTTTCGTCATTACCGAAATTACTACGGGTTGTTTCCATAATCTTTTGATTTTATCATAGATGTTGTAAGACAAAATCTTATTCTTCTACTTGCATCACCGTCCCTGAAACAAAATTCGTTCTAAATCGAGTTATCAGCCTCGTGCTGCAAAATCAGTTCGCTGACGACATTTCCCGTTTGAAAGATAATGATTTCTGCTCGAAACAAACAACGAAGGCAGTGCATTTAGAATTAGTGCCAGATTTATCCACAGAGTCATTTATTAACGCTTTACGACGCTTTATTTCCCGACGCGGACTTTGCACAGACGTCTATTCAGATTGCGGTCGAAATTTTGTAGGTTGCGATCGTTACTTAAAGGATTTGCACAATTTTTTTACAAAATGAAGAAACGCAAACACATATAAATGAAAAATTAATCTCTCTCTCTATAATTTGGCATTTTAACCCACCGTATGCAAGTCATTTCGGTGGTATATTCGAGGCTGCGGTCAAAAGTATGAAAGCTCATCTTTACCGCGTCATAGGGCAACTTACCTTAAATCACGATGAATTTAATACACTTCTATGTCAAATTGAAGCCATACTTAACTCGAGACCTCTTTGCATACAGAGTAACGATCCCCCGGATCCATTACCTCTCACTCCAGGACATTTTCTAGTTGGGGAACCATTAACTTCCTTACCTGAAGTCGACTTATCAACTGACAATCCTAGTCGCCTCGTTCGATGGCAAATAATTCAACAAGCCGTACAACATTTTTGGAAACGCTGTAGTGTTGAATATCTACATCAACTTCAACAAAGAAGTAAATGGTTCCGCGATAATACGAACACACCCCTCGTTGAGGGTACTATAGTTGTGGTAATCGACAATAACCTCCCTCCGCTGCAATGGCGCCTGGCTCGTGTGCATAAGCTTCACCCGGGTGCGGACGGTATTGTTCGCGTTGTAACTGTACGCATCGGTAACACTCTTACCAAAAGACCTGTAGTAAAGATATGTCCTCTACCTATTGATTAAATAGCGTAGTATAACATATCGTACCCCTAAGTTAAGTTTGTTTATATTGTTATGTTTAAAATAAGCTAAAGGTTTATCCATTTTGCGGTTTCAAAAGTAAACGTAAATAAAACACATATAAATTTTTTTTTTTCATGATATTTCTTTTTTATTATAAAGTTTGAACGTTGACATTATATGTGAAACACTACATCATTTAAATGACCACCACGCGAAGTGTTGCAAGCATTGATTCTTTTGAGGTAATTTTCGACCACTTTTTGACACATATTGGGCGGTACCTCAGCTATAACTTGACGAATGTTGGTTTTTAAGTGCTCAAGAGTTAAAGGTTTATCTGAATAAACACGGTCTTTCGCGTAGCCCCCCAAAAAAAAGTCTAATGGTGTTAAATCGCATGATCTTGGTGGCCAGTTGATATCGCCACGACGAGAAATCACGCGGCCAGGAAATGTCTCTTGCAATAAAGACATATTCGCTCGAGTTGTGTGGCATGTCGCACCGTCTTGTTGAAACCACATATTCTCCAAGTCGTATTCTTCAATAGCAGGCAAAAAAAAGTCGGTTATCATATGACCATAACGCTCCGAATTGACGGTGACAGTCGTTCCATCGTCGTTTTCGAAGAAGTAAGGTCCAATCACAACTTCGGACCAAAGAGCGCACCAAACAGTGACTTTTTCTGGATGTAATGGCCTCTCTTCAATTACTTGAGGATTCTCAGAACCCCAAATACGACAATTTTGTTTATTAACATGCCCATCGAGTGAGAAATGTGCTTCATCGCTGAAGAAAATTTTGTTCGAAAAATCGCCGTCCACCGCCTGTTGTTCAAGCACCCATTCCACGTATCTACGACGTTGTGAATGGTCAGCTGGCTTCAGTTGTTGTGTGAGCTGGACTTTATATGGATGTAGGTGTAGATCTAAATGCAAAATACGCCATAATGTGCCGTAAGACAGTCCTAATTCCTGAGAACGACGAGGAATCGACACACTCGGGTCTTCGGCAACACTTTCACTTACAGCAGCGATATTTTTAACGTAACGAGCGAAACGATGATGCACAGGCCTTACAATATTTGTTACCGCTCCAGTCTCTTCAAATTTCTTCACAATTTTGCCAATTGCTTGCGTAGTTGGACGATTATGTAAACCATAATCTCCTCTTAAAGCCAGATATGTAGCTGTGGCAGAATCACCATTTTTGTAGTATATTTTGATTATTTTTATGCGTTGTGTGATAGTTAAGCGATCCATTTTCGTCAAAGTCAGACTTTCAACTGAAAAGAAAAAAATTGGTTTAACAACTTAGTTTGACAGATGTCGAATTCCAGTCCTATACTTTGGACACGAAATGGATAACCCGTTATTTTAAGGTCGGCGGCATGTTCCGTACTTTTGTATCTGTAATAATTTATATGTTAGCACAAATCTTTTTTGATATTAAATGATATTAATCGTTTGAAAGGAATGTATCTGTCCACTAGTTTTCGTGAACGCACCTTTAAAACGTTCGCAAGTGCTGCCCTCTATGGCAACTGAGTTAACTTTGAATCTAGCAACATACAAAACCGCTCTGTGTGATCTGCGTATAAACAATTGCAAAACCGGTACAGATATCTAACAAACCGTTAAAAGAAACCAAGTGCCAGTGTAGACTTGTCCTATTATATCAAAATCAGCGATCTAAGCCACGAACCAAGCCGGGATACCCCGAAGATGAGGATCTCCTAGTGCGGGTGAGTGGTGGATATAGTCCTCCTAAATTCATTTTCTATACAGGCCCTAATAAAGCGCATATGAACGTCAAAACTACCACCGGTTCGGAAAATAACCCAGTCATCGAAAAGAACCGGCAAGAAACTCGATCGGTACATCTTTTTTGCATATATATATATATATATATATTTAGAATACATTATACGTTACAATACCATTTTTAGTGGATGCACAGAGAGGAGTCAATTCCAGACATCACCATCGTTCACATATTGAGCCACTTTATAATAAATAGCCTTTCGACAATAAAACCCGCTTGACGAGGCGCTTAAATTTACAGTCCGGCAAATCGGTAGTATGTATTGGGACTTTATTGTAAAACCTAACACTATTACCTAAGAAACTATTACTGGTTTTGCTAAGTCTCACAGCTAAGTATTTATTTTGGTAATAACAATAATAATGGCGATTATATTCAAATCATCTTACATACGTTAACCTAATCATATATCGATCGTTATTTATAAAATATGACATTACACATAAAGAATATTAAATAGAGGAAAAGTAAATACATAAACATGACAGCTCATCTGTTTATAATACATAGAGAACATTTACATACAAAAGAAATATGATAGCTCATCTGCCCGTAACAGTGCAGTGGCAGTGGTCGGAGTCGATTTCGTGGAGGACTCGTATGAGTCGTACCTGAAGCGAGATACTTTTTAAAAGGGTTACGGTTATCACTGTTGGCTGACAGTATCTGGCTATTGGCTGGGTAACCGGCGCTCACGCTGACCGAACGAAACGCAACGATGCAAGCACTGTTACTTGACGTGGATGTTTCTGTGGGTCGGGTGGTAGTAGCCAGGGCGAGCCGACCCATTCATGCTGAAACCAGTAATAGCTTCAGCGTGGCTCTGCCACCTGAAAACCTAGCCAAGTTTTAACAAGGCGCTGTTGAAGCGCTTATGACGTATCTACAGTTTTTTAGTTATAATATCATTGTTACAGAAACAGTATCCATTTAGTATTTGTTAACATTATGAATAAATAAAAGATAGGATTATTTTTCGCGAATACAGACATTATATGAATAGAAATGGGAATCATTGTTTGTAGCCTTGGTAATATATAACAGTAAGGTATATCAAATTTCCATTGATGTATAAAAATAATGTATAAGAACGTATAAAAAGCATATTCCGAGATCCAAGACAAAGTCGAATGTCTTATGTCGTCTTTTAGATATACAGTGAGCGGTTTATAATCACGTTTGAAGTTTGAACATTTTGGTCAAGCTGTAAATTAAAATCCGTATATACATTTTATTCGACGAACTAATTTACACGTGATTGTGTTTGCAACTAAATATAAAGTATCACGTTTTTAGGTGAAACGTGCCGAACAATATTTTGTACATTTTATACATTTTTGGCGTATGATCTCGAGTTAACTCATGGCTTCTAAGTATATTTCATGTGATATCTACGAGTATAAAGTCCGCCAGGCTGCTGCGGACCGCGTACCATACATGCGTTATACTGGACTTGTACGAGCAATGCCTTTCACGTATATTGGCACTTCGAATAATAATTATATACCTTTTTATACAGTTTAATTCATCAAACAGATGACGGGCTGCACAATCTCAATACAAAATATCAATATTAGATGTTAAAAGTCTCTTATACTACGCGTCGCTAGTCTGACCCAAGCTGCGGAAAACGGCCGGTCATGCTTACTCGCATGTCATGACGCGAAATTATAAATTGATATCCTGCCAAAAAAAATATTGCTCATGTATTGCTCACTGCTATGTAACCGTCACATGCGATTGAAATAAAACTTTTTAAATGTTTTTTATTTTGTCAATAAATAATTTATAAACAAATCAATCAAAGTAATTTGCAAAAAAAAATTTAATTATGTGTAATTATATGGGCACGCGATCGTGCTGCCATCTGGTTTCAATGTAAGTAAGTAAATAGAGAGCGAAAGAAACAACTGCAACTGGGACTGATTATACCTATACAAAATTGACTATTTCATGATTTCGTATTTTCCTCTTTCCTCCTACAAAAGTGAACCGATTGTGATTCTTATTTCAAGATTAATAATATATAAAGAAATTTGGTTGTGTTTCATGTTTTTCTATTATATATATCTATACATATAATAAGACTGTAAATATAACGTGTCTGTACTTTTTAGATTTTCGTGAAAAAAATTGTTGCAGATGTCTAGGAATAAGTAATCAATAATTTTTAGAAATGTCTGTCTGCTTGTACGAACACTCATCACTGCTAAAATACTGGCTTTACAATAAAACTTCACCAAGAAAATCATCAAGCATATCCCCGATAATAACTTAGTCTTTGATTTATTAAAATCGGTCCACTCTTTCAAAAGTTACTGTAATTTGAATGACGACTCGAGTTAAGTACGAGAGAAATGTAGATAAGTAAATGGACTTAATACATTCAGGTGATTTTATTAGTAACTGTTCTTTTTACCTTAGGTTCCACGCGGACAGGGTCACAGGCACAGCTTGTCATTTATAACATTTGTTTACTGCATATCTGAGAACGGTGATCCAATTGAGCAATTTTAGTACTTTTAGAAGGCTACTAGGTCTTACAATATTTAATTTATGAAAAAAAAAAAATCAAAACATAATAACCTGGTGTTAATAGTAATAGATATCGATTACATGGTATAAAAATATTTACTCCAGGTTTATTATCCAGGAATCAAACAGAGGAACACGATAGTATGGAAAAAAAGTCGCCCGCGAAATTCAATCGACTCGAATCCCTGGACTGTCCATTACAATAAAGGTTTAAGCTCCCAACAAACGACTATAGACTTCATGAGGCACAGGTCAACAGACTGTTGGCAGCATTAGCTTAACAAAATACCAGATTTATTACAAAGTCTAAAAAATAACAAACGATGTACATTGTTAAATCATAATTTTTAAGTAAAATGTACCATTTTGAAATCTGTGTGTTAAAACGTCAGTCGAAATGTTAATCTCTCAGTTAAGTGCCATGAACAGTTTTTAGCGGAATCTTGAAATATCATGTAGTGGATTTTATATTTTATTCATAATCTTGTGTTATTTGACTCTATATTTTGTAATATTGGTGGTGTCTTACGTAATATAATTTCGTTATTGTGAACAAGTAAAGTGGATGGGAAATAATACCAAGGAGGATGAATTTTGACTTGCCATAAAAATTATCTTGTTTGAGCATTGAAATAATCGCAATAAACTTGTAATATCATATCACCTACTTGACAATGGCAGTAATAATCTACAAAAGCTTGGTTGTCAAAAATAAATCTAAATAAATAGTCGTCATAACTGGCAGTGACGTCGTCGTACACGTTGCAATGAATGCGTCATAGTTATTCTCACCTAAATGATCACGTTTTGGAGTCAGCCATTATACATCGATCCGGCGAGTAGTTTGCAGATCAGCAGCATTAGAGAGACAACTACTATTGTACCGCAAACAACTCGATAGCCACCTTTGTTTTTTGAATTGCAGTATGTCACTTCGTCGTACTGTAGTAATAAAAAAAAAGATGAAGAAGACAGAAACAAAAACTGAAAACAGTGAAATAACTTGAATTGTTTGAAAGTTTGTATTATTTAATTTTCATGATTTGTAAATCGAAATTATTCTCTCTTTCACATGTACTCCGAATAATAAATATATATTTTTTATACAGTTTATTAATTCATCCAAAATGTGATATGGGCTACACAATATCAACATTAGATGTACACAGGCCCTTATACTACGCGTCGCTTGTCTGACGCAAACCGTGAGATCAAAATACGGTTATTCATGTTTACTTGCTTGTCATGACGTGAAATTATAAATTTAGCTCCAGCCAAAAAAGTACGGCTTAACGCGCCTATAGAAGTTTTCACTTCCAAAATCGGGATAAACTAAGCCGTCCGGGCTGTTGAGCCCGTCAGGCCAATAGCAAGTAGTCATAAAGAGAAGTAGTTCGAAAAAAAAAATGAACAGAGAAGATAAAATTTCCAGGTATCGTTTTATTTTTCTCGACCCTAGAAAAACAAAAGTTGGGCGGTCTTATTTTTATTCTTTTATTTTGATACTAGCTGACCCGTGCAACTTCGTCTACACCAAATCGGTTATTACCGGTTTCAATTGTATTTTTAAACGCAAATAATCTTAAAAAACCTAAAACCCTATTGCAGCGTTATCCAGCACTTCCAATCGTGAATCCAAACTATCCAGGGACTCACTCAACCATATACCCAGTTGGTATGTGAGAAATCTTTTAAAATAAGCCTAGAATCTGTTCGCAGCATTACCTAAAGTAGTGTCATCAAAGTGAAGATCAAAACTAACTTACATATATTGCCGATAAATGTCTTCCCAGTACCCCTTGTAACTTCATCACGTAACATACTGTAAAAGTTGAACTTTATCTACATTAAATTTCCATTTTGTTTTAGTTGTTTGTTTTATAAGAATTTGTAAAGTATACGTGAAATCTGCATTCAATTTTAATTTGGTCACATTTATTTTACTTTTGACATACAAACCACCTTTTTTACTGAGATACTGAACTTGGGATAATATACCTTTCTAACAGTGAAAGAATTTTTGAAATCGGACCAGTAGTAGGTACCAAGCATTCCTCGAAAACAAAACTTTACCACTCATTATAATATTAGTATAAATACAACATACTAACTGCAAACAGTAGTCCGGTGAAGCTGTTAAGACCTTGCTAGGTCAATAGCGTGGTCAGTTCGAGAAAAAAAAAATAACTGCATACACCTCAACTGATTTATTTTAATCTTAGATTCACAAACCTGAACCCAACTACTTCAAGACTCAACAACATTTAGAAAACTAATTTTATCAAATATCGAAACAACACACGTACTGATAGAACTCTAGTTGAGATTCATCTTCTACAATGCAATGTAACTATTATCTAGGTTTATGTTTTAGGAAAAAATCTTGTCACCTTTGTTTAGCAAACATTTTTTATACAATAAAATAAATGTAACAACATATAAGTGACAGTTTCGTTTACACATATTTTTTTCATATGAGGTTGATAATTACGCATAGAAATGTCATATAGCCGCAGCTCAGTTACAACGTACTGGACATTATATGGTCCGCCGGAGCCGGCGGTTCGAATCGCGGCGATCTTTTTTTTGGTATTTTTTTTAAAGTAGCTTAGGGAAATATAGCTTAACTTTTTAGCTAATCTGTCTGCTATATATAGCACAATGAAAATTTACCAAAATCCGTCAAAAATTTCATTAACTACAAATTTTTGACTTTCGTCCGTTACCCTGGAGAATCCCTTGCGTTTTATGAGATAAAAAGTATTCTAGATGTAACCTTGTAATATTAGTAATCACTGTGCCAAGTTTCGTCAAAATCGGTTCAGTACTTTCAGAGTGATGCGTGTTCACAGGGACAGACAGACAGACAGACAGACAAAAATTGTAAAAAGATTATTTTTGGCTTCTATATCGATAACAAAGTCTACCCCGATAAAAATTTTCAAAAAATATTTAATGTACAGATTTTACCTTGCTACAGTTTTATTATAGTATAGATTTGTACGGTTTTACAGTCGGGTGTCGCTTCGAAACGTGTAACACCCATAGCGACCCCACTCCATCTCCCTTTCCCCCACCCTTGCTACACCAAAGCTCTTCGTTAACACGTTATTGATTGTCCTGAAAATGTATCATACAAATTCTGTCATACCTATTTAATCAACTAGTGGGCGCCCAGTGGTCGACATTCGACCATAGTTCATTGAATTTTTAAAGTTTGAACTTTATTAGGGTTCTTTGATCAATGGCATCGACTTCAAGTATATAATTAGGTAGTTCAAATATCAATATTTTTTATTTCATTCGGTTAATTTAATAATAAAGTTATTTTTCGCTTTTTAGTGCCTTATTAGTTTTTCACATCGAAGGCGGATTATTTTTTCTTGTAAAAAAAATTATTTCCCCATTTTTAGTGTTCATAAATATATCTGGTTTGTAACGGGTATAATAAATCGGTTCCAATTTCACGAAAATACGTAGAGACGAAGTGGGTGAAAATCAAATAAACGATATTTCACCCCCTTATGGGTTGAATATTTTCTTCAAATTTATATGAGACCACTGCTGAATATAACTAATTCAAATAAAAAAGAATCATTAAAATCGGTTCATAATTTGCGGAGATATTGATTAACATACATAAAAAAAATACATACAACCGAACGTAGTAACCTCCTCCTTTTTCGAAGTCGGTTAAAAAATACATACAGTCGAGCATAGCAACCTCCTTCGCAACCTTTTTTTAAGTCCGTTATTGACGGACGTCAAAATGTCTTTTTTATTTACATGTGTGTATATGTTGTGTAAAATTGAAGCAGTAGTGTGAGTAATGCATATTTTAATTAATTTAATGTACTTCTAATGCATTTTATATAAAATAAATGGCTTTCTGCACTTCTCCTCTGTATAAACTTTAACTATGCCAAATTTCACGTTCAACCATTCACGCAATTCTTTTAAAAAGGGATACAAAGTTTTGGCTTCACGTATTAATATATATGATGAGTAAAAAGGTGTAAATACGCTACCTACGTGAAATTTTGACAAAACATATGGCACGATAACGCACACACACGTAAAGTAATAATGTAACGTCACACTATCTTAGATAAAATGTGGAAGTAAGTTAGCATATTCCTAATCAATCAAAATCAAAAGCACTTTATTCAATTCAGGCCATATCAAGGGACTTATGGACATCAAAACTACCATCGCTTCGGAAAACAACCCAGTCATCGACAAGAACCGACAAGAAACTCGATCTGGTTTATCTTTTTAACAAATATATATAATATTTGGAATATATTAGGTACATGTCACAAATATTTTTACACAGTTATTGACCGTTAGCGGCAGATCATTTATGTATATTAAGAATAAGAACGGTTCTAGAATAGAGCCCTGTGGGACGCCAATTCGCGCAAGGAATCCTGCAGAGGTTACCCCTTGTATGCTAACTTACTGACAACAGCCTTTTAAATAATAGACTAGAAGGTCGAAAGAAGATCCACAAATACCATAATGTTTTAATTTTAGAATAAGCGTACTATGGTCAACGCAATCAACGCCCTTAGACAGATCGCAGAAGACATCGATTGCATCATGCGAATCCTCCCAGGCCCTCAATATATAATTTATAAGCGTTGCACCAGCATCAGTAGCAGATTTCAATTTCTTGAAACCTGTTGACCATCCAGAAACTTGTGCACATTAAAGTAGTCTACTAATTGGTTGAGCATAATCTTTTCAAAATTTTACTTAACGACGGAAGTACAGAAATAGGTCTATAGTTTCCAAGACTACTTCTGCAGCCTGATTTAAATAAAGGAAATACTTTGCTTATTTTCATTAAATTGTTCCTTTTGCTATACACTGGTTAAATATATTAGCCAAATGTGGTAAAATAGTGACAAACAAAGACTGTACTACTGTTACTGATACAGCCTATATGTTGTTGGTGTGTTTTAAATTTAATTGCTTGAAGGTCCTTATTATTTCACCTGCATTAATAGATAAGAATTAAAATTTTGAATTTATAGGTGCACTCATTTTTCTTAAAAGAGCTGCGGCACTCTGGGCTGATGATGTTATATCTTTTGTTACTTGTAAAGGTATATTAGTGAAATTATCTTGGAAAACAGTTACTACCTCTGTACTCTTTGAAATATGTACTCCGTCGACATTCAGATTGAGTGAATTATCATTCATTTTATTTTTACCTAATTCTTTATTTATTATATGCCAAACAGTCTTGGTCTTATTTCTAAATTAGAGAACTTTATTTCATAAAAACTTTGCTTTGGCAGCAATACAAACACGTTTAAAAACTTTAGAATAATTTCTAACATAGGCATGAAAGGATTCAACATAGTTTTTGTTAGTGTAGATTGTGAGTGATCTCCTATAATAAAGATCATACAATCGATATTTACTTTTTTAATGCCTGTTGTTGCCCATTCATTAAAACTTTTTATTTCCTTTACATTTAACCTTACTAGCGGAGGTGAAAAAGAAATAGTTATATGTTGCTTAGATACGGACGGATTGACGGGGAAGCCGTCAAAAATAAGCTAGTTAACCAAGTTTGAATAAGACGCTGTCGAAGCGCTTATAACGTATTTACAGCTTTTTATTTATATCAATGATTAAAATAGCTGTAAAATTTGAAAAGAGAAATAGCTTACGATGTATAATTCATGCATTCTTCAACTTCAACTAACAATTTATTGTACCGCAAATAATGTGAATTACACCGGGGACTACTACGATAGAATCTATAAAAAAATAGTTTTTCTAACATTTTTCGTTTTAATTCTTAAAGCATTGTTTTAGATTTGAACTTTAAAACTAATTTTATAACAATAATAAAAATATATAACTTACCCACCAGAAGCAATGTTAACGTTTTCTTTCACACGTAAGGTATTTTCTAAGATTTAGACATCCATAGGAAAAGTACACACACCCAGGTTTTTGAAAAAAATTAAGTAGAGGTGGAACGTAGACAATTGGCAACAATATACATTTAAGGGTTAATTCAATTTTCATTATTATTATTTAGTCTCTATAAATAAGCGATATCGTATGCAATCGATCGAGACCAAGGTTTGCCAAAAAAAAAAACAAAATAATCTCAGCCATTTCGGTTAATAACACGGACAAACAAACATACGAATTGACAAGACTTTTATAAACGCATGTTTGTGTTTTGCAAACGTAAGAACAAGAGACCGTGTTTAACCTCAAATCACAGACGGATACTTTAATTTCGTTTATAAATATAAAACCTAGATTTGTCACCTACTTCAATTTCCTTGAGGTCAAACGTAAAAGTACATAGTCTTCGAAATAACAAGATGAAAACATTCGACCGGCAAATTGGCTATTTATTTAAACAGTTGGGATGAAAATTAATATTTTCCTTATGTTATTACTTTTTTTACAACGATCTGTCTCTTATATTAAGCGGCATTAATGAAATTAATATATCTGTTACAACGATTGTGAGTACACACTTTATAGTTTCCTTCTATTCAGTGTATGTTACACACCTCATTCACTGATGATACGGACATAGTATTTAATGGGTTCGTTAAAACATAAAACTGATTTATAAAATTGTTTCTACAACCATACAGTTTGTTTCTATAACGGCAGTAGGTACGCACGTTTATCATTTACACAAACTACAATTATTTATGGTTATATTATCAAAGTGCTTAAAGCATAGAGTAACAAACCTGCGAGTTGTAAGTGTAAGCGGTTTCATAATTCTATGGCTTAAAGTCTAGCGACACAGAAATAGATAATCGTAAAGATATATAATACGTATTATAAAAAACAAGTCCTCTACCGCGTCTGTCTGTCTGTTCGCGATAAACTCAAAAACTATTCAACGGATTTTCATGCGGTTTTCACCAGTAGATAAAGTGATTCATGAGGAAGGTTTAGGTATATAATTTGACAATGATTTTTTTATACTCAGGGCGGCAGGAAGTCCGGCGTGCCCGCTAGTATAAAATAAAATCTTAATATTATTTAGTAACTGGATAGTAATATAAACAAATAACGTAAAGTAATAAACAAAATAATCTATTTGAACTAAATACGTAATAATGGGTACTTGATGAGAATCCCAAGTCACTTTGCAGTTTTTCTCGCCTCTGCTCGTTCAAGCGCTTGAAGTTAATGCATTATCTGGATCCTAAGGAGCGTTTATGTGCAATTTCGCGACAAA
Source organism: Antheraea yamamai (assembly GCA_036509395.1). Lineage (NCBI taxonomy): Eukaryota > Metazoa > Arthropoda > Insecta > Lepidoptera > Saturniidae > Antheraea > Antheraea yamamai. The sequence continues at coordinate 21,394,081 of AP028424.1, forward strand.
TGTAAAATTTATTTCTTCTGATTATGTTAAAAAAAAATTAGTGCGTGTAACCGTCGTACGCTATTGAGGTAAAATTTCTTTGGCGTTATAAGACATGTCTATATTCTAATTACTTTATAACAAAGAGTTGCTAATAATATTTCCTGTGTTATTTAAGTTCCGAATTAGCTGATAGATGGCACTACAGATAATGAAGCTTTGATTTAATTTGTTACTTGCTTACATTGAAACCAGAAGGCAGCACGGTCGCGCGTCCGTATACATTATGAATTATATTGTATGATTTTTATTACTATTTAATTTAATATTTTTCATTATAATATTTTTTCAAAAATTTTGATCTATGTGTTTTTAAACCATTTATTGACAAAATTAAAAATATTTAAAAACCGTATGGTACAGAAACGTGCCGCCATATTGCCGTAACGAAGTTCCGTTGCATTGTCGTCCAGTTACCTCCTAGTCGCGACTAAAGAAATAGTACTTAAAAAAAATTGGTCTTTTTTTTAATTTTTGCATCATTCCATATAACATTATGATCAAAGTTTCAAGTCTCATCACGAAGTTAGTTAGAAAACAAAAAGAATATTCCACCCGAACAAATGTACAACAAAGTGACGTAATAAAAATATGGGTATTTAAATTGATTATTTCGTTAAAATCAACGATCATTTAAACTTCATCGAGGTGCCTACAAATGTAGCTTCATTGAAATCATTAGCTCATAATTACAGAAATGCCTAATTGTACACAACATATGCACGTTAGTATTAGCATTTACGTATTACGTTTAAAACCATAAGTCATAACAAAAGAGTGGTATAATGGTGATATAAAATATTATATGTAACACCATTTTATAAACAAGATCGATAGCATTAAAGATAAAATACATCGCATTTTTTTAAGTAATATTTCTTTACGTACGCTTGTCTTGGGGAGTAGGCTGGTGAATGCGTGACGAGAGTGTTAGGACAAGTGTGATCGGGCGAGGCGAACGGAAGTTGAAAGGGAGATGTAAGTTAGTAAAACCCATAAAAAAAATTAAATATTGGTAGAAAATTAATATACGTGTAAATATTACGATATTGACCTGGCAAGGTCTTCACAGCTTCACCGGACTACTAAGGCGAGCGCTTAAGGCACTCAGCCGATTTGATTTAGGTAACACCCTCAAAGGCGCACGGCACACCTTGGCTTGGGCTGTTACCTGAGAAACCCGAACTGGTCTAGCTAACCTATTCTAAGCTATGCATATATATATATATGTATGTATATATATATATATATGTATGTATATATATATATATATATATATATATATATATATATATATATTCGTTTGTGAATCATACAATCAAAATTGCATGATTCACAAACGCATACGTGTATATCGGAAATGAATGTATATATTACAGATTTTGACATATATAAGTAATTAAACATGTATATATATACATACATATAGATGGAGCTAAAGAAATTTTACTTCAGTCGTGTGGTCGAAAGTACACTCGTTTTAAAAAATATATAACTATTATATTCGTCTAATTTTATGCAATAGTAGGCTTTTAAGTATTTTATTTTAGACTTTCATAATTATATTAAATTCTTTTATATATTTGTATATGAGTATGTATTTACAGATCTATATAGTGATAAGTAAAGAAGTACGTGCACAATTAGTTTTTCAATTTAAAAAAACACTCTTTTTATTTTCTTACTCACTCCACATCTTCGTCGTAACAATAACGAACGTTTGGAAATCGTATAAAACGCAAAGTTCCGGTTTTTTTTAAAGGATTTATGGAAATAATATAAAACCATTAAAGTTTTAAATTACCTTACGTTTATGAACTCTCACGACATCATGGCTGTATAAAGTTGGTTTTATGAAAAGTAATTTATAAATTTCAGCGCTGGTTTGTCCTCATATGAACGATATATATTTTAATACCGTATATGGCAACTTAACCGACGGTTAAAGAGTTCCCATCCGACTAGGGGCCTGAGCACCTCTATCTTAGGCGTTGCTGTAACGATTCAGCGCCTCACCCGTGCTTTTCTCAATAAGTAGACTTAGGATTCGCAGAAAAATATATGACTTAACAGCATAAATCTTGCTTTTCGTTTTCCAATGCTTGAAATCTTAAAACACAGCGCCATCTCATAAGCTATCATTTTCGCATTCGGTATATACACGTGTTTCTTATGTCACTTGAAGCCAAAAGTTCGTAATCCCGCATATATCAACATTCTCATCCGTGACGATAGATGGGATAGGCTTCTGGAGGATATCTCATCTTCCCATCTTGTTTACTGAAAACTAGTGTGATCTTTGAAATCGGATATCAACACCCCGAAGCTTCGACGATACCCATTCCCAGTCTTCAAAAAGAGCGCGTGTGCGCCTTCACTTGCGTAACCATAGACCACGCTGGTCTGGTTGTGAATTTCGCTCCAGCACACTCGCTGAGACCCCCCTCAACAGCAGTTCAACTAAGTTCGATCCCCCGGAGTAGAGCACGTAAGCTTGCTTATAGCACGATACAGTGGCAATGAAAATTTTCACTCAGTACAACAACACACACGACACAGATACCCTCACATAAGTGCACATACACAGATAGGTATACCTTAATTTTAACCTTAAATTTAACTAACCAATAGTTTAGTTTAGCAGATTTGTCAGATTCAAAATACATGTTTGTGGGCGTGAAGCACACATGCAGGTACACGTGTATGTATGTATCGGTTCTCGTCCGATCACCGAAGTTAAACAACGTCGGACGCGGTCAATACTTGGATCGGTGACAACCTGGGAATGTGGAACTGACTTTGGATTTTTCTTATATTTTTTAAGAAAAATATTACAGTAATACAAAACTTCTATCGTGTATCTTTTCGATACATCCTGTTTTTTTTTCTTTATTTCCCTCCTAAAAAATATAATCCCATCACGAGATAGATATTCATAGATACGGCTTTGTTCTATCATTTTTCAATTTGCTGACACAAGGGAGGCAACAGTGCATCGTGCGTTTACCTGGGGCTATGGGCACGGATACCATTTTCTATGGAAAATAGGAAAATGAAAACATGTAATCTTAAGGAGGTTCATGTCTTTTGTATATTTTTATCTACTGACATATACAAGTGAATCCTGAAACACGGCGATTTTTGATTGACTTTCAGACATACGGTATATTAATGAGTGCGACTGTAGCGTTAAGCCGACTTGAAACGATTTGTGGTCAGTCAGATCATGATTACGGAGTCGTCATCATCATCTTCTTACCCTTATCTCAGCTAAGTAGAGTCAGCACAACATGTTTTCCTTTTGCACTCCCCCTGACAGATGTCATCTCAGTATTCACACCTTTTACACATATACCATTTTGTCACACAATCCATCCATACCTTTTTCTATCTTCCTCTCCTCCTATATCCATAAACCATCATACTTAAAACTTTTATAGTTGCATGGTTTTTATCTCTCCTCATGATATGCCCGTATCATGCTAACCTGTAACTCGTTAATATTTCTCTCACTGGTACTATTTTCAAACTTCCTCTGATATACTGATTCTCGCTTTTATCCATTCTAGTTACACCACACATCCACCTTAACATTCGCATCTCTGCCACACGTAGTTTTATCTCATTCGTCCCTTTCGTAGCACAGCACTCAGATGCAAACAGCATGACTGGTCTTATAATAGTTTTTTACTATTCTTATATCTATATCTATTACTTTCTTTTTTTACCTTTTATACCTATTCGCTCCACCACCAAGTATCCTTATCTATCTTTACTCTTTCCTTCGTTTCACCCAAAAACGAAGTTCCCAAGTTCTTTATAAGTGTTGCCATTTCATTTCATCATTCATTAACAGTTTTTGCTTCCATATTTTTCATTTTTATAATTTTGTTAACAACCTTTGTTTTAAATTTTTTTGCATATTCTTCTCTATTAGATACCATTTATTTTTGAGTGGGGGATTCGATTGATTTCCGGCCAGTTTTAATTTTATTTTTAAATCTAATACTAATTACATGATGTTGAGTAGTTAATATACCACGCAGAACCTTGCAATCCTTCACTATTGTAATGATATTTCTTCGTAAGAGAAATTATGAAGTATGTATCGAAATTAATACAAATTTACCATCACGCCTACTCTCTCTCTCTTTACGATGCCTCTTTACTTCTTAGGAAACCAATTCCGATGAAACGCTCACATAATAAAAATATTTCAAGATTCTAATGAAATCATTTTGCAAGTAGCAGTTTTGTATAGATTACTTATCAGTAATCACTGGAGCATTAACCTGTTATACACAAATAATTTAAAGGTTTCCTTACATAAACAAGATTTGTTCATTCCTAAAATAAGTTGATATTTAAATAGACTTTAAATAGACTGACAGGGAAAATATACCTTGTTACTTTGTTCACGCGTTTAAAATAACTCTTTGTTTTCTTAAATTTTTTCGTTTTCACCCCATCCTACGGACCAGCTCCCATTTGTTATTGACGTTTTAAGGCGAATTGACATTAGGTGCTTTTCGCAGCGGAGATTTAAAAATTTGTCTTAAAAAGGACATTGAAAACTATGTTACAAAAGTATTTAATACATAATGTAATATCGTGATTAACGAATATGAAAAATGCTATCACAACATTTTTTGTCACATTCTATTTAGGGTTATTTTTCTGGTATAAAAAGAGATAAACATATTCGATAATTGTTTGTAAAAAATATTATTTATTAAACAAATTGAATGTGTATTTTATTGGTATATTCTAATGTTTTTATATATTGTTTAAGCGTTGTATAAGAAAACCCCTGTAAATAATAAAAAAAAACTACAAGGTTTTCTAATTAATCCCTAATAATATACGATTCGAAAAAAAACTTTTATTTGCTAGATTTTCTAATGCTCTTATTATTTTTTGTCGCTGTAAACGATTTCACAACGATATCCTTATACTGATTTTCGAAATATTGAAAACAGATAATGTTCGGGATTTTCCATTATAATTTTTAAGTTCCATTATATTTTCTTTCCGTCTGGGGTACTATGGAATATCGAATTGTTTATAGCACATACGAACATTTACACGACCAAAATCGTTTACAGATTTTCGTTATGTTGTAAACTAAGTCTGTTAGATTTTTTCAAATTACCTCTATCGAGTTTGAAATATACCTAAAAATAAAAGCAGTGTAATAATACATGTATAAATAGTAGGTATTTTAAAAATATAAAATTCTATAGCACATTACTTTGTTGAATCTTATAAGATTTAGCTGGCTTTATCTATACAAACGACCTGTAAAATATTATTACGACTTCGATACAATACATTGACTCTTTCCTAATTTCTATAAATATAATATAATATACATGCGTCATACACTTAAACTTTCGGGGTGAACTTCCTAAATGTTAGAGAAAACTGTATCGAAATCTACACGAATGAGGAAATTTGCAGAAAAACGTGGATAAAAACTTTGTTTTATACTACTTATTGATAACTACAAAATTGACTATCACTATGCAAAAATCATTACTAATTTAATTCATATTTGTTTAATCATATGAGGTATCGTCACACATACTTTATTCTGCTTTTGCGAAAGTACAGTCCAGAGAAAATATAAAAACTTTCATGAAACAGAATTTTTTATATTTCGATCATTAATTCAATATTTAAGTTTCGTGACAAACAATGTATTAAAACATGATCAGACAAAAGCGCGTCGGTATCGACACAACACAAAAAGGAATAAATTGGTTGTAGAAAATAAAAAAAATGAGTCGCAAAACTAGAGTCGTCTCTTAATGTATGTGACTAAGAGATGATGTGTATGAATCGAGCTTGCCGATCTTCAAGTAAAAAGCGTCCATTCGATCTAGGAACGTCGAATCTCGCGCATCTAGAACCACATCCAGGATCTGAAGCGTCGGAACGTATTGCATATTTGTCAGATTTACAAAGAGGCATTCGATACGTCACTAAACGGGTGGACACTGAACTGAAAATGGGCGGAGAGGGTGCGGACGGGGTGCGTTGTGTGTGAACGTGAGGCCGCGGCCGCGTCTGCGAGCAGAGCAGGCACGTGTCGGGCGGCGTGCTGCCGTTGCCGCGCGCACGTGCCTGTGAGCGTGCCGTAGATGCCGTGCGTCGGCTCCTCGTCAATCCTGCAGTGAGCCGCAACGGGAACGGTCGCGTCTACTTTGTCCGTTCTACTGCTGCAACGATTGAGTGTCTCAGAGTGAACGATGGCGGTGCGCGGTCGCGGTTCAGGCCGGCGCGCCGCTTGGATAGGCACGGCTATATAGACATGGGCACCGACTCCGCGGCTCTTGAGCCTGACAGCCACATCTTAGAGGACGACGAGAACTGCTTCTTCCTGCCGCCACCACTGCCGCCGCGGCCTTTACCTGTGCCGATACCACTGCACTCGGGTCGCCACCAACACTACCGCTCGTTCTCAGGTAGGCCGAGCCCGCTCCGCACTCCATTTCAGTTTTGCTTATGGCTTGACTCCTCATTATGATGCTCATTTGTACCATTCTATAGAGTAACGACGAGATAGCTGGATTGGCGTTACTATCAGAATTAACATATTATATAAAATATACATACATACTACAATATACATACAAAATATAATACATATTAAATAAAATATACATACGTAACAATGAAAAATAAATTATTTACGTAATTTAAGTAACAAGTACAATTATTAAGTACGTATTATGCATATTATATATAAGGTCTTATAATTCATTACGAATTACAATGAAGTTCTTTAAATTTAGAACAATTCTATACCTACATGGAGTTCACGGTCGTGATGTTATCGTTTTTTTGTTTTTTCAATAAAATTTTTTCTTGTATTTCTAAGTAATCGCAAACGAATGCAAAAATGAGTAATATTTATTTACGTTCATAATGATGTATAGTTATTACGTGTAGCAGTGTCCTCGTGTGTTCCACGGGACCATTTGCTTTGATGCGTCATAAAAGCGGGAAGACGGCGGTCGATAATTTTTAGTCTTGAGACACTACCACACAGAAATACTAGTGTGTACATCTCCCTAAAAACTGTCCCTGTCCTGTTATGGAACCGTCTCCCGCAGAGTTCCCAATCTTGAAATTAAATTAGCCATAGTTTTCTTTGATATATGCCTGTCGGAACTACAAAGGGAAGCATAATAAACAAACACAGACTTCCAAACCGTCATTTTTATAGTAACCGCTCTATTCGGCAAGGTCCATACTATCACCAATTATACAGTGCTATTCACCTGGTATATCGGAGCAATACTCACGGTTTAGCTTATTCAACAATCTTTATCATCAGTTCACTTGTATTACCATGAGCATTGTACATATCTTTTCAACAATACCACTTCTATCTTCTGGTACCACCATCCGGGAACTGAACGAATGGTGTACATTCTGTAACAAGTATAGCGTATAGTTGAAAATGATTCCACCGATCGTCCCAAAGTCGCATCTTGACTCCGCCGCCTTATGCAGCAAAGTTTATCGGGAGATCGTGTCTGATCGTCTGTCTGCTTGTTCGTTAATGGACCTTTAACTCGAAAATTAATGTACCGATTTACGATTCTATATAAATAACTACTATATGTATTCTCTAACCAGTGCCCCGATTTCAAACTTTATACAAGTCCTGTATTACAAGCGTTTTTTCACATTTATATTTGTGGTTATGTTTACCATAAATGCGTTTGAAGCTTGTAACTTGTTACGGATAACTTTGAGAGCTTCCACTGACTCTTACATATTATAGATATAACGTTACAGTTGTAATATATTTTAGTCTTTAGCTAGTTTATCGGAAAATGAGGCAAATAAATTAATTGAATAATTTTAAGTTTCGGATCAGATTTTGATATTTTTCGCGACGTAACGTTTTGGACTATTTGTATTTTTATTATATTAAAATTATTATATATAAAAAATATGATTAAATTTCTAATCATAACTCATGAAGCTAATAAAATAGATTCTACAATAAATGATTTAGACATAAAATCAAATTATATGAAATGAAGTTTTATTTTTAATTTTAGCTTAATTAGTTATTGTGGCTGTAATTTCTCTATTACATACATATAATACGGTAGTAAAATCGTTTTGCAATTGACCAAAGAAATAAAGTCTTGTAAATAAAAAATACAAGTTTACAAAAACCTACAAGTATTGTGAAATTATTTTTTGATAAACTTAATTTACACGAATTTGTAATATAACTTCTTGTAACATGTAACTTATGACTTTGCACACTTGTAAAGTTTGATAAACAGGTCTTAGTGTATATTTTCTGTATGTATGTCTGTATGTAGTTAGTGTTCTTATAATTAGGAAGCTGTTTAACTGTTATGTTTACTTTTAAACAAGTAGGTGCCTTTTCAAGCAGGGTTTTGTATGTTTTATTACATTATATAAAATATATAAATGTGTATATACATAATTTTATTCCAAATAAATATATTGGCCTTATGCGGCAAACAAATTAATCCCATTATGTAGGTTTTAAATATTGCGTACGAATTGGCAAACCTCTTAATAAAAATAAACTTCTAAAACAAAAATCTAAATATATAAAACAAAATCGGGTTAGTTACACCATTTATAACTCGAGTACGGCTGCACTGATTTTCATAATATTTGATTTTTTGTATTTGTCTCCCTTCGTGTTGCAAGTGTCTATGGACGGTGGTGATCACTTAACATCAGGTGACCCACCTGTTCGTTTGCCTCCTATGATATATATATAAAAAACTTCAGTAACAGAATTACTATGAAAATATCGAAAATTGTATTAAATAAAGTCTAATATTTTTTAAATTATAATTTAGATTTGGCACTCCGCCATCTTGCATAAGTATAATAAACTAATTATATAATAGACTAGCTGTTCCGGCCACGCGTGGCTGTGGCTCAGGTATTATATCATTACATATTGATAAGAATTCATATTTGCTGTTGATAATATGACCAATAAGCATCACTTGACGTTTTAAATTACGTTACACAAAATTACTTTTTGTGTCTTAGATATAAATTTTCGACATATTATGCTGTCGCTGACTTTTTTGTAGGCATTGTCAAGCTCCACGAATTTTCTCTAGAACTCAATCATATATCTCTCATCGTTAAGGCAGCGTTCGTAAGAAACGTTTTCGTTCGACCGTTTTTTCTCAGACTTTCTTTGCAGATCCGAGTACCACAAAAGAGTCTTTTCATATTTCGGGCTAATAAATAACCTATGACACTCACAAAGAACGTGTATTTCTATTTGTGAAGGAATATTCAAAATCGGTTCTGTAGATCCAGATATTACCCCTATTACCTCACAAACTTCTCGTATTAGTATAGATTAATTATTTATTTATGCAAAATATTATAAAAATCATACAATATGTTAGACATCGTAATTTACGCTAACGGAGCTATGTTAATAGCGTCTATAATATAACGTCAGTTTTTATTCCTTTTTTGATAGAAATTTTGCTATGACAAAATTGCTAGGTATGGAATAATTTATAAACTCTTTGAATATACTGTAATAATAATTATAGCTTAGAAATAATATTTGGCTGATCATATTTTTCCTTTTGAATTTTTCTTTATTATAATAATATAGTGATTCATTAAAAGCAGAGTGTGTCGTAAAGACATGATAGAAGTGAAACTTTTGTATTACAGGGAAACATTTTAATTTAAAAAAGCCAACGTCACGCGGTATTCCAAGACAGACACTCATTCAGGTGCAGACTGTGCCCGATGTTTAATTTCGATTACTGAAATATTATTGATAATTATACATTGTTATTGTTTTGGCGTTTTAGGATCAAACCAGATATAGAAATAGAAAACGACAAAAAAAAGTTGTGAAATTTAATCGTGTTCTTTACTAGCTAGACCCCGTGACTTCCGCACGAATTTAATTTAATTTTTTTATTTAACTCATATTTTCTATGTTCTCGTTGTTTTTTTTTTTTAATTTATCTTTTTATTTTTATTTATTGTACTATTTATTAATTATAATACTCTCTTTTACATAATGGCATGAAATATATGAAGATTTAAATATAACAATAATTTCAAAAAAATATTTTTGTATAATTAAAAATAAATTAGAATTGTTATTTAAAAAGATTAAGTTTACTAAAAGTTTTATTGACAATTCTCATATAACCTTTCAATTGCAGTATTACATGTATTTCCCAATTACAAAAAATCATTAACGTCGGTCAAACCGTTTTTTGGTTAAACCCTAGTGTAAAAAAAACAAACAATATTGATTTCAACGTCATAATCGGGATTAGATTTTATAACAGACATATATCACAGAATTTGAAAAATACATACATATATATAAAGTAATGTGGATTTATTAATAGTAATACCTTAATTAAATAAAGTTTAATTTAATTTTATAATATCAATTTAGTTTATTTAGTCGTACATTCATAAATTAATAGGACGTTTTCATAACCTATTTAAATGAAAATAGTAGGTACTACTCTCAGAAATAACTGCAACTGCAATGTATCCTAACGAGGGTTGTTCGAGTAAATACGCGTGTGTACGGTACCGGCTGTGCAGACGCAAGCATGTATATAGCCGTGAAAGACACGGTTGCGAATGCCACCGCGTTGGTTCACGTGCCGCGGCTCGTGTGATTGCATGCATAGCCGCCGCATCTTCCTATTATAATCTTCATAATAATTGTCTATTCATCGCGGAACCTTCTAAGACAAACATGAACGTCATGAAGACCTTTGCTCTCCGACGTTGAAAATTAATTTACCGCACCGTCAATACATACATTTAAAAGTTTAGTATTACTAAATATAATAACGCAGCGAATCTAAAGAGTTTACACTTTGTACACTTATATGACGCGTCAGTCGATCCGCGAGCGACGCGTGATCCTCAAACTCGCTATGAATAATGTATTGTTTTGCTTGAATTCATTAACATTAAATAGCACACGTTGCCGCACAAAAAATAAGCACGTTGTCGATCTACCGGCGCGGTTCGCGCTGCGTGGTGCGGTGGGGTGCGGTGTTGCGGTGGTGTTGAGCGTCTACGCGGTGCCACGGAGTGTTCGTGCGCAGGTGTTACCGCGATCCTCGTGACACAGATGGCGCTGACGCCCGACCGTTGCTTACCTTCCTCGCATGACCTATGACCATGCACAAGGAAAACATTCTGCGCCAATTTTTATCGCAGCCCGCATCTCATAAAAATATACCAGTAAAGAAGGTCGTTATCGTCGTTCTATACATTCTTTATACTTTCTTTCACTTATCACAAATACATATACCGGTTCTTGCGTGGCCCTCTGTTATAAGAATATATGAGAATAAATAGATTCTCATACGTTTCTATTACAAATATAACATTCGCATTGAATTTTATCTCTGGAAATATTAATCGCAACAACTACGCGGTATATAGTTGCAGTGATATTTGCATAATGCATGTGTACATTTGAAAATCAGATGATATTGAAACATTGCACCTATAGCATTCTTTTTTTTTCGAATTATTCATGCAGACGGTAAACGTGTTTGAGATTTTGAAAAAATGTGAATGTATGAAATCATTGAATTGAAAAATACAATGCATATGATATTATATGTAGGTACAGATGGGTGAAAAATGTAAACGTTTAGAATATTTTCTGTCCTTGTTACATGTAACCTGCTTTGAGGCTGTATTACAGTTCGTTTTTCATACCGACATCCCATCCCGTCGCGCTTTGAAATCATAACCACCACGACGTGTTCGTCAAACGTGTTGCTTAATGCCTCCTCAGAATTAAGTTTGCCGCCTTGTAATTATTAAGTTAACCATACATCAATTTCAGTATTTCAGTATTCAAATCAAAATCAAATGAATGAAAATTTTTTTTTAATATTACAATATTTTTTTTTATTATAGACGGCAAAGGGTCTGCTTGTCAGGCCGGCATGACAGAAAAAAACCGGCGACCGGCGATGGATAGTTTATATGTCTTTCGGTGGTTGCCCTTGTTTTTCAGGATTGTACAAAAAAGCGCTTATCATCAGGCACAGTACAGTCACTTTGCCGAAGTTCCCGTTCGAAACCCCTCTCGAGCCGCGAAACTCTCTTTTTTTTTTAATATATAATATTTAAATACTTTAGGTACATGTCACAATTGTTTTTAATGAATGCACAGAGATGAGTTGATTCCAGAAATCACCATCGTTCACATTTTGATCCACTCTATAATATCCTTTTGACACCAAATCCCGCTTGACATGGTGGTTAAATTCACAATCGGGGAAAATCGGTAATATCCTTTGGGACTTTGTTGTAAAACCTAACACTATTATATATATTAGTATATAATTCGTACTCGGATGCAGTGCACTTTCCGTTTTCTGTTATACCACTATAGTGGCAGAAAACAGGCGTGTGGGCTGTTTGGTAAGCGGTCATCGCAGTCTATGCACGCTTACAGCACCGAAAGTGTCACATGCGCGTTGCTGACCACTAAAATAACTGTTTGCTCGTCACTTTAAGAACCTCATACTATAGTGTCTGAGTGACTAGGTTTCGAGAAACTCTTTCTTCGAGTTTCTTTAATTTTTTTAATCCTTTAACGTTTTAATTTATTTTAACCAATATAGTTTTACCATCAAAAGCAACGGTTAACTCACCAATACTCTTCATCGTTAATCATGATCTGTCATGACTCATCATCATCATATCACGATGATCATGATGTTCTTTGTCGAGATTAAAATCGTCATTAGGAAATCTATTTTACCAGAAATCATTTATTTTTGAGTTTCAGTGGCATTGAGACCACGAAAATTGTTAATATTGAGTGCCATTTGAAATCTTGTCTGTATTGGAAAACATATATGAAAACTATAGGAATTTCCTATGTGTCTGTCGGTACAAATGTATTGATGTTTTAAGGAAAACAAAACGTCAAAAACGAAAACGGTAATTATTTTTACGAGAAGTAGAACATAGCTTTTAAAATGATTTTTTATTTAAATTTGAGATTGTATCTATAGTAAAAATCTTTCCGTTCGGCAGAAAAGCGATTTCATATGTAAATACTTGCATATACTTATCTATAGTTATTATTTTCAAAATTGATCATTTATTGTTGCCAGTTTTATTATATACACGGGCAACGAAAATGGTGCACACAAATTCATATTCGTTAGAAAAACGATGGAAGGTTAGCGAGGAAAACCCAGGTTTTGGGGGTTCTGTAATTCAATTTATCTGTTTTTTTATAATATTGATCTTGAACTATTGCCGCTTTCGTCGCATTTAGAGACTTGTTCAAAGAGAATTAATAAAAAATTAGTTTCCACTTGTTCTCGTTGGTCAAGTGAAAATATAATGACAGATATGTTTTATAAATGGATTATCTTTTCATTTATCTGTATTTCTGACGCGTTTGTGAATTATTTTTTTTCAATTTTTTTTTTATTAACACTAATAAACAACCTTCGTACCAAACTTCACGATTGTGGATAAGTATTCTGTTGCGATAATCGATCTTGGGGGAGATTTGTACTATGAAGGGTCGCATTTCTTCATTTTTAATATAATGTGTTACCTTTAAGCTCGATTTTCGTAAGTGCTATTAGACAAGCAATTACTCTCAAGTTAAAGACCAGTGTCCATACTCTTCTGTTATATCCCACGTATTCAGTTCAGACAGCCGCACTTGAAAATCAATTACAACTCAAGGTTTTCCGGGTAATAAAGCGTGGGAAGGACTTGTATATTCTCCTGTGCTAGCACTTGGTGGCGCTGGTGTGAATGTAGTTATTTTGATAATTGCACTGAGCGCATATAATGTTCTAGTTGAAACTTATAACGAATTATTCCATAAAAGTATACGTAAAAATGTACAGTACGATACAAACATTCCAAATATAACAAAAAAAAACTTCGTCTTATGTACAGATAAATAGTGGTCTATATATAATATGACCCATAACCGTGTCAGCGCCATTGCTTTGTGCTTTTAATAGGGTGCAACATACACCGGGTGTAAATACTGCCATAGTAGAACTTTTAGGCGTGTCGCGTTCCGGGGTCAACTGATGTATGGACATCAATAAGAACACAATAACCCTTAACCCTTACCCTTTCTCAATGGCTCAGGTTCTGAGGATCATATATCTTGCAGTCGCGATGGCACGACAGCGACTACCAGTGATAGATTATTAATCGCTTGATGGTTGTTGTCATCCTTGGTTTATACTCTGTTTGCTATGAGATTCAGTGCTGTCACTTTCTTATGCTACTATAAAAAGGAGTCCAACCATAAATATCATCGACTGTTTGGAAAGATTTTGACGAGTCCCTAATATTATCGAGAATTAACCGCACATACATCTTTAGTGTTTTATGATTTAACTAGCATTCGCCCGCGACTCCGTCTATCTTAATATATATATTTCTTGTGTGCGTGTGTATGTGACTGAACTCCTCCTAAACGACTGGACCGATTTTGATGAAATTTTGTGTACGTGTTCCAGTGGATCCGAGAATGGTTTAGATTCACAATTGGACCCGGTAGGTGGCGCTGCGGTTGACTTTTAAGATTTTTTTTATTATCAAGGCAGGACAACGTCCGCAGGGACCGCTAGTGTTTATATATTTATTTAATGGTGACTCCATATATTATTTTTTTGTAACTTAATCGTTTTATACAGCACTTCATCGGAATATTTTAGTCAATTTAAAGAACATGTAAAATTATTTTTCTACATTCATATTTATTCCGAATATAAATGTAATAATAAATGAGAATGCAGTAGTTCCACTATTATATCCGATCGAAACGATAAATTAACATTGCATTTTCGATACTTAATGTTCAGTGAATAAGTTTCTTTGAATTTGTATTAATGTTTATATATACCGTAGGTAAAAGTTGTTCGGTTTTCTTGACGCCTCTGAAGCACCGCGACATGAAATGTGTGAATTGTTTCTATTCTAATATAAGCTATTCTATTTCTATTCTAATATCGCAGTGAAAAGAACTTTTTTTATCACCGCTATTTCTGATACGATACAAAAAAACCTGCTATATTTTACATGTCAACGATTTTGGACATCGTGATTAAATTTAGTTCCGTGATTAAATTTAGTTCTCATCGATTTACGGCCGCTTTCATTTTATTTTTCGAAAAGTGCCCATTTTTATGTGCCCTATCTAAAACTAATCTGTGAATTATAATATACTCAATACGAATATTTATGCGTTCAATAGGAGTGTGATTTTTGCAAATGTACTAAAGTGATATCGTAAGCGTTGGATTATGTTCTGGAATGATATTATCATTTGACAATTATTTTTCATATTATATGAAAAATAACAGTGTAGCAAAAAATGTTCGATTATCGAACAACAAATTAACAAGCTAAAGTTAACGAATTAACAAGTATTACTTGTTACACAGCCATCATTCGGCACAAGCATGGCTTGCTCTATGTATAGTGCGCGTATACAGTGCAACTGTTTACTCGCCAGCAATATTTTTACAGGATTCAATAGTCGATCCTTGTTTTAAATCATTTAAAAAAATAGGTGCTTAATATTTGACTTAATCATCTAGAGAAAAACAAAACTGATATACACTCAACATCAGGTGATTTACGAAAAAACGAACTGGTGTATAAATACGGAAACGAATGAGTCATGCATTGCCGCCCGGTTCGGCTCGCGTCCCGCACCTCGACCCGCGCCCGGCTTTTCTTTGTTTGACCGTGCGGCATTCCGATATTAAGCAGTTACGTAATGATTAACCTTGAAAAGCGTCCTTTTAATGTGGTTCATTGAACCTAGATTTGATTTTTTTTATGTTTAAAAGTATCGTTCCCATATTATGAAAAGTTTTAGAACAGACATAAACTAAGGTTCTCTTTGTTGTTTATGGGTGTTTGTTTTGATATTATTATTTTCTATCTTGAATGTGACCATGAACTACCAAAGGATTGAAGGGTATTAAACTTTAAACAGTCACCTGGTATATGCACGATATTAAGTCATTTACTTATCTACGTTTCTCTCGTACTTAGGTTGCGTCGTCATTAAAATTACAATAACGTTTGATAGAGTGAACCGACTTTAATGAACTAAGACTAAATGTTGGATCGACGCACGGTACATTAGAAGAGGTTAAAATTAATTATTGGGAAATGCTGCCAAAATTGAAAGAAAAGTTTTATAATCATTGGAAAGAATATTTTGATGAAAGAAGTAAGGAAAAAGGTATCTGGTTTATAACAATACAGAGCCAGCCTCTACATATACCGTGGTTTAATGAATGTAACCTAAACCATCAATATGTTAAGGTAGCTTTAAGACTCAGTTCGGGGCATTATCCATCGAAAAGTTTTGCATACAGACAAATTATGTGTGTGCATTACTTGATTATTGTGTTTGCTAAGAACAGCATCGAAAGAGAGTCGTTGATAAGTAATATGAAAAATATTTGTCAGAACATTGGTATTTGTCACAGCATCTTGGCTGAACCCTGTTCGGATGTTTAAACAAATGGACAGACATTTCTAAAAATGATTGAAATGTATTTTATTACTTATTCCAATACACATACATTTTTTTTCACAAATATCTTAATATACAGATTATATACAACTTTTGTATTATCTTAATATGTTAAATCTGTGCGGAATGTTTTGATGCAGAAAAAAATACCTCCGTTGTTCCCTGCCGCCCGAGTATAATTTTTCTGGGGTTTTCGATAGACTATAAAATAAAACCGTTACTATGTTATAGAGCGAACCGTTTTTGATTCTGATATTAGGTACCTAGTAACAGTTTAGAAAGTTTGTGCCGCCGCTATCTGGACACCCAGCAACTCGCCTTTCGGGGCGCGGCCGCTCGATCCAAACTACTTTTTGCGATAATATTCGAAACAATATAATTATGCTGGTAATCATTTAGCATTTGTACTCGGCGAACAATACCTTATATGCTAAGCTATGACAATATGAATTATTTAAAACGTATGTGGTATTATCTAAATTTAATAATAATAATAATAAATAGTATAAAACAAACTCCCCTTCCACGTCTGTCTGTCTGTCTGTTGGCGATAAACTCAAAAACTACTGAACGGATTTTGAAGCGGTTTTCACCAGTGGATAAAGTAATTCATGAGGATATTTTTTACAATCAGGGCGGGACAACGTCTGCCGGGCCCGCTAGTTTAATAATAAATAAACAACGGCATCCATTTAATAATATGCTTACAATATTAATATGTTAAAATATCTAATTAAGAAGACTAAGTTATATTATAGATGTGAATCTAAATTATATACTTCGAGAGAAATCTCTCTTATCCATAACTAGCGAGCCCGGCGGACGTTGTCCCGCCCTGATAATAGTAAAACTTTGCCAAGTTATATACTTAAATATTCCTTATGAATTACTTTATCTACTGGTGAAAACCGCATGAAATCCGTTGAGTAGTTTTTGAGTTTATCGCAAACAGACAGACAGTAGTGGCAGAGGACTTTCTTTTCTAATATTTAGTGATATGTTTATTACTGGTAATTCGGCAGTAATTTAATATTGTTTGTTACGTCTAACTAAATGCACAGTAAGGTATTCTCTGTACACGTCTAATTAATGTTTTTGGCAGAGTCCCAACTAATATTTTTCAAATAAAATAAATCTGTAAATGATTTACCAAACAAAACACTAGACTCGCTATTTCTTGGCCTTGTTTTTAATACGACCCACTCATATTGATTTTTGCGAAACTCATGCTCTCCTTAAATAAGACACCAGACAGTAAAAATACTTATAATTCAATTAAACGCGTACATAATATAGAAATGGTGTTTGGGATTTAGTTGTGATAGATTTGTTGTGTTTATAATTGTGATTGCTGCTTAAACCCCAAACGGTTTTACAGATTTTATGTTATCACTGTAAACTTTGACCTTTTATGCTTATCGCCTATGAAAAAGCGTAACGATATGTAGCTTAATCGTTACTTTTAAAAAGCCTTTATCTGCCAATGAAAATCGTAGTCTTCAAACTGCTACTCTTATTTATGTTTTTCAATTTATCTATGGTCTTTAGTCCGGCTTTATTATTACTCCTAATTTTTTTTCATTCGTCGCCGCTTGCTCTCATTTGTGTGCTCTACCAGTGCCAGTTGGGTGATCGAACAACGAACAGTTGAGTGTCTCAAATATGCTCTCTCAAATACCTGATTCTGTCCCACTTTTTGCAACTGACCGAGCCTACAAAGTTTATAGGCTTAGCGGTGATGTTAGGCGATTTGATCACTGCTATTGCGTTATTGCGCTTAGGTATGTTATAAACAGAGCACTTGTGTGTATTAATACGCTACTCCCTTAGAACTCCGAACTTATTATTTGGGTATAGGTAACACAAATTATATTGCACACAATTGAATATGATAGATTATTACATTAACTCTAAACAGCAATTGTAGGTGCTAGCAGCATTAAATATTTTCTATTTGAAACGTTCCTAATAATTACGTCATGTTCATCTCAGAACGTTCCACTCATTTAGAGATATATTTTGATAATCTTGTCATTCCATTAGCATTTTAATTTTACTTTTGTAACAAAAAAACAGTTTTAGGGATACATTTTTCAGAAACCAGAAAGTGTACAGAAATAGCATAAATACATTAATATTTTAATAAAATTATTTAATTTATTAATAAATTAAATTAATATAAGAGGGCGTTTTAAAAAAATAAAAAAAATCTCTTAACCAGGCAGGAAAATGATATCAGAACTTTTTTGTAGAGCGTTCAATTCTCTACAAAAATATTCGATGGAAATTGCAGAGCAATTTATGATTCATTGGTTACAAAAATCAGAAGATTTTTTTTTCTGTCTTATAAGAATAATCGGAAATCAGAAAGTGCGATGCGGATAACCTTACTATTAATGGGTCATATTTTTAGAGGTCTATTTTGGTATACAAACGAATCTACTGAGACTGGTTCTGAGAAAAAAAATGTTTTTTTTTACGCCTTAATATATATATACATACAGTAGTAAACTCTTTATAACGAATTTCAAGAGACCGAACATTTTTTTTCGTTATACAGAGGGAGGAGAACAAATAAATAGTTTTGTGGTAAACCAACCAAACTAAACTAATTTCTACGTTACAGAAAGTTTTTTATTATAACGAACAACGTTATAAAGAGATTACACTGTATTTCTATTGAGGCTCAATCACGTGATAACTGCTGAAAGTATTGCCACAGGACTATGACCACTATAATTTTTCGTAGATGGTGCTACAATACTTATTTTTTGGATTCGATTGATCTTCTTTCATTGACGACGGAGTGGGCGGGAATTATTATCATTACATAGTATAAAACAAAGTCCCCTACCGCGTCTGTCTGTCTGTCTATTCGCGATAAATTCAGAAACTACTGAACGAATTTTCATGCGGTTGTTAAAAGTACTACCTAAGTGATTCATGAGGAACGTTTTGGTGTATAATTTAACAAGGATTTTTTTTATAATCAAGGTGGGACAAAGTCTGCCGGGCCCGCCAGTCTACTATAATATCTATGTAAAGTTATACTTAGTTAAGATAAAATTATTTGAATTACAATATTTGACGTGATTTTATGACTATTAATTCAACTAAACATTAATTTGAAAATTAATTTCCTAAATCTAAATATTTTAATTCGAATTTAATTTTTTTTTTTCCCAATCAAATGTATACAAATAGATCAAGTTATTGTATAAACAGGCTCTCTTTAGTAACGAAGTTGCACAGCAAATTTGCCGATCAACCTATTTACTTACCTATATTTACATAATATGGTCTTGGGATGTCACTAAAATAATTATTATAAGTAGGATAAAGAAGAAAACCTCACACTGATTAGGAGAAGTTATATGCCGCATGAAGAACATAAGAGTAATTGCTCGCACAAAGCCAAATATCGGATGCAGTAACGCATTTATAGAAGTCCCATACATCTATAGGTGTAAATAGGCCTATGAAGATATGGTGGGATCGGATTGACACTCTTTTGGATGATCCATATGTTAACATGGAGCTCAGCGTGCTTCGGAATCTTTTAGATTTGACTAAAAATACTTTAGTCAAAGACCGAAAATGGAATTTATTTCGGGGTTTCCCTAAAGGCTTTGGTCAAACCTAGAATAAGCCAATAATTCCGAGAAGAGTTTGCATATCGACTTTTGACTATAACAGAAACATAAACCATGGAAATCGAACAGACGATTTGTTAGCGGAGATTTGTACGCGAACATTGCTCGGTCCGGTAATACCGAAACCGGCTCCGAGGTACCAGTTTAATGCGCATGCAGCACTTCTCGCGAGTTTCGGCCAAGGAGAAAGTGTTCGTGATTTTGAGAAAGGAAAAGTTGCTTATTTTTTGTAGTGAGAGGCTGCGCGGGCCAAACGTCGCGCTCCCTCCCGCGTCCCACCACACCGCACCTCGCCGAACGAGGCTATGTCTCATGAAAGTGAAACCAACTCGCTGCAGCTGTTTTTGGCAATATTAAGGTCCGGGTTGTGGAAGTGATGATTCGCGTTCTGCGCTTGAACAGAAAAAAAACTAGCGTTCGCGGACAATCTGTACCATTGAGACATTCTGAACAATTATACAAACTTTACACAGATACAAACATAATTTCCTTAACATATATAAGCAGCCGCCGTCATTTAAATTCGCATCTACTTTAGGTCGCGCACACTCTTATATTATTAGCTTTCACGTGACACATGTACCTACTAGCTATCACAGTTAACAGGAACGATTTTTTCGCGAATGGAACTTGTATCGTTGTTATTTGAAGTCTCATAAATGTATTTTAGTTTGAAAGAATGCTAACGACTGCAATCAGAACACATATCCAGTAACGTATAAAAGTAAATAAATGTTGTGAACGAATCGGAAAAAGCATTTAAATATGCAATATTCTTGACTACATCACGCACAAAACCTGACTGTACGGATGGCGCTGTGGTTTAAGCGCTAACTTAGCTACTACAAGTGTGCTAAGTTTTATGGGTTCAAATCTCACATATGACAATCGTTGTTTTGTGCTTGTTAACAATGTTTCTAAAGCCACCTCACGAGAAAGAGAACGAGCCCTATTGCGATTTCTTTATTTAAAAAAAAAGTAAAATCATACTTACATTTCTTATTAACATACTGGGAATGTTTTTAAAATATACATATCATATTTGGCATTACCATATAAATAAGTTATTTAAAGTAAATATAATGTATATTTAAATATTATTGAAGTTATATTTCTTTTGGCGCGTTAGGGAAAAATGATAAGAGTAAATTTTTACGATGCGCGCGCTCACTGTCACGAAATACCGACACCCTGAAGTTAGCTATAGTCAACATTTTGTTTCTTTGTATTTGTTGTTTGTATTTCGTCGTATTAAAATTTTCAATGTATTAAATACCTTTTTTCTATTATTAGTGTCGTTTTTTCTACGAAGAATAAGGCGAAAGATAAAATTTTTGAAAAGATTTTTATCTTGTTACGCCAAAGAAGTATAACTTCTAACGCGTGTACATAAGTACACACACACTTTTTTTTGTAAATCATACAAAGGCAGCATACTCTAATTACGGATTGGATTGGATATTGGACTAATTGGATATTGATTTAATTATATTATCGATGTTTTATAAGTAGTATTACAGGAAACTGCAATACTGTCGTCTTTCAGAATTGAACGAACTGTTTTCAAGATTGAAATAGATATTTCATGTATGAAAAACAAGTTTATAATCGAAAATAACCGACGGCAAACAAACATCAAATATTCAATAAAAAGTAAGTTGAATTTTCCGTAATCGAAATCTAGTTATAACTGACTCGATTCCAACTCTTTAAAAATAGAAATAATAAAGAACAACGAAATGAAATGCTGACGTTAAATCAAATTACATATTGTATGAGGCGAATGTAAAATCAATGTGTAAAACACATGACGCAGTCAACGAGACGGATTGACTTTGTTATTCACAGTAGATCTACTATAATAGTACGTGGGTCACAATTCGGTCAGCACCATCACACATTCCAATAAGAAAAGTTAAAAGCAATCGTATATCAATCCTCTAAAGTCATATGTCAGTTTGGGTTATTCGACACGTCTCGAAGACGAGCTGTGGAAATCGTTATGAATCCCAAACTGATAAACTGTATCCATTAAGGTCTGTATTCTACCGTTTGTGTAATGGGTTGGAATAAGGAATTTTTCCATACATTTGCTATCTTCTACCAGTGGTGGTTATAAATTATGTGGTTTGAGAGGACTTCCGTCCCGCGAAAGCACTGTTTTTGAAATGGGCTTCCTGATGAAGTATCGCCAAATGATTATAGTATAGGTTTTTAAATGGTCACTAACGCGCTTGTAATATTTCTGGTATTGCATGATCCATATGCTTCGGTGATCGTGGTGCAAAACGACGCATTCATGGGGTTATCGCCAGAGACGGAAGTTCTTTACGTGTTTCTTCAATTCCGCATCCTTTCGCTCTTACTCTATATAATCTGTATAACTTAATTTATTGTTTCATCTTACTTTATCGATGAAAATAACTAAAAATCAAGAATCAGATCTAAACGTTTCATTTAATATTAATGGAAAAATGTTCATTTATTTAAAATTTGTTATAAAATAGGGAATTATAAATTATATAAAAAATGCAAGTAATAAATCTGACAAACAAATGAACTTTAATGAAACATCCACGCGTTGAGGTTATACAACTGTTTACGCCATTACCGGAGAGATGGCAACGTCTCATTTTCTTAACTTTTAGTATAATTTATTTCGTTGTTATCAACAAAAAATGGCGCTGTTCTATTTATGAATTTAATTTTTAAGGGTTACCAAATTTTGACGACTTAGGCGCATGAAACCGCATCGGGGAAGGGAAACAGTGGATTAACGGGTTTTCCTTATGTGACGATTTCTACCATTCAACTCCTACCGCAAACCTCGTTACAGAACTTCGTTCCAAAACTTACTTTACTGTACTCCGAGCTGTTACTCAAACGACTAAAGTTATCATTGCGCCATTGTAGCATTCCAAACTATCTTTATTAATATTATAAATATGAATATGTGTTGTTTATTCGTTACGCTTTCACGCCTATCTACTCATCAACATCATGAATCTTTTGCATGCACATGTACCAATATAATACCTAAATACGAGTAAATTAATTCAGAAAAAAATAGGGTGTGTCGTAAAAACACACGATAGAAGTGAAATCATTTTTGAATAGTATAGATTGTATTCAGTGATATGGACAACGAGAAAAAAAAAGGGAAAGTGAGTATGTCTGTCTGTTCTTCAACACCCGAAAGCAAGCGTGACACTGCTCCCACTATATCCGACGTAGTGCTGACCCCCACCACTTTTCATAAAAAAGTTGAAAAAGATCGGAATATCAAAGCCTTGCCATAGTAAGTTTTCCTTCAAAAAGATTCTCGAGGCACCAATCGCTAAACCTATCGCTAGCGAAGCCGCGGGTGGAAGCTAATAATCAATAATTGTTAATATCATAACTTAGACCCACGCAGTTCTGACCTTGTACACTTTTTTCTCCTTTATACTTAATGTTTGTAAACAGCGTTGCGTCACGTTGCGCCCCTCAGCCACGTGATAAACAGAAAACACGTGGGATAAGTAACAGCTTCCCAATCGATACGATAAACACAACGGTACAGTTATAAATAGGCGTAGACGAAGAAACATAGAATCGTGTGTAGTGTAATGTAATACACAATAATTATATTGGAATACTGAGTAGCTAAATGATGTCTCATATTTTTTTGTAACGCTAACAGTAATGAATTTTGCTACAGACTTTATTCCTTCATTTCAAATCATTCCAGCAACTACAGCGTCTACAGATAGATCCTCAGTCTACAGATAGTAGATGCAGCAAACTTGCAACAGTCACGAAACTTATATGGCAATGGCTTAACAGAAATGTTGTTCTGAATGGAAGCATATGATTTACCTGTAATTGGGGAGGATAAATCCTGAACATAGGTTTTATAGTGATCAAAATATCCGGTCTGGATATCTTCTTTAGCGATAAGATCAACAGCTTCATTTCTCTGAATCACGTTATTCCTCGTATCCGTGCCAGAACTACATAAATTCCTAAATAATGACATTGATACAAATGGAATTGATTAATTGTGATAACTGGATGTTTCATTGAAATATGTCAAACATGTCGAAAAAATATCAAAAAGTTTCAGTAAGAAGAAAAAGCCCTTTCTTTCTTGAAGGCAAACAATTTCATTAATATATTAAAAAAAATAAACATTTATATACATATAGATTTTTTGAGCCAGGAACACTCTCGAGCGTCCCCAGAATACCCCCTAAATTATTATCACAATCTGTTCAGCGGTTTCGGCATGCATAACGGACAAACATTGATTTTTATATATAAAGAAGATTACTACTACTTAACCGCCGTAGTCCGGTGAAGCTGTAAAGACCTTGCGAGGTCAATAGTATAGTCAGTTCGAGTTAAAAAAAAAGAAACCTTAACCGCCTATGGTAGTTTTCTAAGAAAAATACCTCTAAGGGTAAAAAATATAATTGTTGACAATTATGGTTGAGAATAATAGGTAAACGTATTAATACAATCTACACATCGAATAATACAGGTGAAAGTTTATTTTAGTATTTTTTCCTACATTGTATCGAACGGCATATTCAGTGATATTGTAAATTCGACGAACTTAACAAACATTGTGTTTTTTTATAAATATTTTGTTCATGAAATATAGCTGAGTTATATGGTTTAGCGATCCACCCTGGCTTCGCATAGGTGTACCAAATGTATTACCAAATGTGGCGTTGGAAATATATAGAAGACTAGCTGTTCCCGCGACTTCGTCTGTGTGGAATAGCTACTTTGAGCTAACGGTAACACGCAGGGAAAGCTCTCAAAAGGAAAAAAAAATCACGATTTTGAAACATTCTTCATTGGGGCTCCGCTCCTATTGGTCTTAGCGTGATGATGTATAGCCCATTATGGCCTTTCTCGATAAATGAGCTATCTAATACGGAAATAAGTTTTCAAATCGAACCAGTAGTTCCTGAGATTAGCGCGTTCAACCAAACAAACAAACTCTCCAGTTTTGTAATATTAGTATAGACTAACTGTTACCCACGGCTCCGCACGCGGTTTTTTAAAACGTATTAAAGAAATGTAAAATTGTGAGTAGGTGTGTACATTATAGAAATGCTTTTTCAAAAACAATTGTAACTACAACACGCACCCTATCTACTGTAACATGTAACGTGTATATTAGATATGTGAATACTAATAGTATATCGAATGGGATGGGATTTATCATCAACAACATACCTCGAACTTTAACCTACTATATACCACCCTCAGTGCTCACTAACATCATATAAGAAAGTAATGAAAA
Source organism: Antheraea yamamai (assembly GCA_036509395.1). Taxonomy (NCBI): domain Eukaryota; kingdom Metazoa; phylum Arthropoda; class Insecta; order Lepidoptera; family Saturniidae; genus Antheraea; species Antheraea yamamai. The sequence continues at coordinate 21,419,666 of AP028424.1, forward strand.
TTTTAAACTATATATTATCGAACAATATGTATTTAATGTTTTATTATATAGATATAATAGCCCATATTGTCGATATAATTAAGTTATTCTTATAGGTTGCTATAATCATTGAGTTATGCAAACGTGGTAAATAAAACAAAATGGCTGCCAAATTGATCAAAAAGATAATATAATTCAAATTACATAAAAATATATGACTTTGAATATTTACTTGGAGCCCAGTACAGCGCACGTCTCACGCGCTTGTTCACAGTAAACAACATATTTTTGATCGATTTCACACGGACGAATGCATAGGTAACAGTTCATCGCTACATATCACTACATAGTGTAAAGTAGTCCTCTGGTCTATCTGTTTATCTGTTCGCGATAAACTCAAAAATTACAGAACGGATTTTCATGCCGTTTTCACCAATAGATAGAATAATGATTCATGATTCCCCATGAGGTATAATTTGTCAAGGTTTTCTTTTTATTATCAGTGCGAGACAATGTCTGCCGAGCCCGCTAATTTAAAATAATTAGTTATTAGTTCATTTTTATTTCGTTTATTCATTTTTTCGTTTATTCGTTTATTAGCTCATTAGTTAATTGCCTGTAAAAATCTTGTGAAAATCGGTCTAACTGATTTGGTGATAGCACTGCAGACGAAGTCTTGGCTAACAAAATAAAATAGTCTTAAGTTACTTCTTATATTGTGAGTTATCTGCCAGTGACAGTCCCGTAAAAATCAGTTCAAGCATTTCGGATATTCCACTGCAGCCGAAGGCGAATAAAAAACCTAAATTGCTTTTTATGATGTCTGCTATCTACTAGTGAACACCCCGTGAAAATCGGTCCAACCATTTTGGAAATAGCAATGCGGACGAAGCCGCGGACAAATAAAATAGAATATGACAACCACTACAATTTCGGCTATCTGCCTGTAAAATTCCCATTAAAATAGGTCCAGCCGTTTTGGAGATTACCCGGAATAAGCAAACATACAGACGAAATTTCTTTATATATAAAAATTAATGTTTGTATGTTTGTCGTCTATGCATACCGAAACTACTGATCAGATTTTGATAATAATTTTGTAGCGTGTTCTGGGGAAGCCAGGGAAGGTTCCTGGTTCAAAAAATCTATATTTATATATAAACTTTTTTTTAAAATATATTAATGAAATTGTTTGCCTTCAAGAAACAAAGAGCTTTTTCTTCTTATTGAAAGTTTTAACACTACATTTCAATATTATTTAACGTAATTGACATATTTCAATCAAATACAATTAGCTGTTTTAACCGAGGGCCTTTCGAATTAATCACATTAGGTTAAAATAGCTTACGCTTTTTTTAATTTTGCGACATTCGGCAATGCCATTTATTAAAGGCAAATTATATGCTTCTTCCGTATAAATTCAGGATAACATTCGGGGTAAGCCATGGCTTTATAAGTTTCGTGACTGTTACAAACTTGCTGCGTCTACTATCTGTTGACTGACGATCTATTTGTAGAGGTGTGCTCTCCAGTCCATCTTGCAAAGCTCATAATCAAGGACAACTCAATATGTGAATGTGGGTTAGATGAAGGCACTGTAGAACACATCTTTTTCATTTGCCCCAATTTAGTAATGTATTGTATGATAATTTACCTAACGATATATTACGTCCGTCTGATTTTAACAAAGGCACAAAGCTATGTATTTTCTCCTTTTGTTAATACTTTGGCTAATTTTATGTGTTATCTATATCTTCTATATACATATAATAAAAATGAAGTGTCTGTATGTAATATCAAAATAAAATATTTTTACTGACTGGGTATGAAAGTATACACGCAACTGATAACTAAAAAACGCAATTTTTAAAATTTTTGTTCGGTCTGTCTGTTTGTTCCGGGTAATCTCCGAAACGGCTGGACCGATTTTGACGGGAATTTCACTGGTATATAGGAAAAAATACAGCGGGTTACTTAGGCTACTTTAAATTAGACTAGCTGTTAACCGCGGCTTCGTTCGCAATGCTATCTTCAAAATGGTTAGACCGATTTTCACGAGCCTTTTACCGGTAGATAGCGGACAGCATAGCAAGTAATTTTGTCTATTTTAATTTAGACTAGCTGTTAACCGTGGCTCTGTCTGCAGTGCTATCTCCAAAACGGTTCGATCTATTTTTACGGGACTTTCACCGGCAGATAGTGAACAATATAAAAAGTAATTTAGTTTCTTTTAATATATATTAGCTGTTAACCGTGGCTTCGCCTGTAGTGCTATCTCCGTAACGGTTCGACCGATGTATACAGGACTTTCACCGGCATATAGCGGACATTATAAAAAGTAATGTAGTTTATTTTAATTTAGCCTAGCTGTTAACCGTGGCTCTGTCCGCAGTGCTATCTCCAAAACGGTTTGACCTATTTTTACGGGACTTTCACCGGCATATAGCGGAAATTATAAAAAGTAACTTAGTCTATTTTAATTTAGACTAGCTGTTACTGTGGCTTTGGCTTTGCCCGCAATGCTATCTCCAAAACGATTGGACCGACTTTCATTGGACTGATAGCTGATAACTGACCGTATAAAAAGTAATTTAGGTTATTCTATTTTAGATTAGCTGTTACCTGCGACTACAACTGCATGAAAGTTAGCAAAAATAAGTTGTTCACTGTAAACATGTGCGTAAGACATGCGTTGTACTGGATTCCAAGAATAAATATAATTGAAATTCATATATATATCTATATCTATGTATTCTGAATTAAGTATATTATTTTTTTGGTCATTTTGGCGGCCATTTTATTTTATTTAAATTGTGAAATATTAAAAACTGCTTAGACTTAGACAAGATTTATATCTTGATTTATATTTATGCAAGATTTCAAGACGTTAGCTCATTCATTGTTTACAATTCCACATTATAATAATTAATAGTAATTTCAAAGATAGAGGGGTATTTCTAATAAGATATTAGACCATAAACGTATTACTTATTGATAGAATGGCCTTATTGTACTATTATCTATCTTTAAGTCATATTTTAATTATCTCCTTATACAGTTTAAGTGAGCACTGAGGGGATATGGTGGGTTAAGGTTCCAAATATGTTGCTGATGATAAACCTCATTTGCCGCACTGTCAGTATTTATATATCTAATGTATCCGTTACATTTTACTGTAAGGGGCGTGCGTGTCGTACTTACAATTGTTTTTAAAGAGCATTTCTATAATTGTAGATGGTCTCACAATGTTATATTTCTTTAATACAAATTTTAAAAAAACGCGTGCGGAGCTGCGGGTACAGCTAGTTATGTAATAAAAATGTAATATTACCTATAAAGTGACTCTCCCATGACAGACTTAACACTGGTAGAGTTCGTATCTATGAAACTTCAATATTAAAAAAATTAAGTTGAATGGAATAAAATCCGTAGCAAAACTCATTACTGTTAGCTTTACAAAAAAATACGACACCATACTATACATCTAAGTTTAATATCTCAGCCAAAAATATTGGTTTTATGTGAATAAGAAAATAAATAATACAATTACTAATTACGAAAGTTATTAGATATAAGTTTCGTGTATACTTCACAAATTCTTATTAAAACAAATAGCTAAATACGAAATTGAAAATTTCATGGAGATAAAGTTTACTCTTTACAGCGTGTTAATTGATGAAGTTTGTTAGAAGATAATGGGAAATAAAAACTATAAGCCGGTAAAATTATTGCGTTGTTGCGAGGATTCTTTCTTGCCAATATATATAGGATAGTTTGGAATCACAATTGGATCCGGTAGGTGTCGCTATAATCGGGTTCTAGGTTTATTAAGATTTTTCGCGTCTGGAAATAAAATTGGAACCGGTAATAACCGATTTGGCGCAGGCGAAGTTGCGCGTGTCAGCTAGTAATAATATAAAAATACAGACGAAATATAAAAAAATGTGTTATTTGTAGCCATTTACATTCATCAAAACGTTGTTATTTTAATTTTACATACACACGCTTTATTTTTATAATATGTAATAGATTGCGAATAAAAAATTGGAAACAAAACTAACGTAGAATAAACTTTATGAATAAGAACACAAAGTAACCTTTGAAAATGTTTGCGATAGAAACTTACCACTTTACCATGGCAACGTATAGAATACTAACTCTAACACGCAGCACACTCTAAAAAATGCTCGATTTTGAAACATTCTTCATTGGCGCTTCGTTCCTATTGGTCTTAGCGTGATGATATGTAACCTAAAGCCTTCTTCGATAAATGAGCTATCTAAAACCGAAACAGACAAATTGGACCGGTAGTTCCTAAGATTAGCGCGTTCAACCAAAGAAACAAACAAAACTCTTCAGCTTTATATATTAGTAATAGATTTAAATATATTCTTCGGCAGTTTGATAATTACAGTTCATTAAATTCATAGGATAGATATATACGAAACTGCAGATATTTTTTTTGTAACTTATAATTTTTGCTTGCTACTTGTACTTTTTTTAGTCCCCTGGCCTATCCGAAATACAGCCGATCCGAGCTACATGTATTAAGATATTAATTTGAAATGTTATGTTATAGGGGGTTAGTAAAAATCTTATCAATATCCGTTGCGTAGTTTCGGAGAACCAAGGGACAACACAGATAAACGGGAAAAAAGTTTTTCTTTTATGGTATTTGTAGATATGTAGAAATCTAGATGAAAACGAAGGCTCGAGCGCTTCTTGCGGTCAACGACGATAGCCGGTGGTCATAACTACATACACGATTACTACGACCCGATCGAGTCACTTGACGCGTTATTTAAAAAATACGATTACGTTAGAGTTCTTATTGATTGTTGCTTTCTTGTTTCCTTATATTTTTACGTTAATTTCAAAGAGAAATAAAATCTAAGCTGTAATCTCCGAAACTATTGATCCCATTCGTTCACACACAATAAACTAAATTATTACCGAGCGCTATGGTTTCATTCTGTTTATATTGTTTCTTTTTTTATTATGTGTAATTGTGATTTACGCGTACGAAGATATAGGTTGTTACTAGTAGTTAAAAATTAAAATAGTAAACTGCTAAATTTAAAAAAAAAATAAAAAGATGTGAATTTTCTACGGGATGTTGTAGATATAGTGTTTTTTTTTTTCGAACTGACTACGCTATTTACCTAGCAAGATCTTAACAGTTTCACCGGACTACTAAGGCACGTGTTTAAGGCACTCAGCCGATTTTATTTTGACAACTAGCTCAAGGGTGCACGGCACACCTCGGCTTGGGCTGTTGCCTGATTCATGGCATTAACGACCTATCTTTTTTTTTAACGTGGGGAAATCCCTTATGGATACCCACCCTCCCGGGGGAGAGAGTGGGTTATGTCCGACTCGCACGGACTAAAACCCCACGGTGTACCGACAGACCGTTTTGTGGGGGCGGCAAGGGATCGTTCAAGCTAATCAACCTTGTAGAGCCGCCCCCACGGTCCGCCCGGCGGAAGGTGACCGCCGGGCTCCTACCTATAGAGGGACAGACCGGGTACACACCGGCTGCCCCCCCTCGTCCGCCGGACCTGTGCAATGAGGAGATGGGCCCCCCGGCCCATCCCCTCAGGTCCGGCTACGGTGGCAGGAGGAGTTGGGCAAAGCGCCGCCTCCTCCTGCCAATCCTCCGTTGGCGGAGACGGCCACTTAGCGGGTCTGCCTCGCGGGCCCTCTCCGCCGCCTCCTTCTGCGAGATGATGTCCTCGCAGAAGGAGGACATCGCTCGCCACGCCTGTTCGCTGCCGAGCATGGCCGAGACCACGCTCGGCAGCGATAAGTCCGTTCCCACCGCCGCCGCCAGAATGCGGCGCTGCTCCCCCCACGCAGCACACTCAGACAGAGTGTGCTGCGCGGTATCTTCGACAGCGCCGCACTCGTGACAGGCGGCGGTCGGCTCCCTGCGTGCGATCCGGTGCAGGTACCACCCGAAACAACCGTGTCCGGTGAGTACCTGCACCATTCGGAACGTCAGGGAGCCCCACTCCCTTGTCATCCACTCCCGCAGGACCGGGCGGACGGCGTCTACAGTGTACCGCCCGAACCGCTCGTCCGCCAGGTCCTGCTTCCATCTTTCGACGGCGTCTCCCCTGAGACGCCGTCTCTCCGCCTCTACCTCCCTGGGAGCCGGAGGCTCCCCCCTTCGTTTCCTCGCCGCCGTGAACTCGTACACGGCGGCGAGAACGCCCGCCTCCAGCTCCCAGGGTAGGGAGCCGGCGAGCGTGAAGGCCGCCGCCGAGGACACCGTCCGGTACGCCCGGATCGCCCTCAGTGCCACCGTGCGCTGCGCATTGCGAAGCGCGCGCACGTTGGCGGCACCGAGGGCGTCGGCCCAGACCGGTGCCCCGTAGGCGGCCATCGCCCGCACGACTCCCATGTAGAGTCGGCGGCACCCGGCACCAGGCCCTCCTATGTTAGGGAGCAATCGGCCGAGTGCCGCCGCCGCCCCAGCAATTCGCGGTCCGAGCCCCGCAAAATGGGGCTCAAACCGCCAGCGCCCGTCCAGGGTGAGGCCCAGATACTTCATCTGGGTCCCCACCCTGATCCGGGCGCCCTCCACCACTATATGGGCCCCTGGTGGTGGCCCCCGCCGAGGCCCATGAAAGAGTAGGGCCTCGGTCTTCTCGAGGGCCACCCTGAGGCCCAACCTCCTGATGCGCCTGACCACGAGGGTTGTGGCCATCGTGGCCAGGCGCTCCACCTCCCTCCACTCCCCCCCTCGGGCTACGACTAGGGTGTCATCCGCGTAACATATGAGGCGTGCTCCATATGGGAGCACGCCGCGGAGCACCCAGTCGTAGCCCATGTTCCACAGGAGCGGCCCTAAGGCCGACCCCTGTGGAACCCCCCGCCTTGTGGCCCGCTTGATCATACGCCCGTCGCCGTCTACGTAGGCGACCTCCCTGCCCTCTAGGTACGCCTCCAACACCCGCCGCAGGTACGGGGGCACTCCGAAATACCGGAGCGCCTCCCGGATGACCCCGTGCGGCAGGGTGTTGAAGGCGTTGGCGATGTCGAGGGACACCGCCAAAACCCTATCCCCCTGGGAGGTCGCCTCCGCAGACAGCGACTTCAGGAGGGACAGGGCGTCCACCGTGGAACGCCCTGTCCGGAAGCCATACTGCGCGTCCGCCAGATTCGGCCCCACGCCCTCTAGGTGCTGGACGACCCGGGAGGAGATAATCCTCTCCAGCACCTTCCCGGCGTCGTCCAGCAGGACGAGGGGCCGATACGCGGACGCGCAGTCCACGGGGCGGCCTGCCTTTTCCATGAGGCAGAGCCGCCCTAGCTTCCAGGGCTTCGGGAACTGCCCGACCGAAAGACACCGGTCGAACAGCTCCCGAAGCCACCCCCCTAATTGGCCCAAGGCGAGGCCGAGCACCCGACCCGGGACCCCATCAGGGCCGGGTGCTCTACGCCGGCTGAGGAGGCGCTCGACTGCCCTCCCCATCTCCTCCTCCGTTATCGGAGGGGGGGGGACCGTCGAGCACCTCCTCGACTACCTCGCGAGGCGGAGGCATGGGAGGAGCCGGTAGCATCGGAGGGTCGGGGAATAGCTCTCCCACGACCCTCGCTACCACCTCCGGCCGGAGGGTCTCCGTCGCCGGGGGCGCCCAGGATCGCAACTTCTTGCGCACGATCCGGTACGGGCGCCCCCAAGGATCCCCCTCCAGCGTCTGGAGCAACTCCTCCCATGCTGCTTCTTTCGCCCGGCTGATGGCAACCTGCAGGGTCTTCCTACACTCCCTGTAGCTGCCATACAGCCGGGCTTCCGCCTCCGGGTCCCGGTGCCGGCGTCGGCGGCTGCGCCCGAACAGCCGCCGGGCCGCGGAGCAGGCCGCTCGGAGATCGGCGATCTCCGGCGACCACCAGTACACCGCCCGTTTGTCTGGGCGGTGTACGCTCCGCGGCATCGACGCGTCGCAAACCTCCGTGAGGGCTGCACGGAGGCGGGCTGCGGACGCGTCAACATCAGCCCCTGTGGGGGGGGGGCATGGCCCAGGCCTGGACGATGGCCGCCTCTTCCGCTAATTCACGGTTGAGGCGGCTCATCGCCCAACAGGGGAACTTCGCGACCCTCCGGGGGCGGGTGCCGATCCCGGCTTGGGAGGTGGAGACCTCGAACCTGATATATCGGTGGTCCGATAAGGTCTCCACCTCCTCCAGCACCCTCCACCCCCGGACACGGCGTGCGACGGACGGGGTGGCGAACGAGACGTCCACCACGGACGTCCCGTTCCATCGCACGCACGTGGGGACGCTCCCCTGGTTGAGGAGGGACAACCCCAACTCGGCTGCCCACTCCTCAACGGCCATGCCCCTCAGGTCCGTGACTGCCGCTCCCCAGGTCCTCGATTTGGCATTTAAATCCCCCATGAGGACCACGGGGAGCGGCGACAGCCGTCTGACAGCTCCCTGCAGGGAGCCGAGGTACGCCTCGAACTCCCGCAGGGGCTTGTTAGGGGAGAAGTACGCCCCCACAATGGCGTACTCCCCCCAGACGGCCGTCACGAACCCGGCCCCTCTTTCCCTTGCCACCAGGGACGAACCTCGACCCGCCACGATTGCCACGGAGCCGTTCCGATCCCCAGCCCACTGCGGCTGGGAGGGAACGAAGTAGGGCTCCGTGGCGACCGCGAGCCCGATACCCCACTCCGCCACTGATTGCACGAGGAGATCCTGTGCAGCAGCGGAGTGGTTGAGGTTCGCCTGGAGGAAGTTGCATATGGACCGATCCATTATTGGTCCATAGCAACTTCCTCCTGCCTGGCGGCCACCACCCTCGGACCTGATCCCGCTATCGGGAGGTCCCTACCCTTGGTGGTGGGGGGCCTGCAGCTGCGGCTCCCCATCACATGCCCTGAGGGCCTCCCGGCGTTGGCACATACGGCACAGCGGGCTACCTCCGCTTTGCACTCCGCCGTTTTGTGGCCCGCCAGCCCGCAGCGGTAGCACCCGTCCCCCCTGTTGGACGAGGAGGGGCACGTGGGGCGGGTGTGCCCCAAGCCCATGCACTTATAACAGCGCATGGGCTTCTCGTCCAGCAGCTGGACGCGTACTACGCTCCACCCGATCAGGAGCTTGCCCGCCTGGACAAGCTCCCGGGCTGCCGACGCGGGGAGGGTCACGTGGACCGCTCCGAGGCCCCCCCAGTTTCTTTTGATTTCGCCGACCTTCAGGTCGGCCACCCTACAGTTTGCCTTAGCCGCCACGACCGTCTCGACCTCGAGGGAGGACACCGAATCGTCCAGGCCGACGATTCGGATGTCCGCCTTTTTGGTCGGGACAACGACCGTGGCGACGTTGGCCAGCGCTGCTTCGAGCTCCCGGGCCAGTTTGGCGGCCTTCTCCTTTGTCTGTCCCGGGAGCTCGATTTTACGGGCACCCGTGGCCGTATGCCGTACTCGGACCTCCTGCACTCCTATGTCCGGCAGGGCCACAGTTTCCCGCGCCTTCACCAGGACCTCCCTATAGCCGATCCCCCTCTCGGCTGCGGCACCCTGTAACGTTACAATGACCGCAGCCGACTGGGGGACGGACGGTAGTTTCGGCCCTGGTGCTTTAGTCGGCGGCTTTGGAACCGCCTTCGAGGGCACCGCGACGGCCGCTACAGTCTTGGGTGGGGCAGGCTTCTTCTTCCTGCCCACCACGGTTGCCCACCCCGCCTCTGATGACGCCGCCGCAGGGGCCCGAAGTTCGGCCCAATTGATCCCCAGCGGGGCAACTGCAGGGGCCGGAGGCACCTTCGCAGCCGGCGCGGTCTTCGCCACGCTAACCGCTCCACCCTTCTTCCTGTCCGCCGCCAGAAGCGGGCGAATGGGCGCCTCTGCAGGCAGGCGAGCCTCCAGACTCTCCAGACGCGCATTCAGCATATTGCTGAATGACGTGTGGAGAGAGCTGTGGATCTGGGAGACCGCGTCCGCAAGAGCCTTTTCCCATAGAGGCTCTGCCGGAGCCGGCATGGGGGGAGGAGGTGGAGGCATCTGCTTTTTGGCATTTGCCTCCTGCTTCCATGCCTTGTTCTCCGCCTGTAAATCCTCCACCTGGCGGCGGAGATTTTTAACCACCCTTTGGAGTTTTCTATTCTCCTCCCCCTCTGTGCGCTCGACAAGGACCTCCACGACCTCCTGCAGAGACCTCGCAGCGCCTTTTAAGGCCTTTATACATGGGCCCGACAGGTGGCCCGACTTCTTCACCGTCTCGAAGATGCAAGCAACATTCGAGCCGGCGAGAGCCTTAAGCCTGTGGGCGTCCAGGACGTCCACGTCCAGCACCGCCATCTCCGCATCCGAGCTGGGCAAGGAACCGGCCGCAGAGCCGGCAACCGAGACAGTCGCAGAGCCCGTGGCGGAGCCAGGAACAGAACCCGCAGTGCTCACACCGCCCGCCAAAGCCCGGTCAAAGGAGCCATCTGCCTCTCCTAAGACCCCACGGCCGCTCCCGATCATCCGAGACGTTCCCCGGTGACGCGTGCTCACTTTAGGAGCCTCCCTCTCCTCCACCTCCGTATCGGAGTCGAAGAGTTTCTTCGACACACTCACCCGCTTTTTTGTAATTCTCTTCGCACTCATGGCTCACCGGAGACCCCAGGGTCACCCAGCAAACCAAGAGGCAGAAGAACAGAGTCCACTCAACACGCCAGATCAGTCAAAGTGCAAGAAAACAGTCCAATAAACGATGCCAAGTCCAAAAGAGAAGAAATCCACGTCCAGCCAAATCGTTCAAATTAGCAATCAAAGCGTCCGAAAAACAAGCCAAGTCAAGGAGAGAAGCAAAGTCGAAAATCCAATAACAAGCCGAGGTCAATCAACGAAAAAAGCACCATCCGATCACCAAATAGTAAAAACGTGTTCACTTTATTTTAATAACAACACATAAGTGCACCTACCCTACCGCGATAAATTCTAACGATACGGAGCGAGCGCAAACACGTGCATCTCGCTAGAATACCGCGCGGTGACTCCATTAACGACCTATCTGAGCTAACCTAACCTAAGCTACATATTCATACTTATGTGAGTTATTGAAACATATACATACGTATACCAAGCATACATACCACAACAACTCTTATATGTATTTCGTGTCGGATAATTTTTCTAAACTATTTCAGTTCGATAAGTGAAAAACAAAAATAAAACGCTTTCACTTTCATGTGTAAGCATGTGTGCGTGAATGTGTGTGGAGGTGGTATGTGTAACGTTGTTGCAGTGTTATAAGATTTTGTGTCACTTTATCGCCTGAGCATCGTACTCAAGGGCTCCACGCCGAGGGAACGGACCTAGGCTTGAGCCACTGCCGAGGGGGGCTTAGTCTGATGTGCGGGAGCGAAATTTACCCCCAGAGCACGGCGGCGTGATCTGTGGTGACGTGGGCGTGGGCGTGAGTGAGCACGCTCTGGTTGTAGAGATAGGCTGGTACTGATCATTCACTGCCGTTATTTCATCGGGAGGGTCGGTAAAAATATGTCGCGGACGTCTTTTGTAATGCGCAGCGTTCAGTACGGTTTCGTATTTTGCGGCGGATACCACTAACGGACTGGGATGATTCACGGCTTTTTCAATATAACTAATCGTAAGTGATGTTACGTACGCCCCGATAGAAGGCATCTCCAGGCCCCTATGGAGATCGACTCTCCGGACGTATCACGAGGCACCGGTCACTTTACACAAAATGTTCCACAGTTGTTACACATAAATATATCTATATATACATATGTACGTATGATAACCTTTGTACATAAACAACTGTGGGTAATATAACTACTATATCTTCCTTGTGTTGTCACTGAAAGGCATACTTATTCGTTTATGTATGAAACAAATATATTCATCCATAATTATTGTGACTACATTTTATTTTTCTTAAAATCCTTAGAGAAAACGCTAAAAAAAGGATTTAGGATTAGTGCAGCCCTAACTTTTATGATAAATGATAAAACATGTTCATCATCAGTGTGTCTGATAGTCCACTACCGGTAGAAATTGTGATCTCGTCGGGAGCCGTCCGACGAGACCCGAAACCCGACTTGGGGTCAAGTTCGAACCGCCATGATGATAACCTATTATCTCGTGTGATATATTATCAGACCGACAGGAACGCGTCGCGATGTTTTATAATATTATCGTGTACAGTATAAAGAGATTCATTTAGCGATTTAGCGAATGCTACCGCTCGCACACTTAGTTTAGTAATGATCATAAGAAATATTGGGTTAAAAATAAAAGTACATAATAAAACAGATTAAAATATTTGAATCAGAAGTCATGATGATATTAATATGCATTTAATAAACGGTTATACTAGCATTATTCAAGAAGTGAAAGTAAACCATTCAGTGAGATTTACTGTAAAAACATCAAATTAAGGTTATTAATGGTGTAAATCAGATTTATATAAAGAAGAGAAATAAATAATATCAGAGGATACCTTCTGTTACCGAAGTCGTCTGCTGAAGATATCCTGATTAAGTAATATACCACCGATTCTATGGCTTTTTATGTTTACGGTTGAGGCGTGCTTAACTCATGGCAATGCATTTCAGGGATCGTCCGAGATCTCAATACGTGTTACGGGACACTTAGATACCTACTATGAGCCTGTTCCATCTGTTAATACGTTAGGTGAGTGTAACCGCTCTCTGTAGTGCGCGTAGCATGAATGAATTTCACCGAATGGTTAAAGATATTGTTCTTTTCCGTAAATTCAACAATGAATAAATTAGTATTCGTGCTCATGTAAAAAAAACCATGTCGCAATATAAATTCAACATAAAGAAAGAAGTCTTAAAATCTTTCAGTAGCGTCATATACTCCGAAATGTCAAATCAGTACGTCTTTTTTAAATATCTTTTATAATACGACTACACGAGTAGATATTTTCGCGTGGTTTACCCAGATAATATTAAAATCGAAATTATTGATATCTCGTTAAACTTTTAACCAAACGTAAAAAAAAACCGATATCATTTTCGAAATAAATAATGGTTATCTAATACGCTTTTGAACATGGAGTATTACGATCGTAGCAGCGCGGTGTGAACGTCGAGTCGCGTAGGTGTCACACGCCGTTGCTTCCATGACAGACTCTACATCTTGTTGTCGAATATGTAGTGTGGCATTGTTAAATTATTACGAAATATCGAATCCCTTATGTTTGTTTTGAATCAGTGTGCGCAGGTGTACGGCGCGCTCTAAACATCATTGTGATCGCGTAGCACAGCGCCGTCCCTCTCCCCGCCTACCCTTGCACCGTACACCGTCGCATATAAACACAGCTGGTCTAATCAAGCTAATGAGCACTTGCCGGTGCGACACAAGCACTGCGTTCTTGGCGACACCTGCGTACTCGTATATAACAATGAAATGGACAAAACGATGCTATTTTTTATAAACAGCATTGACGAATCGTTCAACCACGAGAAACACAATACACGTAAACCCTCGTAAAATAAAGTTGACTGTACGCGTAGGACAATCCAATCGTTCGCAATAGGATTGTCTAAACACGGTGCATTTTCCGAGGCTAAAGATACTCTGACGATAAGTCTTAGGATGAAATCTATCGAACGCACACAGACATAGCCTTAAGACAAGAATTTAAATTTATAGTCGCAAACTTGGCATTCACTTAGTTTGTGTTTTGTAAGTTCATATCATCAAATTCGACTTATGGAAAGTAGGGTCTTACTTATGCGAACAAAACAAAAATACGACAAAATAATAATGTAACAGTGGCATTTACGTACTGTTTTGATTATCATTGTTAATTGTTTGTCAATGGCTTGATACTTCGTTGCAGAAATATCGAGAAGGCTTACAGTATTTCAACATGCATGGTTCAATTTAGTTTTTGCAATTAAATACATTTTCCAGACTCGACGCGGTATTGAAACAAAGCTAACCACAAGCTTCATGTAATTAGACTATAAATTCGAAATTGTTGCAGATGTCTAGGAATAAGTAATTAAATACATTGAAATCAATTTTAGAAATGTCTGTCTGTATATATGTTTGTGCAGACCCCCCTGCTAAAGTACAATGTTTATGATAAACAGGCACAAAGAAAATTATATATCATATCTTTTTAGTAACATTTAGTCTCTGTTTAGTTAAAATCAGTTCACTATATCAAAAGTTATTGTATTTTGAAGGACGGCGCGAGAAAAGTATGCAAGAAAAAGGCCTTTCAGCCTCGTCAAATTTTTGCTATAATACTATCAATATTGTCAAATATATTGTTAAAAATAATAAACAATGCAGACGAAGTCGCGTTTATCTCCTGGTATATATGTACCTTAGTGTAAACAAAGTAACGATAAGCAAATAAAACGCCGGCGATCGCATAAAGACAACTGAGCTACTTAGGTCTTAAGTCAGCAGTATTATATCCGACACCAACAAACATATTTCTCAACAATGTCGTGGAATCGAATTTATTTTACTCGAACGGTGTGATATATGATACTCGTGTAACTGAACGTGACTTGGTCATTATTGTTATCATTGTAAAAGGACGCCTAATGGAAGAAATAAATCACTAAATAGGAATAAACTACTTTATAATCTGTTTATGAAACTTAAATATACGTTTGTACGTCAGAGACTTTAGTGATAATTCATTTTCAGTTTATTGAAGTACCAGAAGCTTTATTTTCACAAACTGAAAGCTATACAGTAGAATTATATATAACCCTCCTTATTCTGCCAGTCACTAGGTATAATCGATTCTAGAGTCTCGTATGTAGCTTTTAATTAAAAATCTGCCACAATAGTGTTATTTTCTCTATGATGCTTGAATACAAATAGAAAACCGTTCTGTTTTTATTTATTTATTTAGATTCGGTATATCATCTGGGAATAGCACATTTTTTGTAGGTGAAAAGGTACTTTTTTGTCCTTTCCTACAGGGAAACAGTGGAACAAGGAGGAAAACAGGGGTACACCCCTGACAATATATGTGACGTTACTTTACATAACGATCCGAGTCCGTTTTAGCCGTTCGTAACGGTTTTTTTTAAAGATCTTCAAATTTTATACAATTTTTTTTTGTCGTCGATGGTAGCGCCAAGCTGAAGCTATTACTGGTTGCAACGTGAATGGGTCGGTTCGCCCGGGGTATTACCACCCTCTCATAAAAAACCGACGAGAAGTAATAATGCTTGCATTATTGCGTTTCGTTCAGTCAGTGAGAACGCCGGAGGCCCACCTTCCCTCTCCCCCCTTCTTCATAGTCTAATTCGATATGATTATATAAAATATTAAAAACATATTGGAATTGTAATAAAATCACTAAATAACATAACGCATTTGCACGTGCAAACTCTAACGAACCGTTACTATGAACTTTTGTAAGGATACAATAAAAGTATACTTAAAGAAACTCGTGACAAGTTAAACTTCTTTAGGTCATAAACACATTTTTTATATTACTAGCGGGCCCGGCAGACGTTGTCCCGCCCTGATTATTAAAAAATCCTGGACAAATTATATACTAAAACGTTCCTCATGTATGTATTTTTTTACTCTTACGTTCCAGTTACCCTTTTTCATTCTACATTCAACATACGGCTGGACCGATTTTGTTTTTTTTTGTGTTTGAGTGAGTCCCTGGATGGTTTAGATTCATAATTAAAACCGGAAGGGGGTGCTGCGATCTCATTTGGGGGTGGTTTTTAATTATCAGAGCACGACGTCTGTCGGACCTGCTAGCATATGTTATAAAGCAATGAAGGCTTAGTTTATAACATGTTCGGGCACTGCTTTGATGGACTTAGGTTCGAATCCTAGCAACTGAGCCTAACCTTTCGCTCAAGGAAAATATCGTGATGAAATCATAGCATGATGGTAGGGTGTTTTGTAAGTCCGCCTGGCGAAACAACAAACAAACTAAATGTCCCATTTATAATATTAGTTAGGATATTCATAAAGGATATTATTCTGTTTTTACAACTGGTCAAAATTATAATTTATGAATATTCATAGGGAAATTAGGAAATGGTCTATTGATATTAGGTTGACTTTTAAAATTTGGTTATATTAAATAATACTAAAGGCTTGATTTTTATAATATTACAAATTTGTTTATTCCGATACTTGTATTCTGGTTTTAAAGGTGACGATAATTACTGTGTCACTATCGTAGACTAACTACAAATAATGAAAACCGTGAATTCTAAATTTCAGGCGGGTGGTCCATCGTAAAACAGTAAGCCAAATCTGTGTTCACAACATGAAAGAAAAAAACATGATGTGCCAACATATCATAGGTCACTTTTATAACTCGTAACTTGATGATAATATCAATTCGGATACATAAATATACGTGTCCATACGAAATACAAATATTTCATAAATCTAAGTCAAACACTAAAACCCTTTTATTTTTCTTTAAACAACTCGATATAAAAGACACAAACGCGTCACATCGTTCAAAACTCCGTCGAGGTAATACTTCGCAATGAACGTTGTTGAGTATATATCTAATAATATTTTGTTGTATAGTTAGATATGTATTTTGTTCCGATTTGATTTACACAACAT
Organism: Antheraea yamamai; assembly: GCA_036509395.1. Taxonomy (NCBI): domain Eukaryota; kingdom Metazoa; phylum Arthropoda; class Insecta; order Lepidoptera; family Saturniidae; genus Antheraea; species Antheraea yamamai. Next base: position 21,436,216 of record AP028424.1, read on the forward strand.
TACAGATGTAGGTATAACGTTTCGTGTTTTTTTAATGATCGATATGCTTGTGTACCACTTGCCGCGCCGCACCGATAGCTGCGGGAATGCGGAAAGTAAACTGTAATTGTGTAATCTGAGAAGAAGGAGCTAGCTGGTTCGATTCCCAATTAAGCATTTTATTTACATCATGTAGTAATATGTTATTTCGATATGCGAAGCACACTCGTAAAGTGATTACGTGTGTATTGCGAACGGGTCGCGCGCTTTGTTTACATGCGCGAGCGCAGCAACACGTGCGCCTGCCCGCGGTACACGCGGTCGCACACTCGCCAGCGCACGACAACGCGACCGACACTTGGTAGTCAGTAAGTTATCGGCGCGCGAGAGCGATCGCCTCTTACGTCATCGTAATTAAAAGGCGCGCTGCGTGCGAGGAAGTGCCGGAACAGTACAAGAGCGGGTGGGGGTCTCGCGCCGAGACGAACGGGCGGGAGGGAGAGCGCCGCGCGCGCCTGCGCGTCCTCCAGTCGCGCGCTGCACGCCGCCGCGCACGCCTGCCGTGCGCTTTCCCCGGCCGCCTCGCGATGTGTTGTCAGTGAGCGAGCGCCTCGCCAGCGCCATGGAGTACCAGCACCAGCCCATTGTGCCGCTCGGACCACCGGCGCCGCCACCACAGCTTTTGCCGCCCGCGCCGCCGCCGCCTCTACCCTCGTTGCCGCAACTTCAGCACGGACATCCGCAAGACGATGACCGCTGGAGCCAATATCACATTTGGAGGCAGCACGTGTTCGTCAATGGTCAGTGCCCGCCAAGAGTCATACGAAAGCTCTCTCTGTGAATCCGCATCCGGCGGTACCCCTTCGGAAAATAGAAAGTGCCATTAAATGCGCCAAATTTCGGTGATAATATAGCTCTTGCTAGGATAGTGGACCTTCTCACTTACCTCACCCTCGCCTGGTAGCCCCCAGTGCTTCTCTGACGTTTTCCTAAAACTTCCCCTTATCCCCGGCGCGAACAGTTAACTCTACGTCGTTTGTGACGCGGATGTCGATAAGAATCGCGGCGGGAGGGTCATTCGGTGCCGACACTGGACTTCGATAACGCACCGAGAACATCATATTATATCGCCGCGACCTTGATGTTCGTCTCGGTGCTCTATGACACAGTATGTATGTATGCCTATAATATAGATCATTAAATTGTCGGTCCAGCACGGTGCGGTAGCACGCCACCTGAGTTCGTGTGATCGACCGCCCGCTGTAACACAGTGCCGGTGTCCGGTGGCAGCTAACGAGATTATCCTCGGGAAGCCGTATGCCTGTGTTGTGACACCTTCATAAACTACCTGTGTTACTCTACAGTTTAACGTGTTGTGTAGGCCGCGGTACAGCCTCCTTTGTAAAGAGTAACAAGTATCCCAAAACTTAGGTCATACGAGGATTTCAAATGAATTATTCTGTCTTCAAATTCGCGTGATGAAAGTGAATCCTATTAGCCGAGGTCGCTTTCACATCATGTCAATTCGATTGCTAGTGCGTGCGATGCTGCAGCACACTTATTGACAAGCCTTTAGTTGTCGAGCCCGGTTAGAGGGATCGGGCTTTGCAAATTCGATGTGGTTTGAAACCCCCATTCTAGAACTACATGGTTTTACATATATTGCGTACATTTAGTTCTGTTATATGAAATGTAGAACTTTGCGATGTTCAGCAATATACACCTGACACCGCAGAGTGGATACCTCCGTTCCCAGCGCAATCTATTTGTAGCTAGTGTAGACTTTCATATACAAAAGGACACCGTCGAGCTCGCGTTTCTGCTCACGCAGCAACATGTTTCTTATGTGAATTTCTATTGCCAGTCTCTATATCTCATATACGAATTATGAATGTTATTTCTAAATTATGTCATTTCACAATCGTAATTAATTAACTGGAAATATAAATAAAAAACAAGAAAATGTGTGAAGAATTCGACAGTAAGGTCACCTAAACTGGACTGACCGGTGCAGTGACGCTATGAGTATACCGGCAGGCGGCACACACAGAGAGGCTCGCGCATCACCATTTTATATATCAATCATAACTTATTTTTCGCCACTTTATAAAAAGTATGCTCTATTAGACAGCCGGTCTTATTATCCTGACTTACTGTGCAGTTATGACACTCAGCATAAAAACGCGTAACTTTTTGTTGCGATTAGACAACACACTTGTTCAACATGCAGTTACTGTTAGATCTGTTGAAGTTGCTAAAAGTTAACACACATTATCGTGTTTACTCATGAAGTAATGATACAATTTCATCCTAATACGAGAATCCTATAATACTAAGTTTTTTTTGTTTATCTGTACTCTGCGTGACTAAATTTATGATAGATTCTTGCCATGTGAAACACTCGCATGGGACATTGTTATTGACATCCTTTACTGAAAGATTTCCGACACATTATGCTCGCATCCATCCGCCTGACAATGTCGCGGAGAGTGATACGGGGGGTGCGGGGGAGTTAGAGCGCGGAGGCGACCGCTCGCTCAGTTCCTCGTATCTTTTTTTTTTAACAATTCGAGCGTGGCCGCGCACACTTTCACTCGGAATATTTGGGAAAAAGTGTCGACCTTTTCGCGACTTTCTCGCGTAGTTCCTTCTCTCGCACCTCCCCTCCCAACCCTACCGCCTCCGCTCCGCACAATCCCCTCACCCGGCACGTGCTCTCTTCCGCGTGCAAGTCACGACGACCACTTTTACTTTTTGCACTTCATAAAGCGGTTCGAGATGGTGGCAAGCATTGAAATCTTTCGTTTTTGTTGTCACATTTTTGTTTATTATATTTTTTTGGCATTTCTATTTTTATCGAAGGTGATGTATATTTAGGTTTTTAGGTTACAATATTAGGTAATAAGATACATCTAAAATAGGACATACATTATTTTCAGCAGCTGAGCAGATAGATGTACGATATAAAATGACTTTAGTTGTCGAGTCTATTCATCACCTTATGTAGGTCACTAAGGAAAAGTTTTAAGTGAGCTATTCAAATAACAAACAAAAGAGTCGACGTAATGTCGACGAATCATTGAGAAGGTCTTAGATTAGGCTGCTGGTTCGGATATGAAGCGGTTCGATCGCAACCTGCGAGAGTAAAAGTAATCTTCCGCCGGTATTTCCGTATGAAGCCCCGCGCTCGACGGCCCCCACCCCTATCTTCAGTGAGTGGCTTCCGACTTTTACTTTCCCTGCGGTCCGCTCCGCTCTGCTGTGTCGAGCCTTTGTTATTTCCGATTATTTTGCATTCACATTCGTTTTGGTCATTAAATTTAGCACGTTTAGAGTTTTCGAAATTATTCAGTAAAACTTCATCCTACCATTACTTCATTATCTATCGAAATCAGTTACAATTGCTTAAATAATACTTACTTATTTATTAATTAACAAAACTAGAAATCAATCTGAATAACTGTCAACGAGGAAGGCCGAGTGTACATGAAGCAATAATACGCCCTATTCTATTTTTCTCGTGTTCTCACCTTCCTTCTGTCACGCTGATTTTCGTAAATGTATGATATCCCTATAAATGTAGTTAATGTCTAATGTAGTTTATGATATTGTTATCTTCTCAATTCACTATCCCATGCGCTAATATTTCAGGAAGTACTGAGTGTAAGCGGATTGAGTCACTCACACGCACCATGCATTCTCCAATATAATGGCTATTTTAATTAAGCACAATCATTTGAATCAACGCATTAAGTCGTGGTATGTTATAACCGTGATCCATAATATTGATCACTGTGACCTTTATTTCTATGCAATTTTCAATGCGTAATAACATTTTGCAAACAAAGTAAGACATACTACAAGATATTTACACAAGAATGTTGCGAAAAGGTTACGAGGGCTCATGACCAACACGAAAGCGGTAATATTATTATTAATCATTGAAATTAGTTGTGCTGACCCATTTACGAGCATGCTGAAGGTAGCCTTCGTTGTTCTGCTAAGGAGTCAGTACTGTGCACGTGAGATGAATCGCATCAGGAACGGTTGTTTGCGCGAGGCGAGGAACCGCTTTCTCCTTCGCTTTCGCTCAATTCACACGTTTACGAAAATGTTCGCGCGTCACCGGAAAACGCTTGCTTTCACTGTTGCGCAAGAGCGGCAGCCGGTTCCCTCGCGAAACCCCCACTCACACTCCTCACCTATATTTCTCAAGTAGGAAGTGAATCGGTTACGTAATATTAGCTTTCCACTAGCGGTACAACGTAATTCCGGCACGAAGTACCCGGTGCGTACCCCCGCCGTCTATTACTGGGACCCCCGCAATAGTTTAGACCTCGTCAGTACATATCAGATGCACAAAACGGCATGCAAGTCCACAGAGGTCAGCTGATAATTATTAAGTCGCGTAGAGCGGCGGAGGCGTGTCACTTTCTACCGTCGCCGCGGAGGAAAGTGACAGTGTGGTATGTCGTCATCGGCACCGCGCTCGTCCCGCGCGCCCTGCACCTCACCCCTCCTCTCAAACTACGCGGCTCAGCTCGCACCGTCGACAACAGTTTCGGACACTTTCTCCGGTCTGCTCACAAATCTTTGTCTTTAATAGAAAGTATTTTGGGGCCCCGTCGAGTTGCGGGGAGCACGGTCGCACGAATTTCGTGTCCCAGTGTAGCCAGTAGATGGTGCTCATCATTGAAGTATCCAATTTTGCCCGACTATCCGCCCAGCGTTACATGCATCGAAGCACCGCCCTATTGACAAGTTCGCGTGCCGGCTCTGGCGCACGCAAACGTAACACATAGCCCGTAACTAGGTTACTTCCCGCTTCCTGATTGAAACCTCAACCCGCGAACCCCGCCGCCCCACACCTCTGCCGCCTGCTGTTTTTCACAAGGAAAAGTGCGCGAGCGTCGAGCGATTGCGTGCATTTCCCACGACTGTAATTATTGTTGCATTAAAGCGTGCATTACAGGCGGCACCACACCATAACTTTACCAGCCACCCTCATCCGCTTCAACTAGAGCATATTATAAACATCGGTTAAATGCCCTAGGAACGGTCTACGTGCATGCATTGAATGCCCTTTTAACTTTATTCTCGACATAATACCGTACCTATTTACATAATATATATGAATCAGCGTAAACTAATCTTGTATATAATACCATTCTTACTGCAATACTTGTGTAGTAATTCATTCAATTGGCTTTCTCAATTCCTATAAACGATATTTCGTACATTTAATAATATTATTCGACTAAGACAATAATTTTCATAGTAATGTAGTCTTATTACGGATGCGGACCGTTCAATCTGTACGAATTATTTATATTTCACTGTATATTAATTATATTCCATCGACAGTGGCATGTAGGTACGGATTCAGATTATGCTCGTGTATGTACGTCTCACTCCGCTACACCTCGCCTCGGCCCGCAACGTGTACAGCCAACCATCGCACCTGTATTTGTACATTCCGTACTCAGAGCGAGTTAAAACTATATTCAATAACAATTTTGCGACTCCACAAACAAACGATTACAATCAATCTATCATCACGCTATGTCGCTGGGGGCGGAGGGGTCAGGGATACTTTAATTAATTTCCTTCTTTGTTAGGTCGCCTTTCGCTTTCTTCATATCCGTGTCGGCTAGGAATAGTCATTATTTTTTTAATAATCGAATATTAACATGTTAATCGACTGACAGTGTAATTGTACTACGTATATGAAAGTCACCAAAAATCATCATCATTTTTGTTAAGATGGTGTTACTAAAATACTTATGGTAATCAAAGTTTCAACTTGAAACTTTTTTTCGTATTGTAACATCAAGAACACTTCACTGTTTTATTTTCAGTATATAACTTATCATGTTACGTTGAAGTTCCGAATGTTCCTTAACTTTTTTTTGTTAATATTTTAATATTATTCATTAGACTATTTCAATATTTAACTTGATTATGTAATTATCATAATAATATCATAAACATGGATGAAGAATCGAATTATTATTCGAAAGGTATATATTTTTCGAAATTTTGAATATAAATAAGAAAATTAATGAGCATTAACGAAATTAAATGGTCTTTACTACAGTTTGATTAATGTAAGGAATCTATAAACGGGTTCCACATACTAAATAATTATCGTAAATATATGATTATACATGTTATTACGCCTAATCATGTTGTTATGACATGCTGCTTATACAATGAAAAGACTACAGTAACCAAAATAAAAGCTAATATCTCCCTAACTTCACGAAGCCGTGCAAGTTTCTGGTATAACGCCAAAACTTCTTGTACAAATTTAAGAAGATAGCCAAACAGATTCATGAGTCACCTTGTAAAGTTAAATGTACTAATGCTTGTCATGTGAGTTTATAAATAATCGTAATATCAATTTTTAATACCCCGTATACACGGATAACGTATATAATTTAGTGGGTAAATTGATCAGACAAATCGACAACTCATTTTATTCATTTTATATAGAGGTATGCGGCGACTTCTGTCTGGTTAAATAATTGCGTCTACTAGCGAAACGTATCTTCATTAAAAAGATCTAAGGTGATATATAGTATATTGAGGTAATTGTCTTGCTATTTGAAGAATTACATGGTACACTTTGCAGGGTTTCAAACGACTTCTAAGAATTTGACTCTATGTCAATAAATTTTAAATTGAATATTGAATATTTAAAGTTGTTCACTAATCTGTTTTCCACGAAATATATTTTTTTTTTCAGGCTTTTTTGAGTACTTTTGTTTTAGATATAATATGTTATTTGTCTCTCTCAAATTGGGTGTAAAATGGACATTAATATACATTCCCTCTCTTTTGTACAAATTACCTTAGTTTTTTAATTTAATTAAGCGCAATCTTTCTAGTTATTTGTACATTTAAAACCCTATAAACTTCTTTCGCTTGACGTCCTACTATACTCAAACTTATTGTCTGAGAGCTTAGTATTAAATTAATCGTATTTATCGCTAAGTGATAATTAAGCAAATATCTGTAAATAGCCGCCAGAATAGTATCATATATTGGCTTTGTACCCGAAGGCTTCTTATTCCTTAATCTATTATTGTTTCGAATAAAATTCTTTTTTTCTTTGTGGGTTTTAAAGTTTGAGCACATTCTCATCTGATGACGATAGTAAACGTACTGAAACTTAAAGACTGGACCTCAAGTACAGCTTCCAGAAGATACATGTAGGTGCTTGATAACATATTCTCAAATTGATGGGTGTTAGCTAGCCAAGTGAGCTCAAAATAAGCCTCACCATGACGGAAATTTAATAAACTGAGAAAAAATATGCTGTGATTAAGAAACGAAGAGAGATACTCCACGTCTGGCCGTGATGTGTCGGTTTCACTCGATGAAATCCGGAATACGTAATATTAACATTTATCACGTGAATGCCTGAAATTCATGAAACGGCGGCTTTAAAGATAGTGCAGGGTACGTGCGATGAGGGCATCTCTTTCTCGATTGTAATTTGAAGTATTTGCTGAGGCGAATGTTTAACCTTAGATGCGCGAGTCCAGCGTTGCGATTGAGCTAGCGGTCCGGCCGGCGGGAAACGAGCGCGCGCTCGCTTTCTCCCGGCGGCCGGGCTGACGCCCTTGTCCTGTCACTGTTGCAGGAAAGACGGTGAACAGTAAGGACGCGTTAGAAGACAAGAAGGATGACAGTGACCTGTGGGAGGCGCAGGCCGCCTTCCTCGGTCCAAACCTCTGGGACAAGACGCTGCCCTATGACCCCGATCTCAAGGTATAACAACTCACCCTACATCACCCCTCGCAACCTCTCTAATTCATTATTCATTATTTGGTATTATCTCAATACGTGTTTCTATAAGTTTAATTTTAGCAGCTTGTAGCGAATTAGCAATTGCGATTTGTAAATTTAATGTGGCTGGCATCCACTTATGCGATGACATATTTTGCTCTCAACGCACGCGGGGCGAGGGTTCCCCGCGCCCGCAAATGATTAAGCGGGCGGTGCACGGGGTAACACCTGCTCTCTCCTGGTGTTGCAGTACGTGGACCTAGACGAGTTTCTGTCGGAGAATGGCATGCCGGGCGAAGGTCTGGGCGGCGCGCACCTGGGAGGCTCCGCCTTCGGCCCAGCGCTGGGCTTGCAGGCGCCTGTCACCAAGCGCGAGCGCTCCCCTTCACCCTCAGACTGCATGAGTCCAGACACCATCAACCCGCCGCTCTCGCCGGCTGATTCCAGTACGTACATACTCAGTAAGCATTGTTTGCCCCCGGTGGCCGGTAATAGCGAACCCGATGCTGTTCTCCAATAGGGTCTAACGCTTTAAAGTACCAGACCGGCAAACCTTGTGCTACCGGGAGCTAATAATACTTAACTATACTGCATAATGTGAAGGACGCATAATACATTTTATTAAGTAAATAATTACACGTTTCAGCGTTCTCTATGGCGTCATCAGGACGCGACTTTGATCCTCGAACGCGCGCTTTCTCCGACGAGGAGCTGAAGCCGCAGCCAATGATCAAGAAGTCCCGGAAACAGGTAAATGAAGTTAGTGAGCTGATCATTCCTACCAGCATGCCGCCGACTGACACAGGGCGCGGACACCACCATCCCTCCCGCCTGCCTACCTACGCCCCCTTTGTCCGTTGGCCAGTGCACGCACATACATACACACACACACACACACACAAATAGTTACTACACGTTACGTCTATACAGTAACGCAATGGTATCGTAGTTTCCGCGAAGAGTACAGATCCGTGTGTATAATTAAACAGTCGCTCGGCCGGTTAGTGAAACCCTTCGGTTACAGTTTCTGTCTACATTCATAATACATATACTAAAATCAGTATTATTCAATATTGAAATAGCGTTTTTTGTACAATGAAACTTATAGTGAAATTAAACTTAAAACTGTTAAAAATCAAGTCATTAAATAATATTGTTATCTTGTGACGTGAATGGACGCATATATCATTTTCCGTGAGAACGAAATTAGGGTCGTTACTTATTATAAAAGAATGTCTGTGCCCTAACCGTTGCGCTGTGGTGATTCGCTCTGCAGCAAGGTGGTCAATTGTAGTTTGTTGTACTAGCGGCCGCTTCCACGGCTGTCTACTTTCATACCATGACATCATGATATCAGTATATTATATTGAGAGGAAAGTAAAATACACACGACTCTGTGATTCTGTACGTTATCGTAGTTCAAGTTGATTACACACAACCATATAAATTAAACACTAGGGTCCTGTCGTACATAAAATCTTACGCACTGGAGGCTTTATTAACGCTTTAGCCACTACTAACCCAGTTAACAATATGTATAAGTTCACAAATAGTAACAGGCAGTTATCACGGGCGACGGCTTTACGTATTATATGACCTCTCTGCTGCAGTCGCTTACCAACTGCTCGGAAACAATCTGCGTGCCTATTTGTATATGTATTCGATGCGTTCTTTCTTCAGTATCGACATGTGTCACGTTCTGTAAATATTTTACTTTGCATACGGTAATATAACATCATTTAGAATGAATACCAACACCAGAACTCGTTTTAACAATTGTCAGCAGAGAAGCCTACACTTGTTTAGTTTACGAGTCTTCGGACTTCTTGTTTCTATAGATTCGCGGTCCGTATTCTTATGTATATATAGCTTTTTTACTATCTATAGTATATAATGTTGGAATAACACCAGACGATTATTTTGTAATTTAAGTCGTCGCGATATATATTCGCTTTGGTTTTAACTATTAACTATGCCGGATTTTTATTTAATACGAAGGAGCCTCTATAATTTTAGGTTTATTTTTTACAATATTACCGTTGTTATAATACTATTTTACTCATTTATCTATGATTTTAATATCAATTTAGATTTTGTTGATACCTGGTTATGAAATAGTCGTCTGGAAAATAGGTACTTAAAAATTGCACACGATAGAGGAATATTATAAACGAGCCCCGGCGTCTTGTCTCACGTCTCTCACTGCTGGTAATGTTACCGAGATCTAAAAGATGCAAATCTGCATAATCGTCTTCGAACGGTGTAGGAAGAAGCTGCACTGCCACGTGTTATAAATCCGTCGTATTCACACTAAATATAATAAACAATTTAAAAAAAAACCGCGTCTGTTATCTGATGTAACTTTTTATTAGCGGTTTTAATTTAATTATATTACAATAAAACAGGCTGAGGGAAACAAGTGTTTTGTTATTTTTGTATCATAAAGTGTGTAGAATACAGGTGTTTTTGTGACAATGTTTTCATTTGTGTATTATATCATATTATTCATTCTCTTGTTCTGTTATGATTAAACAAAATGGTTTAGCTTGTTGAATATATACCTTTCCGGAGGTTAAGGTCTTACTATGGGGATTTCGGTTATTTTTATCAAGCATTTGTTTATTCGTTTTAAGTTATAAGGTGTATTAATTTATCTGTACGTTTCTTACCAAATGAAATCGTTGTCACTTCTAGTTGTATTAATTTTCTTAACATTTAGAAGAAGTGTCAGTGTCTTTCGTTTATTGATTCTATATTATTTGACCGCAATAATCGCAGTAAGATTAATGCAGGCAAAACCACTAATACCGACTAGTAGCAGTATACAATTATAAACGAATGTAAATACAAAACGATCGGATACGAATTAACAATCGATGTAGTACTTGACAGACGAGCGACAGCGGACGAGCGCGGTGCGAGCACGGCGTCGCCGTCGACTTGTAACCCCAGAATTCAACATAAAATAATATTGTATGTTATATTGGAGACCTGCACTTACAGCGACGTCGGGTCGTAAGTTCTTTCATAAATTCTTACAGCGATTGTTCCTAAGAGTTTTTGGCACGAAGTATCGAAATTCGTAGAAGTATTCGCTATTACAACGGCTATCTGTGTAATTATTTCTACGCAGTGTTTAATAAAACCGTTATCCTGCTGTTGATTGCACGCTGTCTGTCATTAATAATGACAAGTGAGCATTATACAACTGCAAATAGGTGCAAAAAAGAAACACATCACTTGACTGAAATTGAAAATTACAAGTACGAGTAATGAATATTCATTTGATTATGGCCTCATTGCTGCAACTTGCAATGCGATAAAAAACAACAAATTATCCAACAGCAGAATAATTGAAAACAGTTTGTAACAACAATTATTGTAAAATAACATAACAGTTTAATTCATGAAAGATATATATAGCCGTTATCGCCGTCTATAGAAATTATACACCAGATATAATGTATTGTTATGAAGAAAAATTTGTTTAAATAGTTATTTTCATGTGGTCTAATGCATGATCTATGGATATAAACCGTTCGAATTAAGCCGATTCCTTTAATCATTTAACTTTTAAATTAATTTCCATCATTTCTACTTCATTTAATGTAACTTAGTAAACAAAGGTACACAGATATTTTATCTGACCTTTGTAGGTTCTGATTTTTTGCGCTTTAAGTCACGTGATTCAGATCTGTGTAATATCTGAAATCGCATTCTAAACAATCTGATATTTAAAAATGGATGAAAGTATACGTTCTAAGGAACGTACCGCGTAGCTACACTTCTCCAGGAAGCCTGATTATTCCCTTCCATAATATTTATATTGAATCAGCTTTACCGGGAAACTGTTTGACTTATGGGACTAGACATAAAATCAAAAGAATCTTAAAAAAAACAGGGTGTGTCACAAAGACAGACGATAGCAGTGATTCTTTTACAATGAAACATTTTAATTGAAAAAAAAAATGAGTGCGTATTACCGTCACAAGCGATTTTACAAAAACTTTTTAAATATTTTTGATTTTGTCAATAAATAGTTTATAAACAAATCAATCAAAAATTTTCGAAAAAAAAAATAATAATAATACAAATCATACAATATAATTAACTATGTATAATATAATAATTATAAGGGCGCGCGACCGTGTTGCCATCTGGTTTCAATGTAAGTAAGTAACTAACTAAATCAAAGTTTCATTATCTGTAGTGCCATCTATCAGCTAATTTGGAACTTAGAGAACAGGAAATATTATTAGCAACTCTCTGTTATAAATTGAATAAACATCCCGCCCGACATTGCTTAACTTCGGTGAATAGACGAGAACCTGTGTTTTCAACACTCTATCCGATACTATGTTTCCCCTAACCATTTTTCGGCAGATCAAAAGGTTGGCGATCAAATCCCTCTTATTAGAATAAAAAAAAACTAATTAAAAAAAAAGTTATACTTTCGTGTTACCATGTTTCGTACAACAAGGAAGTCCGCTTCTTCACGCGTTATGATCGTCGGGTGGATCGAGTATAAAGCTGTAAAGCTCTCTAAGACTAGAAGTACCTGTCTCGGTCTGGAAATCTAAGTATTGGTTACACAAAATGCTTATAAGACAATTCGCTAATTACTGATAAAGTGCGTTCAATTATTTATTTATATCAATGAACTGTAAACCGTAAGCGAAACTTTAAAATGGTAAAATACTCGGGGACAGGCTGACCTTAATAAGCTATCTATTAATCGAGGAATAGTAGGAGGAGGAGGAGGAGGAGGAAACTTTGAGGTATTTTGTGTGGCTATTGACACTCGGATCAATAATTATATACATTTTTATAAAGTCTATTAATCAATCAAACGTATGAGGAGCTGCAAAATATCAATATTACATGTACACAGACCCCCTATACTACGCATCGCTAGTCTGCCGCAAGCCGCGCAAGCGCAATACGCTCCTACTTACGTAGTACATCATGACGCGAAATTACAAATCTATCTGCTGCTAAAAATACCGATCAACGCGCCTAAAGAAGTTTTCACTTCAAAAAATCTGGTCGAAAAGTATTAAAACATCTAGATCTCGACAACAACGCCACCTATGGGATCCAATCAAAACCCATTACAATAAACTCTTTAAAATCGCTCGAGTCGTAGAATCGTATATACAATATAACATACACATTTCAAACGCCTTTGAATAGGATTATTAATCTTTGAAAATCTGAATACAAATCAGATTTATTCGAAAATTGTAAAGAAATGATAATGACGTAGAATTTTTTTACAGCGCGTGCTTAATGAAATTCTGAACGCAGAATGTAAACACCGAGAATAAAAACGTGCGGCGACAGAACAAGTATGGAAATAGCATAATAGCGATTTGTGTCATCCTTATGTGGAGTCACACCAGCAGTTCCTATTAGAAACGAAAGGATACGTAGAATGGCTGGTCTGAAAGACATCGACACCAAAATAATGTTTTGTAATGGCTTTGTTGATTTAAATTCGTAGAGCAATGAAAAAAAATACAAAAAATGCCTTTGCGAATGTCTTTACCGGTGCTTCAGATACCGGTGCCAGCCGAAACTTATTTATTGCAAAGCAAACAGAATATTGAACCGTATAAAATAATTTCAAACCGTTATAGAATTAAGGGCTTAATTCATTTGAAATAAGCTGAAGAACAAAAGAATACATATGATGTACCAACTTTGTTTTCCACACCAGTAGGGTTAGACATTACGCCATAATAAATAACACCTAGTTATCTATACTGTGAAAATTTAGGCGTTAAATCTATTCTCATACAGATTTTCATGACAAGGACTTATACTGTTTAGACACTCGCAGTATTCTAGGATATGACACTTCATGATCACATTTAACATATAAAATAATAATATTACAACAAATACTAATAAACAACCAAGAAAACCTGAGTGCAATGACCGGTGCCAAAGGCTGCAATGGGCGACCCGGAGTTAATAACTTTCGATGGTAAAACGGGCAATAAACCCTTTTTTTGTGCCTAACGTTCCTGCGTTCTTTTTCAAATGAAAGTGAAATCACCCTATGGTAATTACACTGTACTTTAACATAGACACGTAGAGGATTGTGTATAATTTTTGTATTTTTCTAGATAATTCGGTCAAATATTAAGTACCTATTTTTTAAATTAATTTAAAAAGAATCGAGTGCATATTGTCCTCCGGAAATATTGCTACTGTCTAAACAATCATCTGGTATATTCATTGGATCGAATAGATTATAATTATTTCAACTCAATATAATAAACATTCCTAAAAGAAATCCCAGCATTTAATCTTCTATTCCAACAAACAACGTACGCCCGCTTATTTACTAGTGGTGCAAAATTATTATTTCGAAGCATTGTTACATCAGTTTCAATGGAACTAGCCCGCTTTGTTTTTATTTGACATTTTTTTTTTCTCGAACTGATTACGCAATTGACCTAGTAAGGTGTTAACAGCTTCACCGGACTAAACCGGACTGGTACTGCAGCCTATGACTGTTTATATTTCACTTAATAAAGACAATTATAAGAAAGACCAGCCTATAATACATGACTACTTTTAAGGAAAGTAATAGAACATCCCGTATGCGTATGTTCCACTACACTGGACTAGAACATAGTGTCAATACTTATATTTTACGGCAGAACGCAGACGACAATACATAACTTCTATCATTATTATCTATATTTTATAAATATCCCTCTAAAGAAATTAGGCTACCTACATGCTCCTTATACTATTTAAGGTAGCTCGTTATATGAATACCGCATCGCCGTCTTCGGTCGTGAGGTGCTGGTTACAGGATTTATTTTCTTTTTCACGGACACTCAAGGTGAAGGATGGTATTATTGTTGTGAAGCGTAGCGGGCTAACCCAATATCAATGTGGTCACCAGTTCGTGCCCGATGACCTCAAAGATGACAAGTACTGGGCGCGCCGGCGGAAGAACAACATGGCTGCCAAGCGTTCCCGCGATGCGCGCCGCATGAAGGAAAACCAGATCGCGCTGCGAGCTGGATACCTTGAGAAAGAGGTGAGCTCCTAACACTTTCTTTATTTTTCAAAGTCTTAACTAAACCAGACAAAATAATTATTTTTGGTCTCGACACGAATCCACATTTATAAGAGAGAATCGTAGTTGCTACTGTGTTCCTAAATCACACCAGTGTGGTTGTAACCTCATTTATAAATATAATCTTTCGCTACAGTGACGCCTTCCTCTTTTATAATTCCAGAATATGGGTCTAAGGCAAGAAGTAGAGCTGCTTAAAAAAGAAAATCACATCCTACGCGAGAAGTTGTCCAAATATGCGGACGTATAGGCGGTGCGGGCGCGGATCCGTCGTACTTGCGTCCCGCCCTCGCCCCCGCCCCGCAGCTCAGCGCTCCCCGCCCGCACCGCCCCGCACCGCACAAACACGGCTCTCGATATGTAAGTACTGCATCATACCAGAGATTTTTATTTTAGTAGTTAGTGGTAATTAATGCACTCTACTACCCTATAAATATCTACATACATCTATGAACAATGGATCAAGATGATAAACACTAGATACTCGTAGATAGATTAATAAGCACTACTTACCACCCTTACTTTTACATCAGGGCCGTACTTAGGGATTTCTGTGTATAATTTTCATTTGTTATATGACGCATTAAGTGGAACAGCTATCTGTTACATGACATAATACACAATCTTCTTTAGATTAGGATGTTCGTCTTAAATATGTTCCCGTTGCTCATGATTCGAACCGCGAAATACAAATAAACTAAAGGCACCGGTGAATGACAGAAATCCTCTTGTAAGGTCCTATTTCACTTTTTCTTGTTCCTATAGCGTGAGAAACCATAGTTCTAATTGGTAATATTACGTGTGCTCTATCTACCATGTGCTGTTTGGTTATTCCAGGTCGCGGGCGCAGCGTCACCGGGTTCGGCCCCTTCGCCTACATTATTCAGCTCTACGACTTTAGTATAAGCGTCCCAGCCCCACCCGCCCCGCTCCCCCTCCCTAGCGCCCAGCCGACGTATGCTGCAACGTCCGGCAGCAGGAGCGCATAGTCCTGCGTCCCATTAATATAGGTTTATTAATAAATTGATGTCGCAGTTACCGTAAGTTTATATTAGTGTAATAGGTGAATCTTTACCAAAGTTCCGTTCGGGCTCTAATCCATCGTCGCGTCGTATCTGAATCTTTCCCTCGGACTGAATTCGGCGCCGACAGGCTTAGTCTAAGACGTTCGGACCAAAATTGTATGGGATTTAATTTATGAAAGGTGTATTAGCGTCGTGCCCCGGGACGTGTGCGCGGCCCGCGCTCCCCCGCTCTGCCGCTCGGGGCAGGGCGTGTGCGGCGGGGTGCGCGCGCGGTGGGGCTGCGGGTTGCGCGCACGCGTCTCCCGGTTTGCTCAAAGGGGTCGCGCAAGCGGCTGCAGTGTCTGCGTCTGTATATAGATAGTTGTAAAAGGGCCCGGCGGGCAGTAGTCCGCCCGGCGACGCCGCTCTCCGTCGCGATCAGACGGCGGGGCTCGCCCGCGTCCCCGGCCCCCCAATCCGACCCTGCCGTTTCCGTAGCGAGCGAATACTAGTTTCGGCGTTCACTTAGTGAATAGTTTAATTAGGGTAGTGCGTAGATTCCGTAGAGTAGTAGGTATTAGTATATTTTTGTTATGGCTGTAGTTGTTAACGTTTTTGAAAGTTTATATAATTTTTTTTTAGTTGTAAAGAAACTCGCGTTACTTTGTCGATGTGGGTAGGACCCACTGATAGCGCATAGATAGGTACCTCACTCTTATCTCCCCCCCCCCCCCCCTCCCCTCCAGCCCCCGCTCCGCGCGTCCCATGTCCCCGCTCCGTGTCCTCTATCCTGGGCCTCGCTCGCGGTGTCGCCGCGCGCGCCCTGCTTCGGAGTGAGAACGTTCCTCCGCCCTCCGAACTTAATTCGTGCTATTGTTATAACAATATTTTTGTAGGCTTTTTTGTCGTTGATATTGAGTCAATTGAATGTTTACTGAATTGAATAAAAACTAATGTTTACGAATTAAGAATAAGAAATTGTTGCATTTGAAAGTATGTATTCTATTGTTAGTAAAAGAGAATAATAAAATGTTTTTTTGGATAAACGTTTTACAAGTGAACTAGAACGATCACGAGCAACGGACGACGCTATGCCGTGCTCCCTCACGCGCTTCAAGCGCCCTACAGTTTCACTTTGAAATGCATTATTTCATATCAACAATATTCATATTTTATTGTATAAATATATTATAATTGTTATATTCCGCCGCGTGTATATATTATGCACATCGATGCATAGCTACGTATAGTATAGTATTGTAAAGTATAGTATAGTATACATATATATATGGCTCGTGTACGATATTGTGACTGTTTCGCCGGATATTAATGTAACATGGGTATAATAAATGTTAAGTATTGTGTTTAAAAATGGACACCGTTATAGAATGTACATTGCACGCGGTAACGCCGTCTCCCTGTCACACCACCTCGGCCCCGCAGAACCTTCCCCCCCCCTCCCTCTCTCCTCGCCCGCACCGCCCGGCACTAGTCCATGTGCTTCCTTATTTATTATAAAAGCAGCTCCCGCGGGAAGGAGGCTCCGCGCCTTCCTGGAGCGCGACAGCTCGTCGCAACAACGTCAAACAATAGTGATTTACATGTATGAGTAGTAATTTGTTTGAATTTAATTTATATGGTTCTATGGATTGAAAATAAACGTTAATTGTTGTATTTATGAATAGTTTTTATTTGAGCTGATGACGCGTTCCTTGCGCGGTTGCCGCGGTCTCCACTATCAAACCTAATACTGTTGGACGTGTCAAATATCTAATCCCTGATCCACATGTACTATCCTGTGTATTATAACCAATGATATTATAACTAAATAGCTGTAGATACGTTACCCATATGAAATTTTGACAAAACAAATGGCACGACAACGCACACATACGTATAGTAATATTGTAACGTTACACTGTCTTAGATAAAATGTGGAAGTAAGATGGCACATTCTCGATATCGGTGGTGAAAAAGAAATACGACGGGTTGACGGGCAGTAGTCAAAAATAAGCTAGCTTGTCAAGTTTTAACAAGGCGCTGTCGAAGAACTTATGACGTATCTATATATTTATAACATCAATATATTATAATATCTACAGCTTTTTAGTTATAATATCATTGAATATAACATTTTAATACAAACATTGTTATTATATAGCTTTGGAGTATTCTCTATGTATAATTTCTACTGTTGTATATAAGATAATGTTGTTTGTAAAAGCGGGCTCTGTACGAATAGATGAAAATCGAGGTCCATGTTCTTTGTTTGCAAATGCGCCTATATCATATACTTTATCAATGTTACAAATGAGACACAAATTCGTATGTAACAATAAAAGCAATCTTAAATAGATTTGAAATGTGTACTTTCACGAAATAATTATGTTATTAACTTCAACTTGATAATACTCATGCAAATTAAGGAATCTTTTATTGGGATACCTTCAGTAGTCTTAATACCATTCAGTTTAGTTCGTGAATCCAATATGTACATTAGTCTTAATACCATTCAGTTTAGTTCGTGAATCCAATATGTACATTAGTCTTAATACCATTCAGTTTAGTTCGTGAATCCAATATGTACATTAGTCTTAATACCATTCAGTTTAGTTCGTGAATCCAATATGTACATTAGTCTTAATACCATTCAGTTTAGTTCGTGAATCCAATATGTACATTAGTCTTAATACCATTCAGTTTAGTTCGTGAATCCAATATGTACATTAGTCTTAATACCATTCAGTTTAGTTCGTGAATCCAATACATACATATTGCGCATCGCTCATTACGTTTTCGTTTAGTATATGTTAATACGATTTAATTTTTTTGAACTATTACCCAGCGCCTTAGGGGAAAAGATGTGTAGCTATTTCATTGGGTGTACACATTTGGATTTCACTGGCAACGAAAAATAGCAATTACGTTGAATTAATACGATAGGTCACATTTTTTTCGAAATTTTGAGCAAATAATAACAATTCTTGAAACTAATTAAATACAATCGTTTAGATTATTTTACTAAACTTGCAACTAAGATGTCACCTAAATAGTAATATTAATTATCTGATTGAAACTTCAGATCATAGAGGTCAAGGTTAAATCATAAAGAATTTGTAAGGCGAATGTTAATTCATTCAAAAAGGCCAAAAAATCAACAACAGCTCATGTAAAAATTGTAAGTTCAAAACATTTTCAAAATTACCAAAAAAAAGTCGAGGTAGTCATAATGAGTGCCGAAGAAGTGATAAATCAAAACAATGAAATAAGTTTGTTCTCTTTTGTATTTTCATATTAATTATAGTGTGAATGACAATATTTAAATTTCACAATATGTTTATTGAAATTATTAACATTAGTGTGGTTTTCATATCTATTAGCACTCGGAGCAACAATTATATATATTTTTATAAAATATATTAATCAATCAAACATATGATAGCTGCAAAATATCATTATTGCATGTACACAGGCTCCTATACTACGCGTCGCTAGTCTGACGCAAGCGCAATACGGCCGATCATGCTGACGTAGCATTTCATGAGACGAAATTACAAATTAATCTCCTGCCAAATATACCACTCAACGTGCTTAAAAAAGTTTTCACTTCAAAAAGACATAGAAAATGTGGATGATTTTAAAACAGTTCGCTGAAACTAACAAAATATCGAATATTTAAAATATGTACATGTAATAATCTGATACAGAGTATGTATGGATAGATTATGGTATGACCTAATAATTTACCCTCCAACCGCGCTTTTTGATTTTTTACCTCGAAAATTGTTATTTTTAGTAGAAACTCCCTTCTTCATTTAAACTTCAATAAGGTTGCTTCAAAATTAAAAGTCATAAAATCTTTAAAAATTAGCATTTATTTATTATTTCATGTACAAAACAAAACAACATAACGTTTCGAATCGATTCGTTTCTATATAATAAAATAAAAACAATGTAACGATAAGGTTTCATTACCTCGATGTATTGTCACATGTTTTCCCAAAAGAAATGCATTAAATTAGTAAACATAACTATATCTCGTGATGAAATATCTCGTTAATATAATTCTCCGCTTCCCCTCCCTCCCCCTTCCCTCTTTTTTTTCCTCCCTTTTTTTTTTTTTTTTTTAAATTTTTTTTTCTTAAATTTCTTTTAATTTTTTATAAAATTTTTATTTCTTTTTTTTTTTTTTATGTACTTTTTAATTTTGAAATTATATCGGAGATTGCTTATGTTAGCTTTAATAGGGAAAGCATATACAGTAGAACCTTGTTAAAAACCAAGGGAAGCACAAACTATTTTAAGTTATGGAGTTTTTAATTTATCAAGGGTTTACATTAGAGAGTGATGATCCTATTTTTACCCGAATGCGCCAGCAGAAGTGGTAAAATGAAATAAAGTGGAATATAATACACGTTACATAAAAATAAAACTTTATTTGAAGTTTAGTCTACTGAAAAAAATCTATGATTTTTTTTTGTTTTAAACAGTTCACGGTTTCTAAATCATTTTGTTTTTGTATGATAAATATAAAATTTTCACTAGTTCTATCGCTTTAACTAACCAGCGTATATTAATGTTGTTAATTTTCGTTTTGAATTTAGGTGACTTTTATCGCACAGCACAGTTTCCTGGATAATGATCAACAACTATGATTCAAGTAAGCCGCTGTTCTAATCAGCGTAAACAAATAAACACGTGCAAGCAATAAACTTCAAGAAACTTTTTGTTTTATACATTAATTCGAAGTTACTCATTGGCATGCAGTTTATGTCATAGAGCTCGTCGAAATATTTCTTTAAGTAATAGAAGTATTGGCTTCTGAAGGGAAATGAGCAGATAGTTTTTTGAAATTATAAAGATTTTTATTTTATCGAGGTTCTACTATATTTACAGATATAACAAAGCATATAATCAAAGCACAGAATCATACAATTATCATTTACATTCAATTCCAAATTCGTTAAGTTTGAACTTATTAAGTCAGTCACTTTACTTATTTATACAAATACAACTCCCACGATAGAGCACTATCGCCACTGCACTTTAATTGTTCTATAGTTATCATCAGTGATGATGTTCTTCTGTTGTTCTTTCGAGCGAGTGAGCAAGCGAGCGGATATCACAATCATGGGTATCCCACGGTGAAGCAACGTGACGCAGCGGACGAGACACGCACATGTGCTCCGATCAACTCACTACTCGGCTATTCCGCTTGATTAGATCTAAATCAAACACATTAAAGTTACTGTAGTGGCGATAGATAAGTACTATATATAACAGAAAGCGTTGCGAGTTGCTCACATCGCTTTGTGATCCGAACTACTCATGAGTAGTAATCGCATGGCTCATAGGTGTGATCTCCGTCGGCGGAGCTTCATATGACAGGCCGTATTCAAGACTACATTAGTGATAAGCTCTCACAAGTTTTTAAATTACTCTTGAGTTATATTGTCTCATTAATGTGACTTAGATTTTGTTTTTTTTTCGAGATACTTGGACTAAATTGAGTCGCAAACATATTTATCTTATAACAGTTACCATAAACCAATAGTCACCATGATACAATTTGATATTAATATAATTTATTATTATGTGTATGTATTTTCTTTATAAATGAATATTTTCCCTAAAATATTAAATGAAACTTTGATTTGATTCATTTCTTCACGGTATTCGCATTGCAAAATTATAGAAAAAAAAACATAATTATGAAACAAAATAATCCCATTAATGCGATAGAATACAAAATACTTTACTGTAATGGGTTTATCAAATTATGCATGATGGTCGCGGCCTAGTCAAGTACAAGTCCCTATAACTTTATTTGGTTATTGTATAACTACATGATAATCGCAGAATGCTATGCGCCTAAGCCTGCCATTATGCATAATGTTATATCTGTACGCATTAAATACAAACGAACCTGTAGTTTAAGTGTGCGGTGTCTGGAATGACCGGATGATGGCAGAAAGGGCGGTGTAGGTGCCAGCTACTAGGCCTACCAACCCGACGAGAAACAATATCACGTCCTTGAGTGCAACCGCCCAGAATCCACGTTCGTCTTGCCGAGACAAGCAAAGCTCCATTAGCACCGGAAAGCAGATGCCCAATGCGGAGAGACAGAGCGCGCCGAACAGCGAGATAAACAGCCCGAGCCGCGGCACGCTCACCGCCAGCACAACTGTCGGATCACACGGAGTCACTGATCAGTTAATATCCTTAAATGCATAGTATATAAAAAATTATACACTCCCTATAAGTTATGAAGTTTAACGGTAGAGATCGTTTCATCTTTCGGTCTATGCCATAATCGTTCCAGCCACTCAAAGGAATTAAGAAATAAATTGATAAAATACGTAAATCCGCTCGCTTCTTAATATAACGTTTAGATTGAAATCTCTGTACCGCACAGTGATATTATAACTAAAAGGCTGTAGATACGTCATAAGTGCTTCGACAGCGCCTTGTTAAAACTTGGCTAGCTAGCTTACTTTTGATGGCTCCCCCATCAATTCGCCTGTATCTGAGCAACATATAACTATTTCTTTTTCACCATCGATATTGAGAATATACCATCTTACTTCCACATTTTATCTAAGACAGTGTGGCGTTACAATATTACTTTACGTATGTGTGTGTTATCGTGTCATTTGTTTTGTCAAAATATCATGTACGTAACGTACCTACAGTTTTTTAGTTATTATATCATTAGTATCGCATACTATGTCATTTTGTATTTAAGTAAATTAATAATACTGCAAAAATCATGCATTTAAGAGTTAAATGCCGGTGTGGAGGTATCAGTTGGTAGCACAGGGTGGTACTTACAAGTGAGTAGGCAAAGTGCGATACGTAGTGCGTACTCAGCGCGTCGGAGTCGTGCGGGAGAAGAGCCCGAGGTGCGCAGACGCGGAAGTAGGTATCCACGCCACACAACCTCAACCGGCACATAGCAGTGCAGCCCATAGCTGATGAATATCGCCACCGCGAACATGACAATGACGCTGCTCGCAAGCCTGTAAACACAGATATCGAGTAAAGATCAACAAGTCGCCTCAGTACAGGGGAATAAAGTTACACGAACTAGCTGACACATGACAAGTTTTGTAAACGACTCTATGTTCTCCCGACGGGTGTCGCCTGTCCCCTAGTCAATGCATATTGTTAATAGCTATGTGTGAGGATGAGGATCAAAGTGAATACCATTGTCGTTTATCCATACAAAAATATATACAGTTCCGTGTGTTCGTAATATATAGTCCCATGGTTTTAAAAATTGCAAAAACAGATCAAATTTCCTTGGAATCAGTACAGTATTGTTTAAATGAGATCGCTATTATAGATTTCGACGTCACAGAAATCACGTAAAAAAAATGTCGCGTTTCGTATACCTACGTACAATAATATTATTAACTATACAGATAAGTCATAAGCGCTTCGACAGCTCCTTGTTAAAACTTGGCTGGTTAGCTTATTTTTGACAACTGCCCGTGAATGCGCCCGTATCTAAGCAACATAAAACTAATTCTTTTTCACCACCGATATTGCGAATATGTCATCTTACTTCCACATTTTATCCAAGAAAGTGTGCCGTTACAATATCACTGTACGTATGTGTGCGTTATCGTGCCATTTGTTTTGTTAAAATATGATGTAGGTAACGTATCTACACTTTTTTACTGATAATAGCTATAATACACGTACGTAGTAAATATTATGCTAAAAGAAAAAAAAATTACATAATCA
Source organism: Antheraea yamamai (assembly GCA_036509395.1). Taxonomy (NCBI): domain Eukaryota; kingdom Metazoa; phylum Arthropoda; class Insecta; order Lepidoptera; family Saturniidae; genus Antheraea; species Antheraea yamamai. The sequence continues at coordinate 21,459,841 of AP028424.1, forward strand.
TAGTGTTTTTCGTGTAATTGTGCAACATTTGGGAGGAAAATAAACTAATTAAAGTATTAAAAAAACATATAATAGGTACCCATAAATTATCATAAGCATGAGCCTAGTTGTGTGTTACACATGAATGTAACAAATGTACTAGTGACTCGGGATATATTGTGTTGATGATATGCATTCAATGCCTCTGCCATTAGTGATGCATAGTTGTACGAGAATAAAGAATAGATGATGGGTGATGGAATGAATTTTCTATGACACGTAAACAGCTTAATGATTGCTGTGCCAGACCATTTGATGCCACCGTCAATTGCATAATTGTGACCGGACATCGGCAATATCCGGTGATTCACGGCTCAACCTTTCTATGCGCAAGATTACGTGGGCCAGCGGTACGCCATATTGTGTGTGTAATATGAGGTGCTCAAAACAGAAAAAATCTAGATTGGGAGATGTGGTACTGACGGTCCGGCGGGAAGATCCAGCGTAATGGAGTCGCTGCACTTGGACACGCAGTAGACGTAGCCGAGAGCGCCCACCGCCACGTACAGAAGCACGATCAAGGTCATTCCCGTATTGAGTACGCCCAAGGGTCGCCCGAACGCCTTAGGTGTTTTCATGTTGTTCTCCAGTGCGATTACCTGCACACACAAGCGATTGGGTCACTCGTAACACCCGTCGCGATCTTTGCTGACGCATTGTCGACATATAACATAGGTAAATATAATAGGTAATAAGTTTAATAACATTTCGGGCATTTTGAAAGTGTAATTTTTATTCATTCATTAGCGGGCCCGGCGGACGTTATCCCGCCCTGATAATAAGAAAAACCTTGACAAATTATACCTATACTAAAACCTTCCACATGAATCAGTCTATCTACTGGCGAAAACTGCATGAGAATCCGTCTAGTAGTTTTTGAGTTTATTACGTACAGACAGACAGACGCGGCAGAGAACTTTGTTTTATAACATGTAGTGATATATATAAGTATATAAAGACTAGTATGTATACTAGGGTGTGCCAAAAAAGTCGATTTTTTTTCTTGCTCTCACTCCGTATTATCATAGGATATAAACAAAATAATTCCCTTAATTTCAATATTAAGAGGTCCTCCAATGAACTTTAAATTTTCCCATATAAATAATACGGGGAAAATTTTTTTGAACATTTTTGTCACTAGCAAACTGTGAAGAAATTTTATTTTGTAAAAATGAATGGATAGGTCCATAGGTCATAGATCTCATTAGGCGATAAATTATCAACAAAAAATTCATTGAGTCAAATTTCTATCTTTAATATTTAAATTTCTACGGATCTTTGAAATTTGAATTTTTAATAATTTTTCGTTTTTTATCTTTTGTAAGTTAGATGTAAGTTACCTAACTTTATTTTTGTAGTATACTGGCCATGTATTATAAATCTTTATTATAATCTCAATGGCCATGTCATGTAAATAAATGAACGTCGTGTGTGTTGGCGTCCCTTTAAAATAAATAATAAAAATATATTTGTGAGCATAAATATCACAATTTTCAACCACATATTTATTGTTAGAGGAATTCTCAACGCTTTTAATAATTCAAATACTCATTGAAATCGTTTGAATGACTGTACTATCTATTCTTAAGTTGATATTCAAGATTCAGCAGTTGGTAAACATTATGCAATGACAAAAATTAACTATTTTATTAAGGGATTTTTAATAATTTTATACGTGATTTATTGATAGCACATTCTTATAATAATTTCTATCACCGCTAAACAGATAGCAGAAAAATAGTTGGACCAAAATTTCTGACAAAACAATTGAATAGTTCAGAATCACTGGTTTACAGTGCTTGATAGGCGAGTTAATAGACAGATCATATATCATGAAATAGAATTAGATATAAGCAAAAGTTGTATTTAATGCTAATACAAGTACTGAACTAGTAGAATTTCTGAAAGGTTGCCTTTGGTAACGAATACCGCGTCTAAATTTACAACAAAGCCGCAGCTTATGCGTCAGTATAACCGCATATTAACGATTGAACTAATTTGCACTATATACTGGTTCTCATTTTAAATTTGTGTACAAGTTTTGTCTGTTATATATATAAATACTTTATCATAGTAAATAGGCGGCTGAACCTCAGCGGTGAACCGAACTTTAGTGAATAGTTTGTCGTGCGTATCGCATTCTGATATGTATTCGTTTAAAACCGCCTATACTTATCGAACAGGGTCAGTTGGGTCACCTACAATTAGAGTCAAAATACAAAACGATAAATATACGTATATACAATATGTCTATCTACATTTCAAAGCGTTCGACGTAAATACGTGTGCGAGAAGGTACGATCTGCCCGGCACAGTTCTACACCTGCCCGCGGGAGTCTTATCTCGATCCTCACAAATTTCACACCACGCGCTTTATCAACATACGGATGGCAATAGTTCAGAGTCACTGCTCAGTAGGTAGACTATGGCACCGATACTCGAATATATTTATTAGCATAACGCACTCAAATACCATGCGATACCTATGCATAATTATTTTTAGTTATTCCATATACTCTAAAAACGATACCGACACAAGATAAAACGATAACCAACGTTATATAAAATGAGATATACGTGTTCACAGAAGTGCTGTGTACGCTGCGAGAATAATTAAAGCTGAGGTAATAATATTTATAATTTTATACCTCTAGAACTTACACGTTATTCGACACAAACTGTAATAAATACATCGCAGCATTCGCTTGGTGTATACGACGAGTTGTGACCACAGTAGGATAATCGTTTATTCGAACTAAGATAGACATACCACTCCAACAGCTGTGAGCGCGAACAGGATCGTGCCGAAGAACAAAGGAAAGGTATCTGGCGAGCCCCACAGGTCCAGAGGTTGCGATGACTTCTCGCCGGATACTAGATAGTATACCACGATGCCGAGCCCCAGAAATGTGAGCACGTTAGCGAGCGCGGAAAACGGTGCGAGCAGCTTGAGGCTTGGTATCAGGTTAAACGCTACCAGTGGAAACAGTATCACCAGCATGTGCAGCTCGACCGCCATATTGTAGTATGGATCGATAATCTGGAATGAGAGGTGGTGAAAACGCGGGAACATAGAGCCGCCAGTGAGTAGAAGGAGAGTGTCATAAGTGTTACTGAATCACCCACCTTCTTAATGTTGTCGGCGATAAATACGATGTAGACACAGCAGATGCCAAGTTGATAAACAACGAGGAAGATGTCGACGGCCAGTGCGGCGGGGATCGCCATTCTGCGCATCGGAGGCGGGCCGCTCTCTAGCGCAGCGCGCATGGCCTGGGGGTACGTGAGCAGAGGGACGCGCGCGCGCCGGCACGTCTCGTATTGCGCGCGTACCTGCACACCTTACATATAACTGGGGAAAATCTCAACTCGTCAACTGCCTGTTACTACATCCTCCACAGATATAAACCCCGATCTAGACATAACCACGTTCTGCTATGTTTACACTTAATCCATTAAAGAAATGCAACCAGTGTCCGTATGTTATTGACAAGCATAGAAGTATTTGTAAATATAGATATGAAGTATAATAGTCGATAGAGTCTGTTACTTTCTGGACAGGTGCTGCAGTCGTGTATTTGTTCTTACTAAGGAAGGTTAAAATTACATGAATGAGAACTTTTTTTACATAATTCTTGCGATGTATGTATCCCATGGTGTTTATAGTCAAGGAGTTAGATCTTTAACCTTAGTGAACTTTAGCTTTATGTAAGAATAATTAATTAAGATGCGTTAATATGGACCCACCAGTACGTGCAGACAGTGGGTGACCAGCACGCCGCCGAGCACGGTGCCGATTATTCCAGTGACGAGGCCAGCGCGCGCGAACGCTTGCGGCATCGCAAGGATTCCGGTCCCAAGGCTGCATTTCAACAGATGGACGAGCGTCTCCCAGTTACTGCAACACGGCAGACGAGCCCCCGTCAAGCTCACTCGAAGAAGAGTGACGGTGACTCGTATAACGTAACCCGGCACTCACTTGGTGGGCTTTTCCAGTTGACGATGTAGATGCGGGTCGTACTCGCTCTCGGACGCGGCCTCCCTGTAAACCAGTCCTTAGGTTTGGAAATATATCGCTACGTACAGAGGACAAAAATGTGTTTATTATAGCAAGCGTATTAACACAGTTACAGCATTATATTATAGTTAATTGGCATCAAATACTCAAAACACATAATTGATGTTCGTATGCGAAGCGTGAAGGGTCACTTTTGCAGGTCGGCAGGAGGGCAACGACTGTGATTGGTATTTAACATCAACAGACGCCGATCTTTCTAGACTGTATCGTACTTTCCATCAAGTGTTATGCAGTCATATCGAATCGAACTAATTAAAAAAGAGATTAATAAACTCTAATATCGTTTGACAGGTCAGCATGACAATCTACAGAGAGACGAACTTCTTAGCCTTCCATGGATTCACCGTACGGGTGCCGGGTCCATCGTGTGGCAGAGGGAGAAACTCAGAGCAGTTCCCAGGACTTGCGACCCAGGTGTAGGTTTAAGGAGGCCCCCTTTGAGATGCGCATCAACGCTCACCTTCACTGCTCGAGTTTCCCGCCCTGCCTAGCCAAATCTAATTATTTCCTCGTGGAGAAAATTTTCATGCTATCCATTTTAATATAACTCGCCAATAGATGGCGCTGCAACATATCGATTACTGTATCGTTCAACTGTTCGTCGTTTAATTATGTATGACGGCATATTTGCATAATATCCATATTCGCTATGAATTAATTATATATTACAAGAAATAATAACTTTTGCGTCCGAAGTCGCAGGCACGTTGCATAACAATATTGATCGTTGTATAACACATTGATCATTAAAAAAAATCTAGAATATAATCATGACCCGTGTACAGTAGTAGAATGGCGCACAACTTTGCATAAGCTGCAGAATTAGAGTATATGGCACCATTACAAGAAACCATAGAGAGGACTATCATTTGTGGCCATAAATTCATTCAAGTATCGTGTACGCTATAAGTAAATATAAAATGTAATTACTAGATGTAGTAATAAATACAGATACAATATACACATATAAGTAAAATTAAAGTGTCTGTTATTCGTTTGGGCTAATCTCTGAAAGGTTTGAAGTAATTTTGGCGACATTTTTCCTCATGTAAAACTTTTCAGAATTGTATTAGATTACATATCACTACGCTTATTTTGCAAGGGATATACAGCAATTATAATATTAAATAGGGAAAACTAACAATTGATAAAGTAGAAATAACAACATTACAACAAATAAAAGACACTTCGCAATCAATGCACGAATACACATAGCTCCAAACGACAATGCTCTTTCCACGGAGATAAAGTCGCAGACATAAACTGGTACGTAATAAATATATATAAATTGAATAAACAAGACATATAAATTAAAAGAAAAGAAAACACAGCAGAGACACGCAAATTAAAGTTTTCAAACTACGCCGAAGAATTATTTGAAAATAAATATTTTCTTAAATAAAATAAAGAACAAACCTTATCAACGGTAATATATCACAAAATGTTTGTAAAAATAAGCATTTCTGATCGAAAGCATGGGAAACCGAAACATGACAGCCAATAATTGAGATTTAAAGATAATCAGGAAAGACACATTATAATACCAATATAGACTCATGTAGCTGGGAAAAACTGTCTCAAAATATATCTAAATTGAGACATCTAGCTAACTCGAACGATTCTTCATTCGAAGTTTAGAAAAGGCACAATTTAGATAATAAAGAACTTAAAGAGTAACTGCCCCTACCTTAAGTTATATTGATATACAGTAATTGTGAGTACAAATTTATCGCGAATATTGGGTATCATTGTTATATGCAGGCCCACTGTGGACTCTGCAGAAATGATTGAACGTAAGCGCAATCCCCGGTGCCGAAAACGACTTGTGAAGTCTGAAAGCAATGGTACATTGATATAGAGTTAGCAACTCTTTAGATAGTAAGGGCAGACTGTTACATGTAGTACTCACTTTGTAGAGTCTCCCTGAAGCTCCTCAGTCAAGGACTGCAGCTGCATCTTTTCGTGCCGTGTCTCCGCCATACTGAACTGTACTCGCAGTTACTGATCCCTCAAGTTTTCTAACCACCTGCGCTGACAGGAGTGCTTTTACTGCAATACTGAAACAAACATATGGTAAATAGTACTATGTACATACAGTGATCAATGCTTAACAGATCGTACAGCGTGTTCCTTATCCCAATTTTTGTCCCATTTTTGTTTGTAATAATGTTATAATCAAGAATAATATGTTGACTTACTCGTATTAAGAAGATATTATAAATCTGAACTAAACAACTAAAAGCAGACGCAATATTCTCGTATTTTGTTTGAATATTATTATACGCTACAATAAATTCACTCGTATGGAACAGTCGAGATTCGAATGACTTAAGAATTTACTTAACTAGTTATTTAGAACGGATATAAACAGTAGAGGATGTTCGCGTGGGATACGACCCGTCGCTCCTCGTTAAATCCTACGCCACGTGTCGTATTACGCCTTCTATATCTATGTCGTTTATATATTAACTTGTCTTATTGATAATAGTAAATCAGAACGAATAACAGCGTGCATTAAAATAGGTGGAGGATCTTTATAGAGTTTCTAAATGAAAAAATCCCTTAATTAAGCCTTAATGTCTTCATCAATTGAATGTTAATGTGATTATACACGTGTCGTTAAAATATCGGTGTTGCGTATCAACATAACACACATGGGGTCACGGGGGTGCAGGCCGTGGAGTGCGGGGTCCCAGGGTCACAGTTGAGATACGCGTCCTTACTCGCTTAACGTCGAGAATTTAGCATAAACAAATATTAAACTTCAACCGCGTAACATTAACATGTATTAACATTTTAAAACACTTGTACTGAAAAAAATAGGTTAAATACCTTACAAAACTGTTCAAACTTAAAAATTATGACGCATTATATTATTTCGGGCTTCTTAGTTAAGTATTTCTTAAGAATATAGCGAATACACAAATATTTAAATTTTGGCTTTAGGATGACGAATTTCAATTGTATATGCCATGATGCTTAGCATCGTGTAAATTGTAATGAGCACTATTATCTATAGACTTACCAATGGGAAACTTGTTTTAAAATAGTCACAAACTAAGCACAGTTGTTCTTTTACTAAGACTTGATTATTACTGGTACATCTTTGAATTTGCCATTTTAAAACAGTATAAAACCGGTCTAAATGGTACACGCGTCACACAATAGTTTTCCCGCTGAATGTAGCACGTGCAGGCGCGCCGCGACATAGACTAGACTGTAACATGGTGCTGGCAACTACTAGTCTAACATGTAAATCGTATAACTATGGCTCTTGATTCTATTCAACCGTTAATATTAGGTTCGTTTCAGATTTATCTTAGAAGATATTTCTACTTATTTATAAGAGTACATCTTTGCTTTGTCGAGAGGCTAGAAACTACTAAGGATGCTATTATGACGACATAGGATTTCCTCAATAACGCGTTACTGTAAGAAACTATACAGTAAGATAAAACTGTGATACATTAAAAAAATATATAACTATCGGCCAAATTCCTTTAAAATACTTGCACGCACACGATGAAAAATGCGCCAACCAACCAATGACCAATAGGTACTTGGCATGATCACGAACTCTCTAAAAAGGTTGTTTACAAGACTCTACGCCTTATTCTGGGCTTACTATACTGCCAAATTTACTGTTAATAAAGTATTGTAAGATTTTATTTTATTTATTTATTTCATAAGAATAATTATGACGTCATAATACGATCATCCTATCGTTACCTACGATTATAATTGAAAAATATCTATATCTGACCAAAATTTGAATCGTGCTATGCCTTATAGAAACGGTTTCAACCGTTTATGTAAGGTTCTCTTACAAAAGCAAATGAATACTTACAATAAAATAATACCGCACCTTTCTTTAAAAAAACTGTATTACAAATTCGTAGTATTTATAACTTTATTGAAAAGAAAACCAAAGCGTAAAATTGTACTGTATTGTTATGTAACGACCTGGAAATTTATTTATTTGTACGCGAACATTTTTATTAGAAAATTTTATTATCTCTCCTAGGAGCAGTGTGTGCTTGCTCTGACAGCCGTGTTTCCCAAGTGAAAACAGCGGCTTTAAAGAAGTTTAGTAATATATTTACACACTCTTACAATGTTATGAATCGAACGTACATACCTACAGCAATAGCATCGTTCGCGCTGGTCCCTTGTAGCCGTCCCTTCAACCTTTTTAATTTCTAATTATAGTTTAATATTGCAGAAAAAAATACATTTTAAAATTTCCTTTTCATTATTGAAAAATATATTATTAGTATTATTATTCAAAATACCGACTAAATAAATTTTATTTTATTTATATATACTTTTATAAATATTATAACGCAGAAATAGAAATATCAAGCGAGTAACAGCGTGTCGAGTTACGACGTCAATACAAGCAACCAAATTTTAGCATAAATTCGTCCTCTCAAAGTAAGGGTTGCAGTCAGTAGTAGCCGGACTTAACTATTTTATTTTCCATATAACAATATTAACTACGCGGAACAAAAGGCCTGTCCCTCGAGGGCGGCTGGGCTCGCGTCACTGCCCGGCCCACATTTACATCGTATTGTAATATTATGTAACTGTAACGTAAAATCAACATCGTTCCAGTTTCGGCGACGCGAGGTCGCGGCTTGGCGCGTTGCGGGAAACGTCTTATTTTTACCTGACGACTATGACGCGCGTCGACCTCCGTGCCTTGCGTCACCGAAACATGTACGTAGAATAGTACGCGAATTATGTTCGCCGCGGTCGAAACCCCGGGGACGACTGTCGGGTATCGCGCTATGCAGACGCGCGGTCACGAGTCCCGTGTCATACAGAACGGTACGGTAGGGAGTATAGCGGCCTCGTGCAGGAGCTCGTTTATTGCACACTGCGGCCTGTGGGTTTGAAGGCCGACTCCCGTTCCCGCGGAAACGTAGACCTGGATTGCTTTTAAGTCACCTAGATAGTAGATTTAATGTTGTAATAAGCTAATAATAAAACAAATCGAAAAAAAAAACAGCAAAACGAAGGAGTCGTCTTGCAAATAACCGTCAAATTCACCACTTTTTTATCAAAGTATTGATCTGGCATGAATTTTAACAACAAATAGTATTTCGTTATCAAATTGTTAATACAAACATAATATTGTGTGATAAGCATTTTTATTTTACCCATAAACTCCAATAAAAATAATCACTACGTCATTTGTAGGTGGAACCGTGAATTTCCTGTTGGTAACCCGCACCGTTTGACATCTGCTGAACCGAAACTGGACATTGATCCCTTATTATCCCTTCGTTTAACACATCTAACCCTTTGTAGTTTACCGTTGGAAAATCACATCGGATACACGGCTAGTAAGAAATTATACTACGGCCAAAAACAAGTTACAATTTATGAATCTATACATATAATAAATATGAAGTATCTGTATGTAATATCAAAACTAAAAAAAATACTAATTGGGTATGAAAGTATACACACCACTGATGACAAAATTGCGATTTTTTAAAATTTTGTCGGTCTGTCTGTTTGTTCCGGGTAATCTTCGAAACGACTAGACCGATTTTGACAGGCATTTCACTGGCAGATAGCAGAAATTACAACGGGTTACCTAAGCTACTCTAAATAAGTCTAGCTGTTAACCGCGGCTTCGCCCGCAGTTCTATTTCCAAAACGGTTCGACCGATTTTTACAGGACTTTCACCGGCAGATAGCGGGCATTATAAAAAGTAATTTAGTCTATTTTAATTTAGATTAGCTGTTAACATATATCTATATCTATGTATGTATTCTGAATTATATTGTCTTTTTGGTCATTTTGGCAATCATTTTGATTTATTTACTGCGCTTTCGTCTATATAACTCGGTAACCATAGTAGCATATAAGAATATTGTGTCGAGTTTAATGAGCACTATTTAAATTGTAAAACATTAAAAACTGCTTAGACAGATATAAAGTTTCATATATTGATTTATATTTATGCAAGATTTCAAGACGTCAGCTCATTGTTAACAATTCAACATTATAATTATTAATAGTAACTTTGAAGATAGAAGGGGTCTTTCTAATAAGATATTATTCCATAAACATATTACTTATTGACAATATGGGCATATGATATCATCATAATAACATATTTAAGTTAGTTTTCTTTAGTTCCTTATACAGTGTAAGTGAGCACTGAGGCAAATATATGCTGGGTTGGGGTTCCAAATATGTTGCTGATGATATAAATCTCATTTGATACACTATTAGTATTTATATATCTGATGTATACGTTACATGTTACTGTAAGTGGCGTGCGTGTCGTACTTACAATTGTTTTTAAAGAGCATTTTTATAATTGTACATGGTCACACAATTTTATATTTCTTTAATACAATTTAAAAAACGCGTGCGAAGCTGCGGGTATAGATAGTATTTTTATAATATTACGTTATAGAAATTCCTGTGCAAAATTTAATGATTATATTACCATCTATTTAAGTTGTATATTATCCTTCAATCTTAAGAATTTTATTAGCCACATAAATCCATAATTAACTTATAATTATTTCTAATATTATGAACACAATTCACGGTCACCTAATTGGAATTTATAATTACACCAACGAAACTAACAAGTATTATAATTGTGTTTTTACATATTTTTATAATTATTTAATGGCCTTGTAATCCAATTTTCAATATTTTTCTGGGTTTAAATACTCCAAACAACATTCAAGTCCATGAACTGAAAAAGCACAATCTCTAAAATAACTAAATTATACAAAGTCGCTCATTGTATCTGTCTGTATGCTTCTCTAATTCATCAAAAATAAGCAAAGGACCGTCTTACGGCTTTCACTGACATTACGAGTATTTCTTTCGGAAGGTTTATTTATGATATGTATAAAGTAAATAAAAGTTGACATAGTTTAATAGTAGGCCGGTGAAGCTGTAATGTCACGTCAGACCAATAGCGTAGTCGGTTCGAGAAAAAAAAAGCATTTTTAAATGAAGTTGTAAAAAAGAGTTTTCGGGCGCTTAAATTGATAATACTGGCTATAGGAAATTACATCTTAAAAAAGTCTATAGAAAAATCCTCGACGGTATAATCATCTCGTTATGATAACCCAAAGTAATAATTTTAATATTTTATATTTTTTTTTAATATTTGATAATTTACGACGTTATTTTTGTAAATGTGGTAATAATTCTTATTCAATTGAATAATATAGTTACGTCGAGCATTGAATAACCAATATCCATAAATATATTGGAAGGTTTCGTAGCTTTAAAAAAAGGCGAAATAAAAAAAGTTGCGTCAAAAATCTTACTCATTTTTCATAAGTTGTAAATATGAAAGTCTCCAAAAATGGATCTAGATCATTTAGATAATTATGAGGCCACATTAATAGATTACACCATATATTTTTTGATTGCACTATATGTTTTGCTCCACCGCTGTCCCCTGTCAGATATCATCTTAGATTTCACACCTTTTATACACATCCTTTTTCACACAATCTATCCAGACATTTTTCAGTCTTCATCTACTCCTATATCCGTGAGCTATAGGCTATGGCCTATATAGGGTGGCCTCATACTCAAAACTTTTCCAGATGCAATGCCTTAATCTTTCCTCATGACATGTTCATATCATGCTAACCTATTACTCGTCAGCTTCTCTGTTACTATATTGCTATTATTAAACTTCCTCTAATATATTCATTCTTAATCTTATTCATTCTAGTGACACCATACAACTATCTTAAAATTCGCAACTCTGCCACATGTAATATTCTCTCATCCGTCTCTTTCGTAGTCCAGCATTCAGATCCATACAGCATGACTGGTCTTATAATAGTTTTATACACCTACCTCTTCAGTCTCAAGGGCATTTGTGGGTCACAAACTACCGAAGACACCTTTCGCCAATGCATCCATCCTGCATTTATCCTATAACTAAGTATAATCTTTATTTACTATAAGTATTACACAGCTGTTCTAGGTTTTCCACAATATCTTATCTTTTTTATACTCATAAATGTTTATTAACGGAACAGAAAGTATATACGAGTATGTACACTGTATATACTTGTTGCTGATTCACCGCATGCGATAACGTGATAATTTTCGTTGTCAACATTTTTTTTTTATCTTGGTATAGTTGTTGTGTTTCCTTGTCGTAAAAGTTCAATTTTGAAGAGTGTGGAGGGCTATTACACGGTTTCATTTCGCTCTCTTCGGTCCATCTTCTTTTTCCAAACTTCTTGTTTTCCCAAAGATATCATTTGGAATTGGCAATATAAAGGGAGAGAGGGGTGATCGCATTTTGATACGATACAGTACTCACTCCTCTGACGCGTTGCATGACCATAATATTAAGTCACCAATATTTGTTAGTCCTGATATAGATACAAGTCAGAAAGTAGGGCTTATTTCAAAATGATTTAGATGCAGGTATGAGAGTCATGGTAATTTCAAAGTCCGTTAAATGTCTTAAGATAAGCAATCACATGCTTGACAAAATTATCGAACGATTTCATTGCAGACCCCTTCTCAATCACGCCCAAAAGATCGAATGGACATGTACGAAGATTATCACAAAGCATTATGCACCCTAGTCTCCTCGTGCTAAACTGAGGCAATCTAGACGCAAGTGTTCAAAGATTTGCACAGATATGTAATCGCAGGGGCAGGTGTTGTCTTCGATGATCTTAAAGCGATTAAGGTATTGCTTACATTTTTTTTTTTTTTTTGTCCCCCCTTTACCTCGGACGTAATCCGAGACCTTGTTTTTCTACTTCCCTGTATCTTTATTATCATATGTTATAATTGTAGAGTGTTAAATCTGTGTCATTTTTTTTTTTTACTTGGTTTATTTGCTTATCCTAGTTACATTTCCTAATACATAAGTTTTTCATTAAATTAAAATATTTTTACATATACATTTTATACGAGTATCTTATTTTGTACTTATCTGCGTCTACATACAGCTTAATGGTACCTTAGTAATATATGGTTAGTATTATTTATTTTATTAGTTTATATATATAAATTTTTGTTTTTTTTTTTTTAATTTTAAATTAAATTCCATGCAATTGTCAATTTCATTTATGATATTATTTAATGTCTTAAATTTCCAGTCAATTCTTACATTCTATGCGTCATTTGCTTAATTTACTATTATTCTATTTGTGTCGCCTGCATGAGAGCTCTACCACCATACTCATAAAGTTTAATAAATGAGGACGTTTTCTGTCGTCCTCGAGCCACGCGGAGAGATTGACTAAGGAGATGGGGTCCCCGGTCAAGCACTCCAGGTCATTTCTGGACGAGCCGAATCGCGGACAGTGTAGGAGAAGATGGTGCACTGTCTCGGCGGTATCCGCGTCGCACGCACACGCGGGACTGTCTTTGATTTTAAATCGATGCAGGTACGCCGCGAATCCCCCGTGTCCCGTTAGGGCTTGCACGTGGGTCGGTGACAGACGAGTCTTCTTCACTACCCGGTGAGCAGAGCTCACCTTCGGGAAGAAGGTCCGCGTCACCGCCCCCGTGTCGGAAGATTCGTAGCGCGCCTGCCATTTGTCGACAGTCCTTTCGCGTATGATCTTCTTAGCGTACGACAACGGATACCGATCGTAGTCGGCCGCGGTTTTCTTGTGTGCGGCCCGTTTCGCCAACTCGTCAGTTCGTTCATTGCCGACGGTTCCAACGTGCGCTCGCACCCAGTGCAGGCGGACGGAGCCCCCACCTGCACGGATCTCCCGCAGAGTATGCTGCGCTGCCAAGGCCAGGCGGTGGGGCGGAGTTGGGTTGGCCAGCATCTCCAGAGAAGATCTGGAATCACTGTATATGCTGACCTCCCCAACCTTCGCCTTTTGGACCGCCTGTATTGCCCGATGCAACGCTAGCAACTCCGCCTGGAAGACCGTGCAGAAGGACTCCAGGCGAAACGTGGAGTACCGGAATTCGCGCCCCTCATTCCACCAGGTTAGGGCGGCTCCCACGCCACCACCGATCTTCGATCAATCGGTGTATATGGCAGAGCCACCCTCGATCGGTTCAGAAGGGGACTCCAGGCACTCGAACGTTTCGCCCACGCACTGCACCGGGTGCGAGTACTCGTCGTAGCGAACGGGCCGCTCCAACTCGCGATCGACCACGATCTCGTCCAGAAGCTCACCCCGCTTTGCACGGTACAGTCTGTGCGCCTCCAGAACGCGGAGGTCCAGCGGGAGCAAGTCTGCCAGTACTATCGCAGCGGTCAGAGAGACCGTGCGGTACGCCCTACAAACTTTCTGTGCGAAGCCCCTCTGCAGCGCATCCAGCTTCCTCCGAATGGAGAGCTTCTGCGCTGCAGGGCCCCACACGTTTGCGGCGTACAGCACGATTGGCTCAATGACCGCGACGTATATCGTCCTTACAATCTCCGGGTTCAGACCCCAGCTCACCCTCGCTGCGCACGCCAGCTGTTTATATATATCTGCAGCTTTTCTGCAGATGTTTGTGGCGTGCTCCTGGAAGGTAAGCTTGTGATTTATGGTCAGGCCTAGCAGGCGGATGGAATTTTCCAATGGCAGCCGGACTCCGCCCATGGTGATCACCGGGGCGTCAAATTTAAGCCGTCTCGTCAGCACCATCGCCTTGGATTTGCGAGGTGCGAGAGACAGCTTATTGCGGACGCCCCAGTCAACCACAGTCTGCAGAGACCGGCTAGCTTCCTCCTGCATCGAACCCAACCGACGACCCGGAGAACAGCAGGACGACATCGTCTGCGAACGCTTGACAGTACACTCCCGCGGACTCGAGCTCCACCAGTAGGGAATCAAGGATAACGTTCCAGAACGTGGGTCCAGCAATAGAACCCTGGACGCAGCCCTTGGAACTTTCCCGATTCAACCGTACACCGGTATACTGAAGCTCGATTCT
The DNA here is from genome assembly GCA_036509395.1 of Antheraea yamamai. NCBI lineage: Eukaryota > Metazoa > Arthropoda > Insecta > Lepidoptera > Saturniidae > Antheraea > Antheraea yamamai. Next base: position 21,474,873 of record AP028424.1, read on the forward strand.
CCGGTCCGTGAGGTACGACAGAACCATACCGTACAGATTGCTAGGGCACCCTTTTGTCACGAGCTGGGACCTCAAGGCCGGCCACCACGCGTTGTCAAAGGCTCCCTCTATGTCCAGTGACAACAGGACTACGACGTGTTTCGCCGTCATCCTTGTCCTGATCTCAGTCACTAGATCATAGAGGGCATCCTCTGTCCCATGCTGCGGCATGAACCCATATATTGCTTACATTACCCATGTCCAATTAATATTTGTGTCGTATGGAATGAAAGTCCAATACATGTACGTAGTTTTGTAATATCCTTAAATTTGGGTAGACGTGTATCTACCCTGAGGAAAGTTTATATATGTAGCCTACCAAACCCTGTGATGCTCAGCGCGGTCCATCAGAAGACAATTAAATGGGGTTTTTCATCCCTATGCGTTTCTTTGGAGTGATTGGCACGAAGTCATCCGAATTTTCATTAATACGTAATATAAGAATTAATAAAAGCAATAAAATATACCCTACTTAAAATGGGGAGAATGTAGTTTTTTATCAGTGAAAAAGGTTTATCAGTATTTCAGTATTTGTATGCTGAAACTTTGTATATTCATTAAACTTGCAAATATTTTTTCAAAACTCTTTAGCAAATTAACTATGAATTATGTGTTCGATTTCTACAGAATAATGTAGACAACCCCTGCTTGACATTATTTTACTATAGAGTACACATCTATAATGTGTCACATTTGCGCATAGAAATAATATTACTCTTTGATGTAATCGATACATAATTGCAACTATATTGACGAGTCGCCAAATAATATATAACTAAAATGTGTATTTTAAAGTCAATATATTGTGACAGCCTATATAATAACTCACTGTAGCAAATAAACAATAGATGATTTATAAAACATAGGAACTAGGGACATACACATTGATACCTTATTGCTAATCGATCGTTGACAACATGAGCAAACAATAGTCTCGAAACTTATCAAATAATGGAGTCAAGTTTCCAGAGATTTCCACCCCATATACAGTATATATGCCCTCTACAGGGCATCAAAGATGGCATCGTATCCTGGACATGGGTTGGAGAGAATGTCAAAAGAAATAAAAAGAAGAGATACGTAAGCGTATTGCAATTATAACACTATAAGGCCTATATGTTTAGTTGTTGTATTTTAAGGTATACATTTCTTTCCACGTTAACAGTGTTTTGATTTACCTACAAAAATAATCTATCTTCTTAACATATAATAAAAATGAAGTGTCTGTATGTAATACCAGAATAATTTTTTTTTAGCGATTGTGTACGAAAGTATACACGCTACTGATAACAAAAATGCAATTTTTAAAATTTTTGTCGGTCTGTCTGTTTGTTCCGAGTAATCTCCGAAACGGCTGGACCGATTTTGACGGGAATTTCACTTGCAGATAGCTGAAATTACAGTGGGTTACTTAGGCTACTCTAAATTAGACTAGCTATTAACCGCGGTTTTGTCTGCAATACTATCTCCAAAACGGTTGGACCGATTTTCATGGGGCTTTCACCAACAGATAGCTGATCTTATAAAAAGTAATTTAGTTTATTTCAAATTAGACTAGCTGTTAACCGTGGCTTTGTCTGCAATGATATCTCCAAAACGGTTAGACCGATCTTCACGAGACTTTCACTGGCAGAAAGCTGACTTTATAAAAAGTAATTTAGGTAATTTTAGTTTATACGAGCTCCAGGAAGTTGGCATTGAGTCTGGGCCTCTGGGTCGATGTACTATTTCGTAGACTTTTTCCTGATATTATGGCAGCTTGGCGTCTGCGTTATCTACACTATGTTCGGCGCGGAGAACGTGAAGCAGGTATGTTAGGGAAAATGATATTAGGGACAAAGAACACGATATATATATAAGCGCCGATTCTATTCCAGGTTTGTGATTACCACGGGTTGGAGCTTTCGATCCGTACTCACCTTTGCTGTGAGCTAGCTCCGCTCATCCTAATCAACTTAGTGATGGATTTGAATCTGATGACTCCAATTTCGACATGGTTACCTTATTCGGCCTAATACTGGTGTTCTTTTATCTAATAGAAGATGACTTGGCACTCGCTAAACACGTTAAGCACGTGAAGCGGTACGATGATATACCCGTCTTTATCGGTATTATCCCTCTCCCTTTATATTGCCAATTCCAAATGATCTAACTCTGTGTGAAACAAACAAGTTTGGAGATAAAAACCCATATTCTTACTGTGTAGTAGACCAACGTTATTTTATGCAATATAACCAATACCTGACACTGCCTTTGTCAAGTTCTTGTCTAAAAGAATTCACAGTACTGATAACTGTTATTTTATTTCTCAGTTGCTTGTTGCAGTTGCGGCACATATTTCGTCACGTATTATTAGTTTATGTTCATTAGTTTTTAACAGGAAGCTTTACTTGTCTTAAAAAAACATTCAGAATTTAAGGTGAGGATACGTCAACGCCAAGAATTTTGATATCAATGTAATAATTTATATCTATGACAGATCTAATATCTATTTGCTGTAAAAAAATGGGCTCTTAACCCTGTATGAAGAATCTAGCACATATGTACTTAAAAATTACAAAAAAATCGATAGGACATACAATGAACGCCGAGTCGTAATTATATCTTTTTTTAATTTATAGGTGACGAGCGTCCTAGTTAGTAAACTATTTATTTCGGGTCTTGATATTTCTTGTGAAACACAGTTGCATTAGCATATTATATCGTTAATACTAAGCTACGTTTAGCTCTTTTATTATATACATGATTAGATACCGAGTCACCCTGAGACAAAGTTTATAGGTATATCTTTATCTATTAATTAAATTTCTCAACATCTCATGACTGGAAAGGTGGAACTCCACTAAGCTGTAATATAAAATTATCAATTTTGGATTCCTTGGACTTGTCTCGACGAGTATTAATTAGTATATAATTGAATATTGTGTCACGAAAATACTGTAATGACGTAATGTAAAAACATAAGTTATGTTCATTAAATTGTATATTTATAAAATTGACTTGAAATTGAATTGTTAATTACATATGTATGTTTCCAAATTAAAAATCCTCCGATTCTGATTGTTTCCAGATCGACTGTAGTTTCAAATTTGCAAACATTTTGCCAAATTCTCTGTCTTTGCTAAGTATGTAATACAAAGGATTTTTTTTTAATTAGTCTTTCACCAGACTAATGCACTTAATTTCAACCAATATATCCATGTAAATTAATAGAATATTGTTACGATAATCATGTATTGCAATAATACTAAACAATCATAAGTGAGATATGTAACGCAATTAGAATGACAACGCTGTCAAAAATGGCGGACTTATTCACATTAAAGAGGTAACCATATTTATTCAAATGAATTTAAGAAGTTTCTACGTATGGAATAACATTAAATATTAATGGAATATAGTATTCTTGTTTTTTGTTAGTAGTTATTATAAAGTTTTGCTACATAAATAATCATTTTTAAATTATAATTGCGGAAACAAAAATACTTCTACACTCTATAAAACACTACGGGTACTGACAACGGTTCGCTGCGAGTATATGCATATGGTTCTACAGCACGGTTTTGACATGATAGAATAGGAATCTAGTGAAGTATATAAACAAGGTTTTGGCTTATACAATAAATACTCTTTTCGCTTTAAATACTTTTTTCACGCCTAGCAATTGGAACCGGCGAGTAGCACGCTGCGACAAATAAGAAAATTTATATTGATGTGACAGATTATTCTACTCATGCCCACATACAGAATACATTTGTTATCTCTTACAAAACCGCAAATGACGAGCGCAGCATATATTGTTTAAAGGACAGTTGAAATGTATTGTTATTAATTAACCGTATGAATGTTTTATAAATTATATGTGCAATGTGCGACATTCTGTTGTGTGCAACGAATACCTCGACGTACGTATAGACATACTACATAGTTTGTCCTCATCATTCTCTCAAACCTTCCAGCGCTGTCAATTATTCTTTACCTGTCTCCCAGCAAGTAAAGTTTATACTAATCGCTTACACGAATAACGCTCTTTCCATCTGAATTGTTGCATCTCAGACAAAAAAACTATACTGAACAACAGGATCGTTAGCAAATCTATGGTAATCGTGGTTCTTTCTCATATTTAGGGTAATATATTTGATACCAGTATTACTTAAAATTTCGGGATATTGTGTCTAAAATTTATGCTATGTGACTAATAAGAATTATTGTGAGTAAATAATCCTCGGTACTTACGTATTAAATGCTTATCTATTTTCGCAAGTCTAACCTAACCTAACCAAACCGACACGAAACTGTTTTAACTTAAAAATCATCAAGTTGGTAGTATACAAAATATTACTTACGTATTAACGGCAAGACGGGAAAATTAGCAGGCAGCTGTCGGCGAGCGCGCTGCGTTTAATACGTAAGTACCCAATTCTCTTCTGAGATCCAGGAGTAGTTGGAATGACACATACAACCTCACTCCGCATTTTCTTTTAATTATTTCTAATAACGGTAACCATTTCTGGTCATAGCATGTAAATACAATACAATTAAAAAAGCCCTACTCACTAAAAACCCTGAGCCGCCTATTGCGCGAAGTGCACCAGGGTGCGATATCACGATTTGCATTCTCCGCTGCCCTGGTCGTGCGCTAGATCGCCCGCAGATGTTCGTGATGGGGATCCTCGTCTCGTGGAGAGCGATTCTCTCCAAAGCTTCCTTCAGAAACTGCGGCTACACCGTGCTCTCCGCCATGGGTCTTCCTCCTTATGTGGCAGAGAATGCCCCCGCATTCACTGCCAAGAGCGAACCTTACATATACCTGTAGTAATGCGCGCCATACTTCCCAAGTTCGCAGGTCTTCATATCATTTATACTAGTGTTATTATAAGCGAGTTGTTCAAATTAAACTGTGTAGTCAGCAAATCCTGTGTTGTGTGCGCAGGTACATCATATGCTAGCCGCATGCGTTCGCGGTCTTCGCTTGTAAGGTGAGTATGGTGTACGATCCGTAGAACGTCTAGTATATCGATATTCAGTGCTCCTTAATTTCGCCATACTACCTTACAGGTCATGTGGAGAGCGGAGCACGCGTAGTCCTTCCGTTTCGCCTACTTCTCGTGCTGATGATGTGATACACCCTAGCTCTTATCAAGCAAATATGTTCTATAAATCGCAGTCGCTCAATACAGCATACTTCGACAAGCAACCTCCAGCTTCGCCTTTAAGGTTAATGATTAAAATGGAGGCGCTGGCTGATTTACAGCAAAAGCAAGCGCCCGCAAAGGTAATATGTAAATAAATATGATGAAGGAAACTGAATATACTTAGACTAGCGTTCGAGTGACCATAAACAACAATGTTTTGGTTACCTACTCTTTCCATTGTGGGAGAAAAAAGAGATATTTGCATAGGAAATTTTAGACCAATAATGTTATAGGTAATCTTGCAAATCCTCTGTATTCTCTCGTAGACTGATTCTATGTATTCCTAAAATATTTTAAAAATAATATTTTGTAAAAAATTCATTTCGATTGGAATTACTTTGTGACATTGTCGCTCCAAGGTGACCTCGACTACTCGTAATCTTGATAATGATGCTTGCCAATAGGATGAACGGCCGCTAGCCTCATCACGTGGCACACAGGACCCGGTATTTTTACACAGTATTGGCGTGCAAGTACAGCAATACGTCCACCCGTCGGTATCGCTCGACGGCGAGTGCAGAGGAGACGCGCCAATCGGCCGCAAGCAAGACCGCTGTTTGGAAATGGAAACAAATTCCAGAGAGACAATCTCTTCGACTGGTCCAGGTGGGTAAAGTTCAAGTCACGTGGTGGCGATGGTGTGATTGCGTCAGACAGTCATTTGTCTTGCAGAGTGGATGGGAGGAGTACGTGCGCTGCGGGACTCACATGTGCGACTAGTGTTGCGCCAACTGCGACACATTGAGAAACTGAACCGTGCGCTCGATGGCCCCGTACGGTGAACACGTGACAGTGGAGATAGAAAATATGTTGTGTTGAATCTACCTAGTACCTACCACGACTAATAAACAGTTTCTTCGTCTTATCACTTTTTTACTGATCATTTAATCGTACAATCACTAAAAATTAATTACACATGATTATTAAAAATATTGTATGTCTGCGCCATATTACTGTGACTAACGCTATTTGTTTTATTTTTGTAAAGTAGTCAAACAGCATTTGTTTAAAAATAAGACGAGTTCATAAAAAGACACAACTTTTTCGTGCCCTATAATTATTGTTGTAATTTTCACTTGTACTGTCTACTCTTATTTTCAATAGTATTCAACTGACAATATGAAAATGAGATGTTTCTTATGCAAGTTTTGGTAATTTTCGCTCTCCTTTAATCGTGCAGTTAGAATTCAATCAAGCAAACTATATTCATATATACTCAAAAATATATATATTTCAATTATATTTCATATAGCTGTTATCCGTGATTTCATCCGTGTGGAATTTAGGAAAAAGTTTTTGTTCCCTGTACGGACTTTAACGGAACCTGCTTCTGTGGTTAATTAAATTTGCATGTAACTAATTTTTTCGAATATAGAAGTCTATGTTAGCTTAAATACTCTAACTTCTTACAACATAAGCTATCTGTCAGTGAAAGTCCCATCAAAATAGATCCAACCATTTCAGAGATTGGTCGGAACAAACAGACAGCCAGCCGTGTTAAAAATTTGTTTTTTGTTTTAAGTTCCGTATATTTATATACCTTTAGCATGAAGCTGTTATTTTAACATTACAAACAAGCACATCAATTTTAGTTATTTTTATAGATGGCATACTTGTACAGTCTCTGGTAAAATATGAAGTTTCATAAATATTAAATAGCACCGCTATGTGACCTTCTTTATTTCTTAAAGCTTCTTGCACATTTTCTATGAGACAATAAATATTTTGTAATACTTTGTAATGTAAATTATTTGCCTTAAAAACTACAGAAAGGGAAGATTTCAATAACAATAACAAAACATGCTTTGTATACATATATGTATTATCGTAACACGTTACAATTGATTTTAAATGTAAATTTTTAAATTATCCTATTCATAAATAGACACAAATAGTTTTGACAATCGCTAAGGTGATTAGATAAACGGACAAGAATTTTACGATACGTCTTGTTTGTTTTTAATTAAATGTAATAGACAACTACAGTAATATATTTAGTTATACGATACATTAATTTCACATAGTTCTTGAGAAAAATATGGTTTCAAGATTGTTCTAAATAAGTTTACTAATTTAAGTCATAATTAAAGTCTCATCAAATATCGAGTTCATTTTAAATTGTAAATTCTAAGAACATGGCACGGTGAAGTGATCAGTCAACAGGAATTGACGGAAATATACATAAATATTCAAAAAATAAATCATCACAATGGGATTAAACCCGAACTATACAACACTACATTACGCGGTATATGGATTGTTTGATATTGAATGAATAATTCTTTCATTCTTAAATTAAATGATCGCATTAACAATCATAATTATTACTTTAACATTTATAAATACCTATTTAAATTATAATATTGGATTTTATATAACAAATATCAATTAATATTATATACGTAACTCCGTATTTGATATAAGTATATAATTTTGAATAGTATATTATTTTATAAAATTGATGCGATAATGGGTAGATATGCATATTTTTTGCAATAAACTATTTAATATATATTTTTTTTGTATAAATGAATGTGAATAATGATGTAATGTGAATACAATAATGTTTTTTTAACTGATTGTAAAGTACGGGCTTAGGCCTGGTCGCTGAATTACGAATCTCCAGAATTTAAAGTCATCAGCGAACCATGAAGCGTAGTCGCCATAGTGTTGAAAAGATTGAGTGAATCGAATAGATGCTTTTCGTCACGTGAATATATGATTTTAGTAGAAAATCTACAACAATTATGCTAAAAGCCCGGATAGATTTCTCGTATGCACCTTGAAATAAATAGATGCTAGGAAGACATAGGAGAAGGTGGTGCAATAAGTTGACACGAAACTAATAATATATGTGTAGAAAGAAGTAGTGGTGTTTGTTTGCGCAACAGTGGGGTATAAAATAAGTTATTAGAAATATGGGTCTAAACTGTTATTATCGCAATTGGAATAATATTTAAGTACATTTAACAATTTGCTGAATAGATTTTTTAATAGATTTCAATAAACAATATTTTAAAAAAGGGACTGCGAACTGTAAATATTAAAAAAAAAACTAGAGAAAATGTTTTCATTTAAAAAAAATTCCGATTCGATCGTTCACTAAATATTTAATTGGACAAAGACCACATTTTTTATAACCATCTAAAGTTTGGTACCGTTTATTAAACGATACCAACATATTATTAATAAATTAAGCGTCCCTGTAAGCAACGATTATAAATAGGTAAGTAGACATATATAGCAAAATACTTATTGGACTCGTCTTAGGCCGACAATAGTAGTGAAAAAGTCAAATCCCGTATTTAGATGTCTTTAAACGTGACGCGATTATGGTTACGATAGATATAGTAATATTTTAATATCATTAAAAAATCTGATAGAAAACACAACTCAACTATACCGTTGCATTGGGGTTTTGATTATATAATTGGTCAAATATTATATTATAAATGTAAAAGGTAAGAAAGATCAAGTAATAATTTTATATAAGTTGAGCATTTTTCACAAGAACATTACCGTGATATAGAGGTCTCCTAGAAGTTATCATAACTTTATAGAGAGCAAAAACGAATTTACCTTACATTATTAGACATTTATATTTTGTAATCTGCGTAACTGACTGTTCTACTATCCTACGAAACTGTTTATTCGATTATAATTAAGATTATGTTATTTTTAAAAGATATTTAATATTTGTTGCGAACATTGTGCAATCCATAATAATCTAAGGAAGAATCATTTGTAATTCTGCTTGTCCCCGTCAGTTGCTGTAATCTTTTTCTTCGGTATCATAAAATAATATCCAGTCCCAATGAAGCCGTTGGTCACAATATTATTCCTGAATATAGGGAATAGATAGGTAAATGTTGTTAATAATGCCATGAAGAAAGATCGCCAGACTGGACTCGCCGGCTTCCGCCTGATGAGCGGGAACGACCCCTGCAGTTAATCTTTTGGTTGTTGTTTCACCACCTGGCATTTACCGGGAGTAAGCGGAGATGGGTCCTCGGAAAACAAAGGATTCTTCACTTCCATGTTGCCAGTCTGAAATGTTAGTAGCAGTTATGTATACATTTGCATTCAGCAGATATAGTGGCCGAGTGTCTTGATCGGTGTAATATCAATCCGATGTTCGCAAGTTCGAATACCAAAGTCGTATACCAATGAATCACAACTAAAATCACATACATTTACAAATTTAAATTAATAACAATTTTGACTGACGGTGAAGGTAAACATCTTGAGGAAACCTGAATATAAGAAACGTTTTCTTTGTATCACTGTATGTAGGAAAATATAGAACTGTGATTTCTCGGAACTTAAAATCGCCAATACGCCGTAAGCTGGCGTGGAGATTATACATACCTTCCTTTAGAAGAGGCCTTTAGTGCTGCAGAGGACCGGTTATAAGGATGATGATGATTCGTAAGTGAATTAAGTTAGTATTTATGAAATAGGAGTCAGTAATAGAGGTGTCCATTTTACTGCACTGCACCGCACTTGACAGCTGTTGTCACTTAACAATCAGTTATGTTGTGGGAAAAGCAATATAACTTTAGATTGTAGTACATAGTTGTTTTGCATTATATTTATCTACTAGTGTCCTTCGCTTCGCATTGGTTCTTTGATGTGAAGTCATGGGTATCTGAACGATTAAAATCTTTTTTTGGCATTAAAATATTTACAGGTCATCAAAGTCATAAAAGCTTCGTAAGAATGTTCACACAAACATTTTTTTTTTGTAGTGTCATTTTCAATATATCTATATCTATCTTATAATATACTAGCGGACCGGGCGGACGTTGTCCTGCCTTGAAAACAAAAAAATCCTAAAAGTCGATCGCAGCGCCACCTGCCGGGTCCAATTGTGAATCTAAACCATTCTCGAATCTCCACGAACACACACAAAAAATTTCATCAAAATCGGTCCAGTCGTTTAGGAGGAGTTCAGTCACATACACACGCACACAAGAAATATATATATTAAGATTTAATCTGAGATGCCCAATATAATTAAAATATTTAATTCAGCAAGGATTCATAATATATTGATCAGAATAGGCGGCACAAATAACCAATATTTTTTTTTAATAAGGTGTAAAAAATAAAAATTGCTGTGGGTTATTCTTAAGGAATAATGTATTCAGTAGACATTTTAATGTGCACAATCCCATAGTTCATTATATTAATGTATCTTATAAGGCTTAATCAGCATTACCGATGTAAGCACTCAAAAATGCCTTCTTATTACATGCTTAGAATACATCCATTTTTTCTACTTTATATAAATATAATATACATACGGCAAAACATTTCTAAACGTTATTGAAAACCGTATCGAAATCCATCGCGTAGCTTATGAGATCTAATGAAACACACAGACATACTCAATCCGCTTGTGAATCTGAAATTAAATAGCGACGGAGGATTATCTACAATTGAAGTAATTGGAATTGTACAATTCGAAGTCTTTCAAAACGCAGCATATTGAAACTAACGCTTTAGAGCTCCTATATTCATACCTTCTACAAGCACTATCAAAAGCTGAAATTGCAAAAAAATATATATACCGTGGCGAATCCAGGACATTCATATACAGTGTAATCGCCTTCTTCGTTCTCTACTTCGGATTCTGGGTCCGATACAGAGCCGTTACGATGTTCCAAACCATCCCTGCAACCGAAATATATAAAATACAGTAATTGTTTATAACAAACATATTTCAAAGATTGTAATAATTACGATACTGATTGTAATGATTGTTGACTTCACGAAGTTAACGGGTAAGTGCGCGTCAGCTTTTTTTTTCAAACCGACTAACCGCTTTTAGCCTAACGGTCTCTGCCAGCTGCACCTGACTTTCTGGGCAAGCGTTTAAGTCACTCAGCCTAATGGCAACAAGGTCAAAAGGGCCAAAGTGCCCGAACCTCGGCTTAGGTCGTTATCCCTGGATGCAATGCGAATGCGAACTATAGTACCTATGTGAGCTAAGCAAACCATACATGTATACTTTAGTGAGACACATAGATCGAGTCTGATAATTTTGGCTCTGGCTAAGGCTAACCAACGTGTGCATCAGCGCTTTAATACACACTATATATACTTCCTACCCTTACCATGAATAGTGGGGAGTAAGGCCCGTTGATCTATTCATTCAAGAGATTTAGCTAAATGTATATCTTACTAATAATAATAATAAGAGAGAGATAACAATCAATTATATGGTGATTAAAAAAAATCCAAGAGTGTCCATATTTAAGTCGGCAAGTTATGGACAGTAATCTCGATAGCAATATTACAGCCCGGACAATCGTTTTAACTATGTTTTTATTCTAGTACTTCTCTTCTTGGTAACCACAGGACGGTAGTTAATTAGAATTATGTAGATAATAAGAAGACAATGCCAGCATTTCCCCCTTATGTTTCTATAAATTGAATTATGTAAAATACCTTTCCATTGCAATAATCTGTTGTTTCTGATGTTGGTAGTGATACATATGGGCAGACTGTGCGAGTTTTCTGTCTCCTGACATGTCGATCGAGGGACCAGTGACTCCATACGCTGGATAATCGACATCAGCAGCAGCCTTCGCTTTTTTCGATAATCTTTAAAAATACATTTAATTCAGACATACAAATCACATTCAATACACATATAACATCTAAGTAACATATATTTTTATTATTATTTCCTTTGATAAACACATAAAATTATAAATTAAAAAAATTGTAGGTGGTAGAGCCACGTTGAAGCTATTACTGGTTTCAGCATGAATGGGTAGGCTTGCCCGGGGTAGTACCACCTTCTCACAGAAACACCGATGTGAAGTAACAGTGTTTGCAGTGATGCGTTTCGTTCGGTCAGTGAGAGCGCCGGAGGCCCTCTCCCCTCTCCCTCTCCCCCATACACAGGCTGGTAACGTACTTGCGACTCCCCTGGTATTGCTAGTGTCTATGGATGGTGGTGATCACTTAACATCAAGTGATCTACCTGTTCGTTTGCCTCCTAAGATATAAGAAAAAATAAAAATGAAAAATTTACTCTGTCTATTTATGTATTTAATGTCTTATCACGACTAAATGCTTGAATAGCAACGTCGATACCAATGGAAGCTAGGTCTGAGGTAGCCTAGGACCTGAACATAGATGTAAGGTAGTTATAAACATACAACAAACAAAATTCATAGTTTAGAAATGTTTGCGGCCTTACAAGTGGTTAATTTAAAAAACCGTGAGCAATTAGTTTTCACAATAATATCACCTCTTGATTTATAGGTGTCGATAAATCTCTTAGTTTTAATTTAGATAAGGGTTGGCAAGTAGGCTTTCCTGGCACTGTTTAAAAAATGAGAAATTATCGAAACCGAATGTAATCACAAAAACACTAAAGGGGTAAACCTTTTTTTTTATTTTTATTTAAGAGTGGAAAATCCTACATTGGATACCCCCGTGCTGCCGGAGGACAGCGCGAGGGTTATGCCGGACTCCTACCGGCTAAAAACCACTCTGCCTCTTTGCGTTATTGTGGACCAGGGTGGGGTCTCACGATTAGCATGCTCCACCACCCTGGCCACGCGCTTGGATCCTCCGTAGATGGACGGGACGGGGACCCTCTTCTCGAGAGAGAGGCTATTCCTCTCTCTCCTGCCACATATCGAAACTGCGGCAAGCCGTGCTTCTCCTTCACGGGTATTCCTTTGCGGCAATAGACGCCCCCGCATCTATCGCCTGGACATTACCTAGGGAGACCTCTGGTAATAGATGCCTCCACCTCTACGACTTAAAGGGGTAAACCTGTGCTTTTTGTAACATATTCTATCTACATATCTGTTATATCGTGGTGTATTAGTTTAGAAATTATTGTAAATTAATATAGCACTTACGTGTACCATCCGATAGCGAATCCAAAGATTGCCATTGCCAAAGCAGCTCCAACAGCTGCAATAACTGCGACACTGTATATAGAGTCTGCTGGATCCGCAAGGGTGGGGGTATCCGCTATGTTCACATTGTCCGGTCTAGATGTGGCTTTACGTTCTTCGTTGAAGCTGCTTAGTGTTAAAAATTTTTTTCTTTTTGTTACAAAAATATTGTTACATAACGAGTTCCTCTTTCTCTGATCGGTATAAAATACGAAATAAATTGGTGCTACGGTAATCGCATTCAAATTATTGATAAATATAGCAATAGAATAAACCTAATCTATATTTAATTAATAATTAAAGCATTTATGTTTATATCAGTATCAACTAAGTGAGGTCATGTTCTCAATAATGTTGCGACTAGAATCTACAGCTAAAATCTATAACGCGTATTGGTATTAAGCGAAAATATTGTTAAAATGCTTTAGAATTGGTTAGTATTATTTTTAATACATGACACACCATAATTGTGCCAGTTTGTTTTCTATTTACATTAAAAAAAACAGACGTAAAAGCGACATTTTAAAACGTTTAAAGCGTACAAAAAATAAATGTGTTATATACTTGTATAATATATACATATTAATAATAATATACATTAATATTATATATATTTTATTGTGATTTATAATAAACTCATAGAATACGTGCGCACTACATACTTATAATAATTAAAAATACTTTAATTTTATTAATTTTATTTAGTCTTCATAACCGTTAATTTTTTTATTGGACATACACAAATAACAACAACATACTCCTGTAAAAAAAATGGTGCATCTTTGAAATTATTTAATTCAACTAATATTTGCGTACACACCGTGTCACTATTGGTCTGTAAATTAAACATGAAATATACGTGTGTCGACTGAAACAAAAATACATATGTGGGTTTATTTTGCATCGGTAGAATCAAATTTTCCCATGCTCCTCTAAGGGGTACGTACATAAATGGATTCGGGTTAGGAATTTACTAAATATTCAACATATTATGTATTTTATTTCACCTCTTTTGATTTTTATCATGTCGTTCAAGATTCAACCACCTCAGGTTTGTTGGCACTAACGAGACAGTTAAGCGGAAGTCCTTATTAGTCCTGTAATTAATATTTCATTGTCGACTGTGTCAAAGCACTTTACAACTAACTAGCTGACCCGTACCCACTTCGTTGGGTGGTAAACATTTATAAAAAACTGCTTTTTGTGACTTAAATATAAAAGTTAGGCATATGCTGTCGTTGACTTCTTTGTAGGCATTATCAAGTTCTACAGCTTTCGTCTGGAACTCAATCATATAACTCTCATCGTTAAGGCAGCGTTCCTAAGAAACGTTTTCGTTCGATCGTTTTTTCTCCGACTTTGCAAATCCGACTTTCGCAAAATATTCTTTTCAGTCGGATTAGTATATAGTCAATGATACTCACAAATAACGTGACTTTCTATTGGTAAAATAATTTTCAAAATCGGTTTATTCTATCCAGATATTACCCCCTACAATGTCACAAAGTCACAAACTTTACCTCTTTATAATATATCATCATACTATACAACTAATTACGAAATACGACTTACACTTTGTATAATCTGGTGAGAATAATCCACAGTACTGATGTACAAGTTTTTTTTGTTGTTTCTAAGGAAAAGGCAAAGGTGTCTACACCATGCAGCCAAGTCAGACGTTATTTCATAATTGCCAATTCTGGAGTGTCTTGTGAATATATCTTTCTACTAGTGAATATTTCTAATTAGCTTTAAGTTGTTTACTGTATTTTGAATTGTGTATTAAAGACTGGTGATATTCCTTCAAATAAATCAACCAATAAATCATTTCAATGTTCTAATAAGGTTGAGGCTCCCTTCTTAGAACTTTCCATAGAGTTTTTGTGGCATCTCAGAATTCATGCTCTGTGGCATTATTTCAAGATAACAAGATTATGAATAAAATATAAATCCATTACTTGACAGACTAAGGTATCGCCAAAAACTCCTGAACGTTCAATATTAGATTAATCAACGATTTACTTCCATAGAAGTATAATAAAATATATATTAAAAATTCACTGCATGTAAATAGGTTTTGTTAAGTGTATCAATAATATAACGATGTGTGAATGACTAAAATATACTAAGGAATGTTTTTAATAATTCGTAATCCACGTTATATGTTATGAACTTTGAATTCAATATATTAGTGTAATATATATATGTTATGTAAAATGCTCGTTAGGTTATATAATATCGAATAAAAAATAAAAACACCGTATGGGTCTTGAAGTGCTCGCTACATTGCACCTAAATGATTGTAATTAATATATATTTCTTATAAAAGCTATTAGGCAGAGAACCTGTAGGAATAGACATACATATATACATACATGAATGAAATATATATACGTTTTAATTAATGATCACCATTAAATATTAAAAAAAAAACTTATGACAGACACGACTGTTTTAATATTATACTAGCGGGCCCGGCGGACGTTGTCCTGCCTTGATAATAAAAAAAAAATCCTAAAAGTCAACCGCGGCGCCACCGACCGGGTCCAACTATGAATCTAAACCATTCTCGGATCCACTGGAACACGCACACAAAAGTTCATCAAAATCGGTCCAACCGTTTAGGAGGAGTTCAGTGACATACACACGTACACAAATTTATATATAAAGACTAACGGACCGGGCGGACGTTGTCCTGCCTTGAAAACAAAAAAAATCCTAAAAGTCGATCGCAGCGCCACCTGCCGGGTCCAATTGTGAATCTAAACCATTCTCGAATCTCCACGAACACACACAAAAAATTTCATCAAAATCGGTCCAGTCGTTTAGGAGGAGTTCAGTCACATACACACGCACACAAGAAATATATATATTAAGATATGTGTACCGGGCATAAAATATATAGCTGTATAGTCATGTAGTGTTCATGAAATTCTTAGTTCTAATTACAGTACAAACAAGAAAGCATTTTGAATGTGGATGGGCGTTCGTTACTCCTTCATTCCAAAACTACTAAACGGATGTTCAGGAAACTTTAGTGACATAGTTTATATATAAAATTAACTGATTATAATTAATTAATATATTGTTTAAATTGGCTGAAAATAAATTGAAAGTTATTTCGCGGTGTTCCTATAAGTCTCTAGTTACACGAAGTCACACGAAAATAGTGTATTATCATGTTTAAAGATACGAGTAGAAACGCACACGAATTCGCGTGTAACTGCTAGTATGCGATAATTTGAATGAAGTTGGAGGAATAGTTTTCCTGTACCTACTTCGTATTTAAAGAAGACGGAATCCGTCTGGAATAGACATACCATAGATTCATGAAAAGGAAAGCTAAACATTAACATTTTATAACAAATAAATTATTAGATGTAATTTATATGAAAAATATTTGTAAAAACATTTTTTTTATATCATAGGAGGCAAACCAACAGGTGGGTCACCTGATGTTAAGTGATCACCACCGCCCATAGACACTTGCAACACCAGAAGCGTCGCAAGTGCGTTGCCACCCTGTGTTTGGGGGAAGGGAAGGGGAGAGGGCCTCCGGCGCTCTCACTGACCAAACGAAACGCAACAATGCAAGCACTGTTACTTCACGTCGGTTTTCTGCGAGAGGGTGGTACTACTCCGGGCGAGCCGACCCATTCATGCTGAAACCAGTAATAGCTTCAGAGTGGCTCTACCACCTCTAAGATAAACATGATAAATATCCACTCATATATAAATAAAATGGTAGAGGTCTGTCGTTGTGCTATGCGCGCATCATGCAAACACTAATGGATAGATTTCGATAAATGTTTTTTAACTTCTTAGCCACATAATCGTTATCTAAAAAAACAATACCTTCGTTTCATTCATCACTACATATTATAAAATAAAGTCATCTGGCACATCTCTCTGTCTGTCTGTTCGCGATAAACTCAAAGTTACTGAATGGATTTTAGATTTTACACCAGTAGATAAAGTGATTCACGAGGAAGGTTTAGGTAGTTGTAAAGTTTTCTTTACTATAGTATAGTATAGGGGCGGGACAAAATCCGCCTGACCCGTTAGTTTAATGTAAAGTTATTCAATTTTTAAGAAACTACGATTTTCATAACCAATACACACGCCTAAAGAAATTCTGCAAACAAAGTATATTTTTGCTTTCAATAATATTTGTGAGTTTTTCCTCTGTAAATGAAATGTATTGTTAAAATAATATACAACGCAAGCATAGTCGCGGGTATCAGCTAGTTATCTATATATTATACTTGTCGTATATGGAAACGGGTCACTATTTAATCTTACAATTAAATGTTTCTACGTATACAACTTTTAATTCATCGTTTTATTACTTCAATTCGCTTAGTATGTGGTGCTAACTACTATGACCGATATGTTAGTGCTATTAAGTTGCATATTGTAATTAAAGTCGGACGAAGTTGCGTGTGGCTGTACAGATACGCTAACTTTACATAGGAAACTACATCACTGACTAATTCAGCTGCCGCAACCCAACTATGGGATACAGACTGTAGGGTAAATACCTACGTACGATATTTTAATATTTTACTTCACTGAAGATCTAATGTTTCTATTTATTTTTTTTATTCAAAGAGTTCATACGCCCAAACATCTCTTAAGAACGTTCGAGAAATTCGCATGATTAGAAAATGCACAACCTACAGTGTTACTTGTTACTGATTTTGTGTACAGTCTTCGCCAAACTTTTTGACCGCTCTGGACATCATCACTACAATCTACGTATTAAAAACAAAGTCCTCTGCTACGTTTGTCTGTCTGTCCGTACGCGATAAATTCAAAAACTACTGAACGGGTTCTCATGCTGTTTTCACCAGCAGATAAACTGATTCTTTGGGATGGTTTAGGTATATCATTTGTGATGGTTTATTTTTTTTATCAGGACTGGACAACGTCCGCCGTACCCGCTAGTTGCGTATAAATTAGGTTAATTATTATGTATAATTAGGTATGAATACGTTTTATATCATATGTATAACAATGATATGACTTTGGGGTAACTAAATGCCAATTATAGATTCCTATAACCATATCTTGATTTTGTTTTGTTTTAAGCTCTTGACTATGTTATGCGCAAGCCCATATTTGAACAAAAGATTGACCAGAACTATACGTTGAAGACCGGTATTGTGTTTAAATTTGTCCCAGGGAATACAATTCTGCTCAGTAGGTGTATAAATATATATGTATATATTATTGTATATATTTTTATTAAACAAATATAAAATACATGACTCGTTTAATTACAAAATGAGCTAAATCGAATTTGAGCCGTTCCTAACATTTTACATTATTTTTAAGATCTTCATATTTTGTACAAATAAAAAAAAAACAAAAAAACCGTATGAATGACAAAATTTTAACTTGGTTCTCAGTGTATACATAAAAACTGAAAATCTTTAAAAAAAATTAAACATGTTATATGAACGAATAAAGTTGCATTTAAGTCATTATAAATTGTAACGACACACATATCTCTATTAAGCAATGGATAAAACCTACAATGTAACTATACATAGTTATTTAATGTCTTCAAGTGTATATACAGTAGTTTAATGTGTTTGGAACGTAAAAGGAGCTTAATAACTTTCTAACGTAGTAGACCATAAACATACAACGTAACTTGGAACTTTGTATGCATCTCAAGTTGCTCGGAGTTGGAGTAAGCTTCAATGTTGGTTATTAACATCGAAGGAACTACGTCTATAGGAAACTGTACTCGGGATTCATTATGAAATTCAAATTGAAGGTTTAACATTCGCGTTAGTTAGTATGTGTCGTTTCCTGCCAGCGGTTCAAAAATAATCAATGAAATATTATAAATTTATTATTTATGTTTTTTGTAAGCAACAAAAGCGACAGATTAAGTTATAATGTTACTATAAATAACTGCCGCTTTTTAATAGCTGTGAACAAAACGATTAAGTGTTTTTATTATTACAACAGGTTAAGTATGTAATGAACTTTTTTAATTTTAACTAGCGGGCCCGGCAGACGTTTTCCCGCCCTGATTATAAAAAAAATCCTTGACAAATTATATACCAAAACGTTCCTCATGAACCATTTTATCCACTGGTGAAAATCGCTTGAAAATCCGTTCAGTAATTTTTGAGTTTATCGCGAACAGACAGACAGACTGACGCGGTAGGGGATTTTGTTTTATACTATGTAATGATAATGATAAGACCGAAAATAAGTGTATTTTATGTTTCTGTTGTTGACTGTACAATTTTAATAAGCAGTAAAGGACATTGGCGTGAGGTGATTATATACGCATTTGAAATGTGTTATGGAATATTTTTGTGCAATACGTGCAGCTTATATGGCTTCATATATATTTATGTGTGAAAATATACAGCACCGCCGTGATTTATCAGTGCGTGTTGAATCTTAGTCAAAGTTTGCTGGGAATATTCTTATCTAGAGATGTAGAAATGCCGCTACACGTACTTATACCAAAGCTAAGGATTTGTATTAATTATAAAGAAACAAAGTGACAAGACTATTTGACTAAATAACAAGTTTTTTCAATAGAAACATGGAAGACATTAATTAAAAACATATACTTACATTCCGCTTTGGATTTTACCAAGATTTCCTATGACCAATGTCTTCTCTTTACTCAAGTTTGGGTTTTGACGTATTTGACGAGGTGGTTCGAGGTCACTCACAGCAACAACTTCACCCTCGTGTGCTCCGGCGAACGAATTCGATTCATCTAAAGTTTAAATAAGTATTTCAGTTGTAAAATTCATCACCTTTATACATTAAGATATAAAAACACAAGACGCACAGTCTCGATTAAAAGTAGCGCTAAAAACCGGCCCCAAAAAATTTTGGACGGGTAAAATGCTCGTGAAGTGTTGCGCTTGCGTCAGACTAGCGATCATATTTTTGATTTATTAATAAAATGTATATAATTATTGCTCCTAATTCCTATAGATGTGAAAATCAGACTAATATTAATATTTCAAATTATGAAATTTATAATCAGGACTATAAATGGTTTAATATTTCAAAAAAGTACACAGTTATTCCATTGTTTTGAATTTTTACTTCTGTCGGCGGCCCTTATGGATGCCTTTTTCTTTTACAATAAGTACTGTGTAAGAGCAACGGTGACGTGTAATTAAAGCTTTATTAAGCCACCGTCGTATAATATTCCCGTCGCCTGTTACCTCATTGATAACGAAAGCCGCCTAGTAGAGAGAAAGGGGACGTATTCAGGCGCTACTAATCCGCTTAGGGTTCATATGTTTTCGATTCAGCAACTTTTAATAGAGGATTTAATGCTGACAGATGTAAGCCCCTAATATCGTACTTTTGTCAATTCAAACTATGAAACCATACTTACGTTTATTGATGTCTTGTTTACTTTCGTAATATTCTTTATCTAGAGGTGTAAAAGCGAACTTCAATCTGTATCCGTTTATATTAACATTTTGATTATTTTTTTTCGTTGTTGGCACATTATCTCCGGCTACCGTTTTCACTGGTAATTTATGAATTGTTTGAATAAAGCTATCGTATTTATCCGACTTGTAATCTTGATCTGATTCATTGAAATCATCTTCCTTTTTTGAGTCGGCATACACGCGTTCGAAGTATGGGTTCTGTACAATGTCCCGAGGGAAGCTCGGCTCGTATGGTGCGCGAACGTTGTTCATACCCATTTGGTTGATACGTTCGATTTCCTGATTCAAATTAATGAATTTATGTCGATAAACGGATATTTTTTCAAAGACATAAAGATTATTATTATGTTATTATAACATCTATTAATTTAATGGTTATTGTTGAAATGGAACCTTCTCTAGGCGCATTAAGCAGTATTTTTGGCAGGAGATAAATTTATAATTTCGTATCATGACATGTTAGTAAACATGACCGGCCGTATTGCACTTGCGCGGCTTGCAACTCTCTCTCTCGGCTCAGACTAACGACGCGTAGTGTAGGGGCATGTGTTCATTTAATATTGATATTTTGTATTGAGAATGTGCAGCCTATCATATGTTTGATTAATTTATAAACTGTATATAAATAATTATTGTTCGGAGTGCCAATAGATGTAAAAAACTGTCTAATGGTAATAATATCAATTTTCAATTTATGACATTTAAGTAATTCAGAAAAGAACACAGTTATTCGATTGTTTTGAGTTTTCACTTCCGTCGGCAGTCCTTATGGCTGTCTCGGTTTTTATTTTTAATTACACAACTGATAAGAAACTGAAGCACTCTAATGATAGCGATTGAATAAACTAATAAAACATCTAAGCGTCACGTTTCACACCTCATCATTATTTTTAACAAAATATCGAGTTAAGTTCTATGTTGGCAGTTCTAATCTTGCTTAACACTTTTTTCAGCAGCAATAATATATTTTAAGACGTAATATGAAATATTCATACCTTGGTAAGCCAGTCGCGCTTTGGTAAATTCGGTGACGATGGAGACATACGAGGACTCTCTTCGTAGCCCAAGAAATAAGGCAATATGTATTTTGGTACGATGTACTGTTTGAAATATTCCTTTTCTGGTATAAGGTTCGGACGTTCTCGTGGGAAGTTCTGTGTTTGTGGTAAGTCTGCTATAAGCGTCCCTTCTAAAAAAATATGAAAGAAAATACAATATAATCGAATACGAAAAAAAAAAAAAAAAGTTATTTGCGGAATTTTACTTATTCAACTTCGAATCACACTACTATATGTGACATACTTATTCTCACATTAAAAGATAACGTCTGTCTGTCTGTTAGTGTAAAATACTGAATCTATTTATGGTTGTTTGCTAAATTAATCTGTGTATTCGCTGATCAGGTTATACTGTTTTATTTGATTCGGTTATATGTAGAATAAGTTGTTAAATTAAACATAAGTAAATGAAATCAACATAAAATACCACTACAACTTATTACATTATTTATGTAAACTATTAAATATTTATATAACACAGTGGACACTTTTCTTAGAAGTATAATTCATCTTAAGAGTTGATCCTAAAATAATGTATATTTTTGTACTTGCTCAGTCACTTTAAAGTTGAGAATCTACCATCAAACAGCGATCAGTTTACTGCTTCCAGTGCGCTTGACTGCGAATCCCTTTTCTGAATTTCAGCATTTACTGCCTCCAGCCACATTTTCAACTACTATTTAATGTTATAATAGTGGTCGCCCGCGACTTCTATCTGTATTTGTAACCTTATAAACGATGACGTCATATTACATACGTTAGTATAACTCTTACGGTTTACACACGTTATCTAAAATGTATGATGGGATATTCTCAATATCGGTGGTGAAAAGGAAATAGTTATATGTTGCTTAGATACGGGCGGATTAACGGGGTAGCCGTCAAAAGTAAGCTAGCTAGCCAAGTATTAAAAAGGCGCTGTAGAAGCGCTTATGACATATCTACAGCTTTTTAATTATAATATCAGTGAGCACGCCGAGATAACTCCGAAATAACAAGATTTTTTAGCTTGCTTGAAACATATCGTTACAGTCTATGTGTTATATTGATCTATACTTATATTATTGAAAGTGGAATTATAAATAAAGATCAGCAAAAAACCAGTGTAAAAACCTTTTTTTATACACAAACAATATGGTTCAATATGATATGGTCTATGGCCCTTGCACAGTTAAGACGACTATTACGAGACCTCATATGCTAAAATCCATTAAGCTGTTAGATTACTAACTGAGCGTGTCAAAGAAATAGAGATACATACTCAACTATGTACATACATGCATTACATACACTTGAAATACATTAGCCTCTTTTTTCACAGCCGCATAAAACACTGGAAACAGAAAAGTGTGCCGTTGCAAGATTTCCTACCCGTTGAACAAGAAAAAAGAATTAGGTCAACCCATTAATAGTTGCAATCATTATTTTTCTGTTATGATGTTGCCATTCAATTATGGTAAGTATAAAATACTTATTTTACATGACAATCAAACTAGGTAAGGTGAAAGGTAAAAATTCAACAAAGTATTAGAGAAGAAACACAGACATATTTGATAAAAATCTCTATAAACAATCTTATTCGTTTCCTCTTCTGCACATGAGTACCACACCGCTTGTCCCACCTCACACATCGATAAACGCATAGTACTTACAGAAATTGTAGTTTATTAAATGAAGATATCGTAATATATTTTTTAAATATGTACCAAGAGTCAGACGTAAAACTAAAAATAATTCACAGAAATCTAACTGAATCTTATTTTTATGGATTTTCTATAGTTTTGGATAAATCAGTAATGAACAAAAGTATTTGGTGACGTTTTAGATTTCAGTTGAAAACGACTAAAGAATCATTTGAAACATTACCTATTCTGCAAACTTAATAACTTACAATAGAACAAAATATAGTATCACAATATTATCACATATGTGCTGACGTCAGATAGATAATGTATATATTATAATTATGTAGAGTACATAGTACTGACGGAATTCGTATAGCATGTTGTGTTTTGCACTATTTAGTTACTTCATTGTTTGTGGCGATTTTTAAGAGATAGCTATGTCCAGCTGTGAACCTCTTTTGACTAAATGAATGGACTAAGTTATTTCATTAGGTACTTTATCACATAAAATAAACAAATTATATATCAATTAACCGATTTACATCATAACGGTTCATTTCCTAGAAAACATATTTAATTTTTTATATTTACAATAGTTGTAAGTTCTAAAATTCAACTTCCTTAATTGATTCGAAAGAAAATTGTGAGCCGTCGCGGGACGCCTGGCAGATGTGATATATCGAAATTCTTTTGTACAAGTAATATGCATAAAAGGATAGTTCACGACAGGAAATAAATATGGCGTAATGAAAAATAAAATATTAAGATTTTTTTCAAGAAAACCGGGGCTGTGGATGTTTCACATCAAAAAATCTAGTTCATTTTGATTAAAGTCATTATCAAAAAATATTTCGTGTAAAATAAACTTGGTGTTCTTTTTATGAATTAATAATTTTATTTGATAAATTTATTTGATTTATTTTTATTGTGAATTTTATTTGATTATATCTACGTTTACAAATAGATAGTTAACTGTAAAAAGTTCAGTTCACACAGCCCAGAAACGTATTACTGGTAATAAGACACGACGATTGCACAAAAGCAATTATTGAAATGCATCGGTAGTCCAGCCTCAGAACTAGTCCCATTCCTATGCTTCATCGTTACATAGCA
This sequence comes from Antheraea yamamai, assembly GCA_036509395.1. Classification (NCBI taxonomy): domain Eukaryota; kingdom Metazoa; phylum Arthropoda; class Insecta; order Lepidoptera; family Saturniidae; genus Antheraea; species Antheraea yamamai. The sequence goes on from AP028424.1 coordinate 21,499,279, forward strand.
ATTTCAAGCGGTTTGTGGTTAACCCTATCCTACGACAGATTGCAGAAACGGCAGCGAAATAGAGTTTAAGAAATATATATATTGCAGCATTTCTATACGGTTTACCTAGCGGAAATGTTTGCTTTATGGAAGATATTAAAGTTAATTTATTTGAATGGCTTTAATATTTTAAATTTATACAAAGATAAAATACCGAGTTACAGGCTATAGGTAGTAGATGTTTCAGCGAACGGTCTTTTCTAGTTTCTTGACCTAGTATAAAATAATAATTGGATACATATATAACTCCCTCTTAAATAATTAACTCCTCAACGTATACAGAACAGATGAATGAATTCAGAAGTATCCAAGTTAGATTACATAAGAAGAATTAATTAAATAAATAATTTATTTACTTTACAAAATATGTAGTTTTTTTTTTAACTTTATTTTTGGCAACCAATCTTTTAGGTTATTACTGCCATTGTCGAGTAGTTAATAGTATTACAGGTTCTTCTTCTATTCCATTTTCGGCAACCAGTCTTCTAATAGATCATTACTGCCATTGTCAAGTCAGTATCGATATTACAAGTTTCTTGATATAATTTCAATGAATGCCATTGTCGAGTAGTTAATAGTATTTCAAGTTCTTCTTCTATTCCATGTTGGCAACCAGTCTTCTAATAGACTATTACTGCCATTGTCAAGTGAGTATCAATATTACAAGTATCTTGATATAATTTCAATGAACTAACAAGATGGTGGCCATCTTGTTAGAACCTTCCATAGAATTTTTGTGGCATCTCAGAATTCATGGTCCGTGGCATTATTTTCCATTCACTTCAATTATGCACAATAAACAAACTATATCACATAAAACATCACCAATTTTACACAATATAGAGTCAAGTAACACAAGATTATGAATAAAAAATAAAATCCACTACATGACAGACCAAGGTCCCGCCAAAAACTCCAAAATATGTAGTTAGATTTGGTTACCCAAATCAATAAAAATATAGTGCTCGTCGTGAGTTTGACTAAACCCATTCTACCAGGTCGCTGTTTCGTCAATCGATACGATTTGACGGTTTGCGATTGGCGAAGCTTAATCCAATCGTGACCTAATAAGTATGCTCTAGATTCAGTTAAGTTGGAATTGCGATGGAGGCAAACGGCTGCAGTGGTTAGGAGATTGCAGCCGGAAGCATTGATTTAAGGCGCGAGCTACGAGGCGGCTTTTTTAAAAGGTGGGATTATTGAATTTCCTGGCTTGTTAAGTCAAGCAGGTCTATAAGTACAAGGTGTCGTTTAGTTATTTATAGAAAGTTGTTCTCAGTTATATTCTGAGTGAATACGTAGTACCAGTTAGTTAGAATGAAAAACGATTTAAATGAGACAACTGGAACCGTTTGACTATGAAAGCTTCGTATAGCCTCCAACAGTAGAATGAGAACGGCTGGTGACGATACAGAAACAAGTGGATTGACAGTTTCACAATCAATGCTGGATTTACTCTAAGGACAATCTTTTTAAGATTATTCACGATAATACCTGCCCCTACAATAACACATCTGTGCAAAACTTGGAACATTTGCTTCAAGAATGCTCCAGGTTTAGTACGAAGAGACTATAATTCTTTCTGACAATCTTTGTATATGTTCATTATAATATATTAAATTCATTATAATATATCAAATATATAATGCTCATGCAACGCATCAAGGGAAAGAGAAGTGACTCGTTTCACCCTTTTGATCCCTTGCGATCACCCTTTTCTTCATTTATATTGCTATATTATATGCTAATAAAATTGAAAAAGATAAAACTAAGGGCACTCGAGGTGAGTGCCTAGGGCGGTAAACTTGTTAGGGGTGGCAAAATATATATGGCTAAAAAATCGACGCTTAGATTATCAAGATTTAATTGACCAATTTGCAAATCAAAAAGTTACAAACTTTTGCCTATGAAAATATTAACGCTATATTGTAATTTATGAGTAATCTTCATCCTTAGTACAAAAATTTATTTTTTATGTAACTAACCTATTTATAATAAGTTTTCTGCTATAAATGAACTATTTAATTGCAAAATTGTATATCGAAACTTTATCCATTTTATGCAAAATTGCAATAATGAGATGGCAGTCTCTTACAGTGCCCATGGACAGCGCTAAGGTTGAAAATGTACTGTTTACAACCGAGAATCGTAATTAACTGACCGATCGCTATCTACTTACAATCTAATAGTCGCAGTGCAGTGAATAAAGCGATAAAACGGAATAATTAAGTGCGGATAAATGAGGTTCAGCTTCCACGTCAGTATATAAAACAATAGACCGGTGGCCTCATGCGGCTCATATTATCGCTATCTCTAATAGCAGTCAACGTTTTATAATGTAGAGCGCGAATGATTGTTTTTATATCATTTTCGTCGCAGTAATATATCTATACATAAATCTGTTGTAAATAATAGTTGTATTATCTTCTGCTGGAAGCGCTGTTTTATACTGATAAATTAGCCACCAAGTAACAATGATCAGGACACGTTTTCGTAAATCGGTAATTAAGGGCGATGATACCTTTAGAATGTTCAAAAAAATGTTTTGAATTTTTTATTTCATGATGCGAATTTATAATATTTTAAAAATATACTGTTAAAAGGAAAAATCGAAATATTGAATATAAATGGAGTTATTGTGAAAAATTGTAATGTTGCACCTATTGTAAAGTTTTCGTCGAAAATACCGATGAGGCACGAATAGTGAAACAGAACCGGATAGGCATTTCCGAAACAAAAGCAGCTTAAAAACAGAAGCAGCTCGAAGATAATCAGCTTTTTAAGAAGGTCGAAGGTTTATTGTATGAATCCGTAATTTCCGATTGATCGGTAAGTCACTTTAAGCAAAACTTAGTAAGACTTTCTGGTAACTGGAAATTTAGACCGTACTATAATTTAGAATTCACCTTGATTGTTCACATTAACAGAACAATATAAAAAACCGATAGAGTTTCATAAAAAAACTATGTCCACATAAATACTACTATGTACGGAACAAGAATGTTTCTCTGTTTTATAAAAAAAATAGACACATCACAGTTAAGAAAACATATACTGATACATTAAACTGTAAATCCGTATTATAATTTAGAATTCAATTTGCCTGTTCACATTAATCGAAACATAAAAAGTCGACAAAGTTTCAGAAAAAAACCATGTCCGCATAAATATTATTCCGTTTTGCCTCTTACTATTTTAACGAAGTAAAAGTCGTTGCTTCAGAGCGATCAAGGAATTAAGTAAGCGGATGAAGTTGACTTTTCCGTTTTTCATTTTTATTTCCTCAACGTAGTTACGGTGGAAATTAAATTTCATTTCCCGCTGTGCAACCTGATTTACCGGTAACTGTGTTTATTTATTTTTTAAATATGTTACCGGTTAATGTTTTGCCGCAATTTCATTCAACGTAAAGCAATTATGTAGATGGAGATTTTAAAATTGCTAGCACCCACAAGAGTGTTGTGTTTAAATTGGATGACATGCGAGGGTGGTCTGCCCTGAATGTCACCCCTTCGAGGGTATTAGTACATTATGAATTTACACACAGTTGTACAAACAATCGCAATGTGTTTGAAATGCAGTGAAACACACAAAAAAGTTCCTGTTATTTCCTGTGATTTAATTGAAAAAAATATTACAAAATACTGTATGTTATAGAAAGCTAATACACATTTTATCTTTCCTGCTATAAGCGATACAAAAAACGCTTTACCGCCGCGAATGCTATGAATGCTACGTTATTTTGTACTCAAGGCTTAGATTGTTTCTAAGTGCAACAGCCTAAGTATAAAGAAATGCTATACACCTATGTCACAGATTACGCAGGAGCTGCTATTGCAGCCATGATTTAAAATAATACTATGCCCAATATTTTAAACTCCACAAAATCTTTCGTTTTATGACAGGTTGAATTTGTAGGTTCAAAACACATTAATGAAAAAATAAAATCGAAACGTCTGTCTGTTAATTATTACATTATATACCTTTCCTATTAGTAAATGGAATAAGATAAAGTGAATAAGTTTTAAAAATGGTTGGTCTGTAAGAAATAGTTTCCTTCAATAACTATTTAAGCTATTGTCTTTCAAATTTGTACAGGTTTTTGATAATTATCCTGTGAATAATTCTTATAACGATTGTGAAGTTCTGCTGATAAGCTAATTCAACGATATATCAAGCTTAAGTGTAATAGCACAGTATGACAATACCCAGTAAAACTAAGTAAATAATGTTTGAATTTGTACTATTAGAGAATTTAATCAATCACTCAAGTGGTTTTTGATTGTGATCGATAAGACTGTCACCAAAATACATCAGCCTGTATATATTCAGCTGTCGAGAGGTATGTAACTTCGTATGACAGCTACGATCGGCGATGATTAAAACGTTGACTATTTGACAGGCAAAGGATTAATTATAGTAATAAATCGTTTAAAATATATATTCAGTAAAGTAACTGTTACTGAGAATTACTTGGATGATCTCTTTTCAACATATTTGTGATTAATATTATTACTGAGTATACTTTAATCTTTCCTCTCTGTAATTTTGCACTACAATAGTCAATTGAAAGCCACTAACTTAATAGACACATTTGTAAATTTCCATAGCATATCATTACATAGTATAAAACAAAGTTCCCTACCGCGTCTGTCTGTCTGTTCGCGATAAACTCAAAAACTATTGAACGGATTTTCAAGCGGTTTTCACCAGTCGATAAAGTGATTCATGAGGAACGTTTTGGTATATAATTTGTCAAGGACTTTTTTATAATCAGGGCGGGACAACGTCTGCCGTGCCCGCTAGTAATTTGATAATATAATGGTAACAATAAAATGATAGAGGACTGCCGTTGTGCATTTACGGAAAAACACTGGATACATTTTGATCTATTTCTTTTAGTTTTATCAGTCAGACACTTGGTATTTATCTAAAACAAATCACGATATCGTCATTTAATATAAAGACATCAAAGTTTACAGAAACAATGATTTTCGTAAGTCTTACAAAATACTAAGGAAATGTTGTAAGTAAAATATATTGTAGCTTTAATTGTTTTTTCTTGTATTCATAAAATACATGAGAATAGACGACGTAAATAAAGTCAGCGGTAAAATAAAATAATGGATGTCTGTATATAACTGAGCTTGATATACTTCAGTACCGCTTTCCCATGAAAGATATAATTTTTCCGTGCACAAAGTTTTCATGGGTTTACTTAACTCACCACTAGTTGGCTGTTGCTGATCAACGTCTATAAAAGCCGCGGGTTCAGCTAGTATTTTAATATTTTTGTTAATAATTTCAACTAATGTTAGTACTGTTCTTGTTGAGTTAAATTACTTGCTATGTTGATTGCTTATCGTGATTATTTAATTTGGTCGTCGTCATAGTTTATATTTTTCTATTTATATATTTGATAGCGATGGTGCTGAGGCTCAGCGATTACCGTGTTCGGATATCACGTCGATGGACGTAGGTTCGAATCCTTGCGAATTAGCCGGAGCTCTCGGTGTAGGGAAACATCGTGACGAAATTGCGGTAGAGCCCGCTTGGCTAACTACCACCCTCAAATTGATAATCTGTCGCCAGGCACCTGTAGGTGTATTCCGGCAGCTGTACTTGAAAGCCAGTCGCTCTATAGATTTTAGTATGTTTACCATTTTAGATCACATCGTTATTAACACCAGATGAGAATATAGTCAAATGCGTTTATTACGCGTACATCGGTATATACATGCATATGTATTATATATTTATACCTATATATTGTATAACTAGTCGAGTCATGTCAGAAACTTTTTATGTAATCAATTATGCACTTTTTGATAATCGTTTAGAAAATATATATGAAATGAAAGGTAATGAAATGTGCAATATAATTTTATTTGCATTATTCAAAATGCCCTCCGCCATTTTGAATGCATGCCCTTAATCGACGCGGCTAGTCATCGACCGTAGCACGCATCACATTTATATCTATATCTTTAGCAAAAACGCTAGGAGATACTCCAAATTCTAATGAGGTTAAGCGTAGACTTTGTCCTCCAAATCTTGTAATCCAATGAGTTTAAATATAGAAGAGAAGAGCGTCAGTTTTGAAGTCATGAAATCGGTTCCACTGGCGGTCAACCGGTTTTGCGTTTTCCGTGCCTTAAGAGCTGGCGTATAAACCTGCTTGCATATTCAATGTCTGTTTTCGAATATTGTTTGGAAAAAAGGATCCACTATGTTTGTTAGGATAGTAATTTGGTACTCAACAGCACTAATTTTCACCCCTTTTTCACAGAAAAGACCTCAGTCAAGCCTAAATATGAGACTCCAAGTTAAACCATGAATAATGAAGGATACTGTCGTCGCTGGACCCTCAGAATACGCGCGCTCGCTTATTGACTGCTGTGGACCTACATCTTATAATTTTATTCAAAACAATTTTTTTTCCGCTTTCTATAATAATAAAAGCCGGATCTTTACATTATTATTTTTTTCCATACTCATTCCAATAATTTCAGTTCTTTTTACGTTCCGTTTAAGTGTAACGCGGTAGCCACGACTTTATATTCCTTTCGCGACCACTGATCTTTGAAAATGAACAAAAATTAATTTCTGCCTTATTTTCAGAAAGCGCGAGTGTTCTGTTTTCAACATTAATCGCAGTATATCTGGGCAGTATTCGAAAATTTAAAATAACAGAACTTATGACACGACTAGGTATTAGGGTAGTTCATTTTCGCAAACATTTTTTTTTTATTTGCTCATGCAAAATATTAATCTACATATAGAAAAAAAAATTCTCACCAAGTTTGAGCTCTTTTATTAATTTTAAGTACTTACAATTTAAATTTAAAGTTTTACCATTCAAAATGCATTTATAAAAATCTTTTTTTTTTTCAAATTTCTAATGCTTACTCGGCTTTTACAATATTGCAAATCGGTTTGATGGAACTTGTGGGTAATTTCACGCTCTTTAAAATAGTCTTAGTGTTTTTTTGTGTAACTCGCACTGGTTCACCAGTAGGAGTCGTCAAAGTACAGTTTTTGAAAAAAATATATTTTCTCTTAATTTTCAATATTTATTATTAATGATTCAACAATTTAGAAAAGAATTTCCAACGTGCGCCAAAAAGCTATATTCAGCTTCAAAATCTTGACGTGTTTTGAATTACATTATAGTAATTATTTAAATTTTTTTAACTTGTTTTTTATAACTCTTTAGATGTTTATCACGTTTGAAGTATTTTACATAATAACGTAACCTTCTGTATATTTTGATTAAATTTTTGTTGCTTTTTTATGAATTCATGTGTTGTTTTTGTATTCATTATGAGTAAAAAATCATACTAATTTTAAAAAAGTTCTTAGTGTAGGGAAATATCATGGTAATAAATAGAAAAAATGAATCTAAATAATATTATAAGTTAGTATTTATCAATTTCTTACATTTTCTGGTATAAAACTGGCTGTAAATTCATTAAACATTGGTCAGATAACTTTTTTTTTATGAGTCAATTCTTTTTTTGTTCCTACTTTTGGCGGTTTGCTCGAAAAATTAAGAGAAAATATTTTTTTTTTCAAAAACTGTACTTTGACGACTCCTACTGGTGAACCAGTGCGAGTTACACAAAAAAACACTAAGACTATTTTGAAGAGCGTGAAATTCCCCACAAGTTGCATCAAACCGATTTGCAATATTGTAAAAGCCGGGTAAGCATTAGAAATTTGAATAAAAAAATTTATAAATGCATTTTGAATGGTAAAACTTTAAATTTAAATTGTAAGTACTTAAAATTAATATTAAGAGCTTAAACTTGGTGAGAATTTTTTTTTCTATATGTAGATTAATATTTTACATGAGCAACGAAAAAAAAAATATTTTTGCGGAAATGAACCACCCTACTAGGTATATAAACTCCTTTGCAATGAAAAACAGATAACTAACTAAATTTATGTTCTATGGTCGATTTCAATTAATTACATCATTACATAGTATAAAACAAAGTCCCCTACCGCGTCTGTCTTTCTGTCTGTTCGTGATAAACTCAAAAACTACCGAACGGATTATCATGCGGTTTACACCGGTGGATAGAGTGATTGATGAGAAACGTTTTAGTATATAATTTGTTAAGGATTTTTTCATAATCAGGGCGGGACAACGTCTGCCAGGCTCGCTAGTTAAATAAAATTGTTTGATGGAATTGTAGTCTGTATATTTATAATAACGTTGTTAAGTAAGATACTTAATATGCTTGAAGTGAATTCTGACAATTTTTCGTTAATTTTCGGTGAATTCTATAAAACCGGTTTGCACAAGCAATGAGGAAGTATTAAGAAATAAATACAACATTTTTTAGTTATTTTTTTATTAAATAAAGTTACAAGTTACAAGTTACAAAGTTACAGATCAGTACGATCTGTCGAATTAATTGCTGCCCAACATATCTGTCATATGAAGTGATTTCTTCGAAACATACACACACGTATAGAGTTGCCGTGGTTTTCGCAGCATTCGTCGGTGTCGGTCATCTCCACACGAAGATGTTCTGGCTTCATCAGAATATAATACTTTGTTCCAGTCCTTCAAAGTCAACGAAACACAGTTTCGAGGAAATTGAAGTCAAGCAGAACGGTGATCCCAGACCAATTTGGGACCTCGGGCCAGGCGGTAACTGCTGTTATTGATAGCCAAAAGCCTCCTTCTGACCGTCCACAACTTTTACTCCTTTTACTTCTTCAAGGCTTTTTATTAGATCCGCACTTGACGCCTAATGGATTACGCAACGCCTGACTTACCAAAAAGCGGTTATCTCGTAGTTATATGCATTGTTTTCTTCCCGAAAGTGATATTCTTTTGACCGAACCGGTCTTTTGGTACCGTTGCTAAGTCCTTTGAACAGTTGAACGACTTACACTTAGCCGCTGAGACAAATAACCTTATGAACTAGTAGGGTTATAATTTTACCGACCCTTATCGCTTTATCATTCGTATCAGAAAGTGGTATTTAATGTTAAAAGAAAGATTAAACTGTTGGTTTTGAAGGAAGTATCCGTCAAGTTTTAAAATTTTAGTAACCAGCAAAAATATAGTTTCAGCAATTCGCGTCATTACTAAAGCGATTTTATAATAATCGTTATTTTTCTGTTGTTTATTCTGTGTTGTTTCTTGTAATATTCCTTGAAGTAGAAGAAACATCTAAAGTAGCCGTCTTTCTTGTAAAAGGATTTATAATTTCTTTTTACCGATGTTGTGTTAAATCTCACAGCGAACTGTTGAGGGTTGGTTGTTTGTTTATTTTTCTCGTTCAATCAAGGGGATTCAAAGCTACCTAGAAACGCTAGTCGTATTCCTAGAACGTTTCAATTAAGAAGTATAAACGATGGTTTATTTGTTTTAGAAAAGTAAGTCACGATTAAAGGAGTTGTCCAATGCAATGCATTCGAATATGCACAGGATTTTTAATCTTACATTTTTGTATTATTCTGGGCATTCCTGCGTTGTTTAGTATTATTAAACTATAACTATTATATAGTTTAAATATTGACATACATAAATTTAATTTTTTGTTTCTTTTTTTTTAATTTTTTATTAAATTTCCTTCATCGAAAAACAACATGTACGGGTATGGGTAGAGCTGCATTTTGAATAAATAGATATAGGTACATAAAATTGACGTATGTTGTTTGTTCAAATGATCTTTAAAATTAGATAAAGAACTTTATTTAAGCCTTTTCATCTCTACTGCTTAGTAAAGATAAAGTTCACAAATAGTAACTTAATATTTGTGAACTTTAAAAGACAGTCCGAAATTAATCCAGTTCCCACGCGTTTAATTTTCACGAAATAATAAAGCAAATGTCACGTAAACGAAGCAGGGCTGTAGCTAAAGTCGAATTTGAGGTAGGGCAGCATTGGTTACAGGTAGGGCGGAAGTAAAAAAAACTATCTTATTTGATCGGCCCTCGAATGTCACAAGCTGTGGTATTTTCGGAGAAGCATAAATACCTATCGCTATTTTTTTTTAAATCTCAAACTATGAACGAATAATTTAATTATAATAATGTATCTTAATTTTTGGTAATTTTAAGGTAGATTAAGGTAATAGCCCCACTATGCCCCCCTAGCTACGGTCGTGAAACGAAGCCGTGACCCAATACTTCACAGTTTTGGTTATTTGTTCATAATTTCACTTGACTTTAATTGACGAAGTGGCATAGGAGTGTAACATGAAGAATAGTTGGATTTAGTCCCAAGTGCAGCTGCCGGAATACACCTAAAGCGTGGCGATAAAATTTGATAGTTGGAGGTGGTAAATGAAAACTTTATCACCATCTTTGTGCACCTAGACATCGATCTCAAGGCATGATTCTGACGTATATCGTATATCAAATCGGCGCGATTGCCTAACACGCTTTGATGGGACACGGAACCATCGCTAATACAAAGTATAAACCGATGGTAAAAGTATCCTAGGAATAATATTTAAGTTTATATCCTATTTATCTTCAAATATAAATGTAGCGTTTGTTCTATGTCCAAGTTAAATTCCAAAACTCCTGAACCGATTTTGACGATACTTTTACTGTTAGAAGAGCTTTCAGAGTATGATTTACGATCTCATTACCTTTTTTTCACAGGGGCTAAGGACCAAGGACAAAATAAGTATAAAAAATTTATAAATCCAAAGTCATAATTAATAATTTTCAGGAAAATAAAGTCGCCGGCACCAGCTAGTATAAAAAGAGGTGTTTGTTTGTTTTCAGGAGGTAATCTCATCAATTCTGATATAAACCTATATTCTCCGCGAGTTACATACGTTATATTTTATTGTAGTTAATATGTATTATATAAATAATATCGCGGGCTATCGGTAATATTGTAAAAAATATTAACGTACTGTTAACATTTGATGGGCTAAAGGAAAAAATTGGCTCAGTCACATTTACAAAAATGTACAGGAAGACAATTTAAATTTTGAAAGCATTTTATGGTGGACTTGAATACATTAGAATGAATGATTTTGAAAAGAAATCTTTATGTTATATGTATTTGAAATTATTTTCTCTATAAAATAAGCCTAATAATAATAATAATCGAAGTGGTCAAGTCACGAACTTAGCTAGTTATTCACTATTAAAGAAGAAATACAAAAACCAAAAAAAAAGTGACACAACGCGTTTGACACTCGTTTTAGATAGTTATATTATGAAATAAGTATTTTTTGGCAATAAACTACAAAAAATCACTCTTGAAAAAAAATTGACTTGGCTACTTTTTCGCTTTAGACCTCCATGTCATTATTTTGTAATATTAGACACGAACGATGCTGACAATTGTTATTGTAAGAGACACTTAGCTATGCAGTTAAAGGTGCGCCAAGTATAATACCAGAGTCACAGATAAACGTAATATGACCATGTCTCAAAACATAAGTGGGTAAAAGAAACATTAAAAGATTATAATAAAACATAGCGATACAAATTCGCGTTGTTGCTGTTAAAGGGGGAAACGTGTTATCTATAGTGATAAGAGAGCTTTTTTTAAAAAAAAAAATTTTATTTGAACACTGAGTACTGACCTGACGGGGGCGCAATGGCCCACGCTGCAACCACAGCCAACATCGCCACGATTCCCGTGTGCATCCCGGCGGCAACTTTTCAACTATGACCGCGTTATGTTTACTGTGGAGGTAAGTCGGCAAATGGACGCGCACGGAATCCCGCGCCGATCGATACGCCCGCCCACATGGAGTTACATCTCTAATAACATAAAGGGCTCAAGTCCACTTGTATCGTATATGCGGACTCTATGTACTCATATATAAAGCTTCTCTCATTGAGTTCGTGTACAGCAATCGTCACGGCTCTGCATTCATCTCGGAGCAGCATTTCGAATAACATTCCTGTGTTTATGCGTATAGAGTCGAAAATGTTTGCCATTTGTACACCTGTATATTCACATCTTAACTGATGTGCAAGTACTTAATGCTATAAAGCCATCCTTCAACGTTAAGTGCTAGTTACCCTAGTTCAGAGTTTCAATGACATATGTCGATTATTTAGTCCATACAAGTACATCCTTATGACGGATTTTTAAATTGCATTCGATAAAGTACTATTTTACATGGAGTAATGCGTAATGCGAATTTGTTTATTTATTACCTTAATTGCTGAATCGGTGATGGTTAAATATGCCTCTCATCTAGTAAAAAATTACTACTCCCGACGCATAGGTTAATGGCAAATGAAGCCGCGGGAAAGGGCTAGTAAATAATAATCATTCCTTCACCGTTGAAAGGAAAAAACTACTGTTACGATTACAAAATGTTTTTGTATTCAAATGTAATCGGATTTAACAGCTATACACATACAGTTTACTGAAAGCTACCTTTATGCAACTGAAATGAGATAATGTATTCATTCAGTACAATGTTGTATTCACGTCGTTAAATTATTTACATCCCGTCCCGATAGTATTCATGGAATTGCATATATTACAGTATCTCACATGGATTCGTGTATAAAGCGGAAAAATAAATATATGTTACCTGTGACCTGCCTATATAAAAATATGTTTTTTTTGGAAGGGCTATGTGTTTCTGATCGGCAAGCTTTTTGTGTGACGAAGAGTGGTGGGAGTAAGCACAGTGTAGGTAGAGTGTTGAAAACACCGGTTCTCGCCCGATCATCGAAATTATGCAATGTCAGACGCGGTCCGTACTTGGGTGGGTGATCGACTGGGAATACCGCGTGCTGTTGGTTTTTTGTTGTATGTTTTTAATGAATATATTTTCCTGTGATAAATAAGTTTCACTTGTATCGTGTGTCTTTACAACACACCCTGGCGTAATTTTTTAGGTTCAGAGAGTACCGTGTTTTCGAAAGATATTGTTCGTTAGTGCATTATATGACCACAGTAGAGTCCGCAAAAGATTTGTTCCTCTTCAAATCTCAATATTTATACCATATATTACTATATATATTATTTTTATATTATCAATACATAAGCTCTTTGGTTTTCATCTGTTCCATCTTGTAATCATCCAACTTGTATACATCCACACATCATATTCTTCTAATTATCATAACTCATTTATTCTTATGATATACCCGTACTACTATCTATTGTTTCTCAAATTATGTATCTTCAATGATATTTCTTATTTCCTCTGTTATACTCGATCCTAATCTTATCCGATTTAGTTACACCACACAACCATGTTAACATTCGCATCTTTTATCATCCGTTTCTTTCGTAACTTGGCACTCAGATCCGTATATCGCGAATCAACAGGTCTTATAACAATTTTATAAGTCTGACACTTAAGTATCAATTGCATTCGTGGGCAAAGCATTCAAAGAATTTTTAGTGTACAAAATAGTTTAAAATTTTCATCAGTAACTTTACGTTAATATGATAAATGCTACAAAACTGTAAGGTTTTATTTATTGCGACGAACAAAATCGAATGGCAGTTTTATTATACACGAGGTGTTTATGAGATAACGATCTATATTCGTATCAAATACCATATAGTTAACTCTCGTTCCCTGTCTGCCAATTTTTTGTCAACCGTTCAATTTTTAACCGACTTCAAAAAAAGGAGGAGGTTATCAATTCGACTGTATTTTTTTTTTCATGTTTGTTACCTCATAACTTTGGACTGGGTGAACCGATTTTGATTATTCTTTTTTTATTTGAAAGCTGGTACTACCCGTGTGGTCCCATTTCAGTCCCATTCCGACAACGGAATCCAGTGCAAAACCGTATAAGTTTTAAATTTGCATTAATTATGTAAACGACAAATAGACGAATAACTCAATATCACGCTAACTGATTTCGATGATTCCTTTTTTATTGGAAAGGATGTACTTCAAAGATAGTTTGATGAGAATTTGGTTAGGTTCTGATGATGGGATCCGTGACAAAGTAAGAAAACTTTCAAGAAACGAGCCTAATCCTTTCTTAAGGGCCGGCAACGCATCTGTGTTTCCTCTCGTGTCGCAGGTGTCCATGGGCGGCCGTGATCACTTACCATCAGGTGACCCGTATGTTCGTTTGCCACCGATATTATAAAAAAAACTCTTCAATTCTTAGGTGCTTATGTTCGTTGCTGTGTTGCAACATGACGCAAGCATTGTAATTACATTACTTAAGGTGTATTATATGTGAAGCGATGGTAGCCGAGTTGGTGGTAGAAACTATCGCGGATTATTGATAAGGTTGCGTTCGTACCAAACGTTACTTATTGTACAACCAATTGAAACCATATCGCATACCATACCGATAGATACCATACCGCAAAAATGCGCATATTTTAATATACTTAAGGCGGAACGGACTTCGCGGGCACTGCTAGTAAAATATATTTATGTACACTAAAAATGGGAAAAAAAATTTACTTTATCAAAAAAAAGTATTAACCGACTTCAATATCAATCAAAAACCCATAAGGCACTAAAAAGCGGAAAATAAATAGTTTATCAAATTAAATAAAACATATGAATATGTGTGCTACCTAGAGATGTATTGAAAGTCGGTACCAACCGAAATTTCAAATTTGTTCCAGGTAGAAAAGTATTACAGAGACGCGAGAGTGAACTTAAACTTTTTGTACTTATGTAGATGATACGATTTTCAGTTGGCACCGACTTCTAATATATCTCTAGGTAGCACACATATTCATATGTTTTATTTAATTTGGTTAATTTGATAAACGATTTATTTTCCGCTTTTTAGTGCCTTATGGGTTTTTCATTGACATTGAAGTCGGTTAATACTTTTTTTTGAAAATTTACTTTATACTATTTCATGTAGCAACAATTTGAAAATTTAGAATAAATATAACTTACTATTTGTCACGATAACATAACGATGATCTAGACTAGAAAAAAGAAATTGAAATCTTTTTAAGTAGATATTAAGGTAAATAATAATTATTAATTAAATGGAATGTTGTATCCGTGGGTACTTAAAAATGCCGTTTGTGTTGGAATAAATTTAATCATATTTGCAATGACAAAAAAATATAGGAATCTCACTATCATACAGTTACACTATGATCGTACATATGCCTTATATGTAGGTGTATTTGTTATAATCTACTCGTAAATTTCATTCTTTTGTTTGACATTGTATTCGCTTCGATACTGAAAGTAGAACTGTGCTCAGATTTTTTTGTTTCGAACTGACTAACCACTGCTGGCCTGAGGGGCCTTCCTAACTTTACCGGGTTTTTAGGGCGAGCGCTTAGGGCACTCAACTGAATGGCAATAAGGTCAAGGGTGCCCCAGAGGGGCCAAACCAAGGTTTAATGCAATACGCATTGTTGCGGCTTAGTTGCATTGAATACAACGTGAATCAAACTAAACTAACAATGTGAACTGTCCTTGGACACCCCGTAGGATACTTATGTACTTCACAAAATGGAGTGTGGAAATATCTGGAAAGATGTCGGTTTTAAAAATAAGTGAGGTGTTCTATTCGTAGAACATTATTTGCACAATAGTCGACACGATATGGTGTCAGTGTCTGCATATGTTTTCCCTTGTATCGATGACTCATCTATTGTTCATTAGTAAAGATTTGTTGCAATATCTGAAGTAAATTCTAGAATGGTCCTGAGATGTATTTAGCTATCGGATGACTGGTAATAAATCTATCCATAGTATTTCTAAAGGCACAAAATACCGAACAAACCTTAAGCTATAATTCTCATGATTTATTTTCTACTGTATTCTGAAACAATTGTATCAACAAGAAAAAAAAATTAACAACATATATACTTTTCCATTTTAATAATTTCAACATTATTAAAATTCTTGAGTAGCCCCTGTAAAATACTACTCCATCTAAAATTTTAAGAGGATTCCTCAATTATAAAAAAATCAAGCGTATAGAACACACACGATAGAAGTGAAACCGAAATTTACGAACACTCTCTGTAGAAGTAATTGCCTTTTTCTTAATTTTATTTTCGGCTGCTTTTTATCTTGCTCTATGCTTTCGATCACATTCAGCATTAATTTTCGGCATTGTTTTGTAATATGCTATAATGTATTAATTTGTGTGGCGTTGGTAATTACACACGATACAGAATATTTTTAAAGAGTACGCGATAGTCACTATGATCCATCAGAAAGTAATGTGATATAGATTACAACGTTTCTCTCTCCCTCTCTTTGTATATATTTCGAGTACATTGAGAATATAGTGTACAGCATGGAGTCTGGTTTCCATGGGATGCAGAATCCATATATGGGCTCGTATACGACGGTAGAGTAGTGGGGACGCAAACCGCTACGAACCATTGCATAAAGAGGAGACGAAGGATACGGAAACTATATAGAAACGTATTCTATCTCATTCTCTCACAGACTAAAACCTATGTATACATTTATAGCTATCTCTTTTTCGTTATACATTTTCATTTCATAAAGTCCTTCCTATTCACACCATTCCAAAAGAAATTTCAATTCAAAAATCCATCAAATTTCATATTTTCCTGAAATATTTGAAGAAAAGCTTATCAAAATGAGTTATTCTTCTTACATCTTAAAGACAATTTATATACAGTAAAACCTCGATAACACAAATCTCGATAAATTAAAACCCTCTTTAATTTCTGCTTCCATCCCCTCAGAGACCAAAACCTCTATTACTTAAAATACGCACCCTCTATAACTTAAACTTACAATTTCAGTATTAATCCTCAGTTACTTCCTTAGTACCTACTAATATTATAAAGCCGGTAGGTTTGTTTGGTTGAACGTGCTACTCTCAATAACTACGGGTCCGATTTGAAAAATTATTTCAGTGTTAGATAGCTCATTTATCGAGGAAGGCTATAGGCTATATCATAACGCCAAGACCAATAGGAGTGGAGCACCAATGATGAATATTTCAAAATCGGGGTTTTTTCCCTGTGAGAGCTTCCGTTGCATGTTACGGTTAGCCCAAAGTAATTATTCCACAACGACGAAGTTGTAGGCACAAGCTAGTTACAAATAAAAGAGTAAAAAACGTCTTATATTTTTACCAACTTTTTTTTTCTATTTAAATTATTTTTCGTTTTTTTTTTTAATTTTTGCTTAGTTTGTTCTTATTTATTTGTGTATTTTATGGAGTTAATTTTTTTTTATTATCAAGAAGACAACCGTTTAAAAATAATTTCATACTTAGGTACCGAGCGTCAACGAGGACGGAGTCGCATGCAGAGATAGTTATGGATAAAGTTATGTTCGATTTGAAATCCTTAACATCTCGCGTCCTAGTACCTAACAATAGTTAGGTATATAAATATATGGTGTTATTAGATAAATACGTACGAAAGTAACGACGTACTGAATGGGTACATTATTTGTAGTCAAATCCAAGTTATATATTGTTTAAAAAAATCTTTAATACCAATGACTCGATGACGTCATGACACTCGATGACTCATCTTCCTCAGAATTATAATCTATCTTTCTTATTGTTTACACTTTACACTTCTCTAAAAAATCATAGTACTATCGGGATCCTTGATATCAACATATCTTTAGCGATTTGTAATTTCGAATCATTTGGAAAGTAAAGCCAACTTGTCATCTAAAAAACTTGGTATTCTCAACCGATCAAAGCAGTACTTCACACCAAAGCAACGACTTGTGCTCTACATAGCGCAAGTGTACGTACGTATGGCACGCTGCTTACACATCTGTGTTGACGCTCCTGCCTACCAATTTTCTCCTTGCAAAGGCAAGCTAATCACATTGTCGACGATCCCGAATTAACACCGAACATATGACTTAACACTTCGTAGAGACATTGGGTGTCTATGTGTGCTCTACCGAATTTACAATGGAGAGTGTTCTCAGAAACTTTTTGCTATGGTGCCCTCATCGCCGTTTCAAACTCGCACTTCACGCCACTGGCTGACTGCTCTCACACCTTTAAGCCTAGCAAAATTTGTCATTATTTAGCTATATGTAGTAATTAATATTTATTTAATTAGCTGAATATAGCGAATTATATTGCCATAAAAATAGGACTCCACTTGCAAAGGAAACGTAATATGATAACTACCGTTGTCTATAAAAAAACAATAAATCCTCTTTATTCCAAGGGGAAATAAATTATGACCACTTTTTATATTCGCGACAGAAAATTTCATTACCCGTGGTTTCAAAATGAACCTAATGATTTTTTCAATAGTTAACAAATAGATAAGCGTTAAAATATTGTGAAAAGAGGAATTTTATTGTGTCTAAGTCTAATGGCATTTGAAATTTTGAAAAGCCTCTACCGTACGTACACCCTCCGAGTTACAAAAGTGCCGCATCTCGCTAGAACATTTCATATAAACAGCGATGTTACGTATCTGCCTTTATAATGAAATGTATCAAATGTTAATTTCATTGACTGGTTTCAAAATAGTTCTGTTTCTTACATTGAAACGTATCGAGGTAAAGAAGAGTAATTTAGACTTTAAAGTTGATCTATTTGCGGAAAATGCTTCCGACTGTCATGTCGTGTGTTTGAAATATGCAATCGAAATTAAATTACTTATCAATTTATGCAAATCAATCAAACATTACTACATTTCTTATACTCTCCTATAATCTAAATGATTAATCTTATAATCTTAATAATATAATCTTAATAATAAATAATAGTGATCTTTCCCAATAAACTAATTCTTTTATGTATTCTTATTTTTTTTTTACTTAATTTTTGGCAACCAATCTTTTAGATTATTACTGCCATTGTCGAGTAGTTAATAGTATTACAAGTTCTTCTTCCACTTCATTTTTGGCAACCAGTCTTATAGTAGACTATTACTGCCATTGTCAAGTGAGTATCGATATTACAAGTTTCTTGATATAATTTCAATGAACTAACAAGATGTTGGCCATCTTGTTAGAACTTCCCATGGAGTTTTTTGTGGCATCTCAGAATTCATGGTCCGTGGTATTATTTTCCATTCCCTTCACTTATGCACAATAAACAAACCCTATTACATATAACACCACCAATTTTACACAATATATAGTCAAGTAACACAAGATTATGAATAAAAAATAAAATCCACTACATGACAGACCAAGATTCCACCAAAAACACATATTCTTATTTTATTTTCAACACTGGAACTTTTTTTCGTATTCACGGCTTTCCTACTTGCGGAGCCAATCCCTTGCTAATACAGAATATTTACTGTAGACGTTTAACAATCATTGAGAATCAATTCACGAAATATAACATAAATATATGCTTATTTACTTTCAAATTATCTCACTTAAAAATAGGTTTATTACACTTACTGAAACGCTATAGATAAAGATAATTTTATTGGGATAACATGCTAACATATGATGTTATTATTCCATAAACATAAACACGGAAGAAAGAGAATTGTTCCGTACAATATAAAATATATCATAATGTTATATAGTACTCTACAGTATGGAACTAGCAACCGAAAAAGGATAGTGCATAAAGAACTTGATAAGAATATTTAGATAAAAATTAAATAAAAAAAAGTATATTTTGCCAATTTATCTCTCTCTGTATTTGGTAAGTGTATTTTGTTTTTAGCAGGTAGCAATACTTGCAGATAGAGATGGGTAACTCAGTGAAAATCCTTGCGCTAACTCAGTAACTCAGGTGCAGTTAACTGCGCCGACTCATTGCGCTAACTAAAAATTGCGCCATGGTGAAACAACAACAAAATGAAAACATGCCAAGTGAGCACGTAATGCGCGCCATCTGTAAGCCGCGCTCACAGGTACTCAGCACAAACAGCGAGAGAAAGAATGAATAATATCGGGCATGAACAGACTTGACTGTGCTAATTCAGGTAGTGTTATGTATGTTTATGGTAAAAATGATGTATTTCAAAGAATTTTTGTCTTTGTTATTTTAATACACTTTAGAAAACAATATAACAATACTTTTGTACACTAAAACACAATAACAAATTAAAATAAATCAACCATGTTTTTCTTTCAACTAGTCCCCACAGAATCGATTATAGTTCATTTGTTTTGATTTTCGAACGTAAACGTATTCCGTCATTTGATTTACATACAGCTGTCAACTCGGCCATCTGTCAAAATAAAACTTTATGGCCAGAGCACTGCTTGGATTCCACGCCATTGGGGTATCTCTGGGAATGAGTCAGCGGATTCTTGTACAAAGAATTCTGGCTAATCTGGTTCCTTCGACTATTATAGACTATATACAGAAGATCTACGTTCTTTAGATAAATTAGATTATTAGAAGCATGGCAAAAGGATTGATTTTTTTCCAGAAAATATAAGGGAAAACCTTAGGGTTCTTTCCAAAATAAATTTCCCCAAAAACCATGATTTTTTAAATTCTAATATCTAAGTAAGGCCGTTACTTCCATCATCTGTCGTCTTCGTCTAGGTCATACTTGTACACCAGTGCATTTGTTTAAATTAAGGATTAGGGACCATTCTTTCTGTGAATGCGGCCTAGACGACGGTTCCCCAGATCATATATTCTTTAATTGTTCGAGAAACAGATTCTCCCTTTTCGATATACCTCCTTATATTCCCCGTCCTATTATCCTATGTGTGTCTTAGCATTAGTGAATAATAACCCTTTAATTTTACAGGTCTTGTCATTATTTACTAAAATTAACAAGATCAAACTTTAATCAGATTATCTATTTCTTAATCAATATGTATCTAAGTTTGCTTATATGTAAATTTGTAGGAAACAATACAATAACTCGGTCTGAACACAAATTAATTATCTTCGTTTTCGAATTTCATTTTTTAATCGGTCTCCTTCGTTTATGACACTATCTGCCACAGACAGCGCACACTCTGTATCTACATTACATTGGCGGAATTGTGTAATGCTTACACACCGCGCCATAAATTAAAGAAGAAAAAAAATAAGTAAGATGCGATCTAGAAAGTAAAGATTATCTAGGTATCATTTTACATTTCACAGAGTTGCTGTTTATAAAAATGATATTCGAATATCCCGGTCCTGCGCTGTGCGCCAACTCATTTTGAAGAAGTGAGTTAACACATCCAGCGCAGAGAACTGAGTTGGCGCAAATGCGCGGCGCAGCGTAGTGTTACACATCTCTACTTGCAGAGTAGCAACACTGCCCAATGACAATGGCACCGAGAACGATTAACGAGTGAAAAATTAATTTGCTTTTTATTATTTTTTTGGTTGCTATAAAATAGATAATGATCTTTCTTCATCAGTTTCCGATAATCATGGTGCAATAGATCCGTGAAATGTGTCGTCGCGTATTTATATCCTACGTTTTCATTTAAAATATGTCGCTGATAGATGAGTGGTGCTTCAAATAATCTTGAGTGTACTATTTTATAAAATGTAAATTTATAAGTGGCGGTGATATCCTGCTATATGATTTCTTAAAGTAAATAAGTGAGAATACTTTTGTGTTTGTGATGATGAGGTTCCACAGGCGGTGCGGTGACAGAGTCACACTCCTGAATGATAATTCCACAGCTGTTAGGAATTTCGTAGAGTTCAATCATGGTTTGATATTGAGTGCGGAGCCTTTGAACGACGATGTTTTATTTGAAGTGTGCATTGATAGAAAGGTAAGTCTATAATCTTACAATTAAATATATACCAGCAAAAAGGTTGTTGTACATTTTGAAAATCAATAACTTTTGCAGCAAGGAGGTTCTATTGTGTTTTTAACAAAAGGCGCAAGATATGATAATAACTGAAAATTAAACAATATGAAGTGATGCTGCTATAACTTTTCACACATGATAATGTGTGATAATGCTGCTGGAATTATCTTTTTGTACATGGAAAAATATTTAAACAATTGTGTATGCGTTTTTTAGCAGAATATAGCAGTATTACTACCACACTGGTACTTTCAGAAGGTTCAACATAAGGAAATTAAATAATTGACCCTGATTGTGTAGGATTGTCAGCCTTGGTAGCTAATTTTCTAATTATTTTTTTTGAGCTGTACCGGTATATTTATGTGACACAAAACAAAATACCTAGATAAAAATATATATAAAAATATACAAGCACTAAAAATACAAAGCTAAATATCTTAATAATGCCTGAGCAATAGAAAGAAATGGAAACGAGGAATAAAAGAAATGTGGAAACAATAATAAGTAGCAATGGTCAGTAAATATTTGTTTGTGCTTTTTTTCCTTGTGCGTCACAGGTTCAATCTTTATCCGAATAATCTGCACACACCTGTACTTCCAGAACACCTGGCCTTTTCATAGAGCCACTTTTGGTTTGACACATAAATTATTGAAGAGCACACAGTTATGTTGTCTGTTAGCTGTGTATCACTACAGCATATATTTTAAGATGTTCAATTCACAGTCAAATAATAAATAATGAACAGAAAACTACTTTTTTGTTTAAAGATAATTAAGTATATTAGTTTGGTGTAAGGCAATATGGTCCGACCATTTTCTTTTTCGAACTCACTACTCTATTGATCTAGCAAGGTCTTAACAGTTTCACCGGACTACATATGGTCCGACTAAATACATCCTTATATTGGCTTTAGAACTAAACAATTAACTTTATGTATGAGTTTTTGGTGGGATCTTGGTCTGTCATGTAGTGGATTTTATTTTTTATTCATAATCTTGTGTTACTTGACTCTATCTTAATATATATATTTCTTGTGTGCGTGTGTATGTGACTGAACTCCTCCTAAACGACTGGACCGATTTTGATGAAATTTTGTGTGCGTGTTCGAGTGGATCCGAGAATGGTTTAGATTCACAATTGGACCCGGTAGGTGGCGCTGCGGTCGACTTTTAGGATTTTTTTGTTTTCAAGGCAGGACAACATCCGCCCGGTCCGCTAGTATTGTGTAAAATTGGTGGTGTTTTATGTGATATAGTTTGTTTATTGTGCATAAGTGAAGTGAATGGAAAATAATGCCACGGAAAATTGCCAAAAATAAAGTAAAAAAAAAAACTATGTATCTGCTCTATGTTTTAAGTTTTATTTTCATTTTGTTTTTTGCCTATTTGCTGTTTTATATTTGTTTGACCATTGTTTTTGTCCAACTGCAATACTTATTTGCAAACTACACTTGTTTGCATCTTGTTATGCTTAAAAACTATTTTTTTTAGATCCTCACAATCTTTGTATGGATTTCTAAGTTCACTGCCCAAAAATCAATGAATCATGGAATATTTTGAGTTTTCCTTATGTGAGATTTTTGTCTTTTAAATCACTAAATGGATATATAATTCCAGTTACATTCATTATTGTATTTTTAGACCATTTTGAGTAATGTTTATTTACCAAGGAAACAATTTTTTTTTTTTAGAATTCTCTTTTTTTTTTAACCAATTTTGTAAAATAGCAATAATATAAATCAATTTTAAAGAATAAGATATGTATATGAATATCTATTAATTACACAGGCAAATAAAATATTACTTTTTAATATGTATCATAAATTAGCTTCTGCCCGTGACTTAGTTGGTGTGAAATAGTTGTTTTGAGCTAACATTAACTTTGACTCATGGTTTTGTTTACATAAAAGGTGAAAATATTTTTAAATAATACAATTGTTAACCCCGATTTTCAAAGATTCTTCATTGGTGCTCCGCTCGTATTGGTTTTAGCGTGATGATATATATAGCCTATAATCTTCCTTGATAAATGAGCTAATACTGAAAGAATTTTCAAATCATACCAGTAGTTCCTGAGATTATTGCATTCAAGCAAGCTCTTGTGCTTTGTACTATTAGGTCTTTACCTATGAAATTGCCGTTTTGTATGAAAAAATTTGAACGAATTTTTTTCATGTATTTTTTATTTGTATTAATCGAAGTAATCACCCATGCAATCAATGCATCTTTGCCAACGCAGTGGCAGTTTATTGATGCCCTTCTTAAAGAAATCAGCTGGACGGGAGGCAACAATTTCTTCAAAGGCATTTTGTACTGCCTCTCGGGTATTGAATTTTTTTCCCGCCAAGGAGTTATCCAAATTCTGGAAAAAGTAGTAGTCTGTAGGCGCAAGGTCTGGTGAGTAGGGCGGATGACGGAGAACTTCCAACCCCAGTTCTTGCAACTTGGAGACCGTCTGCTGTGCAGTATGAGGCCGCGCGTTGTCGTGCAGGAGCAGCGGAGACGAGCAAATGACCAATGCTGGTTGGAGATGTGCCAGCTTCTCCATCATTGTGTTCTGTTCTTCACAGTACACATCTGCAGTAATGCTCACCCCGTTTGGTAAGAAGCTGTGATGAATCACACCGGCGCTAGACCACCATACAGTGACCATCACTTTTCTAGGGGTAAGTTTTCGTTTAGGGCATTGTTTAGGTGCTGAACCAGGATTCAACCAACTTGCTGAGCGCTTGCGGTTATCAAACAGAATCCATTTTTCATCGCAGGTAACAATGCGGTTCAAAATTCCTTCATTTGTGTGTCTGTTGAGCAGTGCAAGGCACGTCTCGACGCGTACTTCGCGCTGGCGATCATTGAGTTCGTGGGGCACCCATTTGTCAAGCTTTTTTACCTTGCCAATTTGACGCATATGGAACAATATTGTTTTGACGCTAACGTCGAAAGCTGCTGCTAATTCAGCCGTAGATTGTGTATCATCAGCTTCCACAATCGCCTTTAATTCGTCATTGTCGACCAAAGTCTTCGGACGACCGCGAAACGTCGAATTTTTCAGGTCGAAATTTCCAGAACGGAAGCGAGCAAAACAATAACAGGTGGTGCGTTGGTTTGTAGTGTTAGCTCCGTAAATGTCGTTGATGTTGCGTGCCGCTTGTGCCGCGTTGCTGCCACGACGGTACTCATATTCCATAATTACTCGATTTTTAACGTATCCATGATGACAAAAAAGATTGAAATGCGATGAAAATGTAACACTAATCAATAAACAAATGACTACTTTTGGAAAAAGAATTCCATGTTTTTAAAATAAAATTAATTTGACATTAGAATTCTTAGCCAAACAAAAATTATTTTGATTTGAAATGGCCAGTACTGCAGAATGGTAATTTCATAGGTAAAGACCTATTATTTTATCATTATCATAAATATATACCAAAAGGATGAATGCTTTTCATTTTTTTTATGTTGTATTTAATAATACTAATGTTAAGTCAAAATTTGTCTG
This sequence comes from Antheraea yamamai, assembly GCA_036509395.1. Classification (NCBI taxonomy): domain Eukaryota; kingdom Metazoa; phylum Arthropoda; class Insecta; order Lepidoptera; family Saturniidae; genus Antheraea; species Antheraea yamamai. The sequence continues at coordinate 21,524,452 of AP028424.1, forward strand.
TTGTGTTTTTTTTTAACTTTATTTTTGGCAAACAATCTTTTAGATTATTACTGCCATTGTCAAGTAGTTAATAGTATTACAACTTCTTCTTCTATTTTATTTTTGGCAACCAGTCTTCTAGTAGACTATTACTGCCATTGTCAAGTGAGTATCGATATTACAAGTTTCTTGATATAATTACAATGAACTAATAAAATAGTGGCCATCTTGTTAGAACTTTCCATGGAGTTTTTGTGGCATCCCAAAATTCATGGTCCATGGTATTATTTTCCATTCACTTCACTTATGCACAATAAACAAACTATATTACATAAAACACCACCAATTTTATACAATATAGAGTCAAGTAACACAAGATCATGAATAAAATATAATATCCACTACATGACAGACCAAAATCCCGCCAAAAACTCTGTCTGTTATGTTTATGAGATGATTAAAACAAGTAATTGTTACATTACATGTGATGAAGTACTAGACAGCACAGAAATCTTTAAATAGTTCTTACAATATTGATTACTATACTTTATCTAAACAGTTTTCTTTTAGTCTAATGTGTAGGCTTACAATATCTCCAATTATTCTCAAGAGACTCATAATTTTAATGTGTAGTTACTCTACCTGTGTATACCTCTAATGTTTTTTTATATTATCAGGCAATGGAAGAAACTTATTAAATGTATTTTTTAGGTAAATGTTCTTATTGTGATTTACTTGTATTAATTTTGTCTATCACCTTATCCTAGTACTGGTTTTTGATTGTAACTTATAACAAAACAAAGAAACTCGCATTTGTATTCATAAAATTAGTTAGGACTAGTTGATTCCCACAACTTCATCTGTATTATTTATTATTGTACCAAAATATTTTATAAACAGAGGAAAAAACATTAGCATCACATCACACACTTTCTTCTATTCTCCACTGCAGGTAAACACACATTGCTGAATGCATATAAGAATTTCTTAAAAATTACTTACTTAAAATATGAAAAGACACAAACACCTTTTTTTAAATTAAGGCATTTGATTCTTTAACATGCAAAACTAAAAAAAAAATTGATCGAAATCTTTTTTAGTGTTGCAGGAATAACAACAAACCTCTATAATTTCATTTATATAGATAATAATTGTACTAATATAATTTACGTTATATGTATTTGTTATGCTCTTATCAGTCATATCTTTTACAATATATAGAGTTCAAACATAATATAAAATGTCTTATAGAAAGTTCTAATTCAAATACTGTTGTATAGGTAAATGTTTGGAATGGCAGCCTTGAGATAGGCGTCACTACATTAGATCCGGAATACATGGAGCTTCCAGCCACTGCTACTAAACTTAGAAATACTGCATGGGTATGTATCCTGTGACACATTTAACATAATATAAACTTTGAATTTATGGAGCTCAGTGGTATTTAATCAAGTGCCAGGAAGAGTTATGTTAGAATTCTTTAATGATTCTGAATTTAAGGTTAAGCTGGATACAGATACAGACTACTGTATAGTGGCAAGTAATCTTAAGACTTGTTCAAACCTAATCGACTCTCTCAAACAGAACCACAAGGAATTTGGCTATGGAACTGCAGTTTTGTGGTGATATCCATCTGTATACAGATTATATAATGTGCAATATCTTATCTTTTTACTAAAAGGAGATTGAAGATGGAACGAAAGAGATTGTATCAAACAATTTCATTTTTTTAACTGTATCCTGACTAGGCTATCTGCAAACATCAATTGTAATGTGAAGTGACATTTAAGAAGACTGATATAGTGGCAACTACTAAAAGATTACCAATTTATCAGTGATTTCTTTTATTTTCAAATGCCAGCAGGCATAGTGAGATCATTATGCTAGTATTATAAATAAATTAATAAAGGAAAACATTGTGATATAATCACAGAGTGAGCTGTATGTATGTAGAGCTCTGACTAATCCTCCTGTGATACGCTGCCACTCTTAAGTTGAAAATGTGGTGCCTATTATTGATCAGTTTATTTCATTTATAGCATTTAATACATGTGTGTCATTGACCACAATATTGATGAAAATCATGCAAACTTTGATGATCAATAAATCTTTATAACCATGAGACAAATAACGACAGCCCAGCAATAAATACTATTAGATTACTTCATATTATTTAGATTATAATATGAATAAGTCAGACACAATCTCTTGCTATGGATAAACAGAGGATTTACAAAATGAGATGTTGCCTTCGAAATATATGATGTTCTCAACTTCTTATAGTTGATTTGTTTCCACAGATAATGTCAGGAAATTCGATTGTGAAAGATGGCGTTACACTCGTTAATTCTTATGGACCTGAACTTGATGGTCTTCACGAAGGGGATAGTTTAGGTGTGATGCGAACTAGTAAGGTAACAATGGATGACAATACCTCGTTTCATAGTACACTGGCTAAGCAAAATAATATATATACAAGATGATTAAACTTATTCCATAGGCGGAGTTGATGTTTTACATAAATGGCCGCTGTCTCGGAGTTGCTGCAAGGGAGCTACCACCAAAGTTATTCGCAGTGATTGATCTGTATGGGCAATGTGTTCAAGTATCAATAACAAACGCTTGCGGCTTGCGGCCTATCATGGATATGACTAATTTGGATCAGGTTATAATATATTTTTAAATACTCTCAGCAAAATAATCCATATGTTTTTTAATTTACTGCTTTCGAACTTTATTTCTGTGATACATTTGTTTATTGTTGTATGGGTATCTTTATTTAACAATACAATTAAAAATGATGAACTGATGAATTAGTGTTTACCATTGAAAAGTATACATACCATTTCAACATTAAGGGATTAGTAGATATAATTAACTTTTTACTTTTTAATAGAACTTGTGTAAGCCATATTTATAAATAAATAAACCAGAGTATGTTTAAAAATAAACAACTCCCTCTGGGTTCAGTGTGTTTACTATCTTAGACTATATTGACATTGAACATCAGAGGACATTGTGATCAAAATCAAAATGATTTTATACATATACGGTGTTATTACAAAAAAGTTAAATACGTATTGAACCCTGGCTTTAAAAAGGTATCATATTAAATGCACCGCGGACGCTGAATGTTCGCCATCTTGCTTTTTTGTCTCGCTTTGGTTACGTTAGGTTAGACTTGTGAAAAAGGATGACGCGAACTTGCCTCGGGCGAGCGCGGTGCATTTATTAGGAAAGTTTTTTAAACCAAGTATTTAATACGTATTTAACTTTTTTGTAATAACACGGTTAAAGTTTAAAATAAACACAATACGTGATACTAGTATCTGACTAAGAAACTCTACAACGAAAATAAATATTTCAGATTGAACAAGATCCTAATAATGATGAAACACTAACATCCTGTGAGCTGGATGCTGTTGTTCTATCCTCAGAGGAATACCCTAAGGATACACGGAATATTTATGTACCAATGACATCCGACAGCGCGTGTGCATTAGGCAAGTATAATGAACTAGCTGTGCCCACGACTTCGTCCGCTTGTAACCTAATATACAAAAACAGTGATTAAGTCGATTTACGTGTCTACTTTTCTCTCGAACCGTTTTTAATGAAATAAAGACTAAATGTTACTTGAGGATATGCTTTATAATTTCCTTGGAGTTTCTTGAAGTTTTATTGTGAATGCATTACTGTAGTAGTGACACCTGTCCAAACAAACCAACAGACAGACATTTCTAAAATTAATTGAAATGTATTCTATTACTTACTCCTAGACACATGCAACAATTTTTATTCACATAAATCTAAAAAGTACAGATACGGTAGATTTATTTTTTTATTATGTGTATAGATAGCTTTTATGTATCACACTTGACATTGGCAAATCTACCTCCAAGGACACAAATCATAATTTAAGAAGAGTTTCAAGTTCATAAAGACCCTAAATAGATAGATTATATAATAATAAGACATAGAAATTTCTATTTAAGTGCAGTTTATAATTTGAGAGTTTGATCTATAATATATATGATCACAGAAGCATTACTATCGTAGTTATTTTTGGAGAAAAGCAGTATTGCCCTTATAATGGTATTCTTTGCGAGTAGCTCAGCGAATCAATTTATTCGTATTACAGCGTCATCTACTACATGTAGTAAAATTGATAGTTTAAACACTTCATAGAACGGTTTTGTTCCAATTTTCATGATGGTCGGTTGAATACTGTTGGAGTATATCCTATACTAGCCGACCCGTGCCCACTTCGTTGGGCGGTAATAGGCATTATCAAGCTACAACTTTTCTCTAGAACTCAATTATATATCTCTCATCGTTAAGGCAGCATTCGTAAGAAACGTTTTCGTTCGACCAGTTTTTCTCCGACTCCCTAGATATTACCCCCTACAACCTCACAAACTTTACCTCTTTATAATATAATAATAATAATATAATTAATTAATAGTATCTGCCCACGACTTCGTACGCGTGGAATAGTTATTTTGGGCTAACACGCAGCGGGAGCTCAAAAGGAAAAAGGCCCGATTTTAAAACATTCTTCATTGTTGCTCCGCTCCTATTGGTCTTACCGTGATGATATATAGCATATGACATTCACAAATAACGTGGCTTTCTATTGGTAAAAGAATTTTCAAAATCGGTTTAGTATTTCCTGAGATTACCCCCTACAACGTCACGACGTCACAAACTTTACCTCTTTATAATATTAGTATAGATTCACAATAGCTTTATTATTAGTTATAGCTATATTATTTCAACTAGGATATGTAGTGGGTTGGAGTGTTAGTATTTGATATTAGTTTAGGTACTTGTAGACTATATATATGGATTTTTTTTAAAACAAGTATTTAGTTTCGTATGTAACTACTAGATATCACTATAACACCAATATATGTATTTAACAGAATAATTAGTTTATTGTTATTTTCACAGTTGCTCAGGATCGTTTAAGATTTCATCCGAGATGCGGGATTCTCGTTAAGTTATCCGCAAATAATAAGTATGTATCAACTTAAAAATAGATAAAATAATCACGGACAAGCAATATAGATGTTGTTATGTTATTGTGTATGGCTAAATATATTTTCCAGGACAGCGGAAAGAGCCCGCCCTTTGGATGATTATAACAATGGAGTTGTTATGACCCATCGTCCTCTATATGACAATGAGCTTTTTGAGATACGCATTGACAGACTTGTCGATAAATGGAGCGGCAGTATTGAGGTAAGATAATATTTAATAATAATAACTTCTCTAGAATGTTCTATTTCAAAATTAGAATCAAAAATGCTTTCCTCAAGTTAGGCACTAAACGTGTGTTAAGAATGTTCATATACCACTAAATAACTGAATAAAGTTTGGTCCTAAATTTCTCAGCGGGACAAAACTAATGGTGAACCCAAAAATGAATCATATTCATTATGATTGTTTTTTTATTTGAATTTGAAGCAATGAGGAATCTGAAGCACTGTTTTAGAATATTGTCTTCATAGCGTAACAAACCTGCGAGTTTGTAAATGTAAGCGGTTTCATAATTCTATGACTGTCTCTATAGACGTAGGATTGAATTTAAACAGCTGAGACTTCCCGTGAGGGAAACCATCGTGATTATTTATTATATTTTATTATATTATTAATTACGTGAGAGAATCAGAAGGCGGAGTGAGTCAAGCCGAATCTCACTAAATCTTACGTGGGGGAGAGACAGGTTTCCGCAAATATCACTATTTTTTTTTCGGGGAAGGGGTAGTGTGAAGTTTGAGAAAATCAGATTAATTTAAAGAAAACAAGCTCCTATACTAAAATCTAACACAAATCTTCTTTACATTGTGGTAGTTCCCATTGAAGCATTTTCATAATTTAAGTATTTATTGAGTAAATCCAACGCATTTATAGCAAAAATACAAATTTTGAAATATCTCACGTGAGATTAGGGCCAGGGGGATGGGTTGAGGCAAATTTCACATCTCACCAGAGAGAGAGGGAGGGGGCAAAAACGCCTCACATAAGTAAAGACCTAAAGTACAGCAACGCCTCCTTGCGAAACTGAATTACCCATAAGGGACACAACATTTACAGTAACAAATTATAAGTTTAGGAACCTTGAGTGCATGTTCTATGGACATGTTCAAAACTCCTTAAAAACGCTTAACGTAGTTAATGGACGCTCCTTTAGCGCTTTTTCGAATTCCCGGCAACGTTGTTACCACCCTAAAGTTTACAATCAGTCGGGAAGCACCTGAAAGATTCACTTAAGACCTTATCACATTTTGACCAAACGCTAGACCCATATACAGTTAAAATGAAGAAATATCATTATCTTCAGTATTGAAAAAGGTAACTGTTTCCTTTCGTATGAAGGTTGGTGTAACAACACACAATCCAGCAACTATTCGTTTCCCATCCACGATGACCAATATGGATTCCGGTACAATAATGATGTCCGGTTGTAAAGTCTTACTGAATGGACACGGGACGTGCATGGAATATGGAAACTTTAATTTGGATGAGCTCAGAGTAAGTTTCTATTTATTCCTTTTCGGGTCTCCCTATATATTTACGATAAATTGGCCATTCTTAATGCATGCCAAATTGAAAACAATAAAAAAATACAATAAACGTTCTACGCACTGTAACAGTGTAACAATATTTATGGATTTATATTACAAATGCTATTTTAAATATGCAAAAAAATCGTTCTTGACATGTCTTTGACACGACATTATATGTCAGTATAATTTATAATAGATTAAAAAATAACGACTTCCAAAATCGACTATAATATTGTAAATAACAAATTTTATAACTACTGTTCAAATAATTTTAACAATTTGTTGAAAATTTAACAAGTCGTTGAGAACTCCAAGTAGTTCGAGTTATTGAATATTTCACAATTTGTTAAATATTCAACAAGTTGCTGAAGATTTAACAAATTGTTGATATTTGTTTATCATCGATTCCTTATTGAGAAAGTGTGAATGACGGTTATGTGATTTAAATTAAAATTAAGTTATACAAATAATTTCTGACTAGAAATCCAATTATTGCCCACAGTTCAATAGGTAAGTAGAACTAATCTATAAAACGTGGGACTGAATATCACTTGTTTATGTCCGAATCGTGTCTCATTTATGTATGATATGGCTTCCAACATACATTGTCAATGCTTTACCGTAAATATATTATTCCAGATAATCACTACATATTATAAAACAAAGTCCTAGCGTCTGTCTGTTCGCGATAAACTTAAAAACTACTCAACGGATTTTCATACTTTTTTTATAGATAGATAGAGTCATCCACGAAGATTAAGATAATGAACAACGTAGACGTAGTCGCGGGAATCAGCTAGTGAATATGTATATAGGTAAAAAAAAAATGATTGGATTGTGCGGGCTTCGATATGGCTGAATATTCTTAATAAAATTTTAGATATATAGCAAATAGAGAACTTTCCACGATGTTATCTGGATTATATATAATTATTTTTCTTCGTTCGGGCTAAGCAGTAATGTTAAAATTTAACTGAGGTAACTTGAAATCTGTGGCAGTGTTTTCGAAAACAAGCGAGTCACGTACATCTGTCACTATTTTGTAACGTTTTTATTTATCTTTTACTGAGTTTATACAATTGTTTTTTATTTATAGTATTGCAAAAACGTTGCTATTAGTACAGAGCCAAAGATTTTTTATTTTGTCGGGCTAGTTTAAGAATATTGGTATTTTAGCGGTCGTCATTATTAAGTGTACACGCTAATCATAAGGTACTACTAGGTATATAAAAAAAAACGTTGTGAATTTTGTAGGAAGAGGACACTGTGGGATTGATGCGGAAGGGAAATGGGAAACTGCATTACTATATAAATGGTATCGATCAGGGCGTTGCCGCTGATAGGGTTGAACCACAAGTATGGGGAGTCATTGATCTCTATGGCATGACTGTTAAAGTGAGTTGATTTTATACATTTGTGTATGTATTGTGCAAACTTAATGTAAATAACCTCGACATAACGAAACTCTCGATATAACGAATTTTTCGAAATCACCTCAGACTGCCGGTCAGAACTGGTGCAATATATATCTTTACATTATGAATACATTTATGAAAAACGTCTTTATAACGAACGACCTCTATTAACAAGTTTTTTCAACTTATAACCTTTACATAACATATCCTGTTAGTTAATCCCACAATAATTCATGTCTGGATAGGTTTCGACACGTTAAATTCTTCGTAAAATAATCATTAGTGTTTGATGCTAAGTACTACTAAGTAGTTACTTATAAAGTTGCAATGGATGAGACACGACAACGGTGTTCCTTAAATCGTTCTCATATACACGATAAGCAGACGGGTATCAACGTAATGTTGCGGTTAATAATCAACTTTTCTTATCTTGTTAAACGAATCGTAATCCAACTTAACCTCTATATAACAAACCTCATTGTAACGAATTACGCGCTATAACGAATATTTTATATTTACCGTTTATTGAAGTGAAACTTCTTTATCGGCGTTGGAAAAAATTTACCGTCACATTTTTCCGTTACGCGCCATCTTTTTTGTATTCATGTCTATGATAATAAAATCCTTTTGTTTAAACTTTATCTAATTTAACTTTATTTTTTAATATATTAATGAAATTGTTTGCCATAAAGAAAGAAAGGGTTTTTTTTTTTTTTTTTTTTTAGCCAATTTCTGGAAAGTTGCATATAGATCATTTTGCGAAAAATAAGGCCTTAAACAAGTTTCACTTCTTACATGTGTACACTAGTACACGCACACATTTTTTTCGTTATGTCGAGGCTGAATTTTTTTAATTTTTTTATAAGGTAGTAATTGTGGCCATTGATCATAATAGCACTTGAATTAAGTGATGGTGTGGAGGTACTTAGCATATTATCCGATACGAAATATATATAAGAGTTATTGAGTTATGTGTGCTTGGTACACATATATGTTTCAACAACTCATATATGTATGAATAGTTAGCTTAGCTTAGGTTAGCTCACATAGGTCGCGAATTGCATGTATCAGGCAACAGCCAAAGCCGAGGTGTGCCGCGCACCCTTGAGCTAGTTGTCAAAATAAAATCGGCTGAGTGCCTTAAGCGCTCGCCTTAGTAGCCCGGTGAAGCTGTTAAGACCTTGCTTGGTCAATATCGTAGTCAGTTCGAAGAAAAAAAAAATACTTAGCATATTAAGTAAAGCTATGATGACTCGGCTAATACCGTGTTTCGATACCATGTCGATCTATACAGGTTTGAATGTTTGTGATTGAGTCATAAGTGAAAATATCGCTATGATATACATAATGAAATGATAGCATGGTGCTAGGGCTTTTTCTAACTACTACCAGCTTCATATTGAAAATCTGTCGCCAAACACCTGTAGATGTGCTCCGGCAGCTGCAGATGTAACCTAGTCCCCCTCTAGATTTAGTCGGTGTTTTTACAAAAAAGTTAAATACGTATTGAATACTTGTTTTAAAAAGGTTTCGAATTAAATGCACCAATTTTAGACCATATCGTTATTTACCTTTAGACGAGATTATGGTTAGATGTTATGTTCTATACATATAATCATTACATAGTATAAAACAAAGTCCCCTACCGCGTCTGTCTGTCTGTCTGTTCGCGATAAACTCAAAAACTACTGAACGGATTTTCAAGCGGTTTTCACCAGTGGATAAAGTGATTCATGAGGAACGTTTAGGTATATAATTTGTCGAGGATTTTTTTGTAATCAGGGCGGGACAACGTCCGCAGGGCCCGCTAGTATACTATACATATAAATAAGAACGTAAATCTAACGTGTCTGTACTTTTTAGAATTTTGTGAAAAAGTTGTTACAGGCTTCTTGGAATAAGTAATAAAATACATTTCAATGATTTTTAGGTACGTCTGTCTGCTTTTTGTTTGAACACGCATCACTGATAAATTACTGCGTTCACGATAAAACCTCACCGAGCAAATAATAAAGCATATCCTCGAGTGACGTTTAGTCTTGGTTTTATTAATCAAAAGTTATTGTAGTTCTAATGACGACGCGACTTGAGTACGTGCGAAAAGTATATAAGTAAATGGACTTAATACATTCAGATGATGATTTTATTAGGCACTGTTTTTTTTTACATTAGATTCCATGCGGACGGAGTCGCGGGCACAGCTATAACCTACAAAGTGTTAAAAAGGAACAACTGAAATAATGGAGTTTTTTGACAGGATTCAATGTCATATAGTGGATTTATATTTTATTCATATTGTTGTGTTATTTGTCTCTATGTTTTGTAATATTCCTGGTGTTTTACGTTATATAGTTCGGTTATTGTGGACAAATGATGGGAAATAATACCACGGAGAATGGATTCTGATTTGCCACAAAAACTCTTTGATAAGTTCTAACAAAACGGCCACCATCTTGTTGGAACATTGAAATTATCCCAAGAAACTTATAATATCATGACTTAGCCGATAATGGTAGTAATCTACTAGAAGATTTGTTGCCAAAAATAGAGTAAAATTATTGTAGATCTTGAACCTTAATTGCTCGAAGCGGTTTGTTGATTATGCAGTCACTGAGCTGTCACCGTTTCAGTGTTCTCTAAGCATTGTTCCTTTAGTACTTGTCAACGATTCCTTTAAAAAAATCGCTATTTTTAGGTCTCCATAGTAGACCCATGTGAAGATAGCAACATTAGTAATGCATTACCGGTAGAAGCGGTACCAGGAAACTCGGGATTCGGTAAGAATTATATATTTTTTTTATATATATCGTAATATTTAGATGTTCTATTTATTAAGCTAACTAACGATGTAATGTGTTATTCTTACGTAATGGATAACATATAAAATATACTTAGTTATTTTGCTGTTCGTTATTCGTTGTTCGTTATTAATATTTATAATGATACCATGTTCGCATCATATAACAACCAATGGGTGTGAATAGACGAGTAACTCATGTTCTAAACATTCTAAAGCTATTGTTTGTGAAGATAAATGCGATACGCAAATTACCCGATAGCAGAATAACGAACAACAGTTTATAATTGATAATTGATTTGGTAGGTGGTAGAGTCACGCTGAAGCTACTACTGGTTTCGGCATGAATGGGTCGACTCGTCCGGGGTAGTTCCACCCGACACAGAAACATCGACGTGAAGTAACAGTGCTTGCATTGTTGCGTTTCGTTCGGTCTGTGAGAGCGCCGGAGACCCACCTCCCCTCCCCCTTTCCCTCTCCTCCTATCCAAACACGCCGACAACTCACTTGTGACTCCCCTGGTGTTACAAGTGTCTATGGACGGTGGCGATCACATAACATCAGGTGACCCACCTGTTCGTTTGCATCCTATGATATAAAAAAATAAACAATTGAATAATAAACAAAAGAAATCGTTGTAAAATAACGCTTCGACGTATTTAATGAAATATATATATATAGCTGTTATTGTTACATGTAGTAATATTTCAGGTTTATACTATTATTATGATAATCATCGTCAATCGTATTAACTATTTTTCATCAAGAAATAACAATTTTCATAGGTAATGTGCGACAGAGAATCGACGAAAACACACTTTTATTTCATACGCTGCGTGATTCGAATGTTATTATTATTAATAATGGTAAGACTGCTCATAGGCCTAAGTAAGTATTATTCATTCATTCAACTCGTTCTTATAGTTTAAGATGTTTTTCATAATTGCATACTAAATGTACTTACTCTCTGGTCATTATTAAAACTTTTAAATATACACTTTCATAAGACGTGAGTACTGGAAAACAAAATGCCTGTAAAAAAGAATGTAGAAAAATTTGTGGTACCGTTCACACTAACATAATTATAGAAAAGAGAGAACGAAACACATGTACTAGGATATACGTGTGGGTGTATTCCTATTTGAAATAAATAAAAATATACTTTTGTAATTTAATTTGTTATATACATAGATAAAATTAGAATACATTAAGGAGACAATCTCAGGAACTATTTATGAAATTGTATATTTTTTCATTAATTTTATTAAATTACTGTATCGTAATGAAAATAAACCCCACGAGCCTCACATAGCCTGTTGGTATTGTTTAAATTCATATTAAATGAAAAGCATTAATTATCTTAGTTGGTGAGTTAAAATTGTAGTGACACAGAATTTTTCTTTTGAAACTACTAATATTAACTTGGATTAATTCTTTTTTAATTCTATTATGATTTCATCATACCCCTTGTAGAATAAGCGTAATGATACGAACTCTGGATAATATTCTAAAAAGATTTTTATCTGCTTGTAAAAATCTCATCAAAAGAAGTGCAGCTGTACAAGAATAAACAGCTGACACGTTAGTTTATATGTGATATAAAAGCTCGTCATATAAAAGCTAACTGTCTAAAATAAATATTTTTTTGAATTAAAATTTTTCATTTGAAACGGGGTATTTACAGCGCTTTCGAATACTTCAACAACGGCATAGTAATGACAAATAGGACTCTAAAAACCAATGAAATATTCCAAGTAAGACTTGACTTGGTAATACATAAATGGGCCGGAAGTATTGAAATCGGGGTCACGCAGCTAACAGCAGATGATATACAGTTTCCATTCAAAATGAGTAGCGCTAAGTGAGTATAATAAGCTAAATGTATATATAATCAAAATACAGTATCTTTAATCGAGTGTATCGGCATAGGATTTGCGGAATCCCCCCTCGGCAGCGGCTCAAGCCTAGGTCCGTTCCCTCGGCGTGGAGCCCTTGAGTGCGCTGTCCGCGCGATACAGTGACGCAAAATCTTACATCACTGCGACAACCTTACACATATCACCTCCACACACGTGCACGCACACATACTTACATATGAAAGTGGAAGCGTTTTATTTTTGTTTTTCCCTTATCGAACTGAAATAGTTTAGAAAATTATCCGACACAAAATACATATAAGAGTTGTTGAGGTATGTATGCTTGGTATACGTATGTATATGTTTCGATAACTCATATAAGTATGAATATGTAGCTTAGCTTATGTTAGCTCAGATAGGTTGCGAATTGCATGTATAAGGCACCAGCCCAAGCCGAGGTGTGCCGTGCACCCTTGAGCTAGTTACCCAAATAAAATCGACTGTGTGCCTTAAGCGCTCGCCTTGGTAGTCCGGTGAAGCTGTTAAGACCTTGCTAGGTCAATAGCGTAGTCAGTTCGAGAAATAGGACTTGCGGAATCTTTCGTGGATCGTTCTAGACATTTTTTTTCTGTTCTGTTGACTCCTGGCCATATTTTTTTAAATATATAAAATTCACTGTCATGATGTTTGTCTACTATAAAGACTGAAACTACTCAACCGATCTTCATGAAAGTCATCTGCCACGTCTGTCTGTCTGTTCGTGATAAACGCAGATACTACTGAACGCATTCTCATACAGTTTTCACTAGTAGATAAAGTGATTCACGAGGAAGGTTTAGATATATAATTTATCAAGGTGTTTTTAATATCAGGGCGGGACAATGTCTTCCGGACCCACTGGTTTATTTATAATTTGATGTAACTTAAGAAATAGAATAAATTTATATTTCGATTAATAGCCTCAATATGTTTTAATTACAAATTAAATGATTGTCAATGTTGATTATTGTTATGAATTTCTAAGTTGCGTCAGTCTCGAACAGATGGCGTTTTAAATTACTTTGTTTACATAAAACTGTTGGAGCGACTGTTATAAATACCTCTATATACTATTCTTTATATATAAATTTCTTCTGTACGTGTGTATGTCACTGAACCCCTCCTAAACGGCTGGACCGGTTTTGATGAAATTTTGTATGCGTGTTCGAGTGGATCCGAGAATAGTTTAGATTCACAATTGGACCCGATAGGTGGCGCCGCGGTTGAATTTTTGATTTTTTTTTTTTATATCAAGGCAGGAGAAAGTCCGCCGCGGCCGCTAGTATATAATATATATTACTGGAATATGGGATCGCGATCGTAATATAGCAAAAAAAAAAATCCATTTACGTTCAAAAAGATCTCTGACCTGAAAACCTTTTTAAATTTCTATAACTCATACTATTCGTTACTTTAAAAGCACGTTTTACAAATAAATTCAATTATTGTTCAGATTATTAATATTTACCAACCGCGAAATTTATTTTCTACTAGCGGGCCCGGCAGACGTTGTCCCGCCCTCATTAAAAATAAATCCTTGACAAATTATATATCAAAACGTTCCTCATGAATCACTTTATCCACTGGTGAGAACCGCATGAAAATCCGTTTAGTAGTTTTTGAGTTTATCGCGAACAGACAGACAGACAGACGCGGTAGCGGACTTTATTTTATACTATGTAATGATAATGATATAAAGGTTACTTTAGTGATGTTATAGAATAATACATTTGATATACAATTAACTGTACATTTTAAAATGTAATTGGTATAATAAATTTTAGATCCGGTACTTGGGCTATCACCGGAGAGGATGTGATTACAGATGGGTCCATAATCATACCTCAATATGTTAGTAACCTTAACAGATTAGTGGTTAGTATACAGATATATTACTTTACATGTATTATACAATTGTAATGAACTTTCTACCTAATAGGATACTATTGAATAATCAAATTCTAAATAAAAAAAATATATTTTTCCTGTGTTTTTTTTTTAAATCGAAAGTCATGGTCGTCTGTCGAGTTGTCGAAGTTTGATAAATTTGATATTAATGGAAAAAACGAACGTCTTCTAATTCTTTTTATTGATAAAGATCGGTTGTTAACAAATAGAAAAGAAAATTGTAATGAACTGTGTTTTTTCATTGTATATTTATATAGAGGTAAATTAAGAGCTTGTAACTTTGACAGATTTCTTTTAGTCACTTTGTACAGTGTTTTCGTGGAGTCTAATATAAATAATAGTCATTCCATTTGTCTCATTTTAGTCTGTAGTACTTCTCATTTTGTACACATGTAATAGATAATTACTATGATAATACTTTTAAGCTATAGGATTTATAAAGGTAATAGTTGTTCAGGGTTATTCGCTCGGTTATTTTGATTCCATATATGTTTATTGGACGCATAATGAATAATACGGTGTAAACTTTTTATAACGAATTTCAAGGGACCCAGCATTTTTTTCGTTATAGGGAGGGGATGGAAGAAATAAATGGTTTTGTGGTAAACCAACGAAATTGAACTAATTTCTACGTTATAGAAAGTTTTTCGTTATAACGTTATAACGAACCACGTTATAAAGAGTTGACACTGTAATTTATTCTCTATTTACGATTGATTTCACCGCTTCAATTTTAAAAATTATATTTCATTAAATATTTTTGTTGTTTTTGTTTTAGCTTTTACGTTTAATTAAGTTGTTATCTGTACTTTGTAAAGACCTATAATTAAGTTTGCACTTATATAGAGTCTATTCTTGAAAAATGCACGTTATGGACTTTCATCGTGTAAATCTTGTTGATGCTTCAAATGAAATAAAAATAAAAACTATATTTCAACCATATCTTGTCGCTTAAAGGAGTCTCGATGTACTCTCGCCTTGCTGTATCAGAATAGTGACTCGTGGTTGAACGAATTAGCTGACTCTATCGTTTCTCATATGGTTTTTATCGATATACGATGAAAGCGGAGTTATTGTCGTTTCCAGGAAGGAGACACTGTCGGTGTGATGCGTAAAGATATGGGTATATTACATTTTTTCGTGAACGGAGTGGATCAAGGTCCGGCCGCGTTTAATATACCGGAACACGTGTTCGGTATCATAGGTGTGGTATAATTTTTGTGTCCTAGTTATATCTCCATTAATGCGAGATCTATGACATCAATTTTACTATGCAGATTTGTATGGACGAGTCGCGCAGGCGACAATTGTCGACTGTTATATGCCGCCTCTAGTCATCTCGCCTGATTCCCCGATATCAACGGAATCTAATGCTACAGTATACCCGTAAGTTAATATTATAAAGATCTAGGGATCCATTAATCAATCGAATCGTTTCAATCGATAATAATATAAAAAATCAACCTTCCGAATTAAGATTTAAATCTCAAAATGGTGGAGGTTATGCTCTTAATTGTTTATATTATTTATATTGTTTATATCCTACATCAAAGAATAAACCAATAGATAAATTGTTAATTTCATGATGCCTAATGTCTGAAGGTTTCTAGATTTTATACTATTTAATTTATGCAAAATGAGACATTACATTTCAAAATTAGCTAAATCCAGTATTAACCGTACCTAATATTTTACGTTATGTTTGGAGATCATCATTTTGTACGTGTAAAATATGTGAGGATCAAATAAAAAATAACTAAAAACCTAATGAACGGCAAAATTTGAACTTCGTCCTCGGTGTACAAAAACTGGAAACCTTAAAGAATAGTTACTTCGATGGCGTCGAATAGTTACTTTGGGCCAGCGCTAATACACAGTGGAAGCTGTCAAAAGGAAAAAGGAAGCTCTCAGAAGGAGTAAAAAACGATTTTGAAACATTCTTCATCGGTGCTCCGCTCCTATTGGTCTTAGCGTGATTTGACGTGTCTTTATAATATTTAATATAGCTTAAAATTGGATATAGCTCATTTTGAAATGTAACGACTTAAATATTAAAATAATTGTGTTAATGAGTTAAGAGAGCAACATGATCTTTGTAGTGAGATGTGTTTCCATCGAGTGCACGGTCGTAACGCTCGTCTGAATCGCAACCGATTGACGGCTACAAGGGCGACCGTTTACTCTGAGTTCAACGACGCTGTGCTCTTTAGTTCGAGGCCGTTACGCGAATGCGACATGTTCGAACTACGTATCGACAAGATGGTCGACTGTTGGATCGGCAGCCTTGAGATAGGTATACAATTGTTCATTATTTATTTTATGTTTAGGAGACAATCTTCTACTAGATTATTACCGCTCTTCCGTCTTGCGATCATTTCAATCAACTACCAAGTAGGTGGCCTTCTGGTAAAATATTCCAGAGAGTTTTTGTGGCAAGTCGGAATTCATGCGCCGTGGTATTATTTCCCATCTACTTCACTTCTGAACAATAACCGAACTATTACGTAAAACACCACCAATATTCCAGAATATAGAGCCAAATAACATAATACTATAAATAAAATCCACTATATGACGTTCCAAGATCGCGCTAAAATCTCCAATTGTTCGTTACTTTTCTTACACAGTCCGTAAAACCTTGTTCACACTAGGCTAGGGATTTAGTCTACTACCGAGTAATTTAGTAGCTAAATACTCGCTACTACCCAAAAATCGTTCGCATCCATTATTATTCATACACGGCCCGTAAAGCCTTGTTCAATATTAATTAATAATCATTATCAAATAAATTTTGAACACAGTACGTAACTTGAAAGACAATCGAAAATACCAAATTACCTTTGGGCTATATATGCCAATTAAAGGAAAGTCGCTGGGATTCGGATTATATGGACTCTTCGCCAGTGATATAAAAATATAAAGATTAGTTAGGATTATCGGTTTTTTTTTTACGTCCCGAACAGGTGTGACAGCAATACGACCTGATGATTTGGAATCGACCGGTGGTGTTGGCGCTATAGCCGGCACCGCCACCGACCTCAACTGGGACACGTATATACTAAGTGGGGCGGCTATGATGAAGGACGGCGAGTGTGTCCGTAGCGGATATCCCCTCGATCTGGACACACTAATTGTTGGCAGCCGAGTCGGTTAGTATACTGAACGATTTTGTTGGTTTTTCTATTCCACAGACTCTTGGTCCTTGACACTATACGTCAAAAATCGTAAGTATCTGTGGGCAACTGTTGGGTGTTTTTCTTTTTAAATTAATTTATTATTATTTTATAGGCCGAAAATAGGTTCCCCTGTCTTCTAAACCGTTGTATACTGCCTTGCTGAGACAGCAACATGTATACATTTCAAAATGAGCTAAATTCAGTTTTAATGGTTCATAGAACATGTTTAATTTTTTTAACACTTTCAGTTTTTATACACCGAGAACGAAGTTAAAATTTCGTCGTTCATAAGGTTTTTAGATTATTTTTTCGAGATGTTCATATTTTTCATGTACATAATTTGAAAATTTTAAAAAATAATGTAAAATATTCGGAACGGCTAAAATTGGATTTAAGTCATTTTGAAATGTATCGACTCATATACTCAATAGCAGAGGTGCTCAAACTGTCGATCGCGATCGACATGTCAATCGCGAGTGCTTTTTGAGGCTCAAGAAAAATTTGCCGATATAGAACTATTAACAGATTTTGTTTCAGTAAGTAGATGACCAAAACTAACGTATAAACAACTAAAATTTATTTGATCCACAATTAGGCCACAATAATCCCCACATCACTGTCTCTTATTGTTTTTAGCGGGAGTCACCTGCACTTACCTACACGACAATAACGCGTCACACATACTTGCCTTTAAGAGTCAATCGATTGTAGTTTAACAATACGATCCACCGCCACCAATTCAAGTTTGAGCACCCCTGCTCTATAGCAAGGGTCTTCTAAGACTACTTCTTCTAGATAACTTGCCGTGTTATGTATGTGTGCTTACTTGATATTTATATTTTTGCAAGTTCTTCAACTTTAAATATGTTTTTAAAAGGTGGTTTTATCATTCAGGCGGACCGATACGTCTTCATATTATAAGGAAGCATTATATAAGTAGATAGTGTGTATTTATATATTGTTTTATTCATGGAAAACCAAAATTAAACATACGATCTGTTTAAATGAGATCATAAGCGTTGACCCCTATTTGCATCTCATTGAACCCAATTATTTTTCGCGGGTATTGACCATTTTTTATTCGACACAGACCCCTCGATGTCGATATAGACCACTTCGGGAATCACATCTCTATTGTTTCATTATGTAAAGATAAAAAAAAAAAATTCATTCGAAAAAAACGTAGGGCCCGGGAAAAAAGGGAAGCTCATTAGCGTTGCAAATTCCCTATTTTCATTTCTTAAATATTCCCCATTTAAAAATAATTCTTTTTCTAGAATCTCATTAATTTCATTGCTGGCGTTTTTAACCTCACTTTCAGTTCAACCCCTATTTGTATGAAATTATTCGAATAATTTTTCTACTATTTCAAAAAAACCCTCCCCTTTTTTAAATTTTTTTAGTTATTTAATTTTTCATTTAAATTTTTTCACTTATCCCACACATACTCAACCCTAGGCTTGACTTGACTTGACTAGGCTTTAGTCGCTGCCGAAGGGGGCATAATCTGGTAGATTGCTGACGTAATTGACGTAATTACCTCCCAAACACCCCTAACTCCTATGTCATCAAAAATAAGTAAATCAAACGCTCTTATCCCCATCATTGTTTACGTAATTCTTGAATGGAGCCTAAATAAAAAATAGTATAAATTATGTACTTGACAAATTATATACCTAAACCTTCCTCATAAATCACTCTATCTACTGGTGAAAACCGCGTGAACATCCGTTCAGTAGTTTTCGAATTTATCGCGAACAGACAGACAGACGCGGCAGAGGACTTTGTTTTATACTATGTAATGATGTCAGGTATGATGTGGCATGCGGACCGTAGCCTCCACTATTACTTGGACGGTATGGACATGGGTAAAGCGTGGTACGTACCACATCTGAACATCTACGCGGTCGTCGACCTGTACGGGCAATGTACACAGGTATGGTGTAACTATAGAATTTCTTAGTCATAAAATCTGTCTTCTATTTATGTATACAATATAGTGCCATGTCTATCAAACGTTACAAGTCTACGAGGTCACAAGTTAAATATTACAAGAACTTGCAGGTTTACAATAAGATACAAGGACATTTTATACAAGCGTATTTGAACTTGTATTTTTAATTTACAAGACTTTATTTTTACTAAATTGCAAAATGATTTTTTTTGCCACACCAAACATTGTTAAGATACCTACAGTACAATACCTAGTCTAGTTAACGTTAAAAATAAAACTATATTCAAATAATTTTATTTTGTGTGTTAATAACTTATCTCAGTGCCAACGAAAGATTTTGTAACTTTTTCGTAACAAGTTACAAAGGTATTTAGGATAAACAAAATAGCAAAAAATACAAGTGTGAAAAAGCACTTATGTTACTAGTGTTTCGCTTATAGCTTGTTATTTATACGTGTAGTTTTCATAAGCACAATTCTGTAAAAATGCAGTTATTTACAAGAAAAAACGTTTGTAGTACAAGGCTTGTAACATTTGATAAACAGGGCACTGGTCTAGCAACTTTGAAATGATATATTTCGATACCTATAATGTAGGGAGATTTCTAACATTAAATAATTAAGTACTAGTTTATGCCTTGCGGTTTTACTCGCCTTGAGATATATATTTGACCCTCCTCCATGACCTTCTCTGTACTTCAAAGTGTATGCAAAATTTCTTATATTCAGATGAGTATTAGCATTGAAAGTACAACAAGCAACCAAATCGACAAAGAAACTCATAATTGTGTTTATAATAGTGGTCGGGATTATCACAATAGCAAAAGTGAAACTATTTCTGGTCGATATTGACACTAATAATACTTGACCAAAGGGTTTATAATGTGATTATAATATGGTTGTAAATAACATATGTACATACTAAATCGAATCCATACAATAAATCAGATGATAGAGGTATGTCGTTATGCGCGCATCACGCGAAAAACTATTGGATTTTTTGTCGTGATAACGTCTTATAAATCGATAAACGCCAGCTGCACGCGCTGCACGCGCATGACTCATTGTCACGTTCCGCTTGAGCGCTCGGTGCAAGCGAGTGCGCGGAACAAGCGATAGAGAAGCGCGATCGGCCTAATCGTTCGGCTTGTATAGCATCTATCATAATGATAGTTCAGTGATAATAATTCAATACAATTTATAAAAGTATGCAATTTTTATCCATGTTTTTTATGACGTTACAGACAACCTATTTGTTTTAGTTATTAAAGTTATATATTTTAGTTATTAAGAAACTACAATTTTATAAACACTACAAAAGACTAATCAAATTTTGTAAGCAAATTATACTTTTGTTTTCAATTATTTTCGTGTTTTTCCTTTGCACATAGAATAATGCATAACTTTATAATGCACAAACACAGACGAATGTTTAAAAAGTACAGATAGTGTTATTTTTTCGCTATAAAAACCCTAATAAATGTGCATAATCATTATTCAATTTCATCTAAATATATAAAATCTAGTGGTATGATGTTTAACCACGATGAACTCCGAAACAACTCAGCCGATCTTCATGAATGCTGGCATTTATATATAATTTTGTCCAACTTTAGAGATATGATCATTTATATTTCGATTAATGACCTCAATATATTTTAATTACTAATTAAATGATTGTCAATGTTGATTATTGTTGTTCATTCTATGTTTCCTAAGCCTCGAACAGATGGCGCTGTAAATTAGGTTGTCTACAGAAAACTCTAGGACCGACTGTTATTATTATATCATAGATGGCGTCACGTTTGAATTTTGTATTTTACCCCATAATACCAAATACTTTATAATAATTTTAATTCGACATGCATATCTGAGCCATAGTAACACATGGCCGGGTCAGCTGGTATGGTTATATATCTCGATAATTATACGAATAAAACATATTTATCGTTTTGTTTAAAAAATAAGTTCTTAAACAACATATCTGATGTATACACGTATTTTGTAGGTGACAATATTACAAAATGAAGAGAGAGCGTTCAATTATAACGGATGTACAACTTTGGACAACGCTGCGGTCGGTAACTTAAGACAATTGTCTTCTCCACCTCCGCCATATTGGTAATTGTATTGATAATTTATAACAATAATCATAATATACTCTATCGATGATTGTAGACGTTTCTGAATTCGTTTTGGACGTTGACGAAAAACCAAACATTTTCAGGAGTTTTTCGGAATATTGTGGCGACAACGTTTGTTTGATACACGACTATTCGGTAGCGCGACGGCATACACCCGATCCGATGGCCACTTTAGTATTCAGCTCCGCACATCTCACTGTCAACGAGACTTTCGAGGTTAATAACATTATCGTAAATATTATTAAATCTATCAGCATTCGATATTAATTAATGATAAAAAAAAAGAAAAAACAATGTCTTTTCTCCTTTTACTTCATATGTATTTGTCTTTTCTCTTCTCATTTTCGTCTTATTTATTAAAGATGTATTAAAAATCCCATTCAAGAATACACACTTTCAGTGTCCCTTTTTTATCTCGTACTGAATAGGCTATTGACCTGGCAAGGTATTTACAGCTTCACCGTGCTACTTATCAGTGCCTCGTTTATCAAATGTTACACGGCTTGTTTTACAAGCATTTTTTCTTGTAAATTAGTGCATTTCTACATAAATGCGTTTATCGTAACTAAACATGTAAATTACAATCCTACAAGTGATATTAATTGTAATACAAGTGCTTTTTGACACTTGTATTTATCGTTTTATTTAACATAAATGCCTTTGTAAGTTGTTACGTAAAAATTGGTGAGTTTCTGTTGACTTTTTACACGCAAGATCAAATAATTTGGGAAAAATGTCGATAAATGATTGCACAGTGCACCATAAATTCTATCTTATCTACATAGGATACGGTAGAAAAGTCATTTAGCAATTTAACAAAAGTAAATTAAAAATACAAGTTTATACAATTTACAAGTCTTATATAGAGTTTTTGTCGGGATCTTGGAATGGCATGTAGTGGTCTTTATATTTTATCCATAATCTTGTGTTATTTGGCTCTGTATTGTGTAATGTTGGTGACGCTTTAAGTGATTATAGTTCGGTTATTGTGCACAACTGAAGTGGATCGCAAATAATACCACGGAGCATTGATTCCGACATGGGCCAAAAACTCCCTGGAAAGTTCTAACAAGATGGCCACCGTCTTGTTAGTTCATTGAAATTATATCAAGAAACTTACTTACTCACTTGACAATGGCAGTAATAGTCTACTAGAAGACTGGTTGCCAAAAATAAAATAGAAGAAGTCTTATGTAAATTATCTCATAAATTATATTAACATAAACTCCTATAATATGTTCTTGTATAGATTTGTATTTTTGATAAGCGTAATTTACAAGAACTTGTAAATAGTTAACATTTGATGAACAGAGCAAAAGTAAAAGACGAAAATTGTTTGAGACACGAGGTATTGAGCAAAAGTTTAATAAATAAATTTCCAAAACATTATGATGTATAGAACAGTGTTGAATAATAATTTTACACGTGTATAGGGATTTTTATGTTAATTTAACCTGTAAATTGTATACACACACAGATAAAAGTAATTGAGTGCAAACACGGTTACGCTGGTAGTTTTCGTATGGGGGTGACCGATGTGAACATACTGAATGCCCATGTCAACCGATGCCTACCGCCATCGATATTTTACCTACCACATTACACCGCCTATATTGATGGTACAGTATTTCACATTATACGATTTACAATTGTATCATTCGGCTTTGCTCTACAAACATTCAACCTAATATTTAAATTCCTCATTCATTTCAATCGAGACTCGATATATATTTTATTCGTGATGTTATGAAAAACGGTTATAAAAAACTAATATATATAACTAAAACATGTGTTTTCATTGTAAATGGAGTTAGTATTTCACAATACAAGTATAAAATCAGTAGTACTTGATTGTTCTCTCTCTATATACGTCTAGAACTTTACAATTTTGTATAGTTGTCTGTACTAATATTATAAAGAGGTAAAGTTTGTTAGTTTGTGAGTTTGTGACGTTGTAGGGGGTAATGTCAGGAACTACGGGTCCGATTTGAAAAATTCTTTCACTGTTATATAGCTCATTTATCGAGGAAGGTCATAGGCTATATATATCACCACGCTAAGACCAATAGGAGCGGAGCACCAATAAAGAATGTTTCAAAGTCGAGGTATTTTTTCTTCTTGAGAGCTTCCGCTAACGTGACGCGTAAAAAGTTAACGCGTTAACGTTAGTCCAAAGTAACTATTCCGCGCGGACGAAGTCGCGGGCCGTGGCTAGTATTATAGTATAGACACTTGTAATATAGTACTACTAAATAATGGCATTCTAGATAATTGGTTGAAAATAAAAAGAATAACAATTATCAATGGTTGCTTAAAGTTTGACAAATATACATCGATATATATGTATAATTGATTAGAAAAATCGATACAATTATTGACTTTTATAATCGATTATGATATTTCTGAGTTTAATTTAATTGTTAATAAATTAACTTATAACATACTTTCATTAGTCCGCTATACATACGAAATGTACATATATAGAGGGATTTCTTTTATAGTGCTTGTTCATTGAATCTTTTAGATCATTCTTCATATGTACTTTTATAATAGTTTGATTACATTTTCAGGTCGAGTTATAAAGTACTCGAAGCCGGGTACAAGGCATCAGGATATATACACTTTCGTACCCTCGTTCGAGTGGCTCAAGCCTGGTGATAGAGTCGCCCTAAAAAAAACAAGTGACTCTAGAGTCCTAGTTTATTACAACTCGGAGCAACTCGAGATGGCAATTGAAAATGTGCCCGATGTAAGTGACTATTTTATGCTTTACATACACTTTTTAATTGATATATCCACGATTATTAATAGTATCATTCTCAATTCTTATTCAACTTCTGCTTCCACTTCTCGTGTAATTTTTTTTTTATGAATCCGATTTGAGTATTTATAAAATTTGTGTAGTCTATCAATTTTGGACTTAAAATTGTGATTAATTCAGATGATTTTTATTGTTTTTTTTTTTAATAAATCTAATATTTTATTGACATCCCTTGCATTCTAATGATTGGGGAATTACTTCAGTAATGGTATAACATTTTTAAAGAAATCGTTCAATACGTTTTATATTCAAAATCATTTAAAAAAAAAATAGACAAAAAAAACCGACAGCATCCATTTAAAAAAATTCGGATATCGTTAATTAATTTCTTGATTTTTAACTCCAATGTCTATTTTAAACATCTAGTCATCGTGTAGTTTTTGACATCCGAGCATAATTAATTAATTTTACAAGTTTCGATATTAAGAAAAAGAAAAACAAACTTTTTGTAATTGTTTTTCCTTCTTGATGACGTCAACGCTTGTTAATATTATAAAATAAAGAGAATTTATATTAAGTAGTAAAACTTCATATGGAATGGCTTTGAAAGTTTGATCGGCAAACTTTTTGCGTGACGAAAATTGGTGGGACTAAACACTGTGTCGAGAAACATCGGAGTTAAGCAGCGTTCCGCGCGGTTTATACTTGGATGGGTGACACAACACGCTAGCTTTGTGTTGTATTTTTTTAAATTAAAATGTTTCCCTGTAATATAAAGGTTTTATTTCTATTGTGTGTCTTTACGGCACACTCTGTTTTTTTTTTTACAGAAAGTGTTCGTCGTCATGGAGTTGTTCGGTGCAGTGACACAGATATTTTCGATGCCTCATATATTGGGCTTAGCGAATGCTCAAAATTCAAGTAATTTATATGTTTTTTTTTATGTGTGGTTCGGCATACTGACTAACAGTGTAGGTAGGTAGTGTCAAAGAGGCTTATTTAGGTTATTCCTGAGACAGGCCACTAATATATGAATGCAATCGTTATTTTAATCATGAATTAGTTAAGAGTCCCTTATTAGTTTCTATTTATTTTTTTTATATTATAGGAGGCAAACGAATAGACGGGTCACCTGATGGTAAGTGATAGCCGTCGTCCATAGACACTAGCAACACCAGGTTGCAAGTTGCGAGTTGCAAGTGCGTTGCCAGCCTGTGTTTGGGGGATGGAGTACTGGGGGAACGAGGAGGGGGAAGAGGAGATGGGATAATAGTTTGTCTCATTTTTTTTAGTTATATTCGAAATAAGTTACCGTCTCTCCTTTATTTTAAAAACGATTATAGTCGTATAAAAATGTAATAAATTCATGCATATAATAAGAATGTAAATCTAATGTGTCTGTACTTTTCGATTTTCGTGAAAACAATTGTTCCAGGTGTCTCGGAATCATTACATAGTATAAAACAAAGTCCCCTACCGCGTCTGTCTGTCTGTCTGTTCGCGATAAACTCACAAACTACTGAACGGATCTTTATGCGGTTTTCACCAGTGGATAAAGTGATTCACGAGGAACGTTTTGGTATATAATTTGTCCAGGATTTTTTTATAACCAGGGCGGGACAACGTCTGCCGGGCCCGCTAGTATGTAATAAAGTACATTTCAATCATTTTTAGAAATGTCTGTCTGTCTGCTTGTATGAACACGCATCACTCCTAATGTACCATATTCACAATAACACCACACCAAGAAAGTCATAAAGCATATGTTCGAGAATAACTTAGTTTTTGTTTCATCAAAATCGGTCCACTCTATCAAAAGTTACTGTAATTTTAATGACGACGCGGCGTAAATACGAGAGAAAAGTAGATAAGTAAATGGACTTAATACACTCAGTTGACTTTATTAATCACTGTTCAACATAAGGTTCCACGCGGACGAAGTCGCGGGCACTGCTAGTTATTAATAAGACACAACTCTAAGGAAGCGGCCTCAGTACGATCCTACATATAAATAGACTAAGTCAGTATTTTAACAACTTCGAAGTTTTATCTCATACATTAGACTTAAGGTACGGATATTCGAGTAAACTAATTTTTCAACACACTTGCTCATAAAGTGGCTCTAATATCACCGCATTTAGGCACATAATGACACCTGTAATCAAACTGTGACTTTTTCATTGCTATTATTCACAAGTGAGTTATAGAGCAAGTACATCCAATGATTGGATTTCACCTACCTACACGAATAATGAACCATCTCAAATAACAATAGAACATGAAAGTATTTCAATAAATAATCTATCTGATAAAACCGCCATGCCATCAAAAACAGTTAATTATAATTTTACTAACTGCACATTTACTAATTGTTTCTCTAAATAAACTTTTTATGTACTAAATAAAATGATTTTTTATTATTATTTTCTTCACAAGTGTGTTGAAAAACGTCGTATGATACACGTGTGTATTGGTGATTACCGTCCTCGGCTCTCTTAAGACCATCACCTAACGGCTCGGGTCTCAATGGCGCCTCAGCGGTAATCACCAACGTTACACACTTGTACCATAATGTACTATTATAGCAAAAGATTTTTTTGCTCAATAAATTATAAGGGTGTTTGAATAAAATTGATAGTTTTAAATTACTCGAACGATTTTGTAACATTCGAATAGTTCAGTGTAATTAAATTGTTCGCTTGTTTCACTCGCTTTCGAATTGAATTACTCGATTCGATCATGAGTCATTCCTAAATTCGAATTATCGCAAACACGTGTAATAAAATAAAAAAAAACTTTCTTTTTGTAAATTGTTAACGTATATGAATGTTGTTTTTTATACGCAAGACTTATCGATATGCTCCGAGGTTAATATTGTGTTATATAGGATAGTAATTATCGATCGATCGTTCATTGTGAAATAAACCCTCAACAGATACGATACCGAATAAATCGAACGCGGTACCACAGACGCAGGTGGCAAATAACGAAACAAACGGTACAAACTCCGACGTTATCGATTTATCGGGACAGACGATTGTCCCAACGGTCGATGAAACACCGATAACGGTTGTCGATGAACCGTCGACGTCGGACGCCGATTCTAAAATCGAACCGATAGAACCGCAAGTTACGAGCGAGAATGCGGTTGATCCGAGCGATGGCGTAACCGCATCGACTGTGACGTCAGAACCGCATCGTCGACGGAACCCGCTGCCGTACACTTTTCACTACATACACGGGAAGAACATCAAACTGTGCAGTTCTGGTATGATTATTATCCATATAATATTATGAGCTAGTATAATTTCATTAATTTATTAGCTTGCCTTTATGGTAAGACCATAGAAAAAAAAATTGAAAACTGAACAACTAAATATCAATCTGTCAATCCTGTCAACATTTCTGAACATCTACTATCTTCTGTTTCACTCATTCACTTTTTCGAATAGAAATCTTTTAACCAAAATTTTTCACCACAAACATTGCACTGCACAAAAAGTATCCACTAATTTATGAGTGATAACTATTTATTACGTACATTATTTTTACCAATAACTTCATTAAGGCTGTTTTAAAAAAGGTTATTTAATCCAGATGAAAATAGACAAAAGAGACACACAAAAGAGATAACCTCATTAACATGGAAAAGTTTAAACCGAATTATAATGTGTTTTATTAAAATATTTTTATATACAACGAAGCTTTGGAAATACTAATAGTATAATTTACATTATCACTTGAAACCTAGCAATTGATAACATAAATTGATAAAAATCATCACTTACGCAATACGAGTTAAATTATTGGTCAATTCCATTTTTGACAATATTGTTTTCAAACGTATATTTTTTTATCTTATATGTAAATCTTTCAGAGACTGTGGCTGTTCGTACTTCGAGTTATAAAGATGGGATTGCAATAATAAGTCAGCCGTTAAAACGGGGACACAGTTTTAGGGTAAGTTTTTTCTTAACTAAATTATTAGCTGGCGATCCTAAATCGTTTACATAAAGTAAACGTATTATTATTGCTTAGCGCTTACAGAAAAAATTAACTATGTGTATCCTAAATCCTTCCACAGGTTCCGATATATATTTATGTGAAAACTGCATTCAAATCGGTTTAGTCGTTTATGAGTTTTGCGTATTGTAACATGGATTTATTGTATACTATGTGGTACATGCTCGCGTCGCTGGGCGTATTAAAAAAAAATGTAGTATTTTCAGGTCTTAAAAAACATTATAAAGAATCATCAAAATCTGTCAAATGAATTACAAATTAAATCCGTTCAAACATATATACAAGTCTATACATTTCTTTATATATTTATTTATATACTAGCGGACCTGGCGGACGTTGTCCTGCCTTGATAATAAAAAATATAAATCCCAAAAGTCAACCGCAGCGCCACCTACCGGGTCCAATTGTGAATCTAAACCATTCTCGGATCCACTGGAACACGCACAAAAAAATTCATCAAAATCGGTCCAGTCGTTTAGGAGGAGTTCAGTCACATACACACGCACACAAGAAATATATATATTAAGATTTAATACATATGAATAATGTAAAAAACCTGGCGAATTAATAATATATATTTACTATTTATTTAGTATGTATGCATATCGAATTATTTTTATTAATTGTTTATACTAAAGAACGTTTGTTTAGCGACATAATTAATTTTTATACGAAATACGATGACATAATTTTAACTAATACCGTTAATTGTTATTTGATGATTTGAGTTGTCACATTTCAAAATTAGCTAAATCGAATTTGAATCGTTCAGAGAACATTTTTTATTTTTTTAAGATTTCTAGTTTTAATACACCGAGAACGAAGTTCAACTTTTGCCGTTAGAAAGGTTTTTAGATTTTTTTTTTATATTTCATATTTTACATGTAGAAAATTTCAATATGTTGAATTTAGCTTATTCCGAAATGTAACGACTCAATTATCAATTTTCATGTAAGCGTACTTTAATAAAATTTCCATTGGATACCGCGAAAATGGTAATTTTCGAGTTATGCCACTCCCCTACTTAACGAACGAATTGTAAATGAAAGTTGTATGCATTGTTATAGTTCCGTGTGGATAAGATAATGATGGATTGGTTGGGCAGCGTCGGTATCGGTGCTGTTGGTCAACTGTCCACGGAACCGTTACCTTCAACCGCTGTACATCTTGAACCGCCCGCTTGGATAATAACCAGCGACCTCATATACGATAACGGCGATTATGTTAGTATATGTTTCTTTATACATTGGTAGTTATAATGAGGGAATTTGTTTGTGTGTTTGGTTGGTTGATCGGTTGTTTGGTTGGTTGGTCACGCTGTCGCGTCTCAACTACTCAATTACGAATGTAAGTTTATTTCTTGGTTAATCGGTTGGATAATAAGGAGTAGTCACAATGAGAGAATGTGACTGAGTTTGGTTGGTTGATTAGTTGGTTGGTCGGTCGGTTGGTTGGTTGGTAGGTCGGTTTGTTGGTTGGTCACGCTTTCGCGTCTCAACTACTCAATTGCGAATGTAAGTTTGTTTCGAGGTTGGTTGAGTAGTCGGTTGGTTGGTTAATTACGCTTTTATACCTTAACTACTCAATCGATCATCGTAAAAGTTTGTACTGACGTTGTTAAGGGTACATAAAAGGACTTTAGGTATCTTTCATGTAAAAATAGGTTAACGTAAATCAGTTTCAGTAACTTTTTCACGTTTGTTTCTCAACCGATTTTATTTTTGTTTAGTAGCTATTGTGGGGATATAGTGTTGTTATCAATAAAAATATTTTGGAAATAGTTCTTTTTCCATGTCATCAACGATTCCGAAGTCTTTATTTATAATCTACAATATATCTGCAATACTTAGCAAAAACAATAATTTCTATACATTAACTGATGAAAGACGTATTTTGTACCTCATATTATGGTCGAGTTACAACCACTAGTTAGGATACCATTACAAGTCCGCCTGGCTATAGCTACCATCCTTAAGGACACGAACTTTTGAGTCATTCGCCTCTAGGTTTAGCGGGTGTACCATCTTGGACCATATCATCATTTATCATTAGATGATATTCTAGTAAAAGGTTTTAAAGCTTCAAAATTTAAAACAAATAAAACTATTAAATTTCATTTCAAATTTCATTACGTTAGTGAACTTTCCGTTATATTTCCGCACTCGACAGATAACCTACGCCCTTGTTGTTGTTAGCAAGATAAAAAACAGTATCCACTCCACTAGCGTCTGCCCGCGACTTTGTCCGCTTTTTTTTTTAACAGACCTAGCAAGGCCTTAACAACTTCACTGGACTACTAAGGCGAGCGCTTAAGGCACTCAGTCGATTTTATTTGATTGTTGCCTGATACATTAAATTCGCGACCTATCTGAGTGAGACTTCGTCCGCGTGGAATTGTTACCTTGGACTAATGCTAACACGAATCGGAAGCTCTCAAAAGGAAGAAACACCCCATTTTTGAAACATTCTTCATTGGCTCTTCGCTCCTATTGGTCTTAGCGTGATGATTTATATAGCCTGTAAGCCTTCCTCGATAAATAAGCTATATAGAAACCTGTTTTCAAATCGGACCATTAGTTCCTGAGATTAACGCGTTCAAGCAAACAAACTCTTCAGCTTTGTAATATTAGTATAGATTGACTTAATTCGCTAATATATAAAAAAATAACCATTTATTTTAATATTTACTTGTACAGTTACCTATTTTTTAAATTTCTTTAATAATTTTTTGTATTAATTAAAGAAAAAAAAAATTCTTACCTTCCATCGTGGTCATTTGAACTACCTGGAACTTATAACCCCGGATAAAGCTGAATTGTTCATAAAAAAATACGCATTCTTTGTCGATAATCATTCCTATCGTCTGTCTGTCTGTAACACTATAGTATCATAGATCTAATTTATATTACTCGTTGAATTACAGGTAAATAGCACCAAAGGTTCATTGTTAGATAACCTAACGGAACAATCGGTGCTAACCCTGCACTTTGGACTTAACAGCGATATATTGGTCCATGTGAACAACGATTCAATCGGTGTCATAGCCACAGTGCCTCGAAACACCAATCATATATTCCCGTTGATCGATCTTTATGGTCGAGTTTGTCAAGTAAGTAACCACATCTCTTAGTCACTCCCAATTACACTCAATTGTGTCGTTATATTTCATAATGAGCTAAATCCAATTTTATTCGTTCTTATAACATGTTTTAACGAAGTTCAAATTTTAAAACACTAAAACTAATAGATTAAAAATTTGTTAATCTTTACGTAATTAAATTTTAACTTAATAATTTTTTTTTTCGAACTGACTACGCTATTGATCTAGCAAGGTCTTAACAGCTTCACCGGACTACAAACATAATAAATGTTCAAATAACGTACCTTTTTTCTAATCATCAACTTTACATTGCATTTCTTTTTCATTCTGTGCCTTAAATAAGTTCTACTGAAGATAATATGTTACGTTCATATGTTAGGGACGCACAGACAAATAGATAATTTTTTCTAAATATTCAGGTTTCAGTGTTGCTACACCCCCATATCGTTGTAAGCGGAACTTCAATTGATTTACCCATAATCGCGGAAAACCAACGCGAGGAATCGCTCGCGGAATCTGAATATACCCTTAGGAACGGTCCCCAACGGAATTCCGATGAATTATCACCGAGTAGCGACATCACTCCTAGGCATAAAGTGAAATCGTACAGCCACGATAATCTCATAGAAGACAGTCTAGAACCGATATTATTCCACGCCGGTCCTAGTACTCAGGTCGAATCGACTGAGGAAATAGTTCCCAGTGTCAGTGAGACCAGACAACCGGCCCGTCTCAGCCAAATAGCGTTGCACCACAGTCTAATACTATCGGATACCGTATTGACGTCCAACAATAGAGACCCTAATCGCTATATACAAAAAAGTCATTCGTCACACGATTTCAACCGCGTCGCAATCGACACCGACGATAAAGACCTGTCCCGTCAAAGTCATAGCGCTTGTTCGGATTTGGTCGATGACGGCGTCACCTGTGGACTATTCTACGATACGAATATACAGCACAACGATCGTTATCCCGAAGCGAATGACGTAGACAATCTCGATAATGAGATAATGGACGCCCTCACATTAGAGACGGGGAATTTGCCGGATTTAACGGAGGAACAATCGTCGTCCATAGACGAGTCGACGCGTCGCGATGAACTGTGGTCCGAGCAATTGTCCATAGAGAATTTGAACTATCTGAATCGGATTTTATGCTTAGACCAAGAGGGTACCGAGGGACAAAGCTTAGAGTCCGAATGGGAAGCCTCGGGGGAGAATTGTGAGCATCTACACTTGGTCCTTAAGTATTGGAATTTCTTAGTGTGCCCGTACCCAGAACTCAGGAGGGCGGTATCGTGGGGACAAGTCCGGTGCTATTGTAATAACTGCCAGCCTGATTCACAGCCGCCGTTAACAGGTGAGAATATATTTAAAATCTTGAAATTTGTTTCGCAAATATTTATATAACTGTGCCATTTTCTCTTTCATTTTTAACGCAATTGTAAAATGGCCTTCTGACATTTCTATTTGATAACTATTGTTTACGTTATTATGCATGAAGCGAATTAAGTCAGATTAATTATATTTTATTTTTTGGATAATATGAGTACATAATTATCAATGCTGATAACGGTATTCTATCGATTATGTAGTAAATGGAAATTATTGCTTGTAGGTATACTTTATGTTCATATATTATATTTATTTAGGGAAATAAATACAGGCTGAATGTTTAGACAGTAGCAAAATTTATGGAAGAAACTCTGCACTCGCTTCTCGTTTTAAATCAATCAAAAAAAGGTCCTTAATACCTAATTATCTAGAAAAATGTAAAAATTATACGCAATCCTCTACGCGTCTATATTACAGAACAGTGTCAATTACTGTCGGGTGACTTCACTTGAAAGTGAACGTGGGAATGGCATCAACAAAACAAATGGGTTTATTGTCCCTTTTATGGACGGTTATTAACTCTGGGTCGCCCCTTGTAACTTTCGGCATCGCTCATTTTACCTAGGTTTATGTTTATACTTTTGAAAGTCTTAGAACAAATTTTAACTTAGGTTCTCATTGTTGTTTATTAGTATTTATTTTGATATTATTATGTTATATGTGCCCATGAACTATTATCTCTTAGAATATTGTAAGTGACTAACCTAACACCTGGTATATGAAATTCGAAATTATGCTAGGCCATTAGTTAAGCTTAATCAACTGGGCTGATTTTAATGAAATTTGATTTATAAATCGATTATGCCGTGCGATAGGCCATAGGCCATTTTGTTTGCAATTCTTTATAATTTTGGTAATTGTATAATATGGAATGTTGTACAGATTGGGTGCGTATTGAACGCATAGACGGTGTAGGGGCGGCACAACGTGGCTTTTGGCATGTGTCGAGGTCGACCTTAGGGTCAGCTCAGGCCGTATGTGGTGACACGGACGGGGTCAGGCGACCTCGGGCGCTGACCCTTGCGCCCTGTACGTCCACTACTGTCTCTGATATGTGAGTATTTATGCATACGCTAGCGTTATGAATTGTCTCACCTGGTGTACTGTTGTTGTTGTTTTTGTTATTGCGAATGGCTTGGTTTAGCCTTCTAACCGGTATTTCCATACCTCCCATAGAAGGCGAACCACTAACCTGCCTGTTGTTGATCGTTCTTATAGTGCACTATCACATACACGTTCATACGTTATACATAAATTCCAGTTTTTTTTATTGTATTTCCTTTGTATATATATTGTCTGATAGCTAGATGCGGAAACTTAAATATGTAATGTATTTTTTTTTTGTTTAGCTGTAAATTAAGGCCAAGAACCACACACACAAAAACAATTAAAAACACTTTAGAGCCCGGCATCGCGATCTACCTACATATAAAAATATGAAAAAGCCCGAACAGAGTTCCTTTAAGGTTATGGATATGTAGCTTCTCAAGGTTGGCAACAAAACAGTAATGCCTCTAATGTTGCAGTTGTCAATAGGCGACGGTAACCATTTACCATTAGATGGGCCGTCTGCCTGTCTCCTGCCCTTTGGTATAATTAATTTATAAAAAAATTCGATATAATATGATTTTTTTTTCAATACAGGTAGTTTGTTTTCGACATTTTAATTCGTCCATTCCTCGAACAAACACCACTTATATCAATTTAAGACAAAACGGCGAATTAACTTGTCTGACGACAATCGAAAGGGCAAAAGGCATTTTCTAGCTTAAGTTTTACCTTATCTCGTTTCAAATATATTTATCTATTCAAATAAATACAACAGAGCAAATGTAATAAATCAGAAACGCTGACACATTCGATAAATAAGTCTTTTAAGGAGTAATAAATTATTTTTATAGCAATAGAGCTGTTTGTTTGGTAATGTATGAAAAAACTATGACATTCTGGCTCAATTATTTCGATAAATTAGCCAGCCATAAGTACGAAAATTCCTTGTTGCCTATATTATTATTATTTATGTATTGTGTCTCTTTCACTCTCTCTTTAACTGTTAGTTAGGCACAGAACTCCATTTAGTAATGATTGATTAAGAAGTACCTTGGGATAATTTTATGGAGATTAGAACAGACACCGATTTGAAAAATGGAGTAGGTCGTTATACGCGAAAAATGGATTAGGGGGCATCCATTAATTACGTGAGGGGTTTTTGAGGATTTCTGACACCCCCATCCCCTCCTGGTGAGATGTCTCGAACCCCTCTTCCTAGAGCCTAATCTCGCGTAAAATTTATCGATATTTGTATTTTGAATAGAATTGCGTTGGGTTTATTAAAGTAGAGCTCATTTTGCTTTTTTTTATTTTCTTTACTATTATTACATTACATTTAGATATATCAATATTAAATAACATTGCGTCTACTCATGAATTTTTATATATAGACGTATTGTTTCAGGTATCGTCATATTTTACTCTAGGAACTTAAATTAACTAAAACTAACTACTAACTTAAACTAACTTTAAATTAAGCTGATTTTCTTACATTTTACACTAGCTCGAACAAAATTACGTGATATTTGACGAAACCCCCCTCTTTCCCGCACGTGAGACTCACTTCGACCCCTTCTCCCATAATCCTCTTACATAATTAATGGTGCCCCCTTACCGACTTTTTTAATGTTATCCTCGTAAATTCGTTAATTATTCGTTTAATTGGACACCAAGATGGATAAGTGACGTGATCGCATTAAATTAAAATAAAAACATCGTTCAATAGTTTTATCTGTCCCTTTCAGATGGTTCGACGAAGAAGGGAAACCGCACCATACAGTATTGGCCATTGAAATCGACATCGAGTGAGTGTTCAAATTTGTCTATAGCGAGTTTTGCCGTAATAACATAAATAAAATTCAATTTTAATCAATTTAAAAATGGTTTTGGCTGTTTCAGTATTCTTTCATTTCTTATATTGATCTAATTTGTTTATCGGATGCCTGGAAACGACGATACGATTTTTCAATTTGAGTACATTTAAATTGCTCCCAGATATATATATATATATATTATATCATAGGAGGCAAACGAACAGGTGTGTCACCTGATGTTAAGTGATCACCACCATCCATAGACACTAGCAATACCAGGGGAGTCGTAATTGCGTTACCAGCCTGTGTTTGGGAGGAGGAGGGAGAGACCTTCTCATTGACCGAACGAAACGCAACAATACAAGCACTGTTACTTCACGTGGGTGTGTCTGTGTGTCGGGTGGTAGTACCGCGGGCGAGCCGATACATTCATGCTGAAACCAGTAACAGCTTCAGTGTGGCTCTACCACCTTCTAAAACATATAATTTGTAGAAAAAACAGAAAATAAGAACACAGTTAAATATAGATTATATGGTATAAAAGTATTTTATCTAATTGCATTACGTCTGGGAATAAAACAGAAGTACGTACGTTTATGTAGGAAAAAAACGCCGTCTGCGTATCCTCTTATTTCTTTGATTTTTTTTTTCTTTTTACCTGTTCCCGGTTGTCCAAATCAAGAGCGGTGTTATCTCTTTTCAGGGGTTCGGATGCCGAAAACGATCGTCTCTTGGCTTTTCTGATATATCTTAAATCGCATTCCTATTTGGATGAAAACCCGCCGAGCATAGTTGAGTAAGAACAAAATCCCGCGATATTTTATAAATAAAGGGCACAACAAGGTTGTCTTAAATAATTAATTTACACTATAATCGAACTGAAATAGTAATCTTGTGACGTCATAATAATGTTTTAAGATCGCGTTGTAAGTTACCGATGATATTATAGTTTATATATATATGGAGTGTATCTGGAGATAGTGCACTGTTGAATTAATATTGAAATGTATGCGTGACGTACATTTGTCGTGTTACAACCGTACAGAAGTGTTCTGTATATGAATAATGGGTTTTTATCGCGGTTACTTCTAAATACATTATACTAGTGCCCCTAAAACGATGCCCCTAAAAAATTCATGGACAAAAAAAAACAATGCATTTTATTGATTCCAATAAATGGAATTTATTACCTACAGACGTCACAAATGGTTATATTTACGAATATGAATTGATATATTTTTATTTGTTAAAAAAACCTTTATTTAATATAAAGATATGCGCATATGTGAGTTTTAACAAAAACCAAAATCGACTTCAAATAGACCTACTCTAAAGAGTACACCAGAATATCCATGACAACATTTAGGTATCTACACGTATTTAGTCTTGCATTGCCATAAACCTAATTGTATCTCAAATATATACCTCCTATTTGATTTTTAGGGGTACTCTGGTATACGAGTATATACAAATGCAAGTTCCAATGCGACTAAATAAAACGAAAATGGGAATATTTTAAATATCCCATTTTCAATAAAAAAAGATTTTTCCAAATCGATTTACATCATGTAGAAGTTCTGGTGTTAACTTAAAAAAGTGCTACAGAATTGAAAAGCTGTTTTTTGATTAAAAAGGATAAATTTAATAGCTTTGAATAATTAAAAAAATTACATATTGTTATTAATCACTTGCTTAAAATTTCCTTTTAAACTTTTAAGATTTTTTAATATAATTATTTTAAAAATATCACAGGGCTTTAACTTACAAGTTCATTTATGATTCGTTTATTTTATTTTACCGGGAACTTGATACTAACGTTCGCTTTTGATAACAAAAAAACACCTCCAAGAAGTTCTCGAAACTTCTTTTTTTATTTGACATTGTATTCAACCAAAAGTCGTATTCAAATCGTTATATACTTTTAGCTCCAAGAGCCTCGGAGATTATTTTAAATATAGTATATTATTTTAACTCTCTAAATAATACGAAAGTTTTAAAATATTTAGATTGTAGTCTGTATCTCGTAGAGTAGTAGGACCACTGGTTAGATTAGATAATAGGCGGTTAATCGAAAAAAAAAAACTTATAATATAATTCTTTATATCATAGACATTGTTTCCTTCTAATAGTACTAACAATGCACACAGAATTTCATATATGTATTAATTTTTTTTTAGTTTACAAAATACAACACATACGCTGGGATTATTTAAAAACTATATATCAAGTACAACAGTTTGTTTGTTCGTGTTTTATGTTGGCCGTGAGTGCATTATCTCCGTCTCGTATATTTTATTTGGTTAT
Source organism: Antheraea yamamai (assembly GCA_036509395.1). NCBI lineage: Eukaryota > Metazoa > Arthropoda > Insecta > Lepidoptera > Saturniidae > Antheraea > Antheraea yamamai. Next base: position 21,562,740 of record AP028424.1, read on the forward strand.
GTGATATTTCTTTTAGCTAAGTCGTCCTATTTTATCGTCGTATGACACTCGAAGTGCTGTTCTTTTACAAGTGTATGGGTGTCGAGTGATAATGATCGTTTAAAATAAGTTACTATCGTGAACTGTGTAAGACTTATTTTAATATAACCAATGTATTCCTCTAGTCATATATATATAATTGTTTTTTCAGTATCGGATATACATGCGGGTTTCTCTTACAGCAAGTATTGATATTAAGTAAATATTAATTCAAGTACACACGTATAAATACTTATACATGTATGTCTCTGTGTGTATATTTTCTCACTTTATGTCATTTAAGTTTTAGTCGGCAGCTATTGTTTTGTGTGTAGAAAAGTATTAATTTTATAAGTATTCCAACAAACGTACAACTTCCAATTAAAAACATTTTTATAATATTATTTTAGCTGTAAATCGTCGCTAGTGTAAGAATAAAACATTTTTAGGATATTGTTTGCAGATGTGTGAGTATCGTGCAATGAAAAAGCTGTAACGTGATATAGGGATGTCGATTTAGATAGAAGATAACGTTATATAATATCGATGTTTTTTCATGTATCGATATCGATTGCGATATATTAAGTAAAATGTCAAATCTGATTCGATTTTTTAAGAATGTTAAAACAAAAGTTAACTGCACTTTACTTAAGTCTAGACTGTTCTCAATATTGCCTAAATTGCTAATACTAATTTTGATAAATAAATTATCTAACATATATATTTTAAACTAACCAGTATTTATTAGAAAAATATAAGAAAAACTCTTAAGATTGATAGAAAAAGAGAAGAAATATAAAAATGACGTTTATAATCCACGCGTAAATTATGTCTCAATTCTAATAATTCAATTATACGGTAGTTATTGAATACATCAGAAAGCTAAATTTAGCCAATAACGTGGCATTGCTATTGGAAAATAACGAATCACTTTCGATATGTTACCATATACGAGTATATGATAATTTATATCGATAAATTATACATCGGCAATGAATATCGATACACGAATAATTAAATTAAATCGATTTTTTTTTTCAAAAAGCCCTTCCTAATCCGAGCGGAGATCTGCAGGATAATCGGATAACTGGCCTGTTTATAGTCCGCTCCGTCTCGTGATGGACACTCGGACGTGATATTTCGAACTGTATATAATTAATTTTGAGACGGGTAATATAATAGTGTGGTTTTCATTTATTGCACGAACGAAGAGAACTCTACAGCAGGCTAACGTCGTATACTTAAACGATCTTCCCGTAATTTTATCTATTTTTTTATATATATCGTGAATTGTAAAAAATATTTCGTGGAGTGAGCTCTCTGTTAATAAATGTTGTTTGTGTTCTTTATCATCTACACTGATCGTACACACGTGACTCGAAGATTTCATATTTCCTCTTTTTACTATTTTAAAGAACACGATTTTACTATGAAACGAATTATATTATTCACTGCAGAATTTGTTTTAAATATTGGCTTAACTAAAATAAATAATTATAATAGTTATGTGATTCAGGAGAGCAGTCTTTTTATTCGATAAGTTACACCGAACGCTTCCAAATATGCTTGTAATACATTTTATACGTTTATTCTTGTCTGATTTATCTGCTAATAATAGAAATACATATACTCAGATAATTATAAATTCAATAAAGTTAAGAGAAAAATAATAACGATTTTAAGTGATTATTGTTAATATTAGCGATATTTTTTTTTTCATTTTTATTTTTTTATAAAAATGGTGATCATTTACCATTTTATTTATATTCTTGATTTTATTTGAAATATATAAAATTTAACAAAGACTTCGTTAATTCATTATTACACTGTTTTAAATAATTAATTATTACATTCGATACACTGTTTTAATAGAAATTATAAATATATTTATAATTATATTTTTATATTTCCAATAATGAAGAAACATGAATTATTGTGTTATTCGAAACGGTCACTTCTCATTTTTTAAGGTACAGGCATACATAGCTCATTAACATAATGCTATTTTACAGCAAGTAATGATGTGTTTGAAAACAGCAATTAAGAACACATTTCAACCAACAGTCATTTGATTTTAAAGTCACCATTTTGAGCTCGTTTGATCAGTTCTGCTTATGAACCTGTTTTCCATCAATATATTCCACAAACAATTACGCTGATTAAGCCACTGTTATCGATTACGCTTGCTCTTCCATTTAATTCACTTCCGATTTTAATAGTTTATATATTAAGCGTACTTATTGAAGTCGTTTAAATTCTGTATCCCGAACATGAACAACCAACAACATGTTATTATCATTATAATGACCCTATTGTTTTGCAAGCCGATGTAAGCATTCACAGTGAATCTAAACTTTCGATAAGGGAAATAATCGTAAGGCCATTTTACAGCTTCGCCTTAATTTCGTACTTTTAATTTTAATAACAATACCGCTGGTTAGCTGTAAGAAAATACCTGGTGGCCATTATTAAGCTCGCCAGTGTATACAATAGAAGGGCAATAAAATATTCACTCATTCATAAAAATAGAATATTTAAAATCACGGTCACACTTTTGTATTCCGCTAACGGCACTCGGGAATCATTTTAGTAAAATGATTTATAAAAAATCTCGTACAGGTAATTAATTCCCTTATCCAATTTCTTGTTATTTGCAAGTCATATCTGCAAGCATCTTGTTTGTTCACAAACTTTAACTCGTCACTCATAAATGATCGTAAATTTCAAGGACTTTCTAGTATTTTAACAAAATTGTATTGTAAACTCGAATATTTTATTCTTTATTGTTATTATTATTCGTATTGCATATTCATGCGTTGTCTAGCATAGTTATAGTTTATTGGAAATTGTGCAAGTAAATTCATGAACTGTAAAACAATAAAATGTAAACGGATGAAGTGCCTTTTCTTTTTTATCCTTAAAAAACCTACATGTGTATCTAATCTTTCTATTATTCATGATTTTGGTATTCAGGCATTGATAATCACTTTTCAGGCTTTATTATAAACCAATTTTGCACACGAAACATGGCATCGCGCAAGCAATACATTCGTTTCTTTATTTTACGTTCGATTTATTGCTAACGTTCTGTATTAAATTCAATACAATTATCTCAAAATTATAGCTCATAATAAAACAAAAATACAAAAACAGAAAATCTTTTATTATTTTATTTAATGTTATTCAACATAATTACTATATTATCGTAGATATCCAAAGGGATACATAAAAATTACTAAAATTAAATACATTTAAATACACTACACCGTATATTATAAAACAACTACGCGAAATAGTTTCCAGTTACACTTAGTAGGTAGTATATGATTACATAAAAATATATAAAATTTTAAATTCGAATTAGACTGCGGCTCATACGATCATAATAAATATTTAGAAACAATAAAACTTTAACAGAAAGAAACGGGAGTATATAGAATTGTTTGTACTTTTAATGTACATAATATTAATTTCAAATCCGCCGTGAAGTTCATCGGAAACGATACATACACGAAAGTGTTATTTTCGTAATTCGTATTGCGAACAATGTAAATGTAATAACACTATCTAAAGACAATAGAGTATGCATTCCATCTAATATATTTACATATTTAACAACATCGAAACATTTCCTGACTTCTAAACATTTAATTACTAACATTTATTAACTTGTTCTGATTTTATAAAAGGTACACTAGATTCGACGTGTGTCTGAGTAAACTTCTCGAATAAATAATTTCAAATGTCATGTACAGTTCCTTCATTCCTAAGTGAACGAACTCGAAGAACATTATCAAAACGCTATTGCACCTAGATCGAGTTACCTACTCCTAAAATACTCAGTTAATTTACCGTAAACGCTTTACATAATATATACGCATTACCAGACTTTACACTTTTTGACTGGATTCATCGGTGTACCGATAGGACACTTGAAATCGTTTGCGAATTCCTCCATGTTTGACATAGGACCGATGACACGGAAACGTCCGGGTGCGTGAAAACCAGTAGTGATTCGCAGTTTAATTGCTTCATTTCGATAAACGGAGCACCAAGTATTGGCAGCACTCAACCAGAACAACTGAAAAACACACGTGAGTAAGCTATTGGAATACGACTTACCTAATTTCATAACAATCTTAATAACGCTGTCGCTCCTTTAGGCAAAAAAAGAAATTTCACCAGAAAGTAAATTAAAGTTGCGAGAAGAATACGTCTAATTCGTCAACCACGTCAATACGACCAAAATTACCAAAAATAAATAACTATATTTTTTTTTTTTCAAATTTAAAATGTGAAAAACTTGGTTTCCCGAGATAGCTAAAGTGAAGTAATATGAAATAAGTCCATATTTTAATGAAAACTAATTGTTTTGTTTTTATGTACGTAGGTTTTTTCCGTTATATTGCCACTTAATTCAGTTGTATGATAATGATTGTAGTTCATTATACTGTTACTCCATCTGTATTGAAATTATTTTGTGGCCTATTAATTTGTTAGTTAAAACCATTGCTGACCTTGGTTATTATTGTTATTTTTTTATGTCATAGGAGGCAAACAAACACGCGGGTCACTTGATGTTAAGTAATCGCCGCCGTCCATAGACAGTAGCAAGCAACACCAGGGGAGTCGCAAGTGCGTTGGCAGCCTGTGTTAATGGGATGGGGGGAAGAAGGGAAAGGGAGAGAAGAGAGGAGGGGAGGTGGGCCTCCGGTACTCTTACTGACCGAACGAAACGCAACTATGCAAGCACTTCACGTTGGTGTTTCTGTGAGAGGGTGGTAGTGTCGCGGGCGAACCGACCCATTCATGCTAAAACCACTAATAGCCTCAGCGTGGCTCTACCACCTACCAAATGTATTCGAAGTCTACGAATACTCTAATATCTATAAGAATGATATTAACGTATTATGCCTTTGTTTTAATATCAATCGGGACGGCTCAATCGTTTGATTGATTGATAATAAACTTTATCATACCTGTCTAGGGCTGTACTTTTCTAGGCCAGGCAGACGGTTTTCTTCGCCGTGTCGTTGTGTCCACGCCTGGTAAGCGTAATAAGCTTCTTTTATTCCACCATTGTCGGCGATGTTCTCACCCTGCGTGTTTACTCCGTTTAACTGAAAACCAATAGGCATATATAATGTTATGAATGTAGAATTGGTATCGTTTTTTTGTATGGAAAGAATGAAGTTTTCCTAAGTATAGGTTGTCTTCCAAAATCTTTCACGTAGGTACTATGCTATTGTTAACAACTAAAGCTACTTGTAATATTAGTTTACGTCAGGAAGTTTTATTTTTAAAACTCGAATTACAAGAGGAAATTTCGTTTACATTGTTTGATCCGAGTGCTCAATCCATCAAATAGTACATAGAATATGACTGGAGCTTTAAAACCAATAATTAAACAGTTTTTGTTAGAGTTTTCTCATCAATTGTTAACTAAAACCTGAATAAAGAAACCACGCTGTGATCATTAAAGCGAATACAATATTAATAACTATCATTATCATTACTAATCATTATTGTCCTACATCTGGTTAGACTCTGGTCAAATTCCCCTCCGTCCAAAAATGTATTATTGATAAAATACCTTGAGTCCAACTTCTTTCACGGAGTAGTTAGAATACTGATCAATAATACATTTCGCCTTCTCTAAATATTTTTCTCTTGTCATCTCCTGCCACCAGTCCACTAGATTACCATTCTTATCAAATTGTCGGCCCTGTAACAATAAAGTAATCATGATATATCAGATTCAATTTCCGATTACCTTGACTATTTAGACAAAATTTATCGTAAACATAACTCCTCAAGATGTTAATGTGAACATTTGAAATTATAGTTATTGTCAATATTACTGACCAAAAATAGACGGCTGCTGTTAAAACATTTTAGTGTCAAAGTTGTCAACCATGGTTATAAAAATAGTAGTGAATAGAATTGATCCATATAATAATGTTATTATGTGACATATATTTTTGCTAAAATGGCAACATTAAGGCATATATTGTAAAACGTGTATTGGTTGCGGTTTTCACAAACGACAAAGAAACAGTTTTGATAGAGGTAATTGTTACTTTCACGGAAACATTACTGTTTAGAGTCAAAGATTTATAATTACATCGTTAATTTATTTAAAATCATGTCATTTTTCTAGTGATGCAGTTCTAGAGGAAGGACCGTCACTTATTCTGGGTCCTTTTAAACCTCTTTTGCATCCCTCAGATTCATTAAAATGTCTTTATATCTGCGTAAATCCCATGTAATGTTACTTCTTCTACAATCTGTGCTTTTATCTGACCTTCAAATGGCAATAATCATCATTTGAAATCGTCCAAATGAAAAAAAAGCCTATTTCTATATATTATATTGATGTGTTTTCCGTAATAATATAATTTGCACGCAAACCAAAAAATATTTAAATATAATACTAGATATAAATATAGTGAGATATTAAAATTAATCACCTGATCGTCGAACCCGTGAGTTATTTCGTGTCCTATTACGAAACCAATGGCACCGTAGTTCATGTACGCTGGACGTTTGGCGGAGAAGAAAGCGCCTTGCAGTATACCCGCGGGGAACTCTGTGTAAACGATTGATTTATTTTTCTATATGTAGCGTTTATTATTTATCAGAACTCGGTATAACTATTGTATTTTATTTGATGGTAGGTATTATCAAAGAATAATAATCACTGGCATATTGGTGTTTTAAGTAATACCGTAAAGACCTCTACGATCTACGATTAAATTGACGTCATGGGTATATTTAAAAAAAAATTTAATACTTTCGTGTCGTCTATTTATTTCTGCTTTGAATTATTTCAGTTATTTTTTGGTGTTGATTAAAAGCGCAAATATTATTAAGTTCCATTGATAAGTCGCTCCTAGTCTCAGTTTGTGGATTTTTTACAGTTACTGGGTGAGATTCTGAGCATTTGCCGAGACCTGACAATTTGTTTTCGTGTACAATTTTGTGTCCAGCCAATGAAGTCGGCAGTCACATATCTATAACACTTTATAAATTATCTCGAAAGGGTCCTGGAGGATTAATTTGCTAATTTTTTGTTTGTTAATATTTTAAGATTTCATCTGGATTAGTAACGGTTTCATTACAAAATGTACATAGTTATCTCTTAATTTTAAAGTTTTTTTTGAATATTTTATCTAGGTTAAGACCAAGACTAAAAAGAATCAATGGAATATTGTACTGTACTAGAATTTTTGGAGATATTTCTTTATAAATTTACTTTTTACATTACATTTTACGACGTAAAAATGGTGATATATATTTATGTTAATCACTATTAATAGTTATCTACATTAATTGAACATGAAACTTACGTATACTGTTTTCGATAGACGAATAAAACGCATTTACGATTGCTGGGCGACCATGCGTTATCCAGTCGGTTTTGTTCACCGGTTCTCTCAGTTTACCGAAAAGATACTCCGTCCCGAACAATGTTAGATTAAGCACAGATTCCATCAGCTTATCAGACGACATTTCCAACTAAAAACAAATATTAGCATTATTAAACTGTACGAAGAGGCTAGGGCATATAAGACTTTGTAAAAAAGTATGTATGTCCCTTTGATCTTTTGGTTTTGATCAAGAAGGAGTCTGCTATCAAATTGTTTGATAATTTTTTAAAGCATGTGATCGTTAATCTCAAGGTATTTAACGGACTTTAAAATTACCAGGGGGGGGGCCCGGCCCCCCCCCCGCCCCCCCCGGGGGGGCCCGGGGGGGGTTTTCCCCGGGGGGGGCCTCCCTGGGGGCTCTCTCCCGCCGGGGGGGGGGGTTTTTTTGGGGTTTTTTTTTTGTTTTTCTTCCCCCCCTTTCCCAAAAAAAAAAAAAAAAAACCATGAGTCTCTAATTTACACCTAAATCATGACTGACAAACCTTTGTAAATACTGTTCAACGCTCATGCAACGCGTCAAGGAAAAGGGAAGTGATTCGTATCAAATTGTGATCACCTCACTCTCCCATAATATTGCTAAGTCCTAATAGATTTGTGCGACTGTATCTTTAATGAAATAACTACTTGTGCATATTAAACTGTAAATTTTTTAAGTATCTAGCGATAAAAATACGTTTTGAAGGCAGCTCACTATAGGGTAATGGATGATCAACTTATTTAAGAGTAATTAGTATATACCATAATGAAACAATCTTATTACACATGTATACATGTTGTGTGAAATAATAAAATCAAAAATGGTTTTAATTCCTTCTACCTTCCTTCGAGCTTTTATATTTATTTATATAATATCAGAACCTCGATATGATAAAATAATGGAAATTATCGTTATTTTAATATAATTGCCTATCAATGAAATCGGTTTTGTGTTATTGCTATATTAAATATAATAATAATTACGTTACAAACTTCCTACTCGAGCGTCCTTTTTTAGTAACTCCGACGTTATCAATATATAGTATAAAACAAAGTCTTCTACCGCGTCTGTCTGTTCGCGATAAACTCAAAAAGGACTGAACGGATCTCCATGCGGTTTTCACCAGTTGATAAAGGGATTCATGAGGAACGTTTTATTATATAATTTGTCAAGGATTTTTTTACAATCAGAGCGGGGCAACGTCTGCCGGGCCCGCTAGTTATCATTTGTAACCGTTGTGGTAAAATAGCAATGATATAAATTAGTCTAAGTCACATGTAAAATAACAGCGATCCTTGAATTGTTCCTTGCCTAGTATGATATAAAATATTAATATTTGTTTATTATAAAATATATTTTCCTTACCCCTGAATAAAATTCAGTCAGTTTTGCATTATCGAGCATTTCATTGGGGTAAGCGATATGGGAGGCCATAGCATCAGCTTTCTCCAAAGCTTCTTGACGCGTCTGCTCGTCCATCCAATCCACCTGCTCCAATGTCTTGCGGAATTGTTGCCTATAATCAATTTTTTTATCACTATTGTTCACTAACAGCGTTGTGTCAACTCGCAACAGGTTTCGTCTTGTAATGTAGCAGCCCTATTACTGAGGAAAAATATTCTAAATCCTGAACAGATGGTAGATTCATATGATAAAAACGAATATTATTTGCGCGTCTGATCTCTCTGTCACGAAATATATCAGCATCGTTATTAACATCGGCCTATACGAGACTCACTGCAGGGTCATAGGTCTCTTCCCGAAGAAAGGTATGGGAATAATCACCACGCCAGCCCACGACGTATTGGCGATTTCAAACTCTGAAAAATCCGTTCTATGTTTTGCCCCATACAGTAGTACCACAAGAACATTTCTCAGGTTCAGGTTTCCTCACGATCTTATCCTTCACCGTCACCCGATATTGTTACCAACTTCAATTAGTAAATGTACGCGAATTCCGAAAAAAACGTTTTTACCTGCCGGGGTTCGGACCTGCGGGCATCGTAATTATATTCCACCGGTCAAACCACTAGACCACCATTTAACTAAATACTATATTTAAATATAATATACGATTTTATTTATGTAATATGATTGAATGAACTAACAAGCGTGCATTCGACTAAACGTTAAGAGATTATTTAAGTTTATGAGTGACATAATTTAATAATAAGTTAATAGTATGATTATAATTAATAAGTTTATTGTAGTAAGGTAAAATGATGGTATTGTGTTTGATGGTAAACATAACACAAGTGAAGAAAACCGGCGATTGTCGAAAAATCAGCGATCTTTCACCGACCGTCGTTATCATGCGGAATTTTCCAAACCTTTTAGCTGTTGCTGTTAGCGCTGCGTATACGTTTAAACGTACTGTTATGATTGTTCTACTACATTACTTATTATTTATATTACTTATATATTACGCAACGATATTATAACTAAAAGCTGTAGATACGTTACCTACCTACATGATATTTTAACAAAACAAATGGCACGAAAACTCACACATACGTAAAGTAATATTGTAACGCCACATTGTCTTAGGTTAAATGTGGAAGTAAGGTGGCATATTGTCAATGTCAGTGGTGAATAAGAAATATTTATATGTTGCTTAGATACGGAAGGATTGACGGGGCAGCCGTAAAAAATAAGTTAGCCAGCCAAATTTTAACATGGTGCTGTTGAAGTGCTTATGGCGTGTCTAGAGCTTTTTAATTATAATATCATTGATAAATAAAAATAAATATATATATATAGATAAATAACGTAAAAAATACTACACGTTTAAGAAATATTTAGAACGGATGATAAACCTGTTGAATGATGCTTTAAGGAACGTGAGTTCGAATCCTACAACCCCTACAACTTTTAATGAAGGAAAACATTCCGATGTCTTCACCGGTAGTCTGACGCAAGATAAATATTTAAAACTAGCTGTGCCTGCGACTTCGACACGTGGAATCTAATGTAAAAAAACAGTGACTAATGAATTCTTTTGAATGTATTAAGTCCATTTATAAATACTTTTCTTTTGTATTTAAGTCGCGTCGTCATTAAAACTACAATAACTTTTGATAGAGTGAACCGAATTTAATGAAACTAAGACTAAATGTTATTCGAGAGATTTTTTATGATTTTCTTGGTGATCTTGTATCGCAAATTCAGTGCTTTAGCAGTGATTCATGTTCAAGCAAATAGACAGACAGACATTTCTAAAAAATATTGAAATGTATTTTATTTGTTATTCCAAGACACCTACAATAATTTTTATCACAATAATCTAAAAAGTACAGACACGTTAGACATACATTTTTCTTATATGGCGAGATTATGCACTTGATCTCATTTCCGAGAGGACAACAGCTTTTAGCACACCATCGTCTGACACTACAAAGGATTGTGGTTATTCGATTTGCATTAGAAGAAAAAAAATTAATTACTTACCTAATATCGTTGACCATTTCTAACGCGTTCGCCTTTGAGTTCTCATTGAAGTATTTCCTGATGTAAAGCGCGCCAACCGCTATAGACATGCTAGAACAAAAACCACACTTCATAGTTCGCAGTGCACTTACATTAGACTATGTATATTATTGGATAGGTAAGTCCGTCAGAGATCTCGATTCTCGTTTACAACGTCGAACTTCCCGGCTATTACCGAGACTATGTATTTAATGCGCGCAGTCCTTCAATGCTGGCCTTGAATGCCTTTTTTCCCTTTTGATCGGGAAGCAGGAATTGCTTTTGTATTCATTTCGCTCATTTCTATATACATATTTCCTTATTTTCCCTAACTATAATTCATTACATTCTAATAATTCAGTTTCAATATTATTGAAGCTTTATGCCAAAGAGTATACGCATTAAAGATTACTAGAAGTAAAGATTGTGAAGTATAACGGATAGAGTCTTTATCTATCAGATATTAAGACAACGTGGAAAAAACTATTTCAAAAAGTTTTTATTGATATAAAGTCCATCAAGAGCTACGAAACAAATATAGGCAATAATGTACTGAACTGTACGTCTATTTATATAATAATAACCCATACCTTGAACTTATTTAGCTTGAAAGATGGGATGGCCAATTTGCGATTGCTTCTAGTGTTAAAATCATCTCAGTATTTTATTAAATCTAGCTTATCTAAGGTATGAGCATACATTAAATTATCTACAGTGCATTGAGAGGGCAGAGTTAAAATACTGTCTCTAATAATCGTATACCGAGACTGAGAATAATCATTTGAAGACCACGTAAATTGAAACATTTACACTGTGTAGCTGCCTCATCAGGCCATAGGGCTGTGGCAACGGTAAGTCGACCGCGCATACTATTACGTCATTAGTACAGTCAAGTGTCTATAATTTATTTATATTCTACCTGACGCTCGCTGTGTCGGCACATTCCTTCCACCTGCTCTCCCTTTCAGTTTTCCCTGAGAGTGCAGTCACATACGCCAACTGTCTATTCCTAAGATTATCGGTTAAGTACGACACTGATGCGGCCGCTACTCTCCACATGACATAATTGGCCTGTACCCGTTTTGGAGTTTTCTCCAGTAGTACCTGTAATATACACAACATTGGAGTATTCTGTCGTTCAAAGAAAGAGGGGTGAATCTGCCGTCTTTTCCAATAGCCAAAATTCGTAAATGGAATCAGGAATAAATTGTGCACCTAATAGTATTTGTTTACCTATGGGCTTTTAGCTTTTAGCACTTGGCTAAAGACGTATTTTTGCCCGATATGTGTTTTAGTAATAAACACGCAGGCAGATCTAAAATCCTAAACACAAGTGCATTACTTATATAACATAATAGCTTCTGTCCCCAGCTTCGTTCGCGTTCATGTACATTTACCGTGTTCCTCGGGCAGAGTCTTTTTTTAAATAAAAGGTGCTCATTATAATTTTTTACGCCTATGACAACGTGCAGGTAAAATTTCATGATGATATGTAGAGTAGTTATGGCTTAAAAGCGTATAAAGAAACTTCCTTTTGCATTTATAGTATTGGTTACGGTTTGTTGAAAATGAATCTGATGACTATGCTATTATTATGATGGTTGCCTATTGCGGTTTTTTTACAACAAAAGTTTTTATGTTATCACTTGTATTATAGCTAGTTTGTAAGCTTATCAACCTCTTTACTGTTCTATAGGTTGTGCTAATAATATGAGTATGCATAGATTATAATTTAACGTAGAGAATATTAAGACAATATTCAACTATTTATTACAACATCTATACTAATATTATAAAGCTGAAGAGTTTGTTTGCTTATTTCAGGAACTACTGTTCAGATTTGAAAAATTTTTTCTTTGTTAGATAGCTCACTTATTGAGGAAGGCTACAAGCTATATAAAAGACGATAAGACCAATAGAAGCGGAGCACCAATGAAAAATATTTCAAAATAGGAGTTTTTCGTTTTGAGAGTTCCAGCTGCGTGTTAGCGTTAGCCCAAAGTAGCTATTCCACGCGGACGAAGTCGCGGGCAGAAGCTAGTATAATAATAAAGTAAAGTAGCAGGTGCATCATATTACAATTGTGAAAGCGAGTGAGTAATTAACTATAGAAATAGGCTATGTCGTGGAATAGGACACATGTAGCTATTTTCCTTTTTTAGTAGTCCACTTGATGGTCGAATAACATACATATATTTTAAATTGGTGCATGAATATTTGCCTATTCTATTTATTAATATGTTTCTATTAATTGAGTAAATTATTCCCTCTTGTATACTGTTTATGAGGAAACTATACTATAAGCACTAGTTACAGATTTTGAATTTCATATTAATCTTGTTTATCTTGAGAGCAATACGTAAAGGAATGTTAGTGAAGTTTTCCTTTATCGAAAATGCAAACACAATGTAGGATTCAAAGTGTAATGAACGCGGCTATCGACCTAACACCTAATCACATTACAGGTTACACCTCATTACAATACTAGCCATCAATAAAATGAAGACTATCACTAGGCAATTTGTATACTCTAAAATTTTAGCAGTAGATCATGAGCTAGGTATGACAGCGAGAGCGCCATCGTCATACTCATTCATGACGTAAAGAAGCAGTATTCCCATTGTGATGTTCCAGTCCTCAGAACTATCAAACTATTGAAGGTAGAGGTAAGGATTACCATCTCATATGGGGAATATGTTAAAAAAGTGTCCAGCCCTAAACACTAAATAAGTTTCGAGACCATCCAAAACGACGCTAGCATAGGCGATGGCTATGGATAGTCCTAAATAATTTTGTAAATATAACCTAAAATGCTGTAAGAAAACGTGGAGCGTGATAGTTATGAACCCTATTGGTAGTGTAGCGCTAACCTAATTTAACACATTTTGACGGACACTTTTTCATACACAAAGATGGTTTGCCTCACTAACACTCCATATATCAAACTTATTATGACTCAGGCTGGTTGTACATGATCATATACTGCAGTGAGACACATTGGATGGACACTGTATTCCTGTTACTCCATAACCAAAGAATGTTTTTTTATTATCATCAAATATATTTAATTACCTCAAGGTCTGATATGTACTTCGGTACACTGACAATAGTGACTTCATTGAGATCGACAGTGATGTGAGGCGCGAGCAGGCGATTAATATACTGCAGCCACGGTATCCTAAAACATAAATTAACACACCGTCTAAACCTATTTATGAAAAAGATATGGTCATTGTGTCATCATTGACTGGATCGCGACCACCATATACTAGGTGTACCACATGTTGCGAATGCACGTGTCGCATTCCGTGGTGAGCAGATGTGTATCAAGTAACCAAACAGGTAGGTTGGATTTGACACATACACCAGGTCAAGTGATTTTCTTTTCATTTGTTGCGATTTCACGATCAGCCACTTACATTCAATAGGCTTGTATGTGATGATAATCGATTGATAACTTTACGGAGCTAATAACATACGTAGAAACACTGGTGGAGGTCTGTAATAATATAGAACAAAGCTTCTTTAACTTGGGAAACCAAGAGTTTAATCGTCTCGACCACCTTCGACGTATTGATCCGAAACGCTGAGATTTTTAAATACATCTAGCGTTATGTTAGCATCATAACCTTACCTAATGAATACGATGTAGTCTACGATGGTAAACACGGTAAATCTAAGAGGGGACTGGCTCTGGAGTGTAGTTGCCGGGATACACCTATACGTACTTGGCGTAAGATTTTCAACTTGATGACGTTAGCTATACAGATGAATTTAAAAATTGCCCTGCCACCATGGTTTAGGAAGTTTTCCTTCGCCAAAAGCGAAAGCTTCATTCGCAAGAATTCGAAGCTACGTCGATTGCCACAGCTTCCAATCACTCTACCTACTGAGCTATCATTGCCTCCAAACCTCTCATCATAATTTTATGTAGCTCTAATTCTAAGTAAATCATTATTAATCGAAAACAATGAAATGAATTCGGAAGTTCTAAAAAAATCCCTGCGTGATAAAAAGAACACCGCTATTCATCATTCGAATTGCATCGATACTAGATATTCCGGAGATTTCAAGTATTCATTTAATACATTAAAAAAATGAATAAAAATTACTTAAATCTCAATTGGTACTTACTTGGGAAACTTCTGTTGCAATTCAGCTACGGTCATTGGATTATACAAACTAGTTGCGTTACGTCTTTTTTCCAGAGGCAAGGATATCTGTAGAAGAACGAAATATATTCCAATAACACAACGTTATCATTTTACAAGGAATATTAACCACGATATTATATTTGACATTATATTTATGTGCATTATATTCTTTTGTCATTGAAAATCAATATAAATGAAGTTCAATTAAAAATTGACAAATCGGGCAATACAAATGACCGTGACTCCTTACCATTGATATGTTTAATAAAGGCGCCGAAACAAATTGGGTCGAATATGACAAACATTCCCAAAGTTTGTCCAATAACCCAGTATGGACAACCAGACAGTCAACATAAAACAGGTCACAGCCTTCACAGTGATTCATTTAACATCAAAGTCAACAAAGCTCGTAAAAATTCACATCGTTGTGGCCCCATAAAGTTGTTGCCGTGACGAGGGGCCGGTTTAGGTTACAGTGCTACTATATCGAATTGAATTTATTTTAATGTGAGTCACTTACATTGGCAAGATTTATTTCGAATTGCAAAGACTCTTTCAACTCGACCTCGGCTCTGGCACGATCCGCTCCCAACAGTGTAGCGATATCAACCATATACTCATAGTAAGCTTGGACGAGTTTATCGCTGAATCCACGGTTCAGGTATTCACGGTTTAGTCCAAGAGATGCTTGATCCAGCTGTCGGACCACACACATAAATAGATTCGTTTCTTACAACAAGAAAATAGAAGGATTCAACAAAGAAAAGAAAAATTCGCATAGTATTGTTCAGTTCGCTGAGCAATAACAATTCGCTCTGAAAACAAATGTCCTACATAATTAATTGCATAACACGCATTGCGAATAATTGGTAAAACATACAGATAATTATCTTATGTGGTCGGCCGACCAAATCGTAGGTCTATTTCTGTATTCACATTGAAATAAGAGTTGTTAAAGAAAAAGAATTGTGTTTCCAAAATTCATATGCTTATAATGTATTGATAGAGAATAATTCAACAATAACTATACAAATAAAACATTATTAATCAAGATTACTAAAGTATTTATTTCAAAAAAAAACAAAGGGAATCTAATTGGATTAAGGGCCTCTTCGATATCAAATATTCTTACATCGATAATACGTTTCGTGGAATTCTTCACGTCAACGCTTATGGAGAAATCGAGGAAATAATCGACGGAGTAACCAGCGGCGCGGAAGTTGTATACTGATTGTTCCCAAGAGAACGCCCTCTCGTCCCAAGCATAGCCGTCTAGTGCTGGCCAACCGCCGAGCCTTCGCAACATATCTAGCAAAGGTTGTACACCACGCGCTTCTATCGCACCTGTAGTTAATAATAACGTTTGAAACAAAAAATGAAATACAAATTAGAAACAGCAAATCTGAGAAAACATAATAAAGGGTGAATAAAAGTTTATTGCATAAATAATCATCACAAAAATAACGGACCTCGAAATAGAGTTGTAATAATTAATGATATTCGTTTGTTTACGGTTGTTATACTTGTAAGACTGAAAAAATCGTAGATAATAAAGTCTTTAGTATAGAAACATGTGCCACGTTTATTACTTACGTGAGTACAGTTGTGCAAAGAGCGGAAATAAAGTCACAGAATCTACTTTCACTCGCATTACTGGTTTTAGCTAATGCCAAAGATAAATAATTGTTACAGTTATGTTAAACATTGAGTATATACAATTTACGTGCTTCAAATAATTCGCATAACCTATTTTGTGCTCTGTATATTGCATCAGTCTATTAAATTCGTTTGCCGTTTGATTTATTGATTAGATCAAATCTACTTAATTGGCTCAAACTGATTTTGCGTTGGTAAACTTTCGTGTTATGTAAATCATTTATGCGTTTAGTAACAGTTTATAATGTGCATTATCGCATACTGTTATATCATATAAGCTGTTATGTTTACGGAACTCTTTGTAAATATGTAACCGTTGTAATTAGAAGCGATCCTCTGTTCGAATCTTTTAGTTCGAATATTTGCTTGAGTAGTTCTTATATTTTCTTTCTATATATTGTATAATAAATTAGTATATGTTATCTTATGTTTTAGGTTACTCACTTCTGTTCATGCAGGCCTGGTATAAAGTCTTTGCTAAAACGAAGGGTTGAGGTTCCTTAGGGGTGATCGGTTCGTCTAAAAGAGTGCGGATTTGTTCCTGCAACTGGTCAGTGATAATGGAGAAAGTGTTCACTGAGGTTTTGTCATCTGGAATCCTTGTATTCTGAACAAAGGAACCACAAGCGAAGTCGTAGAAATCATCGCACGGGTCAACTTTGTTATCCATGTTTATAAGAAGTTTTGAGGCTACAACAGAAAATATTAACTTGTTTTTATAATATACAGACTCCATCTCTAAGTTAGAACTTAGCTAGAACTGTTTTTCTTTTACTGGAGTAGCGTGTTACAAATCTATAAGAAATTCGATTAATGTGACGTAAGATGCCGTGTAAACCATTCAGCGCTAATTAGAGTTAGTAATTATAAGGACAACTAATAATGTAAATTTCTTCTTGAATGTAAAATTCCTACGAAATGGATAACAAGTTATAATATATATCATTGCTATTAATTATCTGGTGTTTGTTATTATTATTGAGACGAACGATGGCCGACCTGTGCAATATGTACATAAGTAAGTATTATGCAACCACAATAGGTGTGCAAAAGAGATCACCTTATGTTGCTTACATAAAATACACCAAATATAATTTTTTTATATTTAAAAATAGCAATAGGATACGAAGCAGCAAATAACTCAACAGCAGAATAACTCACTGCAGTTTATGAAAACGATTGCTCTAAAATAACGTAAGGCTCTATTAAATGATAATATACAATAGTTTTCTAAATACCAAAACATATGAAAGAATAGACATACGAGTTCTAAAGATATGACTGTGCCTTTTTTATGTTCATGGTCATAAACTGATTATGTAGGCTTATTTTATGCAGAGCTATTGAATAAATAACATTCTATTTGTATTATTTCATAATCTATGCAAGTTTATTAAAAAAGTATGAAGTACGAATGTATTATTCCTCACCCGTGTGGATACATCCAGGTGAGTTACATATTTTGACGTCACCATCTCCTTTACCGATAACTGCCGGTGGAACGGACGAAGAAAGTTTCAGTTCGCTAGTTTGTGGCATATCTGAAACAAAAAAAAATATACTGATGCATAAATCATCACAAACAAACCGGGGTTTCCGCGACTAGGAGTTTTATGGTTTCGTGAGAACTATATGTGACCAATCTGGATTAATTTTGGAGAAGTCTACTACTTAACCCTTGTAACCGTTTTAGCGATTTTAAATTACTTCTGCAAAATGTTATAATTACTGCTTAATCCCCTTGGAAAAGCGTAATTATATGTAGCCTAGAATGTAATGCAAAATATGAAATCCTTTATCTACCTATGTTCAAAATAGGTTCACACGTTTCGGACATTAAGTTTTACAATGAAAAAATACTTAAATTTTACTTATACTAGCAACCGCACGCTACTTCTTTTGCATTAATTTAAAGTTTAAAACACGGTATAAAAATAATCTTCAAGAAACAAAAAACAGGTTTACCAATTTTCATATTAATCGGTGAAACGATTAAGGTATTTCGAACGTCCGATATACTAACAACGATTTATTTTCAAATGAATTAATAATTGTGGTAATAAATTGTTGAGACTATTGAATTATTTATCAGTTAGCCTATCTATTCCTTAATGTTACAACTGTTTTAAGATCTACTAATATTAATTTAACAAGTGTTTTTTTTTATTTAATTTCAAAATTATAGGCTCACTTTGTACAAAGACATAATCGGGAAACCTGAACTCTTTTTTTCCTTCTTAATTTTTTTACGAAAATTAAATAACTTACAACAACAAAACTTTAAATACAGTATATCGAGGTTATTGATTCATGTTATGCTTATTTGAATTATGATTAGTGTGTTCTATTGTTGTAAATATGTCTAATTTAATATTCTTTATTCAGAATGTAACATTTAGTAATATTTAAGTTCCTATGTTTTTTGTAATCCCGTTGAAAATTAGTTCTGTAATAATGCTTAATTATAATGTAGTTGAATCGTAAATACCATTGTAAACGTATCTAGTTGATTTATATTAATATCTTCTTTAAAAATATTATCTTTGGCAACCACTCTTCCAGATTACTACTGCCATTGTCGAGTAGGTACTGACTGATATTACAAGTATCTTATAAATATTTCAGTGCTCTTACAAGATAGTGGCCCCTTGTTAGAATTTTCTAGGGAATTTTTGAGGCATCTCAGAAATCATGCTCCATGGTTATTATTCTCCAGGCACTTCACTTATGCACAATAACCGAACCGTATTACGTATAACGGCACCAATATTACAGAATGTAGAGTCAAATAACACAAGTTGATGAATAAAGTATCAAAGCTACTACATGACACACTAAGATTCCGCCACAAACTTTCAACTCTTGATTTCTTTTATAGCTCTATGGCTGCTGTTATAGAACATTCGAACAATCAATCCTTTTATTCCTCCTTTATCTATTCACATAATCAACTAGGACATTGATAAGTAAGGTATGTGGAGAGTAACTTTAAATAGATAACGAGGAATCCATAAGCAGTTATATCGACAGAATTCAATATTCAAAGAATAACCCTGTAATTTTTAGAAAACATATTTTTGAGAGACCAACGATCCATTGTCAATCCAGCGATTTTTACGTATTATTTACGTATATTGACGGTATGATAATATATAGTCCTACCATAGTATCCTACCTAGTTTACTATAAAAAACAATTCAGCACTAATGAAGGTTGTAACACGGTAAGCCTTGATCTGAATCATAATTTTTAGGACGTAGTATTTGGTTTTCAATGATATATTTCTATTTTTTTGCTGGTAATTAGAAAAGTGAATGCACATTATTATCACATTTAAAAAATATTGAGGAAAATATGACGATAATGTAGAATATATGATTAATATTCTGAGACGGTCAAACGAGACTACATTTAGTTATCGATATCAAGGTGACACACACTCAGATGCGGTAAATCTATATGGGAATCCCTAAGGCTCACTTTTAGTCTTTCAGCGAATAAAAACGTCATAACTTTTTTAGCAAATATCCAAATTCGCTTGCTACAAAACAAATTTTATTAATTTAGTTAACTATTATCTTCAGTTGCCTGTAATTAGAATTAGCTGCCCGACGCGGTTTCGCAAGACGTGCTAATGAAGAAAATGAGGCCAAATCTTCCCTTGGCCATATAATAATAAACCATATGGTTATATAATAAAATCAAATTTCAACTGTACCAAGTGAACGTTAATTTGTTCATTCTGTCAATATTTTTGAAGACCTGAAGACAGTAGTGTCTTCTATTTTATTCAGTCATTCATTTTTTCCATATAAAGATTTTTAACCCAAGTTCTTCACTTTTCCGTAGGGTTTTACAAACATGTTCTTTCATATAAACTTTGACCTGACCATTGCAAGTACAACGAAAATAGAACTATCCAAATAATGTGGCGTGATTTTTTACCTTTAAAAGTATCGTTCCCATACTTTTAAGAGTTTTAGAACAAACTTTAACTAAGGTTCTCTTTATTGTTTATTACTATTTGTTTTGATATTATAATGTATATGTTAAATGTGACCATAAATTGTCATATCCCAAAATACTGCGAAGGTTTAACCTTTCACCTTGTATAGGTATAGAGTCTGATAATTTTGGCCTTAACCAAAAAAGAGGAAAAGAGGCCCATATAACTCCAGTGTATGTACCGTGAGAGTGTACGTGTGTGAAGTGCGGTGTGGTGTGTGTATGGTACAAATGAATGCAGTGTCACTGTATCGCGCTGACAGCATGTTTAAGGGCTCCCGTCGTGGGATCAAACCTAGGCATGAGATATTGCTGAAGGAGGACACGGCAGATGTGAGGGATCTGATCAGGTTTAACTCAGATGAGATGATAATCAAAATGTTTACGGATCACATGCCAGGTTCTTCTTTAGTGCTGAAGATATTAAGCCCGAACACTAGTTTTGCGGAAGAACCTTGCGCTGTTTTCATCGCTTCTATCATATTGAAGTAGTATGAAGATGTGATGTGATCAAGGTCAGAAGAACACAACATTCTGTTAAAGTTAAGCTGACATACCAATACAGACCCAAGCGTTAAAAGTTTGTAATAACATCAAAGTTCTCACTTTTCGCCAAATTTTCACGATCATAGTGCGTCTAAGTTAAACATAGAGAAATAATAAACTGTCCGGAGTACTCGCAATTTTTGTAGCCTCGTATATTCTGAGCTCTAACTCCATACGTAAATTCGGTTTTTATGTATACACCGTCGAAGTTCGTGACTGCTCATGTTTACAATAGTTTTATAAAATATTATTCAATCAGAGAAATTTCAGTACTCACTGCCGTCTATAATGTTTGGAAGTATTTTGTTATGTTTACATATACCGAACCAGAATATATATGTAACTAGTTTTTGCCCACGGCTTTGCTCGCGTTAATATAGATTTAAACTATTCCTTGCAAATAGTAATTCTTTTCTAGAAGAATGGCACCGTGTTTTTTGCTGTACCCTTGACAATATATATGTAAAATTTCATGATGGTCGGTTGAAAAAGTAAAGCATAAAAAGGTAATAAACAAACAAATAAACTCACACCGACCTTTATAATATTAGTTAGTATGTAATATATATTATTCTTATTCTAGAAAACGGGGTTATGCAGGCCTTAGGCCTGTATCACTGCGACCATTATTGATCTATTGTAATCACCCCATATTACTAAAGCTCCCTGCCTAGTCCTATAGCATTTAAGATCTGCAGGACTTTTTTGGTTAAGAGCGTAATATATATGCATGTATATATATAAATACACATTGAACCACGTAAACAAGTTCTTATAAATTCTAAATAACAAGCAATAGCATTTAAAATTTTGAACAAAACCAATTACAAGAAAATATAAAAGGAGATATTCTCTTTCAGATATGAACAGATACTGATATAAGCCTTGCACGAGAGTAACAATCAAAATATTTTAAATCTTTATTTATCATTATTTGTGTATTTCTAGCTTTACAAAAATGTGACAGGAAACTTTATGCGTGTGAAGAAAAACGGAATGTGATGAGGATACAAGGAAATTAAAAATTAATACGTTTTGTTAGAATTATAATAGTATTTATTAATATATCTTAATATATATATTTCTTGTGTGCGTGTGTATGTGACTGAACTCCTCCTAAACGACTGGACCGATTTTGATGAAATTTTTTGTGTGTGTTCGTGGAGATTCGAGAATGGTTTAGATTGACAATTGGACTCGGTAGGTGGCGCTGCAGTTGACTTTTAGGATTTTTTTTATTATCAAGGCAGGACAACGTCCGCCCGGTCCGCTAGTATATATATATAAACATAAACTATATATATAAACTGCAGTTACACTTATGCCAAGTATAATAAGAGAAACTTAATTAAATGATGACCATAGGATAAGTAAAGTGAGATACATACCTTGTGTTTGGCATATTTAATCCCCATTAGAACCAACATCAATACTCGTACCAAGTCTCCTCATTTATTAAAGAGTTATTTAATGTTAAATTAAATGTATCCTTTTAAAAAACAATTATTGCCTACTTATTTGTTATTATGTATTATTCACTAATGTAATGAATACTGTTATTATTCAATTATATGTTGTTACTGTTTTCGTTCGAAAAATATTTGATATAGGTACTTCCTTGAGCATGCATACGTATGTATCTTGAATGGATAATGCAAATGGAATAAATTTGATTTCCGAATTTGACCGTGTTTGCATTGTCGCTCTTTGCCAAACAATCGGGGTGCCTTAATTAATTAAAGGTTACGACGCAAAGTGACCGATCAGAGATCGTTCCACGGTTCATGAATTCCTATTACTTGGGTGTTGATAATTCACTACAACTTTTGATTCAATAAAACCACCTATAATTGTTTGGACTTATTATTCGCAGTATAGTGTAAATGTTATATCGAAATAAATGACGTACATATTTCGTCCTAGTAAAACATTAATACACTATTTCTAGCACAACGTTAGAATATTATGGTGTTTTTTTTATCCAACAATTATGTAGGAAATCCAATTTTTTAGCATTATTTAGCAATAACTGCAAGCCGACTTCAGATATATATGACGTAATTGCAGAAATGACTCGGCTCCATTGATACTGGTCGCGTATATTGAACTTGGCCCCGTATTCACGTGTCATTTTCCTGCTGACTTATTATAACGATTTTAATAACCCTGAAATATATAAATTCAAGTTCGTACCTTATGATTTTAAAATAACTTTATGAGTACTTACTTGATACAGTATGTTATTGTGAGTCACTACAAAGTAACGACACTCTACTTTTTTATATTTATAAGTCTTAAGATTTGGACAATAATTTCACATGATTTGAAATACCCATGTGGTATATATACAATGGTAAACACTCTAAACCTGGAGGAGGACTGGCTTATGTACAGCTGCCGAAACAGATAAGTGCTTGGTGACAGATTTTGAATTTAATGTTGGTAGCTAACCAGGAGGGTTTAGGAAGGCTTTTTTTTAACGTGTGGAAATTCCTTATGGATCCATGCTCAGACGGACAACAACTTGCACGGACTAAAACCCCATGGTGTACATCCACTGCTATAGTTGGGGCGACACGAGATTTCTAGAGAAGATAGACTTCATCGCGCCGCCACAGAGGTTAGC
The DNA here is from genome assembly GCA_036509395.1 of Antheraea yamamai. Classification (NCBI taxonomy): domain Eukaryota; kingdom Metazoa; phylum Arthropoda; class Insecta; order Lepidoptera; family Saturniidae; genus Antheraea; species Antheraea yamamai. Next base: position 21,586,617 of record AP028424.1, read on the forward strand.
CCGGCGTCAAAAAAAAATGCCACCGATCTTTTGTTGGCGGAGAGGGCACTGAGGCTCTGAGGGTTCTACTCGCTGGCCCTCTCCGGCGCCTCCTTCTGCGAGACAACACGGATTAGAATATTCCTACCATAATACTATGGTTCCATCACGATGTATTCTTTCAATGAACTCGATGAATGCGGTGTCCACACACTAATCACTGCCCTATACTGCACAGTGCAATCGAAAAAAAAGGCGATCGCTGTGACCTACAATTCATCAACACTTGCCATGTCGGGAATCCCTGATATATGGTACACACACTATATGGTCACAATCTATGCTGTTTACTATGGATAATAGCTATAGGTTTATATAGAATTTACCACAAACATAACTGTATAAAAAAAATCGTGCTGGCCTAGATGTTTGATCGGTGGAATATCAACCCGATGTCTGCATGTATGTATGTATGTATGCATTTACTAATTTAAATTCGTAACACTATCGGCTGACAGTGAAGGAAAACAACGTGAGGAAACCTGAATCTGAGAAATGTTCTTGTAGTACTACTGTATGTGGGAAAACATATAAGTGTAGATTTCTCGGAGTTTGAAATCACCAATAAATACATCGTGGGCTTGTGTGGTCATCATGCTCATACCTTCCTTCGGGAAGAAGCCTATAGCCCTGCAGTGGGTTATTTTACAGGCTGATGATGGTAATAATATAATTATCGCACTGTTGTATGTTCTTAATAGACCTATATAGTTTTCTATGAAGACATATATCTAAATGTACCTCGACTGATAACATTAGAAAGCGAGTCCACTTTCTCAACATAGACTGCCACGTACGCACTCACGCACACAATACGACGGCGTCATTTAAAATCGATTAAACAAAAATTAATTTTCACGAAGGATAAGCACTATATAAAATATTTTAGATATATTTCGATAGTTATGTGTAAAACTGTAGCGAATATATTTGGAATAACTATTATTATTATTTGTTATAGCTAACTAGTTGTGGCCGCGGTTCTGTAAGTTTTTATTATTATTTGTTCTGTAATAAAATCTAAACTTGTTGCTAAAACAGTATTTAAGTTGATTTAGATTGATACATGTATATTAGCGATCCATCCCGGCTTTGCAAGCCTGCAATGTAAAAAGATATATGTTGTATGGCTTTTTGGTGTATTAAAATGTATAGTTACGTAATCATAGAAGTTACGTAAAGATCAATAATCGTTTTTTACAATGATGACTTCTTAGTTGATAGCGTGTTCTGACGCAGAGTCGATGAACGTTAGTACGAATCCTTGCAACTGAGTCGGCTCTTCTGGTGAAGGAAAAATCGTGAAGAACCATAGCATTGGTGATAGGGTTTTTTGTAAATCCGCCTGACTAGCTACCTCTGTCAATTTGAAGATCTGTCGCGTACCTGTTGGTGTGTTCCGGCAACTACACTTGAGAGCCAGTCACCCCCTAGGTTTAGCGTGCTTACCTGCTAAGCTAAGCTACTAAGCACGCTAACAACAGGTGAGATTGTGTTCAAAAGCTAGAAAATTATAAAATGTAAAAAAAAACAAATACAGATATTAGCTTGTATGAACGGTGTACTAGAAAGAAACCCTAGGTCACGTTCCGGCATAAACGACTCTAATGTTATTACAATATAAACTTTACATTTATTACGCTCCACTTACTTGATCGTTATATTTTTTATTTCAAACGTTCTGTGTTGGGGATAATAAACTGTTATAGGTGCCCATTGGCAAACGAGATCAAGGTTGGAGTAGTGTCTCGGACAGGATGCCTGATCTAGGCGTAGTATACTTAGATAGTTAATAAACTGAAAGTAACCCGTAACTTAACCTATCGATGTGGTATTATTAGCTGCGAATAGCTATCGGGGGACTATCCCTCAGTGCTCGATGTAGTTTTGCAAAAAGTTTTGTTGAAATATAGACTCTGCTTGTAAGTAGTCAGTACTCTGAGTAGTGTTCTTTGCTAAAAGTCAGCTGGCAGAATCGTATGGTCGACAGAGCGTAACATTACATTGTAGGGTTCGCACCCTATATTATATTAGGTATAGGCGCGGCGGAGGCATTACAATTTTGAGCCAGACTTTTTAAAATTCACTACGAAAATTGTTTATTATCAGCTTGATTTAATTTGATAAAGTTGAAAAGCGATTGCAAATGTTACAAAATATACAAAAAATACTGTTATACTAGGTACCCACTATTTCGTCTACGTCATCGTCTTAACAATATATTTTAGGTACAGAAAAAAAAGTCTGTGTGTACTTATGTACACGCGTTAGAAGTTATACTTCTTTGGCATAACAAGATAAATATCTTTTCAAAAATTTTATGTTTCGCCTTATTCTAAGTTTGTAGAAAAACGACACTAACAATAGAAAAATTTTTATCTTTCGCCTTATTCTACGTTTGTAGAAAAAGCGACACTAACAATAGAAAAAAGGTGTTTAATACATTGAAAGTTTTAATACAAAGAAATACAAAGAAACAAAATGTTGACTATAGCTAACTTCAGAGTGCCGGTTTGCAGACAGCTTCATACTGTTAATTTTGTGTCACAGTATGAAGAATTTCACTCTCATCATTTTTTCATAACGCGCCTAAAGAAGTATAACTTCAAAAAAAACCTGAGCATACACACCGCTTGCCCCACTTCTGCACGTCCACAAAACACGTATTGCTTATAAAAATCGTAGATTCCTAAAATTGTAATAACTTTATAATGAAATGAAAATATCATGATAATCTTTTCTTGAGATGACTACAAAGTACATCCAGTAGTTTTTGAGTTACGCGCGCACAACGACAGACCTCTACTATCTTATTTATTTAATTTATACTAGCGGGCCCGGCAGACGCTGTCCCGCCCTGACTATAAAAAAACCTTGAAAAACTAAAACCTTCCCCATGAATCACTGTATCCACTGGTGAAAACCGCATGAAAATCCGTTCAGTAGTTTTTAAGTTTATCGCGAACAGACAGACAGACAGACGCGGTGGGGGACTTTGTTTTATACTATGTAATGAAGATATACACGGTACATGCTTCCTTTTTTTCTAGAACAATTAAGATTAAATTAAATATTAAGAGCAATAGATATGAATAAAGTTACAAAAACGTGTGGCACCCCTAATACAGCGGACGCATTGCAACACCCGTCCCGACGCGATCTTTTGAAATCGCGGCGCCGCGCTTTGTAGTTAAAAGGTACAATGAATTTTCCAACGTTCTCTATTGTTAAAAAAAACCACGACACAGTTTTTTACCAAGACAATTTCAGATAAGTAAATTGATTACTGAAAGTTTCCGCAACACAGACCTTGCGTGGTGGATTGCATTGTTTTTTTTTCTTAATTTCCGAGTCGTTCAATTCGTACTTGTTAGCACTGTATTGGGAATTAACATTTTCAAGGTATACTTGTATGATTTTGGGGTCACGCGTGGGATTTTGCGCGCCGGTATAGTCGCATTAAATCCTTTCTTTTATGACTAAAATCCTATTTAGGCTTAAATAGAATAACTGCGTTTTTATAAAAAATACATTTAAAAAACATACCTTGTTGTTAGGTATTAGAGGTATGTCTTGGTACGCTTGATAAATGACAACAGAAGGATAAACGCAATTCAAATACGACCTCTCCGATTTATCTGTCCAGTTATTTAATTTATATACTTTATAAAATTTAGGGTTTGACCACAAATTCACCTGATGTTAAATGACCATTTGGTCTTAGATGACAAACACGCGAAACGTAAAAGAGGACTGGCTCTCAAGTGCAGCTGTCGAAACACACTTTTTGGTGTTTCGCGACAGATTGTCAACTTAAGCGTGGTAGCTAGTGGGCAACGGGCTTAGAGAAACCGAAACACCGGCTTAAAAATTCGAACCTACATAAGCCGATCGCTTTGTAAATAAAATTATACGTAGAATAATGAGCCAAGAATAACCCATCAAACTTTTAAAAGTGCTTAATCGGTTTTTGTAGTTAAAATGCATTCGGTTTGTAGGTGGTAGAGCCATGCTGAAGCTATTACTGGTTTCAGCATGAATGGTTCGGCTCGCCCGAGGTACTATCACCCGTCCCATAGAAACACCGACGTGAAGTAACAGTGCTTACATTGTTGCGTTTCGTTCGGTCAATGAGAGCGCCGGAGACCCACCTCCCCTCTTCTCTCTCTCCTCCCCTTCCCCCAAACACAGGCTGGCAACGCACTTACGACTCCCCTGGTGTTGTTAGTGTCTATGGACGGTGATGATCACTTAACATCAGGTAGTCCACTGATCGTTTGCCTGATATGATATTTACAAAAAATCTTATACGAGTTTTATCGATAAACGCTGGCAAGAATAAAGAAAAGTGGTATTCTGTCTTCTCTCCTTATTAATAATATATCTACGTAATCATACGGTAGACAATTTTAGCTTTGTAAGAAGTTATTAAAAAATAATTAGCGTTAGTTTCGTGTTACGAGAATATTATATTTCAAAGTCTCTTTCCGGGTGTGCCAAAAATTCCTCTACTACCATAAATAATTCATCGATTCTCACTAAAACGCGAGTTAAAATTGTACTACCGGACTTTTTCGACAGGCTAGTAGTAATAAATATGTCAACATTTTTCAATTATATAAAAATCCAGTGTCATGATGTTTGCGTACGATGAATTCCGAAATTACTCAACCGATTTTCATAAACTTGAGAAAAATGGGATAATTTACATTTTAAATAATGGCCTCAATTTTTTTTTAATTAGAAGTTAAATGATTGTCAATGTTGTTTGTTGTTATTAATTGTTACTAAGTTTAATCCGTCTCGAACAGATGGCGTTTTAAATTAGTTTGGTGATAGAAAACTGTAGGGCTGATTGTATAGATATCTCATAGATGGCGCCACGTTTTAATTTTCGTTTTCGTAATTATAATTCAACATATAATAAATGAGCCACAACGACGCGTGGCCGAGTCAGCTAGTATCCCATATTTTATTAGGTATTCACGTAACATCAATAATAAAAAATGGTAAATAAAATCTTTAATTTCGACTGTATATAGTATTTCAAAGATATAATGTATAAAAGATATGATATGTATATAAGATATGTGTATATAATTCTAAGATATAATGTTCTAAAATTATAGTTATTTGTCTTGAAATGTTAATTGTATAGGGAGACGAACTTAATTAAATGTAGTAATAAATGTCAGTCTTTTATATTATCTTAATATATATATTTCTTGTGTGCGTGTGTATGTGACTGAACTCCTCCTAAACGACTGGACCGATTTTGATGAAATTTTTTGTGTGTGTTCGTGGAGATTCGAGAATGGTTTAGATTCACAATTGGACCCGGCAGGTGGCGCTGCGATCGACTTTTAGGATTTTTTTTGTTTTCAAGGCAGGACAACGTCCGCCCGGTCCGCTAGTTAATATATAGTTTTACAATATGAAGATACTAAATAGAATAACATCGTCAGTTTTAATATATGAAGTAGCAACTTTGTTGTCATAGCGACAGTGTTTTTTTACAGAAGAATCGTTAACATCGAGTGAAAAATGTCAACCTATAGAATCCGAGATTTAATTTGTACTTGAATGTGTTTTTTTTTAATTAAAAATCATAATTAAAAATATATTTATACAGTAATCATATTTTTTTCTACAGTTCTAATACTAAAGTTATCTGTTACAAGCGGGCACGTTGTCTCGCTCTAATAATAAAAATAACTTGAAGTTAGACATGTCGCTGGCTTTCTTGTAGGCATTATCGAGTTCTAAAATTTTTCTTTAGAACTCAATCATATATCTCTCGCCGTTAAGGCAGCGGTCGTAAGAAATGTTTTCATTCGACCGTTTTGTCTCCGATTTATTTTGCAAATCCGACTACCACAAAAATTCTATTAATTTTTCGGGTTAATATATAGCCTATGACACTCACAAACAACGTGACTTTCTACTGGTGAAATAATTTTCAAAATCGTTTTGTCAGATCCAAATATTACCCCCTACAACGTCACAAACTCACAAACTTTACCTCTTTATAATCAGTGAAACTTGGTTCAATGGGAACTGGGTAAATGAAAAACCTCTATTATTGAGAGTTGCAATGAGGTCCCGGTACTTTTTCATTGAATTACCTCTGTTAATGGGACTTTTCGAACCTGGTTAAATGAGATCTGATTTCTAGGATTTATTCGATGTTTACCTTTATAATTGGGACTCTGTAACTCAATTCCCTCTATAAATGAAACAAATTAATCGGGTTGGGGCAGGTTGTGACACTTTTGTTTACAAACATTAGAATGTCTTTCGCACACGCTTTGTTTGTCAGTACTATCTCAGGTTTTGACCTAAAAACAAGGGAGTAAAAGTGTACAAAATACCCTAACGTAAATATAAAACGTTATCAGTATCTGAAAAATTAAAACTTGTATGAGATTATGATTGTGAAAATTCGCGTGATGTGTAGGGAGCATAGCATAAATGGAATAGCCGTACATTTCGACCTCTATAAGCGGGAGGCTCTGTAAATGAGACAACTATAATTTTAAACCTGCCTAATTGGAAAACTCGATTAATGGAAACACTCAATAAATGGTACAACATTGTTGGTCCCTTGAGATCCCAATTAACCAGGTTACACTGTATTAGTATAGATAGATCGTATGGTCCAACTACACGTGTTAAAAATCACAAATGTTACAATCACAAGTTGTACGTTGCGTATGGTATTTGTTATGATCCAAGTATAATAAAAAAACACTTAAAAGGTAATATAATAAAACACATTTTACAATAAAATACATGAATTGTATTGCTTATATTTATTTCGATGACTCTGCATGATTATCTATAATTACCTAAGTATTCCACGTGTCACGGTACAATGATGTTATTGTCCAGTTAATAGTTGGTGACGCAGGCTTTGATTGGCTACGCATATCTTAGTCACTATGAAAATAACTGTACCTTTATAAATAGTATATGCATCGAATAAAACATGTTTTAGGTCCTTCTATATATCATAATTACATAGTATAAAACAAAGTCATCCACCGCGTCTGTCTGTCTGTCTGTTCGCGATAAACTCAAAAACTACTGAACGGATTATCATGCGGTTTTTACCAGTGGATAAAGAGGTTTGGTATATAATTTATCAAGGGTTTTTTTTATAATCAGGGTGTGACAACGTCTGCCGGGCCCGCTAGTTATTGTAATAAATATATTTCAGGTACTTCAATACGAAATAAAATTCATAAATAATACACCATGTTATGAGAGTGACAGCATCGCAACTAAAATCAAAGATTTCCTTAACAACAAGTTAGTTACTAAGGCTCACTGCTCAAATAATGTCTATTACAATCCGTTGTACAGAATATGCCGAGCATACAATAATAGTTTAAGGGATTTAGACATATTTTACAGAATAATAAGCTTGGTCTCAATGATATTTTGATTATATAAAAAAATGATATGTGCACAGAAAATTTTTATATATTTTTTTTATAATATACTCAATCGTTTTGTATCTAGTGACGTCCATAATTTATTTTTGTTTTCTTTTTAAATTTTAATATTTACTATAATTTTGTAAAATCTTATACCCATAGCACGAGAAAGTTAGTTGCATATTACTTTGTTGTTGAGCCTGCATAAATAAATCAATATTTGCCGCATCTGTTTCACCCAGTGTCTCAAGTCTAGGTGAGATTTTCCGGGAAGCTCTCGAACCCGCAACTTGCGCGATATATCATCATCATTTACTAGTCCAACATTCATTACAGTTTATTTATTCCTACATTGTAGTCATGTGGGTTTTGAAAGAATCTCTTTTCTATTTGTTTTGGCTAATTCTGCTTACCAAAATATTTATCAGATAATCTAGACCTAGTCAGTTAGATCGTAATGATAGTTGGATTCAACCAAAATATGGCCACTAACTTTTACGCTTGCTACCAAGCCATTCGAAGCTGTCAAGAGCCTTAGTCGCATTAGAGCCCGAGCGATAGTGGAATAAAAAAAATCAGGCATTTTAATATGATAGATTTGGTTAGCTAATTTTTTTCGTGTTTTCGTATATTCATATTTTCTTCTCTATATATATATATATAAATCCAGTGCCATGATGTCTGTCCACGATGAATTTCGAAAGTACACAACCGATCTTCTTGAAAGTTGCCATTTATGTATAATTTGGGTCCAACTTGAGAGATAAGATAATTTATATTTCGTTTAATACCTTCAATGTTTTTTTAAATACAATTAAATGATTATCAAAGTTGATTATTGTTATCAATCGTATGTTTCATCAGTCTCGAACAGATGGCGCTTTAAATTAGGTTATTGACAGAAAACTGTAGGACCAACCGTTATAGTTATCTCACAGATGGCGCCGAGTTTTAACTTTAAGTTCTTTTCCAATTTTAATTGAACATGTAATATCTGAGCCAAAGCAACGCGTGGCCAGGTCAGCTAGTTTATTATATATAAAAATGTATGCAGACGTGCATCTGTCTTTTTATCTGTATTTCAAATATATTGATGCTAGTTGCTTGACGTCATAATACGTTCGTGTTTCCCGCGACCTCGCACTACGGTCAGCCCTTCGAATTTACGAGCTTTATTCCGAAATACTAATCTATATATAGAAGTCCTCGTTCTTGCCCTATATCTTGATTAACACTATATTTTTTATTAAAACCCGTTTTTTTCTGTTTCTACGAATCACGTTTTTGTATATATATGTTTATATTCATTTACCCAATAGCTTTTGTGAGAGTTCATTCATAACAGTCGCCTTTTTAAGTCGAAAATATTTAATGCTTTTGAATTGAAACTCTTTGGTGAAGTCATTATTCAGGTCTAATGACAAGTAGCGTAAGGCTACTGAACTAGCTGATCCTTGGCTTGAACTGTTGCCGTGAATGCAATTCAGCGAAAATGCATGAAATTCTTCATTCATGGTAAGTAACTGTACACATGATTATGTTAATTAAATTTATTTCATCAGACGATTGATTACTATGTTTAGCTACATTAAAAAATATATCTCATAAAAATGAGTGTGCAGGTGGGAAGTATTAGTGTATCCACGGTTCCTTTCTAAAAGATTGGACCTACACCTTAGTCTCTGCGGAGGAAGGAAGCAGAACAGTCGTCATTGCGTGCCGGCGATTGTATAGAAGTCCTAGAATGATCTATAGCATATATCCCCAAACTATTTTGTCTCGTAGACCACTTAGTTGCGATGATTTTCGTAACCCCACTTTCTCCGTTTCGTAAACCCATATGTTTACCTGAGATTGATTTTTTGTCAATTCCTCAACTACAAATACGTTCTGAAAAGGTGGTTTTATCATTTATGGTAAATAGATATGTCCTTCTATTAGGTATAAGCAGTACTTAAGTAAACAGTATATGTATTGTTTCGTGCAAAGAAAGTCAAAGTAAATTCATAACCAGCTTAAATGAGATCATTATCCTTGACCCTTATTTGCATCTCATAGGTCCCAAATATTTTTTTCGCAGACATCGAGCCCTTTGCTAGTATATACACAATTATTAATTCATTTATAACACATCTTGCCTCTAAGAAACTACCTTGTTGCATTATTTCACCGACTCGTACACTCGTATCATATTCTTCCCTTTTATTATTATCTTATTATGTATTTTCTATGTTTATGCTTCAGAGATGTGACCTTAAAAAAGGGTGCATATAGAACGATGTACTGAATTTCGACTTTGAAATTTTCCTTTCAACGCACATGATTTAATCTTTAGAATGTGTTGATACCATACTATGGCTTTATTATTTAAGAAATGCTTTGTGGTTTATGGGCTATAACTTTAGAGTAAAAAAGAAGCTGTCATCTTATTGGCTATGAAGGGCGAAACGCTTTCCTCGTCTGCTCTAGCTCGCTTCATTACTGCGACTATTATTTTAATAGCAATCCCAGTATATCGGTAACCCACTTTATAATATATCTGTGGCTGTAATTTACTATTTATATATATGTATTCTTTTATCACTATTTAACCTTTGTGAAGAAATTGAACGAAACAAATGAATAACACAATGATGCAACAACAACGGCACCAGTATTTAACATTAAAACAAAGGCCTATGAGTAATATTGTTTAACGTTTTCTCTTGTTTATTATTCAAAGAACGAACCAGCATGAAATTGGTACCCACAAAATACGTAACGAAAATTTTACGCGTGAATTGATGACCCCATCAATATTAGAATACACATGTCGTTGGTAAATTCCTTATATGCTACATAATTACGTAAATAGCACTATATTGAATGAATTACTGATTTCAAATGAACGTGTATACTTACAACGCTTCGATTTCCTATGAAATCCTTATTTGTTGAAGTATAGGTACAATCATTTCAGAAATTAGGTGTAACTCTGCATTAATTCTATAGTTACTTTAATATCATTGTGTAACTGTGATTTTTTTAAACCGTTATATCACAGTTAGTTGCTATATTTTTACATTGTTATCTATCATACACTGTGGTTGCAGTAATTTCCGACTGTTACAAACATCAAGTCTTCTTATACGCATTTTATCACATAGTAATAGAAGTGATGTTTTAACTTTACTTTATGCTCGCTCTACAGTCAATACTCATACGATTGTTAATATTCTCGATCGGTCCCAATTCCTACAACCATAAATATTCGTACTGTATTTAAAGTTTATCATTATTTCCATATTCACACAATTCCAAAACATCGAATCATCATCGTGGTTGATTTAATACTGTGATCAATAGAATAGCGATCTGATAACGGCAGGTTAGTGCTCTGCGGTGTAACGTTGAATTTTTCGAAAATTTTTTGAAGAAACCCGAAATTGAGAAACATACATGTAATACCATCGTATGTGGGCAAAATATAGAACTATGATTTTCTTAGAGTTGTAAAGTAAACGTTAGTATGTATCGTAACGTCCTGGCGTGGTGATTACGACTGTACATTTCCTAGGGAAGAAGCCTTTGGTCCAGCAGTGAGAGCCATGCAGACTAACTTTGTTATTATTTATTTTGAAATCCGATATATTCATATAACCACGATACCATGAACCAAAGATTTTTTCGGAGTTCGTGTACATTTACTAACTTAACTGGTAATGTTATCGGCTGACGACGAAGGAGCAGAATTGAGGAAACTTAAACCTGATAAATGTTCTTGTAAAAAGAAGAACTTTGAATTTCTCAGCGTTTGAAATCGCCAATACGTCGTGGGCTGGCGTGGTGATTATGCTTATACCTTCCTTCGTGCAGAGGGCTATAGACCTGCAGGCTTACAGCCTGATTTTGATGATAATAATATTTTCTAATAAATTGCTATATTAGTACAAAGTTTTTAGATATATCTCTCGTATTGAAAGAATAATCGCTGCTTCTTACTACTTAACATTGGAAACTGCATATACTATGCCTCGTCTGTGATTTCTCAACCTATAATTTATAAACAAGCGAGAATTACTATGGTGCGTTGTGAGCTGCGCAACCGACGAGATAATTATGGGGATACTACCATTGTCTGACTCGAGGGCGACTGTCATATATGCACATTAATATTGGATATAACGTAATATTTATTTGCTTATAAATTATCAATTCAAGTAGAGTGTCAAGTAAGAAAAAAAATAGAGGTGGTTATCTGGGTATTTCTATTTGGATTATAAACAATTACCTATTTTTCTCAAATACTTATAAAGCTTCGTCACTTGCACTAGACCATTTTTTATGTATCAGAGGAGGCAAACGTACAGGCGGTTCATCTGATGTTAAGTGATCACCGCCGTCCATAGACACTAGGAACACTAGGGGAGTGGCAAGTACGATGCCAATGTGTTTGGGGAGGGGGAGGGGAGGTGAGCCTCCGCCATTCTCACTGACCAATATGAACGCAACAATGCAAGCATTGTTACTTCACGTCGGTTTTCTGTGAGAGGGTGGTAGTACCCCGGGTGAGCCGACACATTCATGCTAAAACCAGTAATAGTTTCAGCGTGGCTCTACCATCTACATAACTTAATATAAACAATTAAAAACTTACCAGTAATGTCGGTAGTCGTTCGTACAAGCAAGACAGCAATAAAGGCAGCGAGGAATGCTACAGCCACTAATGTGGCTATTCCGGCAATCAGCATTAACCGCTTCTCCATCTTCGTACGCTGATCCCAAAACGATGGTCTGGAACAAAACGTATATTCTAGTTAGTTCCTTTATTCCCTAATACCTAAGGAGAGTTTTTGTGACAGTAAATAGGACTGCTTTCCACGAGCAATGTAGCTTATAAATATTGTATATAACCAACCTGTTTTAAATAAGACCACAGAGGTCAATATCCCTGAGAAATGAACAGGAGCGGCTGATATACCTTGCAAGACACTACTTTTCTTCATATATATTTTGTCATGGCAAGTTAATTAATCCTTGTTATGTTTCGTTTATTTTTTTAATAAGTTAATGTTTTTACACAGTTTATTTATAACACAACAAAACTTCCGCGTCTCTAATGGCCTATTAATTATGAAATGACGTATACATTTAAACTTTATTCTTTAAAAGTGTATTCTGTACCCATGGTGCATTAGAAATCTGCGAACTTAGGTTGTCGTGGACACCAAAGCCGTGCCATTACAAAACTGTTAATTATTCATTCAACTTAAATATTCTCTAACACTTGTCTCAGTTGACGGTTCGTATGTTATCGTTTTGATTTATTATTTTCCTGTTTGCCGGCAAAAGCCGTTTCGTAATAAATTATGAATTTCGTGGGTATGATTAATTTGGAAGAAATAAATGAAATAAACAACTTTAGAGATCCACTAGTAAATCATAACTACTAGTATATGATACTATTGACATTGGACAATGTTATTAATTTGTCATTATACTGTTGTTCCACCTTACGGACATCTACGTAATATATAAATCTTATAAATTGTTTATATTATACATCATTTTCTTTCAACTAAAATGTCACAATAATGACAAACAATTTAACATATAATAAGTAAATTTTCTTAATGAAGATCTGAACAAAAATATTATTCATAAATTGAAATTGTTTGCAAAATATCTGTATGTAATGGAACGATTTGAATGATGAGATCGAATTGAATTGAAATCGCGCTTTGGAGTTTTTGGCGGGACCTTAGTCTATCATATAACAAATGCTATTCAGAGTTGCTTGCATAAAAAAACGTAAATCAGATGTTTATCTAGAGACCGCTTGGATACGCTTCTTTAATAAAGTATTTTCAACATGACTTCAACTAGATTTAAAATTTTAGGCACTGCTTAGTAAAACTCGTGTTATACCCGTGTTCATTGTTGTTTTTGTAATAAGACCGCAAAATCGCGCTTGGGAGTTTTTGGCGGGACCTTAGTCTATCATGTAGTGGATTTTGTATTTTATTCATAAAATAATCTTATTTGACTATATATTTTCTAATATTGGTAGTATTTTTCGCGTAGTTCGGTTATTATGCACAAGTGAAGTGTATGGGAAATAATGCCTTGGAGCGTGACTTCTGAGATGTCGCAGTAACTTCATGAAAGAACATAACAAGGAGGCCAACTTCTTGTTAGAACACTGAAATTATCACAAGACATAATATTATTACCTACTCAACATTAGCAGTAATAGTTTAAAAGATTGGTTGTCTAAAACCAAAAATTTGATAAAAGGTCCCGCTACCGGACGGTAAGACTTTTACTTCGTTGAGACTAGTTAGCGTTATCTCCTTGTATTTATACTAGCTTCTGCTTTACACTCGTTAATGTAGTTTTTGAAAATAAAATACAGATTATACTAAATACAATTTTAAAGTAGCTTCTATATGTACTTCATTACATAGTATAAAACAAAGTCCCCTACCGCGTCTGTCTGTCTGTCTGTTCGCGATAAACTCAAAAATTACTGAACGGATCTTTATGCGCTTTGCACCAATGGATGAAGTGATTCACGAGGAACGTTTTGGTATATAATTTGTCCAGGATTTTTTTATAATCAGAGTAGGACAACGTCTGCCGGGCCCGCTAGTCTACTATAAGTGAAAGAAATGTTAAAATCGGTTAAGCATTTGTTTTATACATTACAAATAAAAAGCTGTGTTTCTTCTTACTTCGGAATATACACAAATTGTTCGTGCAACACCGACATCGTGTTAGAGCATGGAAATAATAAAAAATTAAGCCATTAAATATTCTTTGAGAGAGAAAATTGTCTGGAATTTTTCAATCTATCTGGTAAACCAATTTCGTATGCCGCATTATTTTGGCCTTGGTGTTAAACGAAGCGAAGGCACGAGGGATATTTGGTTCATATATGTTTATAATCTTAGGTCGGTTACAGGAAGAGTCCCTTTTGTACGTATATGCAGAGCGATGTCTAAGATACCTTAAAACAAGTATAAAATCTAGCTTAGTTGTTTTTAATTCTTCGTTTTTTTTAAATATCTACTTCTATTAAAATGATCCTAATACAAAGTCACAGGCAATTGCTAGAATATTATATACTGCATAAAAAGTGACCACTGGATTAAATAAATAAAAACTCGCGGTCAGTGCACCTCCGTAAAGAACAAAATTACTTAACTTAAACTAAGTAATAATAAAATTATAAACTCTCATTTACTATTTTAGGAGAAATATACACTTATAAAAAATAGTGAATCGTTTAAACAATTCGAAATATAAATAATTTCTAATGTAATTTCCACGCGTTCAGATTAGAGGTTATACAGTCCATAGAGCACGATACCTGTCTGTTGGAATTTTGATACTCCCACAAACGTGCGCACTGAGAGCATATACAATGAAAAGAACCAGAGCGAGAAAGGGAGGAAAAGTTACATGAAGGGGGCATAACGCTTTGTCCTAACGTGATGAAGTTGAAATCGTATTTCAACTTGTTTATAATTAATTCTATTATAGTCAATTTTTATACACGTTATAGAGTTTTCGACTAATATAAATGTTATTGTGCCTTTCAAGAAATAAAACTTTCATGTTAAGTTACGTTTTAAATACACGAACTCTTTTTTATTTTGGTGACTTACTATTTTCTATAGTATCATTACATAGTATAAAACAAAGTCCCCTACCGCGTCTGTCTGTCTGTTCGCGATAAACTCAAAAACTATTGAATGGATTTTCAAGCGGTTTTCACCAATGGATAGAGTGATTCATGAGGAACGTTTTAGTATATAATTTGTCAAGGATTTTTTTATAATCAGGGCGGGACAACGTCTGCCGGGTCCACTATTTTATTTATAAAATAAAAGTTTATAAATGCTTTCGTTATCATACTATCCTGCTATATGTGTGTAGCTGTGGTAGAACTAGGAAGATAAAAGTTATGCCGCTAAATAGTTGATAAATAAATAAATAAATAAATAGTTGGTGGTAGGGTGTCTGTACCCGACTGGATCGCGACCACCGTACACCAGGTGGAACACCCGCCATAGTGGCACGTTTGGGCGTGTCGCGTTCCGGGATCAGCCGGTGTATATCCAGCAACCGGGGGGGGGGGGGGGGGCTGTCCCTGACTGGGTCGCTTTCAGGCCGGCATGACAGCGGCGACCGGCGATGGATAGTATGTCTTTCGGTGGTCGCCATTGTTTTTGGATTGTACTGTGCTTACCATCAGGCACAGTACAGTCACTTTGCCGAGCTACAATAAAAAAAAAAAAAAAAAAACCGCAGACAAACCCACCGAGCCAAACGAAATTCTACTATGAAGCCACTTGTCTAATTATTTTATATACATTTCCAGCAATTGCCCGTGTTTCTATGAGCTTAAATTGAAATATCAATTTTTATTTGATAAATAGCATAAGTGTGCACAGCGCTCCTCGGCTTAGGCTGTTGTCTAACACCGCCAATCTAACTAAGCTATGCTATCCATATATAGACATAGACATAAGAGGTGGCGGTCGTGGGTGGGCGGTAGCGGCAGGTGATCTGGACGGGGAAACCTACCTGGGTTGCCGGGGGTGCTTTGTGCGCGGAGCACGGGGACAGGCGCGATAATTCGCGTGGTCACCCGTACCGCCACATAATACGGAGCTCGCAGGATCAGTAGAGGCCGGGGTGCGGGAACATTCCTTAGTGGAATGGTCACCGAGGCTCTTAACGCACCTGGGACGCAGGCGACGGCTACGTGCGAAGTGTTCGTACACCTGACAGTTATGACACTGTGAGGGTATAAATAATTTGTGCGGGGGCTCAATGATAATGCCGGAGAGGCTGCACAGAAAGGACAGGGTGAAGATAGTTGTACCGTTCCTGGAGCGACCCAGAATGACTAACGCCAGGATGTAGGAAGCCTTCGTGCGAGGCGGTACTTGCGATATAAAACATCTATGAAAAAATACTTAAATACCTGTGTGTACTTTTATGAAGGTCAATCAAGAACTTATGGAGTTGTATCGGATATACCGACGTCCGTGGGAATTATATACTAAGTCATACTTGCGATTTTGTTTACGACTTGCGCAAACACACCGCTTGCCACATTTCTCCACGGCAAGAGAATATACATCCCTGAACGTGTAGTACTTATAAATATCATAGTTTCTTACAACCTCAATAATATTATATTAAATGCAGTTCTCTTAATAATTAAGACATTTCATTTTATTTAACATAAGAACTAAAGGTCTGTGTGAAACAAAAAAGAATGATCAGAATCTAACGAATAGTCTTTGCGAGCTGTGCGCACAACGGCAAACCTTATTATCTTATTTGTAGATGCATATAAACTGAAATATTTGTTTTACTCGTATTAACATGTAGGCAAATTGTTTTAATATTCCTGCATGATAACGAGAAACACGCTTTTGTAAAGATAACAATGTTATGAGACAAATATATCATTGGTCCTAACATTTTCATATCATTCTAAATAAATAAATGCAGTCACGACGAAATTTGTCGTTTTTATAATCTAAAAATCTATTTGGATGACTTCCAAAGTCAAAGAATAGGTTGACCAATAAATTGAGTGATTTTATTAAACACCCGTTGTAATTTATATATCATACGGGCACTATAAATAAAATTCATATTATAAAGACAAAATTATGGGTTTAGTATAGATTTAGACACGCATATTCGATTTATAAAAGAAATCTTAAGAGGAAACGCGATTTGAAGAATACGTTTAAAAGGAATATATTGCTGTCGCGCTTTGCCTGAAGCATTGAATAAAGCGCGAGAAAGTCAACTGCAACTTAGACCGAATATACATACATACTGCCACATTTTCTTGTTAATATTTTACCAGGTATGCCTCATGCCTCAGGGTCTATTTTCACGCCCTCGCGATTTATTTAATCTGTTCATCATTGATCTACCTCAATCCCCGGTAGTCGAGATAGGTTGTTACGCTGATACACATCTGGTAGGCAGAAATCCAATAGCAGAGGCCACACCCAACATGTGATCTCGCCGAATTGTATCATAGACGGTGGTTCAGAATTAATCATGATAAGAGTTCCGTATTACTCTCCGATCACTTTAAAATCGTAATAAACTCAAACCCCTTTCGACTATATAGGGTACCTATCCCATGGACCGCATAGGTCAAGTCCCTGGGTGTCAGCCTGGACAAGGAATTTACGTTCACACCGTACGTCGATAGAGAACGGAAGAAGATCACCATGGCCTTGAGCAGCTTGTTTCCCTTGGTATGCTTTAAAAGCAAAATACCCCTGAGACTTAAGCTCACGGTTTATAAGACGTGCGTTCGCCCCATTCTGACATATAGTGGCCCCGTCTTCACTCATACGTCAGAACCTTTCGTAAGTGGCGGATCATACAAGATCGTTTTCTATAGAAAGCGGTCGGTGTTCAATGGTACGTCTGGAATACCGATCTCCACAAGAGCCTGGAGCTTCCATCGATCTAGATGTACGTAAAGTCACTACCAGTTACTTTGAAAAAGCCGCGAATCATGCCAACTCGTTAATGGTTTCCGCAGCGAATTATATGAATAAGCTAAACGCCACGTCACACAAAATTTGAATAATATCTGAGAATATTCTGTCTGTTTATATTGAAATATAGACTTTATTAATCAATAAAGAAAAAATAAATATATAAGTAATGGATAAGAATAGAAGCGATAGGGGAAAGATACGTAAAGTCAAAACAAATTAAGTAAAAAATTGTACGTTCCTTTTTTTATTATTTCAAGGTGTAGTAGTAACTAAATTATAACATAAATAGTGATTAACCCAAACACAGTCGCTGATATAATCTACTTTACATTTAGATATTGAAAACTAACCTTAGCTTCCGGGTTCCCTCGCGTTTGTGTCAATTTGAATTAAATTTAAATAAAATTTCTCGGGAAGAGTATTACTTTCTGATTTAAATTGTTAAAATATTTTGCGGTCGAATAAGAATGTAACCAAAAACATATGTGAGGAGGTCGTTTTAAGTGTAAGATATATATTTTTAAAATTAAATGCATACCTTTTATTCACAGCTTACATGTCAAGTTCATCTTATAAACGAACTAATAACCTTCAATTTGAGAAAATATAATTCAATACATGCGATTAAACAATTGTTTGAATTTACATACTCGTAACTCCCACACCCCGGTAAATACAGATCCACTCGAATATCTGATGGCAACACAATATTTCCCCAAAAGTTCATTTACATTGACCTCGTCAACCCAATAATGGGGCAATAAACGTCTTGCCTGGTTACAGAATGATGCGTATAGTACCTATTCAAAATTAAAATCATATTTTCAGTATTGAAGGTATATTTTTCTTATACAAACGTTATGTAAAGCAATTTATGGTTTCCATTTTTGTATGTAAATAAATAAGCGAGGGAAATACAGTCCGCGTAGTATTAAGAGGTCATTGTGAAGTATACTTCCATAACGATGTATACATTATGCAGACGTCAAGGTCAGACGCGGAATGGTTATATGTAAAAGAAAGTTCATTGGCATTCCGAATGTAGTTGGTGAAATTTTGTTATTTGAACTGATAGTTCCTTACTTCCTTACGGAGAACGCCTTATAAGCTCCACTTATTTCGACAACTCTAAAATATTGTTGAACTTATCTATTCCACATTATCTCAGTTAGAGTCGGACCTGCAGAAACTATTGAATGTTGACCATAATTTCATCGCAGTCGCAGTACCTACCTTTACAAACATAACCCAAATGTTTATATATAAATATATTACTGTGTCGTGTGGTGACGTAATATCACATACACAATAATATCTGCTTTGTACATTTAATACGTGGGGAATCTGATACTGAGATTGGGGATACAAAAATTAAAGTGAAATATGGGTGGATGTCTTTTTAAGCTACATATACGTTATCCTGTACTTGATAATTTAAACATCCTATAGATTTCATTGTCCAAAATACTTCACTAGAGTGTTATTGTGTTGTATATTGTGCCGTCGTGTCGTCGCTCGACTTTGATCATGTTGTAGCGGTAGTGAGGGTTATTATAGGTTACATTAAGTGCTTCTAACTTTATAAAAGCATCAGAGTTCCACGTTTGATCGGGGAGAGTATAAATAAATCTATCCCAATTGTACTTCTATATATACCCTCAATTATCGTTATCAGCTTGATAAAGAAAGTAAGTAAGTACATACATTTTATGCTATAAGGAACAAAATGAACATTAGGGATAGTAAAAGAGGGTAAGTTAACATTATAAATAGAATATCGATAAGATATATAAGATATCTGATTATAAAAAGAATGTTTGGATAAAATAAACGAAGAATATACGATTGAGGTCGTTTTTATAATAATAAAAAAAACATTCTGTCATTAGTTACCTTGACCAAGTTGATGCAAAAATAAGATGTTATAGAACACACAGAGACATTGATACATCATCAAGTATGAGAAGTAGGTTAATATATCTAAAACTTAAAGAATAATGACGTCAACAATTTTTCAATTTATTCTAAATGGGAAATTACAAATAAATGTTACAATATAAATTGTAAATTAATTGCGATGTAAAGTGTAAATGATCCATTCTTTTATTTGGTCATTAAGCATAAATGAAATGGATAAATAAACAAATTCAATGAGGAATGAATAAAATATTACATTTTTGTTTTATATTCCGAATAACATATTCCTTGCGACCTTGTACTCTCACTCTTATACGGTTCATGTTCTTTTTATTACTCACACGAATTCCACTCCTCGTAATCTGTAAGATTATTTTTTAGTAGGGGAAATTTTGTGTCGTTCCTCTACGTAGGACTACGAACTCTGACCATTAAAAATCCCTAGAATTTCTCGGTAAACTAGACGAAAATCGCTTTAGAATACCTCCGCACTCCCACCGAGTGTCACCCACTAATCTATTTAATCGAATCTTGTACTGTTTTTCAATTTATATAATACTAATTTCTGCACGCGGCTTCGTTCATGTTAAGGTAGATTTTACTTATACCTCAGATCCAGTATTTTTTTCTAAATTTAAGGTATGCTACGTACTTTTCCGTACCGCTGATGAAGTGTAAGAAAAATTTCATGATAATTAGTTGAGTAGTTAAGACGTGAAAGCATAACAAACAGACATACTTACTCTCGAATTTATAATATTAGTTAGGATTAAAACAATATTTAAGTTTTAGGATATGATTCGTATTGACAATCCAAACCAAAATACACAAAACAGAGTAACAAAGTAACTGTTTCTTGTATAAATACATATTTTAAACAAAGGTAGAAAGGGCGTATCGATTTATTTATTTCCACAATAATCTATAGATAAGCTTTTAAATACAAAGTGGAAATCTTGAAATTTCATAAAAGGACACCGCGATAAAAATTACATGAAATTTCATAACAGGATACCCTCATAAAGAACTTGAAATTTCATAGAAGGACACCGTGATAAAAAAAACTGGGAATTTAATAAAAAGGACATCGTGGTAGTGAACTATAAATTTCGTAAAAGGACACCTTGATTATGAACTTGAAATTTCGTAAAAGGACACCCTGATAAAGAACTTGAAATTTCGTAAAAGGACACCCTGATAAAGAACTTGAAATTTCGTAAAAGGACACCCTGATAATGAACTTGAAATTTCGTAAAAGGACACCCTGATAAAGAACTTGAAATTTCGTAAAAGGACACCCTGATAATGAACTTGAAATTTCGTAAAAGGACACCCTGATAAAGAACTTGAAATTTCGTAAAAGGACACCCTGATAATGAACTTGAAATTTCGTAAAAGGACACCCTGATAAAGAACTTGTAATTTCGTAAAAGGACACCCTGATAATGAATTTGCAATTTCGTAAAAGGACACCCTGATAATGAACTTGAAATTTCGTAAAAGGGCACCCTGATAATGAATTTGAAATTTCATAAAAGGACACCCTGATAATGAACTTGAAATTTCGTAAAAGGACAGCCTGATAAAGAACTTCAAATTTCACAAAAGGTTACCGTGACAAAGCTATAATGGAATAACATTCTATCATTTATATTATGTGGTTAGCTGCCACGTTCAGATTAAATCGAGTTTCAATCATTTATATCAGGTTAAATGGGTATACTTCAATTAAATATCAATCACCGTGAATGAGGCAATTTAAAATGGAATACTTTGAAACAATGAGAGAAATAATGGAACAGAAATTGAATGAAAAGTTACCTATTTAATATTCAATGTGGAAGCGATAAGCGTTAACCGGCTATTATTTCCTCGTTATAAAAGAGATATTCAAAAAGTGATGACATATATACACATAACTCACATAAAAATAAACGAGACATGCTCGTAATCTATATATTGATACATAAAGCGAAAATTTTGTACCTCTTTTTAAGCGAATTGCGAGAACGGCTAAACATGAAATTTGGCATAGTTGAAGTTTATATGGAGGAGAAGCGCACATATAAAATGCATTAAAAACACATTAAATTAATAAAAATATACATTACATCAAATATTGCTTGAATGACACACAACATATACACACATGTAAATGAAAAAAAAGGTTACGTTCCAATTACCTTTTTACATCTTACATTCAATATTTTTAACATGACTTACGTTCCATATCTTACATATCCTTTGAAATTAACTGGTCAAATTTTAGGCTAATTTTATAATAATATTATATGTAAATTCATAATATATATTAATAATGAATTGAACTGAAATAATTATTATTTTCTTTGGTCCTATAGAATGTCAAAATTAATTATGGTCGAGTCTCGACCCATAGGCGACCACTAGTATTTATTATTTCCTGTTCCATTAATATCATGAAATCTATTCATATAATACGAATGTAAATCTATCGTGTTTGTACTTTTTAGATTATTGTGAAAAAAATTGTTGCAGGTGTCTTGGAATAAGTAATGAAATACATTTTAATCATTTTTAGAACACGCATCACTGCTAAAGTACTATGTTCACGAGAGAAAAGTAGATAAGTAGTGGACTTAATACATTTAGATGATCTCATTAACCACTGTTTTATTTAACATTAGATTCCATATTCATTGTGGACTGTTCTTTATTTTTATTTAATTATTCTCTTGTCTTCACTAGTTAATCTCTAAAAATCTTTTACCAATTTGAAGTTGCCTTCTTTAAATATAATTAGTGCTGCTTATTATGGAAAGGCGCAATGATTTACAGCTTATATGAGGCACAAGATGCTCCTTCAATATAAGTACAGGAAGAATGAAATACATGATTTATATAAAAACAGAATAAACTATTATTCCGTTATCATTCTATCAATCACCAAATTCCTCTTCCGGAAAACGACGTTCCTAGTCGACTCTAAATTTCATTGATTTCATCGCAAAGAAAGACAATATTATTTGTGAATAGGAACACTGGACCCCTAAGACTGATCCCTGGTGCAAGGTTACAGAGTTCCAATAACTTGTCGACATAGGTAACTTCAGTCACCTGCCTGACGTGTGTATTCGCTGCGTTGTTTTTTATTTCGTCTTTTTCGAACTCACTACGCTAATGACCTTATAGACATTTACAGCTTCACCGGAGTGAAGACTGTGTTGTAGATGAATACATCTCGGTGTACTTAGTGTTTCCTTCTTGAAGTCAAGTCACCACGTACAAAATTTTGCTAAATCTCTTAGAATTTACAATATATTTTTTCGCTAAGAATAATGCATAACCAATGTTATCAAAAGTAACAAACAAAATGAATTTAACGATTTCAAACTCAGCAACTGTAAAGAAGATAATAAATTTTAATTTAAGCAATTAAGGTGCAAATTGAAAGAAGTTACCCTAGAGAGAATTACACATTCAAATACAAAAGTAAGTATTTGGAAAGATTTGTAACAGTTACCGTTTAATGTAGATAAACAACTTAATTATTCTTTCTAAAGTTATTTACGAGTACTGTAATAGCTTTAGTAATATGTTCACTTACTATTTCTTTTTATAAGGAATCCTGATAGATATCGACGTCGTTGGTACATGCTCTTAAAACGTTTATAAAAAGCTGATGAATGTTTTCATCTAAAATAACGATTTACAGCCTTACCAAATACCTTCAGCGGTTAACTTCCCGAAAATAATAAAACATCAACAAAAAATATCACGTTTCCAAGTTAAAACTTAGCGAGAAGTTTTAGCGTTTTTTATCATTGACTTGCGTAAAATTCTCTCTTAGCACGAAGTACATATTTTACAAACATCATATTTAGGGCTTCATTAATTTTGACGGACCATCGTTCTTTCGTCATACCGGACCATTTTACGCACATATAGATATGACTTTTCGGATCTTGGATTCAGTAAATTTTTGTTATAGGTAAAGAAACCGGTTTTACGTTAGTTCGTTGTCTCATGTTAGGTCAATGGACCTTTTTGACCATATTTATCGAAACTAGGTTTACTTCACGGTAAATAAAGAGTTACTTTTACTCTTTTTTCTATTTACACTTAACAATATGGTGTTATTTAAAATAGCCATTAGGCACGTGTCTTCCGAGCTTATACAACTCTTGAAACAAATCCAAAGGAGACACAATAACCTAGAACTGTAACATAAAGGAGGAAATCTTTTAAAACGAGCTTATACATTATGGTTCTATATAACGGTACGGCACATACAGGACTGGCTTGGAGGGTTATAGTATATATTATACCGTTACCGTTTGCACAATGCGAGTTCACGAGTTGAACGAACTGAACCCAGCGTATGATCACTGCGTGTAATAATTTATTAGCGATATAATCATAATAAAATTGTATTGTTTATAATAAGAGATTTGCGATTTGAATGAATACCAAATATTTTTTATGCATATTATATCCCTCGGTACATTATTATACTGTGTTGTTTGAATTCAGCGTTCGTAGCGTGAATCACGTTGTTACAAAAATTTACAATACAAAACAATCGTTGGTGTTTGGTTGCTTGTTTTTTGGTTAATACGGGTTCGTGGAACCTTTTTCGTTAATAGAAATAACATTTGTGTTATTGACATTTCTATTTCTCTTACAATTCTATACTAATATTATAAAAAAGTAATGTTTGTCAGTTTAGATGTTTGGGGTAATCTCGAGTATTACTGATCCGATTTTCCGACTTTTTCTTTAGGTAAATATATTAAATAATCACAAAAAAAATATTAAAATCGGCATAAATTATTTAATGTGCCGTGCGCTGTTTGAACGATTTGAAATAAAGGAATAAAATCTATAGTAAAAATATTCATAACTTTTAGCTTTCCAAATAAATCCCTGACATCATATATGTAAGTTTAATATCTCAGACAAAAAGAAATTTGAATACAAGTTTCACCTATAATTACAAATTATTATAAAAAGAAATAGCTAAATCAAAATGCTAATTTCATGTAGATAAGGTTTTCTTTTTACAGCATATTAATTAATGCGAAATAAAAAAAATAAGCCGGAAAGTTGTCGCTACCGTAACAAGTAGTAAGCGGGACGCGGAGTTGAGGGGCTTAGAAGCAACCCAGAGGATACTGGGCAGACATTTCTCGCCAATATTTATTATTATTACTAGCTATATATATATTATTATTACTAGCTTCTGCCCGTGACTTCTTCCGGCTGGGATATTTACTTTGGGGTGAAGCTAACTCGCAGCGAAAGCTCTCAAAAAGAAAAAAAAGATTTTGTAACATTCTTCATTCTTCTATTGGTGTAGCGTGGTAACATATAGCCTATAGTGTTCCTCGATAAATAAATATCTAACACTGAAATAATTTTTCAAATCGGACTCGGAACAGTAGTTCCTGAGATTAGCGTGTTCAAACAAACAAACTATTCAGCTTTACAATATTGTTATAGATTAAAAGATAACATTGATTAGAATAATCGATTATAAACATTTTCTAATGAAAATTGACATCTGAGATGATTATATTTTTAATTTTATAACTGTTCAAGATCATATAAGAAAATATAGTCCTTGTCATTTATTTTTTTATTGTTAAGTTGTCATGATATTCTATATTACAATAATATTATGTATTAACATATAATAAAATTATGTGTTAACATATTTACACCTAAATTTGTGTTCTGCTCAGCTATGTTCAGAGCGGTTAAAAAGTTTGGCGAGAACTGTGTTTAAATAATATAGCGGGATGTGTACATAAGTTAAATAGAATCAAATTAGATTAACAGAATTAAAATTACTAGAGATGGTACAAAATATTTACAATAAGTGTCATTATAATGATACAGTCAGTTAATTTGATAATATATTCTTTAATATCTTAATACGCTTTTATTACCTTCACATGTATATTTATGTATGTAACGGAATTTTAGAACGTGACTTTTACCCACTTCAAAAGATAACTTTATACTTAGCACACTTATCAAGGACCGGTGACAGTAATTTAATAATTTCCTTCCACTATTTTGATAACTAACTAATTAAAAAGATAAATTAGATTAATACATTGTAAATCCAGTAATTACTAATCAAGTAAGAATCCCATATAATGCATACAATATATTACTAAATAACTCATAGTACAACCTGATAACCTGTAGTCACAAGATGTACCAAAACGTCGAGCTTTCAAGTTACCAATAACTTTAAATTCATTATAGATTATAAAAGTAAAAACATACTAAAAAATAATCTCAAAAACAAGTTTTTATAGGTAACTGAACAAAAAACTAGTGAGTAATTTTTATGTACGCAGTGTATAAAGACGTAAAAATCACTACTTTATAAAAAAAATATAATTTTAAATTAAAAAATAATTCTAAATAAAATAAAATAAAATACACAAAAACACGGACCGGTCATTTAGTCATACCTATAGGTATAAATGGACAAACATAAAGTTCATTGCCTTTTCTTCCTTTGTTTATGCACAATTTTTTGTTATTTTGTTTTTGTGTTTAGTACTTACTAACGTACTGTACGTACAAACGTACGTACTGTTTTAACAGTATGTAGTGCTATCAATAAAAAAAAAATGGTTGCGGTTTATTTTTTTCTTCCTTACCATCGACCAGTCTAATCTTTTATTTAAAATACTCTAATCGTCGTACTTAACGATCCTTACGTCTACTATACGAAAGTATATTTACATTTTTTGGGAACAAAACCGTATTAAAATTGAAACTATAAACTTAATGAATTACCTTCGAATTTTGCGAACTAGTGACGATTAGTTTCACTACATTGCTCCACTCGTCACAGTTAAGGAAATTGTCGTTGTACGTGAGTTTTATGGAATAATATCCGAAATAATTTTATAGTCCTTTTTTATTGCTATAAGGCAAAATGACGGCACCATTGTGTCTGATGAAGAATAAAAAAAAATAATACAAAAAGAGCTACAATCACCGAGAGGTCAACTAATCTGTGCCCGGTCAGCGCTCTGTGACGGAGACTAGTGTAAAAATATTTTAACATTAAACTCGAGGGATTCGTAATTATAAGAAAGAGAGAACACACTAACCGAGAGACGGTTTCAAGGCTTCACAGTATGGCAAAGAAAATGGCGTGTTAAGAGGAAAAGCGGAAAGGCAACATTTATTCCGTACAAATGTGTTCCTCCGTATTGTCTCTGAATAATGGAATTATATTTATATAAACTGTATCAAACACAGCCATGTTCTTATGTAGTTATTTTTCCCACAAATTAAATGCTAAAAAATCTACGAGACACATCTAAAAGTACTAAATATTAGCCAAACATATCGCCATTTTCATACATCGGATAAACAAATTAGACTAATACAAAAAAACACACACAGACACAGCCAAGGTTCTTCTTAAATTGATTATGAAAAAAGAATTAAAATCGGTTCTGTTTCGAAAGAGGAAACAGGGAAATACAAAACCATGATTTCGTCTATTTTACGTGGGTAAATCAGTACAAACTGCAGTTGTCTTTCTCGTGCTCTATTTAACAGTGCGGTAAAAGTGAAATTGCAATAAAGTCCTGTTAAAAGCATACTACTCTCGCAGAGTTTCCTCTCAAGATCGATACATACTGTACAATTTGATTGTGAATCACCGCCATATGCATAACTGCTATTATGCGAAAAACTTAATTAATTGCGTACCGATCGGCAAAATATTGTTGGCAAAACATACACACAAGAGGTGTTCAAATCAGTAGTAAAAAGTAGAATAATAGATGCTAATATTTGATAATTAGATGTACACAGCATAGTTCGCAGAACCCACTTAAGGTTGGTTGGTCTACATCTGTTTAGACAGTACTATGCAAGAACAATAGTATACCGAAGGTTTGGCAGTTCAGCATCAATCATCTCATTTCGGCTACCAGATACACACGGGTTGATCCTCAACCACCGTACAAAAAGGAAAGACTAAAAAGAGATACAGGTAACAGCAGGGACATCTTTATTATCATCTGCATGGTGGCCGCCATCTGCCATCTCACTTGGACACTGAATATACAAGGGTTAATTCCAGAATGTGACATGTCTAGTAGTGAGTGATGTTCGTTAGTGTATGCCGGTTAAACTGTTCAGTCCAGTCTTGCGATTTAGTCTAAAAGTGTTTGTTTTACGCCGTAAAGTAAAATTATCCAAATCTTTTTATAAGTTACTAGCTGACCCCTGCCCACTTCGTTCGTAAGAAACGTTTTCGTTCGACCATTTTTTCTCCGAATCCCCAGATATTAGCCCCTACAACCTCACAAACTTTACCTCTTTATAATGTAGTAATAATAATATAATTAATTAATAGCTTCTGCCCACGACTTCGTACGCGTGGTATAATTATTTTGGGCTAACACGCAGCAGAAGCTCTCAGAAGGAAAAAAAAACGCGATTTTAAAACATTCTTCATTGTTGCTTAACTCCTATTGGCCTTAGCGTGATGATATAGCCTATGACATTCGCAAATAACGTGGCTTTCTATTGGCAAAAGAATTTTCAAAATCGGTTTAGTACTTTCTGAGATTACGCCCTACAACGTCACAAACTCACAAACTTTACCTCTTTATAATATTAGTATAGATTATGTATAGGAAATACATTTGTACCTCACTAAGTTGCTAAGAACTTACTAATCATCAAAATACAATTTCATAAAGAATAAAATATTGATAATTATTGAAGATACAAAAGAAAAACTAGCAAAATTAGCTTCGTCTGATTTATTTATCCAATTTCTTATCAAACTTTTTCACTAAATTACAGTCTATAATTACCTTGATCCATTATTTTTTACTATAAAAAAACTTGAATAGCACGTTTTTGTTAGAAAATAAAACCATCAGCAATATTGTATATATATAAAATTCTCCAAAAAACTTAATGCACTTAAATTAATTTATTATATTCCTAAATCAAAGTAGAGTTTTTTCGATTTTGCAAACAACAACACGGTGGTTTTATGGTTAGTAGATTTATAGTATGATCATGTTAGGTTGCCGTTTCAGGTGGATATCGATATGCTAAACGCAGCGGAATTTGATCTAGGTGGGATAGAATTCGTGGAGAAAGCTGTAAGTTGTGAGACTAAAGGATATTTTAGACAAGATTAACCCTAAAAGTTACATTTTAGGTAATAATAACAAAATGTCTGTACATGCAGATTTAAATTCCTATTCCCAGGTGTTCTTCGGAGTCAATCACGTACAATAACAACGTAAATGAGCATAAACATAACCTTGCGAACTCTGCATCATTGAAAATAACATATAGCGCCAGAATTATAACAAAACAGGCAGTTTTAGCTAGTTGGAATACCTAAGATAAATGAGTTGACGAGGTAAAAAAGAAACACGAGAGTGAATTAACAAAGATTATGCAAAGTTTCGAAACTAATCAGATTTTTTGCATTATCAGTTTTTGCGGTAGCAAGTGAAAGTAAACATGAATGCTATTTATTACTTAATAATTATGTTATAAGATAAGTAGTTTATGAAGTTATTATTAAGAAGGGGATGTATGTGGAACATTTATGCTTCTATGCACTAATGAAAATAATATAAAAGTTGTTACACCGATGCAATGGGTAAGTATTTCGATGAGGGTCTTAAGAGAAACCCGGTCTGTGAGAAATTTACAGAACAGTTATTAACAGGAGTTTATTCCTATCTCACTTTTCCCGAATTATCAAATAGGACACGAGAGAGATAAATGCACTTTGTGCTGATTTTACCTACATAACACAGACGAAATCGTGGCTTTGTATACCCTACTACTTCCTTCGAAACAACCGACTTTATTTATTTTTTCATAATCAATTTAAGAATGATTTTGGCTATGTCAGAATACTTTACTTTTAATTCTTATATTCGTCTAATTATTTTATAGCACGTCTGAAAACAACGATATAATTTGCTAATTTGCATACATTATTTGGCTCCTATATAATAGGTCTTTACCTATGAAATTGCCGTTCTGCAGTACTGGCCATTTCAAATCAAAATAATTTTTGTTTAGCTAAGAATTCTAATTTCAAATTAATTTTATTTTAAAAACATGGAATTCTTTTTCCAAAAGTAGTCATTTGTTTATTGATTAGTGTTACATTTTCATCGCATTTCAATATTTTTTGTCATCATGGATACGTTAAAAATTCGAGTAATTATGGAATATGAGTACCGTCGTGGCAGCAACGCGGCACAAGCGGCACGCAACATCAACGACGTTTACGGAGCTAACACTACAAACCAACGCACCACCTGTTATTCGTTTGCTCGCTTCCGTTCTGGGAATTTCGACCTGAAAAATGAACCTCGCGGTCGTCCGAAGACTTTGGTCGACAATGACGAATTAAAGGCGATTGTGGAAGCTGATGATACACAATCTACCGCTGTATTAGCAGCAGCTTTCGACGTTAGCGTCAAAACAATATTGGTCCAATTGCGTCAAATTGACAAGATAAAAAAGCTTGACAAATGGGTGCCCCACGAACTCATTGATCGCCAGCGCGAAGTACGCGTCGAGACGTGCCTTGCACTGCTCAACAGACACACAAATGAAGGAATTTTGAACCGCATTGTTACCTGCGATGAAAAATGGATTCTGTTTGATAACCGCAAGCGCTCAGCAAGTTGGTTGGATCCTGGTTCAGCACCTAAACAATGCCCTAAACGAAAACTTACCCCTAGAAAAGTGATGGTCACTGTTTGGTGGTCTAGCGCCGGTGTGATTCATCACAGCTTCTTACCAAACGGGGTGAGCATTACTGCAGATGTGTACTGTGAAGAACTGGACACAATGATGGAGAAGCTGGCACATCTCCAACCAGCATTGGTCAATCGCACGTCTCCGCTGCTCCTGCACGATAACGCGCGACCTCATACTGCACAGCAGACGGTCTCCAACTTGCAAGAACTAGGATTGGAAGTTCTCCGTCATCCGCCCTACTCACCAGATCTTGCGCCTACAGACTACTACTTTTTCCAGAATTTGGATAACTCCTTGGCGGGAAAAAAATTCAATACCCGAGAGGCAGTACAAAATGCCTTTGAAGAATTTGTTGCCTCCCGTCCAGCTGATTTCTTTAAGAAGGGCATCAATAAACTGCCACTGCGTTGGCAAAGATGCATTGATTGCATGGGTGATTACTTCGATTAATACAAATAAAAAATACATGAAAAAAATTCGTTTAAATTTTTTCATACAAAACGGCAATTTCATAGGTAAAGACCTAATATTATAACGTTTAATTTGTAGGAAAAATGAAAAGATGAAAGAGGAACATGACTGCGATAAAGAGAGATTATATGGTATAGAAATGTTTGATCTAAATATATTATCTGAAGATAGAATAGAAGAAAATTTTACTATAGAATAAACGCCGTCTGCATTGTGCTCGTTAAACGCCGTATATGGTAGTTACTATGCAATTACATGCAAACTAACTATCAATGTTTAATTCGTTTTGCCTAAAACATTACCTACCCATTAACATAAGAGTGAACGTGGATTATAGACTGAACGACACTTGTGTAATTTTGAAAGGAATTATACAACAGTGTTTAAAATTAATTGTCTCCGTTGTCATTGCGATACGTAAACACATGAGTTTAATATGCAATTAATTAACTTAGAATTAATTCCCAATAATTTCACTAATCGTATTTTATTGTTTCGCGTATAATAATATATGTATATATAATATTTTCTTCCGGTCATTATGTAGGTTAAGATATAACTGTATAGACAAAATATGGTAAACAAAAATAGTGGTAGTTATCTCTCTCGACTTATTACTACTGTGTCGTAGTAATTCGATATCCGCAGGTTTGAATCCCGGCATGTGTCAACGTTTTCTTCATAAGTCGCATACATTTACTCACTTAAATTGGTAAATATAGAACTGTGCATTTTTGGAGCTTGAAATCGCCAAAACGTCGTGGGCTGTTGTGGTGGTTATGCCCATTCCTTCCTTCGGGAAGAGGCCTAAGACCCTGCAGAGGGTCTCCTACAGGGTGATGATTATCTGTCATCTTAAAGTAGTTTTAACATCATAACTCGTCCTATATACGAATTACCTAAGGTAAATTTACCAATGATTAAAAAAATGAATCGTGTAAATTTGTTATAGGGCTTTTAACTTATATTCACACTAACAGACAGACAGACAAGTAGAGGGATTTTGCCTTTTATAATATGTAAGGGTAATGATATTGTGGATATGATTTCAAGAACTCAGTCTATATGAATTGTATGAGTATGATTTTTTTTCCAATATCTAAATTGAAATTATTTTGCGTCTAACTTGAGTTTCCTAATTAAATACTACTTTATATTTAAACTAAGTTATTATCATGAGTTTTTATTCTCTATTTCATACTAAGGATGAAGTTTTTTATGTATAATTTCAGATAGTATCAATTATGTGACAGTTAATTTATGTAATTAATAAATATATATTAATTATTAATAATTATAATTAGATTTCCATATCCCACCATATTTTCATTATACCTCAATTAGATAAAATTTAGGACTAAATTAGTTAAAAAAAAAAAGTTAATGTGATATAAAAATACAATCAACAAGTTTAATAAATCAGTGCCTTATAGAACAAAAGTTTGGCTTCAAAATAAATAACACTGCCTTATATGGATTCAAATTACGCTTTTTTTTTCAATTGTAATTTTAATGTCACTGCTAATGTCTACCCATGGTAAAGCGCAGTGATAATGTAGACCAGAGGTTTCTAAACTATTTTTCTCACAGACCACTTTCAAAATGTAGCTGGTTCCGGTGGACCGACCCCGTACAGCTGTTAATCTACCATATTCCGAAAACTTGACAAAAATGTGAAGATTTAGAATTAGATCTAATATCTAAACTATAGAAATTTGCAAGTCGTACACGTTGCACTGAAATATGGAATATGTAAATTTGTACAAGTAACTGTCGCTGAGCTTCTTAAAATATTATCTGCCTATATTGATAGGTGAAGTTAAGCCCACATTTTAGTTTTTCACTATCGAAAGCTGATACATTTTCGCGGATCTCCGCTTTTTTGTCCCGCCAACGTAGACCCATGGCAAGTCTCCCCCTGGGTGTCTACCTAGACCTCTTTGGAAAATAAGGATGTAGGCTAAAGTTCAGGCCTATGTTCAGTTAAATTAGAATCTATTTAGTAGACAAGATCGGCATTTCCAAAGGTTATCTCCAACAAATACTTGACCTCTTTACAACATTACCAGCCTTTACACGCGGCTTCGTCCGAGTTTCTAGAACTCTACTTTCTTTAGGTACCCTGTGTACCCTTGGTAGAGCCACGCTAAAGCCGTTACTGGTTTCAACATGAATGGGTCGGCTCGCCCGGGGTAGTAGCACTCTCTCACAGAAGCATCGACGTGAAGTAACAGTGCTTGCATTGTTGCATTTTGTTCGGTTAGTGACAGCGCCGGAGACATCCCTCCTATTCCCTTCCCCTTTATTCAATGTATGCCCTAATAAGGCGCTTATGAACGTCAAAACTACCACCGGTTCAGAAAACGACCCAGTCATTGAGAAGTACCGGCAAGAAACTCGAGTGGGTTTATCTTTTATATATTTATATATATATATATCTTTTTTATATATAAATTTCTTCTGTACGTGTGTATGTCACTGAACTCCTCCTAAACGGCTGAACCAATTTTGTTGAAATTTTGTGTGCGTGTTCCAGCGGATCCGAGAATGGCTTAGATTCACAATTAGACCCGGTAGATGGCGCTGTGGTTGAATTTTAGGATTTTTTTTACTATCAAGGCAGGACAACGTCCTCCGGGCCCGCTAGTATATATATATATATATTTACAATACATTACAGTTTAAAATCGTTTTCAGTGGACGCACAAAGAGGAGTCAATTCCAGGCATAACCATCACATGTTGATCCACTCTATAATAGCCTTTTAACACCAAAACCCGCTTAACATAGAGCTTTAACTTACAGTCCGGCAAATCTGTAACATGCTTTGGGCCTTTGTTGTAAAACCTAACACTATAACTATAAGAAAACAACTACCGGTTTTACTAAGTCTGAAATATGGGACGACCAGTTTGTAACAGTTACTAGTATTTAGGTCAATGGTCCTAAACTTTTTTGTCTCGTAGACCGCAAACCAATTTTTACTGTATCGGGTAGACCCCCTATGTTTTGAATAGTTATGAATGCAACCACAAGGCGAATAGTTTGTTAAATGAATTATAATATGTAAATAGGTATTATAAATAAAATATTTTTTCTACTACTATTCATAATGATTGAAAGCTTTCATTAAAATTAAATTTCAACAAAAGTAGCAATAAAATAATTTTATAAATTCATCCCATCATCGATCAAGAATTTTGTCCTGATTGTCTGAATCTAGGTCCATATCTTCATTGAATTCCATAAGCATTTACCTTCTAAATACTATATTCATTTATATATCTATTTTAAACAAGTATTTTATATACTTACAGACGCTCTCTCATATTTTATTATTCTGCTTACATTAAGTTATTAAGATCGGTTAAATAGTTAGGACGTGAAAGCGTAACAAACAAACAAATTCGCATTCGCAGTTATATAATTAGGATTATAGACAAATATATATATGCACTTTGTTGTGTGTGGTATGTCGTCACAAATACGAATTAAGCCTTCAACAGACCTCCATTCTCTCGTTCAACTCAATACGAATAGACTATCGTAAACCAATTTAATCAACAGCTTTTAAGTGAAACTCAAACTGTTCCGAGGTAATTGGATATTACAACACGACTCAATAAAGTGCCGCTTGATAACATTATTTTTTATTTGGACGTGATAAAAAATTCATTATAAAGACTAGAATAATAAACAGCATAAAACCAAGTCACATTTCGTGTCTGTGTTTTATGTCGTCTAACCTATGCAACAGATTTTGATACGGCTCTCACTATCGTTTAGACAATTTCTTCGGGAACGCTTATGTGTATAATACATGCATATTATATCCGTTTGTAAAGTAGAAAAAAATATAATTACACCGTTACATACAAAGACGTCAAAATAATGTATTATGAAATTATATCTTTAAAATGTCTACATAAAAGTCGATTACTATATGTAATGTATGCCCGCAAAAACTTAGATAAGCTACATTCAGTAATAGACCAACATAATTTGAATACTAGAAACAATGAGAAAATGGTCGTTCCACGTTTCAGGCTCACTAAGACCAGTACCTAACAGTTTTTTAGGTAAGAGTGTTAGGTTTTATAACAAAGTCTCAAAGCACATTACCGATTTGCCGGATAAGTTTAAGCCCCTAGTGAACCGGGTTTTAGTCTAAAGGCTAATTATAGGATGGATCAATATGTGAACGATGATGATGTCTGGACATGTCGCCCCTCTCTAACCACCAAAAACGAACATATGTAAAATTATGTATGATAAAAAGATAAACCAGATCGATTTTCTTGCCGGTTCTTCTGGATGACTGAGTTGTTTTTAAAACTGGTGGAAGTTTTAACGCCCATAAGCGCCTCTTCGGAACCTCAATGAAGTAAAACCATTTTTAATTTCTTAAAAATAACGCAGAGTAACTATATTTATCTTTTACATTTTATCGGAAAATAATGTAGTATTTAACGACACTATTCTGTATATCGTATTCAATTAAATATTTTAGTTATGTTGAATGCAGTACAAATTGCTTTCTACAGCATATAATTTTGGAGTTAATCTTAGAAAATATCACAGGTTTAACTTAACAAGTAATAAGTTTTTGTGCGAAGATGCGAACGAAGTTTCTGTGATACTGATGAACTGTACATGCGTAAGTGTGAAAGCGCCAAAAATATATGTAAATCGTTCAAGCAATCAACCCTACATTGCTATACAACATTCATACTAACCGGAGTGGGTCGGTCATTGATATTATAACACCTTTTTACTTATAATGTCACAGGATTGAGTGGCTAGTTTATTTAGTTTATTAGTTGTATTTTAATTAAAAAAAGCCATCAAAAGCATTGGACACATAAAAACCCAAGACACACAGTCTCGAATAAAAATAGCGCTCAAAACCGTCCCGCAAAAACTCCCCAATATTATGTATATATAGTTATGCGGTAAATTTATGATTTTGTAAATTCAACCTTACTAGAATGATTTGAAGTTGTTTTACAAGGACGCAAGCGACGCGAGACTATTTGAAATGAGTGCATAATCCAAATTCTGCACTCAATTTTGTGTGCCGGCTGTGAGACGTTAAGTGTGCATCTTGGGTTTTTGTATATCAATGGCCAAAACTAAGAACATAACATTTTTTGGAGTTATATTATAGAACGTGTTTTCACTTGGATATTTGCAAGTAAAAACTTAGTCTTACCACATTAGTTTTTATTGACTTTTATTAGACGTGAAGATTCATGGTCAAGGTAATTATAATTAGCGTTATTTTATTTCCCTATAAATTGTATTTTTTAAGGTAATTCTTGCACTAAGGTTGCGGGTAGCAGTCATTTTACAAACATAAAAGCGATAGTTTTAGAGTATCCAGGTGTCCAGCTTATCCTGGTTCAGAACAAAGAACAAATAATTGTCCTGCATGTAATTCGAGCCCATACGATATAGGGTAGAAAATGAGAGGTACAATCATTACGAAAAATCGATTAATGTGTTTATATTCAAACCATCCATAAAATTTTGAATATGATTTAACATATTTGGACATTGGCCCAATTTAAACCATTATTATGCTGATAAGTATAAATTCGTTTGGCAAATTTATTTAATTTGATACTGCACATTATTTCGACACAAAGACTGTTAAATATTGCTTATATCGAAAAATTACGAAATTTTCCAGTCGTATTGTCAGCGATTCTCAAATTTATTTACCGAATTACTCGTAGTTATATTTGTAAAGTTATACGACAAT
The DNA here is from genome assembly GCA_036509395.1 of Antheraea yamamai. NCBI lineage: Eukaryota > Metazoa > Arthropoda > Insecta > Lepidoptera > Saturniidae > Antheraea > Antheraea yamamai. Next base: position 21,623,555 of record AP028424.1, read on the forward strand.
CATAATAGGTATAAACGAAACGCCTGAACAAAAAAATTGCACTTCAAGGACCCGCATTTCCTACTCAATTCCTCGAGTATCATTATTCCCACAGTTTATATTTCTCTATATATCGTCGTACTTCTAAATAAAGAGCTAATTTAACGGAAAGGTATATATGCACGAATAGGCAGCAAGTCAATTGACGATCTGATGGTTTTAAACAAGGTGTACCTACTCGAATTTAGTATAACTCGTTGGTACGTACTGATTTTGAAATCTACGGATAGTTGAGAGATATTATGATATCAATTACTTGTCATTATTGCGATAACTAATTATAGAATGCATTTACTTCTACGCAATGGATAATAAATTATTAAATACATCGTTAATCCGCTTTTGATTACCTATCCGTGGGACTTTAATATGCAATGGTTATGCAACATCTAATACGTGTGATAGGAGAGTACTTCAAGTTACTCACACTCAAAATCACGGTAACAAGTATTTATTTTTGTATCGTATCTCTCTAACAATTGCAATGTGGTAGAAAATATCAAGTTATCCAACAGCATAATAATTAAGAGCAGTTATTTAAAATGATACACTATTACTAATATATAATCGTTGTCGATAACTATATCAGTGATTAGAATATGCGAACACCGTGTGGAGCGATGTAGGTTCGAATCCTGGGGAATTATCCGAAGCTTTCGATGAAACATCGTGTCGTGTTTTTGAAGGTGGTAGAGCCACGCTGTAGCTATTACTGGTTTCAGCACGAATGGGTCGGCTCGCCCGGGGTAGTACCATCCTCTCACAGAACACCGACGTGAAGTAACAGTGCTTGTATTGTTGCGTTTCGTTCGGTCAGTGAGAACACCGGAGGCCCACCTCCCTTTCCCTTCCGCTTTCTCCTTTCCCTACTCCTCCCCCATGCACAGGCTGGCAACGCACTTGCGACTCCCCTGATGTTGCTAGTGTCTATGGACGGTGGTGATCACTTAACATCAGGTGACACACCTGGCTTCTTTTGACATATAAAAAAAAAACAGCACGATGATAGGACTTTTTTAAAACTTGTCTGGCTAGCTGGCACATTCGAACTGACAATATGTTGCCAAGCACCTATAGGTGTGTTCCATACTACACTTGTGATCCAGTCTCCTCTAAGTTAAGCGTGTTTACTATCTTAGGTCACGTCGTTATTTCACCTCAGGAGAGTTTGTGGTATATACAAAAAAACAGTTCAAATTTTGATTACAGATTTCACAATTACTATTGCGAAAATACTGAATAAACATAAAGTAGTAACAAAAATAAGTACTAAGTTCAGGTTTACATTATGTTTACGTTATTTAAAACTGTAATGATTTTTGGAATTGTAGCGTATTACATAATTTCGTAATACAATCGAAGCTTTTGTTCTCTTTCCCTCATATACTAGTATTTTGATGAAAACATGTGCCTAATTAAATTGCCGATAAACAAAGAATATTTTAACCCTTTCCCAGCTAGTAGCGTTTTAAAAGCGTCGCGCCGGCGGGAGCCCAAACGGCGTGGTTTAATTAAATCTGGCCTTCAGTATTATCGCTAGATGACCGCGGCGGTTGTCCCCAAACTTAACAAGTTTAAAATGGAAATAGAAACATAGTAAAATACTTCCAGAAGGGTAAACATTTAAGGGCAAAATAATATTCATACCTTTGATTCTATGAGACCTCGAGAACTCGAAGAAAGATTAATGACATAGGAGCTTCCTCAGAAATAAAGGCCCGGGTGAACTGACCTCTTCAAGGCCCTTTCATCTCTAGTACTTATCTTTACACAGTATAAAATGAAGTCGCTTCCGCTGTCTGTTCCCTTAGATCTTTTAAACTATTCAACGGATTTTAATACAGTTTCAGAAATAGATAGAATGACTCAAGATACATATCATCATCATTACATAGTATAAAACAAAGTCCTCTACCGCGTCTGTCTGTCTGTCTGTTCGCGATAAACTCAAAAACTACTGAACGGATTTTCATGCGGCTTTCACCGGTAGATAAAGTTATTCACGAGGAAGGTTTAGGTATATAATTTGATAAGGTTTTCTTTATTGTCAGGGCCGGACAAAGTCCGCCGGGTCCGCTAGTATATAATATAGTACGGAAAAGCCGAAAAATTCAAAGATTTGTAATGTGATGTCGTAACAACATATTTTTGTACGCATAAATCGCAAACGCTGGTTAAACCTTACGAGATAGATCAAACTAATGTACTATGGAATTGTATATCATAAAAAGATTGATAAATAGTCTGCGATGGTATATATTTGTCTCTGAACGATAACCCACAGTAACCATTTTTATATTTTTACAAAAATAATTATGTGTATTTTACAACTATTTATTAATACTATTTTATACAATACAGTATTATTCCTTATCCAATTAAATACATTACATACGTTGTATATGTCATGTAGATTAAACCTGCCCTTGAAAGTATTTCATTCAAATGGATGTCCATATTGCACCCGTGTTAAGCTGGGACGGGTCGATAGTTTAAAAAATCAATTGCCAAATGTATGTAAGCCAACAGTTCAACACGGCAACATCAGTTTGACTAATTCTTTCTTTATTTATATTTACAATCGTCAGAACAATGTATGTATGGCAGAAAATGTATGAAAAATCATACGGTAAAGTGAAAATTTGTGGTTAAAAAATCTCCATATAAAAATTGAGTCAATGGGTGTGACAGGACAATTAGTTTTCAATAATAACACTTATGTAGGCATAACCAAACGTGTACTTTTGTGTTTCTTAGTAATACTATAAGGTTTCTAAAGCATTATGAAACGTTCTTTAACTCTAAATAAAAATTATTATTGATAAATACTGAAACGTAATTAATATTATGTACGTATATTAACAGGTATACGATAGTTTGAAAAAACGGTCCAACCGTGTATCGTTAACAAATCGATTTCTATTTATATCCATAGTATATTGGAAAGAACATATTACAGAGTAATAAACTTCGGATTGCGATGATTACAGTTTTCTTAATTTCTCGGTTCACTGACCATATACTTTGTGAACGTTAATGTTATCTAACAAAATATAATGAATAAATCGAGATCCCTCGTAACGTTTTATGAAATCTCTGATAAAATTGTAACGTATATCCATTACTTATTGATAAATGTATGGGTATATTTTTAGTTTCTTTTTTTTGTGTTGCTCCGTTTTATTGCACTATTGTGATTATATTTCCTAATAATTCCCACCTTTATACAACCTTAGATCCTTCAGGAACATATTGGATAGCTTGTTAGTCGGTATAAAAAATAAGCTAAGGTATACAGGCTAGGATAGATTACTTCAGTACTTTCCCTCTTTTCTATCTACACCGAGTATCTTTATATTTGAGATGTTCTTTTCGTTTTTGTTTAGCAACTGTTGACGAGTATTGATGTTATCAATAAAAAGAATTGAAAATATATATTTTTTAATACCATGGACGAATCCATACCTTAAAAGTATATTCCTCATATTTGACGTACCTTACGTCTACAATCTTCTTTTGTATCTAACCAACGGGCCTGGCGGACTTTATCCCACCCTGATAATAAAAAAACCTTGACAAATTATACACCTAAACCTTCCCCATGAATCACTTTATCCACTGGTGAAAACCGCATGAATATCCGTTCAGAAGTTTTTGAGTTTAACGCGAACAGGCAGACGGACGTGGCGGAGGGCTTTGTTTTATAATATGTAGTGATAGTGATAAGTAGATTGAATAGATGAATTCAAATATAAGTACGATGTAGTCGTTTCCGAATAATTTATAATATTCTTACGCTGAGTGGCTCGTGATGAGTAAAATGTTTCACATATTCGAGGGTAAATCATCATCATCAGCTTGTAAGATATCCACTGCAGTGCTTTAGGCCTCTTTCCTAAGAAAGGTATGGGTATTATCACCACGCCAGCCCACGATGTATTGGCGACTTCAAACTCTGAGAAATCCACAGTTCTATGTTTTCCCACATACAGTAGTACTACAAAGACATTTCTCAGGTTCAGGTTACCTAACGATGTTTTCCTTCACCGTCAGCCGAATTAAATTACCAATTTAAATTAGTAAATGATTCACGAGAGGTCAAATGTTTGATCTAATAATATGGTGCCATATCACGTGGTGTATAATGGGTGGGAATGTGAGTGGGAATACTCCAAACAAGATAAGCAGTTATGGTTGTAACCTTATTCATAAAATTTCAGTATCTTGTCTGTCCTTTCTCGTAAATTACCCTCACTTTGCTTATCTTTATCTTGTTTCTCTTGTATCTACAATATATAAATTGTGTAAAACATGTGAAACTGAAAAACTATTGAACGGATTTTTATGCGGTTTTCACCAGTAACGAGGAAGGTTTCGGTACATAATTTGTCATGTTTTTTTTTATTGTCAGGGCTGGACAACATCCGCCGGACCCGCTAGTAAATATTTTAAAACAAAGTCGCTTTTCGCATCTGTGGGTTCCTTGGGTTCTTATAAACTATGCAATGAATTTTGATACGATATATTATGTACTAGCTGACCCGTGCAACTTTGTCTGCACCAAATCGGTTATCACCGGTTTCAATTGTATTTTTAAACGCGAAAAATTTTAATAAACCTAAAGCCTGATTGCAACCGCACCTACTGTTTCCAATTGATAATCCAAACTATCAAGGGACTCACTCAAACATATACCCAGATCGTATGTGAGAACGTGTCCGGGTGGGGTCCCGCATGAAATATCTGGGCCTCACCCTGGACGGGCGCTGGCGTCAGCCCCCTCAAGCCCCCAGCCGGCGCTCGGCCGCCTTCTCCAAGCGCGGGGCCCCCCCCCCCCCCCCCTGCCCGCGGGGGGGCGGCGCCCCCCCCCCCCCCCCCCCCCCCCGTTGGGCCCCCCCCCCCCCCCCCCCCCCCCCCTCCCCCCCCCCCCCCCCCCCCCCACCCCCGCCGCCGCGGGGCACCCCCCGCCGCCCCCCGCCCCCCCCCCCGCCCCCCCCCCGCCCCCCCCCCCCCCCCCCCCGGGCCGCGGCGCCCACTCCCCCCCCCCCCCCCCCCCCCCCCCCCGGCCGCGGACCCCCCACGCCCCCCCCCCCCCCCCCCCCGAGAGCCCCCCGCCGCCCCCCCCCCCCCCCCCGCCACCAAGGAGGGCGGGGCGGGCCCCCCCCGCCGGGCGGACCCGGGGGAAGCCCCCCCCCCCCCCCCCCCCCCCCCCCCCCCCCCGAGGGGAGCGGGCCCGCCCCCCCGCCCCCCCCCCCCGCCGCCGGCGCCGCCCGCCCCCCCCCCCCCCGCCGGCCCCGCCCCCCGCCCCCCCCCACCCCCCCCCCCCCCCCCCCCCCCCACCCCGCCCCCCCCACCCACCCCCCCCCCCCCCCCCCCCCCCCCTCTCCCCCCGCGCCCCCCCACCCCCCCCCCCCCCCCCCCGCCGGCGGGGCCCACCCCCCCCCCCCCCCGTCGTTCCCCCCACCCCCCCCCCCGGGGAGGGGGGGCCTCCTGGCCCCCCCCCCCCCGGGAAGGACCCCCCCCAAAGAAGGGGGGGGGAGGGCCCCCGAGGGAAAACCCCACAACGGCCCCCCCCCCCCCACGGGAGCGGGGAGGAGGGGGGGGCGGAACCCCCCCCCCCCCCCCAACCCCAACCCAACCCAGCGAGATGGGCCCGGGGACCCACCCCCCCCCCCCACACGTGAGGCCGACCAGGGGAGACGACTGGTCGTGTACCCAGTAGTCTCTTTAGTAGGACGAAGCCTGCATTCCCCGCCCCTTTCCCACCCCCTCCCCCCCCCCCCCCCCCCCCCCCGGCGCACGCCCCGGGGTTTCCCCGGCCCCACCCACTGTTTCCCAATTGATAATCCAAACTATCAAGGGACTCACTCAAACATATACCCAGATAGTATGTGAGAAATCTTTTAAAATAAGCCTAGAACCCGTTCGTAGCATCATCTACAGGGTTTAATTAAGATAAAAACTAACCTACATATATTGGTGGTAATGGAAAAAAAAAGGTTGAGGGTTCTATGGACCCCCGGTAGGAACGAAGTTCCTTTCCCTTTTTTGTAGACGTTTACTATAGAGTCAGTATAATTTACATTATAAAATATCAAGTTGATAGAGTTAAATTGTAAATTACACGATAAAATATATTCATAAAATAAATAATGATAAATTAAACACTGAATGATCTGGGATAATCAAGTTAATAAAAGTTAATACATCAATAGGTAATCCTTGAGTCGGTTTGCTATTGAAATGAAACTTTTATGTATGTATATGTACACTCTCTCTCCCTCTTTTTCTCTGTCACGACACCCAACCTACTGCACATAGACTCTGAACATGGGCAATACGTAAAAATAAAATTTAATAATCATCTCTACCACTTTCTTTATTATAACTATCTTCAACTTGTATTAAAACTTTTTCACACTCCATTGTATTGAAGAAAAATATAAATAAAAAAAGATATGAGCATCGTGGCGAAGCGTCAACTGTCACCTGCCTTTCTTTAACTATTCGTCTAAGAACTAGCAACGGTTTCGACAGCGAATTTTAAAAGCCAGTTTTTTATATATCTTTGTGTTCTTCCGCAGAACGTGCGGGCCTGGCAGCCATTAAACGTTGCGTTTATTAGTGCATATCGCACCTCTACAGGCAAAAATATTGATTTTTAAATAATTTTAGAATGTTTCGTTTTTCACTAACTTTGAGACGCTGCTAAAACTTGAAATTATTATTGCCTAACATTTTAATTATTAACAATAATGTGCCCGATGTTATTTTTTGTAAATAATAAAATGTATGTTCAAACCATGGTAAGATAGCTGTAATTTTAATATTATTTTATTTAGACATAAAAGAGGGTAAATTAAAAATAATATGTATGGAATAACTTAACTATAGTTTAGCGCAACACTGGCTGCATGATAAAGATAGCGATAATTGTGGCAGCGCCTGTTATAGACGCATGTTTTCAAGATGGCGTCAGTCCTAAGTTTACGTTTATCGTTGTTTTTCATTATTTACTGTGAAATCTTAATATCATAATGGTTAATAACAGGAAATAAGTTATTTGCAATGGAAAAAATAAAATGATTTGAATATTTTTATTTAATTTTATTTTTATTATTATTTTTATTTTTTTTTATTTATTTTTTTTATATATTTTTTTATTATCATCAGGCACATTATTATCAATAACAAAATTGTCTGGCAGTGATAAATTAATGTTTTTAATAACGTTTAAAAAGAAAGTTTTACTGAAAAAGAAGTTACTTAAAATTTTTTTTAAATCTTTTTTTTTTACCTGTAAAGGTGCATTAATAAACACAACGTTTACCGGCAACCAGGTATCCTGAACCTTGTTTGGTCTTCCAAAGACCAAATTAGCATAAAAAAGATATATTAGAGAACCAACTTTTCTAAAATTTTTGTTCTTCCAACTTTGCTGGCTCTTTTACTATGTCGCAAAAAAGTCTTGTTACACTTTTTTTGGTCTAGTTCCCATCCGCTCAAAGCGTGTAACGCGCAATAAGTAACTTCGTTCCAATATAGCTTAGATTTATAGCTAATCTGTCTGGTATATATAGCATAAAGAAAATTTACCAAAATCCTTTAGGGATTCCACTAACTACAAAAGTATCCTAAATGTAACCTTGTCGTTAAAATCGGTTCAGTACTTTCAGAGTGATGCGTGTTCACAGGGACAGACAGACAGACAAAAATTGTTAATATATTATTTTTGGCTTCTATATCGATAACAAAGTCTACCCCGATTATAATTTTCAAAAAATTGTTAATGTACAGATTTGGCTTTGTTACAATTTTATTATAGTATAGAAGATAGATATATATTATATTTATACAAAGTAATATACAGAATAATGGTAATAATATACGACGTATTCTAGTGAACGAGTACGAACAATTTTTCGCGCACTTTTATATATAACGTTGGCTAAACCCTATGATATACACAAAAATGTATGACAAGCCTGTATGTATAGATAAATATCTACAGAAAAGTCCTCTATGGTGTAGGTAATAACAATAATTGTAATGCTTTACATACTATTTAAAACACCATTTCTTATTTGTGATGCTATTCTGACCAATACACTATGAAACTTTATCTAATATAATATTTTAGTTAGGTATATTCATTGTATACGCCCTTATCAGGGTGAGAACTCAGATGAAGTATCTAGGCCTCACCCTGGACGGGCGCTGGCAGTTCGAACCCCATTTTGCGGGGCTCGGGCCGCGTACTGTGGGGGCGGCGGCGGCACTCGGTCGGTTACTCCCTAACATAGGCGGGCCAGGTGTCGGGTGCCGCCGACTCTATATGAGAGTCGTGCGGGCGACGGCCGTCTACGAGGCCCCGGTATGGGTCGACGCCATCGGTGCTGCTAATGTGCGAGCGCTGCGCATCGCGTTGTTTCACTGAGGGTGATCAGGGGGTACCGCACCGTGGCCTCCGCAGTGGCTTTCGCGCTCGCTGCTCCCTACCCTGGGAGCTGGAGGCAGAAGTAATGATCACCGTGCATCAATACACGGCAGCTAAGAAGCGACTTGGGGAGAGACGACTCCGGCTCCTAGAGAAGTAGAGGAGAAGTGGAAGGAAGAGGATGACGAGGCGTTGGAGGAAGGAGCTGACGGACACGCATTATGGGCGTTACACAAGTGACGCCGTCCGCCCGGTCCTGTCTGAGTGGGTAAATAGGGAGGGGGGCTCACTGTCGTTTTGACTGGCGCAGGTGCTCATCGGACATAATTGTTTCGGGTGGTACCTGCACCGAATCACTCGCAGGGAGCGGGTCGTCGCATGCCATGAATGCGGTTCTGCGGAGGAGAACGCACAGCACTCTGTCCGAGCGTGCTGCATGCGAGGAACAGCGCCGCATTCAGGCTGCGGCGGTAGGGGTGGATTTATCACTGCCGAGTGTGGTTTCGGCCATGCTCGGCAGCGAGCAGGCGTATCAAGCGATGTCCTCCTTCTGCGAGATTACCTTCTCGAGAGGTGGTGGAGAGGGCCCGCGAAGATAATCCTCTGAGCGACCCTCTCTATCGGCGGAGGAACGATTGAAGTAGACGGCAATTTGCCCGCCTCCTCCCGTCACCGTAACCGCTGATGGGGTGGGCCGGGGGGTCCATCTCCTCATTGCACAGGTCCGGCTGACGAGGGATGGCAGCTGGTGTGTACCCTGTCTATCTCCCTATTAGGTAGGAACCCGGCCGTCACCTTCCGCCGGGCGGACCGTTGGGGCGGCTATCCAAGGTTGAATAGCGAGTACGATCCCTTGCCACCCCAACAAATACGGGTTGTCGGTACACCGTGAGGTTTTAGTCCATGCGAGTCAGACATAACCCACTCTCTCCCCAGGAGGGTGGGGATCCATATGGATTTCTACACGAAAACATGCAAGAAACGGATGGGGGAGCCTTTAGCTCCCGGGGAAATAAAGGGAAGAAGAAAAATGGAAAGAAGTGAGTATGGAGAGGTGGGTGTAGGACCAGGCGGACGCGCGGGAAGGTAGAACTACTATCGACGCCGTCCGCCCGGTCCTGCCGGATTGGTATAATCGAAAGTGGGGCTTCCTAACGTTCAGTCTGGCGCAGGTGTAGACCTGGCACGGGTGCTTCGGTTGGTACCTGTTCCGCAAAGACGGTGGGGAGTCAACCGCCATATGCTACGAGTGCGGCATTGAACGGGACACCGCGCAGCACACACTGTCTGCGTGGGAGGAGCAACGCCGCACTCTGGCTGCTGCAGCGATGAGTCGTGATCTCTCGCTGCCGAGCATCGTGAAAGCCATGCAAGCCATGCTTTCAAAGCCAAAGCCATAACCCGCTCTCTCCCCCGAGAGGCTGGCGTATCCTTAAGGGATTTTCACACGTAAAAAAAAAGTATTCAATGTAGATCAAAATTGTCCTTTACAAACTGTCCCTTCATTAAGCATCTGTGCAGATATTATAGCTTTAAAAAATAGATACAAGTTGATAGTAGAATCAAGATTAAAAGGAATTTAGTAGGGTTAGTTGACAATACCATGCTCTTGGGAATCACACTAGATACTAAACTATAATGGGGCTCTCACATTAAAGAATTGGCGAGCAGATTAAATTCTGCTGCATTCTCAATACGTAAAATTCGCCAGGTTACAAATATTGCTTACTTCCATAGCTTAATGTATTATGGTATTCTGCTGTGGGGGATGGCTGCTTACGTCGACACCATATTTTTATTACAAAAAAGGGGTACTTCGAGCAATATATGACATGGGACCTCGCGAATAATTAAAAACGAAGTTTCAAGAATTCGGTACCTTAACTTTACCCTTCCAATACATTCTTAATAATTTAATGTAAGTCCGTAAAAACTTTGTAAAAGACCAGCATGATCTAAATACTAGAAACTGTAACAAACTGGTCATTCCATGGTTTAGTAAAACCAGTAATAGTTTTTTAGGTAATAGTGTTAGGTTTTACAATGAAGTCCCAAAGCATATTATCGATTTGCCGGACTGTAAGTTTAAGCGCCACGTCAAGCGGGTTTTGATGTGAAAAGGCCATTATAGAGTGGATCAATATGTGAATGGTGATGTCTGAAATTGACTCCTTTCTGTGCATTCACTAAAAACGATTGTATATATGATGTATTAGAAATATATATGTTCAAAAGATGTACCCAATCGAGTTTCTTGCCGGTTCTTCTCCATTACTGGATTGTTTTCCGAACCGGTGGTAGTTTTGACGTTCATAAGTGCCTTATTAGGGCCTAAACTGAATAAAGTATTTTTGATTTCATTTGATTGGAATTTCTCACAACAAAAAATACCACAGATTTTCAAATAGTACGTCGTAGTAGCCAAAATGAAGGTAAACATCTCCATTAAAATACTATTTAGTAAGTGTATATACAAACAGTTTTATTTTTCAACCGTGTTAAATTCTGAAGCGTGGGTTCTTAATTCACGTTTGAAATCGGGAAAATGGTTACGTCACGAACGGAAATTGAAAATGGACGGAAAATGCAATTGCGACAGCTAACGGTGTATTAAGAAACACGAGGTAATAATCATTTCGTTTTGTTTTTGTATATCTAATAAATGTCTAAAAAACAATTCACGATCGTAGCGAAATTCAATTACATTAATTAACTACGGGGCCCGGCGGACGTCGTTCCGCCGTGATAATAAAAAAAACCTTGACAAATTATATATTTAAACCTTCCTCATGAATCACTTTATCTACTGGTGAAAACTGTACGAAAATACGTTCAGTAGCTTTTCAGTTTAACGCGAATAGACAAATAGACAGACGTGGCAGAGGACTTTATTTTATAATATGTAGTGATGACGTAATTTTAGGATAAAGCGAAAGGTAACTTAGTGACTATTGACCTGTGACACGTCAGTGTATTATATTTTTTTATGCTTTTAAACGAAGTTTCACAAAAATAAGCCAAATATCGGCTTAAAAGTGCACTAGCTGCAATATAAGTTTAGATGTGACCTGTTATATATCAAGTTGATCGTATGAATATTTTCACATTACTTATTCAAAAGCTGAACTGACGTTGTTTTGCCTATTGGTTACAGCTTGATTATCGCTAATATAAACGATGGTACGCGTACAGATAGCTTGGATTTGCAACCCATAGGTAACCTAACGCGATGGCCGATATGTATCTACACATCTGGAGTATAGTAGTCGTAACCCAGTCGGACATTTTAACTCCTGACCACCAGAGGAAGATCTCAATGGTAAATATATATATCAAGAGTCTAGGTAACATAATATAAATTATGGTAAGAGAAAGAAGACAAGAGAAAAAGTAACAAATTTTTGGTCGCTGCATTGTTCCACATAAATTGAATCTCGCAACGACAAACAGAGCAACCAACCAATCGATGATAATACAAGATGGATACTAAAAACAGCAACAAACTGGTCATTCCACGTTTCATGCTCACTAAGACCAAAAACATTCTTTTAGGTAATAGTGTTAGGTTAGGTTAGTTAGTTACATTACTGATTTGCCAGATAGTGACGTCAAGCACCATGTCGATGAGTTCAATATGTGAACGATGGTGATGTCTGGAAATGATGCCCTTCTCTGAGCATCCACTAAAATTTAACTATCTATGTTTTTTAAAAATATATATCATGAAAAGATAAACCGGATCGTGTTTCTTGCCGGTTCTTCTTAATGGCCGGGTTTTTTTTTCCGAACCGTTGGTGGCTTTGACGCACATAAGCGCCTTCTCGTGCCCTAAATTGAATAAAGTGCTTTTGATTTTGACTCTATTTAGCTATGGCTAAATAGTCCGATTAAATGAAAACTATGGCTAGTTTGACATTGAACGGTTCCCTTGAGAGTCATATCAAAACAACTGAATGTATCGACATAGAACGATGACCATTTGATGCTGAAATTTCTTAGATATCTCTAGGCTACTTATTTTTGAGATTCTTTGCCGTTTTTTTAAATGTCCACCGCAGCCGGCGGGTATTACCTAGTATTTATGCCCATATAAACAGAACACGCAACGGCAAGCAATGTTTTATGTCGTTAGACTACTATAAACTTTGAACAGGGATTACCTTCTGACGGTAACGCGGTCCGTGACGCAACCTGCTATATTTAGTTTTCTAATAACATTATTAACATGTCCAATAAAGGTGCTTGTTTATCCACTCGTGTGATTTATTTCTGGCTTGTTTTTTGTGCCTATTCACCAAAATCTTAATACTCATACTATAATATAATGAATAATCGTCGTAATTAACTGTCATTATGAATAAGTTAAGGGGTATCACGAATGCAGACTGTCTGATTTATTATTCTTATTATACCACGTTATAAATCCCAGTTCTGATTAAATGGTTTTACCCGAGGGAAAGCATGACTTTAATTACTACACAAATCCACGTTGTTATAAGTATATGTAATATAAATGTAATATTTACAACTCAAACGTGGGAATTTCCTCATTCTTCACTATCAGCAAATCGTCTTACCGATCGTATATCAATTAGCGAACATACGCCAACTCCTACGAATTCGTAGCTTGGTTTTATTCGAAATTGATATACCAAAAAAAATAATAAACATAGCTGTTGTGTCCATTGAAATTGTTCATAATCTATTATCCTTTATTCTATAAACACAAATGCATACTAATATATCCGTGGGATAAATTACAAATCCATGTAACCTACCATCATCGAATTTAGTATGGATTTGGTTTGTGAACGGAAAATGTTACTCAATATCCTTTTTCATATAATTTGTGTATTTATTACAAGAAATAATAATATGCAGTCACATATATTTCAACGTATAGACTTCATATAATAATCTAATAAATGTAGTCTTGGTATCAAATGTAATTAGTGAGCGGTAACAAGAAAATTGTTATGCTTAATAATTCGCGTTCTATTGAAGGATGCGAACCCTGCGACATTGGAAGTAAAATGCATTTATGATCTCATCATACGACGATCGTGAGTATAATTCAGTTTCTATGTTGCCGCGCGCACTGCGCTAGAATTTTCGCAATAGCCTGAGCGCTCGTGAATGCCAGACCTTTCTTATTTTATATAGTGATACTAGCTAGCCGAGCCCCTCGTTGTTGTGGCTCAGTAATTACATATTGAATTAAAATTATGAATAATGAAATGATAAATTAGGTAGTAAATAGATTAACAGAACACGTGTACCATAAAATAAGCTGGAGTTGAAAAATAAACTAATTAAAACGGCATCTGTTCCAGGCTGATGAAACTTACAATTAATCACAATAATCAACATTAACAATCATTTAATTAGTAATTAAAAATATTGAGGTCATTAATCGAAATATAAATTATCCTATTATTATTATTTTTTAATTACAGATTAAATTATTGTTAATGTTGGTTATTGTTATTATTTATAAGCTTTATCGGTCTCGAATAGATGGCGCTTTAAATTAGTTTGTTGATAGAAAACAGTAGGACTGACTGTTATAGATGACTCAAAGATGGCGCCACTTTTTAATTTCGTATTTCTTATTCAACTGTAGTTTATTTTATGGTGCGCGTATTCTGTTAATGTATTAATCTAACCTCGCTTTTTCTACATCAATTTTTATTTCATTTTCATGTGTACTTTGTCATAATTTTAATTCAACCTGTAATATAATATAATAATAATTAATATATACAAAATCAGATGTTGATATATTTGAATTTCGCACACCTAAGTGTTTGTTTCTAATGTAGCAAATTTTTATATGAGTCACTATATCTCGGCACTAGGTGGTGCTAGGGGTTATTTTTATTGCCATCAAGTAAGTACCATTAAGTAGTAAAATAAAATATAATAGTAAAATGAAATTGTCATAGTACCTAAAACAAAAACCTCTTTCAGATGTAACTTTTATATACCTTATTACTATGAAAACTCATAGTTTATTTTGTAATTATTATGAATAAGGTCTAAAGGCTGAATAGGCTATTATGAATATGGTTTGTTATCAAAGAATGTTATCATGGGAAATAAACAAACTAACACACACATTAGATCACATGATCTAATTCAATAGCCATTCGTAATACAGTAAACTCTCAGTATCTGGGGGTGACAGGTTCCAGAATCATACCGTGAATAAAAAAAAACCATGAAAAGAAAATAGTATGCTGTATGATTCCCAAGTCTACGAAATAAAATAGAAAAATTAAATTAATTTAAGAAAAGCGCTCTTATTTACGGACCTCGACCGCGTGGAATTCAGATTAAAAACTTTTTGTTCAGTAAAGAGATACGTGAGAAATACTGTTTCTTTAGTTTTTTTTTCCAATATAAGAACGGCCTAGTCTCAATACGATTGTTACTAAATTTCACATGGGGAGAGAGGGGGCTTCCGAAAATATCACGTAATTTTTTAGGTCATTAAATAGTGTAAAAATGTGAGAAAATTGATTAATTTAAAGTGAAACTTGTTTCTACACTAATATATGCCGCAGTCAGACACAATTCTTCTATATATTAAAATCCATAAATAGATACAAAGTTATTCAGTATTGATATATCGAAATATGTTATGATAATGATTGTAATGAAATGTAATAGTAATAAAAAACTAAAAATAATAAAGTAAATTATGTTATTTTAAATAAATCCAAAGCATTTATATTAAACTACGAATTTTAAAAGATTTCACGTGGGTATGCGGGATGGAGCAGGTCTCGAGACAAATCTCGCAATGGGTGGAGGGGTGCTCAAAACTCATCAAAAATGCCTCACGTAATTAATGGACGACCCCTAACTTAATTTCGGATGCATAGTTTCTAGAATAAGAACAGCCTTAAAATGTTTTGTTTTCTTTAATGAAGCTTCAACTTCATGAATAAAAATCTTCACTGTCTATTGTAAAAAATAATTAACGTTACTACTTTTCGATCTGCGAATAATATTAGGTCTTTACCTATGAAATTGCCGTTTTGTATGAAAAAATTGAAACGAATTTTTTTCATGTATTTTTTATTTGTATTAATCGAAATAATCACCCATGCAATAAATACATCTTTGCCAATGCAGTGGCAGTTTATTGATGCCCTTCTTAAAGAAATCAGCTGGACGGGAGGCAACAAATTCTTCAAAGGCATTTTGTACTGCCTGTCGGGTATTGAATTTTTTTCCCGCCAAGGAGTTATCCAAATTCTGGAAAAAGTAGTAGTCTGTAGGCGCAAGGTCTGGTGAGTAGGGCGGATGACGGAGAACTTCCAACCCCAGTTCTTGCAACTTAGAGTCCGTGTGCTGTGCAGTATGAGGTCGCGCGTTGTCGTGCAGGAGCAGCGGAGATGAGCGATTGACCAATGCTGGTTGGAGATGTGCCAGCTTCTCCATCATTGTGTTCAGTTCTTCACCGTACACATCTGCAGTAATGCTCACCCCGTTTGGTAAGAAGCTGTGATGAATCACACCGGCGCTAAGCCACCAAACAGTGACCATCACTTTTCTAGGGGTAAGTTTTCGTTTAGGGCATTGTTTAGGTGCTGAACCAGGATCCAACCAACTTGCTGAGCGCTTGCGGTTATCAAACAGAATCCATTTTTCATCGTAGGTAACAATGCGGTTCAAAATTCCTTCATTTGTGTGTCTGTTGAGCAGTGCAAGGCACGTCTCGACGCGTACTTCGCACTGGCGATCATTGAGTTCGTGGGGCACCCATTTGTCAAGCTTTTTTACCTTGCCAATTTGACGCAAATGGACCAATATTGTTTTGACGCTAACGTCGAAAGCTGCTGCTAATTCAGCCGTAGATTATGTATCATCAGCTTCCACAATCGCCTTTAATTCGTCATTGTCGACCAAAGTCTTCGGACGACCGCGAGGTTAATTTTTCAGGTCGAAATTCCCAGAACGGAAGCGAGCAAACCAATAACAGGTGGTGCGTTTGTAGTGTTAGCTCCGTAAACGTCGTTGATGTTGCGTGCCGCTTGTGCCGCGTTACTGCCACGACGGTACACATATTCCATAATTATTCAAATTTTTAACGTATCCATGATGACAAAAAAGATTGAAATGCGATGATAATGTAACATTAATCAATAAACAAATGACTACTTATGGAAAAAGAATTCCATGTATTTAAAATAAAATTAATTTGAAATTAAAATTCTTAGCCAAACAAAAATTATTTTGATTTGAAATGGCCAGTACTGCAGAACGGCAATTTCATAGGTAAAGACCTATAATAATTTTAGCCGCATACCCAGATAATGGTCATTTTTTTTGCTTGTGTCTACTGAAATTGTTAATGAATGCATTAGTAATTGGTAAGTGTTGAAATTTGTATTAAGAATTCATATCGACACAAAAGCTATTGTTTGCGTCGATCAGTCGATTCAGTGGTTTTATGCAATTTTTAATTCTCATAATGGTTATGAATAATATTAATGATTCATCATATTAAATTGGATTACTTATATCTAATGTAGGTATTTTGTTTTACAGCAGACTTTGAGCCTCATATTATATAGCTTTAATTAAGATATATCACTTAACCCTTCGGTGTCTCCGTAAGAGGTATGCTCTAGGAGCACAAAGAAGTTTGACTCTTTTATAACTGTAAAATTTTAAATTAATCATTACATAGTTCGCTAAGATTGGATAGATTAGGGAGGTGATTACGTGACATCACTAACATAGGCATTTACAGTTTGTCTCGGTCTTCATCGAGTGGCTTATCCGTTCTCACCTCCCAATATTCAGCGCCGCGCCGTAACCTATACTAATACATTGTTCCCGCTTATCTTACTTATTGAGATGTACTGCTCTACCTCTAAGAGTTGTAACATGATGTTTAGATGATGATTAGATACCCTATGACTTTCCTCAATAAAATTAATTGAAAATTCATTTCCAAATCTAACTTCGGAAGGTATTAATAATTATTAAATAACAACAACAAATTATTTTCTCATTTATTAGTGCAGGTGAAATAATAAGGACATTCAAACAATTAAATTTAAAACACACCGAAGACATATGGGAAATGTCGGTAATAATAATACAGTCCTTAATTGTTACTATTTCACCACATTTGGCTAATATATTTAATCAGTGTATATCAAAAGGAACTTTCCCTGATATAATGAAAGTAAGCAAAGTGGTTCCTTTGTTTAAATCAGGCTGCAGAAGTAGTCTTGGAAATTATAGGTCTATTTCTGTACTTCCGTCGATAAGTAAAATTTTTGAAAAGATTATGCTTGAACAATTGGTAGAATATTTTACAGTGCAAAAGTTTCTGGATGGTCGACAGTTTGGTTTCACAAAATCGACATCTACTACTGACGCTGGTGCAACGCTCATAAATCATATATTGGGAGCCTGGGAGGATTCGAAGGATGCAATTGGTATGTTCTGCGATTTGTCTAAGGCCTTTGATTGCGTTGACCATAGTACGCTTATTCTTAAATTAAAACACTATGGTATTTGTGGATCTTCTCTCGACCTTCTAATCTCTTATTTAAAAGATCGCTGTCAGAAAATTAACATACATGGGGTAACCTCTGCGGGATCGTCTGCTCGAATTGGTGTCCCGCAGGGCTCCATTTTAGGACCCTTTTTGTTCTTAATATACATAAACGATCTACCGCTAGTGGTTAATAACTCTGCTGACATGATGCTTTTTGCAGACGATACTTCTCTAATATTTCAAATAAAACGGATAGATTCAGAGGTTGGGCATCTGAATAAAACTTTAATTAAAAAGCTGGAGAGTTTGCTTGTTTGGTTGGTTGAACGAGCTAATCTCAGGAAATACTGATCCGATTTGAAAACTCTGTCAGCCTTAGATAGCTTATTTATCAGGTGTTAACGTAAACCAATAGGAGCGGATCACCAATGAATAAAGTTTCAAAATAGGAGTATTTTTGCTCTTTCAAAGTTTCCGCTGCGTGTTAGTGTTAGCCCAAAGTAACTATTCCAGGCGGACGAAGCTTTTATAATGTTATTTGTTGGTCACCAAGCAGACAAATTATATATTGAAGTAGCTGTATCTGCAGCTAAACATAACAAAACAAAACTTGGTCAAATAGTTACACTTGCCTACATTCGGCTATTGATTTCTATTTCCATAAATAGGTAAATATATTCTTAAATTTAATAAATAATAAAGGAACTGTGACATAAACGGCAAAGTCACTCGTGCTATACGATAACTGAAAAATAAACAAGCGCATGTCGTGCATGATACAACCGTGACTTTAGAATACCTAGTAGGTACAAACAAAATATATTACAACCACCTATTAATATATCTACCGATTTTAACGAATGTCTTTATTTGTGATATAAAAACAATAACCAGTTGAGTTGGAAGCAATCATCCAACGTTAAAAAGAATCGCAATTCTGTAAGATATTTTACTAAGGTACAATCCGCAATCGAACCTTGAAAATGTAAATGCAAGCTGGAATGATAATATAACCAATTGGCTGTTTAATCACAATGTAACAATGACTATATACGCAGACTAACTGATCCCCGTATGCTTCGTTAAGTTTTAATACAAAATGGTAAAAGATTAATTGAATCCAAGAAATAAGAAGTCTTGAACCTTCTATGATAAATTATTTATCTACCTGTGTACCTACGTAGGTACGCTTTTTACTAAATATAATAAAAATATTGTCTATAATGAACATTCATTAACGGGGCCATCATTATGACAACTAATACAAAGCGTTATAAATTATTACACATTATTCTGTTGTTTATTATCTATTGTTCGTTATTATTGGCAATATAGATGATCGATCGGTATTTTTAGAACGCGTGCATACATGTAACTGTTATGCAACAATCAATAGTTGAAAATGCGAGAGCATTTCGCTTTCTTCACATTCAAAGCCACGATACGAACGACAAATATTTTTTTTATTTTACTTTATATTTGTCACTATTAACAATATGATATAAAATAGCAAAATATTCAACATCGGAATAATTGATAACAGTCTGTAACAACTGTTTAATATAATAGAAAAACTCACTATATACGATAAGACACTTAAAACAGGAAGAAGAAAGGAGAATTAATAATATTTGATAAGTTATTAAAATACACAAGCGAGATAAAATGAATTTCTAAAAAGTTAAAAAATGATCATATTAAATGAATGGGAAAAGTGTCTTCATGTAGGCATGGTTGAACGGCATCGGAAAAAACATCTTGTTTTTATGCATCTAGGTTATAAACTAACGATTTGACCGATACAAGTTAAAAAACCCACCTTGGTAAAGAAAGGACATCATAAGGATCATAGCATTATGGCAAGGCTTTTTGTAAGCTCGCTTGGATAGAGGTAATTTAAAATATAATTTAAAATAAATACTATTCCGGCTGCTACACTTGAAAGGCAGCTGGATTTAGAGTGTACTATCTCAGACTAGAACTTCCTTTAACATCAGGTAATAAATAGGCTAGAACCTATAAGGTATAAAAAAGTTAAAGTCTCCAGATGGGTCTGTCGACACGCTATACAATTAAACATAGTTCTGTTTTTGTAATGCGTATCTATCTAGTGTCAGTGGATTCTACATAATGGTTATAACATTGTAATCTCTAATACATACAAACATAATTATCGAGACACGTCCCATGCACGTCAGCACGGAATAAACACGTACCGCGAAGTAGTAGAACAAAAACAGATGACTAAACTAGGTTTTGTTATCGTGACAAGATATTCCAAAGCGTGCTTGTATATTTAATACCAGCTGACCCGTGCCCACTACGTTGGGCGGTAAACATTTTTACTTTATCAAGCTCTACAACTTTTCGCTAGAACTCAATCAGCTATCACTCATCGTTAAGGCAGCGTTCGTAAGAAACGTTTTTGTTCGACCGCTTTTTCTCCGACTTACTTTGCAAATGCGACTACGACAAAAAAGTCGTTTCGTTTTTCGAATTAATATATAGCCTATGACACTCGCAAACAACGTGGCTTTAGATTGGTAAAATAATTTTCGAAATCGGTTTAGTAGATCCAGATATTACCCCCTACAACCTCACAAGCTCACAAACTTTACCTCTTTATAATATAAGTATAGATGATTATTTATTAATTAATAGCTTCTGCCCGCGACTTCGTACGCGTGGTATAGTTACTTCGGGCTAACTAACACGCAGCGGAAGCTCTCAAAAGGAACAAATACCCCTATTTTGAAACATTCTTCATTGGTGCTCCACTACTATTGGTCTTAGCGTGATAATATATAGTCTATAGCCTTCCATAATAAATGAGCTCTCTAACACTGAAAGAATTTTACAAATCTGATGGGTAGTTCCTGAGATTACCCCCTACAACCTCACAAACTTTACCTCTTTATAATATTAGTATAGACTAGTTAATTCCCGCCCGCTCCGTTGGGGATTTAAAACAATTGCGAAGGGTCAATCGAATCGAAAAAATAAGTAGCCTAGAACCAGCTTTATGTTTAGTTTATAGCTTATAGCTTTATAGGTATTACTGCTGAACAATAAATGTAGTGATAGATGGTGGCAGAGATACACGTCAAATTGCCTCTGTGCTTAGATTTCAGGAGCAGTCAATATATATATATATATAGTTGGCACAGGACTCAGCTTGCTCTTTAGTTCGATAGGACAGAACGATAGGACAAAATAAACGTCGATAACCATCGCTACTCCTCTTTTTAAAGTACTCACAGAATAATAATACTAATAACATTTAGTTAAAAGTTGCTATTTGAATATAACAATCAAACTCAATAAAGAATCAATATTTGTATAGATTATAATAAATTACATAGTATAAAACAAAGTCCCCTGCCGCGTCTGTCTGTCTGTCTGTTCGCGATAAACTCAAAAATTACTAAATAGATTTCCATGCGGTTTTCACCAATGTATAAAGTGATTCATGAGGAAGGTTTTGGTATATAATTTATCAACGATTTTTTTATATTCAGGGCGGGACAGCGTCTGCCGGGCCCGGTAGTAGATTATAAATGTAAACATAAAATAGTTAAAGCCTATTAAATGTTTCTTTTTTCAAATGATTGAAATCAGTATAAGCTATTGATAACAAAACGAGTCCTCGCTGTGTTGAACTATCTAATTAACATGATGTTATAGTGAGCGAGTCACGGCGTCTTTTATTTACATTTTCAGCTCTCTGTTGCCACGGAACACCAAAAATGTTGAGAAACGATTCTACAAAGTATAATCTCCAAAGCGGAACCGTAAGGGCGTAATAAGAACAAGTTGATTATGATTTACACCTCTATACCTCTAAACTTTTAATTTATTATACCTCCCCGCAAATGGGTTTGTCTTCCGATTCATTAACCACACCGTTGACAAACTTCGTAAATATTAAGTATAACATTTACTTATATTATACAAAATCAGAAATAGTGTTTTTTTAGATGAATAATAATTAAAACATAATAAGGAATTATTGACGGGACCTTAGTCTGTCTTGTAGTGGCGTTTATATTTTACTAGCGGGCCCGGCAGACATTAATCCGCCCTCATAATAAAAAAACCTTAATAAATTATATACCTAAACCTTCCTCATGAATCACTTTATGTATTGGCGAAACCGCATGAAAATCCGTTCAGTGGTTTTTTGGGTTTATCGCAAACAGTCAGACGTGGTAGAGGACTTTGTTTTATAATTCATAATCTTAATGTAATTCGACTCTATATTTTATAATATTGGTGGCATTTTACGTAATATAGTTCAGTTACTGTGCACAAGTGAAGTGGATGGAAAATAATAACACGGAGAATGAATTTTGAGATGCCACAAAAACACCCTGAAAAGTTGTAATAAGGAAGTCCACCATTTTGTTAGAACATCGGAATTATTGCAAGATATTAAAAATAAAATATAGAAATAAAGACTATCTTTTAATTTCCGTAATTCACCCCTGTTACTAGTAAAATAGAAATTAAGTTTTTTATTAACACACAAAACGTTTTTAACGAAAATACTTCGCGGACAATGTTCACTGAAAATGTATCAAAATGTTGAAAGTAGTACCTTCATTAATTCGCTCACGTGATAATAATTTATTTCGTAGTATTGTTCTATTGTTTGTGGTTAGGATTAATTAGCAAACATTTTGATTATATTAGACTTTGA
Organism: Antheraea yamamai; assembly: GCA_036509395.1. Classification (NCBI taxonomy): domain Eukaryota; kingdom Metazoa; phylum Arthropoda; class Insecta; order Lepidoptera; family Saturniidae; genus Antheraea; species Antheraea yamamai. Next base: position 21,646,253 of record AP028424.1, read on the forward strand.
CCACTGTTCGAGGAACAATAATGAAATATAAAGGCAGAATTAATTTGCAAAAGCTTTTGTATAAACACATATTCCAATATTTCTTATTATTTCTTGCTGAGTTTTTGTTCTGTCGAGTATTATTTCATTTATATGATTATCCTATGAAGAAAGCCTATAAAATATTTATACATATATTTAATTGGGTTTTAAGCACATTTAACCTTATATAATGAAATTGATTTGCTATAATAAATGTTAGTTACAATATTAACCATAGTCTTTTTGACAGAATGATCGATAAAATTTCAAATAAATAAAAAACCTACCACAGATTAAAGTAACGAATTGAAAACGTCTTTGAAACGATTAAAAAAATGAATCAACTATTTCAATACATTTTATATAATGAGTTACGTTACGTTACGTTTTTTCCAATTTTTTCGTAAAGAGATTATTTTTTATAGGTCTTATTCGATATTATTTGAAAATCGTAATTACTAATAATAAAATATAGTTTAAATACTCACTTAGTGCTGTTCCTCATGTTGTAATTTGTTGAGATATACTCTGTGTCCCCACTGAAAACAAAAAAAAAACAACTAAAGACAATCATACAAATAAATTTTATAAAAAAAAATCAACAACAATGCACTATTTCTTTCGATTAAATTCTGTTACATTAACCGATTATTCGAAGTAAATGAAACTGTTTAGCGAATGACGCTTTAATTGATTTTTTTATTATAAAAAAATACATTATCTACGAACTGTTGTTCATGGAAACATTCATGTTTATCAGCCATCGTAAGAAATAGAGGAGAACTTCCACCAATTATATTACGAAGGGAAACAATAGTCGACCGTAATGTATCAGACACGCGACGCGACTACCGCCGGCTCTGTACTGTCGTCCGTATAACCAAGCTATTAATTTAGTACAGGAACAGGTGGTTGGGTAAATGTATTATATACATACGTATGCAAAAATACGGAACAGAATATTTCAAAGGGGCAAAGCTCAATCGACCTTCTTCGTAAAGCGTTGGTTTTAATAAATATATATAACGAATTTTAATGGATTACTGCATGAGTAAATCTATCATAACGTATTATAAAACAAAGTCCTCTGCAACGTCTGCCTGTCTGTTCGCGATAAACTCAAAAACTACGGATTTTCATGCGGTTTGTACTAGTAGATTAAGTGATTCTTGACGAAGGTTTGGGTATATAATTTGTCAAGGGTTTTTTTATATCAGAACAACGTACGGCCGGCCCGCTAGTAGGTACTATATAAGAATAAGAAGGGTAATCGCGGTGGTCGCTGTTATTGGGTTAAACTGTGCTTTACTTTATATGGATTCGATAATAAAAAAATTGCGCGTATTGCATCTGACATTCTAAGTACGGGAAACACTAAAAGGACCCACACCTCCACCGTTTTATCGGCTTTTGTTGAATCACTATACACTAGGTATTTACGATATAAATTAACCGGATGACTAACCAATACCGAATTACTGCGTACATTGTCACAGCACCCTACGATCCTTGCAGTATATATTCGTCCATTCCACGTATAGTGTGGTTTATAGTTCGAACAAAGTGCAGATAAATGTGCGACGATTGACCTTACAAAGTGTCTCAACTCGGCCGAGCATTAGAGCCCTACCTCCTCGCAAATCTAATAGTATGATTACATTCCATGTAATAAGATCGCGCGGAAATTGCATTAGGTAGCAAGAGCTCTTCCGTCGTATGCGTCGCGAACTCTAGTACGCGATCTCTAATAACATGATTGCGAATGGGGTGCTTCCTACTTTACTTTGTAACAGAGAGACCTTACCGCCTGACGTATCGATCCGTGTGTTGAATAATTCTATTAATCTCCATCATAATATTATAAAGCTTAAGGGTTTGTTTGTTTGGTTGAACGCGTTAATCTTAGGAACTACTGATTTGTCTGATTTGCAAAAATTCTTTCAGCATTAGATAGCTCATTTATTGAGGAATGCTACAGCCTTACATATATATATATATATTCATGCTAAGACCAATACGTGCGCCGCAACATTAAAGAATGTTTCAAAATCGGGTTTTTTTTGTTCCTTTTGAAATCTTCCGCTGCGTGTTAGCGTTAGCCCAAAGTAACTATTCCATGCGGACGAAGTCGCGGTCAGAAGCTAGCCTCTAAGTATAACGCTTACAACTCCCATGTGAAAGTACGTTTGTTCGAATGTTTGTCCATCAATCACTTTCAAACGGTTAGAAGGATTCTAATGAAATTCGAATTAGAAAAAATATATAATCCTATTAAGAAAAAAACAATAGTTTATATTACAGAGAAGAAATTAAGCTCCTTCTGTTCTTAAAATTAAAATAATTATTTTTAATGGGTCTTAAAGGGACCCGCAGTCCATCTAATATTAAATAGGTACTGGAGTTTAAGTTTAGTTAAGTCTAGTTAAGCTCAGGTTTATGGCAAAAACAGGTTGTAGCGATAGTGCTTCTACGATCGTATCGCAATCAAACTTAATACAAATTTAGTAACTCTTTCCTTATCTTTCTTTTATTATTAATAGATATTTAGTTTATAATTTTACTATTAAAAAATACGTAGTATTCGAGTATAGTAAGGTTATGAATTAATTTAATAAGTTTAAGTCATGAAACTAATCGCAATATTATGTTATATTCTGCAAGAAGAAAATAAAAAGCAGAGACTCAAATTTAAAAACGTTATGTTGTCTCAGCCTATTATATGTTATGTAATATAACAGAGTACATACTAAAACTTTTATAATGAATATAAAAAGAACCTTAAAAAGAATCACGTGAACCAAACAAACCATTATCGAGTGATAAGGACAGTTCAAAAAGACAGGCATTACACCTTATAACATGTAGAGATGAACATAATATATATCGTATAACAGTAACATCTTCATTACGTACAAAATCCACACTCAATATTGGAACTGCGGAAGTAACTGTGTCTGTTTGTTTGTTACACGTTCAAAGGTAAACTTCTAAACCGATTGCAATTAAAATAATGTCACTAGGCAAGTTAGTTAAGTTTAGTCTATTTACTTAGTTAAAGCTAGTTTATAATGTATCGCATTACGCATCCTATCTTATGTCACTTCTTGGATAAATAACTTTGATCATAATTATAGTATATTATGATTCCTTGTTTATTTTTATAGTAAAAATTATGCGAATCTCATTGAGATGCAGGCAGCTTTCATTATAAATAATATTTGATTTAACTTATATACCTACGTGGTATAACTTGGTCGACATTCAACTCTGAAGGGCGGTGCGCGGAGACCTTGTTGCTTGATAAACTTTGTTATGAAGTAAACACGTAGTTGGCTCAACGGGATTTATATAGAAGCATTTCTCTCGACAGATCTACTTTCTAAATGGGATTGCTTCTGGCGAGCTTAATGAATTGTCAATCGTTTCTTTTCAAATAACGAGAAGTAAGTTTGAAAATTATCAAATAATTTATCAAACCTGACTGGTACTATCAGTGACTAGCGCGTTCAAGCAAACGAAAATAGTAACTACGTTTATTGATTGTTGATTCATAATCATTACATAGTATAAAACAAAGTCCTCTACCGCGTCTGTCTGTCTGTCTGTTCGCGATAAATTCAAAAAGTACTGAACGGATTTTCATGCGGTTGTCACCAGTAGATAAAGTGATTCATGGGGGAGGTTTTAGTATATAATTTGTCAAGGATTTTTTTTATAATCAGGGCGGGGCAACGTCTGCCGGGCCGGCTATTTAAAGTAATATAATATTTTAATTAGTTTTAATATTTTTTTTCTCTTTCTGTTACAATTTCCTAGTATTCATATTATGTTAAATCTTTAAGTATGTAAAACAGTTCAATGTTTAGTATTAGTATTTAATTAATTATTGGAGCACGCTGTGGTTGTCTCTAAATATGACTGCATTTATATTCTATCACAAAAGTCCTACTATTAATATCTTTACAAGTGTATTGTCATGTTGACGACCCATAAAAATAAATAACAGAAAAAAGGTGACCTTTTATGAACACAGCCTTCACTAAAACTTAGTTAGCGTGTATCAAACCGTGCCAAGTTTATCAAACTGCATGTTTAATTAAATGAAAACAGCGAAGTTTGCTAACAAACTTTTGATTATTTAGATTGTGAAGTTCAGGGAGCAATATGCAATAAATTTTGCTTTATAGCGTCGTAACGTCGCCACATCGTTTCAGTACTTATAAGTAATAAGTGAGTTAATTACATATTGATAGATTCTCCAATGAAACATTGTCTACAAACATGTTTACACGTATATTCAAATTAGTCCATTGGCTTAACATTACTCTCGGATTGTTTTCTTCTGACGACAATAAAATCAATTAACAAATGTATACCGGTGTAATAAATTAATAATTGTGTAATTATAACCGTCGTAACTAAATAGTTACGTTAGTAATCATCATTCAATTATGAATCATTCTGAACTATGATTACAAATGAAATCAAAGGTACAAAAGTAAAGTAAATTGAAGAGTCCTGTTATTTGCCTGGACTTTATCCGAAACGGTTGAAACAATTTACATGTGGCTTTTTCCTCGCAAATAAAAGACCTTTCAGAGCATTAACTAATTATTTTCATTCCACTTTTCTATAATTAGTAATGATAAAACTTTTTAAAGTAGTGTATTATCAATGAGGATATTAAAAACGGTTATATATATTACAATTTCACGAGAACTACATTAGATTGCCTGTAACATAAAAACTGTAGGTACTAGAAATTTACTAAATAATCTATGTTTATTGCTTAGCGCTTATACAACAAAATGTAACGGAATGGCCTTAGTAAAATTTAAGAACTCATGAATTCCATTAAATTTTTTCCTCTTCGAGTATATCGTAATACCGGCATGAATTTAACCCACGGCTGGGTTATAAACAAGGTACGGGCTCATTTAATATGCTAGCCAACGTGTTGACGATTTAATTCGTCCAAAAGTCTTCAGAATATTTCCGAAAAAATTGTATTACTACAAAGATAATTTCTTAATGCAGTCGGAAATCCTCACGATGTAGTTCAAGGTTATGGTGGTGTTTGTAAATAAATTACTTTAGGTGAATGTAGATACGCGAAGTCACCGTCATGGTTGCTTGCTACTGTACAACGGGCTGAGTATTGAACAACGTTATCTGAAATAATACCTATGTGTTATAGGCCAGGCCGTATTATACTAGGCGTCATTGTTTATTTTATCCCTAAAACAATATAAATATCACGTTTAGTACCTAGTTCGCACGGGAATTAGTTAATGCATCTGTATTGGATTTCGTGTAGGATCATTGCTTTCGTTTTACCAGCGAAATCCATACACGTATGAATAGTTTTTATATACCTCATGGGTTTGCGTTTGACCAAATTCTCATCTAATGTGAACTGACAATGTGATCTGAGAGGTAAACCGAAAGAGAGCTGACTCTGAAGTGCAACTGCCGAAACACACTTAAAGGTAGCTAGGCAGGCGGACATCAAAAAAAAAGATTTGAACCTATGTCGATGTAACCAGTGCAGATACCAATATTACTTTATGTATACATTGACTTGGAACATTAAAATATTATTATTATTATTATATATCGACACACGTGTTATTGGAAGTTTAAATAAAAATAATACCATTCTGCCTTACATGCCATAGGAAGAACTGATCTAAAGTATTAAAACAAGTGGAGTGAATCTTCATTGTTAAGTTTATTGAATCTCTGCCACGTCTCTCTGTCTCTCTGTTCGCGATACACTCAAAAACTTTAGGTAGGTTTTACACCACCACCAACAATTTTTAATAATATTTTTTAAAGGTTTCCTCGAAGAAGGCACAAGGATATTTACATTAAATTTGTAAAAAAATATAAATAAGGCAATGTGACAACATCTTAAAAGACAACCTAAACTAAAAAAAAGTATTGACCGTGAAGCGATTTCTTTTTTTATATTTACCAATCATTTTTTTAAATTAAATAAATTAGGTACATGTTTTGAAAATGGTTTCACTGCATTATGAATGTTCTCAAATCACAAAAAAATAGAAATATCAAATGACACTTTTTGCACGACAAACATTTTTGTCGATTGCCTAATTTTGGGTGGTTGCTAAGTATGAGGCAGGAGGTTAGTGCGGGGCTAAGTACGCGTAGCGCGGCGTTCGCCATAGTGCTTCTAGTACCGTAAAAACATAATTCAATGGCTAATAAATGGGAGAAAGTAGCCAACAGTTCTAATAAAAAAAACATTGCCATTGTTTGTTAAATTAGAAGCGACCAAGATTCACTTCACTAAATATTAGGAAACAAACTCTTCTGCCACATAACCCACCTCTCCCTCGCCCCTTCTCCCTTTTAGCCCTCTCTTAGACTCATGGCGTTTGGAGGGGGTCCCCCCTTTCCCTAAAAAAAATTTTTTTTTCGGGTAAAAAACAAGGTTTTTTCTTTTCTTTTATTTTTTTGGGGGAGCCTTTGTAATATTTTGTCTTTTTTTTTTTTTTTATTTGGTAAATTTAAAAAAAGAGAACATTTATTTTAACATAGGCTTAGAAACAAGATTTTCAAACATGCTACACTTGAGCTATCATTGCTATAATTATACTTAAATTTGATAACATCCAAAATGTTGTGTTATGAATAATGTAAAAGACAATTTAAGAAGTCTAATGAATAAAACAATAAAGATATCTGGATAATGTAGTCTCCTCGTTTATTATCTAAATTACACTATTAAGAAAACACTGTCAAACTCCGGCGGCACCGTTCGGGTTGTATTACAATTTTGAATTGTTTTGATAGTGTATTCGGACACAACTTCGATTGACGTAAGTTCGAATGCTGGCAACTGAGTCGGAGCTTCTGTGGTAGGGCTTCAAAGTCTGCCTGGTTAGCTACCACCCTCAACTTGAAAAACTGTCGCCAAGCACTAATAAATCATCCTCCTCTCGCTTTGGCGTGTATACCATTTTAGACCACATGTCATTTAAGATCAGATGAGATTGTCTTTAAACGTAAAATATTATTCAATATTTCAATTCAATATTATAGATATGGTCACTATAAGATGTTGTTAGATTAGCTAATTATGTAATAACTTAAGACAGAAGGTCCCTAATAAGTATTGATGTGTAGTGTATCTATGTTACTATGATTCAACTGTTTATTAACTATATAAATACAATGATATACGTATGTATGTATATTGATCAAGTTTAAATAGTTACAATTTTCAGATGTTTGGTGGCCCTTATCTAATTGTTTCTTTTTTATAATTCAATTTTCTTTATTATCTTCAATTAAAATAATGTTATAGTTTTAAGAAACTGCGATTTTTACAAACAATCCGCGTTATAAAAAAAATTTTTTTGGCCGATTAATTTGACCGTTGGAATATCAATCGGATGTCCGCAGGTTCAAACCCCGGCATATACCAACGAATTCTTCGCGAACATTTACTAATTGATATCGGTAACAGTATCGGCTGACGGTGAAGGAAAACATTGTGAGGAAACCTGAACCTGAGAAATGTTCTTTTAGTACCACGGTATGTGAGAACAGAGAGTTTGGAATCACCAATACGTCGTGGACTTACGTGGTGGTGGGCTCATACCCTTCGAGAAGTGGCTTATGACCCTACAGTAGCTCTATTCAGGCTGATGACGATGACTATGCCTTCAGCGAGTGTACTTTCTTGATGTAAAGAAGTAGAGAAGTGGGGCAAACGGTGTGGTCCGCATACGAAGGACAACACAGAAGTCGCGCGCATAACCAGATTTTATAAATCAAATCCGTAGTTCCAGAAATTACTTGTTTCATATATTATCAGATGATTTACCCGTTTATAGTTGAGAGTATAATGGTTATAGGTATATCACCAACAATATATAATAGGCGCATATAATTTACTTAGATCATAAGAAATCATTTACATTCTAACGATAAACATAGTCTTTTATTGCATTAAATTTGAAACTAAGTGAATAATTAATTTCAGTGATGATAACACACGATTCGACATACATATATACGTCGTTTCTTATGGTAAATCTCTATTGCATGACTATATAATTATTAGAAATAACTGCGTAAATAATATGAGTCTATATTACGCGTTTTAGTAATAGATACAATTACCATTTTAATTGGCACGTGGTATAATTACAGATAATGTCTATTTGTTTATTAGTTTCTTATTTCAAATAATACATACGTCGTGATCCTTGTATATAGACTTATTTATTATTACACACAACAAAATATACATAAAATTAATAATGTCACAAATTACCAAAAAAATCTCTCCAGATACACCAACTAGTTACATGATAAACAAACAATACTAACGTATTTTTGATTAACCACACCATCATCTTCTTACCCTTACCCGTCCTAAGTAGGGTTGGCATAACGAGTTTTTGTTTCCCAATTTTTTCTGTCAAATGTCATCTCAGTATTTAAAAACATGTCATTCTTCAGTCAATATTCGACTCCTATATCCGTCTACCTTCATACTTAAAACATTTGTAGTTACATGACTTTCAATTATCCTCATGACATACCCGTACTATGATAACTTATTACTCCTCATATTCCCTGTCACTGGTGTTGTTTTCAAATTTCCTCTAATATTCTTAGTACCATCTGGTTTAGTTCCACCACACATCCATTTTAACATTTACATCTCTGGCAGATGGAATCTTCTCTCATCGGTTTCTTTTGTAGCTGAAGACATAGATTCATACAGCAGGGCAGGACTTGTAATTGTTTTATACACCTTCCTTCTGAGTTTCAAGGATATCTGTGAGTTACAAGCGACCCTAGACAGACACCTTTAGCCATTACATTTACCATGCAAATGTTCTATTATCCACATTATTTTCTATGTCACCGTTGTTTGGCATGAATGAAATGAGATACCGAAAACTGTTAGGAGTATACTAGTACGAGCATTGTTTATTCATCCCTTGGCATATCGACGATTTTAATCAAAACATGCATGACATTCTACTAGTTTGAGAGAGTGAATTTATTCCAGTAATTTTATATGAACAGTAAATGGCTTGCGGTCACGGAAGAACTAGGGTCACCACGCGTACTTTATATACGTGAAAGTTTTATTTCGTCTAATTTGATTTTCCTCTTATATCATATATTTAAAATAGCATTAATAATTAAAGATATAATTGACTTCATTAAATATCGGCCAACTGTATACCTAACCAATGGTAGACTTTTAACTATTAATATTAATTTATTTAATATTGGTTTCAGCATAAATGGGTCGGCTCGCCCGGGGTAGTACCACCCTCTCACAGAAAATCGACGTGAAGTAACAGTGCTTGCATTGTTGCGTTTCGTTCGGTCAGTGAGAGCGCCGGAGACCCACCTCCCCTCTCCTTCCACTTTCCTCTTCCCTTCCTCCCCCCCACTCCCTACACAGGCTGGCAACGCACTTGCGACTCCCCTGGTGTTGCAAGTGTCCATGGACGGTGGTGATCACTTACATCAGGTGACCCACCTGTTCGTTTGCCTCCTATGATATAAAAAAAAAAACCTACAATAATGTAATCTATGCATAGGAACTGATGTATCTGGGACACGGCAGTGCCCCCGCCAAGTCGAGCAAAAAAGCGGCACGGCCGTACCATAGTTTTCTCGAAGCAGTTCAGGCCATTTTCAACCCCCTATAACTCCGTTGTGGATACAACTAGAAGCCTGAATTTTCAGTAACCAAGCAGGCATTGTATAAAGACTATTTCAAATTTTATTCAATTTGAACCAGTAGTTTAAGAATTATAACTAGTTCTATAATTTGTTTGGACTAATCTCCAAAACGGCAGAACAGATTTAGATGAGGATTTTACTAGTAGATATATAACTTTTCAGAATATTATAAAACCTGTATATCATTGCGCGTTTGCTTAAGCACTTAACCTCGAAAAGTAAAAGTCAGCTAATATATAATTAATTCAATTTTTTAAAAACTGTTACTCATAGACAACCAAAACCATTTATATGAGAATGAAGTCGAGGACACCAACTGGGTAAAAATAAAATCGATCTTTCATACTGGCCTCGGGTTTAAGATTTATTCATATACTGAATAAATAAAAATACAAACAAAAAAGACATGCCTACTTACTCTCATGTTATTACTGATATCTCACGACATACTTTGTTATGCCACAATGTACTTTTTTGTACTTTGAAAACAATTATTCACTCAAATGAAAGGTGTCAACCCTAATGCTGATAACCTCGAAACAGAATGCGTTGCTAACAGCATCGGGGGCAATTTTCGTTCAATGTCAATTTACCTCGTCTATCGGTAAAATTTTCATAAAAGCTTTGACATATAAACTTGTACTGCTATTGGAAATTACATGAGGTATTGGTGGTTTTAATGAACTGTGACCGAAATTCGACCGTATTTTAAGTTATTTAAAGTTTCAATATCAATGAGATTTTTTCGCCAAAGAGTGTTCAAATATTCTAGATTAGTAGACATAAGGATCGTGAAGTATGAAGAATAGAGACTTATAAACATGGGCTTCGACTAGTCGACGGTATTAAATAAAGTAACTATCTCCAAATTTCTTTACTAATAACAAACACAGCTCGTCAATAGTCATTAAACAAAAAGAAAATTGGTTGACAGATGAAAGGAAAAGGTACCTTTAACCCCTCGGCTGATTTTGTAAGACCCAAACCTCAAAATGGCGGTTTTAAGTTTCGCAACATTAGGCAATGACATTTTGTACCCATATCCAAGGGGTTAACAATTTTATCCTCGCCTATTTACATATAGATTCTTTATAGGGTCTTTATACATAGGTAAGAATAATCTATATCTATACTAATATTATAAAGAGGTAAAGTTTGTGACGTTGTGAGTTTGTGGGTTTGTGAGTTTGTGAGTTTGTGACGTTGTGACGTTATAAGGGGTAATCTCAGGAACTACTGGTCCGATTTGAATAATTCTTTCAGCGTTATATAGCTCATTCATCGAGAATGGTTATAAGTTATATATCATTATGCTAAGGCCAATAGGAGCGGAGCACAGGTGAAAAATGTTTCAAAATCGAGATGTTTTTTCTTTGTGAGAGCTTCTGCTGTGTGTCAGCGTTAGCCCAGAGTAGTAACTATTACTACGCGGACGAAGTCGCGGGCAGGGGCTATAATCTATATACTTTTATACTAATATTATAAAGAGGTAAAGTTTGTGAGTTTGTGACGTTGTGGCGTTGTAAGGGGTAATCTCAAGAACTACTGGTCCAATTTGAATAATTCTTTCAGTGTTATATAGCTCATTCATCGAGAATGGTATAGGCTATATATCATCACGCTAAGGCCAATAGGAGCGGAGCACAGGTGAAAAATGTTTCAAAATCGAGATGTTTTTTCTTTGTGAGAGCTTCTGCTGTGTGTCAGCGTTAGCCCAGAGTAGTAACTATTACTACGCGGACGAAGTCGCGGGCAGGGGCTACTTTTATACTAATATTATAAAGAGGTAAAGTTTGTGACGTTGTGGCGTTGTAAGGGGTAATCTCAAGAACTACTGGTCCAATTTGAATAATTCTTTCAGTGTTATATAGCTCATTCATCGAGAATAGTATAGGCTATATATCATCACGCTAAGGCCAATAGGAGCGGAGCACAGATGAAAAATGTTTCAAAATCCAGATGTTTTTTTCTTTGTGAGAGCTTCTGCTGTGTGTCAGCGTTAGCCCAGAGTAGTAACTATTACTACGCGGACGAAGTCGCGGGCAGGGGCTATAATCTATTTACTTCTATATTAATATTATAAAGAGGTAAAGTTTTTGAGTTTGTGACGTTGTGGCGTTGTAAGGGGTAATCTCAAGAACTACTGGTCCGATTTGAATAATTATTTCAGTGTTATATAGCTCATTCATCGAGAATAGTTATAGGGTATATATCATCACGCTAAGGCCAATAGGAGTGGAGCACAGATGAAAAATGTTTCAAAATCGAGATGTCTTTTTTCTTTGTGAGAGCTTCTGCTGTGTGTCAGCGTTAGCCCAGAGTAGTAACTATTACTACGCGGACGAAGTCGCGGGCAGGGGCTATAATCTATTTACTTCTATACTAATATTATACAGAGGTAAAGTTTGTGAGGTTGTAGGGGGTAATATCTGGGGAGTCGGAGAAAAATGGTCGAACGAAAACGTTTCTTACGAACGCTGCCTTAATTATGAGATATATATGATTGAGTTCTAGAGAAAAGTTGTAGCTTGATAATGCCTATTACCGCCCAACGAAGTGGGCACGGGTCGGCTAGTCACTTATAAAATCATAACCGTCTCAATTAAAAATACTAAGGTGCGCCAACGTACATGGTTATCTGTGAAACGATGTTCCAGTCTATTAATCTCTGATACATCAACATCCATTTTAATACTCTTGATCCGCCCTGTGGTCGAAACTCGATCATGATCTTATTTATTATATTTTTTTACGTTTCAACACTATTTAAGTTTTTTATGAAAGAGTGTACCTATATTATCATTGCATGTAACATTTTTAACTTTATTTCTGATTCAAACTTTGTTGTTAATAATAACGTTATAACTCGACAATAGCTAATAGACAAAGAAAATCGGTCAACAAATAGAGAATAAATAGCTTTAGCGTATACATGCTTAAGATTTGATTTTTTTTCCATATTTGTTGTTTTCGTAAAAAAATCATTTGGAATTGGTAATATAAAGGGAGAGAGGGCTGATCGCAATTCGATGCGATTCCGTACTCACTCCTTTGACGTATTGCATGAGCATAGTATTAAGTCACCAAGTTTGGTCAGTCTTGATATAGATACAAGTCAGAGAGTTGTGGTTATTTCAAAATGTTTTAGATGCAGGTAAGAGAATCGTGGTAATTCAAAGTCCGTTAAATGTCTTAAGATTAGCAGTCACATGCTTGACAAAATTATCGAACGATTTTATTGCAGACTCCTTCTCCGTCAAGCCCAAAACATCGAATGGACATGTACGAAGATTATCACAAAGCATTATTTTTTTTTTTTTTTTTATATAAAAAAAAAAAATATTTTAATTAACATGCTTTCATTTCCCCTTTTTATAAATTTTTTTTTTCCTTTAAAATTATTCAATAGAAATTAAAAAAAAAAAAAAAATGAATTTAAGAGCGCATTTAAGTTTCTGAACACTTGTGTTAAACAGATCTACGTTCAGATCACTAATTTGTTAACACTGTTACCAACTCTAATTATGTACGAATTTTGCCTGTAGGTCGCCTTAACAACCGGGTTATAAAGTATATTATGGCTTCTGCTAGGCACAGCTGGTACACGCAAGTTAATCTATGTGTATGTGCCCTAGTCTCTTCGTGCTAAACCTGGGGCAATCTTGAAGCAAATGTTCAAAGTTTTGCTCAGATGTGTTATCGCAGGGGCAGGTGTTGTCGTCAATAATCTTATAACGATTAAGGTATTGCTTACAATGAGATAACATGCTTAAGATTAGTAAGGCTTTTTCTAAGGCCTGACTAGTTGCCACCTTGAAAATCTGTCACTAAATGTGTTCACAAGCTGTGAGGGCAGTTGAGAGTCAGTCGCACTCCAGGTTTAGCGTGTTCTCCAATGTACATATAGATATTGTGATCAAACGTTAAAATCTACAAATTATAAAGCAAGAATATACACATCACGAAAGAAGTAATAGAACGGATCCTTGGTACATATTTCAGACATAAACGAAACCATAGTAGAATCATTGATATTGATATAACTATAAGATTATTGAAAACGTACGCCCATCGAATTTAATGCATCGAGAATATGGTTTATATAATACGGATGCTTTTACAACCGAACATTTGTTTTATGATGATTAGATGGGTTACTCTCAGGAAATATAGATATTTTTATGAGCATATAGAAGCTGATGCCAGTGATGACGCAGTTGATTCAGATGCTATTTGCAACATTCATTCAAACTAAACGGACAAGGACGCCCGTATCCAGTCTTCAAGTGGCGAAATATATATAACGTTGTATTTTGTTTTTACGTTTGTTGAATAATAAAACCCTGAGAATAGCTCGATAAGCGATACACATAATGTATTCATTGATTTGTTAGGTGAAACTTCTTTGGCCGAGATGAGAGTGGTTACAAGGTCGTATGAGTGTAAATTTTCGAGAAAAAATGATGAAATATAGTTACTTAATTACAGAAAAAAGAAGAACTATAAGTTACCAGTATAAATAGTTGGAAGTGATAAACTTGAAGCGTAGATTACGAGCCCACAAAGCCAAACTCAGTACCTCACGATAAGCTCAACCACTGCTCGCGACTTATAACGTCTGTACGAGTTGTTAACTTACCAACTCAAATTAAATCAAATCAAAAATATGAATAAAGTATTTTTGATCTGTCTAGGCCCTAATAAGGCACTAATGAACGTCAAAACTACCACCGGTTCGGAAAACAACCCAGTCATCGAGAAGAACCGGCAAAAAACTCGATCGGGTACATAAAGATATCGGGTACTCTTTTTAACATATCTATATATTTCCAATACATTATACAATCGTTTTTAGTGGATGCACAGAGAGAAGTCAATTCCAGATATCACCATAGTTTACATATTGATCCACCCTATAATAGCCTTTTGACACCAAAACTCGCTTCACATGGCGCTTAAACTTACAGTCCGGAGAATCGCTAATATGCTTCGGGACTTTATTGTAAAACCTAACACTATTACCTAAAGGAATATTACTGGTTTTGCTAAGTCTAAAACATGGAACGGCCAGTTTGTTAAAGTTTCTAGTATTTAGATCATGCCGGTCTTTTACAAAATGCAGTTTTTCAATGTTTTTACGGACATACATTAAGGAAGGAGAGGGTAGAGTTAAGATACCGACTGCATAGGTAACCAATAGGATATAGGTCCCATATAAAAATAGAAGTGTCAAACTCTAACGTAAAACAACTAATTATAATAAGCATTCTATTGTGACACAGGTTTGTGCCTTCATTCGGATCTGATTAATATAAAACAGGATTTTCTGTTAACATAGGTGCTTTGGTATAGAACAAGTTACATGGTTGAATGTCCAATACCAATTATTCTCATATGGACCATCGTCATTTTCCAAATGGTTTTCTCGAATGTATATACAATCCGCGCCAAGCTTTTTGACCGCTCTGAATATAGCTGCGTAGAACATAAATTTTACAACGCAATAATTTTACCGGCTTATAGTTTTTTATGTTATTATCTACTAACTAAATCCATTAATTAACATGCTGTAAAAAGTAAACTTTATCTCCATGAAATTTTTAATTTAGTATTTAGCTATTTATTTTAATAAGAATTTGTAAAGTATACATGAAACTTATATCTAATAACTTTAGTAATTTGTAATTAGTAATTGTAACATTTATTTTTTTTCACAAAAAAAAAAACAATCCTTTCGGCTGATATATTAAACTCAGTGTTTCGTATTTTTTGTAAAGCTAACTTGAATTTTGCTAGGTACAGATTTTATTCCTTTATTTCAAATCATTCCAGCAACGCAGTCTCTGTTATAGAATTTGGCTAATTTGAGTTACATTTATTCTGATCAAGTATTAAAAATATTTATTAATAACCTAAATAAAAAGTAGTCTAATATACTTTTCTGACAGTGAAAATTTTTTCGAAATCGGATGAGTAGTACCAGAGATTACCCCGAACATCCAAACTCACTAACTTCAACTTCAACTTTTCCTTTAGCTCTCGGACCTGCAGATCGGCCGCGCGCGCTTTTTAAAAAAAGTTTAAATTTCCCGCCATCGGCAAAGACATTTAGTATGTGTACTCTATATATGCCTATGAGTCTTATAGAACATAATTGTCTATTCTCACATTAATATATTTAATTATATGAAAATTATATATAGTTTTTACATTATCATATATTTGAAATTGTCAACCTTGTTTCATAAATAATTATAGCTAATTTAAAATATATTTCGTTTTTTCTTATGATCTATTAGCTAATTTTGTATAGCTAATAATTCTTTGTAGCAACATCACGTGACGCATTGACAGTTTTCTGCGAGAATGTTGAGTTATTTATGCGTGCTAGGGAGTAATTGTTCTGCATTTTTGAGATACTTTATGTTATAAAAAAATATTTTTCAGTTGTATCAATAATTGTAACACTAACACAATTGAAATTGGTTTTATCTAGGTTTAATACAGTTTACTGTGTACACAAACTCGAACGTCGTTTCCAGTAGATAATTACAAAGATGTCCCTATTTATATGTTGTACAGAGTATTGCGACACATACTTTTGTGTATTTTATTTACTACTTTCATATTGTATTTCATAAAACAAAACCATAATTCTGTAATGTTATAGGTGTTCTGTATATGCAGAGCAGTGGTCATCAAATATCATTATAATCTTTAGTTATTATAAGTCTTCATTTTGTGTTCATTCTTTTATGATACCTTGAAATAAAATATAATTGTATGTAATTGTTTTATTTCTAAATCAGTTTTGAAAATTATTATATAGTTGTATGTCACTTAGGCGATATAGATGCGCAGGCGACTAAGCCTTCATTAAAAAAAAAATAATAATATTAAAATTGCAGCTATCTTAACATGGTTTGAACATACTTTATTTTATTTACCAAAAAATAGCATCGGGCACATTATTGTTAATAACAAAAATGTCTGGCAATAATAATTTCACGTTTTAGTGGCGTTTTAAAGTTAGTAGAAAACAAAAAATTCAAAAATTATATAAAAATCAATATTTTTGCATGTAAAGGTGCGATATGCACTAATAAACGCAACGTTTACCGGCAACCAGGTAGCCCGCACACTGTTCGGAAGAACATAATGATATATAAAAAACTGGCTTATTGAAATTCTTTGTCAAAACCGTTCCTAGCTCTTAGACAAATAGTTACAGGCAAGTGACATTTGACGCGACGTGCTCATATCTTTTTAATATTTATTTTTTTCTTCAATACGATGGAGTGTGAAAAAGTTTTAATACAAGTTGAAAATAGTTATGATATCATTACTGGTTCATTTATCATTATTTATTTTATGAATATATTTTATCGTTTAATTTACAATTTAACTCTATCAACTTGATATTTTATAATGTAAACCTTACTGACTGTGTAGTAAACGTCTACAAAAAAGGGAAAGGAACTTCGTTAGGACCTGGGGATCCATAGACCTCTAAAGCTTTTATCTCATTACCGCCAATATATGTAGGTTAGTTTTTATTTTAATGGAACCTGGTAGATGATGCTACGAAGGGGTTGTAGGCTTATTTTAAAACTATACCACATATCATCTGGGTATATGTTTGAGTGAGTCCCTTGATAGTTTGGATTCACAATTGGAAACGGTAGGTGTGGCTGCAATAAGGTTTTAGATTTATTAAAATTTTTCGCGTTTAAAAATACAATTGACACCAGTGATAAACGATTTGGTGCAGACGAAGTTGCACGAGTCAGCTAGTATATATATATATATATAGATTTTTTGAGCCACAAATATTCTCGAGCGTTCCCAAAATACCCCCCTAAATTATTATCACAATCTGTTCAGTAGTTTTGGCATGCATAGCGGACAAGAAAACATTGATTTTTATATATAAAGACTAGCTGCTTTACTCGCGACTTCGACTACATGGAATTTTAATTTTGCAAACAAATTTTTGCTCAAAGTAAAAGAGCGCGTGTGGTCTAAACAATGGTTCTTTAATTTTTTTGTATTTTCGCGGAACCCTAATTTTCCTTTCTATTAACATAAATAAAATTGAAATATTCGTTTTAATGTCGAAATTACAGCTCTTCACTAAATGGACATGGAAGTATAAAAGGCACTTAAAACAAAAAACCGATAAAAAAAAGTGTGTGTTTGTGTGCTCCAGCTCATCTCAGAAACGGTTGAATCGATTTTGTCGGGATTTTCACTGGCAGATTGCTCGTGTTATAAAGAGAAACTTTATTTCACTTTTATTGGCTATCAATTGCTGGGTTTTATTTTTAATTATTATTTATTAATCCTTGTACCAATTTATTTAGAAGTAGCAGTTACAATATAATTGAAAACTCCTGGGTTTTTTTGACAGCAACAAATCTAGCTAATCGAGTTGCTAAAAATCGATAATTTAATGCAAGGTTGCTATTCGATTATAACAGCGTAAATAATGGTTATATTGTTTTATTGTTTCAAACGCATTTGTTACTAAGTTATTTAAGAGTAGTAATAAAATAATTGTATCATGAAAATAATTATTTTATTATTCTACGGTTACAAGTTATAGAAGAATTTGAGAGAATAAGTATGAAAGTGGATGAATATAGAAGTATAAGTTTTACTTGAATTGTGAGAAGAGTAACTCCGATTCCAGTTACCATAGAACAAGCAAGATTATCGTTATTAAGTAATTTTTATTTTAGATTACATAAATACGATATTCAAGTGCATGAACTGTGAATCTAGTTTTTTTTAATAGAAATCGATTAATATATAGAATATTATTTAGAAATATTACGCAGTATTTTTATTATAATTTATAACTGAATTATAGATTGTTCTGTTTTAGAAAACATTACAAAATGATTTACAGGGGCTGACACAAAAATAATTCACTTATATTTAGTGAATATTCCCTCATTTTCTGAGACTTAACTTATGCATACTAACAATAACATTTTGTTTTTCTCTTGGGAATGGAGATTCGTTGATCTATTGATTCACGAACCGTGATTAACAATTTATCGTTACGTCGTAAAGTATCAAATTGACTTTCTGTAATACTCTAGATCGCGGAGTCTTATGATAAACGTTTATTGGTTTAAATCGATACGATTGGCTCGCACACTTCATTACTTCCCCTGAACATAAAAATGATTATCAAAATACTATATTCAATTTTGTTAAAATAGTAAAACTTAGCAGAAAGTGTAAAATCAGCGTGATAAATAGAAATCGCTAATGCTAAACACAAAAGAGTTTGACAAAGGGAAAGTCGGTATACTTTTTGTAACACTTACCTCATTGAATCCTCGGTGGAGGGTTACGTTTCTGGCGCGGGTTAACTTAGTTTAGCGTCGTGAGCGAACAAGAGCGGGATCGATCGCTGAGCGTTTAAGCACTCGCGTAGACTCACGGCTACTTAGTACTGAGGGTTATTGCGAGACGGACAACATCGCCGACAAATTAGCAGGACGCGAATTACTTGCCACGATCGGAGAAGTAGCCGGCAGCGGCGGAGATCACCTGAACCGTGAGTTCTGCGCACGAGACGACCGCTCTTAAGCTGTCGCCGGCGATGCGACTGAGTCGCGCGCCTATCAGACATTCACTTTTATATGTTACCCCTTCTCGATCTCGCATTACACGGAGGGCTCGATTATGTTTTTCTTAACTCTGCGAGTGACCCGCGAGTCCAGTATACCGTTGAATTACGATACACTGGTCACTACGTTCAGTTCGATGTTCAAAATGTATCTCGAACTGGTATTCAGTTCAACGAAGTCCATCCACCTTTACGTAGTGAACAAAAACAGGTTTTATCTATATAAATAGTTCACAAATAAACGGTAAAATTATCCACATAGAGAAAATATTCCATTTCTAAGATTTTTATGTGGATTTTCAATGTATCGTAATACTGGCAACATTATGATCGGAGAGCTGGTTTTGTTGTATGTACCGGGTAAGAAATGACAGAGTAATTAATAAAGTATGTTTATTAGTACAAGCTACTACCGTTTCTTCGAAGCTTAGCTTGCGTTTATGTATTCATTCCATTCATCTATACCTCCGAAATAGTATTATTTTTTCTTGATAAGTGGTCTTTTTCTATACTCCAGACAATATATACACAACATTTCATGATGATCGGTTAAGTAAGCGTTAATGTGGAATAAACGAATTCACATTCGTATTTATAATATTAGTTAGGAAGGACAAACCACAATTTTAACCAGATGAGTCTAGAAGCATATAATTTTGAATGAGAACTAAGCTGTACAAAGTACGGTTTAAAAATAATTTCGTTTGATAAGTTAACCTCTGAGAGGATTCAATAATGGATTATAAATATAGTGATTCCTGTGATGTTACTGGTAGGAAATTATATGAAACTCTAGCTGGCATATGGTTAGTTACATAATTACATGAAAATTAAAATAATTTTGAAAATTGAAGAGTCTGTGTTTCTCGGAGCTAATATCTAAAGCGCCTGAATCAATTTTGACGAGGATATACTAACGATACAATTAGATTATTCGAAGTATTATTTACGTTACGTATATTTAAAAATAACGATAGAATTCAATAGCGATAACTTAGTATCAGTAAAAACGGAATAGTAGTTAAGCACTAATAAGAAAATTAAAATAGAAAAGTAGAATTCACATAAAACACTGAAAGTCTATGAAATAAGAAAATAATTTTCGCGAGAAGGAAATCGCCAACACCAACTAGTAATATAATATAATTGATTCAGTTTTCTTTTCAAATTGATTATGTCAAGTTTCGTACAACAAATTTACAGAATACGAATAAATAAAAACTTGACATAATCTATAAGATTCCCTTCTTCTTTAATCTATATCCACGTAGCAGAAGATTTATTGCCAGATTATTTAATTAATCGTGATTGTTTGTTTTGTTTTAAATATAGCGAATAGAATCGTAAACAGACTGCATTGTACGACATAAGATCACACGCTTGATTGGGCGCATTATCAGCTTGAAAGAGATCCACTGCAGGGTTATAGGCTTCTTCCGTAAGGAAGTTATGCGCATAATCACTACGATAACTAACGACGTATTGGCAAGAATTCCAAGGAATCCACAGTTCTATACTATTCCTATATGGTACTAGGAGAACATTTCTCAGATTCAGATTTCCTCACGTTTCCTTCACCGTCAACCGATAGCGTTACCAATTGAAATTAGTAAATGTAAGCGAATTCCCAAAAATTTGCTGATACATGCCGGAGTTCGTGCAGACGTCATATTGATATTCCACAGGTCAAACCACTAGACCGTCAAGACTTAATATACCACCACCTAGTGTATAAGGGAGTTGCGAACTCGTCAGACACGCCAATTATAATATATATATCTTTTATTATCCATTATTTAATTCTTAAACACTTCTTATGTGATTGTAATTAATTACAATATCTATTATGTTTTCACAATTACAATGTAAGCGTACCTTCAGTTCAATAGTCTGGTCAAACATGTCTATTCCCTTTTTGTAATGTTGTTCTGAAATGAGGAATATACCAGGCATAAGTACGTTCAACGGAGGGCTAGAAACCGGTACCGATGACTCCGGTAAAGGGCAGTCAACGCTAAAGAGATGATCTCTAGATAGGTCGTTAAACCTCATAGAATGATATATTAGCTGTACTCATGTTTAATATTCTTTATTATAGTTAATATTTCAATTATAATAAAAGAAATATTATACAAATACAAACGAATTTTACATACCAAACTTGTAGCTCATCGTCTTCTTACCCTTATCCCACCTAAATAGAGTCGGCACAACATCTTTCCCTCTTTCACTCTCCTCTGTCAGATAAGTCGGTGTTCACATATTTTATACCCATATTATTTTTCACATAATGTACCCATACCTTCTGGAGCAAACCTACCGCCACATCGTAACTATCCCCAGGTTTCCTCACAATGGTTTTCTTCACCGTCAGCCGATTCTTTTACCAATTTAAATTAATAAATGTCCGCAAATTCCGAATCATTCGTGGGTACGTGCCGGTGTTTGAATCTGCGGACATCCGAACAAGTCTCAATGTTTATATAATAGCAGCTATATTTTTAATTGATTTAGAACGAGAATCGAGTGCAGAGTGTCGTCCAGAAATATTGCTGCTGTCTAAACAGTCACCTGGTAAAAAAAAATCCGGCTTTTTTTTTTTTTTTTTATTGTAGCTCGGCAAAGTGACTGTACTGTGCCTGATGGTAAGCACAGTACAATCCAAAAACAATGGCGACCACCGAAAGACATACTATCTATCGCCGGTCGCCGCTGTCATGCCGGCCTGGAAGCGACCCAGTCAGGGACAGACCCCCCCGGTTGCTGGATATACACCGGCTGATCCCGGAACGCGACACGCCCAAACGTGTCACTATGGCGGGTGTTCCACATGGTGTACGGTGGTCGCGATCCAGTCGGGTACAGACACCCTACCACCCCGCTGTCGTGCATTCATAATCTTTCTACACGGATTGACCGACTTCGATTTATATATGTACCTATGGGATTCCTCTATGGTTCTTACATATAACTGGACCCAGTAGATAGCCCTGTTATTAAGATATCACTTTTGTTGAAACCTATTTTATTTTTAATTTTTTGCTAATTTTTTTTTATTTAATGACTAATTTTAATTCTCGTAACACACTTAAATGTTTTTTAATACAATATTATTTTTTATATTAATAATTTGTTAAGAAGTTTCGTAGAACAATGTCTATTAATATACCATAAAAAAATCGTTTGTCCATTAATAACGCTTAATTGTCTGCCTATATAATTGTAATCATTGATATATATAAACCCAAGATGCACAGTCTCGAATAAAAGCAACGCTCAAAACCGTCCCCAAAAGCTCACCGATATACCTAAATAGTTATAGTTATACTATTAACTTACATTTTTGCAAATTCAACCTTACGTGAATTATTTAAAGCTGTTTTTACAAAACAATGTACAAAAAGTCCAAAGAAGCGAGTGACGAGAGACTATTTGAAATGAGCTCAGAATTCTGAGAACTCTTAGTTGTGCACACATTTTATGCGGACGGCTTTGAGACGATGACTGTGCATCTTGGGTTTTTATATATCAATTAGCCTCGGCCTTCGACTTCGTACGCGTGGAATAGTTACTTTGGGCTAACGCTAAGACGCAGCGGAAGCTGTTAAGAGGATAAAACGATTTTGAAACATTCGTCATTAGTGCTCCGCTCCTATTGGTCTTAGCGTAATAGTATATAGCTTATAACCTTCCTCGATAAATGAGCTATATAACACTGAAAGCATTTTTCAAATTTGACCAGTAGTTCCTAAGATTACCCCCTATAACGCCACAAACTCACAACCTTTCCTCTTTATCTATACTAATATTATAAAGAGGTAAAGTTTGTGAGTTTGTGACGTTGTAGGGGGTAATCTCTGGATCTACTAAACCGATTTTGAAAATTTCTTTTACCAATAGAAAGCCATGTTATTTGTGAGTGTCATAGGCTTAATATATATATCATCATTATGATATAATATATATATCAGGTTAATATATAATTAACCTGAGAAATGGAAAGACTTTTTTGTGGTAGTCTGATTTGCAAAGTAAGTCTGAGAAAAAACGGTCGAACGAAAACGTTTCTTACGAACGCTGCCTTAACGATGCGAGACATATGGTTGAGTTCTAGAGAAAAGTTGTAGAGCTTGATAATGCCTGCAAAAAAGTCAGCGACAGCATATGTCTGTCTAACTTCAAGGTTTTTTTTTATTATCAGGGCGGGACAACGTCCGCCGTGCCCGCTAGTAATATTAGTTTAGATGATTGTAATGAAATTTAGCACCATATTGTGTTATAGCAAAGAGAATACATATATTTTTTCACTCAACGTTGAAATCACATAACTTTTAATATGTAGTTGAAAAATAATGTGAATTCAAACGAACCTTAATAGTGTTTTGTTAATTGCGGCAACGGAATGACGTCACACAGAATTTTTCTTGTAACACACTTCCTTTATTATTTGATACTAGCTATGCCCGCGACTCCGTCTGCGTGGATCCTAATGTAAACAAACAGCGACTAATAAAATCATCTGAATGTGTTAAATCCATTTACTTATCTATTTCTCTCTCGTACTTAAATCGCGTCGTCATTAAAATTACAATAACTTTTGATAGAGTGAACCGATTTTAATGAAACCAAGACTAAATGTTAGTCGAGGATATGCTTAATGATTATCGTGAACGCAGTACTTTACCAGTGATGCGTGTTCATATAAACAGACAGATAGACAGACATTTCTAAAAATGATCGAAATGTATTCTATTACTTCTTCCAAGACACCTGTAACGATTTTTTTCACAAAAATCTTAAAAGCACAGACATTTTAGATTTAAATTCTTATTATACGTATAGATTTCGACAATTATATCATACTAGTCCTGTTAGTCGCGAATTCATGGCTAATTAGAAATAATGCTCATAACAAACGGCCTTTACAGAATCAACTAAAGAAGCGCCATCTCTCGGCTCTTATACGCATTATATTACGCTAAGAAACCTGCGAAGTTCGAAATCATTATCATATATTTTTTCCGTGACTCGATTTTGATTAAATAAATTATACATTTTGACCCAAGTTACACCACGCTATCAACTAAGATAGAAGTAGAAGATAAAAAATAAAAATGAAGATATGTTACATGTTCTGCAATTTTCTCATTTTAGAGTAGCGATTCCAGTATAACAGAGTTCATTGTTTGAAATGTGGTGTTTTTACTGTGGATCATCGACACACGGACTTATATCGTAACCATAAACACAAAACGGTCCCTTCCCACTCACCTAACGTGTTATAGCAAAGACTATACTCGTGTACAAGTTTTTATATGAACTTGCCTTACGTAACTGGTATTTCTGATTGAATCTTTGAAAACTTTTTAACTATAAGTAATTCAAATACTATGAGGTACTTCAGTACTTCACTCCAGTACTCGGTGTTATAAGAGGCGATTGAGGTATCGTCATTGTTCCAATTTTTTTAACTGAATGCAATTTCGTTGTCTGCACCTTTTTTGAGTTATTGTCTTCATTGTATTAGAAACTAGCTTCAGCCCGCGACTTCAATGATAAATGAGCTATCAAATACTGAAAGAATTTTTCAAATCAGACCAGTAGTTCCTGATATTAGCGCGTTTAAGTAAATAAACAAACATTCCAGCTTCCTCTTCTCTCGTACTTAACTCGAGCCGTCGTTCAAATTACAATAACTTTTGATAATATGGACCGATTTTAATAAAACAAAGACTAAATTACTCTCGAAAATATGCTTTATGAGGTTTTATTGTGAACGCAGTACTTAACAGTGATGCGTGTTCATACAAACAGAGAGACAGACAGATAGACAGACAGACATTTCTAAAATTTGATGACTGAAATATATTGTATTACTTATTTCTAGAGACCTGCAACAAATTGTTTCACGAAAATCGAAAAAGTACAGACACGTTAGATTTACATTCTTATTATATTTATAGAAGAAGATCATCTTAATAATATATTTTATGTATAGAGAGAAAACCATTAAAAAACTGGGTGTGTCGTGAAGACACGCGATATAAGTGGAACTTTTGTATTACAGGGAAACATTAATCAAAAAAATACATTAAAAAGCGTCACGCAGAGTTCCCAAGCGGTCATTGTTTCAAGTACTGACCGCGTCCGAGGTTGCTTAACTTGGTGTTCGGACGAAAACCGGTGTTTTTGACACTCTACCAAACACAGTGTTTATATCCACCATTTTTCGTCACACAAAAAGGTTACGAATCAGAATTTCAAAGCCCTCCCATAAGTAAGTTTCATTTCAAAAATATTTTATTTTTTACTAAACAATGTTATCCGTTTATTTACCTTCTCCGGCGCGTGCACACTACATCGCTAGCCCTACTTCGTCATGACAAGAAAATAAATTCCTGAAGTAGTAATGTATAATTATTACATAGTATAAAACAAAGTCGTCTGCCACCTCTGTCTGTCTGTCTGTTCGCTATAAACTTAAAAACTAGTGAACGGATATTCATGCGGTTTTCACCAGTAGATAGAGTGAATTCATGAGGAAGGTGTATGTATATAATTCGTCAAAGTTTTTTTTATTATCAGGGCGGGGGACAACATACGCTGGGCCCGCTAGTAACTTATAAAAATCATAGTTTCTTAAAACTTTAAAAACAATATATTAAAGTAATATACCATGATATTTTTGACGCAAGAATCAAATTATTTAGGAAGTAAAACTAAAAAAAAATTATCAAAGCTATCCAGTTTACACTGGAAATCACTGGATTTTACCTTGATTTTGATACCTCTATCATATTATCTACTAGCGAGCCCGGTGGATGTTGTCCCGCCCTGGTAATAAAAAAAACCTTGACAAATTATATACCCAAAGCTTTTTCATGAATCGCTTTATCTAGTGGTGAAAACCGTATGAACATCCGTTCAGTAGTTTTCGAGTTTATCGCCAACAGACAAACAGACGTGGCAGAGGACTTTGTTTTATAATATACTAGCGGGCACGGCAGACGTTGTCCCGCCCTGATTATGAAAAAATCCTTAACAAATTATATACTGAAACGTTCCTCATTAATCACTCTATCCACCGGTGAAAACCGCATGACAATCCGTTCGGTAGTTTTCGAGTTTATCGCGAACAAACAGACAGACAGACGCGGTAGGGGACTTTGTTTTATACTATGTAATGACAGAGATATAGATTGATTAATTTGAAAACTTATCAACTATTCTACGCGAGTCCCTTTAATAGAACTTAATTTTTTCCCGTAATTATCCCGTATTTATTTTTAGTAGCTCGTTTTGTTGGTTTCCGGTTTGTTTATGTGCTTACTTTCATCCCGTTTCTTTATTGCTATATTCAATCTGTGATCTTTTATGTCTTTAGAACTTGAAATATATCTTCATAAAGCTACAGTTATATAGAGACCTGCAGTTAACCCCGCATACGTAATGACTCGTCGATTCTCCGAGTCGTGCCTGCGCTACCTAAACTGCGTAGATTATGCAGGTCTTCTTTTCTACAAGAGCTAATGCATGCTATTGAATAGGAAAATACGGGAGGGTTTTAAATCGACTAAGAAAGCTGTACTAAGCTTATAGCGAACAGAAAAATGAGAATAACTGAATGTATACAAAAAACACACTCCGATTTATATAATGTACCAACGATTATATCAATTAGACGAATTAAAATTAAATTACTGAAATATTTTGATCACGTGTTATTTTTTTCTATTCGTTAAACGACGAACAACAATTAAACCTAATAATAATTTATCTTAATTAAAGCAATTTGTGTTTAAAAAGATAAATTCGTCATTGTTTCGCCCGTGATCGCTCATGTAAGTAATGAAACACGAACGTACCTAAATTCATACTGATAATGTGGTACGCGGTGGAGCAATTCTAAATCAACGTCGGAGACATACTAGAGATCAGTTACCAATTCTATAGAGTGAACTGTTTCGACGTGGTTTCAAATCAATAAATTTAGATAACATGCGAGCGTTAGAATATATTGTGGTAGATATAATAAAACAAAGTTCTTTGTCAGGTCTGTCTGTTCGCGATAAACTCAAAAACTACTGAACGGAATCTCATGCGGTTTTGACCAGTAAATAAAGTAATCCACGAGGAAGGTTTAGGCATATAATTTGCGAAAGTTTTTTATATTATCAGGCCATGAGGACGTGCGCCGGGCCCGCTAGTATTTGTTATTAAGGCTTTTATATCCTATTATTTTTATTTAAATCTAGTCTTATTTTACAATTTACTCTGCCTGTGACTACGTCTGCGTGGAATTTAAAGTCGAAACACAGTGATTAATAAAACCATAGGTGTTCTTCGACGATTTAATCGGCCTCACCCTTTATGTGAACGATTATCTCCGAGACGCAGCGTGGCACAACAGCATCATGGGTCCTTACATTCTGAATGTATAATTCTACCTCTTGTGACATAACGTGGTACTTAAAACAAAAGTGTCGTGCCTTGAAACGTGCTTATTTTTATTTCATAAATAAATATGCAGCTAGGAAACTATTAATTTTACCTAATAAGTAACTCATTTGTTATCGAATTTCAAAGGAAAGTAAATTGTTGTAATGGTCTCATTCGGCAGCGAGTCTCATCTAACCGTTTAATAAACATCGAATCTCAACTTAGAAGTACTTGTAAAATTACTATGTACTAGATATTTGCCCACAACCAAACGGCAATGCAATATTATCCGAAAGTTAAGTCATTATGAACAAAATAAAGAAAGTCCTGTTCCTAACATTATCAATAGAAAGTATAATATAGTAAAATAATTTATACATAAACCAATATTTACAGAAAACTAAACAATAAGAGACTATGTAGTTGTTGAATAACGAATTTCAAGTTTCAACCAATGCACGCAATGAATCGAACACTAATTGAGAGCAGCCATGTTTATTGAATATAATAATTATAAATGAAATATCAGATACATTATGATTCGAAATACACCTGACAACCTAGAAATAACTTTGTTATTATCTACATTCTTCGTTTTAATATCTTAAACGACTATGCCCGATTTCTGAGTCACATTTATCTGTTCAATAGCGTTATCGGTTCGATAACTTGTCAAATTGGGTTTCTGAACACACAATCATATGATAAACCTCCGTTAAACTTAACTGGCTTATGCCGGTCTCTGAGGTACTCGGTTAAACTATTATTAGTTATTGACTCAATAAAGTATCCATAAGATAAACTGTAAATGCGTTTCTGAGTATAACTAGTTCTTTGATGTTCACTAGATGGCTCTTTTTAAGAAAGAGTGATAAAAATTTGTTTCCTAATTTTAATTCTTAAGTTATAGTAGTAATGTTATGATTAAAAGATACTTTGGAGATTAGTAAATGATTTAATTTAATTTTATAATTATCATTACATAGTATAAAACAAAGTCCCCTACCGCGTCTGTCTGCCTGTCTGTTCGCGATAAACTCAAAAACTACTGAATGGATCTTTATGCGAATTTCACCAGAGGATAAAGTGATTCACGGGGAACGTTTTGCTATAT
The DNA here is from genome assembly GCA_036509395.1 of Antheraea yamamai. Lineage (NCBI taxonomy): Eukaryota > Metazoa > Arthropoda > Insecta > Lepidoptera > Saturniidae > Antheraea > Antheraea yamamai. Next base: position 21,675,214 of record AP028424.1, read on the forward strand.
AATTTGTCCCGGATTTTTTTATAATCAGGGCGGGACAACGTCTGCTGGGCCCGCTAGTTTATACATAAATTTAATTATTTTAGATACAAAACTCTTCAATTCGTTAGTTGACATGTCATTGTCAAGGTATTAAAAACTATTTAAAATGTCAAAACTTATCGATGACCAGTTAAGTTTAACGGAGGTTTATCGTATGATTGTGTGTTCAGAAACCCAATTTGACAAGTTATCGAATCGATAACGCTATTGAACAGATAAATGTGACTCAGAAACCGGGCATTATCTGGGCGTTTATTTATTGCATAAGTTTTATTTGACATTTTAAATAGTATTTAATATCTTGACAATGACATGCCATTGACGAACAACTAACGAATTGAAAAGTATTTAATATCTAAAATAATTAAATTTATAAGTAAATAATTATAAAATAAAATTAAAACATATACTAATCTCCAAAATATTTTTTAATCATAATATTACTACTAAAGTTAAGAATTAAAATAGTAAAACCAATTTTTAACACTCTTTCCTAAAAAGAGCCATCTAGTGAACATCAAAGAACTAGTTATGGGTGCCATATAGATATTTAACAACTCGTTGTGTACTTATAAATGCATTAACAATTTATATTATGGATAACTTTATTGAATCAATAACTAATGATAGTTTAACCGAGTACCTCAGAAACCGAGCATTAGACCATTAACCGATAAAGTGATAAATTTAACGTCATTTATGAATTATTCTGAAATAATTATATTTTCAATATATTATCATACTACATTCACGTGGGAATTAAGATATTTCTATTCAATTCGATTCAGTCCATAATATGTGGAAATAATATATGGTATCGTTTGTCTGTATGTTACAAAACTGTATAAACCACTACCATTCCATATTTCATCGAAATCGGTTGAGTAGTTTATATATGATACGCCTACAAAGTAATTGACAGACATATAAACAATTTCAAAGACCATGGAAATGTGATCAGCCATCATTTTTTTTCAAATATTTTTGATGCACCTATTTCGTTTCTCTAGCACTTTAAGTTTTAGTGTTACAAGTATGACAAACATACATATGAATGTACATTATATATGTGTAAAATATATCCTATATGTTACTTTGGTCTATAAATTATTACCATACCAGACCTCATCAAAATCCGTCCAGTAGATTTTTTCTTGAAATTCTTGTCTTTAATATTACCTTATAAGTAATATATATATATATATATATGTGTATATATTAATGTATATATATGTCGTATATATTATATCTATATATGAACTATTACTATAGCGAATTTAGTTAAAATCTGTCGATTAGTTTTTACGTGATGTCTGTACAAACGACAGACAGACAAAAATTCTAAAAACGATAGGAAAGTTTCCGTCGGTTTTTTAGCCTACAAATTTCATCTCGTTATCATTTTACTCCTAAGTACTTGAGTTTTTGAAGTTATACTTCTTTTGGCGCGTTAGGGAAAAATAATGAGAGTAAATTTTTACAATTCGCGCGCACACCTTCACGAAAGACCGACACCCTGAAGTTATTACGATGCGCGCGTACACCCTCAAGTTTGTTTTAGTCACCATTTTGTTTTTTTGTATTTGTTGTTTGTATTTCTTTGTATTAAAACTTTCAATGTATTAAATACCTTTTTTTCTATTTTTAGTGTCGTTTTTTCTACAAACGTAGAATAAGGCGAAAGATAAAAATTTTAACAAGGTTTTTATCTTATTACGCCAAAGAAGCATAACTTCTAACGCGTGTACATAAGTATACACACACTTTTTTTTTAATTTGTATGTGTATTTTCTAAAATCAAAACAAAAGAACAATTACGCGATGTGGACAGCATAAAGATTGATATGACAAAAGTTCCCCTTCCGCGTTCAGTACATCCGCAACGTAGACGTTACTTTTAACATGGAAGTGAGTATTGATAATGCATACGGTCGTTTGTTCCGGATCTCATCTATTATATATTGTCCCTTAATGTATATGTGTTTATTTATTTATTTGCAATTGTAGGTAATGCAACAGTTAACAGTCTAATGAATAATATAATAACAAGAATAAGAAAGAATATACTACACTGAAAACTTACAACGCTTTATCACATCCATATAATTTACACTATTAATAATGATTAAAAAAAAATGTTTGCGCGTATCCGTTACACGCGACTGAAGTAAAACTTTTTAAATATTTTTGATTTTGTCAATAAATAGTTTATAAACAAATCAATCATAGTTTTACCGTACCGTAATAGTGGCCAGTTATATTATAATGGATAATAAAAAAAACTTCTCCGTGAATAAATACTTAGTGAGCCAAGGTTCATGATAGTCAATCCAACGGCGTTGTATTTTATCGTTTTCAGATATACTGACTTCTACTTTTATATACATAGATGGCTTAAAGGTTCAAGTGCCTTTGTCGTAAACTGTTATGAAGCAATGATATTTTTACTAATATTATATAGAAGTAAGGTTTGTGATGTTGTAGCGGGTAATATCTGGATTTGCTAAATCTATTTTGAAAATTATTTTACTAACACAAAGCTACGTTATTTGTGAGTTTCATAGGCTATATATTAACCAGAAAAAAAATAATTGTGGTAGTCGGATTTGCAAAGTAAGTCGGAGAAAAAACGGTCGAACGCAAACGTTTCTTACGAACGCTGCCTTAACGATGAGAGATATATGATTGAGTTCTAGAGAAAACTCGTAGAACTCGATAATGTCTACAAAAAAAATTAGCGAGAGCGTATGCCTAACTTTTATATTTAAGTCACAAAAAGTAGTTTTTATATTAAAACAATAATTTAAGTCGTTAAGTGATGTTTATCTGTCTTATTATCAACAACAATTATAAATTGTTACCAATATGTAATTATATAATACCTGAGCCACAGCAACGCGTGGCTGGGTCAGCTAGTTATAACTAAAGACACGTTCCCTACATGATATTTTGACAAATCAAATGGCACGATAACGCACACATACGACGTCGCTTAGATACGGGCGGATTGACGGGGCAGTCGTCAAAAGTAAGTTAACTAGCCAAGTTTTAACAGGCGCTGTCGAAGCGCTTTTGATTTATTTTTATAGTTATAACTAGCGTGCCCGGCAGACGTTGTCCCGCCCTAATTAAAAATAAATCCTTGACAAATTTTATACCAAAACGTTCCTCATGAATTACTTTATCCATTGGCGAAAACCGCATGAAAATCCGTTCAGTAGTTTTTGAGTTTATCGTGAACAGACAGACAGACAGACGCGGTAGGGGACTTTATTTTATACTATGTAATGATATCATTGTTATGAGGTATAAAACAAAAACGATTAAATATTCTATACTTTTCAAATAAGAAAATAACTGTAATATTTAGTAAAAAAATGTATTATAGGCAAACAATACCATACGTTCAGCTCTCAATTTATAAAATACAAAGGCTCGTTTATATCATCACTGAAAGTATGATTAAAATAAAATAACGAATTAGGTTGAACTGATTACTTCACACATATTATATATGCTTTTTATTATAATAAAAAAAAATCATAACTTAGGGGCCATTCAAGTAATACGTAAGCAGATTTTATTAAATTGCTGACCACCCTCTCCGCTTTGTCAGCAAAAGTAAGCAATACTCTTACCCCCCATGCTTACTTAAACAATTACATAAGTATTGTGAAATCTGTCCTTGTTAAAAATACAAATATTGCGGACAATCACCACCGAGACCCCCGTCCCCCATATCATCAAAAATAAGCAAATAAAGGATCCTTCGCCCCATTAATGCTTTCGTAGTACTTGAATGACTCCTTATGCTCTTGTTGCTGACAGTATAGCTTTGGTAAGTGGTGAGTTCAGGTGGCGAGGACAAGATTATCTTCTCATTTGAAAAGCATGGTACAAGGTAAAAGTAGAAGATAAATCTAATATGAATTACTTGTAATTTATTGTATCATGTCATTTCGAATGAATAAGGACGCGAATACAATCCACGTGCGTCATTAAAATTTTCGCTTATTTTTTGAAGTGAAAACTTCTTTGAGCGCGTTGCGCGGTATTTTTTGGTAGGAGATAAATTTATAATTTCGCGTCATGACATGCTAGTAAGCGTGACCGGCTGTATTGCGCTAGCGTCATACTAGCGATGCGTAGTATAAGAACCCGTGTACACTATTATTGATATTTTGTATTCAGATTGTGCAGCCGCATCATATATTTAATATATTAATAAACTGTATAAAAAAGTATATGATTTATTATTCTGAGTACCAATAGATGTGAAAGAGAGACCTAATCATAATAATTTCAATTTACAAATTATGAAATTTAAATAATTCTCACTATGATTAATTAAACAATTCGATGGAGAAAACAGTTTAAATTCCATTGTTTTGAGTTTTAAATTATTTCGGCAGTCCATACGACTTTCATTTTCAAGCAAACTATACACATGTCTTCATCGGTTAGTTAAGTACCTACTGCGTTACGTTTATAATAAGTAAATAATCCGTAGTAAACTATATTTTACGATCAGCCTGTACGTTCTTTAAACGAACTTTTAACCGACCTCGTATAAAAAGTCTTTTATATTGTTGCTTCAATAACTGGAAGCGGCATGGGTTTTATCATTACGATTTTCCTTATAGACACATTAAGAAGTAATAAGAACAAATTTTGATCAAAATTACTATTACATTTTAATATAAAACTTTCAAGTAATTAACTTGTCCATTTAATATCATGAATATTAGAATAAAATTAAAAGGAGTCATTGTCACAGCTTCTAAGAATAATTTATACACAGTTGTAAAATAATAATAAGAAAATCTATCTTCTATTTACTATATATATATAAGAGATTCCCACCTATATATTGACTCATCACGATATCTCTGGAACCATAAGCCGTAGCGACTTGAAATATGGTAGGAATATTCCTTTCGCCAAGTAGAGGTCAGCTAACAACGGATTTTACGAAATTACACCCACAAGGGGGGTTGCGGGGGGGTAATCAGGGCGGGACAACGTCAGCCGGGCCCGCTAGTAATAGATAAAATAAAGAACGTGTAACAATAATGCAGATATAATAAACTAGCTTATGCTCGCGACTATGTTTGCGTTAATGTCGGTTTTGAAAATAAAATATAGCCCATGTTCCTCGCTGATAATGAAACTTTCGATGCGTGAAAGATGCGTTTATATTGAACTAGCCGACCCGTGCCCACTTCGTTGGGCGGTAATAGGCATTATCAAGCTACAACTTTTCTCTAGAACTCAATCATATATATCTCATAATTAAGTCAGCGTTCGTAAGAAACGTTTTCGTTCGACCATTTTTCTCCGACTCCCCAGATATTACCCCCTACAACCTCACAAATTTTACCTCTTTATAATATTAGTATAGATTATAGATAATATATTTAGTTAATAGCTTCTGCCCGCGACTTCGCACGCGTGGAATAGTTATTTTGGGCTAAGACGCAGCGGAAGCTCTCAAAAGGAAAAAATACCCCGATTTTAAGACATTTTTCATTGTTGCTCCGCTCCTATTGGTCTTAGCGTGATGATATGTAGCCTATGACACTCATAAATAACGTGGAGAGAATTTTCAAAATCGGTTTAGTAGTTCCTGAGATTACCCCCTACAACGTCACAAACTCACAAACTTTACCTCTTTATAATATTAGTATATAGATTATAGCCTGCCCGCGACTTCGTCCGCGTAATAATAGTTACTACTCTGGGCTAACGCTGACACACACCAGAAGCTCTCGAAAAGAAAAGAAACATCTCGATTTTGAAACATTTTTCATCTGTGTTCCGCTCCTATTGACCTTAGCGTGATGATATACAGCCTATAACCATTCTCGATGAATGAGCTATATAACACTGAAAGAATTATTCAAATCGGACCAGTAGTTCCTGAGATTACCCTTACAACGCCACAACGTCACAACGTCACAAACTTACAAACTTTACCTCTTTATAATATTAGTATAGATAAACACTTTTTGAACTTATCTGTTATAAACAAAAGATCCGTTGAGTTCGTCCTTAACCTACGTATGTATTCCTCATTGTTTTTTATTAAACTAGCTAACGTTGTTGGCCTGACGAGGTTTTCATAGCCGCACCGGGCGAACGTATGGCAACAAACTCAAGCGCACCCAAATCGTTGAACCTCGGGAATCGATATAAGCTAACCAAACTAGCTAACTGATCATATACCTTATATACTTAGTGAGAGACACACATGTACCAGCATTTGTATCTCAATAACTCGTACATTTATTTCGAATCTGCCAATTTAGCTAACACTAACCAAAATCAATAAAATAAGGCGACAAGCAATTAGAAACCTTCCGGTATATGTGTACACTGTACCTATGGTTTGTATGTGCAAAATACTCGAGGGCTCCAGTGCTGAATGAACCCAGGCTGGAGAAGCTGCCTGAGAGGCCGCAGCGTGCGTGCCAGATCGTGGACATCCACCTGTCCCCAGCGACGTGAATGTTAGAAATACGGGCGTGGGCGCAATCACGGAGTGTTCAAAGAAACGAATAGGTACGGGTTGTTGACTGCCAATAAGATGTCAGGGGTGTTTAAGGTACTGGCACCAAGGTCGGTATTGGCAATCGCGGGACTACTTTCCTAATTACCTTCCTAGGCATGAAGAGAGGGCGGGGAGCGGGTGTAGCTGGGGTTGCGCCTATTTAGTTTAACGGAATATCCAGAGTCTAAACCAGAAGGTGAAATGCAATGCCTCTTAGTATAGAGAATGTACTTAGTCTATAAAGTCTGAAGCAGAGAACGCAGTCCAGTAAATCGGATTGATTACATATAGATACATACTCGAGTATTGGAAATATGGGCGAGTGACATCTGCGGCTTAAGTATGCGTAAAGGCAAAGGCTAAGTAAGCCAGGCCTGACCGAGTCAACCGTTTGTTAGGAGTAAACGGCGAATGACTGGAAGACGGTTCATTCACCTTTGTTAACACCGTCAGGTATTCTGCGAACGACAACTAACCGTGGATGTTGATTAACAAAAGCGAGTCGCACCGAAAAGTACGCTTTAAATTTGCATTGAAGTGCGGCTAATGGAAATCTAATAGTCGACTTGACACAATATACATGTATCACTACACCTGACATTACTACGCAGTTAATATCGATAGTTTGTGAAAGGAGAGCAGACATACACAGATAGGTCCGTGCGTATCCATTGTCGGTTCGGAACGCTGCGACAATGCTGTCTAGTGCTCCTTAATTTATAAGTACCACTCCATTCCATTTGAACAAGCCAATTTATAAGTTTAAGAATATATTATATAAATAATAACATGCTGTAACCAAAGTTTAGTTAATTAAATTTACTATGTTGATTTACTATTATTTTATTAAAATTTAATTTATATACTCAGAGTTTAAAAAATGGAAAAGTTTAGAATACAGACTCTTACTTACTAACATAATATTACAGTATTGAACAGTTCAACACCTTCACTGCGGAACAGGCCTATATCGGTCTACCGCGGTACTACAGCTGGTGCGGACGATGAAAACGATGTCCCTCTCGCTTGTGCAGAACGATTACCTCAGGTGTTTGTAAGAGTTCGACAGAGACTAATATATATTTTAGCTTGTAGTTAAATTTTTAGGTCTTCCCCAATCCCCATTAAAACATCACGGCAGATCCATGTCGGCCTACCACGCACTGATGGTTAAATATGTCCGTTCAGTGCGGCAGTGGGCCTATTTCGGCCTGCCCTCCCAAAAGGCTGTTGGTCTGACGGCCAACATGCCGCATAGAGCGTGCGCCCTGCCAGTTAGTGTTGTGCTATCTAGCTGATCTGACGTAGCGTTCGTTCGATATAATCAACGATGGCAAGCAATAAAAGAAAATTTTGGAAAATAGAGTAATTCGCCTTGTAGTGATAGTGACAGCAATGAAGAAATATTGCAAGGTGCAAGGTTGCAGGGTGCAAGGTTATTCTAACAATACAAAAAATTGTATACATCATGTTTTCGCAAAGTTATGGCATTTTAATCTATCTTAGATTTTCGTCGAATCAGATTAAAGTTTACGATTTTTCTTGCCCCAGCCAAGGTGCAAAATTTTATCTTTCGCCTTATTTTACGTTTGTAGAAAAAACGACACTAACAATAGAAAAAAGGTATTTAATACATTGAAAGTTTTAATACAAAGAAATACAAACAACGAATACAAAGAAATAAAATGTTGACTATAGCTAACTTCAGGGTGTCGGTTTTGCGTGACAGTGTGCGCGCGCATCGTCAAAATTTACTCTCGTCATTTTTCCCTAACGCGCCATAAGAAGTATAACTTCAATATGTAAGACGTTGAGAGAAATGAATGAATGTGTTCTGCTTCCGTATAGAACTATTAATTTTTCAGGAATTTTATGTGTAAAAGCTTTTGCTAAGCCGTCGCCTTTATGATGTATTTCGCAAGAGCAAATAGATAGCAAAACACGGTAGTATCTGCTTTGAATTACATACAGAGCAGCAATGTAAAGCAACGCAACGCGATAGTCAATGTCTGCGCGTGCGGGGTTGTCTATGTTCAATTTAAGTGGACTGTATTTGCGGGGGTGCAATATTGATATTCAACTATTGCGATCAGTTACGATTAAGGAGAGAAGGGCAGGATGGAAACCTGGCACATACCTTGCGGCGATACAGTCTCCACGTGGCTAGCCGGCTAGGTGTTTCTCGTTTCTTTCCACCGAGTCTTCTCTCACACAACATTTATTGTTTATAATATATGTCGGCACGTATGTAGCGATGCGTTTATTTCTCACTCGACCATGCAAAAACTCAAAAATGTCAGCATGCGGCGCGGCTCGGCACGGACACTGCGAGCCCAGTAAACTACACGACGATATCAGACGAAGTAGCGCAACACAATGGCGGCACCAGTCGAACACTGGCGGCGGCAATCGAAACTATTGGCGGCGCGAGCGTCGCGCTCGCGGCGAATAAGCATGTGCCATAGTTAAAGGGAAATGTGATTGGGTAAGACTAGATGGCGTGACCTGATCGCATTAATTGGTCAAAATTCAAAGTGACGCGATTTAATCCATAATGCGGGAATTTTCAAACATACATAAAGCGGCGCAACCATATACCATAAATGTAAGTTATGAAATAGTAGATTTATATGATTAAAAATTAACATGATTTAGCCACTTCAAAACAGATATTTACCGATTTCAGCTATCACTTGGCTCTTGTCCTACTTATATATAATTAGAAGGCCGTATACAGAAATATAAAATCCTTACAAATGTTATAAATGCCTATGTGAGTTTATTTGTAACGTTTTCAGGCCTTAGCTATTCAGCCGATCATCATGAAATGTTGCATACACAATATCACGGGAATACGAAAGGAGAAAGGGTACCTTCCGTCCTGAAAAAGTATCGTTTTCCAAGGGATATATCAAATTTACATTAACGGAGCGAATCCGCGAGCAAAAGCTAGCGTATTATAAATATTGTAGATGTCGAATATGAATGCAATACGTTAACATATAATAGACTGCTTGTTGCGAGAACAAAATTGATCCATATAAAATTAGGAATAATTAAGAGTCTGTCGCTATGAAACCCATACTTTTCCGAATTGAAGTGAGGTTTTGAGTACCTAATAGGGGAAACTGTACAAATGTTTATTTTTACTACATAATTTCATATTACTCACGTAATTATACAATGTAAATGTACATAGTGTCTAAGAAGTTTAAATTTACATTTGGTGTCAGTGTAAAGGTCTACCGCATCATACAAATTAACATTGACATATAATCTCGGGTTAGTACTTATCATTTGTATAATCTTATAGTAGGTGAAGGTGGACACTAAGGTGTTATAGGTTATATTCAAAATTATATTCTCACTCTTATCTCACCAAAGTAGGGTGAACGCAATGTATTTCCCTCTTTCAATTTTCTCTGTCAGATGTCGTCTCAGTGTCCACACCTTTTAAACACATATCATTCTCTATTCCTATATCCGTCGACCTTTATACTTGAAACATTTCTAGTAACATGAATTTAATTCCTCCTCATGACGTACTCCTACCATGCTAACCTATTAGCCCTTAGCTTCTGTCACTTATGCCATTTTTTAATTTCCTCTGATACACGCATTCCTATCTATTCTTATCCATTTTAGTCACACCACACATCTATTTTTTAACATTCGCATCTCTGCACAACGTTATTTCTTCTATACCGTTTCTTTCGTAATCCAATACACAGATCCATATCGTACAGGATACTAGACTTAAATTATTCGAAAATTTATTACAAGTTTTAGTATCAAATTATTCGCCAATAATTCTACTGTATGTAAACTATTCTACTGCGAAATGTTTAACAAAGAATCAGTGTTTAATTATAGATGTTCCGGTTGTTGCGGCTTCCAGTAACATTAAATAAAGGAAGTTTGTGGACAAGTACGTTGGCGTCAATGGTGGAAGTATCCGGCGACGTGGTGCAATATCCGATACTATATTTCGTTTTACAATTCGTGTCATAAAACACTAGACTAAACAATACAATTGTTTTTTTTGACACAAACTTGACATAATAGTTTCATTTCGTCTCCTGTTAAATTAAGAACAGTCAAAGAACAGTATTTATTAACAGAATCCATCAATGGAAGCTGTGATACTCATCAATTTGTAAAAAAATCTCCAAATCAAAGAGAGACTTATTATTGAGTTCATACTATTAATTATTAACCGATAATACTTCAGTAAGATCGTGTTTGGATGCAGCTTATAACTAGAAAAACAAACTATTCTACCTTGCAAACTTTCGCTAAAGGAATGGAATAAATTCCTGTACCCGTCTGTTGAGCTAATAGCCATAATTTGAAAATCGACGTGTTCCGTAAAACGCTCTTAAGAGCCCTCGAATCCCCTTTCTGCATTCAGAATGGCATCTTCAACAGTGTCGTAACTAAACATCAAGGTTTAAATAGATTGAAAGTAGTTTTTAAATAGAAAACGAGGGCTTGATGAACCGAGAAGTTTTTTGACAACACTAAATCAAATTAGGGTTCATAAATATCAGAAATCTGTGCATATAATAACAATGTAAATCTAAGGTGTCTGTACTTTATATTCTTTAGAAACGTTTATCTCTCTGTTTGTTTGAACACACATCACTGCTAAAGTTCTGCGTTCAAGATAAAACCTTACCAAGAAAATCATAAAGCATATCCTCGACTAACATTTAGTCTTGGTTTATTAAAATCGGTTTACTCTATCAAAAGTTATTATAATGTTAATGACGACGCGACTTAAGTACGAGGGAAAAGTAGATAAGTAAATGGACTTAATACATTTAGATGATTTTATTAGACACTGTTTTTTTACATTAGGTTCCACGCGCACACAACCAGTTCAAAATAAATTAGCAGACCCCGTAAGCAAAACTTGCCGACACTGCCTTTAATAAATCAAAATATATTGAAAAAGATATTTGTTGTTGACAGAAAATATATGTCATACAGAAATAAATATGCTATAAAAGTCATCAATAACACTTTCAGAATTCATAAAATATGAATTCAATTAGGAGATAGAAAAGTCAAAATATTATTGTTTTTTTTTTCACCGGGTTTTTTTTCATTACAAGTTTATAACGTATAGAAGTTATGAATAATAGTTTCTAAGCTACCTAGCTAATATTATAAGCGTGAATGTGAGTTTGTTACGTTTTCACTTCTTAACGGCTCAACTGATCGTCGCGAAATTATGCACATAATTGTTCCAAGTACAAGAAGGGACATAAAGTAACTTTTATTAAAAAAAAACTGTTCCCGAGCGATAAATCGAATCTACATTAGGGGTTATTCAAGTATTACGTAAGCACAGGTGGGGGGCGGGGGTCCTTGATTTGCTTATTTTTGATGTCATAGGGGTTGGGGGGTCTGGATGGTGACTACGTCAGCAATATTTATTTACTGAATTAGAACAGATTTGAATATACTTCAATGTTTACGTAATTATGAGGGGGAGGATTAAGAACATTGCTTACTTTTGCTGACAAGGGGGAGGGGGCGGCCAGAAATTACAAAAATTTTGCTTACGTAATACTTGAATGACCCCTTAAAGCGAGCAAAGCCGCGGACAAAACTAGTTTTAATATATGTCCACACTCGCAAGTGGCACTAAGTTGTATTTTATTGTCATCACACTTATTGTTGCAAATTATCGCGGACAATCGCAAGCGGTTGCTACTAAAATAATAATGTCCCGTCGTGTGATTCAATTTTAGTTACAATGTTTGTAAACTATAAAATTACTGTACACGTAGAAAGTCTTTAGTAGTACAAGTAATGTAGCCAGGCATAAATGAGGGCTGGGTATCAATTTTTTTTTAATGTTCTTACCTTTTATCTATAACACGTTTTCTATGACATGTGACCTAGAAACTTAAAACACTCTCTATACCTTCATATTTTATTATTGATTCATTAAAGGAACCTGAAGTTATTAGTAATATTTAATTAATTTTTACATCCATCGGTGCCTCTGGGACCCAATATCATTAACACGGCCGATACGGCGGCAGCTACGTCCCTGAGTAGTACACAAATTACAAATAAATAAGAATGAGACTTAACATTCAGACCTTAATACGAAGCTTTCCCAGCGGATGAAAGCTAGATTTCTAATCTGTACTTATACCTATAGACATATTTAATTCTCTGCACGGATTTCTATGTTTTAACGGTTTAAAACTAAAACCTATTTGACGATAAGAAATAAAAGACAGTCTAGTTTTTTATCTTGGTACTACAATTAGTTGCAGTCGTTCCTCAAAAGTATTTCAAGTCAACAACGTCGCGTTCACTAATTACTTGAGATATTACATTTATTTCCAGTAGTTGTACCATGCTATTTTTTGCCACATTCCCATCGTGTTCCTTAAAAGGTCATGTGAAATTATAGTCTATAGTAGCGGCACGCTATGATGGCCGTTTTGACATTTGACCGCTCATAAAATTTCGTATAAATTAATAACTGCGTTAAAAGGAGTAAGTAATCTGCAGTTCTCTATTGTCAATAGTGTTGATGAATGAAATTCAGTGAAATAATTGAGTGAGTTAAATAAATATGAAGTTATTAAAAAGGTATTCTTTTTTTACAAAATCTAAGAGTAATATTGGTAATTTTTAACCTGTATCGTTTTTGTAATGCCATACTCTTCCCGTGTATGAAATTACATCAAAATCTATTAAAAATAAAAAACAATATATCTCTTTAAAAACTTTACTCTTACAATCTATACTATAATAAAACTGTAGCAAGGTCAAATCTGTACATTAAATATTTTTTGAAAATTTTTATCGGGGTAGACTTTGTTATCGATATAGAAGCCAAAAATAATCTTTTTACAATTTTTGTCTGTCTGTCTGTCTGTCCCTGTGAACACGCATCACTCTGAAAGTACTGAACCGATTTTGACGAAACTTGGCACAGTGATAACTAATATTACGAGATTACATCTAGGATACTTTTTATCTCATAAAACGCAAGGGATTCTCCAGGATCTGCCTGTTTGTCTGTCCCTTTGAACACGTACCACTCTGAAAGTACTGAACCAATTTTGACGAAATTTGGCACAGTGATAACTAATATTACAAGGTTACACCTAGAATACTATTTATCTCATAAAACGCAAGGGACTCTCCAGGATAACGGACGAAAGTCAAAAATTTGTAGTTAATAAAATTTTTGACGGATTTTGGTAAATTTTCATTGTGCTATATATAGCAGACAGATTAGCTAAAAAGATAAGCTATATTTCCCTAAGCTACTTTAAAAGAAATACCAAAAAAAAGATCGCCAGGATTCGAACCGTCGGCTCCGGCGGACCGTATAATGTCGAGTACGTTGTAACTGAGCTACGGCTATATGACATTTCTATGCGTAATCATCAACCACATAAAATATGTGTAAACGAAACTGTCACTTATATGTTACATTTATTTTATTGTATAAAAAATGTTTGCTAAACAAAGGTGACAAGATTTTTTCCTAAAACATAAACCTAGATAATAGTTACATTGCATTGTAGAAGATGAATCTCAACTAGAGTTCTATCAGTACGTGTGTTGTTTCGATATTTGATAAAATTAGTTTTCTAAATGTTGTTGAGTCTTGAAGTAGTTGGGTTCAGGTTTGTGAATCTAAGATTAAAATAAATCAGTTGAGGTGTATGCAGTTATTTTTTTTTTCTCGAACTGACCACGCTATTGACCTAGCAAGGTCTTAACAGCTTCACCGGACTACTGTTTGCAGTTACTATGTTGTATTTATACTAATATTATAATGAGTGGCAAAGTTTTGTTTTAAAGGAATGCTTGGTACCTACTACTGGTCCGATTTCAAAAATTTTTTCACTGTTAGAAAGGTATATTATCCCAAGTTCAGTATCTCAGTAAAAAAGGTGGTTTGTATGTCAAAAGTAAAATAAATGTGACCAAATTAAAATTGAATGCAGATTTCACGTATACTTTACAAATTCTTATAAAACAAACAACTAAAACAAAATGGAAATTTAATGTAGATAAAGTTCAACTTTTACAGTATGTTACGTGATGAAGTTACAAGGGGTACTGGGAAGACATTTATCGGCAATATATGTAAGTTAGTTTTGATCTTCACTTTGATGACACTACTTTAGGTAATGCTGCGAACAGATTCTAGGCTTATTTTAAAAGATTTCTCACATACCAACTGGGTATCTGTTTGAGTGAGTCCCTGGATAGTTTGGATTCACGATTGGAAGTGCTGGATAACGCTGCAATAGGGTTTTAGATTTTTTAAGATTATTTGCGTTTAAAAATACAATTGAAACCGGTAATAACCGATTTGGTGCAGACGAAGTTGCACGGGTCAGCTAGTTTAAAAATAAATTGATTATTCTAATACCCTATTTACTGTTTATAAAATTTCATAATTCATTTTTGTAAGCAATTTTTGAGTAGAATGCGGGCATAAACATTTTTTAAACTCATATTTGCGATCAGTCATATTTATTGTAGTTATACCATATATCCCAAAATTTGAAAAAAAAAAATAACAGAAGATTTCAAGCCTTCAGGTAATTACGTCACAAGGTATTAAATATATTCTATAGTCGTCCTCATTGCCTATGGCACAGTAAACTTAGCTAAAGGCTATTGTTCATCGCTGCGTATGCATGCTAATGGTCACACACTTAACACTTCCGCAAAACACTTCCAACAACATTGTTGGCTACTGTTCAGATAATTCTTATAGCACAACATACTTCCGACTATTCTATAGAATACAAGGACACATTCTTAATGGTAGGCAACAAATTTTTCAACAATTCTACGTCTATAAAATCAATGAATTTTTAATTTAGCATCCCCCTTTCTCTTCAAATAATTGTGTGTTTGTTACCATTCACGTGTAGACCTTTATTTGAATCACTTACATCTAGAGATCAAGTTATAAAACATAGTAATCAAACATAATGATAGCAAAATAAGAAACAGTTTCACCAAAATACACAAATAAAAGTTAAAACAGAGAGAGATGGAACGGGCGAAAACTTAAAAAAATCCTACTTTTATTTAACCGAGTGTAACTCACGTCCAATTTGTCCGAGCGACTGGCGGGATCTAAGATGTTCGTCGTAGAATCCAATGGCGTCGTTTAATAAATTTCAGGCATAAGTAAATATGGATGATCCTTTGAAATTTGCTTCATACGGTCTTACCCCATAGCCGATCTTACCCCAACACGTCTTAGTCTGAGAACAGCAGAATATAGGATAGCTAAAACTATCGATATAGAAAAGTGCTCACGAAGTGAAAGAGCAACCAGATAGTGTCCTAATTAGTATTAAGTATAGCTGTGCCCGAGACTCCGTCTGCGTGGAACCTAATATAAAAAAAACTGACTAATAAAATCATCCGAATGTGTTAAGTCCATTTACTTATATATCTACTTTTCTTTCGTACTTAAGTCACGTCGTCATTAAAATTACAATAACTTTTGATAGAGTGAACCGATTTTAATGAAACAAACACTAAATATTACTCGAGGATATGCTTTATAATTTTTGAAAGCAGTTCTTTAGCAGTGATGCGTGTTCAAACAAACATACGGACAGACGGACATTTCAAAAAGTGATTGAAATGTATTTTATTGCTTATTCCAAAACACTTGCGACAATTTTTTTTCACAAACACCTAAAAAGTACAGACACGTTAGATTTACATTCTTATTATATGTATAGAAGATAAACGTGAGATTGAGTTTGTTTGTTACGCTTTCACACCTTAACTATCGAACCGAATCTTATGACATTCTACATGGACATTTTCAAGGGCACAGAGAAAGACATAGGTTACTTTTTAAAATTGATTGTTTCCGAGTGGTAAATGAATGATCAACGCGAGTGAAGCCGCGAGCAACAGCTAGATGATTTATGATATAATATTTGCATTACACCATTTATAATTGATATTAATTTAGATCTATCATATACATTTAATAGCAATATTAACTTTATTTAAGTTTAGGTCGTTCATTCAACTGTAGTATTACCAATTTTCACTAAGTTAAGTATTTAATGATAAATTTAAAAAGCGAGTTTTAATTTCTAAATGCTATTATTACAGGTTGGATGAACGATGGTGCCGTCTAGAAATTACACCCCCCTTGTGCAGCCACCAAAAACGAACGTAACTATCTAAGTTTGTAAAAATATATACGATGAAAAGATAAACCTGATACCGAGTTTCTTAGCGCTTCTTCTCGATGAGCGGGTTTTTTGTTCGAACCGGTGGTAGTTTGACGTTCATAGGCGCCTTCTTAGGGCCTAAATTGGATAAAATTTATTTGATGTTGATTTTCTTGATATATTTTATGAAATTAACACAATGAGTTCGATCATCGACAACGAGCAATAAGTCGCAGTATGAAATCTGTACTTATATACGTATACACTTGAAGCGTATATTATTTGTCCAAAATAGAGAAACTAATATTCACCAGACTCTAACCGACATATGTCTCTTTGGGATAAAATCGCTAAGAACACTGTCGGGGTTTAATAGTGAAGATAAAATTACAATTTAAAGAAAAAAAAGTAAACACTCGTAAAAATGAAACGAAACGACAAACCAGTTTGTAGACGAAATGAGTAAGCTCGTTTTATTATATTGTTAATGAATTTACTACCTACGTATAACTTAAAACAATTCGAATTATTTATCGAATTCTAATCCTGTCATTGTAAATTTATCGCAACGATCGTTTAATAATAAAAACAAAAGAACAATAAACACAAATTATAACGGAATATTCGAAGACATATCCGATACATAAACTGAGATCATTGGCCCCGAATACAACAACTCGAAACACCTACATTTCGTTGTGATCTCATAGGCAGGGCATGGATCAATGACTTTAAAATAAAGAATTCAGATGTAATCTAACATATTCATGCATTCAACAAGTTACTTTTAATATACGATATAATGAATTCAAAGACCGTTACTATTTATAAGGCCTAGTGGCTTTGACTTTGTCGTTAACTTATTAATAAATATCTATATACTCGTGTATCAAACATTAAATTTTTAAATATGATTAAACATTATTTAAGTTTCAATATTTAGTAAAAATATAACTCATTTTTTTTAATGTCAAATGTAGGCAAACGAACAGGTGGGTCATCTGATTTTAAGTGATCACCACCGTCCATAGGCTCTAGCAATACCAGGGGAGTCGCAAGTAAGTTGCCAGCCTGTGTATGGGGAAGGGGTAGGGAAAGGAGAAAGGGGAAGGGAAAGAGGGAAAGGAGGTGGGCCTCCGGCGCTCTTACTGACCGAACGAAACGCAACAATTCAAGAACTGTTACTTCACGTCGGTTTTCTGTGAGAGGGTAGTAATACCCAGGGCGAGCCGACCCATTTATGCTGAAACTAGTAATAGCTACAGCGTGGCTCTACCACCTTCCAATTAAATGTTGGTCTCTATTCCCGACTTTCGTTGTCTTTAAATCTAATCGAATCTGGCCTAAAAGATACACTAAAACTAGAGTAGGACTAGTGGTAACACACCTATAGATGATTGACGACAGGTATTCAATTTAAGAATGTTCACCAGTGAGATGTGCATTAGAAAAATCTTCATCACCGAGTTATAGTTTCGTCACGATGCTTTTCTTCACCAAAAACTCCGGCTAGTTTCAGGATTCGAACCTACGTCAATCGATTTCTATTATTATTGCTACAGTCTTTAATCAAAACTTTAATAAGTATCATAACAGTATGTTTGTTATATCCTATAGGTGTACTGAATCTATTTTATTCAAATTCATTTAAATTTTACACACAAATTTAATTTTTAATAACAATTACAATGTGCTGCCCAAAGGACGACGATGTTCAGTTTTATAGATATTCGTAATCAGAAACAAGATATGTCTAATATTATTCTCTTGATTGCTTATAAGTTGCATCTTTAGAAGTACACTTAATCTTTAAATCAATTAGTGGTACTTTGCTAAAGCTGTAAGTTATAGATTTTTCGATATTTCTCTGGTTTGTATTTTTGATAGTTGCCCCATTTTTCTTTTCAGCAGCGCGACGCTATTGAACGTCGAACTCTCAGCACCGCTCATAGATTACCTATCAATTATAAAAAGGGGGGATATATTTAGAAATTGTATCGTAAAACCTATAACAAATATCCAAATAGTATTTATTATTTTATTTTTTAAATACTTTCCCAGTGACCAGCAAGATTTCATGCCAATTATATTCCTTTCGGTAAATCTTATCGATTCATCTTCGTATTCATTTTTATCGATTTAAACCGTTGATAACTTGGACAGATTATTCGTGAATGAAAGTGAAAGTTGACCTCCTTGAGAATATTCTTCGACAAGATCAAATATGTTGGTGTATGTACACTTCCAAAAGACGGTATATATTTATCTATACTAATATATAAAGCTGAAGAGTTTGTTTGGTTGAACGCTATGATCTCAGGAACTAGCAGTCCGATATGAGGAAATCTTTCGGTTTTAGATAGCTCATTTATCGAGGAAGGCTTTATATCAACACGCCAAGCCCAATAGGAACGGAGCACCAGTGAAGAATGTTTCAAAATCGGGCACTTTTTTCGTTTTGATTGCTTCGTGTTAGCGTTAGTATTATATACGTTGCCATGGTAACGTGGTAAGTTTCTATCGCAAACCTTTTCAAAGATTATTTTGTGTTCCTATTCAAAAAGTTTACTCTATGTTTGTTCTGTTTCAAATTTTTTATTTGCATTCACGTATTATAAAAATAAAGCGTGTGTATGTAAAAATAAATAATAACTTTTTGGTGAATGTATATAACTACAAATAACAAAAAAAAGGTTTTGATATTCGGCCGATATTTTTATATTATTATGTTTTGTCTGTTTGTTTGTTTGTTAGTTCCTGGTAATCTGCAAAATGGCTGGACTTATTTTAACGGGAATTTTACGGGCAGATAGCCGAAATTATAGCGGTTGACATATTCTATTTTATGTGGCCGCGGCTTCGTCCGCATTGCTATTTCTAAAATGGTTGGACTGATTATCACGGGATATTCACTGGTACATAGCAGACTTTATAAAAAGTCATTTTGTTTTTTTATTCGCCTTCGGCAGCAGTAGAATATCCGAAATGCTTGAACTGATTTTCATGGAACTTTCCTGGCAGATAACTAGCTAATGAGCTATTTTATTTTAAACTAGCGGGCTCGGCAGACGTTGTCCCGCTCTGATAATAAAAAGAAAACCTTGACAAATTATACCTAAACCTTCCCCATGAACCGTTCTACCTATTGATGAAAACGGCATGAAAATCCGTTCTGTAGTTTTTGACTTCATCGCGAACAGACAAACAGACAGACCAGAGGACTTTATTTTACACTATGAAGTGATGAACATTGCATTCGTTTGTGTGAATTTAATAAAAATAGTTTGTTTACTGTATGTACTGTATGTACTTCTCCAAGAATAAATGTATGTAATTTGAATTATATTATCATTTTGGTCAATTTGGCGGCCATTTTATTTTATTTACCGCGTTTGCATCTACATAACTCAGTGATTATAGCAACGTATAAGAATAATACAATTATATCGACAATATGGGCATGTTATGTCTATATAATAAACAATTTAACACATATTGTTCAATAATGTATAGTTTAAAATTTTCATTACTTTCTTATATAGTGTTAATGAGCACTGAGGATGGTACATAGTAGGTTAAAGTTCCAGGTATGTTGCTGATGATAAATCCCATCCCATTCGATATACTATTCGTATTCACATATCTAATGTACACGTTACATGTTACAGTAGATGGCGTAATGTAAAATTGTAAGTAGGTATGTACATTACAGAAATGCTTTTTCAAAAACATTTGTAACTATGACACCATAGTTATTTAATACATTTAAAAAAACGCGTGCGGAGCCGCGGGGGACCGCTAGTTAATTATAAAAGTACGCTTATAGATTTAAATAGATTAACTGAAATTCTATTTTTCGAATTCGACAATTATATTTTGAATCGATCTGAAATTCTAAATCGATACAACGAACTAAGTCACAGACCCCTCGAATCGGACTGGTTCGATTGAGTGTGAGAGGAGACCAGACTGATAACAACGGCTTATGTTAGTAGTCCGGTGAAGCTGTAAAAACCTTACCAGGTCAATAGTCTAGTCAGTTAGGAAAAAAAAGTGTGTGTGTACTTATGTACACGTGTTAGAAGTTATACTCCTTTGGCGTAACAAGATAAAAATCTTTTCAAAAATTTTATCTTTCGCCTTATTCTATGTTTGTAGAAAAAACGACACTAACAATAGAAAAGGGTATTTAATACATCGAAAGTTTTAATACAAAGAAATGCAAACAACAAATACAAAGAAACAAAATGTTGACTATAGCTAACTTCAGGGTGTCGGTTTTTCGTGACGGTGTACGCGCGCATCGTAATAACTTCAGGGTGTCGGTTTTTCGTAACGGTGTGTGCGCGCATCGTAAAAATTTACTCTCGTCATTTTTCTCTAAGCGGGGTGGTAGGGTGTTTGCGGGGTGGTAGGGTGTCCGCGGGGTGGTAGGGTATTTGCGGGGTGGTAGGGTGTCTGTACCCGACTGGATCGCGACCACCATACACCAGGTGGAACACCCGCTATAGTGTCACGTTTGGGCGTGTCGCGTTCCGGGATCAGCCGGTGTATATCCAGCAACCGGGGGGGGAGGGCAGTTTCAGGCCGGCATGACAGCGGCGACAAGCGATGGATAGTATGTCTTTCGGTGGTCGCCATTGTTTTTGGATTGTACTGTGCTTACCATCAGGCATAGTACAGACACTTTGCCGAGCTTCAATAAAAAAAAAAAAAAAAAGAGCCAAAAGAAGTGTAACTTCAAAAAAACAAAAGCGGCTTAGGTTTTTGTGACATGGCGAAAAATAGAACAGACTACATTGGCGCCAACTGATTTTGTTCAAACAATTTAAATGCTCCTCTCCGCATTCATTTAATGTTCGGCATACACCTGCTAACAGTATTCTATGAATGGATATTTGAAATTTAAATTATGAGGCATATAATTTTATATAATTAGGTCAATAAACTTTTTCTCTCGTTAATATAACACTATTTATAATAAAATTAACAGCTTGTTAATTTGAGTTATTTGTAAATTGGAATAGATTTAATTAATTATGCGTGTTTTCGTTTAGCTTTAGCTTTTATTTTTTACTCATAATCTTACGTTATTTGACTCTATATTGTGTAATATTGGTGTGATCCTGCTAAACAAAACTTGATTGTTTTACATATGTAAAGTGGACGGGAATTAATACCACGGAGCATGAATTCTGTGATATAAACTTTCTATTCTCTAAGCAAAAAGTTAAAAGTTAACTTAATCAAATCATACGAGTAATCGAGAATCGATATTTTGATGTATCGATTTAATTGAGAATCAACTCTTGTAAATATGATATTAGTGATAACACTGAAATAATTTTTCAAATCTGACCAGTAGTTCCTGAGATTAGCGCGGTCAACCAAACAAACAAACCCTCCAGCTTTATAAAATTAGTATAGACTAGCTGACCCGTGCCCACTTCGTTGGGCGGTAATAGGCACTATCAAGCTACAACTTTTCTCTAGAACTCAATCATATGTCTCTCATCGTTAACGCAGCGTTCGTAAGTAACGTTTTCGTTCGACCATTTTTTCTCCGACTCCGCAGATATTACCCCCTATAACCTTACAAACTTTACCTCTTTATAATATTAGTATAGGATATAGATAATATAATTAGTTAATAGCTTCTGCCCGCGACTTCGTACGCGTGGAATAGTTATTTTGGGTTAAGACGCAGCGGAGGCTCTCAAAAGGAAAAAAGCCCCGATTTTAAAACATTTTTCATTGTTGCTCCGCTCCTATTGGTCTTAGCATGATGATATATAGCCTATGACACTCACAAATAACGTGGCTATCTATTGGTAAAAGAATTTTCAAAATCGGTTTAGTAGTTTCTGAGATTACGACCTACAACGTCACAACGTCACAAACTCACAAACTTTACCTCTTTATAATATTACTAGCCCCTGCCCGCGACTTCGTCCGCGTAGTAATAGTTACTACTCTGGGCTAACGACACGCAGCAGAAGCTCTCAAAAGGAAAAAAACATCTCGATTTTGAAACATTTTTCATCTGTGCTCCGCTCCTATTGGCCTTAGCGTGATGATAACCATTCTCGATGATGAATGAGCTATATAACACTGAAAGAATTATTCAAATCGGACCAGTAGTTCCTGAGATTACCCCTTACAACGCCACAACGTCACAACGTCACAAACTCACAAATTTTTACCTCTTTATAAGATTAGTATAGATTATTAATTATTATTATTATTAGTATAGATTAATAGGCTTTGAAGTACAGTATAACCAGGTTCAAATACTATAGAATTACGAGACTACAGAGAATTCTTGATTAAATTTATTATCTTTTCATTTAAAAAAATATTCAAATATCGCTGACATAGATTACACTAATTTATATTAATTGCACCAGAGGATACACCCTCGTAAAATTATATATGTATTCCTTTTTGAGTCCTTAGGCAATGTCTTATAAAAAAGCACGCTGGATACATATTTTTTTCAGCTTTATTCATTTTTGTCATTGTTATTTCGTGATAGAATTTAGGTTCAACTTAGGCTAAAACTTCAATTAGGTAACACTAATAAATCCTATCTATGTGTTACTTTCGTATGTTTTACGCTCATTAAGTTTCTTATCAAATTTATCCATTTTGGTCATATTCAAAACGCCATATTGTTATGTTTCCATAGTAACAAAGCAGAGCAAAAGCGATATTGGATTTATAGTACATTCTAATAGTTAAATACCATTTAACTATCATATAACAGCTGATACTTACTCCGTTTATTTCCAGAAATATCTAAAATCACTATACTTACTTTTAGTTTCTTCTTTATTCCACTTTGACTTATAATTATTTTTCATATATTCCGCAATATAATCTAAAGTTGTAAGACAAATTATACAATGTGGAGTTTACTCATAGTTTTTTTTCAGTAAGGTCAATTTTTTTGGGTTAGATCTAGTCACTCACAGTCAATAGAAATTCATATAATACCTAATAAAATAATAAAGGTAAGTAAAAGACAAAATGAAGTGATAAATTCGAATTATTAGAATAATATAGACAATAGAATAAACTATACATTTCTAAATTAATATTAAACTATAGAATTTGCTAAATATGCAAAATTTTAATTTTTCATGCTAAAATCCATAACATAATTTCTAAATCTGTTCATATTAATCGAATTACAAACTGCTACATATTTCTAATTCAAAACTACTAGCGTCATCTACAAAGAGTCTATATACAATACAATGTAATGTTACTTACCGTTTCCTTAGTTAGTGCCTACAAAGTATTATAGATGGCGTTACTCTACTGACCATTATTTCTAATAGACCAAATTTTGCTTGACTATGTATAGATGGCGCGTTCAGTTTCGTCTAATGCGCAGCCATCTAATAATGAATGCAAAAGCAAACACTCCTAGACGCCGCGCCATACGAGCTCGGGGTATCGTTCTGATACAGACTACGAAGTAAACGTACGGACGTACGCATCCGTGTATTAAGTTATCGACGGAATGTGTATTGACTCTCGGAAGTACAAAGACAATTTGTGTGTGTTCTATGAGTGAAGAGGTTGTTTTTACGAGCAATTTTATAATCACATAACAATCTAATAAAATACTCAAAGAAAGAAAATTGTGAACGAACTTATTCTAGGTAAGTGATCTTAATTGTTTGTGATAACGTAGACTGTAGAACATCTACTTAGCCACTTTGTTTTCATCTTTGTGACCTCTTTTTTTACTTCCTTGAAATTATGAAAAATATGTTTTATTCGGTTAAATTGGTTAAGCTGAGGCCTTTTGCATATATTGTGTATAAACTACACAATCGTTTATACCCGTTTTTTAACATGTTTTTATAATCTAGTATTTTTACCTGCCCTAATGATATTATGCCTATATATAAATTATAATTCATATATATTTTAGCAATAAAAAATCGAAATATGTGTACTGTGTTTACTGAATAAAAATTTTGATTAATTTCCAATTATTAACTAAGAAATCTTTCGATTCGAGATATTTGTTCTAAACTATGAGATCACTTTATTATTATGTAATTGTATACAAGTTTTTCGTATCGAATCTATATAATTATGTCTTATTCTTTGTCTTATTTATAAATTACTCTTATACACAAAAAGAAACATAAAAAGCAGATAAAATATAAAAAAATATAAATTGTAGTATTTATTTATTTAATTGTATTAACATCATATGTGATATTATATAATAAATTAGCGACCGTCTTCGACTTAATACGAATTAATTAAATAACAAAAACTTTATAATATTAAAATATAGATTTTGTGGCTTCAGAAAAACGTAATTTTATATCAGTGAAAGAAATGTCTAAATCAAATTAGTTCAGTATTCTCTTTTACAAACTTTTATTCATTTTATAGGCTATTAGTTAAGTTAATTATAGGCAGATATCAGTCTCAAATGAGATATTAGAAAATGTAATAACAGATTCAAACTATTGATTGTACACAAAATCTATATCTTCTATACATAAAATAAGAATGTAAATCTAGTGTCAGTACACTTAGATTTTTGTAAAAAAAAATTACCGGTGTCTAGAATAAATAATAAAATACAATTCAATCATTTTTTTTAAATGTCTGTCTGTCTATCTATCTGTCTGTTTGTTTGAACACGCATCACTGCTAAAATACTACGTTCGCGATAATACACCACCAAAAGAAAATCATAAAACACATCTTCGAGTAACATGTAGTCTTTGTTTGATTTAAATCGGTTTCGTCTATAAAAAGTTATTGTAATTTTAATGACAACGCGACTTAAGTACGAGAGAAAAGTAGATAAGTGAACTTAATACATTCAGATGAATCACTATTTTTGTACATAGAGTTCCACGTAGACGAAGTCGCGGTCACAGCTATAATAAATGTGTGTCACAAGATCTATAGAATAATTCACCTCGTGAATGAAACAAACAGCTGTGTAATTTGATGGCGTAACGCTAGTTCCGGCCGCAGTATTCGGGCAACGGTAACTCTAACCAAATATACTTCAATCACATTATCTATAATAAATAACGCGATATCGGCCCAACATATCGTATATAAAGGTGACGAAGAAATATATAGGCACGGATCTTGTAATTTTGCCTATGTGATTTGTTCAAGGCATAAATCCAAGCAGAGGTTCCTAGACATTTTTTTCTCATAGACCACCACTTTCAAAACGTAGCTGGTTCCGGTGGACCCCCTGCAGCTAGATTTCTACCATATTCCCAAGTTTGCACAAGTAACAATCGCTGAGCTTCTTAAGATATTATCTGCCTACATTAATAGGTAAAGTCAAACCAACATTTTAGTTCTTCAATATCGGAAGCAGATAAAGTTTCGTGGACCACAGCGTACGAATTGTGAACCCCCATTTCTTGTCACGCCAACGTAGACCCCGTCGAGGCTCCCGTGGACCCCTGGAGGTCCTCCTAGACCCCTTTGGGAACTAAGGATCAAGATCGTACAATCTACGTGTTCATATTGTGGGATTTCAAACCCAATTTGCCTATGTACATTCGACGATAGGATTTCACCTAAATCTGTAACAAACTATTGACTTTTTCAATAAGGTTATGTAAAACGTCCACGGTTAATCATGGTTGAAGCTCTCATTAATTTCTAAATCTCATTGATTTCGGGGCAATCCTGACTGCCGACTGGCTGGCAGAAGCAGACGAAATTCTCCTCAGTGGAGATTTTAACTAACTTCCCTATATTGACTGAGAAAACATTTTTCCATTGACCTACTGTAAACCGATGGCTGTCGCTGGTATAAACCAACAGCACACCTACACGTACAGGTACCCAATGGATGTAGCCTACGCACTGAGTCAATTCTACGACAGTATAAACTCACCGAAAGCGATAGTAAGATCTTTGAGCATCAGGGGCTACCAATGCGAACATATATCCTCACATACGATACTCTCTTCCCGGTACACTTACACAGGAAGAGAAAAGAGCTCTAATAAACAAGGGGTACGGAGCAGTAGAATGATTGCGCGTTTGGATTGTCGATCCATGGATCCCAGGGATTAACTTTCAAATCGGTTCTGATCCTGCAAACAAAAGGCAGGAAGATACAGATCTACGCTAGTGTATCACATGCTATAGTAGCAATATCCGAGACATACGGACACTTATCTCTGTTATAGCGATGTGACCGACAATGCAACTGGTAGATTCGTCCATCGGAACGAGAGTACTCCCACGCGAGATTATAGAAAATTATAACATAAAAATGGCTATAAAACACGACAATGAAGCCGCCATAAAGTCATATGGTCTCAACTAAAAAACGAACATACAAACATAGCTTTAAGCTAGCTCATTATTACATAAATAGTAATAATTTTGCTCACTGTAAAGCGGCACTGCATTCAAAAAGATTTTTCTGTTTCTATAGTAATAAACGAAACTCAAAAAAGCTGCGGACTAAGAGTCATTAGATCATAAATAAACAGGTCATCTGCAATCAATGTATTTATTTATCTAATATCTGAGGTGCTACGTTCTGGTCTGAAGGATGTGGTTGACAATACACACCGCCACTTGTGTTCGTCCCGCTCAATATTTAATTGAGGCTGTGGTCGATTATAATATTGACTATAAATCTCAGTACAGACTGCAATAACGAATTTCACAGTGAAATACAGAAGCACAAATTCGGCCTTTACTTTCCACATATAAATTACTTACTCACCGAGTTGCTGGATGTTTAAAATCAGCCGTTTGTGTAAAGACTGTTTCGATAGCATAATAGAATATAATTATATGTAAACGGGTTGACATATAGAGTCTTTATATAAATAGATTGATAGAGATCTGCCGTTGTGCGCGTATCACGCCAAAACGTCTGAGTAGATTTTGATCATTTTTTTTAGTTTTACTCCTTACAAACCAATTAGGTTAAATAAAACTCACATTCGCGTTTAAAATATTAGTTAGGATTTAGTTCTTGTTGACCGTTCAAACTTGGTATCGGTTACTTTATAATCTGCATGCGCCATTTTGAAGCATTTTATATTCTGCTATCTCTTTACTCCTTCGAAATACGCGCTTGATGTACCGATTTAAAGCACACCTAGCATGTCCTCATGCCCTTCGTTGATTTATATTTATTTTCTTAAAGACATTTAATATCAATATGTTAATATTGCTTCTACAATTTGTTTCCAAAATCCGTGTAGTGGTTTGTCGTTGCCGACACTTTCCGGACTATCAATTGAAATGTTTAATCAAAACACAATTCACGTCCCATAACTGCGGGTTCCTATTGAAGTTCTGTTTACCTTTACGTATTATAAACCTAATTGAGACGTGCATTTCTGTTAGAGCGCAATGTATCATGGCAAAGGAACAACTCGAAGAATATATAGTAAAAATTTAAGGCTTTAGCTTCTGACCACAATATCTCTTGACTTTTAGTAACAATGTAACCCAGGATGGTAAACACGCTAACTCTATAAAAGCTTCTACTACGGGAGCTAAGTAATTATTAGGACCTTACAAGTAAACTAGATTACTAAGTGGTCAGTTACATTCAGTAGAAGAGGAAGGCAGAGGTGCCTACAGAATTCATATACAGTCTACTAAAAGAAAGAACATCTAAGATTATTACTGAATTTGACAAGCCAGGGATAGGAGTACGCGCATTGAAGTAGAGTAGTATTGGTATGCTTACATTTGGGTAGCATGTACTAATCACTGCCTCGTGTTACTTGTCCCGCCACATAAAGAATCCAATCACTGCACAATTAATCCTTGAATGGTGCGGATGGTTAAGAACTTCATCTCCCTAATTTATAATTCCGTGACATATCTGTATTACATTTCTTTCTAATAATTAACAATTCGACTATCATATCGACATGGATACACAAATCTATTGGTTATTAAATTTAAAGTCTAATTGAAGACAGTCGAAGTACGCTATTAGTCCCGGTATCTTTTTGAGATTAAAGACGTGAAAATTCTTCAGAATTAAAAATATAATCAAGATACGATTAATCCGCTGAAGTTGAAGAATCTGTTCACGTTAATCGCATACTAGCTTTAGCCCGCGGTCTGGATGAAGAGTACTTATTCTATGTCCTTCTCTTACCTACCTATCTAATAGTTTCTTTAGTATTTACCTAATATCTATATATTAATACGTGAAGCCAAATCTTTGTATCCCTTTTTGAAAGAAATGCGCGAACGAATGAACGTGAAATTTGGCATAGTTAAAGTGTATATGGAGGAGAAGTGCAGAAAGCAAATAAATAGCTTTCTGCACTTCTCCTCCATATAAACTTCACCCTCACCTTAGAGGGCTAGCGCCACTGCACGCCCGACCACCAGAAAGCGTACCCACCGTCGATCGCCCACATATACGACGGAAAATCCTCTACAGACCCCAACATCGCGAACTCATCATTAAAGATGAACAAAAACGCCACAGAGGCATAATTCCACAGAAATATACCTCGTATTAAAATGACCCGATCGTGGTTACGATCGGAGAAGACGCTACCGCTAGAGGGGTCTCCCTGACGCGGTTTCCCCGCTCTCTCTATCACAGAGCGAGCGAGAAGAGATCAGCAGACTTGCTACTCCCCTGGTGTTGCTAGTGTCTATAGACGGCGGTGATCATTTAACATCAGGTGACCCGCCTGTTCGTTCGATTCCTATGATATAAAAAAAAACTTTTTCTACTAGTGAAAGACAGTCGTTACAGAGGACTTTGTTTTATAATATGTAATGGTATCTTGTAACGCGTTTACAATACGTGTTATCATCTCTTTTGTGTCATTATATGAATTTTAATTGTTAACACAATAACAAGAAAGATAGATTGATTTAACAAACCGTGTATATTATTTTCACCAGATAATTTATCATAGTTAAAATACAATATGATACCTGGGTATTGTATCGTTTTGTTTGTACTAATAAAGATATCTTTAAAGGCCGTGACTGATATAAGCTACGTAAAACAATCGTATATAATGTAGACTGAGATCAAGGTTGTATCGACATAGTTTTTCTTTTGGTGTGGATGTTTTGATTCAACTTGAACGCTTATTGTGTATAACCTGAATTGACTTTAGCTCCGTTTACGTAATCTAGAATGAGCCTTTCTATTGTTTCTTTTTAATAGTTGTACTAGCTAGTTTCTTTTGTCTGTGATTTCTCACGCTTTAATGTAAATTTAATCGAACCATCGTGAATAAGTACACTTTTATCTGGATTAAATGTACCCTACATCCTTTTGTACCCCTGACAATGTCTATATAAAATTTCGTGATGATCGGTTAAATAGTGAAGTCGTTAAAGCGTAACAAACAGACAAACTCACTTTCGTAGTGAGCCAAATGACCTAACAAAATTGTATGCTATATATTTATATACGAGTATATGTTTGGGGTCATTCAAGTACTTATTACGTAAGCGCTGATGGAGGGGTGGGAGGTCCTTAATTTGCTTATTTTTGATGATATAGGGGAGGGGGTCTGGGTGGTGATTACGTCAGCAATATTTATATATTTAACCAGAACAGATTTTAAAATACTTATATAAATGTTTTCGTAAGTGGTTATGGTATCGTGGTTAAGGGCATTGCTTACTTTTGCTGAAAAGGGGGAGGGGGTGGTCAGCAATTTAAAAAAATCTGCTTACGTAATACTTGAATAGCCCCTTTTATACAAACAATAAGTTAATTTCCATATATAATCCGATGAAAAGGTTTGGTGGATGATGGCTTACTCCCGAGGGAAGGCTCGGATAAATCACCAGAGCAACACAACACGTATGTGATGCAAATACACGATAACTTTTCACATGTTATAGTGACAATATCCAGACACCAACACCTGTGTCTACTATACCGACGGGACTGACGACGCTATTCGTATGTTCATCCATCGGGCCGTGCACGCTCCAGCGCGGGACAATGTGTATTAAAATTGGCTATTAAAGTTGAAAATTAATCCGCCATAAAGGCAATAATCTGGGTTAAAAGACTGATCTAAAATTAACAATAATAAGATAACAAAAAATCGTGTACGCCCTTTTGCATTTAGAGGGCGACAACTTAAGAACGAACTCTAAATACCTGACTAAGTTATCTGGATGACACTTTTGCATCATACGTTTACAAAACACGAACGTGCTCAGTATAGAATAGAAATCCGGCGTTGAAGACGTTCATTCACCTCGGGGGAGATGGGTCGCGTGCGCCGCCCGCGGCTGTAAGAATGCTTACACTCCACAAAATAAATAATAGGGAACAGATATAAAGCTCATCCAGTCACGAGTCTCGTGACGTGGCACACATTCCGTTATAACTTTTTCGTATGATTAAACGGTGTACTTATCATTTTAAACTCACGTGGCTTACAACACTACCTGACGGATAAATTGATTAATAAATTTTATAAAGACCTTTAGATTCAGATTTTTAATAATTCGTCAGAAAATTTTAATGCAAATATGTATAAGATTAATAAATACGTATTGAATACTTGCTTTAAAAAGGTTTCGAATTAAATGAACCGCGGTCGCTGAATGTTCGCCATCTTGCTCTTTTGTCTCGCTTTTGTTACGTTGGGTTATACTTGCGATAAAGTAAATTTTCAAAAAAAAGTATTAACCGACTTCAATATCAATCAAAAACCCATAAGGCACTAAAAAGCGGAAAATAAATAGTTTATCAAATTAACCAAATTAAAAAAACTATGAATGTGTGCACCTAAGTGTATTGGAAATCGGTGCCAACCAAATTTCAAATGTGTTCCAGGTAAAAAGATACAACACAGAGTGAACTTAAACTTTTTTACATGTAATAACATTTTCAGTTGCACCACTTCTAATATATCTCATAGCCACATATTCATATTTTTATTTAATTTGGTTAATTTGATAAACTATTTATTTTCCGCTTTTTAGTGCCTTATGGTTTTTGATTGATATTGAAGTCGGTTAATACTTTTTTTTAAAATTTACTTTATTTTTCCATTTTTAGTGTACATAAATATATTTTACTACCAGTGCCCGCAAACTCCGTTCCACCTTAAGTATATTAAAATTTCGCATTTTTCGGTATGGTATCGATATGGTTTCAATTGGTTGTACAATAAGTAACATTTGGTACGAACGCAACCTTATCAATAATCCGCGATAGTTTCTACCACCAACTCGGCTACCATCGCTTCACACATAATACACCTTAAGAATGTAATTACAATGCTTGCGCATGTTCAACACAGCAACAACATAAGCACAATAGGCTCCTAAGAATTGAACAGTTTTTTTATAATATTGGTGGCAAACGAACATACGGGTCACCTATGGTAAGTGATCACGGCCGCCTATGGACACCTGCGACACGAGAGGAAACACAGATGCGTTGTCGACCCTTAAGAAAGGAGTAGGCTCGTTTCTTGAAATTTTCTTACTTTGTCACGGATCCCATAATCAGAACCTAACCAAACTCTCAGCAAACTACCCTTAAGTACGTCCTTTCCAATAAAAAATAATCATCCAAAATTGGTTAGCGTGATATTGAGTTATTCGTCTATTTGTCGTGTACATACTTAATGCAAATTTAAAACTTATACGGTTTTGCATTTTCTTACTTTTCACGATCCCATAATCAGAACCTAACCAAACTCTCATCAAACTACCCTTAAGTACGCCCTTTCCAATAAAAAATAATCATCAAATCGGTTACGTGTATTAGTTATTCGTCTATTTTCGTGTACATACCTAATGCAAATTTAAAACTTATACGGTTTTCACTGGATGCCGTTGTCGAACTGACCAAATTAAAATGGGACCACACGGAAGACCAGCTTCCAAATAAAAAAAGAATAATCAAAATCGGTTCATCCAGTCCAAAGTATAGAACAAACAAAAAAAAAAAAAAACAACAGACGAATTGATAACCTCCTCCTTTTTTTGAAGTCGGTTAAAAAAGGATAACACAAACTAGCCTCGGGCGAGCGCGGTGCATTTAATTCGAAACCTTTTTCAAACCAAGTATTTAACTTTTGTGTAATAACGCCGTTACTTTATTTTAAAATTTTTACTTTCTACAATGTATTCTTTTATATATTACAATGTACTTTGATATGACATTATGTTTCTTTTCATCATACTCATTTTATTATGGAGTTTGTAACCGAAACGTGATTAAACTCTACATTTTCTTTACACATACAAAAACGTATTTGATTATCAACAGGACGGCTTATTTGAAACTTTTTCTCAATCTAGTAGAAAAAATCTTTTCACTGAAGAAAAAAATCACTCTTACAATAATTTAGGTAAAATTCCAGCGAAAAAAAATAGGACGTAAACATTTAAAAATTATACTTTTACTAGCGGGCCCGGCAGACGTTGTCCCGCCCTGATTAAAAAAAATCCTTGGCAAATTGTATACCAAAACGGTCCTCATTAATCACTTTATCTACTGGCGAAAACCGCTTGAAAATCCATTCAGTATTTTTTGAGTTTATCGCGAACAGACAGACAGACACGGTAGGGGACTCTGTTTTATACTATGTAATGATAATATTTTCTCATGAACGAAATTACTAAATAGACGAAATTTGTTATAAGTCCCTTTTCAAATTCAATCATGCTTTGGAATTATATTCTTTATATATTTATAATTCTTCTGTCTGTGTGTGTGTAACTGAACTCCTCATAAATGGCTGGACAAATTTTGATTAAAGTCTTTGTGTGTGTTCAGAAGCATTCAAGAATGGTGTATATTTACCATTGGATCCAGTAGACGGCGCTGCAGTTGACTTTTATGATTTTTGTATTATCAAGGCAGGACGACGTCACCCGGGCCCGCTAGTCACTACTTATTATAAAACAAAGTCCTCTGCCACGTCTGTCTGTCTGTCTGTCTCTTCGCGATGAACTAAAAGACTACTGAACGGATTTTCATTTTCGTGTACGGTTTTCATCAATAGATAAAGTAGTTCATGAGGAAGGTTTATGTATGTCATTTATCAAGGTTTTTTTATTATCAGGGCGGGACAACGTCCGCCGGGCTCGCTAATATGATGTAAATAAGTAATTTAGTGATTATTATTTCCGATTCAAAATCTTAACTGTTAGAATAACGTTCGCTATAGAAACAAAAAAGGTCATATATGTAATTCTTATTAAATTTGGCATTATATACACACATTGCGTGAGTATTTCCACTATTATTTGTTATAGCGTAGACGGAATCGGGCGTACATTACAATGAAACACGCGATGGGTGCGGGTGGACGATGCGACGTATTCCCGTTTCCAAATGGCACGGATTAGATTGTACTGAAAGTTTATATAAAAGGTCATCCACACGACACACACACGTATTTGGTAATAGCAAAGCATCTATAAATATTACTAGCTTCTGCCCGCGACTACGTCCGTGTGGAATAGTTACTTTGGGCTAACGGTAACTTTACCTTGTGACGTCGTTTACGTGGAAGGTGTAAATATTTTAAGAAAACCCTGATGTTGAAACATTCTTCATTGGTGTTCCGTTTCTATTGGATTTCGCGTGGTGATATATAGCCTTCCTCGATAAATGAGCTATCTAAAACTGAAAGAATTTTTCAAATCGGACCGGTAGTTCCTAAAATTAGCGCGTTCAACCAAACAAACAAACAAACCCTCCAGCTTTATAATATTTTAGTACTAGCAGGCCCGGCAGACGCTGTCCCGCCCTGATTTAAAAAAAATCCTTGACAAATTATACACCAAAACCTTCCTCATGAATCACTTTATCCACTGGTGAAAACCGCATGACAATCCGTTCGGTAGTTTTTGAGTTTATCGCGAACAGACAGACAGACAGACGCGGTAGGGGACTTTGTTTTATACTATGTAATGATATATATGGTACTACAAGAACATCTCTTAGGTTCACTTTACCTCATGTTATGTTTTACCGCCAATCGATACTGTTGCTAACTCAGTTTCATGTGGTTCCGAAAAAATCTTGGTACATGTTTTCAACGAGCGGAAATCGAATCGATATCCCGTCGTTAACAACTCGACCAATACTCTTGGCAAGTATTGCAAAATATAACAACAGTTGTTCTTAGTTCTTAGTTTTTGCCTAATGGGGGTGGCGAACTAGAATCTGTATATAATTAATATGAATGTACGTTTATCTGTATGTTTCTCCTTCACGTTTTATGGCTGTATGGATGTTAATACACATAATATGGAATTCGATTATATTGCGGGATATAAGAAACATGATACCTTGCCAAATGCTACCATTAAAAAATAAACAAACTTTAATTTTTCATAATACACAACAGCATTCAAATGAAACAGATAGCCAGATTACTCATAGTTCGATTGTTTACAGCAGTGTTTTTCAAACTTTTTCTTGTCTCGGAACCTTTAGTATGAAGAAATATTTCGCGAAGCCCCACGCTTTACTTTCATGTATTTTATTTTGTGACAAATATTCGATTTAACATGTTTATTCATTTTCATAATTCGGGTTCGAATAAGTACATAAAGCGTTCTCCTATGTTTTTTTTTGTTTATTTATTTACTACAAATGATTATGTCCTTTAGTTAACACTAGCGGGCCCGGCAGACGTTGTCCCGCCCTGATTATGAAAAAATCCTTGACAAATGATATACTAAAACGTTCCTCATTAATCACTCTATCCACCGGTGAAAGCCGCATGAAATTTCGTTCGGTAGTTTTTGAGTTTATCGCGAACAGACAGACAGACAGACGCGGTAGGGGACTTTGTTTTATACTATGTAATGATTTATCTTAATAAATCTTTTAAAACTTTATTGTTTTTTTACTGCAGTAGGTTTCCCAACATTATGCAACTATGCGATAGAAGCTTCGCGAGGCGCTAAAGAGGCTTCCACGACGGCTCAATATTTTTTAAATAGACAGTGTGTTAGATTGATTATATCCCTGTAATATAAAAGTTTCACTTCTATCGTGTCTTTACGACACACTATTTTTTTATAATGCATGTATGTTCAATATGATATTATGCTCTATATAAAGCGGTGAAAGTTCGTTTTAAAAAGTCGCATCGAATAGATCAGTAGCCCATTTTGCCATTGGCTGACTATTGTTTTCTTTGAAGTGAATCACATATCTTTTTGTATCCTCTCAAGAATAATGAATTTACAATAAATAACGATAATTTATGATACAAATTTTGTGATACCATGATATCACTACATACTATAAAACAAAGTCCTCTGCCGCGTCTGTCTTTCAGTTTGTTCGCGATAAACTCAAAACCTACTGAACGGATTTTTATGCGGTTTTCATCAGTAGATAAAGTGATTCATGAGGAAAGTTTAAGTATATGATTTCTCAAGTTTTTTTTGTACTGTTTCAACCGACGGGCTCGCTAGTAACACTATAAAATAGTTGAATAGAGATTAGAAAAAAAAAACAGCTCTGGCATAAATTTAACTTTTTTATTAAAATCATAGAAGTAAGAGTAAGAATATCAAACGTGACATGTAACATTCTTAAAGAAATAAGTTCTTCATTATGTTTGAATATATTAATTCTTTACGTAAACGAATCTTATACGATAATTTAGGTAACAAATATTGTTTATCAAAAGGCTCTACAGTAAATATTGAAACTTAGATGAAATCATGTAATGTAATGTTTGTAGTTCAAGCAAACTGAACCGCGATCACTGTTGTTACTTCATAATAAAATAAGCTGTGTGCACGCGACTCTTTCCGCG
The DNA here is from genome assembly GCA_036509395.1 of Antheraea yamamai. Lineage (NCBI taxonomy): Eukaryota > Metazoa > Arthropoda > Insecta > Lepidoptera > Saturniidae > Antheraea > Antheraea yamamai. The sequence goes on from AP028424.1 coordinate 21,711,807, forward strand.
TGATACCTTATATAAAATAACAGTGACGCATAAAATCATCTGAACGTATTAAGTTCATTTTGTGTTGTAGTTGGTAGAGCTACGCTGAAGCTATTATTGGTTTCAGCATGAATGGGCAGGCTCGCCCGGGGTAGTACCGCCCTCTCACAGAACACCGACGTGAAGTAACAGTGCTTGCATTGTTGCGTTTCGTTCGGTCAGTGAGAGCGCTGGAGGACTACCTCCCCTTCCCCTTTCCCTTACTCTCCCTCTGCCCCAAGACAGGTTGGCAACGCACTTGCGATTCCCCTGGTGTTGCAAGTGTCTATGGACGGTGGTGATCACTTAACATCAGGTGACCCGTCGGTTTGCTTCCTATGATATATAAAAAAAAATTTACTTATCTACCTTTTGTCTCGTACTTAAGTCGCGTCGTCATTAAAATTACAATAACTTTTGATAGAGTGAACCGATTTTAATGAAACCAAGACTATAACGGGAAAATATTAAATAACTAACTGAGCCCGCAATACTTTAGCAGTGGTGCGTGTCCAAATAAACACACAGTTATTAATATGTATTTTATTACTTATTCCAAGACACCTGCAACATTTTTTTTCACAAAAATCTAGATAGTACAGACACGTTACATTTACATTATTATTATACGTATAGATTAATTCGGAGCATTTCGCATTTACTTTGTACACAAATGATTGGCATCACATCGAGAGAGTTGCGTATCAATATCCGAACAATAAAAGGTCGACCCTTGACCCGTCGACAATAGGGCGCAATGCGTCTGTGCACACTTCGCCGGAAACGTACCATTAAACGAGTCTCGAAGCGTCATTACTTATGATAGATCACTGACTGCGCACTGGTATCGGTACGATTATATTTGCAGTAAAGATTCCTTTGAAGCACAAACAGAGTAATATATTACATACAATTATTATAGAAGCACGTTGCCGTTATAGTTACCGTATTGAACAACGAAAGGAGGCCCAGTTCAGCATGTACTACAATTAATTATCATAGCGCTAATTTAAAGTTTCTTGTCATTAATTATGATGACCTTGGAAAAGATAAAAGCAGGAGATTCATAGGAATTAATTCTCTGTGAACTACATGATCAAGTAACGCATATGTATGTTATTTGGACAATATGTTTATTGCTTTTGCCTCATAACATAAATAAATAATCTATCTTTTTCTACAAAAACTTTGATTAAAAAGTAACTCTTATCTTTAGCTCTTCTTTTCTTCCAACCGTATGGATTAAGCAGAAAGGGAAATAAATTACTCGGTGATTAAATTCTCAGATTCGTATGTGTCGGTAACATACAGATAGACAGAGTGAATTGATTTGTTTTACAGATTATTTATTTGATTGATATACACATTACGGATGTAATATTGTTTCATTTCTCATTTCGATGTGGTGGACATACCCCGCTCTGAGTAATTTCATACTAGGTTAGGATAGGTTGGACCTGTGATACAAATAAACGTAGGGACATGCGGAAAGCTTGTATTTGACATATTAACGAAACACATCTGCTAATTTTCAGATTAGCTAAACAAGATAAAGTAATAAGTTTTAGCGCTAATGTGCATAATTTATTTTACTGGTAAGAAAAATATTACACTAATTTCTAGTTCATTCCTAGTAACTTTAATCGCTTTAGTTTTGTGCAACCCATTAAAGTTTGTTTATTCGTAGAAGATAATCTCCGGAACTAATAATCCTATTTGAAACATTTTTACACTGATAAATTATAAATAACCTGAGTGAGAAAAGGAGTAGATATGCTATTGTTATCAAGTTTTGTATTGTTTAAGTGTAAGCTAAAACTTTGTTGCTGACGCGGTTTTTTTATGTATTGTGGTGTTACTACAAAGATATGGATAAGATGTTTTTATTGATTTTGATACGAAGTATTCGTTTCTCACGGTAACTAAACAGCGTTATTGCTATCTTAACCTAATTGATTTAGATTGATTTGTGAAAATACTGCATGATGCATATTAGGTTTCAATTGTTTTATGGCTCTTATATAAAGTCTTATGAGTTTGTAACTGATGCACGAGACATTGTTGTCTTGAAAATGGTCTTATTATTTCATGAAAAGTAGGTACATATTTTATATGAATTAATTTTGATATATAATAGGTCTTTACCTATGAAATTGCCGTTCTGCAGTACTGGCCATTTCAAATCAAAATAATTTTTGTTTGGCTAAGAATTCTAGTTTCAAATTAATTTTATTTTAAGAACATGGAATTCTTTTTCCAAAAGTAGTCATTTGTTTATTGATTAGTGTTACATTTTCATCGCATTTCAATTAAGACACTCATCCGAAAGGATTTCTTTTTTGGCGTTGGTAAAATCCATTTACAAATGCCACTCAGCCTAAACGGAAAAGTCTAGGACGCGTATGTGAGTTTCGCTAAAGACGAATCTTGAAACAATACGCACTAAAAACCCCCACGGTGGTTCCTAAAATACCCTTCTTGCCGACAACCGGGAATTGCTCGTATATTACTTCCGCTCATCAACGGATGTAGCTCTGAAAACTTTCTTGAGCTTCTGTTCCGGTCTGAATCAACGGAACACACGGCGCGTCTCGCCCTTGGCATTCGTGTTCCTCATTCCTTTCCATAAATGCGTGGATGACAAACATGCCTAACCGAATGACACTTTTTTTAACGTGGGGAAATCCAAGGGTAGTGTCGGACTCTTACCGACTACCTAAAACCGTACGGTATATATCCGCCGCTTATTGGGGCGGCACTTAATCTGCCTTGTAATCAACGGAGCCACCCCTGCGGTCATCCCGGTGTTAATCTAAACACACACACCGGCGCCGTCAGGCTCCGACCTAGTCAGGAGACGACCGGGTACACACTGGCGTTAAGCCGAATTATACCAATCTGAAGGATGCCACAGTGACCGAACCGACCCGATTTGTATCGAGTTAATTGATCATGTGAGCTAAACTAACCATACAGGTCTATGTTAGCATGATATATAGTCATACGTACGTGTATTTGGAATATGAGAATTTTGGTTAAAGTTAAATAAATAAAAAATGATCCCTTGCAAAATCTGCGTAGTTATCGTAAATCATGTGTGTGGAGTGTAATGTTATGCGTGTTGTCGACTACTGAAATTAACTTACAATATTTGAGTGACGACATTTCAAAATAAGCCAATTTCAATTTTAACCATTCTTAGGTTTTTAAGTTTGTTTTTAAGATTGTATATAGATAAAATTTGAAGATCATAAAGAAATTAATAATTTTATGAACGGTTGAATTTGAGCTTCGTTAATTGTGTAAAAAAACTGCAAATCTATATCTTAATATATATATTTCTTGTGTGCGTGTGTATGTGACTGAACTCCTCCTAAACGACTGGACCGATTTTGATGAAATTTTTTGTGTGTGTTCGTGGAGATTCGAGAATGGTTTAGATTCACAATTGGACCCGGCAGGTGGCGCTGCGATCGACTTTTAGGATTTTTTTTGTTTTCAAGGCAGGACAACGTCCGCCCGGTCCGCTAGTATTATTATATATATATTAGAGATTCCCACCTATATATTGACTCATCACGATATCTCTGGAACCATAAGGCGTAGCGACTTGAAATATGGTAGGAATATTCCTTTCGCCGAGTAGAGGTCAGCTAAGAACGGATTTTACGAAATTCCACCCACAAGAGTGGTTGCGGGGGGGTAATCAGGGCGAGACAACGTCAGCCGGGCCCGTTAGTAGAAAATAAAATCTTATATGAACGATTAGAATTAAACTTGATTCATTTTGAAATATAAAGACTTATTAAAGAATTGCTTACTTTATATTTTCCATTAATCCATTTTATTTTCAGGTACGTTTTACTTCAATATCCATTGATGTAATAAAACCTACGACTCAGGTAGATTTTGGCAGTCGGTACATACAATGATACTAATACCTAAATCATGTTGCTATTATTACGTTTCATTATGTGGTTAAACTCGCATGTAACAGAGGTAAACGTGCGGTATAAGGAACGCTATCATATCAACAAAGTAAGTAGATCAGATACGGTTGTTGTTTGAAGAGTGGGTGTAGTTCATCGTAACGCCGCGCTACGCCGTTCCCAGTCCCAGTTATCGCCGTCAGTCTAGACACTAGAGGCATGTCGGTTACCGGAAGCTACTTCCGCCTCCTTGTACACCGCTGTCTCGCCCGACGCTCATATTCGAAAATCTCCAACGTATAAAAGCAATGGCGTAATCGACATAAACTAGTTCCAACCCACGCACTTATACTAAAGGTTGGTTTGTGGTAAAGAAATAATAAACCCTTTTATCAAAATATTATAGCTTAGAATTATCTATACATATAATAAGAATGTAAATCTAACGTACAGACGTACATTTTAGATTTTTGTGAAAAAAATTGTTGCGTCTTGGAATAAATAATAAAATACATTTCAATTATTTTTAGAAATGTCCGTCTGTTCGTTTGAACACGCATCACTGCTAAAGTACTTACTGCGTTCACGATAAAACCTCACCAAGAAATACATAAAGTATATCCTTGGAAAACATTTAGTGTTTGTTTCAATTAAAATCGGTTCACTCTATCAAAAGTTATTGTAATTTTAATAACGACGCGACTAAAAGTACGAGAGATAAAGTAAATTTTCAAAAAAAAGTATTAACCGACTTCAATATCAATCAAAAACCCATAAGGCACTGAAAAGCGGAAAATAAATAGTTTATCAAATTAACCAAATTAAATAAAACATATGAATATGTGTGCTACCTAGAGATGTATTGGAAGTCGGTGCGAACCGAAAATCAACATAAAAAAAAAAAAAAAAAAAAATACAGTCGAATTGATAACCTCCTCCTTTTTTTGAAGTCGGTTAAAAAGTAGATAAGTGAATTGGCTTAATACATTCAGATGATTTTCTTATTCACTGGTTTTTTTTTACATTAGGTTCCATGCGGACTGAGTCGCGGGCACAGCCACTTTATAAATATATCCAATGCTATTCCCAATTATTATATTAGTTTTACGCAATGGGCTCGCGAAGTTCCGTTTTATTTTTGCACGATACGAACTCTCTCTTATTTTATTTCTGGCAACCGATCTTCTAAATTATTACTGTCATTGTCGAGTATGTAATAATATTAAAATTATTATATTCTAACAAGATGGTGGCTCCCTTGTTAGAACTTTCCAGGGAGTCTTTATGGCATCTCAGAATTCATGCTCCGTCATATTATTTCCCATTTAAAGCTAAATAACAGAAGATTATGAATAAAATATAAAACGCACAACATGACAGACTAAGATCGCGCCAAAAACTCGACACGAAGTCGGAATATCGTCTATACGTCTCTTTACGGTAAACTAGCTTCTACTCGCGGCCTCGTTCGAGTTAATGTAGATTTGATCTATTCCTCGCGACCGGTACATTTCTTTTGGACGAAAAATATGCTATACTCTTTTCTGTATTCCTTACAACGTGTGTGCAAAATATTATGATGATTGGTTGAGTACTTATGATGTAAAAGCGTAACATACAAACAAATCATTTTACTTATGAGTAATTAGAATGAACAACGTTTTTTTTTTTTGTGTAAGTTGAGTATAGTACCAAAACTCTTCTCGAGGACTATACTCCAAACGTGTCTAATGTACGTTTACTAATTTGCCAATGACGAAAGAAAACATTTGAAGAAACCTAAACACGCATGTTCCTTCTTCTATTAACACCTTACGAGGAAAAAGCATTGTTAGAAATTTACAATTCGTGGGCTAGTTTAGGTACCTTGTCTGCCCTCTAAAAGAGGCGTTTACCTACCAATGTTCCACCTATGAGCATTTCATTGGATAAATGTTGCTATAGTACATATAATGGGAAAATAATCTATACTATAATAAAACTGTAGCAAGGTCAAATCTGTACATTAAATATTTTTTGAAAATTTTGATCAGGGTAGACTTTGTTATCGATATAGAAGCCAAAAATAACCCTTTTAAAATTTTTTCTGTCTGTCTGTCTGTCTGTCTGTCTGTCTGTCTGTCTGTCCCTTAACACGCATCACTCTAAAGACTAACCGATTACGAAACTTGGCACAGTGATAACTAATATTACAGTTACATCTAGGAACTTTTTATCTCATAAAACGCAAGGGATTCTCCAGGATCTGCCTGTTTGTCTGCCCCTTTGAACACGTATCACTCTGAAAGACTGAACCAATTTTACAAATTTGGCACAGTGATAACAATAATCCAAGGTTACATCAGGAACTTTTTATCACATAAAACCAAGGGATCTCCAGGAAACGGACGAAAGCAAAAATTTGTAGTAATGAAATTCTAACGGATTTTGGAAATTTTCTTTGTGCTATATATAGCAGACAATACTAAAAATTAACAATTTCCCTAACACTTAAAAAAAAACCAAAAAAAAAGACCGCGGGTTCAACCGGCCTCCGTAACCAACAATCCAAACACAACTACACACACAACTTCTACGAAACCAACCACTAAAAAAAATGTAACAAACTGCACTATATTCACTATTATTAACACAAACAAATTTCCAAAACAAAACCAAAACTCATAACAACCAAATTCACACTATACAACAAAACAAAAAACAGTCACACTAAACAAATAAATCACTGACCCACTCCACCTAGAAATCCAACAAGTCAAAATCCCACCACCATCCACAACCAACCCAAGGGAACGGACGCACAAAACCCCCAACCAACCCCAAATTCCACCAACGAATTAACCCTACCAACATCGCTCACGGCATTTACTCGACAAAAACCGAAACCAAAACACGGAAGAAATAATATGTTTGTTGGCGATTAAAATCGTCGTAGGCGTTGTGTCGTTACGGTTACAAGCCCACGCCTTGTCGTCGGCAGAAATGTTTGTTTTGGATGTTGTTATTAAAAATTCATACTTTTAATGGCCAGACGAATAACTAAAAAAATCATTTATTCATTAGTTCAACGGGCTCGATAGGTATCTCGTCAAACCACCTACCACCGGTTCAAAAAACATCCTAAACATAAGAAGAGCTCAGGTGAAATTCTAAGGAACTTGTATGTATTATTATTATTAAAGAAAATTGTTATGAGGGGGCTTTGATATTCTTATCACAACCTTTTTGTTTGACGAAAAGTAGTGGAAGTAAACACTGTGTCGGGTAATGTTGAAAACATCGGTTTTCGTCCGATCACCGAAGTCGAGCGCAGTCTGTACTTGGATGAGTGACCGTCTGGAAACATCGCGTGACGTTGCCTTTTTGCTGTTTGTTGTTTCACTGTAATACAAAAGCTTATGTTCTATCCTGTGTCTTTACAACATCACTCTGTTTTTTTTTTAATATACAAATGTTATTGATAGTCGTATATCTATACTAATATTATAAATAGGTAGAGTTTGTGACGTTGTAGGGGGTAATATCTGGATCACTAAACCGATTTTGAAAATTCTTTTACCAATAGAAAGCCACGTTATTTGTGAGTGTCATAAGCTATATATTAACCCGAAAAATGAAAAGCATTTTTTGTGAATGTCGGATTTGCAGAGTAAGTCGGTGAAAAAACGTTCCAATGAAAACGTTTCTTACGAACGCCGCCTTAACGATGAGAGATATGTAATTGAGTTCTAGAGAAAAGTTGCAGAGCTTGATAATGCCTACAAAAAAGTCATTGACAGCATATGTCTAACTATTATGTTTAAGTCATAAAAAGTAGTTTTTAATAAATGTCTACCGCCTAACGAAATGGGCACGGGGCAGCTAGTTATAAATATTAGTGGATGTACTTAAAGGAAGTCATATAAAGATATCAATATCATTCACATAATGATACATATTCGCTTACATGATCCTTGAATTCTGAACAATCGTATGACCTTAATTTATACAAATGTCATTCATATTATCTGTGTATGTTATTAAAACAGAGTCATGTGCTTATTAGGTATTTACTACGATCTTGATAGGTCATTTTGTAGTGGTTTTAATTTTAAATGTATAAATTTGCTATATACTCACATGTATCGTGTAGTACGATTGTAGGCACTAAACAAGAATAATGACATCTTTGTATTTACATTTTGCAAAATTAATAGTTCAGTAGTTTTTGACATCTGTGATACAGTTAAATACTAGACAACACAAAAACGACCCCACCAACCCCACCACAAACAAACCAATAACAAACAACATTTAAAATTTTTTTGGTTTTTATTTTTTCTCCTCTTACTAAGGAATTTAAAGCCAAAAAGGCGAGAAAAAATTCTGACTCAATATAAATCACACATAACATAAATAACAAAAATGATAAAAAAAAAAAAAAAAAAAAAGAGATTATCACTTGACCAGAATAACTAATTCATAGCGCGTGACGTCATAGCTTCCGAAATATTACTCTGACGTTTATATGTTGGTATGTTCACAGTGAAAGAAAATATGTAACGTTGTTTATAAAGGAGTGACGTTATGCCAGCGCCATGACTGGCGTTAAGCGTTTTAGCGGGAATGTTTGAATATAAATCTAATAACATATTATGAATATGTTAATGTGGGAATTAAATTATGACATAAATTTATTAGATACACTACATCTATATGAAGCTATAAATTAAAAGTGTTTTCAAAAAAGCGTCTACATTTCTATTTTAATGGTATTTGCGTGTAACGTGTAGTTATAAAGAAGTGAATTTAAATTCATTTTGAAACGGACTGTGAATATCGAGTTACGTGAAAATCATGTATAATTGTGATCAACAACTTTAACACAATCATCAATGAGTAAACATTAAACAAAGCAAAAATCACAATAGTTGATGGGATTAAACTCTAATTCATGAGAATTAATAGTGACACTGGCAAATTTTTATACGACGCATAGAAGAAAAAGGTGGAACCGCATAGTTGGAATAACTCAGATCTCCCTTAAAATCGTTACGGATATAGTTTCGAGAAGTGGCATCTATTTTTACTCTATATATATTTATAACCCGTGTATGGCATAGAATGGCGCTGTGGCGGCCTGTGTACTCGCAATGCGTGTGATCGGTCAGATACGATTATTATGCCCTATTAGTTAGTTTACCCACGATTTTCAGCCGAAGAGATTAATTGAAACTGTGAACAGAGATTGCAGATTATATGTGCACACTATGCAGATCGCAGTAATGATTTTAAATAGAGAGAAATATGAAGGATCTCTATCGTGATACTAGCAACTTCGCATTGGTACAATGTATTAATGTGACGTCATTATATTCCAATATAGGTCACTAGCTGTGCCCGCGACTCCGTCCGCATGTAATCTAATGTAAAGAACAGTGACTAATTAAATCATCTGAATGTGTTAAGTCCATTTATTTAAATATTTTACTTTCGTACTTAAGTCGCGTCCGCCAAATTAAAATTATAATAACTTTTGATAGAGTGAACCGATTTTAATGTAACCAAGACTAAATGTTACTCGAGGATATGCTCATATGTAACTCTTGTATAACTTTATGAGGTTTTATCGTGAACGCAGTACTTTAACCGTGATGCGTGAAGCAAACAAACAGATAGACATACAGATATTTCTAAAAATGATTGAAATGTATTTTATTACTTTTTCGTAGACACCGGCATTGTTTTTTTTTTCACAAAAAATCTAAAACTACAAACACGTTAGATTTACATTCTTATTATAGGTATATGCATAGATTTTAGAGCGTTGATATTTACAGTAGAAGTGATGCTACGTGACAATCTTCACAGAATCTATTTTTTGTTAAGTGTTTTTTTTTTATCTGCGATATCTTCTAATATTTTCATTGCAATGATATGCTATAAAGAACAATTTTGATTTACATGTAATGTCCAACGTAACTTAAAATACTGAATTAATATGATATCGGTCAAAATAAAGTCGCATATAATCTATTTTTTTAATAATAAGTAAGAGATAAAAATGATTACCGTTAGTTATCCTATAGGAGATATACATAAATCATGCAGGATTTTTTTGTAGGTATTTTAAGCCCTACAAAACCGTAGCATATTATATGAGATAAGCTTTAGCCAGCATTCTAAATGTAAGCGCTCGAAAACTCCTTCTCGCGACTTCATTAAAGACCAAATTCAAGGAATACGGTATATTAACTCTGCCCTTCCGATAGATTCTTGAAAATTTAATGTATGTCCGTAAGAAACTTGAAAAGCTAGATTTCGTAAAAAAACTGGCACAATCTAAATACTAGAATCTGTGGCAAATTGGTTGTCCTATGTTTTCAGACTTAGTAAAACCAGTAACAGTTTTTTGGGAAAAAGTGTTAGATTTTACAACAAAGTCCCAAAGGATATTACCTATTTACCGGATTGTGAATTTAAGGGCCATGTCAAACGGGTTTTGGTGTCAAAAGGCTATTATAGAGTGGATCAATATGTGAACGATTGACTCATCTCTGTGCATCCGAACCGGTGGTAGTTTTGACGAGCATAAGCGCTTTCTTAGGGCCTAAATTGAATAAAGTGTTTTAGATTTGATTTGATTAGAATACATCGATTATTCTCTACTAAATTTAACTTACACGTATTGTCTTAATCTTTCGGATGTAGTTCTCTAAGTGATAGTAAAAACCTTATCAAAATCTGTTACATAATTTAGAAATAAGGTAACACACAAACAGATAAGGAAAGTCCCTTTGTTGTATAATATTTATAGATATACGTTATGATTGTATATGCGAAGTCTGCATTTTAATTACATGTTTCGATATCTACTTCAAAGTATAAAAGATTTTGTACCAACCATAATGTAGACTAAAACGTGTATCTGTTCTTTCTAAAGTTATTCGTAAAAATATTTAGATATTACGTATACAGAGGTAGCATTTTCTTGTTTTATTAGGCCTTGGCAAATCAAGTACCGAAGTACTTAATATGAATCTGACAATTAAAAGCTAATATTAAACGGTTTTCGCTATGGTGTTGCTATCGCGGAATACATAATTTCGGAGTCAAAAAAATTTTTACTAATGCCGATGCTGGAAATGTACTCTGAAGGACTGAACTATAGACTCACGTATACAATACAGAATTAATAATAATTTTATTAATATTTTCAATTTTTCTGAATCGACGTACAATTTAATTACCAATTTAAATCGGTAACGCTACCTACTGACGGTGAAGGAAAACATCGAGAGGAAACCTGAACCTGAGAAATATTCTTGTAGTACCACCGTATGTGGGAAAATATAGAACTGGATTTCTAGATGTTTGATTATCAATACATTGCAGGCTGTCGTGGTGATTATGCCCATACCCTATTTCAGGAAGAGACCTGTGGTCCTGCAGTTCTCGTACAGGCTGATGTGATGATGATACATTTAAAATGAATAAAAAACTTTGGTAAAACAGTTAGCGATAACTCTAAGGAAATTATAAACAATTTGTAACAATTATATAATGAATTTAAACTTGCCGGGTGTGATAAGCGAGTTAGCGCTCCAGCGCAATGGCGTCGCCCAGCTAAGGAGGTCGGGTCGACCTGATAGATATTCACTGTTCGAGATAACACCAATTAGCTTTCCACATAGTTTAACTAGTATCTAGAAAGTTATAAGATTAATTAATGCAAACAACGCAGTCGCTTTAGTAACACCTAGTTAAACGCAGTTTAATACAGGTTTAATATGTTTATTTATAGTTACCTTTGACTGGTTATTACAAGTAAACTACCATCTACTCAGCTAGACAACCGATTTGAAGCTTGTAAATTATTTTGATGCGATTGCCTGAAATAATCTAAAGCCACGACTGCTCTAGTGAGTTACGTGTAAAAATATACGTTTAAAATACTAGAATTCCGCGAACTAATTACAAATTATCATCGAATTATTTTGTCTGTCAAATAATTTCATTTTTTACAAATATTATTTCGGAATAGCGTGATATTTCCCCTATCATTATTATTTTAAACTAGCTGGTATTAATTTGCCCTCTTGAAAATATTATGGGAAGTGGGAACTTCGGGTATTTATTTAGATCAATTTATTAACCGTAGTTTTGTAATACTACATGACATAAAACACGTTTACTGATTTTAAGTTACCTATTTTTAATTCTACCACTAAAACTTAACCTATATAGGAAAGAATAGATAATAATACTCAGTAAAGTTTTCTATTTGCGAGTAGAAGTTTCGTCAAAATCAGTTGTGCCGTTACTCAGATCATTTCGGACAAATAATAGTCATGCTTCAGTTTCATTTATATATACTTATGTGTAAACTTATTTTTTTATCCAATAGCTATGATTTAAAAAGGTTAACTTATATAGCACTAGCGGGCCCGGCAGACGTTGTCCCGCCCTGACAAAAAATCCTGAAAAAATCCTTGACAAATTATATACCAAAACGTTCCTCATGAATCACTTTATCCACTGGTGAAAACCGCTTGAAAATCCGTTCAGTGGTTTTTGAGTTTATCGCGAACAAACAGACAGACAGACAGACGAGGTAGGGGACTTTGTTTTATACTATGTAATAATAATAATGATTAAAACTGGAACCGTTGTTTCGGAATAATTATTGTTATAGTACGGACTATTATCGGTTCAATAGCGAGTAAACGAGACGTACTAACACTAAGATGTCTGCGTATATATGAAATACTAGCTGACCCGTGCCCACTTCGTTGGGCGGTAAATATTTATAAAAAAAACTACCTTTTGTGACTTAAACATACAAGTTAGACATATGCTGTCGTGACTTTTTTGTAGGCATTATCAAGCTCTACAACTTTTCTCTGGAACTCAATCGTATATATCTCATCTTTAAGGCAGCGTTCGTAAGAAACGTTTTCGTTCGACCTTTTTTTCTCCGACTTATTTTGGAAATCCGACTTCCACAAATAGGTGTTTTCATTCCTCGAGTTAATATATAACATATGACACTCACAAATAATGTGGCTTTCTATTGATAAAAGAATTTTCAAAATCGGTTTAGTACATCCAGATATTACCCCCTACAACGTCACAAACTCACAAAGCTTACTTCCTTATCTTTATATATAAATTTCTTCTGTACGTGTGTATGTCACTGAACTCCTCCTAAGGGGCTGGACTGATTTTGATGAAATTTTGTGTGCGTGTTTCAGTGGATCCGAGAATGGTTTAGATTCACAATTGGACCCGGTAGGTGGCGCTACGGTTGACTTTTAAGATTTATAGATTTTAATTAGCAAGGGAGGACAACGTCTGCCCGGCCCGCTAGTAATAATATAGAAAACTTTAGTAATATAGTATAGATGCCAGTAGTCTTTCTGAGTGGAAGGAGTGATTTCCATGAATACCGTGGTACTTTTTTCAAAAAACAAAGCCATGAACAATGTTGTTTGTCATTTAAAACTGATTTAACGCGAATTATCATTGTAATAAACCAGTTACTTAAATAATGATACGACCACAGATGTATTAAAACGGGGCATAAATTCTAATTACGTGCACAATCAACTTGATAAGCATAAAAGGTTAACGAGGTGTTTATCTGTTGTATAATTATATTTACATAATTTTTTTAAACATCTTGGAAATATTATAGTATCATAAGCTATCTTCTTCTATACATATAATAAGAATGTAAATCTAACGTGTCAGTACTTTTTCGATTTTTGTGAACAAAGTTGTTGCAGGTGTCTAGAAATAAGTAATAAAATACATTTCAATAATTTTTAATAATTTCTGTCTGCTTCTATGAACACGTACCACGTACGCTAAAGTACCACAAGAAAACTACAATGTTTTAGAATAACTTACTCTTTGTTTCATTAAAATCGGTACACTCTCAAAAGTTATTGCGATTTTATGACGATGCGGCGTAAGTACGACAGAAAAGTAGATAAGTATATGGACTTAATACATTCAGATGACTTTATTAATAACTGTTTTTACATAAGGTTCCACGTGGACGAAGTCGTGGTCACAGCTAGTAATAAATAAATATGAATATTATAACACAATTTTCTTAGACTTTTTTCTGTTGTAAACTGGCTGTCTGCACCCGCTTCGCATGGGATTCCATGGACGTAGGTTCGAATCCTTACAACTGACTCGGTGTTTCTGGTGAAGGAGAACATCGTGATGATGAGGGTTTTTTCTAAGTCCGCCTGGCTACCTACCACCCTCAATTTCAAAATCTATTGCCAATTACATGTTGGTAGGTTCCAGCAGCTCCACTTGAGAGCCAGTCTACCCTTGGCGTGTTTACCATCTAAGGCCATGTCGCCATTTAAGATACGATAAGAAAATATTAATTAAAAAATACCAAGACCACGACATACCTATTTCTGCACAAAAGCAAAGCAACAATTTGACGCTGTCGTGTTTTGATCTGAAGAGAAAGGGGTGAAAGACAAATAGCTATAACATACTACAAGCGCTTAACATTAGTACTGAATCCTAAGTATAGACATCGATATAATATCGGCACGCTATGATGGCCGATTTGACAAATTAGTGAAGTGAAATGTCGATTTATTTTCGAAAAAAAAAAAAAATTATGCTGTTTTGTTTTGCATTACGCATTGACGCGAGTTTGCCGGAGGTGGTAGTTGTGTTGGTCAGCGATTTTATATATACAATCATGTATAGTATACATAGAAATATATAATTTCGAATTTTACAAATACACACTTAAGAACCCTTTAAGGGAAACATTTAAGAACCCTGCTCTGTTTCTCAGTCGATTTTCTTCATTTTTGTTTAGTATCTATTGACGAGGTTTATTATAATAAAGTAAATTTTCAAAAAAAAGTATTAACCGACTTCAAAATCAATCAAAAACCCATAAGGCACTAAAAAGCGGAAAATAAATAGTTTATCAAATTAACCAAATTAAATAAAACATATGAATATGTGTGCTACCTAGAGATGTATTGGAAATCGGTGCCAACCGAAATTTCAAATGTGTTCCAGGTAGAAAAGTATTACAGAGACGCGAGAGTGAACTTAAACTTTTTGTAGCTATGTAGATGATACGATTTTCAGTTGGCACCGACTTCTAATATATCTCTAGGTAGCACACATATTCATATGTTTTATTTAATTTGGTTAATTTGATAAACTATTTATTTTCCGCTTTTTAGTGCCTTATGGGTTTTTGATTGATTTTGAAGTCGGTTAATACTTTTTTTTGAAAATTTACTTTATTTTTCCATTTTTAGTGTACATAAATATATTTTACTACCAGTGCCCGCGAACTCCGTTCCGCCTTAAGTATATTAAAATATGCGCATTTTTGCGGTATGGTATGCGATATGGTTTCAATTGGTTGTACAATAAGTAACGTTTGGTACGAACGCAACCTTATCAATAATCCGCGATAGTTTCTACCACCAACTCGGCTACCATCGCTTCACACATAATACACCTTAAGTAATGTAATTACAATGCTTGCGTCATGTTGCAACACAGCAACGAACATAAGCACAATAGGCTCCTAAGAATTGAACAGTTTTTTTATAATATTGGTGGCAAACGAACATTCGGGTCACCTGATGGTAAGTGATCACGGCCGCCTATGGACACCTGCGACACGAGAGGAAACACAGATGCGTTGTCGACCCTTAAGAAAGGAGTAGGCTCGTTTCTTGAAATTTTCTTACTTTGTCACGGATCCCATAATCAGAACCTAACCAAACTCTCAGCAAACTACCCTTGAAGTACGTCCTTTCCAATAAAAAATGAATCATCGAAATCGGTTAACGTGATATTGAGTTATTCGTCTATTTGTCGTGTACATACCTAATGCAAATTTAAAACTTATACGGTTTTGCACTGGATGCCGTTGTCGGAACTGGACCAAATTAAAATGGGACCACACGGGAAGTACCAGCTTCCAAATAAAAAAAGAATAATCAAAATCGGTTCATCCAGTCCAAAGTTATGAGGTAACAAACATAAAAAAAAAAACATACAGACGAATTGATAACCTCCTCCTTTTTTTGAAGTCGGTTAAAAATATCGACAAGTTTTTTTTTCTATGGTTGAAGTTCGACCACTGAACGAGCACTATTGACTGTTACTACGTAATAATTGGATAGATATATAGTATATAGTTATACATACATATAATTTAGAAATCAGTTTACTAAATTAATTTAGTGTCATAAAATTATACATTCGATAAATATTAGAACTACCTGCACGTCACTATTGACAATAAAGAACAGCTAAATTAACCACAGAGAGTGTTTCGCAGCGCTGTTTCGGATTGATACCCGCTGCTGAGTTCCATTACCGAACTCGCCACAAATCGAAATTCCAACCATGTCATCTTGGTGGTTGGAAGCCGTCTACTGTGCGGTTATCGCGTGCATTTTATCCACGTATATCGATTCTTTGAAATTCCCAGCGGCGGTGTTTCCGGACCGACATAACTTACAAACCTCAACGATGTTATTCCTTTCACAAGGTTTAGCAGGTGTATATAGGCAGCGGTTATCACTTACCATTAGGTGACTCGCGCTTTCGTTTTACCCAGTCGTATAAAATTAAAGGTTGAAGCAGTTACAAGGACTGCTGACAGAAATGGAAACCTTAACCAATGGTATATCTTTTTTTTTTTAATAATTATAGTGTGAACTAGCGGGCAAAAAAAGACCTTGACAAATTATATATTTAAACCTTCCTCATGAATCACTTTATCTACTGGTGAAAACCGCATGAAAATCCGTTTAGTAGTTTTTGAGATTAACGCGAACAAACAGACAGAGATAGCAGAAGATTTTATTTTATAATATGTAGTGATTACACAAGTTTCATAATTTGTTAATTGAAATTATTATCCGTAGTCTGGTTTGCACATCTGTTAGGACTCGGAGCAATAATTGTATAAAGTTTATTAATTAATCAAGCATACGATGAGCTGCCATCTCAATACGAAATATCAATATTAGGTGTACACAGGCTCTTATACTACTCGTCGCTAGACTGACGCAAGCTGCGTTAGCGCAATACGGTCGGTCATGCTTACTAGCATATCATGACGCGAAATTATAACTTTATTTCCTTCCAAAAATATAGGTCAACAGGCTTAAAGAAATTTTCACTTCAAAAATTTCCCGGCTTTTTCTCAAAGGTTCTAACCTTCGTCGACCGATACCGTGACCCAACACTCTACCCATTGAGCAATGTTCGCTTATCTTTCGCATTGAACGTAACGCGTGTAAAATTCTCTCCCAAACGAGTCATTATCGTAGCTTGTCACGTTTTATAAACAAAACTTATCGTTATCTATTGTTCTGTTTTAACAACTATTCGAGGCTCATTCACTGCAAACAATGTATCTATCAGTCTATACCGGAAGTGGCGTTAGTTATCTACCGCATCATTAATCTTGATACGTTACGTCATCGGACTGAATATAGATACTAGAATGTTCTATGTAAATAAAATGAGAAACCTGCTATTGTACGCGCATAATATAAAAACTACTGGATAAGTAATTGTAAAAAGTGTATTTGTAAAAAGTAAACTCGAGTAATTACAGTTTTAAGAGACCACGATTTCTATAAGAACTACGGGTTTAGCGATGTCTGGTTGCTTACAGTCGAGAAGTGGAGCCAGCGGTGCGGTGTGCATTCGCAAAAGAGGGGAAGTAAACAAGCACAATATATTTTTGTTTTTAATTAATTTTATGTTTTTTTCCTTTATATATAAAATAACAGCGCAGACGACGTCTTGGGTATAACTTAGCTTTCATAAATTCATGAGTATTGGAACTGAAATCTAACGACTTGTTTGAATTGAATTATGTCTATAGAATACGAAAGCCGGATTCGGGCTATGAAGCCGCACATTTTGTTCTAAAAACGGCAATAACAATATATGTAAAACAAAGCAGCTTCTTGCGTCTGTACAGTGTTCCTTAAATCACGCAATGGATTTTGAAATAATGTTCACTTTCATTTGGAAAATCTTAATATATATATTTCTTGTGTGCGTGTGTATGTGACTGAACTCCTCCTAAACGACTGGACCGATTTTGATGAAATTTTGTGTGCGTGTTCGAGTGGATCCGAGAATGGTTTAGATTCACAATTGGATCCGGTAGGTGGCGCTGCGGTCGACTTTTAGGATTTTTTTGTTTTCAAGGCAGGACAACGTCCGCCCGGTCCGCTAGTATCTTATAATTCATCAATACTACATATGTATTTTGTATTAAACTAGATTTTGGCCGAGATTTCGCTCGCTTTAATATAAATTTGCCCTACACATCGAGAACAGTACCCACATTTTTTACTGGATATTAACATTTTTTTATAGAAAGTAGTGTATGATTGAATTCTTTATAAAGACGGACACGTGTTTGGAGTTTGTCGTTTTGTTCATTATCCGGCATATTGTACGAGTTATGCTGACAAAACACCTAAAGAAATCCGGACAAACTAATCCGTAAAAGCCGGACGCCTATCAACGCTAATCTCGAGTTCGTAATCAAAAAGCTTTCATTAAAATCAGTCCCGTCACGTGTAGTTTCGGAACCACAACTACGATGTAACTACGAGCACTCGAGATGTTCCATCTAGTACCTACGTAACATTTTAACATCTTTGCCATACGAAATGAAATAATTATATCTTAATACAATCATTAATGAGTTTGTAAATATAACATTAACTTCTCTGGTATTACTAAACAACTATCTAATCGAACGATAGATACATATAATTAATTTATACTAGCTCGTACCCTTGGCGTCGGTTTCGCGACATTGGTTTTGTTACATTATAAGAACTGTTTTGTCTGAATTAATTGTGAACTGTTTTAGATGTGAAACGCCTGATGGGAGTGTATTCAAATTTTGATCCGTAACCTTTTTGTGTGACAAAAAGAGGTGAAGTTTAAACACTGTGTCAGGTAAAGTGTTAGAAACACGGGTTCTCGTCCAATCACCGAAGTTAAGAAAATTCGGGCGTGGTCAGAACTTGGATGGGTTACCGTCTGGGAACACCGCGCGATGTTGGCTTTTTGTTGGATTTTTAAATTAAAATGTGTCCATGTAATATAAAAGTTTCACTTCTATCGTGTGTTTTTACGACAAACCCTGTTCTTTTTTCTTATAAAATTTGATATTAGATACTACTTAAACCTTTTATGGATTATAAGTGACCTATGTTATATTTTATCACTAGCTGATTTTATAACGTTACTAGCTTCTCCACGCGACTTCGTCGGCGTGGAATAGTTACTTTGGACTAACGCTAACACGCAGCGGAAGCTCTCAAAAGGAAAAAAAAACTATTTTGAAACACTATTCATGTGCACTAAGTTCCTATTGGTCTTAGCGTAATAATATATAGTCTATAACCTTCCTCGATAAATAAGTTATATAACACTGAAAGAATTTTTGAAATCGGATCAGAGTTCCTAAGATTAGCGCGTTCAACCAAACAAACAAACTCCCATCCCCTCTCCTCGTCCTCTCCCCCAAACACAGGCTGGCAACGCATTAGCGACTCCCCTGGTGTTGTTAGTGTCTATGGACGGCAGTGATCACTTAATATCAGGTGACCCGCCTGTTCGTTGTCACCTATGATATGTAAAAAAAAACTATCTACACTAATATTATAAAGAGGTAAAGTTTGTGACGTTGTAGGGGATAATCTCAGGAACTACTGATCCAATTTGAAAAATTATTTCAGTGTTATATAACTTATTTATCGAGGAAGGTTATAGGCAATATATCATTACGCTAAGACCAACAGGAGCGGAGCACTAACTAAGAATGTTTCAAAATCGGGATTTTTTTCCTCTTGAGAGCTTCCGCTGCGTGTTAGCGTTAGCCCAAAGTAACTATTCCACGCGGACGAAGTCGCGGGAAGAGGCTAGTAATCTATATAAAAATATATACGTATCATTATTTCTCGGAGTGCTAATAGATATGAAAACCGGACTAATGTTTATAATTTCAATTTACAAATTATGAAATTTAAAAAATTCAGACTATAATTGAATTAAAAATTCCAAAAAGAACACTGTTGTTCCATTTTTTGAGTTATCACTTATGTAATCTTTAATCTTAGTAATCTAAGTAATCTTTATGATTGCCTTGACCTTTTTTTTAACAGCTATATACAATCTTTAGTGTTATAGTTGCTTTTTCTTTTCATCGCTAAGTTGAACCGTCTATTTATAAAAAGTAGATAATTATGATATTAATAGCCAATATACCTAGAGTTTTTAGTAACAAATATTTTAAATTGAAAATAATCCATTTTATAAATGTGTTTATACATAAATACCTGTACCTACGTTATAGTAGTCTGTAGAGTGTAGACAACCAACTAACTACTGAGAAGAAACGACTTACGAGTAAAAACAACGGGTTTGAACATCAGGACAACTCAACTATACTCGCCAACGCCAAAAACATTCTTCATTAGTTTAGGTTTTCTGTTTGTCTCTTTGTTGCGAAGCTAATTTTTAAATACTTACGACAAACTGACAGAAAATGTATAGCTAAAACCGATATGAATATTTTTTACTGAAGTTATTAATCACATATAATACAACAAAGTCCTCTGTCACGTCTGTCTCTCTGTTCGTGATAAACTCAAAAACTACTGAACGGATTTTCATGCGGTTTTCACCAGTAGATAAAGATATTCATGGGGAAGGTTTAGGCATTTTTTTTATTATGAGGGTGGGCCCACTAGTATAACATATATTCTTGAAAATTCATAGTCGAAGTTGTATGTGATTTTAGGGCATAACATATTTGTGATGCGAAAACTCAATTAAATAACTGAACTGTACAATTATTAATTTTATTGTTCAAGGAGAGATAACGCAACCGGTATCGGTCAGCTATTTTTTTTTATTACTCACAAAGATAAACAATGACCAGGCAAAGATCAGATCGACGCAGTGTGGCATGTATGCCAACTATCGCCAATGTCATAATGATCGTACAGGCATACGTATTTAGTTTATATAAAATTACTGGTTATATAATATTGATATGAACTTTATAGTGCAAACTTTCACTGACCAGTTGAACAATGTATATTCTATTTATACGTATAAATGTATACATAATAATGGTACTTTGATATATTGTGTCATAAAACCATCCCATTCTTTTCAATCTATAAAGACTCCGAGAAAATAATCATAAATATTATTCCCGTACTTTCTGAGAAAATTCAGAACGTACTGGAAATATAGTTTTTTTTTTAATCTGTTATAAATAGAGTATGTACTTATAAGTTAGAATACAGCCGTATACAATAAGCTCGCATTTGACCCCGTGTTGGTGTATCTACCTACTACTTTTTGAATACGTATGCCGAGTAGTCGCCAGTGATATATGATGCGATAGTAGAATGTCTCGGTTGTGGGCCCTCGTGCATCGAGACATGCCCCGTGTGGGAGGACAAGTTCTAAGTGTATGGGCGGCGTGCATCGAGGAGCCTCGTCTTACTCGACGCTTTTAATGACATTTACTAGCAATGATAGGCATACTGACATACGTTTTCTTATTTATCTAATATATTTATCTATTATCCTCTAATGGTAGTCGTGGAACCATTAAGAATGTAGGCAATCGCTTTACAAACCTTCCAGCTTTATTCAAACCAGAATTTCACCAGATATTAAATTATGATGTACTCTAGATGGTCATTATGCGCTAAGTCTACAGTAGACTGATTACCAAGAATAAATTCCGGAACCAATATAATATGAACGTAAGAATATTAGCCAGCCAAGCGGATAATATAATGGAAAAGCGAAGTGTACACGGGTTGCTTTTTAAATGGTACTTAATGTCGTGTTATCAAATAGCAACGACGTTTAAAAATTGGCGTTTTAAGTGAATCCCATATTTAAAACATATATATTTTAAAACAAAGGATTTTAGTCAATGGGCGCACTGATGTCGATCATGCGAATAATATAACTCTATTATTTTAGCATATTTAGTATATTTAGTAAGTATATTTAGTATATAAGTATATTTAGTAGTAATATATTTAGTATATTTTAGCATTAAATTAAATTACTTAGTAAAGACTCGCAGTAATCGCAGTACGTGGTACTAAAGATTTGTGTTTCCATAACTTTAATGTACTTAACATTAAAAAAATAGAGAACTAAACCGTAAAAGACAAAAAAATTACCAGACGTTCAAACCTGTTTAAAAATTTGTGTCCAGAGTCTACCAAAAAGCAGTAACATTCACGCTGATCGGTTTCATTTTAACGAGCGATTTTGACAGAATATACTCCCATACAAATAGTTCGTATGCACATGTCACTACAAAATCATACGGAGTGACCTTATGAAGACCATGAGATCGAATATAGAAATCCATTGACTGCTGTAAAAGTAGACTATTAAATATAAGTTTGAAGCAGGGTTAGCTCAGTAATTGGATGCCCACAAACTCCATCAATCATAGTAGGTTCGAATCCTTACAATGAACTTGAAGGAATATATCGTGATGAAATAATAGCACTCTCATGTTGAATATCTATCATCAAAGACCTGCAGGAATCGGTAGCTAGCTCGGGAGACAGTTCTCTCTACGCTCTACATGTTACCGTTTTGGACTTCATCATGACTTACTATCAGATGAAATTGTGGTACTAAAGCCGACAGATAATAAAGAAGAACTTCCCGTTCAATACCTACTTTTCAAAAGAAGTTGTCATATCTAATCCCCGAACGTTGCTAGTGTGTTTGGTCGCAAGAATTGTTTTAACAAATTTTAACAAATTCTTCAAGACGCTGTAAGCTGTTCATTTTTCATAAAAAATATTCGAAAAGGTTAGTGAATGTGTAGATTATTAATTGTTTCATAACTTTCGTTGTTAAATTAACACGACCGCGGTTTGTTAATTATAAAGAGAACGCATACAAATAGGACCTTGTCAACTTTTAAAGCTTTGAAGTCCTTGTCACTCATACTTCGATCTAGACTGATATTAACAAAAGTCACAAGTTTGTATTTAATCGAGCTGAAAATAGTATCCAATATCACATATATTTAAAATATGAAGAAGACATAACCATTCAAGAAATATCGGTTTTATTTGATTTTGTAGTAAACGTGATTAATTATATTTCGGGCTGGGGCGGCGAGCGGCATGAATGCTATTATGTTGAGTCGATGACGGTACTGTTCGCACTAATACAATTCTACTATAGAGTAAGCAAGCTAGATATACTAAGTTGTGTTAATGTGTTTCTTTACAGTAAATATTAATATTATAAAGCTGAACGGTGTTAATACAAAAAAGTTAAATATGTATTGAATACTTGCTTTAAAAAGGTTTCGAATTAAATGCACCGCGCTCGCCCGAGGCAAGTTCGCGCTATACTTTTTCGCAATTCTAACCTAACGTAACCAAATCGAGACAAAAGAGCAAGATGGCGAACATTCAGCGACCGCGGTGCATTTAATTCGAAATCTTTTTAAACCAAGTATTTAATACGTATTTAACTTTTTTGTATAACACCGGAAAAGTTTCTTTGTTTGAACACGCTAAGCTCAGGAACTACTGATTCGATTTGAATTTGAAAAATTATTTCAGTGTTAGATAGCATATTTATCGAGGTAGGCTTATATATAATCACGCTAAGACCAATAGGAGCGGCACTTCAATGAAGAATGTTTCAAAATCGGGGTTAACATACGTATTATTTCAAAATATTTTCACCTTCCTCGTAAACGAAGTCACGAGTTAAAGGTAGCGTTAGCCCAAAGTTATTATTCCACGCAGACGAAGTCGCGGACAGAAGCAAGTGTTGTATAAAAATGCGAAATATGTTATACAGGTAACTTGTCAAATGAAGTGCAGTTTGCGATGCAGATGGTCAAAAACATATTTAGTAGTTGATAAAGTCTGGTTTCCCTATAATATAGAATGCTAGAATGTTCTGATCGACATTATCAGTATAGGGTGTCTCCATATATATCTAAAGTTCAAATCGTGTAAACAAAATGGTAATAACTTTCACTTAAGGAATTGTGATAACATAGATAACCCCATTTATAGCATGCAATTGATATGTGTTTTAGGAGAACTGTTTGTTATTTGCTGTCAACTTTTTCAATACGGTACGGCGTGTGTGATACATAAAAATCATTGAATTTTACGTAGAAAAGAAACCAAAACGCATATATGAATAATAATACACAATTCACTGTAAACGAAAATTGATTAATGCGTATAAGAGATTTGCAACTTTTGTTCTAACTGTATATATATTCTTATATCAACGCTTGTACGCTACAAACACAAAGACCTTAAAAGACGAAAATGGTAGAATCGACGTACGCCCCGTTGTTCATTGACCGTTTAATGGGTGTAGGCACGACTAACTATCTAGAATGTGTGTGGTCGTCTCTTAACTTTTTAAGATCACAGTTTCGACTACATTATACTGGCTATATTAAATATAAACCCTTGTAGTGATTGTTACTTTGTTTTGGTAGATGTTGATACACTCAATCTAAATTGAAAGAAACAACAGATGTTTTATTTGATTGTACCAACTTTTTATTTTAATTTTGGTATCCAATCATCCAGATTACTACTGCCATTGTCGAGTAGTGGCCCCTTATTAGAACTTTCCGGGGTTGTTTTTGCGGCATCTCAGAATTTACGCTGTGTGATGTTTTTTTCCTTCCACTTCACTTATGCACGATAACCGAACTATATTACGAAAAATGTCATCAGTAATGTACATAAATATGTAACAGAATGTAGAGTCAAATAGTTAGATTATGAATCGAATACAAAAGCCTACATGACAGATAAAGATATCAAGCAAACAAATACCTTATGGCGACCTTCTCAATTGTATATTTTTTTCTTAAAGCTGCTTCTCACGTTGTAAGATAGGAATTTACATTTCCGCTCTAAACTGCTACTGGAACATTATCGTTTGATACTAATTAATTAATTGCGTTTCCAGATGCACGCATGGATATAATGGTGTCATAATTTTAAAGTATTGCCAGTGTGTAACATACAGTTATAGTAAAACCATGTGTGTTATGAATAGTTATGATTCCCACAACAGTTTGGCTTTTTGATTCGGTACTGCCATAGATTTCTCGCCTTCGTCTCGTTTTATTTTAAACATGTGAATACGTTTTACACTTTTATCATTTTTTGGTCAACTTTACTCATTTTTTAATTCTCTGTGGCGCGGCGCAATACGCTCATCTGCCAATCTGTGTTTTTTGTTCCCATTATAAGAACTCCTTCTCATGATAAGAAGTATAGCTGATTGTTTTATTGATTCTGTATTATTTTGGGAGCATTAGAGACATTCTTTTGTTTGTCACTATCTAGTATAATAAACATTTAACGTATAGATTTTTTAACATCACCGAATAGCACCAGGATTACGTAATTAATGATTATGTTAAATTAATTATCTTAAACATTGAATGTTCTGTATTTATTCTAATAATAGTGATTCCAAGAGATGATTTTAAAGTGATTCAGGATGCTTTCGTTCCGCGTTATTCTATCGAATCGCTTGCTGAATTTATGCAAGAAGTAGGAACAACTAATCGGTGCATCTTTAATCTCGAACGAACAGATAATGTATTGATGTTATAATCGACAACTTTAACTTTCTTATAGGAAATATTATAATATACTAGACAATTTCATCTCGTCAGAGTTCACTCAGCTAGGTACGCGACGCTTTGTATGATAATGGTACGTTCTATTTATGAAGGCAATTATTCACACAATATGCACAGGTGCTATCGTTTAAGTAAATCTGATGTCATACTGTGACGTTCCAAACACAAGAATGTTCTAGATTTAATACGTTTTAAAATAATTACTTCTAAACTAAATCCAACATATTTTTGCAATTTTTCAACGGTTTTATATTTTCATGTGAATAATAATGTAAATGTCATGTAAATTTTTCGAGCGATAAAAATCTATAGTGCGTGTTAATCCTGAATTATGAAGACTATCGATTAAAATACCTCATTGCAAAATGGCTTCACAAACAAAACCGTTTTAAACCTTCCTACGCTGATACTCGAAATTCTTCTGCCGATATATGTGACGACGTATGTGACGTTATGCGCTTTGTAAATGTACATTAAAATCGTTCCGTGAGCTACATTCACCCCCATTCCTGGAGATGACAAGGGTCGCCATTGACTATACCTCAAGGGAGACATTATCATCATTATTAAATATATTAAAATATACGTTTTTCATTAACGTCACTTAGGTAGCATCTATTAATTACGCGAAGGGTTTAGGATGGGGGAACGGATTAAGCTGAATGTCACTAAATCGCACAGAGAGGGGTTTTCAGCAAATATTATGTAAGTTTTTTCAAGCAATAACTAGACTGTAAAAGTGTGACAAAATCGGATCATAGATCATACATACATAGATGTAAAGTTATTTAGTATTAATATTTCTAAATGTAATAACAGGAAAAATAATAAAGCGAATTGTTTTTTTTGTTTAATAAATCTGACGCATTTATACCCAAAATATACGTTTTGAAAGATTTCGCTTGAAATTAGGAAAGCGGGTAGAGGGGTCGAGACGAATCTCGCGACATCTCGCAAAGATGGTAAGGGGCATCAAATATCCTCAATAACGGCGCACGTAATTCATGTACGACCCCTTTTCTTTTTTAAAAAATGAATTTTGTGGTTACAATCCAGTCACAAGGAACCTGTTTAAAAGTTTAATATTGCTATAGTGAAATGAGACATTCGAATCACGCGTCACGCACACTCGTGGGACATCCTTCCGGCGGTTTCGGCTTCTAACAACGATATCGGACGTGTGTAGACTATTTCACAGGTGCTGACTGCGATCGGACGCGGCTTTTTCATTAATTACCTGATTAACCCACACGATGTTTATATAGTCGGATATAGAAACATTCGCGTGTTTTGAAGTAATTCATCATAACATTGCACTGACGTTAATATTGAGTAAGGTACTGAATTAAGAAAAATCAATCAAACTCGCGACTTCGTTTACGTAGAAGGTGAAAATATTTTTAAATAATACATACGTTAACCGCGATTTTGAAACATTATTCTTTGGTGATCCGCTCCTAATGGTCATAGCGTGATGGTATATACTCTATAACCTTCCTCGATAAATGAGGTATCTACCACTGAAAGAATTTTTCAAATCGGACCAGTAGTTCCTGAGATTAGGGCGTTCAAGCTAACTTCTTGTAGATGATAGAGCCACGCTGAAGCTATTACTGGTTTCAGCATGAATGGGTCGGCTCGCCCGGGGTAGTACCACCTGACCCACAGAAAACCGAGGTGAAGTAACAGTGCTTGCATTGTTGCGTTTTGTTCGGTCAGTGAGAGCGCCGGAGGCCCTCCTCCACCATGCCCTCTTCCCCCAAACACAAGCTGGCAACGCACTTGCAACTCCCCTGGTGCTGCTAGTGTTTATGGACGGCGGTGATCACTTAACGTCAGGTGACCAGCCTGTTCGTTTGCCTCCTATGATATAAAAAAACAAACTCTTCAGCCTTATAATATTAGTATGGATTCATAACATCGTAACCAAAATATTATAAAATATTTATAGAACGGATACCCGTGAAGAATAAACCACGCTACTCCTATATTGCTCCTCCCAAGGCTTCGTAATAGGCAGGGGCACACATATATACCAATAAATCTATAAATATATATGCAAGTACAACGTTCGGATCAGAACAAGTATTAAGTGTCATATACAATGAGGAAACTCAAGTAACTCTGTATAATTTATCCTATCTCACTCTCTCGCACGTTAAATCCTATATATGTTTGTCTCGTTTTAATGTTGCTTTTTCATATCGAGTTTCAAATCACAACGTGGCTAAAGAGATTTCCATTCCAAAAAAAAAATGCATTATTTTGTTTGTGCTTACCAAACATACCTTATTTAATTTTATGTCGTTATCCATAGATATCTACTATATTAGTACGGTTATAGACTGAAGAATTTCGTGTGTTACCCCATTTTGATCTGAAAAAATATTTTTGTGTTAGAGCTCACTTTTAAAGACAGATCTAGCTTCTATAACTTCAATTTAAGACTCTAATGAACGGAGCAGAGATATAACACGGACGATACTGCAGGACACAGCCATTAAGGTATGTAAATGATATGAAAATAAATTAAATCCCTCGCTGTTGTTGGTATCTGTGCGTTGTTTTATTTTTGAAGATGCATATATATTGGTCTAATAAAATATATTACATTAAGATTTTTGATACATGCTCTATTATAGTATGTTTTTTTATTGAATTATTATATGACTAAAGGCTTTATTGCAATTTATACTTACACTGTCGAACTTAATGCCACAAAGAACTTCTTCCAGTTAACCAGCGATTTTGTGGGATAGTTTTATAGGTAGGGCAAACGTCAAAAAATAATAATAAGATAAAAGTAATATATAACAAATAAAGATTTGCAAAAGTTAATGCTGTCTATCAGAATTTTAAAGTATTCGCTTTAAAAGCTTCATATAGTAGAACCCGCTTAATACGATCACGCTTAATACGATTCCTCGCATAATATGCCATTTTACGCCAGTCCCTGCAACTTGAGACATGTTTTCATACATTTCTTAACGCTTAATACGATTTGTCATCCCGTTTGGTGCGCTTAATATGCTAACAGCACGTACCTATTACCTGTATCTCTTGTGGAAGAAATGGAAGACTCTAATAACAAACGACCCTTGACTGTGCATGATGCGATTCTAAAAATTGTAGCGGCAAGGGAAGCAATTAAGCCTAAAACCAATCAATATTATTTCAAGAAAGTTGAAAAAAAAAACGGGTCGACGTCGTGTTGAAACAGGAAGGAGAACCGGTGATACTGCACGGTTTTCCCAGGTATTATACAATTGATGACAATACGAAATTCAATCAATTGGAGATCTTATTGACAATGTGAATAATACACAAAAAGAGATCCTAAGTGATAATGATGGAGACAAAGATGAGTCCAATGCAATTTTGACAAAGATTTAAGACGCTGTGCAGCTTCTTTGAATCAAAGCGAAGACATTTCAAAAGTTAAATCATATTGAAAATCTTGTAATTGCTAATGCATCAAAATCTTTGTCAAACCAAAATAAGTGATTACTTTAAATAACGTAATTATAATTACACTATGTATCATTACATAGTATAAAACGAAGTCCTCTACCACGTCTGTCTGTCTGTCTGTTTGTTCGCGATAAACTCAAAAACTACTGACCCGATTTTCAAGCGGTTTTCACCAGTGGATAAAGTGATTCATGAGGAACGTTTTGGTATATAATTTGTCAAGGATTTTTTTATAATCAGGGAGGGACAACGTCTGCCGGGCCCGCTAGTTTAATATTATTTACAAATGTATACTTTAATACCTACGTATACGAAATTGAAACATAATAAATAGTAATAGTACGTTCTATTTTCCCTATCACGCATAATACCGAAAAAAGACGTGTTTTTGCTTGGGTCTCTGTGAAATCGTCTTAAACGGGTTTTACTGTATATAGATGTAATCACAATTGGTAGGAACCCATGGGCGTTAGTATTAAAATAAACCGGCACAAAGCGCCACTCCGCCGACACGACAGTTGCAAGTGCGGCGCCTGAGAATAACGCAACATCTGCTCCTACATCGTGTAATAATTGCCTTAGACCATACTCAATTGATTCTCCGAGCTATATGTTACAAGGACATATAGTAAATAATTGTTTGCCGCAAACAAGAATGAGCTCTGCAGCGAATCCATATGTTTACAACAGCATCGTGTTATCTATGTCATGTCATGTGAAAAGACGGTATAGTCGTAGCACATTTTCAAATGCTTAATTGAATTCAAATTGATGTTTGAAATATTTCTCCAAATATATATCAATATATTCCAGTAGCTTTATGAATATATTTTGATATGATACGATTTTGATTTGATAGTTTGAATCTATTGAGTTTATTCTTTACGATCAAAAAATTAATTCTTCTATGCGTAGATTACCGCATTATGTAATAATGAACGTACAATGCGGTGTGTAGGCGAAATTATATATTCATTATCGTAATGAATGGCTTTATGCAACGTTGCGTTGCAATGAACTTCGTATGCAAAATTCATTCAAACCAAGAAAGTGATGCGTGGATGAAATATAATATTCGTTATAGTAGCGAATGACTGAATGAATGTTTTTTTTTTCGAACTGACCACGCTATTGGCCTGACGGGCCTTTACATCTTCACCGGACTACAAAAGCGAACGCTTAAGGTAATTCACCGCTTGCCAACAAACTCAAGAGTCCAAAGGGCCGAACTTCGGCTTGGGCTGTTGCCTTGGATACAACACCGCGAATATAAGTAAGCTAAACTAAGCTATCTATTCATACATATAATAATTCGTGAGACACACATGTGTATCAGCATTTGTGGATCACGAATTCAAACATAAATATAACGATTAATTATTGCTTTAGCAAAATAGCAATTCGCACTAACCGCCGAAATCGACGAATCCAGCTATAGAAACCAAGTGCTTGGCCAATGAAATCTAGTTCGTTTTCATTTACGAAGTTAACACATGATTAATTTGACCAATCACAGTACCTCATTTGTTTCCATTTTCAAGTACGTTCGTACTTTTTGCTATTCCATTAATAATGATAACAGCGACACTATTGGCTGTTGCGTTGGCGACATAATATCAATTAAAATAGCAACTGTTATCACTCATACATAAAATACAGCGGATGTCTAAGTTTAGCTTGAAAGTTCGACGTTCGATTTGTAATGGTGTTCTGTCGCGTCTTGTTTTGATCCAGACTAATTAGAAGGCAACGTTTCAGTAGATTACATCAGAGCGCTATGCCGTAGTAGAATATAGTATCGAGTGATTTGGTCGCCTTGAGGAATTATAAGTAATTAATTCTTCAAAATTAAAAATTGTGACGTCAAAATAATGTTATTTTTGTTCTTATTTCTTATAATGAGCATGTTAAAACATATGTATCTATATTAATAAATGTCTAGTGTTGTCTGTAGGTATACAATTTTTTTGTAAATTTTAATGTCACTAACTAACGTCACTGATCATGAATATGTCATCTAAACATTTTTTTCTAAGTGTAAGCTATTTTTTTTAAAATTGATAATCTGTAGTCTTTGCTGAGAAGCGCATTTTTAACGTGCCCATTCCAGCTGCTAGATCGTCCTTTGCTCAAAGAATGCCTATATCTCTAAGTCCATACTTCTACAATAAGGTTATTAATATCGTGGACGACTACAGCTTCATACGTTGCTCACGCTACCATGTGTAAATTGGCACTAGACGATGGCTTCATAGCATTTCCTATGAACAGATGAAAGATCTACTCAAGAATACTCTATTAGCGTTGATCTCAAGAATTATACATATCTGTCATACGAGTACATACATTCACTCACTTTTACACACATACTCATCATAACTACACACACACTCTCTCACACTTACTTAGTTTTTTATTTAATTACTGCAACGATTTTTCTCTTAGCTTTAATTTTATTACAATATAATTTTCTCCAAATGTGAAGTTAATACGCGCCACCAACAATGAAGTCAATCTATAATCGGGTATTAGGCTTTCATGGGACAGGCGTTACCTAGTTTGTGGTCATAGTTAAGGCTAATATTTTGTAGAGGATTTTAGAAATAAAAATATTTTGTATGAATTTAGCTTAGAAACAGCTTGACCGATTTTCTTTATACTCGCGAAATATGTTATGTGATTCGGCAAATGTTACTTATAAACCTTTGAAAATTTTAAAAGAGAAACATTTCTCCATATTCTTTGTAGATTGTTAATAAATTTGTACACAGTTAATATATTTGATTTTAATACTGATAGCCCGTATTTAGTGATAGATATTATGATAATAAAATGTATATTTACAATAGATTATTGTATATTATCTCTGTGATACTCATAATACAGTATCCCCCTTTGGTGATTTATCTATGTTAACATGATGCTATTTTAAATTATTCTACGTAGATACACTGAATATTTGGCAATTAAGTTTAAAACATGTTTTTGTCACATTGGTGAAATTGCCTACATGAGCCATACCAAAGGAAAAAAAGATGAAAATTATTACTGCGTGATAAGCTCATGGGAAGCAACAATTGATTTATAATTTAATTATTCTTTGTAATAATATAAACAATTTAATTTGCCCGTTCGTAATCAACAATAGATTATAAACACTTATTATAAACTTATTACTTATTTGCGGGGTGGTAGGGTGTCTGTACCCGACTGGATCGCGACCACCGTACACCAGGTGGAACACCCGCCATAGTGGCACGTTTGGGCGCGTCGCGTTCCGGGATCAGCCGGTGTATATCCAGCAACGGGGGGGGCTGTCCCTGACTGGATCGCTTTCAGGCCGGCATGACAGCGGCGACCGGCGATGGATAGTATGTCTTTCGGTGGTCGCCATTGTTTTTGGATTGTACTGTGCTTATCATCAGGCACAGTACAGTCACTTTGCCGAGCTACAATAAAAATAAAAAAAACTCATTTAATAAAGTATCTATATATTGACAAATTACCCAATAAAGTTTACTAACATCACATGTTTCAGATCTATAAATGTTATTGATAATTTGATATGCTTCTATAATTTCCATAATACATGAGTAAGACAAACAAATCGATGTATACTAATCGATAGATACACAATGGTATAAATGTGTCGAAAGTTGTATCTATTTATTTTTACTTCAATGCTTCTACCTGTATCCACGACTCTACACGTGTTTTTCATAATTATTACTAATCCATTTAATGATTTTGGATATTGTGTAATATTCGCCTTGTTCAAGTAACTGAGCAACAAATTTTCATAGCGGAACAGAAGTTGATATGCTGCTCCAACATCTAGCGACGAGTTTTGGTAAAATGGACAAAATTAAAACTTTCTCCATATAAAAAGCACTACTGTGACTACTTTTTTGGTGACCGCTCAATAGTTTTGAAGATTATCGGTCTATTTTTCCGTATATAGATAAAGCTACTAATTATATTAATAATAATTTTATATTGACTACCCGCACACCCCGGCTTCCCAAGAACTGAGAACGCTAACGAAGAAGATGAGGCCAAATCTTTCATTAAAGATAGGCGTCCACATTTTCGCATCGTAAATATCGGAGGTGTCAAACGGATTATTTTTTACAGTGTGTCCATAGTATCAGCAGCGTCCGGATTTGCCGACGCAACTACCAGCAATGGGGTTGCCGACGCAACTACCAGCAATCGGATTGCCTAAGTCACAGGTTCCGAGATTCGGGGAAATTTCATGATTATTGGGGAAAAAGATAATGGTGGATGACAC
This sequence comes from Antheraea yamamai, assembly GCA_036509395.1. Lineage (NCBI taxonomy): Eukaryota > Metazoa > Arthropoda > Insecta > Lepidoptera > Saturniidae > Antheraea > Antheraea yamamai. The sequence goes on from AP028424.1 coordinate 21,745,261, forward strand.
AGAGCGAACGAGCGCGCGGAGGACGTCCACTGATCGACATTTCGTATGACGTCAGCGGTACGCATCTGAACAGTTGCCCCTCGGAGCATCGGCATCGGCATTGCCTACGGGTAGATTCGTGCGATCCGTACGATGCGGATCAGAGGACGCACTTGTATGACTTCCTATACAAAGAATACTACGAGTACGATGCGTTTCATGCGATGCGTCCGGTATTTATGATGCGTAAATGTGGACGCCTACCTTTACAGTACGACCATGTAATGAAATAGAATGGCAATTGAATAACTGAACGTGAATCTGTCAATATTTTTGAAAATCTCCATACCGTCTTCTGTCACACTCACTCACTTTTTACAAGATCTTTAACCCAAAACTTTCGCATACTGACATTTATTTTACGTGAGGAAATCGCTAATGGATTACCCACCCTCCCGGGGGCGAGAAAGGATTATGTCCGACTCGCACGGACTAAAACCGCACGGTGTACAACCGCCGCTATAGTCAAGGTGACACAAGATCTCTTTCACACAACAGGTTTGTCTTTATAAACACAACCAAAAAACAATTACCCAAATAGCGAAGTGATGCGCTTAAATACACTCACCAATCGATTTTTATTTATATAGACAATTTTATATGATATTTCATGTATATGATATGATGTTATAAAGAGATAAAGTTTGTGAGGTTGTAGGGGGTAATATCTGGATCTACTGAAGCGATTTTGAAAATTCTTTTACCAGTAGAAAGCCACGTTATTTGTGAGTGTCATATATTAACCCGAAAAATGAAAAAACTTTTTTGTGGTAGTCGGATTTGCACAGTAAGTCGGAGAAAACACGGTCGAACAAAAACGTTTCTTACGAAGGCTGCCTTAACGATGAGAGATATATGATTGAGTTCTAGAGATGATAATGCCTACAAAAAAGTCAGCGACAGCATATGTATCTTTTATATTTAAGATACAAAAAGTAGTTTTTTTACATAAAAAAAAAATTTAAATCATTAAATGATTATTATTGATCATATTATCACACTCATGATTTCATCACAAGTAAAAAATTTACCGCCTAACGTAGTGGGAACGGGTCAGTCAGCTAGTAAAGGATAAATTGTAACAAATATTAATAAAGTTAATCACAAACACTGAATTTTATATCATACTAGCGAGCCCGGCAGACGTTGTCCCGCCCTGATTAAAAATAAATCCTTAACAAATTATATAACAAAACGTTCTTCATGAATCACTTTATCCACTGGTGAAAACCGCATGAAAATCCGTTCAGTAGTTTTTGAGTTTATCGCGAACAGACAGACAGACGCGGTAGGGGACTTTATTTTATACTATCTAATGATTTATGATATAGAAGTTTTCATCAATTCTCGATATGAACGTCTCACAGTAGTTTCTTATGAAAAATTTTGATTTATTATCATTTCCGAGGAGAACAATTAAGGCCACGCATAACAGTAGAGTAGTTCATTTAGAAGTAACTCATCTATGCAAACATTTGGCTGATTTTGTATTCATAGTGTATGCATTTTTAAGTATTTAAAAAATTACACAATGAAATACATTTATTATTATATAGTTACACTAGCTGTGCCCGTGACTTTGCTCACGTGGAACCTAATGTAAAAAAAACAGTGACTAATAAAATCATCTGAATGTATTAAGCCTATTTATCTATCTACTTTACTCTCGTACTTAAGTCGCTTCGTTATTAAAATTACAATAACTTTTGTTAGAGTTAACCGATTTTATTGAAACCGAGACTAAATGTTACTCGAGGACATGCTTTATGATTTTCTTGGTAAGATTGTATTGTGAACACAAAACTTTAGTAGTTCAAACTTGAGCGTATTGAAACAAACAAAAAGATAGACAGTCAGACATTTTTTAAAATGACTGAAATGTAGGTGGTAGAGCCACGCTGAAACTATTACTGGTTTCAGCATAAATGGGTCGGCTTGCCCGGGGTAGTACCACCCTATCACAGAAAACCGACGTGAAGTAACAGTGCTTGCATTGTTGCGTTTCGTTCGGTCAGTGAGAGCGCCGGACACCCACCTCCCCTCCCCTTCCACTTTCCCCTTCCCTTCCTCCCCCCTCCCTACACAGGCTGGCAACGCACTTGCGACTCCCCTGATGTTGCAAGTGTCTATGGACGGTGGTGATCACTTACATCAGGTGACCCACCTGTTCGTTTGCCTCCTATGATATAAAAAAAAAAAAAAGTATTTTATTACTTATTCTAAGATACCTGCAATAATTTTCTTCACAAAAATCTAAAAAGTACAGACACGTTAGATTTACATTACTATTATATGTATAGAAGAAATTTATCCGCAGCATAAGAACGACTGTATCGCCAATAGCTAACATAAATAGTTATACATTAATATGTACATTTTACGTTGCAAATGCGATTTTTTAAGCTAATTCAAAATATGAGAAGCACAACAACATGCTAGAAATGAAGTTTCCATCTGAAAAATATGAAACTGTTCCAGTGTATTATTTCTTCCATGTAAAAAAATGGAATTTGCGGTTACAAAACATAAAGTACAATAAATATTAATTCAGAAATATGCCAAACAATTTAAAAATAGTTTTATCGTATTTATGCGGTTTGGTGTAAAGTCGTAATTCTTCTAACATTACTGTGCAAAAACAAATGAACATAGCGCCGGTTTGTGGTAGATTTTATAATTTATTTTATACACAGATCACTTCAATCTAGACGTGATAGTAGGCTATCATGTCATGTAGTAATATGTAGGAAAAGAAAATTCCTTATTTTAATATACAATACAATTGTTAATCTATCTATACATATAATAAGAATGTAAATCTAACATGTCTGTAATTTTTAGATTTTTGGGAAAAAATGTTGCAGGTGTAGGTTTGTCTGTTTTTTTTGGACTCACATCACTGCTAAAGTAGTGCGTCACGATACCGAAATACGAATACCGATAGGAAAACATTACCAATAAAATCATAAAGTATACAGTAACATTTAGTCTTGGTCTCATTAAAATCAGTTCTCTCTATCAAAAGTTATTGTAATTTTAATGTCGACGCGACTTAAGTACGAAAGAAAAGTAGATATGTAAATGGACTTAATACATTCAGATTATTTTATTATTCACGGTTTTTTTACTGTTATTCCATGGAGCATAAAGCAAACGAGAGCACAGTTTGTTAAAAATACATAAAATATTTTTATGTTTTACATGGCATATGCAGCGGGTATAAAAAAAGTGTGTGTGTACTTATGTACACGCGTTAGAAGTTATACTTCTTTGGCGTAACAAGATAACAATCTGTTCAAAAATTTTATCTTTCGCCTTAATCTACGTTTGTAGAAAAAAACGACAAAAAAAAAAAAAAAAACGACGAGCGTACCAACATTCGCGACTAATATCGAGGTTCAATTTCTATTTTGTTGGTAGCTTTTTTTTCGAGACTTAATGAGCGGTTAAGCAGACAGCTTCATACTGTTAATTTTGTGTCACAAAAATTAAAATTTCACTCTCATCATTTTTTCATAACGCGCCTAAAGAAGTATAACTTCAATAATTCAGGTCTAGTCTACGGGGGTCTATGACATAAACTGAATCAAGTATGCACCGGTGGGATTAATCACGATGCACGCGTAAATAGCGCCGCTCCGTGTGTATTATATACCGAGGCGGATGTATGTAATACTGCACGTGCTCTCGCATATGCTAGCGTCGCGTCGTGTCGCTTGCATTTAATTATTTATTCATAGGCAACTATTGCAATAAACAGAATGTATTCCTGCCCAGAGACGTTATTAGTGTTTTGATTGAATAGAGTTATTTGGTTATAATTTTTTAAAAGAAGTTTGATATAATTGAAGTTTGAGTTTTGAATATCTAATCGACATAGTTTGTACAGGTCGTCGATACTCTATGTTTTTATTGTACTTGACGCGAAATTATTGTAATAATTGTTCCTTCAAATTCGCTTATACTGATCGTTCCAAATGAGAAGATAATCACGTACGCTTCAACTTAACTCACTACTTATTAACGTTGAATTATGAACAACATGATATATAAAAATTATGGTTTATTTTTTATTAGAAATACAAATTTAATACCTTAAATTACTGGAATACAAAAAATAACCTTATATTTATGCTATGCACATGCACAGCAGTTATTTAGATTAAGATATCGCTTATGTTCTGAGTACCACTTAGAAAGGTCGGACATTTTATGACAATTATATTTTAATATAGCGCAGCGCTGTAGTTACGCTTCCAATTAATAATATTTTTTATTTTAGGGATATTACATTACGTACGCCATAATTGGCAAGTGCTGCGATTTTTCTAATCCTACATTTTTTACTGAAGTTTCCTTCGCAATACCAAACAAGATGTCGGTTTGACAATTATCTTCTTATTTAAAATGCTTTATCTATACATATAATAAAAATGAAGTGTCTGTATGTAATATCAAAATAACATTATTTTTAATGATTGGGTATAAAAGTATACACCCTAGTGATAACAAAAATGCAAATTTTAAATTTTTTGTCTGCCTATCTGTTTGTTCCGGGTAATCGCCTAAACTGCTGAACCGATTTTGATGGGAATTTCACTGGGGGGCAATTAAAATTACAGCGAATTACTTAGACTACTCTAATTTAGACTAACTATTAACCGCGGCTTCGTCTGCAGTGCTATCTCCAAAACAGTTGAACCGATTTTCACGGAACTTTCACTGGCAGATAGCTGGCCATACCTTACCTTATAAAAAGTAATTGAGGCTATTCTATTTTAGACGAGCAACTTCCTCTGCATGGAATTTAGCAAGATTTCAACTTATTATTAATTAAACTTATTGTTTGCAATTCGACATTATAATTATCAGTAACTTTGAAGATAGAAGAGATCTTCCTAATAAGATCTTAGATCGTAAATGTTAAGAGTTTCATAATATAATTTCTTGCGGAACAGACGAGCGTTTATTTTTTGTATAGTCACAAAATCTTAATTATAATGACAAAATGGGTATCTCTATAATAAAATTTTAAGTCATTATTTAATTAGTTCTTTATACGGTGTAAGTGAGCACCAAGGTAGTTATATGGTGGGTTAAAATTCCAAATATGTTACTGATGGTAAACCACATTTGGCACGCTATTAGTATTTATATATCTAATGGACACGTTACATGTTACTGTAGATGACGTGCGTGTCGTACTCACAATTGTTTTTGAAAGTGCATTTCTATAATTGTACATGTTTTCCCAGTTTTATATTTCATAAATACAATTTAAAAATCGAGTGCGGAGCGGCGGGTTCGTCTCCTAACCAATATATTTAGTAAATGAAACCGATGATTGTCGATGAGGAAAAATCTCGTTTGGAAATCGGAACATTTGAGAATTATTTTTTTGAAGTGAAAACTTCTTTTGGCGCATTGAGCGGTATTTTTGGCAGGAGATAAATTTATAATTACGCGTTATGACATGCTACGTATGCATAACCGGCCGTATTGCGCTTGCGCGGCTTGTGTCAGACTAGCGACGTGTAGCATAGAAGAAACCTGTGTACATGTAATATCGATATTTTCCAGCTCACCATACTTTTGATTGATTAATAGACTTTATAAAAATGTATATAATTATTGCTCCTATTGCCAATAGATATGAAACCCACACTAATGATAATAATTTCAATAAACAAACTGTGAAATTTAAATATTGTCATTCGCACTATAATTAATATGAAAATTCAAAAGAGAACACAGTTATTTCATTGCTTTGAGTGTTCAGTTCTGTCGGGCAGACCTTATGACTGTACCGACTTTATTGTAATGATATTGATACACTATACATAATCACACGACTCTTCCTGGATATGGATGAGTATTAAGAAACAGTGCTCGTTGATGTGTGACAAGCGGTATAGGAGTAAATTTATTAAACTTATCAGCAGCGGTATCTGGACTATATCGGCTTATGTAAATATAGGTGTGTAAATATCGTACATCATTGTTGATGCCTGATGCGGACGTGACTGCATATCTTCGTTTGCGATTATCTATCAAATTACACGATGAGACCGTTTATTCCTGTATCGTTTAACCCGAGATACGGAAATAAGTTTGAAAAGGAATATATTTTAACTAGCTACTGCCCGCGACTTCGTCCGCGTGGAGTAGTTACTTTGGGCTAACGCTAACTTTAACTCGCAACTTCGTTTACGTAGTTCTTCATTGGTGCTCCGCTTTTATTAGTCTTAGCGTGATGATATATAACCTTTAGCCTTCCTCGATAAATAAGCTATCTAACAATGAAGTAATTTTTCAAATCGGATTAGTAGCTCCTTTTTTTTTTTTAACGTGGGGAAATAAAACCCCACGGTGTACCGTCCGACCGTAATGTTGGGGCGGCAAGGGATCGTGCTGGCTGGAGATTAGCGCGTTCAAGCAAACAAACTCTTTAGCGTTATAATATTAGTATAGATATAGATTTCAAAAAGTCAATAAAGTTGATGAATTCTTTGCGATATACAACATTATTTTCTTCCGCAGAGTGTAACAAGACAATCATTATCTGTCTCTTGTTAAAGGTATATTATTTATATTAGGTAAACGATTTTTATTCTGGCGTTTATATTATTTCGAATTTTCGATGTATTTTTGAACGCAATTTGCTCGCTCTAACTGCTTTTTAACCGACTTCAAAAAAAGGAGGAGGTTATCAATTCGACTGTATTTTTTTAATTTTTTTTTATGTTTCTTATTTATCAATTGATTATCTTTTTTTTTTTTTTTTTTATTCTTTTCCTTTCCTCCCTTTCCTTTCTTCCCTTCCCCCCTTCCCATCCAAACCACAATTTAAAATTTTAATTTTTATTTTTTATTTACAAACAAAATACAATTTCACTATCACCCTTTCCATTTTTCTTTTTTTTTTTTTTGTGTACTTTTATTTTTGTTTTATTAGATTTTGATTATTTTTTTATTTTGAGTTTCTTGTACAAGTGAAAAAAATTTTCAAAAAACAAACCACCCCTTTCTTTAATCCCGCCCCCCTCCTCTTTTTCCTTCCTTTCCTCCTTTCCCCTCCCCGCCCGCCCCTTTACTTTTCATTACCCCTTTCCTCTTTTTCCCCCCCATTAAAAAAAACACTTCATTCTTTTTTCCTTTTCTTTTTTTTTTTTTTTTTTTTTTTGTTTTGACCAGCCTTGTAATTTTATTTCTTTTTATTTATTTTATTTTTTAGTAGATTTGTGGCAATTGTGGTTGAGATAGTCTCGGATTTTATATATAGATTTGTTTTCATTCAACACAATTATAATTTATACAAATTAATTAACTTATACCCTACCCACAACACATACCCCAAACATACACAATTTTTATTTATTTTTTACTGAACGGAGATCGCGGGCGCGTTCAAGAAAATATATATATATAAAAAAAAAAAAAAAAAAAAAAAAAATTTTTTAAAAAAAATATTAACCAACTCAATATAATAAAACCCAAAAACGAAAAAAAAGAAAAAAAAAAATTTTTTAAAAAATAAAAAAAAAAAAAAAAAATATAAATATTTGTTTTTCCTAGAGATATATTATAAATTTGTTCCCACTAAAAACATAATATTTACATAAGTAAAAAAAATTTAAATTCTCTCCCCCCTCTCTTATAATTTTTTTCCTGGAACAAATTTTAAATTTCTGTTGGCACCCATTTCCAATACATCTCTAAGTAGCACACAATTCATATTTTTTATTTTTTTTTGTTAATTTTATAAATTATTTTTTTTCCCCTTTTTTTTTCCTTTTTGGTTTTTTATTTATTTTTAAGTCGGTTTATTCTTTTTTTTGAAAATTTACTTTTATTCATGTTAGAAAACACAGCCAAGACGAATCTCTGTATAAGTGTATCATCATGTCAGTGTTGCGATAAGATTTTTTTTAAATTTTAATCAGAAATAAATATGATTTTATACATCGGAGAATTACATTGAGACATATGACATCATATACTTATTAAATTATTCGTCATATATGATGTGTTTGAGGAAAATAATACAATAAAACAAGCTTTTAATCAAGACATCGTTCGCGTGAAATGAATCATATGAGGATTGTATCTGTAGGATTATTTAAAATCATTTTCTATTACTCTTGTTCCAATATTCAACTTAGACATCAAATATTTAACTAAGTTTCATGTCTAAATTTAACATCACTATACAAAATGACTGTCTAAATTGTTACTTATTAAAAAAAATCAGATTAATCAATAATCATACATATCCCTTTATTTCTAATCTATACGTATAAATCAAATTGAAATGTCTGAAAGTAGCGAATTATTTGTACTAAGAAGTACCATTTCTCAAAAGGGTCCACAGTCGGCGGTTATCCTATGCATGCCCGAGTTATAATTTTTGTTAACGTAAAATAAAATTATGATACAGATTAAGAATGTATATATAGTATTAAATCAAATCCTTGTAGTTCTACTTTCTGGGAAACTTACGAAAAATTTGGCTTATTATCTCTTAAAATTTACAGTATCCTGCTTTTGATTACGCACGTTGGCGAGAAGACCGATACAGTCACCTAATTTCGGTTTCGTATAGCGTTGTCTTTGTCTATCTCAGTCATTGCGCTGTGCGATAGAGATAACGCTTTACAAAACCGCAGTAAGCCAAGCGTAGGCGGACGTCTCATTCATAGCCCCGACGTATGAAATCAAATGCTGGGTACTGTATACAGAGGAGTCCTGATATTGATTCTAATGTGGAAAAGTTTGATTTTCATTAGCTTTTTCGTGTTTGAACCTTAATCAAACATATGATACCTACTTATGGCATTATAGAGGCATATAATTCTTCAGTAACCCTTCCTATGTATATAAAAATAATGTTGTTGTATCTCAGATTGATATATTTCAAAATAATTTAACTAATCACCAGGAAAGTTGACACACTCGAGTGTTTTTTCACGGAGAAGGTTATTATATAAACCGATTTAATATAACTCATCACTAGGTGGCGCTGCAGGACATCAACTTTTTCGACATGTGTAATTATTTGAACACTATATTTTCGCGCTGTCTATGTAGTTTAACTCAAGTATTTATTATAAAAATAACATTAATAACAGATGATAAAAGACGCGTGCGATTCTACCAGCCATAACTATACAAAAAGTAAATTATTTTGTGATAAATACATAAGTACGCAAAATGCACAACATTTATCCTTAAAATGTAATAATTTTTCTAGTCTATATATAAGTATAGTAGTTATATAAAATATCGCGATAACCGCTATAAAAAAAAATGAAAATCAAATGTATGCCATTAACCGATAAAGAAAAGTTATCAAAAATACATATATACATGTATTAGGTATAGGAGCCATAGATAGGTCTATACATAGACGATTTCAAGAATGATAGTGCCTGTGTAGGCGTTAACTAAGTAAGTTCTATCGTGACGCGAATTTCTACCACAGAGAAGTAATCGCGTAACTGTACCCTACACCGATGTGCTTAGTTCTTACTCTACACCAGGGGTGATATAGAACTATTCAAAGATTATGTTTTAGTCGGTACTCCTGGAACTTAGCATCTAAAGGCTTTAATAATTTCATTCATAATAATAATGACAATAAGTACAGTAATATCTATATCTATGTGTGAAATAAACACACAGATGTACATCTGCGAATTCATCCTGTGATTGCTTGTCCCAACAAAAGACGCCTCACCGCGCTGTCAACGCTACCCAGAACAATTATATTAAATTTCTAACTTATGGGGAGCATAGTCTCAGGTTTGTGCTAGTCTTTTATATGAATATATAAATATTACTATGATATTATTATTATTGAATTATACCAAATATGAAGTCCGTTACTATCCTATTTCAACTGGCATTAAACAACTTTAGTTTCGTCAAGCCGCTTTCACTACATAGCTGTTTTTGGTAAAAATGTGGGTGCGTTTATTATAGAACGTTGTGAAAATGTCACAAAATGTATGTCGTAAATAACATAAAAAATATAATAATGTGCAGATCGTATGAATAAAAAATACATCGGAAATTGGCGTTAAGTCATAACGGTCATATAAAAATGTAATTAATCAATTTATAGGTAATCTATAATCTAATATTAGGCAGAGGTAAAACAGTTAATTAGATCTTCCACCTTTGTATCTCAACCGTTTTCCTATATTCTTTTTCAGTTTATTATTGTATCCATAAATGTTATAATTTCGTAAAAAATATGACGTTCGTATCAACAGACGAACGGAAATCCTTAGAGATTATTTATCGGCCTTATGATTTATAAAACATTAGGTATACGCACAAAATTTAATATAAACATTATTATTTTTTAATTTATAACATAATAGTTACTTTGGGCTGGCGCTAACACGCAGCGGAAGCTCTCAAAAAGAAAAAAAAAACGATTTTGAAACATTATTTCTTGGTGCTCCGCTCCTATTGGGTTTAGCGTGATGATATATAGCCTATAGCCTTTCTCGATAAATGAGCCATCTAATATTGAAATTTTTCAAATCTGACTAGTTTTTCCTGAGATTAGCGCGTTCAAGCAAACAAACTCTTCACCTTTCTAATATCAGTGTAGAAGTATAGGTACAGACACGTTATTGAGCATTCTTTTTTCTCAAGATTTCATAGTACCGATTAACATTTACCGAACATAAAAAGGAAACTTAATAATAATACACAAACGGTCGTACTTATGGTACCTTTGATGTTATTCCCAAGATTCAGTTCTTGCGTTATGTGGATATCAATGTTTGCTTTGCTTACATCTATATTTATTACGTCTACCTTGACATTTCCTGAATAAGATCAAAGAACTGGTTTTACGCTTGGGATGTTTCTTTAATTTCCATGAACGGTAACTCGGACCCGTCTTACCATAAACTTAGTGTGCACAGTTTTTGTATAAAGGTTACTGTTGTTAAGGTTCGCTGAGCCGACGCGAGCCGAACGAAACCGAGATAAGCCGAATCTCACAAATAAAACGTATTTACAATGTAATTTGAAAGGAAGCACATATAATCGAGCGGGAGCGTACCGTATGCACGAAGCAGTATCTCAACAAAGCTTACAAAGAATTCCAGAAAGCGCAGGTCGGCCCCCTATATGCCTCGAAATCACAAATAGCACACAAACAAACGTGCGACCCAATGCCCGGCCCGCATTAACGGGTTGCGAAGATACTGAAGGAGGCATAGTCTCGATGCAGATCTTTTGCCGAGAAGAGAAGGCCACACCGGGTTCTTTAGCGCTTAAGGAGGGAATTCTATTATCTTTACATTTTTAAAAGATTGTTCGGCTATCATGATCGACGCTGACTCTTATTTCATTTACATATCATTACGCTTCGCAATAAGATATAAGCATAATGAAAGAAAGTAATACGTAATCTGTAATAGGATTATAAGTTATATATATATAGTATATACATAGTATAAAAAAAGTTCCCTACCGCGTCTGTCTGTCTGTCTGTTCGTGATAAACTCAAAAACTACCACTACCCAACGGATTTTCATGCGGTTTTCACGGGTGGATAGAGTGATTGATGAGGAACGTTTTAGTATATAATTTGTCAAGGATTTTTTATAATCAGGGCGGGACAACGTCTGCCGGGCCCGCTAGTATATATAATAGGTTAAGTTGTATAATTATAATATTAAAATAAAAAAATAAAAGTCACCAGTCTCTATTAAGCGTATTAAATTACATGGTTCGCATGACAGAACAAAATAATTTTCACGAAAAACAAGTTATAAACGACGGTACTAGCTAATATTATATATGCGTATGTCTTGTATATGATTTAAAATATCCCTTTCCTGTTTCAGATTTTTTAAAATGCAGTGGCGATAATAATCTAATTAAATCGGGTAAGTCTTTGTTTTGTAAACTTTAATTAAAATATATTCCAAGATTCTATATAATACTAGCGGACCGGGCGGACGTTGTCCTGCCTTGAAAACAAAAAAAATCCTAAAAGTCGATCGCAGCGCCACCTGCCGGGTCCAATTGTGAATCTAAACCATTCTCGAATCTCCCGACACACACAAAAAATTCACAAAACGCCAGCGAGGAGAGTTCAGCACAACCCCACACAAAAAAATATATAAATATGTTGTGTATGTATATATATTACGCACAGAAAGAACATTGTTTGCATTGATAATTTCAGATAGGGTTTATTTTTCACCTCTTTAGGCTATACTAATTTAACCACGCGATGTTGTCTACGTTAACGTTGTATTATACGCGACATTCGTGTAGCTTGTCGTTACGGCCCAACCGCGTCCCCACTTCACTTCCTTCTCGCTTTGCCTACTATTTAATTAACCTATATTTTGTATTGGAGGCAACTGCTCCACTCCTAAGAGTCTTAGCGAGGCATTAAGTAATTTATAATCTCCCTAAAATTATAGAATGTATATACTAATTTATTAAATCTGGAAAGTATTTACAGAAAGTAACTCGTTTAAAGAAATTTAAAAAATACCCTCTATTTTATAAGATTTGTACACATTTATTACTTGAATAGAATAATTGTGATTGAATAGAATCACCTACTAATGTTATTTAATGCCGTCCAAAGTAACTAATTATATTTTTCACATCTAAGTGGAAACTTTATTGCGTTCGTTTAGCCTTTGTATGCAATTTTACCAATGACAGTACAAGAAAAATTACGCACTATTTACTTTTGAAACAATATGATTTTAACAACTCCACATTCTAGGTTTAGCTTTAATATGAACAATATTTTTAAAACAACAATCATAATAATTTGTTGTATGGAGGAGTTAATTTTGAACTTTGATAGTTTTTGATACGATTATACAATGATATTATAATTAAAAAGCTGTAGATACATTACCTACATTACATTTTGACAAATCAAATGGCACGATAATGCACACATACGTAAAGTAATATTGTAACGCCACACCGTCTTAGATAAAATGTGGAAGTAAGATGGCATATTCTCAATATCGGTGGTGAAAAAGAAATAGTTATATGTTGCTTAGATACGGACAGATTAAAGGGGCAGCCGTCAAAAATAAGCTAGCTAGCCAAGTTTTAACATGTGCTGTCGAAGCGCTTTGGACGTATCTACTGCTATCATCATTATTCATTATATAGTATAAAACAAAGTCCCTTACCGCGTCTGTCTATGTGTCTGTCTGTTCGCGATAAACTCAAAAACTACTGAACGGATCTTCATGCGGTATCACCATTGAATAAAGTGATTCACGAGGAAAGTTTTGGTATATAATTTGTCATTGACATTTTTATAATCAGGGCGGGAAAACGTCTGCCGGGCCCGCTAGTTTAGTTATAATATTATTGCGATTATACTGATAGGTGACTTCCTCACAACTTAAATTAACTTTATGCTCCAAGTTACGTTATTCGCAATAAAAATTGCACTTTAATAAAAATTTGAATTTTCGAGCCATGCCATTTCTATTCCATAAAAGTGAGTAGTACCTATGCGATTAATCAATACGCGTTCCAACGCACGGTTCAGCGTGTTCCTCACCTCGTTTGCATCTTATTGCATTCGTATGTTAACGGTATTGGCCCCTTTTTCGGATTCAATCGCCTATCAATTGATTTTCGTACCATTATGTCGCCAACCATATGCGGCCACCAACGTGACATACGACGGCAAAATTCCAAAATTAGCAAAAGCTTCCTATCTGTATATGATTGTTAACACAACGCACATTTTCAAATAGCCTGCCCTTAAATGTAGAGACATTCCAATCATAATTGGTAAAGATTGATAGTTTGTATCAACGAGGATGTACAAGCGCGAACCAAATGAGTTTCAATCGAATTTCAACCAAGTACCATACCATAGGGATGACGTTACAGCTTTTAACGCATTAAAATTAAGTCGAGGCAGTCATAAGGACTGCCGACAGAAGTGAAAACTCAAAGCAATGAAATAAATGTGTTCTCTTTTGAATTTTCATATTGGATTTCAGAATTTGTTTATTGAAATTATTAACATTAGTGTGGTTTTCATATATATTTACACTCGGATCAATAATTTTATAAAGTCTATTAATCAATCAAATGTATGATAGCTGCAAAATATCAATATTACATACACACAGGCTCCTATACTACGTGTCGCTAGTTTGATGCTGGCCACGCAAGCGCAATACGGCCGGTCGTACCTACGTAGCATGTCATGACGCGAGATTATAAATTTATCTCCTGCCAAAAGCCAAACATACCGCTCAACGCGCTTAAAGAAGATTTCACTTCAAAAAAGGTAGCGACCAATTTTTTCACAGTAGTAATGAATCACACATCTATAAAACAATACGGTTCGCTATGTATACAGAGGGGAGAAACTATACCAATGAGAGTCCGTTATCCGGTCTAAATATAACCAGGCGGAGACAGATGGCGCGGCGGTGAGGCGGGACGGAGTTCGACAACCAGGACGACGACCCGAACAATCCAGACCTTGTACATATTACACACCATCGGAAGGAACTGTATACTGTTTCGCAAAGTGTCCTATCTTTGTACACCCAGCTTTAACCCCTAAAGGGGTTGACTTGACTCGTCTCTGTACATCCACTAAAAACGATTGTGACGTGTATTGTATTTTAAATATTATTTATTTATTGATATTAAAGAATCAGTAACAGTCACATAAAAAAAGAAGCTTAAGCACGCATGAAAATACTTAAAATTATTTATGTCACTAACTTGATTACAGCATTTATCAACATAAAGTACGATGCGGAAGACAATAAAAGTAGAAGATACAATTATGAAAACACAAAAAACGAGAAAGAAAATAAAAAACAATTTGATAATGAATAGTAACTTAAAAACTAAGGAAAACAAAATCGTGAAGAAATTAATTAAATGAAAAACTAATTTTAGATTTGAAATAAAAATAGTGAATTGCTAAATAAATCAATCATGTGATCTTTTTTTACAAGGTCGTTATACATATATATATATATATATATATATATAAATATTTTATCTTAATATATATATTTCTTGTGTGCGTGTGTATGTGACTGAACTCCTCCTAAACGACTGGACCGATTTTGATCTGAACCATTTTTTGTGTGTCTTCGTGAAGATACACAAAAAATGGTTTAGATTCACAATTGGACCCGGCAGGTGGCGCTGCGATCGACTTTTAGAATTTTTTTTGTTTTCAAGGCAGGACAACGTCCGCCCGGTCCGCTAGTATACATATATATATATATAAAAAAGATAAACCACATCGAGTTTCTTGCCGGTTCTTCTCGATGACTGAGTTATTTTCCGAACCGGTGTTAGATTTGACGTTCATAAGCCTTTCTTAGGGCCAAAATTAAATAAAGTATTAAAGATTAAAGATTTTGAGGCTAGAACTAGAATGAACTGAAAACTAAAAAATGCTCGGTTCAAACTTGCAACTCTAGGGTTATAAATAGATATGTAATAGGTGAGCATTATTAGACCATACATAATAATATATTACGATAAAGAAAGTGGAAGTAATACGCCCACAATGAATACACCCACCATAGTATAATGAATCAAATATTCATTCCGCCTAAACTTAATTCTACTAAGTTTGAGAAGTTAGCGTGTAGGCCGTCACTACATGTTTCATAGCATTGTGAATGTACTCGAGTGGGAAGCGATGATTTGTCTATATAGGTTCCCCGGATAGAGTAATTTAAAACAATATCCGGATGTAGTGCGGGGCAGCGGTCAGCCGCTAAAATGATGCTAAGCGTCACTTTGCGTCAACGAAGTCAGACAAACTATTCATTTCATATTCGTAATATTTATCATACGTATAAATATGATACACAATGACGCGACATGTCAATTAAAATGAAATATCAGGTATTTTAAAACTGCGCGTCATTTTTCAAAAGTAATGTTATAATGTTAAAAATATTATTAAAAATTCTCAATCATGAGTTAAGCTATCACGTTAAAAGTGATTTGTATTATTTTGAATTGAGTTCCTTAATTTTAACATCGATATTTGGTGGCTTTAAGTTATAACTCTTGTCTTCGGATCCTTGTATTATTGGTGTTTATAAACAGTCATAGAAAATGAGACATGATTTTAGTGCCTATATTTTAATACCTGTAACCATTAACAATTAACGATGTAAAAACTGTTATTTGATATCATTCACGACTGTTAATATTCTTGATCGCATTGAAAGGATTATGTAATAAGTATGTAGTAATTAATTCCTTCGAAATTAAAAGTGTGACGAGATGAAAACGTTATGACTTCTCATAATAAATTGCTACAAATCTAAAGCAGTAATTATTTAGCGATTTATATAGAAACTAATTTACATACTAACAAAACACTGAGTAGCCTGACCAATAGGAAGTGTTTATCAGCGTTTAGTCACCATCAATAACATAATGTTATAGGTATGATTTTATCATAGGATGTAGGTAGTGACACCGCCTCATATAATCACTCAGATAATATATATATATATATATATATATATATATATATAATTAGTGCTTCCACTGTTGTCTTTCGTTTTGCCACAGAGGATGAATCAATCTTCAGGGGCGTATTATTACAGCTGCGACTGCGACCTTGTTCAAACCAGATTATAGGTAGTTAATAGTATATTAAATTTTAAATTACCAGAACTTATGGAAAATAAAGAAGTGAGCATATTTGTCGAGAAGAAATTGTATAACTCTTGTGTATTATTGTTCTCACATACAGCTGTCACATTTGAACTCTCATAAAAGCATAGATTCAAAATGTAAAGTCCTATAAAACCAAGATGGAAAGACCGTCATAATCATCATCAGTCTGTAAGAGAACTCATGACGAATTGCCGATTTCAAACTCTGAGTAATCAACAGTTCTATGTTTTCCCACATACTGTAGTACTGAAAAAACATTTCTCAGGTTCAGGTATCCTCACGATGATTTCCTTCACCATCCGCAGATAGTGTTACTATATACCTAATCTTGCCATAAATACTGAAACAAAGAAATAAAAATTCTATTGCAAATAACATTTATTACTTTTACAGTGTGTTAGTTTAATACATAAATATAAAACCATTTAAAATATAAAAAGCTCATTCGAAGCGATCTCCATTGGCTGCAATACAGTCCTTTAAACGTTGAGGCCAGTTATCAATAGAAGCACGCATTCTTTCCATGGGAAAATTCTTCACTGCCAATCGTACGGATTGTTTTAGGTACTCCAAATTATCATGGCGTTTAGAGACCATAAATCATAATCCAGGGTATTAAGATCGAGACTAGACGACGGCCAGTCTTCAGCTCTGATGAAGTCCGAAACGTTCGTTTCCAACCAAGACTGCGTAGACCGAGCTTTATGACCCGGCGCCGAGTTTTGCTGGAAGGACCACTATTGGTTATTGAACATGGTGTTGTTAAGGGGCTTCACTACCTTCTCAATAATGGTATCTTGATACACTTGTGCCGATGTTTTGATACCTTTCTCACAAAAGAATAGCTCAGTCACTTCTTCATAGCTAATACCCCACCAAACCATCACTGAAGTCGGATAGTGCACACGTTGCACTCTGTCGACAAATTAGGAAGCTTCCTTATAGCTTTGAGCATAAATACGGTCATTTTGTTTGTTAAAACGTTGCTCAATTGTAAAAATTTTCTCATCCGTAAACAAATTTTTTCTGTGACCTCCCTTTGCGTACCGCTTCAGTAGTTGTTTCGATTTTACCACCCTATTCTTTTTTCAAATTATCAGTTAAGAAATGACCAGTGCGTATCTTATAGGATGCAAGTCCTAAGTCATTTTTTAAAATAAGCGACATGGTTCTAGGTGCTATCTTCATCTCCCGAGATAAAGTCTTTTGCTTTCGGACAGGATTTCTTCGAATTCTTTCCCTTACTGCTTTTACCGCCTTTTTCGTACGAACACTACGTGGACGGCCTGATCTTTTTCTGTCACAAACATAGGAGGTCTCATTGTACCTACTGATAGCCCGGTACACAAACATTTTACTAATACCAAGCGTATGGAGAGTTTTAAATATTGCATTTGGCTCCATACGTCCTTTGTGTAATGCAATCACAGCGATTCGGTTTTCTTTATCACTCCACTCCATTTTAATATCGCAAAATATTGTACAATGTATTGGCGCCAAAATAATGAATAATCATATAAAAATGACAGATTCCAAATTCAAATGTAATATTTTGTTTATTTTTAATTGTAACAGTATTTATGGTCAGACTAAGTATTACCAAATGTACGCGAATATTTATAAAATGCGTTGATACAAGCTGGGGTTCGAAACTGCAGACATCGGATTGATATTCTACCAAAGCATTAGACCACCACGACGTATAGAACGAGGTATAGAAAAATCAAACAAAAATATAAATAAAATAAAACGAGGAAAGATAAGTCAATTTCCAAGGTGAGAAGATGATTAAATCACGCAATAGTAAAACATAGGCTAGGAAAGCGTCAAACAGAACTAAAGGAAAAGAAATAGAGGAGGCCTTGGCTAAACTTAGGCGAGATGGAGTTGCTAAAGTAATTAAGAGTTATGTACTACTATTTACTGTAGTCTGATTAAAGGCTGCAGTGAACTTTGAGTGAAATACAAGTTTATTGGCAACTCTGAGTTTATAATGTAAAATATTAATTACAAGCTTTTGCCCGCGGCACCGCTCGCCTTTGACCTATGGCCTAGAAACAGTTCTATTTTATGACGAGATAAAGCCTTATAAATCAATAAACGCCAGCTGCACGCACGAAAAAGCATAACTCATTGTCACGTTCCGGCTGAGCGTTCGGTGCAAGCGAGAGCGCGCAACAAGCGATAGAGAGGCGCGATCGGCCTAAGCGTTCGGCTTGTAACGCATCTATCTCTCTTCCACTCCATCGGTGGATGCGTCGGAGTCGTTATCACGTAAAATTATCGTCCATAAACAGACCATACAGACAACTGACAACTCATTTTTATGGATGAAAAGTAGGTAAGTATAGTATTTCCTTTTCTGCACCCTTGAAACGTGTATGTAAAATTTTATGATGATTGATTAATTAGTTATGACGTGAAAGCGTGACAAACTACAAAATTACTTTCGCAGTGATAATAATTGTTAGGATTGACGCAGTCATTCACATCTCGGTAGGCGCCTACGAATAACATATACAATAACATTCTACGACTCTAAAGAAATAGAAAATTAATCATCAGTTACCCGAAAAAACTTTTGGAGTTTCTTTCTCGAATGTTGAAGGAAAACTTAACGAAAATATCGAATGCTTCAGAAACGTTCTCGTGAGCCGGATATGTACAGAGAAATAGAAAGGCGTTGACTTGATCACCAATACAATATGTTATCACTACATATTATAAAATAAGCTCCTCCGCCACGTCTGTCTGTCTGTTCGCGGTGAACTCAAAAACTACTGAGCGCATTATCATGCGGTTTTCCCCAGTAGATAAAATGATTCGTGAGGAAGATTTAGATATATGATTTGTCAAGGATTTTTTTATTTTCACGGTGGGCTATTTTCCAAAAAACAAGTAGTATATGTTTATATTCGAGAAAAACAAACACAAACTTTAAACTAAGTCGTATATAATATACCTACAGTTCGTTACCCTTGTACTGATTCTGCCGACACACACTATGTAGATCTGTGTAATATAAGACAGTACATTACAAAATCAGTTAGTGGGTCAGTTAGTTGAAGGTCTCAGTTCTTAAATCTTTTATTTTTTATATGCACGAGATATTAATCAATAAAGCGTGGGCAAAAAGACGGGTTTACCTCAATGGTTGTAAATGAACGGCGTCGTATCAGACCCAAAACCTTGCTCTAGGGATACCGATCTGAGATCGAATAATACATTTTTAGAGATAGAAACATCGATTATTTTTATCGATATTAAACCAATAATCGATCCAGTGAGTCGATTTTTGACATTATAAAATTGTGATTTGATTTTTTCTATTTGGATAAAAATAAAACCATACAACAATCACTATATACTATAAAACAAAGACCTCTGCTACGTTGTCTGTCTGTCTGTTTGCGATAAACTCAAAAATTACTGACCGGATTTTTATGAGACTATCTCCAGTAGATAAATTGATTCACGAGAAAAGTTTAGGTATATAATTTTTCAAGGTTTTTTTTATTAACAAGGCAGGATAACGTTCGCAGAGCCCGCTAGTTCATAACAAATTTCAATTAAAAGAAGCTCAATCAAATTTTTTTAAGATCGATCATCCGGACCTCGTTTTTTTTCCACAATTCCACACATCACGATTTGGATTGATTTAATTATCGATATTTTTTTTGCGAATATTGCCATCCCTGCCTTGTTCTTCGGACAAGTTTTTACGATTACACTAGAGAGCCACGCGTCTTCTATCTATACGTTTGATCACAGGCTAAAGCGAGATAGCTTTACCGTTACTTCACGTCGGTTTTCTGTGACAGGGTGGTACTACCCCGGGTGAGCTGACCCATTCATGCTGAAACCGGTAATAGCTTCAGCATGGCTCTACCACCTACAACTCTGTTTGTATGAACACGCATCACTGCGAAAGTAATGCGTTCACGGTAAAACGTCACCAAAAAAATAAATCATATGCTTCATTAGCATTCAGTCTTGGTTTCATTAAAATCGGTTCTCTCTATGAAATGTTGTAATTTTAATAACCATGCGACTTAAATACGAGGGAAAAGTACAGAATTCGGACTTAATACATTTTAATGATTTTATTAGTCACTGTATTTTTTGGGTTTCACTCGTACGAAGTCGTGGGCACAGCTAGTGCAGAATAAAACTCCCATTTACAGCATATTATTATAATGAATATCTTAGAAAATATATCAGATTTATTATTACGTATGACAAAAAAAGTTGATTCTACGAACGTAATTGAAGACCAACTCATGTTTTTAAACTCAAATTTTTATTTATTTTATTTGAATAACAGTTTTAATAACCAGAAATGTCAGAAAAATTATTTTTCTGTAATTTTGAAATGAAAAAAATTTTTGTATTTCCGTCAAATGTTACTAGTTACAAACCAAAAAAATTGATTACTTTGTAAATATGTTTTTGGATTCGATTGATACTTTGCCTTTTTTTATTGCCCAACGAAAAGCGGGATTTCGCTACTATAAAATATAATTAGTTAATGTAATAACATATTGATATGGTAGGTTTATATATATATTTATATATGTTTCAAAATTTTTGAATTAAAAGATATATAATATCACAAATTTTCTCAGCACTTCTTAAGACTTTTTAATAATTCAATTTTTCGTATTTTAAGGGCTACGGAGTCCGCTAGTATAATATAAATCACTTTGCATCGCAGTCTGTGAATGTCAAACAGAAATTATTCAATATGTGATGACCATAAGGAACGCTATGTGTAGTAACTACATTCCAGATACATAGTTAACTATCTCCGATTCGTAGTTATTTGTCAATCGAAACTCCACTTTTCAAAGTAAATAATTAAGGCGTTAGATACGAGTCACCGGGTGAAAATTACACGTTTTAAAACTTATAAAAGATTTATTCAAACTCTAGACCTAAAAAGATATGTTGAATGTTTTGCATTTCAAATCACCTCTATCTATATCCATTCTTTTAGCTGCGACTAACGACCGACGATATAATTCATAAATATTCTATTTCCAATAAAATAAAAAATAAGTTACATCATAAATGAACAAAGCTATGTTAATTTTTTTGCATTTCAAATCCAGTCTTCGTCGAATCGGAAAAGCGGAAATGTAATTGCTGTGTTATGTAAAAAAGCGTTTTTCTCTCGTTGCAATGCCAGGTGGTGCACCGAGTGTGGATCAATATTGCTCGCCCACACCCCCGGCCTATACTCAGCCGTCGTACCGCTCCTGCCGCACCCCTACATTCCATTCCACGAGCGGCGTCGACTATTCAACAATACCTCGTTATACAAGGCACAATAACACAGTTTCCCTATTTAACATTTCTGCAGCCACGTTGCTTTTATAAACAAGTATTTTTAAGCTAGTCTACGTTTTAATAAATATTTTTTGAAGACAGAACTTCTTTAGGCGCGTGGTACAGTGAACGAAGGTGAATCGTCACGCTCGGATTGGTGGCGGTGAGTCGGGTTTATTCGACTCCATCCGTCGTCAGCCACGTTTACTATCTAACAAAGAGTGCATCGTTTTAATATTTAGGTATTTATTATTACGTATTATAGTAATAAATTAATGTCATGTATGATTTTTAAAGTAAAACTTCTTCAGGCGTGACTAGGAGGTAACTGGACGAAAATGCAACGGAAGTCCGTTACGGCAATATGGCGTCACGTTTCTCTACCATCCGGTTTTTTAATATTTTTGATTTTGTCAATAAATAGTTTATAAACAAATCAATAAAAAGTTTAAAATTTTTTTATTTAAAATCATACAATAGAATTAATTATGTATATATGGACGCGCGACCGTGCTGTTATCTGGTTTGAATTTAAGTAAGTAACAAATTAAATCAAAGCTTCTATCTGTAATGGCATCTATCAGCTAATTCGGAACTTAAATAACAGGAAATATTATCAGCAACTCTTTGTTATAAAGTAAATAAAATATAGACATCTCTTAGAACGTCAAAGAAGGTTTACTTCAATCGCGTGTGACGGTTACACGCACTCATTTTTATATAATTAGCGTAGTATTTGAAGTGTATATATTGTACATATTAAAATTATACTTTTACATATAACGTTACATATAATAATAACTGATTTATAATTAAATATATATGAAATATTTCTTTAATCTATATCTATACTGATATTATAAATAGGTAAAGTTTGTGAGTTTCTGACGTTGTAGGTGGTAAACTCTGGATCATCTAAACCGATTTTTAAAATCTTTTACCAATAAAAACCACGTTATTTGTGAGTGTCATAGGCTATATATTAACCCGAACAATAAAAAGACTTTTTCGAAGTAGTCGGATTTGCAAAGTAAGTCGGATAAAAAACGGTCGAACGAAAACGTTTCTTACGAACGCTGCGTTAACGATGAAAGATATATTATTGATTTCTAGAGAAAAGTTGTAGAGCTTGATAATGCCCACAAAAAAGTCAGCGACAGAATATGTCTAACTTTATATCAAGTCAGAAAAGGTAGTTTGTCATATTAAAAAAATCGTTAAGTGACGTCTATTGGTAATATTACACAATTATGAATTCTTATCGATATGTAATGATATAATAACTAAGTCCCAGTAGCGCGTGGCCGGGTCAGCTAGTCATTTATGATTTAATTATTTCTAAATTTTCACTTCGACCGTGTGGTCATAAGCACACACCCACTTCTTTATAATTAAATTTAATACAGCAATACCCCGACCACACGCGATGGATGAGACGGAACGATGACTGAGTAAATTGAATTGGTGTTACTCGGGGTATAGTTTGGCATACAAAGCCGTATATATACTATTAATAATTACCAATAAAAATGATTATTTTAAAGACACAATATATTTAATTAAGTCAGAACTATAATCGACGTATTTCAAGAATATAAATAGGATTTATTTTGACATACGAGGCTTTATAAAATCAATCAAAGTCATATTCTGCTCAACAGGTAAGAGATTTTTTCCTCTCACGCTTGTTATCTTATTATCTCTCATCTTCTTAGAAAGTAGTATTTTTAAAATGTTCTGATTCGTAACTAAACATACTGTTGGTCGGAGTCTTATCTTCTATACATATAATAAGAATGTATATCTAACGTGTCCGTACTTTTTCGATTTTCGTGAAAAAAAAATGTGCAGGTCTCTAGGAATAAGTAATAGAATACATTTCAATCATTTTTAAAAATGTCTGTATGTCTGTTTGTATGAACATGTATCACTGCTAAAGTACTGGGTTCACATAAAATCATAAAGAATATCTTCGAGAGTAACTTAGTTTTTGTTTCATTAAAATCGGTCCACTCTATCAAAAGTTATTGTAATTTGAATATTCGAGGTAAGTACGAGAGAAAAGTAGTTATCTACGAGTATGCTAATATTATAAACCTTATTTATTTAATTGTTAAGTTGAACGAGCTAACCTCAGGTCCAATTTAAAAAATTCTTTCAGTGTTAGATACCGAGAATCTTATTTATTTATTTATCGAGAAAGGCTATATATATATCATAACGCTGAGACCACTATGAGCGGAGCACCAATGAATAATGTTTCAAAATCTGTTTTTTTTTCTTTTGAGAGCTTCCGCTGCGTCTTAGTTAACCCAAAGTAATTGACACGCGGACGAAGTCGCGGGCAGAAGATAGTGTTTTCTACGATTAATCTTTTATCAAGTTCTTGGAGTTATATTTAATCTTCATTGGAAAAATGATATAATCATATGGCTCTATTAGATTTGCGTAAATAATGTCATGTAGGTGTATTAATGTATAACATTTCATTTTATAGACTTCATGGAGCTGATAAACACACTATAAAGTAATAAAAACAAATTACTTAAGTAATGGGGTTAAGTTTTATGATAGAGTCAAAAGTACATTACTTTATTGATAATTTTCAAGCAAGAGGCGAATTATTAAAGCCGATTATTTTTCAACTTGCAAACGTTAGGGTTTAAGTTGTGTTGCCCAAAATCGGTCTTGGTCTTGCAGTCTTGGTCTCGTTTTTACATTTTTGCAAGACCAAGACCGCCGAATTTTAGCAAGATCAATAGCAAGACTGACCCCTACAAGACTAGCGCAAAACGAGGCTGGCCTTGTAAGACTCTTGCAGTCTTGAATTTAAGGCAAATTAGAACATTATTGAGTATTTGGCTTCAATGTCGATTTTTTTTTTTTTCGAACGACTACGCTATTGACCAAGCAAGGTCTTAACAGCTTCACCGGACTACAATGTCTTACGTCTTAATGTCGATGTTGATACGCGTTCTCTAGTATTAGTATCAAGATAACGGTTCATTCCATCTAACACACAAACAATTCTGACTCATTGAATGAAACAAACATATGTGTTTATGTCTCAAGGAGTATGATTAATGTAAAAAGTTGAATACTAACACAATAGATTCAGTATAATAACGCGATATTTTTATTGACAATGGATCGGTTGGCGATTATGGTTGTTTATTTGATAATTTACTTACAAAGACGCCGCGTCACTTTATTGATAGACTGTGCGACAACTGTATCTCAGTATTGCCTATACCAGTGTTTTTCAAAGTGTGGGTTGCGACCCCCAAGTGGGTCGCGAAGCCTCTTTAGGGGGGTCGCGGAGCTTCTATAGAGGAGTTGCAAAAGATCGGAAAAGGTACTACAGTAAAAAGAAATAAAAATGGTTTTATAAGATTTACTAGCCGACCCGTGCCCACTTCGTTGGGCGGTAATAGGCATTATCAAGCTACAACTTTTCTCTAGAACTCAATCATATATATCTCATAATTAAGGCAGCGTTCGTAAGAAACGTTTTCGTTCGACCATTTTTCTCCGACTCCCTAGATATTACCCCCTACAACCTCACAAACTTAACCTCTTTATAATATTAGTATAGATTATAGATAATATAATTAGTTAATAGCTTCTGTCCGCGACTTTGCACGCGTGGAATAGTTATTTTGGGCAAAGACGCAGCGGAAGCTCTCAAAAGGAAAAAATACCCCGATTTTAAAACATTTTTCATTGTTGCTCCGCTGCTATTGGTCTTAGCGTTATATAGCTTATGAGATTCACAAATAACGTGGCTTTCTATTGGTAAAATAATTTTCAAAATCGGTTTAGTAGTTTCTGAGATTACCCCCTACAATGTCACAAACTCACAAACTTTACCTCTTTATAATATTAGTATATAGATTATAGCTCCAGCCCGCGACTTCGTCCGCGTAGTAATAGTTACTACTCTGGGCTAACGCTGACACACAGCAGAAGCTCTCAAAAAGAAAAAACATCTCGATTTTGAAACATTTTTCATCTGTGCTCCGCTCCTATTGGCCTTAGCGTGATGATATATAGCCTATAACCATTCTCGATGAATGAGCTATATAACACTGAAAGAATTATTCAAATCGGACCAGTAGTTCCTGAGATTACCCCTTACAACGTCACAACGTCACAAACTCACAAACCCATAAACTCACAACGTCACAAACTTTACCTCTTTATAATATTAGTATAGATTAAGAAAAATGTTAATTAAAGGACATAATCATTTGTATTAAATAAACAAAAAACTTAGGAGAACTCTTATGCATTTATCCGAACTTTAATTATGAAAATGAATAAATATGTGAAATTGAATATTTGTCACAAAATAAAATACATGAAAGAAAAGCAACGGGTAGGGGGGTCGCGAAATGTTTTTTCATACTAAAGGGGCCGTGTCAAGAAAAAGTTTGAAAAACACTGGCCTATATACTATTTGACCGTCGCAGCTGAAATTTCGCCGATGTTCCAAAGAATAAAATAAGTTTCTACTTGCTCATGACCGATACGAATACATATTGCGTTGTCCTCACAAGGAATATTGTAATCGTAAAAGTAGGTAGATAATTATTATAATAACTTACTGTGAAAACCCTAACTAATATTATAAATGTGATTATGAGTTTATTTGTTTGTTACGCTATCAAGCCGTAACTATTTCATCGATCAACATAAAATAATGCTTACACGTTGTAATGAGTACAGAACAGGACACAGGATACCTTTCATCAAGGAACAAATATTATTATTGAGGGATAATGACCTCTCTACATTAATGCGAGTGAAGCCGCGAGCAAAGACCAAGACCAGGTGTATTGACGCAAGACCGATACCAAGACCAAGCCAAGTCTCGTCTTGGTCTTACATTTGGGCAACACTAGATTTAAGTTATAAGTCTATTATAACTTTATACCCTTAAGCAACAAATTATGAAACATAGTAACGGATTCAATCATGACCCTCGAGGCAATACGAAACTTTTAAAAAATATCAACGTACATTTGCGTACAAATATAGACCACGATAACAAAGGCATTGTTTAAGTTAAACAGGATAATTTTATTTTAAACACAATATACTGGGGCGGAGGGGGGGGGGGGGTTGGGTTATGATCGTGTTATGAAATATAAGATCTTACGGTTATTGTTATGAAGTTTCTTAAAAAAACATATCGTTTTTTAAATAGAAAGTTATTGAAGTTATACGTCTTTTGGCGCGTTAGGGAAAAATGATGAGAGTAAATTTTTACGATGCACGCGATGCACACACAGTCACGTAAAACCGACACCCTGAAGTTATTACGATACGCGCGCACACCGTCACGAACCCTGAAGTTAGCTATAGTCAACATTTTGTTGCTTTGTATTTGTTGTTTGTATTTCTTTGTATTAAAACTTTCAATGTATTCAATACCTTTATTCTATTGTTGGTGTCGTTTTTTTCTACAAACGTAGAATAAGGCGAAAGATAAAAAAATTAAAAAGATTTTTATCTTGTTACGCCAAAGAAGTATAACTTCTAACGCGTGTACATAAGTACAGACTTTTTTATGAATATTGAATAATATGAATCAAGTATCAATTCCAAAGTAAGTTCACTGGGTTTTTATAAGCGTTGACGAATTGTAACACGTAGTACATCATTGTGATTGGCTGCTATATATATAAATGATGTTAATACAGCTAATGTAGTTCAAGGTATGTGTAAGTGATTCGAAGTAGTTAATACGAAGGACTTACGAACCATTTCATCTAATACATCAAAAGTAGGAACTTTCAAGTCTCTTGTTCTATTTTACTTCACTATATTGTACAGTCACAGAACTGCAATATATTTTACTACTATACAACCCACATCAAAATTAATGAGCCTCAGCACTTACAATATAGTGTACAAGTAGAGCTTTTTCTAACGTCCCCTTGACTAACAAGTTGCCAGCCTATATGTCGATCAACTGCATTCGAAAACCCAATTCTCGTATACTTCAATCGAAAAGCCGCAGGTGCCTAGTTGTTTGTTTGAAACGATGACCTCCATAGAAATATAGAGCATCTTTCGATCGAATCTTATGTTAAATTTATCATGACCAATTATTTCCATAAAGTAGATAATCGCCCAAACTTGAATAGACCTGCGAATAAAGAAACGGCCGCGTAACATTAAATGGTCCCGATGATGAAGTTATAGCCGCGAATAAATCGTGAAAAGCTAAAAGCTGGGGGCAGCTTCACCCCACTCACATCCCGTCACAATAAAAATTACATTCTCGCATTCCCGGCGCGGCGGACAGGCGCGGTGCCGAGATACGTCCAACTTCTCCACAACCTCCCCCCGGCGACTCTAGGCTAGGTGCAATCCTTATGAGTAGAGCCCTCGAGCACGCTTGCGTAATACTGTGACACTTCATTCACTAGTTAACAACACACACGACACTGCACTTCATATCTGCACACCGACACTTTAGGTGCGACATCTTCTTCTTTGTTTTAGTTAGTTTGAGTTTGACATAGCTAGAGTTGTTAACTTACTAGATAAGCATATAAACTAAACGCATAACATACATATTAGAGTAGTTATCGTACTGAAACAGCTCCTTCAGTCTAACAAAATTTAGTCAGATCTAAAAAAAAGTACACTTCGTATTTTTAAACCACCATCAACGTAAGCTTTGATTGAAGTCAAACTTTAATATTTTATTTGATATATATAATTCTTAATATTTTTCAATTCTTATAATTAATTAAATAATATGATTAATTAACGCATGGAATAGCAACTTTTACTGTAGCGTATATTTATTTTAGTTGTCAAATAATTTCACTGTTATAATTATTATTTTGGAGTAATAAAGTAATTCGTACACAGGTTTCCGATCCCTACCAGAAATCCATATTTCGACATCTGTCACTATAACCTACACCAAATTTGATGTCGCTTTGTTAAATCTGGTAAGCAATGTATTGCATCAAGTGATACAGTCCATTTTTAAGCCTTAATTAGATTGTGAGGGGTCCATCACGAACACAGTTCTTGACACCCAATTGTTTTTGTAGGATTGATTGTATATGATTCATCCCTATGCTTAAGGATGCCCGAATCTCACGGTAGCTCATCTCTTCCCCGTCTCTTTCGATCATTCCGTGTACAATCGATGTTTTCATTGTTCACAGCGGAAAACGGTCTGAGACTAATATTACCGCGTTGGTATTCTGCAAACTAACCTATAAACAGTCAACTTGCATGATGCTTCATTGAAAGCTATTGAGTGCGAACGACACTCTGCTGAAACGTGAAATTACATTTAAAATTAAAAAAAAAAATTATAAATCACACTTCGCAAATATTCGTGACTTAAATCCATGGTAGTATGCAATATTTAAAATAGTGCCAAAATGTAAAAACAAATACCTAAAGGAGGAAACGAACTGTATTTTCTTTAACTTTGTTTTTGGCATCAACCATCTAGATTATTACTGCCATTGTCGAGTAGTTAAAAGTATTACAAGTTCTTCTTCCATTCCATTTTTGGCAAGCAATCTTCTAGTAGACTATCACTGCCATTGTCAAGTAAGTATCGATATTACAAGTTTCTTGATATAATTTCAATGAACTAACAAGATGTTGGCCATCTTGTTAGAACTTCCCGTGGAGTTTTTGTGGCATCTCAGAATTCATGATCCCTGGTATTATTTTCCATTCACTTCACTTATGCACAATAAACAAACTATATTACATAAAACACCACCAATTTTACACAATATAGAGTCAAGTAACACAAGATTATGAATAAAAAATAAAATCCACTTCATGACAGACCAAGATCCCGCCAAAAACTCGAACTGTATTTTAAAGCCGAAAAGTTATTGAGTCGTGATTAGTTTTTACACTTTCTTAATGTGAGTGGCCAGTTTCATAAATGATTACTAAATTAGTAAGTAATTAGTCTTATGTATAGTTCGGTAAAATCACAAAAAAAAATTAACAAACAGAATTTATGTTTTTCCATAAAATAATATTTATTTATCGTTAATTTAATTTATATAAGTTTGACACTTTCGTTACTTATTAAAAAAACGATAAATATTAATCGTATCTGAGAGAAAAATCCCGAGACTATTGCAAAAACATCAAAAAAACCACAAATTAATTCGCTTTTTTTAACACGTTCAAAATATCAAACTAGTATTTGCATCGCATGAAATTGGATAGCGGATTGCTGTTCAAATAGAGAACATCAAATTGGACACCTAAATTCATACTGGAAAAAGGTAAACAAATTTTCAGAACAAAATATCGTTACTTTGATGTATAACAAAAGCTATTTTTTGTATTAATTCAGACTAGCTATCCTCGCGACTTCCTACGCTTTTTGACGTATGACTTATTTTTTATTTATAAAGGTTCTTTGTGTAGAACCTTTGAAGTAACATGACTGGGAGCATACACAAAGAGCTTATATGCTTCACCGACATGCGAGCCAGGCCACGTAGAGCTGTATTTTGAAAAGCAACTGACAGTAAGATCCAAGCTAGCAAACATCTGAAAGTGAAAGTATCTGAAAATCAATTAATGAAGCGCCATCTTTGACTGTACCACATACTGGACTAAATACGAGTATTAAGCAGAGCTGATTTCAAAACTTTAAGAATTATATGTATTCAAACAGACAGACAGACACATGGATAGATAAAGTTTTTAAAATCAGACGTAATCGGTGTTATTACAAAAAAGTTAAATACGTATTGAATACTTGCTTTATAAAAGTTCGTTCACAGTGCTATATCCAGAACGTTGGGACCGATTTTTACGGGGCTTTCAATAGCAGCTGACCTTATAAGGTGTAGAGAGTTAGACTATTTTATTTTATTATCCTCGATTAACTACGCAGTGCTATCTCCAAAATGGTTGGACTGATTTTACGAGACTTTCACTGATAGATAGTTGACCTCATAAGAAGTAATTTAAGATACCCTTCGGCCGCAGTAGCATATCCGAAAAGCTGGAACCTACTTTCACGGGACTTTTACTGGCAGATTACTCACCGTATAATAAGTAACGTAGACTATTTTATTTTGTTACCCAAGACTTCGTCCGCATTGCTATCTATAAATCGGTTGAACCGATTTTCACGGGACTTCTACGGGGAGATAACTAACTAATGAGCTAATATATTTTAAGCTTGCGGGCTCGTCAGTCGTCCTATCCAAAAGAAAACTTTGACAAATTATACCTAAACCATCCCCATGAATAATTGAAAACGGCATGAATATCCGTTCTGTAATTTTTGAGTTTATCGCAAACAGACATACAGACAGACGTGGCAGAGGACTTTGTTTTACACTATGTAGTGGTGAAACGTTACCCATGCATTCGTCCGTGTCAAATTAATCAAAAATATGTTGATTACTGTTAACATGCGCTTGAGCCGTGCGCTGTACTGAATGTAGAAGAATAAATATAATTGAAAATCGTATGTAATTATATTATCATTTGGGTCAATTTGTCGGCCATTTTTTTTTTACTTACTCTCTCTTATAACTCGGTGATTATAGCAACGTATAAGAATAACTTAATTATATCGACAAATTGGGTATATTATATCTATATAATAAAAGATTTAACACATATTGCTCGCTAATGTATAGATTAAAATTTTCATTACTTTCTTATATAGTGTAATTGAGAACTGAGGGTGGTATATAGTAGGATAAAGTTCCAGGTATGTTACTGATGGTAAATCCCATCCCATTCGACACATTGTTAGTATTGACATATCTAATGTACACGTTACATGTTATAGCAAAAGGCGTGCGTGTCGTACTTACAAATGTTTTTGAAAGAGCATTTCTGTAATGTACACACTTACTCACAATTTGACATTTCTTTAATACATTTGAAAAAACGCATGCGGAGCCGCGGGATACAGCTAGTCTATACTAATATTATAAAGCTGGAGGGTTTGTTGTTTGGTTGAACGCGCTAATCTCAGGAACTACTGATCTGGTTTGCAAAATTCTTTCATTGCTAGATAGCTCACTTATCGAGGAAGGCTATAGGGTATATACAATCACACTAATACCAATAGGAGCGGAGCACCAACGAATAATGTTTGGAAAATCGGGGCTTTTTTCCTTGTGAGAGCTTCTGCTGCGTGTTAGCGTTAGCCCAAAGTAACTATTCCACGCGGACGAAGTCGCGGGCAGAAGCCAGTACTATAGTAATCACGTTGACTATAAAGAATATATAATAATCGTATGAATATTTTAAATATGACATTACCAAAAACTTTTCAACTAATAACACACCAAGAGCGTTATCCGATATGTCTAGCACGCAAAAACACCCCCTCGAAACAAATGCGAACATGACTCAGCCGATGGGAATCAATAAACATAGGGGGGAAATTCGTAGGGAGTAAAACGAAATCGCTTTATAATTAATAGCTTCACGTCACGGATCATTCCGAAATAATGACGATATTAATACGTCAGATGTGGTGATGGACCAGTAGTAATGTATCGTACAATAGACGAGACTTTTCTATGAAACAAGCTATCGTATTGATACTGAAGTATTGTAGTTTTCTCAAGAGACACTTCCTAGTGTATTGTTACTTAATATCTGTCAACTAATCATCTAATAAACTAATAGTCATTGTTCAATATCTACTTTAAAATAGTATTCAGATTATGTGCCAAACATAACGTAAACTAAAGTGTTGAAAACTACGGGAAGACTTTGGTAGCACAGTGGCAGCGCTGTCGTTGCTTCGCTAACAATAACATTTAGTTATTACTGCTACTTAAAATAAATTTTAGCCGATTTTTAACGATCTCTGTTGTGAGGGTCTTCTTAAGCATATTCTGCTTCGGGCCTGGAACGCGAAATTCAATTTGCGAATGTTGTACTCCGCTGATTTTAGTAATAAAAAAAAACAATTTATTATCTTATGTTTTAGTTATTTAGTTCCCTAAAATTTAAACAGATAATTATATACCAATTCGACAACTCGTCATCGTTACAATAATAATAATTCAATATTTTTAGCAAGTAGAATCTGAGTAATTTCGTAATGTAAAACGAGAATTTAAACTATTAATTAAAATGAATTCCTTCGAGGAGCGTGTTCTGCTTGCTTATAACGAGCGAGTTACAGGCTATTAGCACCGAAGGCAAAACAATTGAACAGGCACGCAAACGCAGCGCAAACCAGCCAAGAAAGTTTACGAAAGATCACGGACTGTTTTATTAGCGATATGAAACCGCAGAGCCGGCAATGGACCTATTTATATCATAAATCACTTAGGTCATTAACTCAAACAGTTCAACTGATTTTATGAATCCTTTTAATATTTTCACTTCGTAAAATAATTTTTACCACGTGTTTGTTAACCGATTCCTGTTGTCTGGTTTGAATTTTCTAATTGATTTTTACCTATATTTCTGATATGATAGATACCTCAAATTTGAAATAAACTTAGTGTGTAGAAAGTAAAGCACCTTTAGATCTTGAATATTACCCTGATTCAGTTCATTTCAAGCACCAACATGTCCATAACTCGGAATCTGAATTTTCAACAATTCGTAATAATTAGTATTATTTCCCTACATAGTACTCCAGAATATGATTTCTCGATATATTAAAAAAAAGTAGAATTAAAAAGTAAAAAATTAGAAGTTTAATTTATTATTAAAAACCTGTCAAGTACCTATATTATAATCGGATAGGAATAATACGCAGCTCACACAGCGAAGCACCGAAGTGTATAGTATACGCGTGCACATACACAACGAGAGAGATGGCGTAATAGAGTGTCATGCCGTTTACCGTGACGGCATATGGGTCGATTTTACTGCCAAGGCGCCCCATAGATATTTCGAACATCTGACATCCATATCTCGAACATATGAATGTACAGTTCTTCTATCTATACAACTCGGTAATTATACATTGATATTCTGTTGATATAGTATCGATTTTATAAATATCGCGAATAATATGTATCTGCTATATATACATACTAAACGTTTCCACTGTAATAAGATTCTTTTATATCACTTTTATATCTGAAAATTATATAGTATATATTTGAAAGATATAAACGCTAAAAATTTCCTACAAAAACGTTCCTAACTAAAATTATTTATAAATCAAATATGTGTAACTCGTACTTTGCGTCTCACGTGAAGTTTAAATATACTAAAGTACTACCAGACTTGAGTAAAATTATATCCACTATTATCCAGTAGTAACTTAATATGATTAAAAAATAACAGTGACATATTTACTATAGATGTGCTGTATAATAATGTAGATAGAGATATATCTAAATATAATTGATAAAGATCACGAACAAGAAAATGCAAGTGAAGTGAAATCAATTCATTGGTAATAATGTAATAAAAAATATTAGTTACAGCATTTGAAAGGCCATAAGATTACAGTAGATAGAGGATTTCCTAACAACAAAATATACAGTTAAAAATATGATTTCCAAATCCAATTTAACTTTCGAAAGAGTTTACCTTAACTTGCCTGTGGAAAGCCCGATCGCGTCATGATTTAAATGTCACGGTTTTTTTTTTCATGATTGCTAAAGTCCGCCACGAGTTTGGTAACAAATATAATTCCCTTATACCCTATTGCTGATGTAAGTTCTAAATTTAAATTGTTTTTTTTTTAACAAAAAATATCAGTATTTTTAGCTTTCGAAATAAACATAAGTATGAAAAGTTCAACGATTCTAATGCCTTTATTCAATTACAATTTATCAAATTCTAATCTTATGCCAAAATACATTAAATTAATTAAAATATACATTAGAAACAATACTGCTTGAATTACATATACATATGTAAAGGAAAAAGACGTTTCGCCATCTGTCATTTTACTCTTACGTTCCAATTACCTTTTTCATCCTACAATCAACATTTTTAACATGACTTACGTTCCCATACCTTACAACCCTTTGGAATAAACTGGTCAAATTGTAGGCTAATTTTATAATAATATAATATGTATATTAATAATATACATTGACAATTAATTGATAATAAATTTATGAAACCACTGAAATAATTATATCTCTTTGGTTTTATTGAATTTCAAAATGAATTATAGTCGAATTTCAACCACTAGGCGACCACTATTACTACTAACTGAACCTACGGCTCTGCGTGCATTTATTCCGCAGTAATTATTTTCATTTCGTTAGTTTGTTGTTACTTGTATATTATAATTATGATAATTTTTATTAAAGGCTATCATCACTTTTGAACGGAAATACACTTCCTATATACAAATATCATTCAAATCTATTACGAATAAATCAGAAATGTAATCTCTTTTTATTATTATTATTTTCTGTAGTCCTGTAATTATAATTCTTGTAATTGTAAGTATTTATTTTTTATTGTTAGTACTTTTATTATTTATCAATCGATTAGCGATATATATACTTACATATATATAAGCCATTATGAGTTAAATCCAGAAATAGAAACGGTCAGACCAAAATTGAAACATAAATTTAAATTCTTTACAATACCTGTATACCACAAAAGGTAAGAAACATTATAAATGTACAGCCAGAACTAGAGACTATTAATATAGATAATACTATTATACCAGTACTTATAAAACTCCATTAAAATTACCTCACGACTGTGTACTCAGAAAGATTCTATAGTCTTTACCGAAGAAATCTATTTCCAAAAACAGCAATAGTTCTGGCAATAATTGCTTATCTGGAACCGCTAGAATAGTTTAGTAGAGTGATAGAATATATACATGAAAGATAAAATATATAATCACGCGGACAGCCTTAGACACAGCTGTTACAATATTCACTAGAAATGACGTGACGGAATAACTACATATAGGGATGCGAACAGTCCGAAAATCCCAGCGACTATGTTTGTTAGATGAAGCTAAATTCACAATCAGACTAGAACGGTGTGATCTGTGGTTATGCGGGCGTGGGCGCAAGCACGCTCTGTTTGAACAATCGGAGATGTACGAATCGTTGGCGGCCGGCTTTTATGGCATCA
Organism: Antheraea yamamai; assembly: GCA_036509395.1. Classification (NCBI taxonomy): domain Eukaryota; kingdom Metazoa; phylum Arthropoda; class Insecta; order Lepidoptera; family Saturniidae; genus Antheraea; species Antheraea yamamai. The sequence goes on from AP028424.1 coordinate 21,781,405, forward strand.
GGCGCCGAGATCGAGGTCGGAATCCTAATTCGCTGCGGATATCAAGAACAAGCTGGGACGGGTTACTGATTTTTCAAAATAGTTGGTGTGAAGCACTTTACATACGCCCAGATCGAGGCAAGCTACAAGTACTTTTAGATATCGACGATCCGACCTTAGTATAGGCACAGATAGACTTTCATTTGAAGCGGTTCTGTATAACCTACAACTTTTGACGTATGTGCGAAAATGGGAAAGTTATACGTGAGTACGGGCGGACACGCGTCTTATAAAGAGTGACCTTAAGTTTGAGTGGCATTTTGCACTGTGCAGATAGTAAAATATTAAAGTAGCCCAAGACCATAGCGCCCTTCTTCCGCAATCTGTGAATGTTGGTGTGAAAAATGAGTTTATCATATAGGGTGAAGAGAAATACTTGACCTCATTGACTCAGAGGATGTCATCAATAGAATAGCCTGAGGGGCACTATCATATTCGATATATTAGAGCGATCAAAGAGTATTGTGAAACTCATCTTATGGGATGACTTCTATACGCCACGTGCTATACCATTCTCCAAAATGACGAACGGCACGTTGGGTATGCGATTTGAGGTTGACTCTGTCTGCCTGAAGCAAAAATGTGACATCAGCATAGCAGCTTAACTCGACCTCAGGGTTTGCGGTAGGATGCTTATGTACCAATTATATAGAGAGAGCGGGAGAATGGAGCCTCGGGGTATAGTTGAGCGGATCGGGTGGGACCGAATCGGTCGCGAATGTACTATTGTATCGATCATCGTGAAAAAAGCGCTATAAAATTTCTATAACTCAACTGTTTGATACAACAAATATTAACAAATACGCGCAGAGCCACCGGCAAGAATACATAGTATAAAACAAGTAAGACTAACAATAATATACCCATACATATATATATATATAATAATTTAATTTTTATCGGTTTCAATTATTGTCACTTAACAATAAGTGTGGTTAAGTTCCTTGTCTCTTATAACTTTTAATTCAGTCTTTTGTGATTGTCACTTTTAATTTCAACTTTTTCGGTGTTATTACAAAAAAGTTAAATACGTATTGAATACTTGCTTTAAAAAGGTTTCGTGATAAATGCACCGCGCTCGCCCGAGGCAAATTCGCGTTATCCTTTTCCGCAAGTCTAACCTAACGTAACCAAAGCGAGACAAGAGAGCAAGATGACAAACATTCAGCGACCGCGGTGCATTTAATTCGGAACCTTTTTAAAGCAAGTATTCTATACGTATTTAACTTTTTTATAATAACACCGTTTAGGTTTAATTTTAACTGTACACTATTAACTTAACATTTGTAACAACTTTATATTGTCATCCTAGATAAGGTCTCTCTCTCTCTTGTTAGAAGACTCACTGGTCACTCAATATTTAAACAAATACATAGTATATCTAATGTACGTTGTAGATTTGATATCATAATTTCAAAATTAATTGCCTATATAATTACGAATGTCAACAAGACATAACTTATTTAGAACGCGTAATTAATATTATACACAAATGGTGACATCGAAATAGGGGACTGGATCGTGGCGAGTGAAAGAGCGGGAGAATAAATCAACAGTTGGTAATTTGCTGGACAGGAATTTGGTCTATATTTGGGCGCAGTGGTGAACGCACTTCGATCGTGCGTGACCGTCGGGTAACTTAACTAAGCACGTTAATTACAATTCGAGTTACTGTATAAACCCGATCCCGGTTATATGAAGTAACGTTGTTAGAAAAACCGATACTAAGAATCAACCGTTCAGTAGTACAAATGTAAACTACTAAATTAGCATTGTTTTTGACAATACTAGTGACTCGTCCCAGCTTCACATGGGTGCTGTATATGACCTCATGTCTGAGGTATATATCTATATATATATTAAGAATGTAAATCAAAAGTGTCTGTACTTTTTAGAATATGTGAAAAAAATTGTCGCAGATGTCTTGGAATAAGGAATAAAATACATTTGAATCATTTTTTAAAATCTCTGTCTGTCTGGTTGTTCGAACACGCAATTTGAACGGCAGGGACTAAAGTATTGCGTTCAATCTAATACGTCACGAATCTCTCAAAGGAAATCATAAAGCATATCCTCGAGTAACATTTAGTCTTGATTTCATTAATATCGGGTCACTCTATCAAAAATTATTGTAATTTTAATGACGACACGACTTAAGTACGAGATAAAAGTAGATAAGTAAATTGACTTAATACATTTATATGATTTTATTAGTCACTGTTTGTTTTACATTGGGATACACGCGGACGCAGTCGCGAACATAGCTAGTCTAACTTAACTATACAATATGGTTCAGCGAATAAATCTTTTCACGTTTTTACTAACAAAACAATTTCGCAGTTTGACAGAATTCTTAAAGGATTATAATAACTAGTATACTGGTTTACAACACAAATCAGCATTTATATTTTTTTTAATTCGAAATTATATACTTATATTCCAGTCAGCACAACTACCGCCTCCGGCACATTCGTATCAATGTGTAATGCAAAATAAACGATATTTGACTATGTTTTTGCCGAAAATAAATCGACATTTCACGTCACTATCGTAACGTGTCAAAACGGCCATTATAGCTTGCCGCTATTATAAAGTTAGATCTTCGCTGGTTCTCTGACTCTTCTCTTCGACGTGACAAATCAAAAGCCTAGTACTGTACACAATTTGTTTTTGACACTTCGAGGTTATTATATTACCATCTCTGCGATCGCTTTGCTTTTGTAAAATACGAAATTAGTAAACCGTCCCGAACGAGCACAATTTCTCTGAAACTTATTTTAATAACTTAACCGATCGGGGTGCTGCATTAACACTCATTGAATTTCATGTATGAATCGTGTAAGGTTACGTTATGTCTCACTTGGAATACCGTGTTACACAATAATCTCACATATTTAGTTAATTCAAATTAAGTTTTTATTTATTACATATGTTTAAGTCACTGTTTGTTTTAGTTCTCATTATATGAAATTGTGATATCTGCGATACGGTTTGTAACCAGTGCAGATACCAATATTACTGTTAATTATGTATACATTGACTTGAAATTTTTTTATATAAAAAAAAAAAATTTTTAATTTTTTTAAGGAAACTTTATTTTAAAATTTTTTAAAAGTCCATTTAAAATAAATAAAAATAGTTTATTCAGTTTAGGCCCTTATAAGGCGCTTATGGGCGTCAAAACTATCACCGTTTCGGAAAACAACCCAGTCATTGAGAACAACTGGCAAGAAACTCCATCGGGTACATCATTTTTACATATATACGTCCCCTAAAAAAAAAATCCTAAATCATCCCCCCCTCCTCCATTTAATCTAAACCATTCTCAATCTCCACAACCCCAAAAAATTTCATCAAAATCGTCCAGTCTTTAGGAGGAGTTCAGTCACATACACACGCACACAAGAAATATATATATTAAGATTTCCAACACATTATACGTTACAATCCTTTTTAGTGGATGCACAGAGAGTCAATTCCAGACATTACCATCGTTCACATATTGATCAACTCTATAATAGCCTTTTGACACCTAAACCCGCTTGACGTGGCGCTTAAACTTACAGTCCGGCAAATCGGTCGTATGTTTTGGAACTTTATTGTAAATCCTAACACTTATACCTAAAAAAACTATTACTGGTTTTACTAAGTCTGAAACATGGGACGACCAGTTTGTTACAGTTTCTATATATCATACCTCTTGTTATATCTTTTACAAAATGCAATCTTTAAATTTTTTACGGACATACATTAAATTATCAAGAATGTAGAGTTAAGTTACTGAATTCCTGAAACTTCGTTTTCTTGAGGTCCCATATTACATATTGTTCGAACTGCCCGTTTTTGTAATAAAAATATGGTATTCACCACAGCAGCCGTCCCCACAGCAGAATTTCCAAGTATCGCGACGATGTTATGCGAAACAATATTTCAGTTACTGGTTAACCTGATTATCTGGGTACCTGAATAAACTCATGTTTATAATTTTTACCTCGCCTTGATACATTTTATACCTTGACCCATAGGTAAAGCGAATTCTGTAAACAAGTTATTTTGTTAAGAAGCTCAGCTTACGTGGTGAGGAATTAATTCATATCTAATTATGTCAGACAGGTTAATGCTTTATATTGATACATCCTTATATCCTATAAATGGTAATATTTCCCTACTACTCGAAAACAACCATTCAACTGAATTTTATCATCGTTTTTCCTTTTTTTATGCAACCAATTTTCTAGTAGATTATTACTGCCATTATCAAGTAGCTAATGGTATTATAAGTTCCTTACGATCATTCCAATGAACTAACAAGATGGTGGCCGTCTTATTAGTGCTTTACAAGGAGATTTTGTGAATGATTCGTGGTATTACTTCCCATGTACTTCACTTGTCCACAATAACCAAACTATATTACATAAAAAACACCATGAATGTTACAAAATATACATCTAAATAACACATGATTATAGATAAAATATAAACACCACTTACATGACATTCCAAGATCCAGCCAAAAACAGCCTGACACACTTTAAAAAATAATTTTGTTGTTCATACGAGCGTGGCCGTGGCTACCGTTAGTAATTAATATAAACTTAGAAAGGAAGGTTGAATCAGAAATACTAACAAACTTCGCTATAATGCCATAGTATGAAATTATGTATCAATCTTTTGATGTTCTAATTCCTAAATTTAACATTATAATATGGTGCCCTCATTGTCGTCCCAAATTTGCATGTCCTGCCGCTGGCTGGTTGCTCATCCAACACTCTAAAATCTAATAAAATAGAGACTACCACCCAGAACCTTCATTATGTGTACGCTAACATTGTGAAATAGGTTACCTGGTTTTTTCCCATATAGGGTCATGATATAGGGTCTTGAAAAAGAGAATGAAATGCTGTTCCAGGCCGGCGATGCTACAGTGATACCCCTTTTTTTATACATGTGGAGATCCCTAACAGATACCCATCCCGTCGGGCAGCTGAGGATGGGTTATGTCCGATTTGCACGGACTAAAACCCCATGGTGCGTTCATATACCTTTTTGGGTGGGGTAGCAGGGACTGCCGGCTGGCACTGCGTCTGCTCCCCCGATAGGTGTAAGCCCTTCAAGAGGCCCTGACTGCGGTCTGAGGGGTCAAAGATGGTAGACCCCTCAAAGGGGGAGTGAGTGTTAGACCCCCCCCCCCCCCTGACGAACTGTGGGAGTCGCATCGGCACAATGACATACCCCAGATGATTCAGTAGCTGCCCTTTGACATAAAATAGTATCCAACAATTATGTTTCCGCGGAAACGAGACACGAATAATTTCCATAAGGTTTTTTTTTGCATAACAGAGCCACGCGACGTTACGAATGACGTAACTCGCACTTTTAGCATATTTTATCATGCTTATTATTTTGCGTCGCTGACATATAAGATCATCATAGTGTTAGTTCAATCGTGACCACGACGAGAATACATTCAATAATGTAGTAAATATCATTTCAGTGGTCGTTCCCGATGCCTGGTTAAAGTGTTTGAAGGATTATGTGTTGGAACTCAGAACGTATTATAAAGTTATGAGCGTATAGTTCGTGTCTATTGTTGGCGATCAGCCTTGCAAAATTTATTATACGGTCTTCAAGATTTAATCTTCCAACAATGCACGCACTACAATGACGTAAAGCGAATTAATTTAGCCTTTACTGTCTCCGTAAGTAACATTAAATGGTCGGTAATCATTTAGAATTCATATTAACTAGTGGCCGTCAAATGTTCGAAATTCGACCATGATAAGGGAAAGAAAGTTTTTTATTATCTGTATTCCTTTTTGTTTTTTTTTTCTAAATGGTAAAAATTGTATTGAGTGTTTACAAATATGGTAGAATAGTAGCGAGACGTAATGAGAGTTAAGTATGAATTTTAGAGAATTATAAATATAGGCTTCGACTCCTCGTTATTACGGAAAAAAACTATTTTCAAAAAAAATATTTGTACCACTAAAGATCCCCAATAGTTAAAAAGAAAACCGGTAATAATAGTAATTATTTGAGTTATCCCTAATAATTTTTACTTCGAATTACAGTCATTTGTATTATTATACACTAGCGAGCCCGGCGGACGTTGTTCTGATCTGATAATAAAAAAAAACCTTGACAAATTATAACCTAAACCTTCCCCATAAATCACATTATCTACTGGTGTAAACGGCATTTAAATCCGTTCAGTGCCTTTTGAGTTTATCGCGAACAGACAAACAGAGAGACGTGGCAGAGGACTTTGTTTTATAATACGTAGTGATAACAGTTAATGTTATATTTTCGTACCGTTTGAGTTTGCATATAATTTAGAATCTTTATAGGATTGTGTCGTTCACGCCTGTAAAGGCGTCTGAATTAGTACAACTAATTCATGAAAGTTGAGCCGTGAATTGTTTGTTTTTTAGAAGAATAGGAACGGAATCGTAGGCAAACATTAGTGAGGTATTTCTAATATTTATTTACTAGTATATATAGATCATTTGTGCCTTAATCCGGTCAAAACTACTGAAAGTGTTGGCATAAGACTATAACTTCGATTGGGAATGATTCCTAGATTGATCTAGGCTACTTATTTTTGGTTTCCATTGACCCTTTGTCATTTTTTTAATGACAAACGAAGCAGGCGGAAATCTGCTATTTATATGTAACGCTAATTGAATCTCCGACGTATGTTATATGTATACAGTATTTCAATGTCATAACAATGACATCATAATTTGTTTTTACCTAATATTATGTATCTAGATTATGTTTCAAACGAGTATATGTTAGGTATAATATCGTCATCATTAAGCTTCTTTTAGAATAAAATTATTAAACCGGTTTCTGTCTTGTCATTGGAGACTCGTTTTGAATTCACATATCGTTCCGTTGTTACAGTTCTAAAAGAAAAAATGTGTATGTACTTATGTACACGTGTTAGAAGTTATACTTCTTTGGCGTAACAAGATAAAAATGTTATCTTTCGCCTTATTCTACGTTTGTAGAAAAAAACGACACTAACAATAGAAAAAAGGTATTTAATACATTGAAAGTTTTAATACAAAGAAACAAAGAAACAAAATGTTGACTATAGCTAACTTCAGGGTGTCGGTTTTTCGTGACGGTGTGCGCACGCATCATAAAAATTTACTCTCATCATTTTTCCCTAACGCACCAAAAGAAGTATAACTTCAAAAAGATTGTATGAATACTACACTTTTTATTATAGTTAGTAAGTATTAAAACAACTGACAATGTAATGCATTATTTGTACGCAATGTATAACAAATTACAAAAGACGTGATTTTCTACTGTTGATTATTCGTTATTATTATTGACAATAACTATGGCCGACCGGTATTATTGCAACGTGCGAACAGGCAAGCAAGTAATATATGTATAATATTATAACCAATAGGTGAGAAAGGGAGAACACTTCACGTCGCTCCAAATCAAACTCATAGAAAAAGGTACAGACAATTCAGTATTATATCTACATAGACAATACTATGTTGACTATTATATCATAGTTTACCAAGAATTGTGAGACACATAAGATATGTCGCGTTCAGGTTAATCGTAAGAACGGACTCATAGAGCGATAATAGCTCTATATATGGAGATGTTGCATACCGTGTTTTTTTTCTACTTTTGTAAATATGCCCATTCTCACAGATTTCTTGGAGAATTTCTTTACCGATTGAAACAATAGCTCAGTGAAATTTCGATGTAACGTAACATCGAAGGATATCATCATTCGAGTCCTACATAGCCTCATTTCGAAAAAGTCGAATGTTGTGATGAATTCTTAATGTACTTATTGCCAGTGCGTTCTCTTGTACTGGTTTTGAATTATTCCTATAATTGCATGTCATAAAAGACAACGTCATCCGGTGTGTCTATCCGGTTATTGGTAGTTATAGAATTCATTATAATTCTGTAGTACATTATTTTTATATATCTCAAGAGGTTTAGCCAGCTCTGCCAATATAAGCGTCTGAAAACTTCTTCTTACAATTTCATCAGAATACATCGACTATTTTTTATAAATACAACACAATGTTATACATAACAATCTTCCGTAAGAAATGCTCTAAATATGATTCAAAACTGTGTTAAAATCTGTTACATAGTTTCGTCGTGTAGCGCCATCTGTCATCCACTAATATCAATAATTTCGTTACGCTTGAAATACGAACGACCGTTGAATCATTTGGATATTGTTCATACAAAAATACTAAAATCGCGAATAAAAAATGAGAGGGAGGGATTAGGAAGCTGAAATTTTGGGGTTATATGGAAAATAAAAAAAATATAAAATATCAAAATTGCCAAAAAAATTGAAAAAAAAATCTGGATACGGACACCCTAATCACCTAGACGTATGAAATATACTTTAGGAATTATTCTCATACCCACCATTATAATATATTATAATATACATTTAAAATTTCATAAAAATCGGAGACCATCGGCAACCGTTTCGGAGGAGTTGAAACACTAACAAGACCGTGACACGAGATTTTTATATATATTAAATATGCACAGATATAGAAGAAGGTAAAGAGAGATAATAATATTGTAGTGCAAATTATTAATTTAATTATTTGCAAAATAAAACAGTAAAATGAATACAATTATTAATACTCTTAACAACGTAGAAATGGTTCAAGTTTTTTTTTTCTTTTGTGACTCCCATTTAATACCCGCATAATGCTTCATGTACGTTCAATTATGTTGACGTCGTTGACTGATGTTCACGTCTCCGCTACACTTTCCCCTGACTAATTGTACTATTTTATTTTTAAGGAGAAAGCTTTAATGTTCGGCCGCTCCGCCAAGCTGTTGTTTTACCAAACAAATCTGACCGTACTCACAACAGGTAATTTATCGGTTGTAAATTACATTTATGTATCAATTAAATTGTATATTCAAAATTCGTTGTCTATTTGAACAAATGATTAACAACATATCAGTTTTTATGTTATTTCAAATAGTATGATCATTGTAAACTATAGATAATACATCGAATTCTGGGAATTACTACAAAAGAAAACGTGACCGAAGTAGTCAAGTAAAATAAAAATAAAATAGTTTATAAATATTTTATCAAATCTTAACGTAACACACCATTGACTGGAATTAAAAGGTCTCCTAGACGATCAAGTATACTTGTCCAGTAAAAAAAATGTTTATAGTTAGCAACATACATTAACTGTGTTTATTAATGTTAGCTTCGTAATTTGTATCTGATTTATAACCTACTAGCTTCTGCTAGCGACTTCGTCCGTGTGAAATAGTTACTTTGGGCTAACTGACACGCAGCGGAAACTCTGAAAAGGAAAAAAACGATTTTGAAACATTCTTCGTTGGTCTTAGCGTGGTGATATATAGCCTTTCTCGATAAATGAGCTATCTGACACTGAAAAAATCGGACCAGTAGTTCCTGAGATTAGCGCGTTTAACCTACTAAACCAACAAACCCTCCAGCTTTGTAATATTTGTATAGATTACTACTCTTCTCTCGTATTTAAACTCCAGACGTCATTCAAATTACAATAACTTTTGATAGAGTAGACTGATTTTAATGATACAAAGACTATGTTACTCCTGAGAGTATGCTTTATGATTTTCTTACTGAAGTTTTATTGTGAACTTAGTACTTTAGCAGTGATGCGTGCTATGAACAAACAGACAGATATTTCTAAAAATTATTGAAATGTATTTTATTACTTGTTCCCAGACACCTGCAACATTTTTTTCAGGAAAATCGAAAAAGTACAGACACGTTAGTTTTACATTCTTATTATATATATAGATACAGGTATAAATAATAATAATAATAATAATAATAGACGAACATAAAGATTTTCAGTGTCTATTTCTTGTCTATTGTTTATTTATTGTATTGACAATATTTAGTGTTAATAATAAATAAATTAAAAATAATTTAAATAATCGGAAATATTTTTCCATACCGTCAGTGAGTTAAAGCCTTTATTTATAAGTATAAGTATTTATTCGTCTTACTTCAACTCCTTACGTCTACAGTCTACAATAGTTGTACATTACAGTTTTTACCATTTACCATTTCAACTATCAACCATTTCTACTCAATTCCACATACGGCTATTTATTATTTTTATTAGGTAGCATTATTTCAATGTCTAAAACCCCAAGAGGAAATCCTTTATGGATACGCCACCCTCTCGGAGGAGAGAGTGAGTTATGTCCGACTCGCACGGATCAAATCTCCACGGTGTACCGTCCGCCGCATGGTAAGGGTGGCCAGGGATCGAACCTGTTGTCTTCCTGAGAAACCACCTCTGTGCAGCCTGGTAAGTGAACGCGAGGCTTTGTCCTACTATAGAAATACTACTAGGTACACAACCAGTCGTCTCCCCTCGTTAGCCTCACCTGTGCATTGAGGAGATGTGCCCCCCGAACCATCCCCTCAGGCTCGGCTACGGTAATGGGAGGGGCCGAGCGTTCCGCCTCCCACTGCTTCCTCCTCTCCTTTGGCGGAGAGGGACACTTCGTGGATCTTTTTCGCGGGCCCTCTCCAGCGCCTCCTTTTGCGAGATGACTTCCTCGCAGAAGGAGGCCACAGCAGTTCACACTTCCTCGCTGCGGAGCATGGCCGAAACCACGCCCGACAGCAAGAGATCGTCTCCTACCGCCGCCGCCAGAGCACGACGCTGATCGTCCCACGCCGCACACTCAGCCAGAATGTGCTGCGCGGTAAAACCCCAAGGGACCTGACAACTGGCTTTATCACACAACAATCAATCATATATAGGAATCGAAGTCGTCATCTCTCGACTTAATAGTAGTGCTATAGCCTCCATAATCCATGTAATATCGGAATAATAGGCGATGTATATTCAATCAGTTAAATGCTTGACAAGCATTCTTGACCGTCTAAGGAAACAATTGCAATATAAAAAATATACGAACGTGATTTGTTTTTTTTTTCACATTAACTGGTATTTATCGCTTGTAATTACATAACACTTAGTCGGATATTTTTCCGACTCGTGCCATGTAATCTATCGCCACAAGTCGATTCTATTGTAATTGAATTACGAAAAATATTTGATTATTTTTCTCTCATAAATTTTCAAATTAAATATAGTCTGCATTATTTAATTTCCGTGATTTGTATACCTATTGAAATTATTAACATTAGTCTGATATTCACATCTACTGGCACCCCGAACTATAATTATATACATTTTAAACAGTTTATTAATTTCTCTAAAGTATGATGGGCTGCACTATCTCAATACAAAATATATTTTTATATGATATGTACACAGGCCGCTATAGTACGGGTCGCTAGTCTGACGCAAGCCGTGCAACCACAATACGGTCGGTCACGCTTACTAAGATGTCATGACGCGATATCATAACTTTATTTTCTGTCAAAAAATACCGCCCAAAACGCATAAAGAAGTTTTCATTTCAAAAAAATCGAAATCTATAAAACTGCCAATTTTCAAAACTTCCGGGAAACTTTGCAAGTAACCTCTATATTTCGCACTAAATTACTACAATAACGTATACACGTAAACCCGTATAAAGTATGGTTGTTATATAGAGAGCCGACTACAAAACTGAGTTAAACTACCTACATAGGCATTCACTGTTCGATCCATCTTCGAAATGCTCCGTTCCCATTGGTCATTTCGCCCTCACGGCCACGATTCCAAATACCTCGCGCTACACACGGCCTACTCACATTACTACCTTGATCTCACTTTTTTTTTCGAACTGACTACGCTATTGGCCTGTTGGCCTTAACAGCTTCATCGGACTACACCTTGATCTCACTTAATCTACATTTTGTATGACAATTACCTCGCTCCTAAAGATCGTAGCGTGATATTCAACTGCATACAATCTTCCTTTAGTCGATAGGTAAAAAATGCAGCCAAGAATCTTTACATCAAACTGGTAGTCCTATAGATTAGCGCGTTCAAACAAAACAATACCATAAATTCCATAATCGTAATTAATATTATGAATACGAATGTCAGTTTGCTTGTTACGCTTACACGCCATACATGACGTCAGGGGTACAGGAGAGGACATAGGGTACTTTTCATCCACAAAAAAAAATGTTATCGTGGGATAGGTCACACATACTTGAACGCTAGTGAAACCGCGATCAAAAGCTAGTATTAGAAGACATATGGGTACGATTACGTCAACTGAATCCCCCATTTACCATTTGGTCATGGGATTTAAATTAATTATTTTATTATAAGGCAGATACTAGGGATAATTAAAAGCTGAAATGGTTTTAAAAAAATATATAATTTTGTTTTTTAATGTAAATATCAAGTGGCTGCCTCATAACAAAATAATTATGTTTAAATTCCATAACTAAGTAACCGAGTGGTAAATGGGAGGTCCACTTGACGTGACATATGCTACTTACCCGTATGTAATAAAGTAATTTTGTTTAGAATTTCATCAACAACGCTTACTTTGCTGAACATGAAATAAAGTATGACAAAGTCATAATGCGTAACTAAGTCGCACGTTACTTGATAATTATTGCATAATTTTCGTTTTGAAAGCGAAAATTACGGATATGCTTGTAATGTTTTTAAATTGGGTGAAATTGTAAATTACTTTCATGTACCAACGACTTCGCCAGCGTGTATAAAAATTCTAGGTATTAGAATTATAAACTAGAAAGTTTGTGAGTATGAATGTTTGATGCTATTTCATTTGAAAACTATTAAACGGTTCTTCATAAAACTTTGCAGTAATAATTTATACGTTAGAGTAACAAACAGATTATAAATTACTAGCTTCTGCCGGCGACTTCGTCCGCGTGGAATAGTTACTTTAAGCTAACGCTAACTTTAACTCGCGACTTCATTCACGTAGAATGTGGAAATATTTTTAAATAATACGTACGTTAACCCAGATTTGGAAACATTCTTCATTGGTGCTCCATTCCTATTGGTCTTAGCGTGATGATATATAGCCTATAACTTCTTTGATAAACGAGCTATCTAACACTGAAATACATTTTCAAATCGGACCAGTAGTTCTTGAGATTGGCGCAGTATTTAAGCAGTGATGGGTGCCCAAACAAACGGACAGACAGACAGACATTTCTAATAAAGATTGAAATATATGTTATTACTTATTCCAAGATACCTGCAACTACTTTTTTCACAACATTCTAAAAATATAGACACGTTAGATATACTTTCTTATTATATGTATAGAAGATGTGTATGTGAGTTTGTTCGGTTGTTTGTTACGCTTTCATGTGTTAACTACACAACCAAACATCAAGAAATATTCCATACACGTTGTTATGCGTATAGAAAAGGGCATATGACACTTATCATCCAGATAACATATACTAATCCCAAGGCATTAATAAAAGTTACATTAATGCGAGCAAAGCCGTGGGGAATAGCTAGTAATTTATACAGACACAAACACAGATGAAGTCCCGGGCAGCTACAAGTTTAGTACAAAGTTCCTTGTCGTTATGTTTATTTTTAAACAAAAAACGCACGCTCTCACAGACTAATTGATTGATCAATTATTCTCCTAATTGAAGATTACTATTACGTTAATAAATTCTTATTTTCGTGTATAATTCCTCTAAAAATGTCGTTTCTATACCAACAACAAAAGCAAAATTATACGTCTTAGTAGTCTCTTGTGTAAACAGCTTTCAGTACAACACTATTCAAATAGGTAACTCAAAAAAACATGTCTGCGAAAATAAAACAGCTGTAGAACAACCCTTACTAATTGCTGCAAAAACTTCTCTAATTGATGCCTAAAAGTCTGAGTCATTAAAATCAAGCACCGAGCCGTAACGCGTCGGCTTAAGTTTACCCTGGCGCTCCGGATGGATTACTTTGTACTGCTTTTAAATTCTCACTATTCATTCATTTTCTTTCCGTAATTTACAGTGAAAATGACTTTTACCACGTGAGGGATGTATTTATCGTACTAGGTTTTGTCCGCGGCTACACATGTGTTAATGTATATTTGATTTATTCCTCGGGGACAGTACCTTTTCTCGATGAATGGTACTCTATGCCCTTTTCGGTAAACCTAATAAAATAGGCGTGAAAACGTAGCAAACAAACTCATATTCGCATTTATAACATTACTAGCAGGCCCGGCGGATGATTCCTTGCCTTGATAATAAAAAAATACCAAAAATCAACCGTAGTGCTACCTACCGGGTCCAATTGTGAATCTAAGCCATTTGTGAATCCACCTAACCTACATCCACATCCACACACAGAAATTTCATCAAAATCGGTCCAGCCGAATAGGAGGAGTTCAGTCACACACGTACAAAAATCTTATATTTGTATATATTTATAATTATTCAATGTAAACCAAAACAGCTATCCGCAGGACATCGTTTTAAAGAAATATAAGAGCCTGCCCAGATGAGGCGTTTTACGCGCGAGTCGACTCGCGCGTAGACACTCGCACGTACCCGAGATACTAAAGTTACATATTATATCCCGTCCAGATGATGCGCCGCGTTTCTTAGTTCGCACGTAAGAGCCTGTCCAGATGAGACGATTTACGCGCGAGTCCTCTCGCGCGCTTCATAATATGTTGCGGCCAGATACCGTGTTTTACGCGCGTTTCTACCCAAGGAAACGTCGCATACGCTGGGATACGTCGTACGGATAGACGACTGACAACTATGTCGACTCGTCACTGACTCGCGCGTATACTGGACGCAGCAATGGGGCCTGAGTCTCGCTCATTGCACGCGTTTTACGCGCGAGTTAGGAAACGCGCCGCACCATCTGGACGGAATATATGTAGCTCTAGTATCTCGAGTACGCGCGAGTGTCTACGTGCGAGTCGACATAGTTGTCAGTCGTCTATCCGTACGACGTATCCCAGCGTATGCGACGTTTCCTAGGGTCGGATCACGCGTAAAACGCGGTATCTGGACCCAATATATTTTGATGCACGTGAGTCGACTCGCGCGCATATCGCCTCATCTGGGCAGACTCTAAGAATTATATGATATTGTATGAATGAATATATCTTAGAAAATATTACAAATCTATTAATACACGCGACAAAAAAGTTGTCTGTGTGCTTACGAGTTACGAAACTTCTATAGTTTTTATAAGTTGTAATAATAAATTAGAATCATTTTGACAATCCTAACGTCAAATTTGTATATTGTACTCATGCGAAGCGGGGACAGGTCGCTAGTATGTATCTTATATGAATTAAAAAGTGGATATTACACTTTCACTAACAAAACCCCAAAAATATGATGGGCTGCACCACAAGCTTGATACAAAATATCAATACTACACGTACACAGGTCGCTATACTACGCGTCGCTAGTCTGACGCAAGCGCAATACGTCAGGAGCATGTCGAGTTCATCGGTGACGCGAACGTATAAGTTTTCCCCTACCAAAGTCACTGAATGAGGCTAAAGAAGTTTTAAGTTCAATAATTTTGATTAGCAAGTACCTAATTTAAATAAAATTATATGGTGAAAATATCAGCCACTATACAATTTACTCGACCTATATTATAGTGGTTTTTTTTCGAACTGACTACGCTATTGACCTCGCAAGGCCTTAACGGCTTCACCGGACTACTAAGGCGAGCGCTTAAGGCACTCAGCCGACTTTATTTGATAACTAGCTCAAGGGTACACGGTACACCTCGGCTTGGGATGTTGCCTGATACATGCAATTCGCGACCTATCTGAGCTTTTTTTTTTTAACGTGGGGAATCCCTTATGGATACGCCACCCTCCCGGGGGAGAGGGTGGGTTATGTCCGACTTGCACGGACTAAAACCCCACGGTGTACCGACAGACCGTTATTGTGGGGGCGGCAAGGGATCGAACAAGCTAATCAACCTTGTAGAGCCGCCCCCACGGTCCGTCCGGCGGAAGGTGACCGCCGGGCTCCTACCTATAGAGAGGCAGACTGGGCACACACTAGCTGCCTCCCCTCGTCCGCCGGACCTGTGCAATGAGGAGATGAGCCCCCCGGCCCATCCCCTCAGGTCCGGTTACGGTGGCAGGAGGAGTTGGACAAAGCGCCGCCTCCTCCTGCCTGTCCTTCGTTGACGGAGACGGCCACTTTGAGGGTCTACCTCTCGGGCCCTCTCCGCCGCCTCCTTCTGCAAGATAACCTCCTCGCAGATCCTCCGAGCGATAAGTCCGCTCCTACCGCCGCCGTCAGAATGCGGCGCTGCTCTCCCCATGCAGCACACTCAGACAGAGTGTGCTGCGCGGTATCTTCGTCAGCGCCGCACTCGTGGCAGGTGGCGGTCGGCTCCCTGCGTGCGATCCGGTGCAGGTACCACCCGAAGCAACCGTGTCCGGTGAGTACCTGCACCAGTCGGAACGTCAGGGAGCCCCATTCCCGCGACATCCACTCCCGCAGGACCGGGCGGACGGCGTCCACGGTAAACCGCCCGAATCGCTCGTCCGCCAGGTCCTGCTGCCATCTTTCGACGGCGTCTCTCCTGAGACGCCGTCTCATCACTTCTACCTCCCTGGAAGCCAGAGGCTCCCCACTTCGTTTCCTCGCCGCCGTGAACTCGTACACGGCGGCGAGAACTCCTGCCTCCAGCTCCCAGGGTAGGGAGCCGGCGAGCGTGAAGGCCGCCGCCGAGGACACCGTCCGGTACGCCCGGATCGCCCTCAGTGCCACCGTGCGCTGCGCACTTCGCAGCGCGCGCACGTTGGCGGCACCGAGGGCGTCGGCCCAAACCGGTGCCCCGTAGGCGGCCATCGCTCGCACGACTCCCATGTAGAGTCGGCGGCACCCGGCACCCAGCCCCCCTACGTTGGGGAGCAACAGGCCGAGTACCGCCGCCGCCCCAACAATTCGCGGTCCGAGCCCCGCAAAATGGGGCTCGAACCGCCAGCGCCCGTCCAGGGTGAGGCCCAGATATTTCATCTGGGTCCCCACCCTGATCCGGACGCCCACCACCACAATGTGGGCCCCAAGAGGTGGCCCCCGCCGAGGCCCATGAAAACGTAGGGCCTCGGTCTTCTCGAGGGCCACTCTGAGGTCCAACCTCCTTATGCGCCTGACCACGAGGGTTGTGGCCATCGTGGCCAGGCGCTCCACTTCCTTCCATTCCCCCCCCCCGGGCTACGACTAGGGTGTCGTCCGCGTAACAGATGAGGCGTGCTCCGTATGGGAGCACTCCGCGGAGCACCCAGTCGTAGCCCATGTTCAACAGGAGCGGCCCCAGGGCCGACCTCTCTGCAACCCCCCGCCTTGTGGCCCGCCGGACCATACGCCCGTCGCCGTCTACATAGGCGACCTCCCTATCCTAGAGGTACGCCTCCAACAGCCGTCGCAGGTACGGGGGCACTCCGAAATATCGGAGCGCCTCCCGTATAACGCCGTGCGGCAGGCTGTTGAAGGCGTTGGCGATGTCGAGTGACACCGCCATAACCCTCTCCCCCTGGGAGGTTGCCTCTGCAGACAGCGACTTCAGGAGGCACAGGGCGTCCACAGTGGAACGCCCTGTCCGGAAGCCGAACTGCGCGTCCGACAGATTCGGCCCCACTCCCTCTAGGTGCTGAACGACCCGGGAGGAGATAACGACGAGCAGCAGGACGAGGGGCCGATACGCGGACGCGCAGTCCGGAGGGCGCCCCGCCTTTTACTTTCCTTCCCCCTCCCCTTCTTTTTCCCCCTTCCTCCTTTCTTTCTTTTTTTTTTTTTTCCCTTCCCTTTCTCCTCCCTTTTTTTTTTTTTCTTTTTTTTTTTTCTTCTTTTTTTTTCCCTTTTTTTTTTTTTTTTCTCTTTTTTTTTCCCTTCCTATTTTAAATGTAACGCGCCGCCCCCCCCCCCCCCCCCCTCCCCCCCCCCCCCCCCCCCCCCACCCCCCCCCTTTTGCCCCCCCCCCCCCCTCCCCCCGCCTTTTCTCCCCCCACCCCCCCCCCCCCTCCCCCCCCGCCCCCCCCCCCCCCCCCCCCCCCCCCCCCCCCTTTACCCCCCCCCCCCCTCTCCCCCCCCCCCCCCCCCCCCCCCCCCCCCCCCCCCTCCCCCCCCCCCCCCCCCCCCCCCCCCCCCGGGCCCCCCCCCCCCCCCCCCCCCTTTTTTTTTTTTTCCCCCCCCCCCCCCCCCCCCCCCCCCCCCCCCCCCCCCCCCCCCCCCCCCCCCCCCCCCCCCCCCCCCCCCCCCCCCCCCCCCCCCCCCCCCCCACCCCCCCCCCCCCCCCCCCCCCTAACCTAAGCTAAGCTAACTATTCATACATATATGAGTTGTTGAAACATATATGTACCAAGCATACAAACCTCAACAAGTCTTATATATACTTCGTATCGGATAATTTTCTAAACACTTTCAGTTTGATAAGGGAAAAAAATAAAAATCTCCACTTTCATGTGTAAGCGTGTGTGCATGCACGTGTGTATCGGTGACATGTGTAATGTTGTCGCAGTGATGTAAGATTTTGTGTCACAATATCGCGCGAGCAGCGCACTCAAGGGCTCCACGCCGAGGGAACGGACCTAAGCTTGAGCCTCTACCGAGGGGGCCTAATCTGGTATATTATAGTGGTTTAATTTGGTTTAGTAATAGAACGGATTTTTAAACGAAATCTGTTGTTGAAATAGCAGGTAACTAACCGTCCATTAAAATTATAAAAAACAATGCCCGTTTTAGAATGGATTCGTAGTATTACGAGCAATAAATTAAATTATTCCCATTTTTTTTAATATTTTCTCCGTATAGTAGTAACAATAGGTATTGTCGCTTCTGGAAAAAACGTATTACCGTATTCTCATAGTAATAACAACATTTTAACAAAGAAATAAAACCGACTTAAAAAATAACAGCACCAAATCGTCTTTGACCTTATGCACTTATCTAGCTTTCGATTGTTATAAAGCTTCCATTATCTCAAGAACTGTAATCAACTACCTAGTGTATCGAAATTTAAGCTGCAATGCTAATGAAATTGAAATGGGGCCATTATGAAAATTCAATAAAAAAATAATTTCGCGAATCAGTTTAGAAATTACAAACTTCTGGAGTAATAAACATATAAAAACAAACGAATTGAGAATCTTTTTCTACTTGAAGTCTCTTACAAACTATATTATTACATTTCATTATGTACTAGCTGTGCCCGCGACTTCATGCGCGCGGAACCTAACTTAAAAAAACAGTGACTAACAAAGTCATCCGGATTGTATTAAGCTCATTTACTCATCTACTTTTCTCTCGTACTTAAGTCGCGGCGTCATTAAAATTACAGTAACTTTTGATAGAGTGGACCAATTTTAATGAAACAAAGACTAAATGTTACTCGAAGGTATGCTTCATGATTTTCTTGAAGAGGTTTTATATGAATGCAGTCTTTTAACAATGATGCGTTTACAAAAAACAGATAGACAGGCATTTCTAAAAATGATTGAAATGTATTTTATTACTGTTTACTAAACACTGGCAACATTTTCTTTACAAAAATTTGAAAAGGTACAGACACGTTAGATTTACATTCTTATTATATGTATAGATATAGGCGACGTGCCTGAAGTCGGTAAACTTTTAAAGCGCTTATCTCTCCACTACAGATGGTGGAATTATCCGGATACGTGCTCAACGACTGCTTTCCAACTTGAGAGCATTAGATAGACAGATCGTTGGAAATAACGACTCAAATCGGTATCTTAATAACGAATGACACCGATGTGTTATTTTTTAATCTATACTAATATTATAAAGAGGTATAGTTTGTGAGTTTGTGACGTTGTGGCGTTGTAGGGGGTAATCTCAGGAATTACTTGTCCGATTTGAAAAAATCTTTCAGTGCTATATAGCTCATTTATCGAGAAAGGTTATAGGCTATATATCATCACGCTAAGGCCAATAGGAGCGGAGCACCAATGAAGAATATTTCAAAATCGGGGGATTTTTCCTCTTGAATGCCTCCACTGCGTGTTTGCGTTAGCTCAAAGTAACTATTCTACGCGAACGAAGTCGCGGACACAGGCTAGTAACAGTTATAAATCTAAACGCTTTTAAATTATCCCTCTTAAGTTGTGTAATTACTGTATAGTTATTACTGAAAAGGGTAAATGTATGTAGCTTAGAGGATGTTCTTATTGGTACTGTATGCCCATAAAAGTCTGGTGAAACCGTTTCATAAGTTGGATGAGCAACGGAATATTTATTTATATGTATAGACTTTGAAGATCCGATTACGGTATAGATGGATGTAGCATTCGAATTTTACAAGTTATTTTCTAATGAGCGTTCTTCCATTTATTTACTTTTATATACTTTATTGTTTTTGTAATGATTTTATTTACTTTTTTCAGATGGCTCTGGTAGACGACACGGGCGCGGGCGCCACCGCAGAAGACCCCGAGGCACTGCTTAACGAGTGGCTCGGTGAACTAACAGTGCTTACTGCGGTTCGTAAAAAAACATATTAATACTATACATTCACGACTATTCGAACATTAATTAAATACACGTATGCAGGAAGGGTTTTATTTTAACGTGATAACGTTTTATAAATCGATGAACGCCGGTTGCACGCATGAAAAAGCATGACTCATTGTCTCACGTTCCGTCTGAGCCGAGCGTGCAAGCCAGAGCGCGGAACAAGCGATAGAGAGGCGCGATCGGCCTAAGCATTCGGGTTGTGACGCATCTATCTCTCTTCCACTCCATCGGCCGATGCGTCCAAGTATAAGAAAGACAGCGGCAGCACACAACATACACGTGGAATTTTAATTTTCAATTAATTCCTTCTTTGTATTTTACAAATCTGTACATTAATACGTGAAACGAAAACTTTGTACTCCTTTTTAAGCGAATTGCGCGAACGGATGAACGTGAGATTTGGCATAGTTAAAGTTTATATGAAGGAGAAATGCACGCAGATGTTTTTTTTAAATATAAAATACATTAAAAACACTTTAAATTAATTAAAATATACATTACTCACACTACTGCTTGAATGACACACAACGCCATCCGTTATTTTATTCTTTCGTTCCAATTAACCTTGTTCATCCTACATTCAATATTTTTACAGGACTAGCATTCCATACATTACATGCCGTTTGAAATTACCTGTCAAATTCTAGGTTAATTTTATAATAATATAATATCTAAAGTCATAATATACATTAATCATTAATTGAAAAATAATTTATCTTTAGTAAATTTATGAAACCACTGAAATAATGATTATTCTCTTTGGTTTTATTGAATAAAAATTTGAATTTCCCTTTTGGAATTATTTTAATTCAATTCATTTTTTAAAAGTATGCAATTTTTCCTCAATGTTTTCTTATACTTTAACACTAAATTTATCGTCCTAAACCGACTTTACAACAACTAGCTTCTGCCCGCGACTTAGTCCGCGTGGATGCGACGCGCGTGATGAGCCGTGCACCCTTGAGCTGGTTGTCAAATAAAATCGGCTGAGTACCTTAAGCGCTCGTCAGTAGACCGATGAAGCTGTAGAGGTAGCCCGACCAATAGCGTCAGCTCGAAAAAAAAACATTCATTCAGTTATTCGCTACTATAACGGATATTATATTTCATCCATGCATCACTTTCTTGGTTTGAATGAATTTTGCATACTAAGTTCATTGCAACGCAACGTTGCATAAAGCCATTCGTTACGATAATGGGTATCTAATTTCGTCTACACATCGCTTTCTTGGTATGAATGAATTTTGCATTGAACGTTCATTATTACGTAACGTGATATTGTATACATTAAGATTTCTTTTTTGTTTGTAAAATCGTAACGAATAAACTCAAAAGATACTTAACCGATTTTAAAAATTCTTTCATTTATATAACGTTATTTAATACTAGCTCCTACCCGTGACTTCGTCCGCGTGGAATAGTTACTTTCGGCTAACGCTAACACGCAGTGGAGGCTCTCAAAAGCACCCCGATTTTGAAAGATTCCCCATTGGTACTCCGCTTCTATTGGTCTTAACGTGATCATACATAGAATATAGTCTTCCTCTGAAAGAATTTTTCAAATCGGACCAGTAAGTTGTACATGAGATTAGCGCGTTCAACCAAACAAACAAACAAACCCCGCTGTTTTATAATATTAGTATAGATTATCAACGAGTATCATGGACAGTATTGTTTTTTTATTAAAGCGAGCGAGGAAATAGTAGTTACGATAATAAAGGGGAATTATAGGTACCAACGATTTGTCGAAGTAGTGTGACGGACCTGATCACGGCTATACCATACACAAAGCTGAATACTTAGTTTTATCGCGCTCCGCAATCAGCCGATAACTATATATAGCAATGGACTAAGCAAGGTCGTAGATCTATACTCGATTAGATCGCGACAACCACACATTGTGTTAAATTCGTAACGTTCAGGATCTTTTTTAATAAGCCGCGTTTCGAATGCTTATGCAGTTATATAGACTAATATATTATCGCTTTTGTCTATGAAATATACCATTACCACTATAAAAAAAAATAGCAATTTAACTTATTTAAAGTCGTATCTAAGGATGCTAAAGGTCAAGGAAAGCGAGAAGATATTTAAAAACACATATCTGATTCGATAACTACAGTTGGAATATATGGATAAATTGATAAAGTTCAACCAGATCTTTTTAACTAATTATGGGCAGAACGTGTTATAATAGTAACATACAAGCTTTTAGACTGACTGACGACATTCGACCATACTTCATTGATTTTTTAAAGTTTGAACTTTATTAGGGTTCTTTTATCAAAGGGTATACTTCTATAATCACAGTTTTTCATCATGGCTACTCAGTTATTTGACACTTTTTTTTTAATTATATAAACATAAAAATTATAAATTATACAAATCTATGTCTAAATCAAAATTCAACTTGAATTTGAATTGCTTTACTCTTGTGACAACATGAAGCAAAGTGGCAAGAAGTGAAAGCAGTCCTGTCACCTAAAAATTTTGACATTCAATAAAACCAAAGAGAATAATAGTTATTTCAGTGGGTCCATAAATTTACTAAAGTTAAATTATTTATCAAAGAAGTATTAGACTTTTTGGCGGGATCTTGGAATGCCATGTAGTGGTCTTTATATTTTATCCATAATCTTGTGTTAGTTGGCTCTATATTGTGTAATGTTAGTGATGCTTTACGTCAAATAGTTTGGTTATTGTGCACAACTGAAGTAGATCAGAAATAATACCACGGAACATGGATTCTGACTTGCCACAAAAACTCCCAGGAAAGTTCTAACAAGGTGGCCACCATCTTGTTAGTTCAATGAAATTATATCAAGAAACTTGTAATATCGTTACTCAAGAAGAAGAAAGAAGTATTAATGTATATGTTATATTATTATAAAATTGACCTACAATTTTACCATTTGATTTCAAAGGGCATGTAAGGCATGCAACGTCAGTCATGTTAAAAATATTGAAAAGGTAATTGGAACGTAACAGTAAAGTGACGGATGTCAAAATGTCTTTTTCATTTACACGTGTGTATATGTTGTGTAAAATTCAAGCAGTAATGTGAGTAATGTATATTTTAATTAATTTAATATGCTTGTAATGTATTTTATATAAAAAAAATTGCTTTGTGCACTGCTCCTCCATATAAACTTTAACTATGCAAAACTTCAAGCTCATCCGTTCGCGCAATTCGCTTAAAAACGGGTACAAAGTTTAGGCTTCACGTATTAATAGGTAAGATATGATAATCCTATTAATATTAAACTAAGTAAAACTACTGAACGGCTTTAATAAACGCCGGCTTTAATATAGGTTTCACTTTTACCTCGGGAACACTATTGTTTATCAAGATAAAAAGTACCCTATAGCCTTTTCTCCACGCCAACAAAGTGGATACAAAATCTCCTTATAATCGGTTAGTAGTTAAGGTCCGAAATGCTAACAAACAAACTCACATTAAAATTTATAATATTAGTAATGATCACGGCGCAGTAATACTTACGCTATATTATATAGATATATTGTCGAAATAAGCCAAAACATGAAGATGAATGTCAAGTAAGTAAAAAAAACACTGTCAACCCTGTCCCGTATCGAATTAACTGCGAGTTTATAGCAGAACTCGGAATTATGAACATGAGAAAATATGCTACGCAATTTGCCGCCTATATTGCACTAGACGAACGTTGCATTGCTATTGCTTGGATGCTACTAGAAACTGTGAAGTCACATCATGCTAATAGCGTAGTCAGTTCGAAAAAATAATCGAAAAAGGAATCGAATAACGTTTAAAGCTTTGTAAAATTCATCTGTCGTTATGACTTTAATATTATCAGTGCCCTACGCAATGATATTATACCTAAAAATCTGTAGATACGTTACCTACATGATATTTTGACAAAACACATGCCACGATAACGCACACATACGTAAAGTAATATGTAATGCCACACTGTCTTAGATAAAATGTGGAAGTAAGATGGCATATTCTCAATATCGATGGTGAAAAAGAAATAGGCCCTACGTCCCAAAACTATACAAATATTATTATTGGTTACCTCTTATCCAAAGATGACTTTCACAGATACTAATTTATGACAGTGGTAAATAGAACAATTACAAAATTAATGTTTCTCCTGTTAACTTATATACTTAGATTAAAAATTAAATATAACGACGTTAAAATTTAATTCAAAGGGATTTTGAAGTGAAAACTTTTTCGCGCATTGAACAGTGAACGGAAGTGAGTCGTCACGCTCAGGTAGGCGACGCTAAGTCGGGTTTATTCGGCTCCACTCGACATCAAGCGTGCTCGGTTCGGTGGCGTACTGAATCGGTTGAGTCGTCCTCGATTTCTGTCACTTCTATTCTATTGTACAGAAGTACATCGATTTTTTTTAATTCTACGATATTATTGCTGGTGATATTTCATCTATAAATAAAAATATGCTGTTTAACCTCTACATATCTTCTGGATAATTCAATTTATGTTCCTTTAGCATATAACGACGTATAAGTAATTAATATATGTATCCATCTCGTGTACTTCATCTATCAATAAAATTTAAACAAGAATTAAAACCGTCTTAAAAAAACCGTTTTATAAAATTCACCACAACAAACTCACCTGAATTTGAAACTCTACACTACACTACACTCTAGATTTTGAAGAGTTCCGTACGGTATATTTAAAATCCATGATCCAATGCTAATGAAATTGTGACATTTTTGAAATTATCCGCTTTCCAATAAAAAACGGATTTTCCAAATGAGTTTATAAATAACGTAGTTCTGATAACAACGATTTAAAAAAAGAAAACAGTATATACCGATGCCTCAATTCCAATCAAATATACATTGTAATCTAAAATTGGAATGGTCCGCGTTGGCAGTCTATTTTGACCAAAATAGGTTTTATATTTTTTCGTGTACAACTTCAAAAGTGTTAATTGGCATAAAGGAGCATGGCGCGGCATGCAAAAAATATTCCTCGTTTTGTACGCCATTCCCTTTACGGGAGGCATGGCGCGTGTCTTTATTACTTTTTTGTTGTCAAAAAATAAACTACGGCACACTTCTTTACTTACTACCTGAATATTTATAAACTTGATTTTTATTATTTTATAGTATTAAACGTATTTATCATTCCCGACCCGTTATTTTATTTGTATTATTTTTATAATTGTTAATGATCGATAATATAATCTTTTATTTTCGGCCACCCAGAATACAAAGTTTTGATTATTTTACGTTATATTAATTTCCAATTATCGTTTTTACTGTATACAAAATTAATAAATTAAATTCTGATTTTTTTTCTAAATGTATTATTTACAATGCTTATTTATAGAAGAAGTGAAGTATAATAAATAATATAAGCTTACAACATTTCATAGAAATCTTTGAGTTATATGCAAGCTAAGGCATACAACGGGCAGACTTGAAGTATTTTAATGACATATTTGTGATCTGACGTCTAAACTAGACGTATAGATATAATTAAAAGTGAATTAGATGATGCATATACAATAACATATATTTATCAAAATATGAAAAATTTGATTACCATATCGAACTTTATTTTATTGCTTTGTTTTCTTACATTAATTTATTCGAGTTATCATTGGATGCTGATAATACTTTATTATCATCACGATCATCATCACACCAGCCTGTAAGAGGCCAACAATAGGGCAACAGCTTCTTCCCGAAGGAAGGTATAATCACCTCGCCAGCCCACGACGTATTAGCGATATCAAAGTTTAAGAAATCCACAGTTCTATGGTTACCTACATGCGATGTTATTACAACATTTCTCAGATTGAGGTTTCCTGTGTTCATCTTCACGATATGTTTTCCTTCGCCTTCAACCGATAACGTTACAAATATAAATTAATAAATGTATGCGAATCCTGGAAATTCGTTAGTACATGCCAGGATTCGAACCTGCAGCTATAAAATTGTCGTTCCCCAAGCAAAGCACTCGATCACGACAATCTATAAAACTATTTATAGGCTATGTAATTGAACTATATTGGCTTTAGTAATAAATCTCATTAATTCGAAGCTATTCACTGATGAAAAATTGTAAGGGTAAGAATACGAGAAATGATAAAGGATCTAAATTAAATTGAAATGATTATTTTAAAGTGTATACTGAAACAAGTTACTTCCCGCGACTTCTTCTTGTTGTCTTGTTTATTGTGTTCCATAAACACTACTTTTTAATTTTTTCATTGCTACTTATTTTACACCCGAACCGAGTCCATTTGTTGTTTATTTTGTTCCATAGGCACTACTTATTAATTTTGTCATTGCTACTTATTTTACTACCCGTATACCGAGTTTCACTAAATGTTATCACTACTTCTTAAAAACTATGGAAAAGTTTAACGATATGTAAACTATAATGCACTCTGAAAAGTTGTCTTTTCGTTAGTAAAATTCACTTCGAAATCAAAATAAATATAGGTAACCAAAAATAAGCAATCGTCTTACGCCTCCTCCTCTAATACTTAGTTAAACATTTGTATAAGTATTCTTGAAGTTATACTTCTTTTGGCGCGTTAGGGAAAAATGATGTTTCTTTTTCCCCCTCCCCCCCCCCTTTTCCCCCCTTTCCCCCTTTCCCCCCCCCCCCCCCCCTCCCCTTCCCCTCCCCCTCCCTCCCCCTTCCTATTATTTCGCGCGCACACCGTCACAAAAACCACACCCTAAGTTATTACGATACGTGCGTACACCGTTACGAAAAACCGACACCCTGAGGTTATTACGATACGCGCGTACACCGTCACGAAAAACCGACACCCTGAAGTTAGCTATAATCAACATTTTGTTTCTTTGTATTTGTTGTTTGTATTTATTTGTATTAGAACTCTCAATGTATTAAATACATTTTTTCTGTTGTTAGTGTCGTTTTTTCTACAAACGTAGAATAGAATTTTTGAAAAAGATGAAATTTTTGAAAAGATTTTTATCTTGTTACGCCAAAGAAGCATAACTTCTAACGCGTGTACATAAGTAAACACACACACTTTTTTAATCTGTTCTGGTATCCTTATTGATTCATGGGCCACAGTTAACAAGAAGTCTATAAATAAGGAATCTATAGTTTATAGAGGAATGAACTTATAGTTTCGCTATGGTAGCCCTGTGTATAAGACCGCGCGCGTCACATATCAAACCTACATATCCATATTCCTCCATCCCTAATGTCATCAAAAATATGCCATTAAACGTGCTTATGTAATATTTGAATGACCCCTATACATTTAAATTTAATTTATGTGTGGATTTAAAAAAATACCGAGATTTGAAACCTCGAGATATGTAAGTATATAAAAGGTATAATACGCACGCTTTGCAGCCGGCCTCGTAGGCGCGGCCGGGTGACAGGTGCGCGCAGCATATGCTGTTGCCATGATTTCGCGGTGATTCGACGATACTTTTGAATCTCGAGTCATTTATCTCGTATCGTACACAATAACTGGATTCTCAACAGACCTTTATTCGTTATAATCGACCTATCTGCATACGTATCACATATAGTCTTGATGTACCTAACCAGTGTACATAAAAAATTCTACATTGTACATTTACTAAAGTTTTAATAATTGGTAAGAGGTGAAATCACCCAAAATGATTATAAGGGACTATGATTATTTTATAGGGTTTTTATTCATTATCATAATAAAAAACGGTAACTGACAACGATGACAGTTTAATTTACCTATGCTATTGTTATAAATAAAGTATGTTTGTTTGTAGGAAGTAATTTGAGTGACTACTTATCCGATTAAAAAAATATATTTTATTAATAGAAAGCTGAAATAGTTTGATATTTTTATGTTATAGGTGACAAACGAACAGGCGGGTCACTTGATGGTAAGTGATCACCGCCATCCATGGACACTAGCAACTCCAGGGGAGTCGCAAGTGCGTTGCCAGCCTGTGTTTAAGGAGGGGAAGAGGAGTTGGGAGAGGAGGGAGGGGGGAGAGGGGAGGTGGGTCCCCGGCGCTCTCACTGACCGAACGAAACGCAACAATGCAAGCACTGTTACTTCACGTCGGTGTTTCTGTGAGAGGGTGGTACTACCCCGGGCGAGCCGACCCATTCATGCTGAAACCAGTAATAGGCTTCAGCGTGGCTCTACCACCTACAAAATATTATATTGATATTGTAATTAATGTGTAGTGTATTCGATTAATATTATAAAATGTATATCTAATCCCTGTTTCTCCACTTTTCCTTATATAGATAATATTTCATAATACGACACGTTGTGACCTAAGATTTTTACTCATCGTTTCTCCTACTGCAACTGATCACTTTTTACTGTATATACGTTGTCGTAAAACATAATTATTAGAACGTAATATATTATTAGTAAGTAATTATTTACTAAGTAACTTAATTTCTTATACTTATATTACACTAGCGGGCCCGGCAGACGTTGTCCCGCGCTGATTATAAATAAATCCTTGACAAATTATATACCAAAACGTTCCTCATGAATCACTATATCCACTGGTGAAAACCGCTTGAAAATCCGTTCAGTAGTTTTTGAGTTTATCGCGAACAGACAGACAGACGGACGCGGTAGGGGACTTTGTTTTATACTATGTAATGAAATCTTTTCCTTATATTTTTTCTAAGACGTAAACTACTTTTATACCAAATGTCATTACGATTGAAAAGTAACAATGAGATCTACAGTTACTTTCTAATTAATATTATTAGTACGGATAATGATAAACTAAAAAAAGCGTTAATAAAATAGTATTATCAACATTCAGCAAGTATGTCATTTTCTTCTTTTATCATATAGGTTTGCAGTTGTCCACGCATCACGGAAAAATGACTGGACAGATTTCTTTTTTTTTAATTTCGCTTTTTAGTTACTCGCTCCTTATAGTATAAAAACAAATTATTATGATATTCTTGATTAATTATACAATTATTAAGGATTTAATTAACAGTTATGTGTATATTCTTGCCGTAGAGAAGTGGGGTAAACGGCGTGGTGCGCTTGTCCAGAACAACGCAGACAGCGTCGCAGGTATCTATTATTATAGATAAATACACAAGAGATATTCAGTTGTTTCCATACGATAACTTTTATAGTTACAGCGAAAGATTATCAGTCAGAACGTGATGTATACATGACGCCTTTTAAAATATAAAACCTCTTTACTCCTATATCATGGTACATTTACTAAATAGCAACGATATTACCTATAATACTTTTTCCTTATGAGAAAAATCACCACGCGCTCTTAATACCAATACCCATTAATAGAAATCGTAAATATATATAAAACCAGCTGCTTAATATCACACACTGTTAGGCGAAGGTTTTTTCCGAAAGCCTAACACCATAAGCGAATATAAATACCTAATAATCTAAATTAACAATACATGTAAATGCTAGGATAGCCAAACGTCTTTCTTTCACACGATGTCCTGGAGTAGGCTAAGTATTCAATTAGCGATCTGAGGTTGTCATACGGCCTACTAAGGTTTTATTTTAAAACACATGCGTTAATTGCACAGTCAACCTTGTATGTTATCGATCATCCCCACAGTTCTGAAAAAAAGACATTTCTAAAAATAAAAGTCGGGGCAGTCATAGGTACTGCTAATGTTTCGAGCGGACAAATATCCAATTACTGGCTAGTTAAATATTTGGCTATTTAACCGGTAAAATATATTTTGAAAGGATAATTAACTACCCGTGCGGCACAAAAATTTTACGAAACTCATGATTTATTGATGTTGCTAAAGTAAGTATTAGGAATATTGACAGAATTATACACAAGAGCTTCATAATTAATTACAGTAAAACTTCGATAAGACAAACCTGGATAAGGTAAAAACCTCCATAACTTCAAAAAATAATCTGTTCCCTTCCGCTCAGAGCCTGAACCCTATATTACTTAAACTACGCAACTTCTATAACTTAAACAAATAATTTCAGTATTAGCCCTCAGTTACTTAAAAGAAGTTTCGATGAGCTCTGTAACATAAACTATCTGTCAATGAGTCATTTCGAATGAATGTACAAAACAAAAAGTTTCTCAAAATGTATTGGTTGCATGTGTTTACAAGTTAAATTGTTACCAGAAAAATTAACAACACTAATAGACGGTGATAAATTAAAAGCGTTAAAAGTAGTGCAAAGTGGATTAAAAA
The DNA here is from genome assembly GCA_036509395.1 of Antheraea yamamai. Classification (NCBI taxonomy): domain Eukaryota; kingdom Metazoa; phylum Arthropoda; class Insecta; order Lepidoptera; family Saturniidae; genus Antheraea; species Antheraea yamamai. Next base: position 21,812,115 of record AP028424.1, read on the forward strand.
GGCAACATGTTGCGGCTCAGTTTGGAATACCCAAAAGTAAATTATTACTTATAATTAAAAAAGAAGCTGAACTCTTGAAGAAACGAGAATCTGGAGAAAGTCTGTCATATAAAAGACGAAAAATTGTTGAATTCCCTATTTTGGAGTAATGTTTATTTACGTGGTTCAAACAGTGTCTAAACCAAAACATCAGTGTTACAGACCCATAGTGAAAGAAAAAGCTGAAGAGTTCGCCAATTCGCTGAAAATCCATAATTTTAAAGCTAGTAATGGCTGGTTAGAAAACTGCGAGAAACGGCATGATTTGGCCTTCAAGCAAGTGTTCGGCGAAAGTACGAGTGTAACATAAACCCTCGATATATAAAAAAACTCCATAACTTACAATATTTTATGTTTCCCTTGGATTTTAACTTATCGAGGTTCTACAGTATTATCAATATTAATTAACATAATAATAAATTTTTAATAATCGTTACATAGTATAAAACAAAGTCCCCTACCACGTCTGTCTGTCTGTCTGTTCGCGATAAACTCGAAAACTAATGAACGGATTTTCATACGGTTTTCACCAGTACCTAGATAAAGTGATTCATGCGGAAGGTTTTGGTATATAATTTATCAAGGATTTTTTTATAATCAGGGCGGGCCAACGTCTGCCGGGCCCGCTAGTTATATATAATTTATAACTTTTTATTTGTTAATTAATATATTTATAGTGTATATAAGGTAAATTCTTATTAGCCTGTACTATACATATTCTGAATCACGTATCAACCCCACCGTGAGGCAAAAAAAGTACTTTGGTTAATTATCCGGTAAATTACCGACTGCACGTTGGTAAAATAAGTAAAATGTGTATTTTACCGGTAAATTCTCTTCCCTAGGTACTGCCGACAGAAGTGTAAACTCAAACCAATAAAAACAACTCTGTTCTTTTTTTATTTTAAAATCAATTATAGTCTGAATAATTTAAATATCATAATTTCTAAATTGAAATTAATAACCCAGTCTAGTTTTTACATCTATTGGTACTCCGAGCAATAATTATATACAATTTATTAATTAATCTAACATATAATGGGCTGAACAAGTTCAATACAAAACGTACACAGGCTGCTATGCTACGCGTCGCTAGTCTGGCGAAAGCGCAAATACGTCACGAGCATGTCGGTTTCATTGGTGACGCAATCCCAATTTTTTTCCTCTATAGATCATTTCGTTCATCCCTACGTTCCGTGCCCCTTGTAGCACCGATGGTACACGGTTTGATATCTACTGAAACAAAAAACATACCTATGTTATGTATAATGTTGTAACGTAATATTTGTATGATAGTATGTGATGTAGTTCGGTGAAGCTGTAAAGGCCCGCCAGGCTAATAGCCTAGAAAGTTCGAGAAAAAAAAAGTATGATACCACATCTATTTTTTGTGAAAATATCAAATGGCCCGAAGGACATGTCAGCAAAAATGACTTAAATGACAGAACATGTAACTATGTTTTATCAGAAAAAGTTAAGCCAACAAGCGATACCATTAACTAACACGTCACCAGACACGTCTGCTATAAAAAAATCCATTTTGTTGTTTATGGAAATTACATTTATTATTTGGATCAATTTCTTAGATGCAATTTTTTCATCATTACTTAACCTCCATTATTGAGTTACCTCAGCTATAGTTTATAATTAATGCTTAAACCGCACAGAAAAGCGTAATTATGTGTCGCCTATGTAACTCTAAAAAACCTTCTATCTGCCAGTAGGTACTCAGGTCTGGTCTCATAATTAGTGTTGGAAATTAGTCCGAAGGAACAAAATATGTTTCGATTTTATTTATTATATATTAGAGTAAATACACAGGCGACACTGCAAAACTATGTTAAGTTGTAACTTAAGTTTATATAGTTGTCAGACTATACAATTTGGAAATCAATAATGGGTACGCTGCTTGCGAACATCTGTCGTGTCAGGCTGCCATGCGCACAGGCAGGTGTTCTGCGGATAACACCTGTTTCCTTTTTTTTATGCACTCTCTGATGGAACAACTTCTTGCACGTTTCGAATTAAAAAAAAAACTACATTTAAAATCGAAAGCTTATATATACTGTCACTTCCTATAAATATTAAAAGAAAATTCTATAACAACACTTAAAGAATCACTAAGAAGATTGATATTACTACGTACATGGAGTCTCTTGATTTTATAGAATACTAACAGCCTGCAACTCCGTCTGCGTTTGTATTCGTGTAAGTCTAGCGATTTCTTTAGTACACGTCCAGATAGCTCCGAAACAACGTGATTTTTTCCAATTTCCAAGACATTTATTGCTATATTATGGCCAAAATAAATAATATCTTCATAAACCATATTCTAAGTGATATTTTGATGTATAAGCTTATATCATTGTAACTCTTCATTAAAACCATTTCAATAATTTTGCGTAAAAAAAGTAACAAAACTAAATCCGTCGTCATACACTTTCTCGGTCATAAAATGAATAGGAAGTAACAGACAAAGCGACGTGCATCTTTTTCGAAGGCGTTAAAACAACTATAGCTGTCTCTTTCTTAAATATGAGACCCACGTATTTCGCATAGGTGTTAAGAACATGTCGCTAGATCGATTTCGATGTAGTTTCCATACAAGTGTTCTAATATAATACAATTACAATTAGGAAAATAGCTGGACAGACTCCTAGTACTGAAGACACATCATCGATGATACCTAAAAATAATAATTTGAATATATATATATATATATATTTTCCTCGAACTGACTACGCTATTGACCTAGCAAGGCCTTAACAGCTTCACCGGACTACAAATAATTTGAATACTTGAAGTACGTATATATATACCTATTCGCGTGTCTTCCGAATAGCGGGGATGCCGCACAGTACACAAAATAATTACTATATTTTCTTTATACAAAGTACAAAATGAGACACATTAATGCATTGGATATTATCAGTTTTGAAGTGAAACTTCTTTATCGGCGTTGGAAAAAATTTACCGTCACATTTTTCCGTTACGCGCCATCTTGTTTGTATTCATGTCTATGATAATAAAATCCCTTTGTTTAAACTTTATCTAATTTAACTTTATTTTTTAATATATTAATGAAATTGTTTGCCATAAAGAAAGAAAGGGTTTTTTTTTTTTTTTTTTTTAACCAATTTCTGGAAAGTTGCATATAGATCATTTTGCGAAAAATAAGGCCTTAAACAAGTTTCACTTCTTACGTGTGTACACTAGTACACGCACACATTTTTTTTTATCATTTAATAGGTAAAGAGATGTATTATAGACTGAAAAAAGGATCAACTAATATCTTCCCCTTATAAAATATTACCCATCACTTTTTTAATTACATCACAATTATTAATCACATCTAATGTTAAAATTAATTTTCTAACAGTACTTTATATACTTTATTTATGAACTTATAAGTTCCATCGATGAATCATAATGAATCTACCCTTCTAATAATAATTATGCCATATGAATTGTGTTTACAATATACATGTTTATTATAATATTTTGCTGTGGTATAAAATTGAAAATAAGTTATTAATTTTTTTTAACGCAATCCGTTCTGTACTTATCCATCTCAAAGAAAATTGCAAATATGTAGATGACACGTTTATTTTTATAGCAGTGCTCTTTAAAAATCTATAAATAAGAAAATATATATTTAAGATTACTATCTAAAAAAAGTTATAGCCATAACTTGGCGAAGGTTTTGAAGAATAATTAAATTTGCTTTATTTAAACTTTACTCAATACTGCATGTCATAATAACATTCATGCTTTTATCACTATTAACATAGACGAATGTTCAATGTATTGCCATCATCCAAAATTGGTCCATTCGGTATTATAGACAAAATAGAGAAAATTTGACGAAGACATGTGAGAGCTTTTTTAATAAAAGCGTCAAAGTTTAGTACTCCGAAAAGGAAACTTGCCGAGCCAGTCGAAAGTTTGCCGACGTGTCTTTGGGCGCTTAATTCTGTTGTGAACACCAGGAACAACCAAAGCGGGGGTTCTTAACAAGGGGCCAAGCACGCACACAACGAGACTCGTTCCGTGTAGCTATTCTGAAATTAAACAACGTAACGTAGCGGGACGCTCACACGTGCGCTACCCAGAAAAACATGGTCGTATCCCCTCTTCGCCGCTCGCTCCCGGCCAGCACTGTTGTGTGAGCGACTCCACAGCAATGTTGCCAACTTAGTAAATTTTCCACTAAAACTGGTGGTTTCACGCTCACCTTTAGTGCAGAAATAATGCTTTGTTTGGTTGGTGGATTTTTGCAGTGAATTAATAGAATTCAATTTCAATTAGTGAAAAAGTCATTACTAAGCCACTCACACGTTTCCAAATATGTGTTTAATTCGTTTCAGGAGTATTACTTAAATTTTGTTAGCAGCACTGATGTTAACTGAATAACAAAAGTTTGGGGCATGTTATTAGCTTCGGAATATTTCATACATGAACTCGCGAAATGAATACGACACACTGAGTTAGAATTTAGCAGAACACAAATGTAGGTATTAATACGTTGTTGGTTAGGTATAATAATAGTGTGTGTGTACTTATGTACACGCGTTAGAAGTTATACTTCTTTGGCGTAACAAGATAAAAATCTTTTCAAATCTTTCGCCTTATTCTACGTTTGTAGAAAAAACGACACTAACAATAGAAAAAAGGTATTTAATACATTGAAAGTTTTAATACAAAGAAATACAAAGAGACAAAATGTTGACTATAGCTAACTTCAGGGTGTCAGTTTTTCGTGATGGTGTGCACGCGCATCCTAATAACTTCAGGGTGTCCGTTTTTCATGACGGTGTGCGCGCGCATCGTACAAATTTACTCTCATCAATTTTCCCTAACGCGCCAAAAGAAGTATAACTTCAATAAATGTTAATTTTATATTCCTGTACAATAGCATTTTAAATTTAATTCGTATGAAACTCTCGATTTTATTACGCCCAAGCATAAGTTAACGACTATATTCAGAGCGGCATAGAATATTGACGAAGACTGTACTTCTAAAAATGTTCTACATGAAATCTTTGCACATACTAAATTGAGTGACATGGATCATGTGTCGTCACGTCATATCTTATGGGTTCTGACAGATACTCCGTCCATCTGAAAAAGACAATTTAATATTGAACAGTAATATATTGCTGACTTGTTATTTACTGTCTTAGTACTATAGGAGTAGTAATATTTACTGTATTGTTTAATTATCTGAAAATGTAATATTCTGTTACACGTTAAGTAAACGCTTCACATCTTTATTCTCTTATATAGCAACCAAAAATTTATTTAATGGAGAGAAATTATGATGGTAGGTAGTACAGCGTCACTTTTTGTTAGTTATTATAGAAGTTGATTCTGGTGGAGAGCTAGTTTAATCATTGGCAACACTGCTCCGCAGTCCGCGTTCATGGTTCGTTTTGTAAAACGACTCACTTCAGTCAGCTCTACTCAAACTAGTTAGTTGTGATGCAAACAGTAAACGTTGTGCGCGTCTCGTTCTTCGTCGCGTATAAGTTCTTTGTTCTGTTATTGAATAACTAATGCATTTCATTGAACGTTCATGAAAACATTAATTTTATAACAAGTGAATGGGCGAGGTCACAATCTCGTGCACAACGTATCTAACTGTTGTACGGAGCGGTCGCGGGATAGTGCCGCGCAGACTCCGTACAAGTTGGAAATAACTCGTTTTAATACAACATTAAAGTGCAGAATTTAAGTGGCCAATAAAAACTTTTGTTATATCGAATAGTGGTATTTCATGATCGAATTCATTTACCGGGCTTTGTTTTGTTTATAACCATGACGATGAGTTGAAGCTGGCGCGGAGTTTAACGCCGGCCTTTTGACACACTTTGCTAATAGTGAGAAGTGCTAGTTTTATGAGTCATTTCGTTTGCAATGTAAGCGAAATGATGAATGTGCAAATAAACGAAGCTAGCAAGTGGCAACGCGGAGGCTTTTTATCAACGCTTAACAGGAGCTTTCGATTAGCAAACAATAAATCCAGAAGTGTTAATAGTTCACCAGTTGAAAACAAAACTTACGATCTAACCATGGACTTGTCAACGGTGCGTTACTAATACTATAATTACTATTTTTATATACTTTTATATATTATTTTTATACTTATTACTATAATTTATCAGGTTTTATACAATGATATTATAAATAATCCTTTTTTCTTATAATATCATTCGTTTTATATTTATAAATTTATTTATTTCTCTAAGTACATAAATATTAAATAAGTACCTATTTATTTTTTTAATTGTGTTGAGTATATGATTAATAACATTTTGTTTATTAAAAATTCATTATAACATAAATAAAGAGGACAATAAATACGAGAACTTTCAAAGTAATAACATAGGTATAAATATAACGTAATTATAACAGGATGCAAAGGGTGCGAAGCGATTGTGTAGGGGTCCTTGAGAGCTACTAAGCGCGCAAATTTAGACAAGGTTTTATTGAAGTAATGATTTTTTTTAAACTGATTATTTAATTACTGGATATATTACTGTACTACATTCAAATTATTGTATTAATTTGTATGTACACGAAAATGGATTCGTTCCTATTAACATAGTGAGAATTATATTAATGTATAATTAGGTACACCAAATATTTCTGCGATGAAACAATGCATCCTCGCGAGCACTTTAATAAATTAGCCGTCTCGTAGACTATTCCCATATATGCATACTCTTCAACTAGGTAATAGGTGTGAATTGTATCATAATTTATCATTATCCACAAGGCCAATCGTCTCGGTTTAACCTTAAATATGCTTTGAGTTTTCAAATAAACATGTATATCATCCGTTATAACCATTAACGCGATATAATATAATAGATCGTATAATTATAGTTATATGATTATTTTGAATTTAAATTATTTTTAACATTATGTATCTATACATATAATAATAATGTAAATCTAACGTGTCTGTACTTTTTAGATATTTGTGAAAAAAATTGTTGCAGGTGTCTTGGAATAAGTAATAAAATACAGTTCAATCCTTTTTATACATGTCTGTCTGTCTGTTTGTTTGGACATGCATCACTGCTAAAGTTCTGCGTTCACGATAAAACCTCATTAAGCATATCCTTGAGTAACATTTAGTCTTGGCTTCATTAAAATCGGTTCACTCTATCAAAAGTTATTGTAATTTTAATGACGACGCGAATTAAATACGAAAGAAAAGTAGATAAATAAACGGACTTAATACGTTCAGATGATTTTATTAGTCACTGTTTTTTTCCTTAGGTTCCACGCGGACGGAGTCGCCGGCACAGCTTGTATATAAAATTATCCAATGGACACAGTTGATTGTCATAACAACGATGCATTTCCATATACATTCCCATTTACGTCGACGTTCATATACCATAGATAATCAATTCCTAAACCTATATAGGATTCTATTTCATATTCATAGTTTTGTTGTCCTTTTTATGGTTAAGGAAAATTAAAATTGATGATTGTACTGTGATATTGCGCTCAATTTATGTCCATAGTTGTGAGGTAGGAATCTGAGATTGTTTTGACAGTACCCCGGGCATTCGTTGATATATAAATTACTAAAAAGTATTATGCAGTAGGCCTTTTTTGACTCTTATTTTTTGGGCGCACGTTAATTTTTGAAAGTTGTAAGTTTTTCAAACTCTTTCATCTTTTTCAGTTTTATCCATTGACATATAAAACCCAAGACGCACAGTCTTGAATAAAAGTAGCGCTCAAAACCGACCGCAAAATCTCCTCAATATACGTACGTGGATATAGTTATGCGATAGACGTATGATTTTGCAAATTCAACCTTACCTGAGTGATTTAAAGTTGTTTTTACAAAGACACAAGCGACGCGAGACTATTTGAAAATCCTAAATTATGTACTCATTTTTGTGTGCCGGCTGTGAGACGTTAAGTGTGCATCTTGGATTTTTGTATATCAATAGCTTTATGGCAAATTTTCAACATTTTTTTAAAATTCCCTTCAAGGGCACTGCGTGTCCCTACAAAAAAGCCCTGTGTAGTAGTATGCTAGTTTATAGAATAGCTCTAGCGCTTGAAGATTTGTCGTCAAACACCTGCATATACAGCACGATGATCCGCCAAACGGCACTTGAGAACTGATTAAGTGTGGTGCATCATTTTCAGTCACATTATTCAACAAATAACTTTTTTATTTAACGCTAAGCTACATACGGTGTTTTATTAAAATATTAATCTTTGTTTCAGGGTTTAAACTCATCAAGTGACGTATCGTCGGTACTGAGGCCGCTGGAGATCGTCGCACCCCGTATCGACTCGTATCGATTCTCCATGGCCAACCTGGAGGAAACCCAGGACGCCGACCTTGATGCTATTTTAGGGGAGTTATGCGCTTTAGACTCTGAATACGATGAAGAATTGTCCAGGGTGTCATCCGGTAAGTAATTAAGAAGTTACGAAGTGTAGAATTCTTAGCAGAGATAGTGTAGAATTCTGAGCAGAGATTTTATAATTCAGTGTAGTATTTTGAACACAGTGTGTGGGTATGTACCTAGTCTTGCCATAAATACTGAAACAAAGAAAAAAAATTTTTTCTATTGCAAATAACATTTATTACTTTTACAGTGTGTTAGTTTAATACATAAATATAAAACAATTTAAAATATAAAAAGTTTATTCGAAGTGGTCTCCATTGGCTGCCATACAGTCTTTTAAACGTTCAGGCCAGTTATGAATAGAAGCACGCACTCTTTCTTTGGGAAAATTCTTCACTGCCAATCGTACGGATTGTTTTAGGGACTCCAAATTATCATGGCGTTTAGAGTAAGTCGTACTCTCTAAAACTGACCATAAATCATAAACCAGCGGATTAAGATCGGGACTAAACGACGGCCAGTCTTCAGCTCTGATGAAGTCCGAAACGTTCGTTTCCAACCAAGACTGCGTAGACCGAGCTTTATAACCCGGCGCCGAGTCTTGCTGGAAGGACCATTCTTGATTATTGAACATGATGTTGTTAAGGGGCTTCATTACCTTCTTCAGAATGGTATCTTGATACACTTGTGCCGATGTTTTGATACCTTTCTCAAAAGTATGGCTCAGTCACTCCTTCATAGCTAATACCCCACCAAACCATCACTGAAGTCGGATAGTGCCCACGTTGCACTCTGTCGACTAATTGGGAAGCTTCCTTATATTCCTTTTACGGTCATTTTGTTTGTTAAATTGTAAAAATTTTCTCATCCGTAAAAAAACTTTTCTGTGACCTCCCTTTGCGTACCGCCTCAGTAGTTGTTTAGATTTTACCACCCTATTCTTTTTTAAATTATCAGTTAAGAAATGACCAGTACGTCTCTTATAGGCTGCAAATCCTAAGTCATCTTTTAAAATACGCGACTTGGTTCTAGGTGCTATCTTCATCTCTCGAGATAAAATCTTTTGCTTTCGGAAAGGATTTCTTCGAATTCTTTCCCTTACTGCTGTGACCACCTTTTTCGTACGAACACTACGTGGACGGCCAGATATTTTTCTGTCACAAACAGAGGAGGTCTCGTTGTACCTATTAATAGCCCGGTACAAAAACATTTTGCTAATATCAAGCGTATGGAGAATTCTAAATATTGCATTTGGCTCCATACCTACTTTGTGTAATGCAATCACAACGATTCGGTTCTCTTTATCACCCCACTCCATTTTAATATCGCAAAATATTGTACAATGTATTGGCGCCAAAATGAGAAAACTCAATGAATAATCATATAAAAATGAAAGAGTCCAATTTCAAATGTAATATTTTGTTTATTTTTAATTGTAACAGTATTTATGGCCAGACTAAGTATAGTGACGATGATATTATTGTTATTTCCGTCAGCTTATCATTATTGCAACGAATAATGAGACAATACATTATTCTTTCGCGATGAGTAACAAAGTGTTAGAGGCATTATTGACAATGATCCGCCGGTGTTGTTGCGACGTGTGGAAGCAAACATTATGTGATACACAAAAGTTGTGAAAGAGTGCGCTTCACGTTACTCCCAATCAAAGTCATTGAATATTAATTTCATTATTGTACCATTGTTACGCATGCCGATACGATATAAAACAGCAAATTACTCAACTATAGAACTATTGATAACCAAAGTTGATATAACATAACTACGTAATTAGTTATTGATATATACCCTTACTGCATTTTATATTTCTTGCTATTAATGTACTGCTCAGAATTTTAACTCTTCCAAAAGACGTTGTACTCAGAATTCTATGTTACCTCATAAAATATTTTTTTATTGATTTACAAAACTGGATACAATATAAGAAATCGACTTTCCGTAATGTCTTTAAGTTAACCTTTCTAGACGTAAATACAGTTTACATTGTTATACGTTTATTGGGAATAATCTAGACGTCTAAACACGGTACTTTTAAATATTATAAGACTATATTTTTTATTTTAGGTATACATTTATCAGCTAAGGGAAGAGGCGAAGGACCTAGTGAGGGATGCTCTCAAAGACAAGATAAAGAGTGCAGTGATGGAGCTTCCTCAATCGCCAGAACTGACTCTCCAGATAATGACTCGGCATTCAGCGACACGGTACGGACAATTAATTAATACTGCACATATATATTTAGAACCAACAACTGACCGCGATTTAGTCGACGTAAAATAATAATTTTAACGCAATTCCAGTCGAAAGTGGTTTTTCAATGGTTGTATTTTTTTTAAATGTTTGTTACCTCAGAACTTCGTCCCAAATGACGATTGTTTTTTTTTTTTTAAAGGAATGTTATGAATTTATTTGGCATTATAATTAGGATTTTCTGAGATAACACCAGGTAACACTTAAAATCAAATAAGAAACGTGTTGTTATTAAGGTATTAGGTTTGTGATAAACCAATAATAGGTAACCTGACTATGGTCAGAGATGTTCAGATGCATTTGTTTTTCAAGTAGCTTTTTATATCTGTTTGTATTGGTTTCCTTTAGCCTAGCTAAAGGTTTGTTTGTTTTTTTCTTGCAATTGTTTCGTCAAGCAAAAGTGTAGTGATATGTCTAGATTCTAGCTGATTTTTTATATTGATCTTTCCATTTTTGCTATTACATTACGATTGATTGGTTCATTTGCGAATGTCAGGAATATTAATAAATAGATAAAGATTATGAAAATTATATTAAAATAGCTATCAATTATTATTTATTCCCAGAGTGTTTAAATAAATACTGGTATCGATGTGTATGAAGAAATGAATTCGATATGCATACAGTTTATTTGCTATATTATCGTTTAATGCCAGAACCAGTAAATACAGTGTAAATTTTAGTATAACGAATTTCAAGAGACCGGTTATTTTTTTTTTTTCGTTATATAGAGTAGTAAAAAGTTAGTTAGTAGGTAGTAGAGTCGCGCTGAAGCTGTTACTGGTTTCAGCACGAATGGGTCGGCTCGCCCGCGGTGCTACCACCCGACCGCACAGAAACACCCACGTGAAGTAACAGTGCTTGTATTGTTGCGTTTCGTTCGGTCAGTGAGAGCGCCGGAGGACCACTTCTTTTAAACCCCCTCGCCGTCCCCTCTCCCTCCTCGCCCCAAACACGGGCTGGCAACGCATTTGTGACTCTCCTGATGTTGCAAGTGTCTATGGACGGTGGTGATCACTTAACATCTGGTGACCCGCCTGTTCGTTTGGCTCCTATAATATAAAAAAAAATACCTGCGACTCCCCCTATTTTGCTAGTGTCTATGAAATCTACGATTCCAAATTGTTCCAACATACGGTGCTACTAAAAGAACATTTCACAGGTTTTTTTATATTATGGGAGGCAAACGAACAGGTGGGTCGTGTTGTGAAGTGATCACCACCGTCCATAGACACTTGCAACTTCAGGGGAGTCGCAAACGCGCTGCCAGCCTGTGTTTTGGGGGAGAGGGGAGTGAGGAATGGCGGAGGGGGAGGGGAGTTGGTTATCCGGCGTTCAGGTTTCCTCACGATGTTTCCCTTCACCGTCACCCGATAGTGTTACCAATTCAAATTATGTAAACGTATACTTATTCCGATAAATTCGTTAATACACACTGGGGTTCGAACTTGCGGATATCGGATTGATATTCCACCGGCCAAATCACTAGACCACCACGACATTTTATTTTTGTTTTTTATTATTATTATTACTTATTAAATTATATTTCTTTGGAACAGGTATCTATGCTTTCAAGCGAGTCATCAGCATCAAGCAGCGCTAGCTCGAAATGTAAAGCTATAAAATTAAATATACACCAAAATCAAAAGGTAATTAACGAATATTTTATACAAATTATGTTCTCTATACACGACATAATGACATTGATAAAGTATCAAATAACTGTAATTTTTTATGACCATTTTACTACAACTTACTTGATGGTTTTGTATCTGATGATGAGAAAAAAATATGTTACCCAATTTGTACATAACTAACTTCGTTGGACGGTAAACATTTATAAAAAACTACTTTTTGTGACGTAAATATAAAAGTTAGACTTATGCGGTGTTATTACAAAAAAGTTAAATACGTATTGAACCCTGGCCTTAAAAAGGTCTCATATTAAACGCACCGCGGTCGCTGAATGTTCGCATCTTGCTCTTTTGTCTCGCTTTGGTTACGTTAGGTTAGACTTGCGAAAAAGGATAACGCGAACATGCCTCGGGCGAACGCGGTGCATTTACTAGGAAACTTTTTTAAACCAAGTATTTAATATGTATTTATAGAGCTCTACAACTTTTCTCTAGAATCATATATCTCTCACCGTTAAGGCAGCGTTCGTAAGAAACGTTTTCGTTCGACCGTTTTTTCTCCGATTTACTTTGCAAATCCGACTGCCGCAAAAAAGTATTTTCATTTGTCGAGATAATATATAACTTATGACACCCACAAATAACGTGGTTTTCTATTGGTAAAAGATTTTCAAAATCGGCTTAGTAGTTCTTGAGATTACCCCCTACAACCTCATAAAGTCACAAACTTTACCTCTTTATTACATCAATATAATAGGTATTTACCTATGAAATTGCCGTTCTGCAGTACTGGCCATATCAAAACAAAATAATTTTTGTTTGGCTAAGAATTCTAATTTCAAATTAATTTTATTTTAAAAACATGGAATTCTTTTTCCAAAAGTAGTAATTTGTTTATTGATTAGTGTTACATTTTCATCGCATTTCAATCTTTTTTGTCATCATGGATACGTTAAAAATTCGAGTAATTATGGAATATGAGTACCGTCGTGGCAGCAACGCGGTACAAGCGGCACGCAACATCAACGTCGTTTACGGAGCTAATACTACAAACCAACGCACCACCTTTTCTTGGTTTGCTCGCTTCCGTTCTGGGAACTTCGACCTGAAAAATGAACCTCGCGGTCGTCCGAAGACTTTGGTCGACAATGACGAATTTAAGGCGATTGTGGAAGCTGATGATACACAATCTACGGCTGAATTAGCAGCAGCTTTCGACGTTAGCGTCAAAACAATATTGGTCCATTTGCGTCAAATTGGCAAGGTAAAAAAGCTTGACAAATGGGTGCCCCACGAACTCAATGATCGCCAGCACGAAGTACGTGTCGAGACGTGCCTTGCACTGCTCAAGAGACACACAAATGAAGGAATTTTGAACCGCATTGTTACCTGCGATGAAAAATGGATTCTGTTTGATAACCGCAAGCGCTCAGCAAGTTGGTTGGATCCTGGTTCAGCACCTAAACAATGCCCTAAACGAAAACTTACCCCTAGAAAAGTGATGGTCATTGTTTGGTGGTCTAGCGCCGGTGTGATTCATCACAGCTTCTTACCAAACGGGGTGAGCATTACTGCAGATGTGTACTGTGAAGAACTGAACACAATGATGGAGAAGCTGGCACATCTCCAACCAGCATTGGTCAATCGCTCGTCTCCGCTGCTTCTGCACGACAACGCACGACCTCATACTGCACAGCAGACAGTCTCCAAGTTGCAGGAACTGGGGTTGGAAGTTCTCCGTCATCCACCCTACTCACCAGACCTTGCGCCTACAGACTACTACTTTTTCCAGAAGTTGGATAACTCCTTGGCGGGAAAAAAATTCAATACCCGAAAGGCAGTACAAAATGCCTTCGAAGAATTTGTTGCCTCCCGTCCAGCTGATTTCTTTAAGAAGGGCATCAATAAACTGCCACTGCGTTGGCAAAGATGCATTGATTGCATGGGTGATTACTTCGATTAATACAAATAAAAAATACATGAAAAAAATTCGTTTAAATTTTTTCATACAAAACGGAAATTTCATAGGTAAAGACCTAATATTATTAGTATAGACAAGTTATGTATTGGAAATTCATAATTTTTATGTAAAATGTATGTTTTACTATTTTTTTTATTTGTAATTTTTAAATAAACCATGAAATTTACGATGTCGTGAAATTAAAAATATGATTTGCCATTTTGATATCTGGGTCTTAAAAAATCAGACGAGTTTCATAATTCTATGGGTTAAGGCATGAGAGCGTAACGAATAAACAAATTCACATTCTCATTCATTCTAGTTAGGACTAGCATACACGCGCGACTTCGTCTGCATCGTTTATTAAGGAAACTTATTAGAGGAAAAACATAAGCAACACACCGCTCGCCCCACTAATCCACGACGAGAAAACACATCGGAGGCGTAGTGCTTCTAAAGTCATAGTTTGTTAAAAGTCTAATATCTTTGTATTGAATAATGCTACGGTAATATTACTTTAAATAAGATCCAAGTATCGAACTAGTGAAATAAAAAAAAAGTTCGAATTATATCTAGCAATTTTTTAATGTTGCGCGAACAATCACAAACTACTATCATTACATATATATATATATATATATACATAAAGCGGTAGTGGTAGTTATAAAGGTATGACCTCACTCATAGATGACGCCCTCCTACACTCAGAGATGTGAACGGTACGAGAATCCGTGATCCGGGCGATACTGAACCCCGCTCCGTTGTCGTTACGCCTTTTATAGGCCTGCTTCGTATTAGAGGGTAGCGCGTAATATTTATGTCAGTACAAATACTTTTTGACGATAGAACGGGCATTAGCCCCGACATATATACATAGAAAGATTATGATAATTGAACTGTACGATAATCATTATCAGAAAGGAGTTTTAGGCGAGATCTTAGAATGTCATAGTTCGGTTATCGTGCACAATCGTGTACACTGGAAATAATATCACGGAGCAGTCACAAGGACTGCCGATAGAAGTGGAAACTCAAAACAATGGAATGACTATGTTCTCTTTTGAATTTTATATTATAGTGTGAATTATTACATTTTATAATTTGTATACTTATTCGAATTATTAACTTTGATCTGGTTTTCACATCTATTGGCACTCAGAACAACAATTATACACATTTTTCTACAGTTTACGTAAACAAACGTGATAAACTGTACAGTTTTAATACAAAATATCAATATTAAATGTACGCAGGCTCCTATACTATGCGTCGCTAGACTGGCACAAGCCGCGCAAGCGCCATACGAGCATGTCATGACGCAAAATCATAAGTTTATCTTTTACCAAAAAAATACCGCTCAACGCGCATAAATAATTTTACTTAATTTCGTACGATTGTATGATTACAGGACTCCAGTTTCCAACAGAAGGCGGACAAAATAAAGTTAGCACTTGAACGCATGCGAGAGGCGAATGTCAAGAAATTATTCATAAAAGCCTTCTCCACGGACGGATCATCGAAAAGTCTTTTAGTCGACGAAAAAATGACATGCGGATACGTCACTCGCCTTTTGGCCGACAAAAATCATGTAACCATGGAACCGAAATGGGCTATCGTTGAACATCTGCCAGATCTTAATATGGGTTCGTAGTTTTCTTTGCATCCAAATCATAGCAATCTGTCTCAAAAAAGTCGAGGCAGTCGTACGGACTGCCGACAGAAGTGAAAACACAAAAGAATGGAATTTAAACTGTGTTCTCTATTGAATTTTTAAATTAATCATAGTGTGAATTATTTAAATTTCGTTATTTGTGAATTTAAACCATTATCATTACTTGGTACCTTGGTACTCTTTCACATATATTAGCACTCCCTGTAATAATTATATACCTTTTTATACAGTTTATTAATTCATCAAACATATGACGGGCTGCACAATCTCAATACAAAATATCTATATTGGATGTACACAGGCTCTTATACTACGCGTTGCCAGTCCGACGCAACCCGCGTCAGCGCAATACCGTCGGTCACATTTATAGCATGTCATAACGCGAAATTATAAATTTATCTTTTGTTAAAAAATACCGCTTAATGCGGCTAAAGAAGCTTTCACTTCAAAATATACATGTAACAGAAAAACTACATTTCAAATCTATAATAAAATAAAAAATTAAACTAAAAAATTACATTATGTGGGAAAATGAGATTAAAGTTTTAGCATATTTACTCGTTTAACTTAAATTTATCTTTAAAAAAATTGAGCAGTCATGGGACGCCTGGCAGATGTGAAACATCGAAATTGTTTTGTGTAGGTTATATGCATAAAAGAACAGATTACGACAGGAATCAGCTATGGCATAATGAAAAGATAAAGCAAATTTGTTCCATAAAATAATGACTGTTTATTTTTTTTATTACATTAATATTCATTTTTATTAAATACAAAAATTCAACTAGGTTCAACTGCAGTATTTTTGGCGGCATTTATCAAAGAGCGTTAGATCGTCGGCGCGTGCCGCGTAACACTAGTATAACGAGTGGGCGACGAAAATATTTGAATCTTATTTTTATACAGATAGGGTTGCAAATGTTTTTGAGCATTTCGTGCCAAGCCAAAATGAGGTTTACTCGCGCCTGTTTCACATCAATAAATGAATCACTTTAAACCAATTCTAAAAGTAGGGTTAAGTAGAGTAATTATATTACTATTTGGTCGTTGTAGAAAAAATCACCATTTGTAACCATTGATATAGAAAAACCCAAGATGCACACTTAACGTTTCACAGCCGGCACACAAAAATGAGTGCATAATTTTCGATTATATAGTCTCGCGTCGCCTGCGTCCTTGTAAAAACAACATTAAATCATTCAGGTAAGGTTGAATTTGCAATATCATAAGTTTCATGCATAATAACCACGTATGTACATTGGATACTTTTTGCGGGACGGTTTTGAGCGCTACTTCTATTCGAGTCTGTGTTTTGGGTTTTTATATGTCAATGTTTGTTTCATAAAAACGTATTAATACACATTTAAAAAAAAGTTCATAGTTAATTCACTTTTTTATAAAACACTAACGGGCCGGGTGGAAGTTGTCCTGCCTCGATAATAAAAAAAATAATCTAAAATTCAACCACAGCGCCATCTACCGGGTCCAATTATGAATCTAAACCATTCTCGGATCCACTGGAACACGCACACGAAATTTCATCATAATCGATCCAGCCGTTTAGGAGGAGTTCAGTGACATACACACGTACAGAAGAAATATATATATAAAGACTAGTGGGCAAGGCGGACATTGTCCCGCCCTGATAATAAAAAAATCTCGATAAATTATATACCTAAACCTTCATTAATCGCTTTATCTATTAGTGAAGAGCGTATGAAAATCCGTTCAGTAGTTATTGAGTTTATCGCGAACAGACAGACAGACGTGGCAGAGGACTTTGTTTTGTAATATGTAGTGTAGATTTTTTTATATATTTTAAACCCAAACTTGTATGGATTTGTTATTGTGTCGGAATTAATGGTATTTTTTTTAAATGTTATTTTACAGAACGTGTATACGAAGATCATGAAATATTGGTCGATAACTTAATGTTATGGACACGAGAGTCGAAGAATAAAATATTATTCGCCGATCGTTACGACAAGATATCACTGTTTCAGACACCAGAGAGATTCTTGTTATCCGAAGATGACAGAGGTTCGTTTTATACTATACTAGCTTCTTCCCGCGACTTCGTCCGCGTGGAATAGTTACTTTGGGCTAACGCTAACACGCAGCGGAAGCTGTCAAAAGAAAAAAAAAACGATTTTGATACATTCTTCATTGTTGCTCCGCTGCTATTGGTCTTAACGTGATGATATATAACCTATAGCCTCACTCGATAAAAAGCTATCTAACACTGAAACAATATTTCAAATCGGACCAGTGGATCCATATATTACCCCCTACAATTACAACGTCACAAACTTGACTTGTGACAGTTTCGTGGGACATTAAAAAAATAGCAAAGGAACGATGGAATCGAAAAAATAAGTAACCTATATTCTGACTGCACTACTGGCTCTGTAATTATATACATTCTTATACAGTTAATTAATTAATTAAACGTATGACCGGTTGCACAAACTCATAATATGCCGTTATACAAAGCGTCGTTAGTATGACAAGCGCGATATGTCACGAGTATGTCGACGTTATCAGTGACGCGAACCCGTAAGTTTTCCCACGCTCAATCACTCAACGCGGCTAAAAAGATTTCAATTCATAAACATTATAATACCTCTTGTTGGAATCGAATTTCGACCATTCGCCTCTAGTTAGTATAAATTGTCAAAGATTACTGATCATTTAGCGCTACTTAAACAGTAAATGCTAAATTAATCCGCTTTACGCCATTATAGACCATGCATTTGTTGGGAGATTAAATCCGGAACACAGTATAATAAACTCTGCAAAGCTGATGGCCAACAATAGACATGAACTATAAGCTCATAGCAAAGAAATACATATAATAATGCTTTATTATAATCGAATTTCTTTAATTATTATTTGATATAAATCTATACATATAATAAGAATGTAAATTCCACATGTCTGTACTTTTTTGATTTTTGTGAAACAAATTACCGCAATTGACTAACAATACATAATTAAATACATTTAAATCATTTTTAGAAATATCTGCCTGTCTGTGGGTTTTTTTTGTGCACGCATCACTGCTAAAGTGCTACATCTGCGATAAAACATAACCAAGAAAATCATAAAGTACAGCCTTGAGTAACATTCAGTCTTTGTTTTATTAAGATCGATTCACTCTAACAAAAGTTATTGTAATTTGACTGATGACACGAGTTAGTTCGAAAGAAAAGTAGGTAAAGGTAATAAATGCAGACAAGGTCGCGGGTATCAGCTATTTATGTATGAATACCTTGTTAAAGGTTGGTCCAGCGAGCACGACGAACATTCCAGACATGTTATAATAGAAGATTTCTTCGGTCAAAATACTGGTGTTTCAAGTGCAACACCGTCGGTGGGCGGCCATCCAGTGCCACATATGGAGGGCCCTTTATATCTCAAGAATGACGCCAAAAAAGGATGGAAGAAAATCCACTGCGTTCTTCGACCATCCGGTCAGTAAATAAACTTCTGCTTGCGACACCGTGTGGCCACACTTATAATAACGCATTACTGGCAAAGCGAAATGGCCGTCGCGATGATTTTTTTAAAAAATTAAAATATTTGACATTTGATTTTTGGCGACGTCGTGCGTTAGCTCTGTTAATATTCTTTTGTTAAAAATAAGTAGGACTACTATTTTTTTATTAATCGCGGTATCGGTTTTAAGTTGCCGCCAATATTAAATTAAATCGTTACTAACTATCCCCCAAAATGTATTAATAATTCTCTGGAAAGTCTTCTATGCCTTTGTAAAATAATCAACAGAATGACCGTTCAATTTTATTTCTATGCATAAATGAATCCCTTATAACACAGAATATTATATTAAAATATGTTAGTATAAATAATGCGACGTCGCCAAATTATTATTGATTTGTCGATATCAAAAGACTGGTTAATTTTCTAATTTTATCAAATGCTCGTTTGTCACATGAATAGGACTGTACTACTCGCCCAAAGACAAAGTGAAAACTTTAAAGGAACTGGTCTGTTTGGCGACTTTCGACACCAACGAAGTGTATATAGGTCTGAATTGGAAGAAGAAATACAAATCTCCAACGGACTATTGTTTCGCAATAAAACATCCAAGGCTTCAGCAACCGAAAAGTGTGAAATTTATCAAATTCCTGTGTGCCGATGATCAATGCACGCTTGATAGATGGGTCACGGCGATGCGAATAGCAAAGGTCAGTTTATTATTATAATCTCTAATATACAGTGTAATCTCTTTATAATAAAACAACTCCCAGGCAATTACCTTAAAATCTAGACACTCTTTATAACGTAACGGTCATACTTTGCAGAAACACATTCCTAATGTAGGCATCAGTAATTATCTAAACATAAAAATCTAGTGTCATGATGTTTGTCCACAATGAACTCCGGAACTACACAATCGATCTTCACAAAAGTTGACATTTACGTATAATTTGGTCCAACTTCAGAGATAAGATGATTTATATTTCGGTTAATGGCCTCAATATTTATTAATAACAAATTAAATGATAGTCAATGTTGATTATTGTTATCGATTGTAAGTTTCATCAGTCACGAATAGATGGCGCTTTAAATTAGTTTGTTGGCAGAAAACTGTAGGACCAACTATTATAGATATCTCATAGATGGCGCCACGTTTTAGTTTTGAATGTATTTTTATGCCACAGCAACGCGTGGCCGGGTTAGCAAAATTAAAATAATAATTGTTATATTATCAGTATGCCAAAAGCTTCAAGTAAATCTTTGAAATGCCGACATTTCCAAGAAAAACAACTGAGGTCGTATACGATCGTCTAACTACTGTTTTTATTTATTTATTCCTCAAAATTTTACATTTTGTTTATAAAATATGCGATAATAATACAATATTCATATTATAAAAAGATGCTGTTATATTATTACAAGTACTTATAATTTATTACACGTAATAAACAATATAGTAAAATAACAATAGTGAAGAGGTTAAAGAGGTATGTTCCAAAAGTATCCGACCCGTACCTCGAACCGAATTCGCACTGGTATTATTTTACGTCATCCGGCTCATGGTATCCTTAGAAGTAGTCCCCCTTCGACTGAACGAGACGCTCCCATCGGTGGTTCCACATCCTGATGCAGTTCTTGTAATCAGTTTTCGGAATGACCATGAGTGCACACGTCACATTTGTATCAACCGATTCTCTGTCGTCAAACCGGTGTCCTTTGAGTGTCATTTTAAATTTTGGGAATAGCCAAAAGTCGCAGCGGGCTATGTCGGAGGCTAACCGAGTTGTACACCTCGATATTTTTCAGTGTCATCGCCCTCGAAGGTCGGCCAGAACGCGAATTGCTATCAACACTCACTCGCGCGATCGTCTGTGAATCGCTTCTACCATTCCTTTATTTGAGTTTTGCCCATACAAACATCTTCAAAGGCCTCCTGCATCATTTCGATGGTCTCTACACAACTGTTTACAAGCTTGGAGTAAAGCTTTATGCAAATTCGTTGCGATCTCTCCGTTCTTTTTAACGATAGCAAAATCCGACGAATGCGAAATCGGCAATGTACGTAAAGATGTGCTGCGCTCGAAATAATAAATCTCGTCAGTGGCCATGGTAGCCGACGACTTCGTGAAGAGTCACTTGTTACGCTCGTACTTCATAAAAGTCAGTCGGATATTTTGACGCGAAGTTATGGGTACAGGTGGGATACTTTTGGGACACACTAAGTATGTTATAACACAATTTCGCAAACTTAAAATTTAGACGGCATACTATCAAAGAGTTGGTTGAAAATTGTTGGATCATAGGTACATGATAATGGCCAAGAATACGTTGCAGTATTTCTAGGAAATTTTGATCTCGATCACTAAATACAGCAAGCATATTACCAGTCGTATGCAACTTTGTAACGAAACAGTTCCGTATCAAACGTGTAATAGCTGATGCAAAAAAGTAATGATGTTATCTCTTCATAACGAAAAAGTTTCGTTCTAAAGAGTTGAAGCTATATACTGAAGTACAGTGTTAACTCTTTATAACGAATTTCAAGGGACACTGCGTTGTTTTTTCATTATAAAAAGTTTTCGTTATGCGAAGGGAAGAGAACAAATAAATGGATTTCTGGTAAACCTACCAAATTGAACTCATTCCTACGTCATAAAAGGTTTTTCGTTATAAGGAACAACGTTATAAAGAGTTTACACTGTAATTGAAAATCGACTTATTTGACTTATTTGGGAAGAAATAACGTATTGTGTCTTTTGCAGCATGGAAGACAACTTTTAGAAAATCATCGTTCTTTAGTCGAGGAGTTGACTCAAGAAGACTTGGATCATCTCGCGCATGCGCGTTCATGCTCAGTAAGTTACCGCGAATTAGTTAAGTTTATATTATAAACTAACTCCGTCCGTGTGGAACCTAATGTAAAAAAAACAGTGACTAATATAATCATCGAGCGTATTAAGTCCATTCACTTACCTACTTTTCTCTCGTACTTAAGTCGCGTCGTCATTAACGTTATAATAACTTTTGATAAAGTAAACCGATTTTAATAAACCAATACTAAATGTTAGTCGAGGATATGCTATATGATTTTCTTGGTAAGGTTTTATCTTGAACGCAGAACTTTAGCAGTGATGCGTGTTCAAACAAACAGATAGACATTTCTAAAAATGATTGAAATGTATTTTATTACTTATTCCAAGACAACTACAACAATTCTTTCCCAAAAATCCGAAAAGTACAGACTAGATTTACATTCTTATATGTTAATTCCAATGTGTTTTTGTTTTTTGTTTAGATAACATCGATCCCAACGAAAACAAATGGAAATCTAGGAGCAGGTATTAACTGTCCTGCGCAATCGTCTGTCTCAAGCAACGTCAGTGTGGCTAACTCGGACGCGAGCAGTGGAAGGTGCGTATTTTTTTTGTAAATTAACATCTTTTTTGTGTTCTTTTTCCCAAGCATCTTGAGTCACCTACGAAGTCAATATTCCATCAAAAATTGTATGGAATATGGTGTTTATGCTGGCGCAATTGTTTTCTTTCATAAATTATTTATTGGTTGTTATAACGCGAAGCTATGTTTTGTTTTTACTTTATTAACATTTCTGTCATAGTGACGCGTGATTCGAATATTCTATATATATATTTCATTCGTCTATACGTTTTTTTTTTTAATTTTTAACTCTCAATCATTTAAAATATATGTTACCTACATGATATTTTGACAAAACAAATGGCACGAAAATGCACACATACGTAAATTGTCTTAGATAAAACGTGGAAGTAAGATGGCATATTCTCAATATCGGTTGTGAAAAAGAAATAGTTATATGTTGCTTAGATACGGACGGAATGATGGGGCCAGCCGTTAAAAGGAAGCTAGCTAGCCAATTTTTAACAAGGCGCTGTCGAAGTGCTTATTTGTTCTATAGTTATGAAATCTTATTAATTATTTTTTACGTTAATTTTGCATCTGTTTGGGGAAGCGTTATTTTAATAATAGCGAATTATAATTTTTTTAATACCGATCAAGCTGAGCGCTCTTTTAAAATTGAAATTGCGAACCTTTGTGATATTTTTAATTAGAGTTTAGTCTTTGTCAGCCTTATTAATCTGAGAATACATAATCATGTTTGTCAACTATAGACATTCCCGAGCATCGTCGCGGTCCTCAAGTTCAAGCGGGTGTCTATCTGATGGAGGAACAGCATCAGAGAGCGCCTTCGATTGCGAATTTCCTATGGGTGAATATAACATTACCTTAACTTTTTTCTTTAATTTTAGTTTAGGCAACCGGTCTTTTAGATTATCACTGCCATTGTCAAGTAGGTAATAACATTACGAGTGTCTTGCGATAACTTCAATGTTCTAACAAAATGGTGGACCCCGTTGTTAGATATTTCCATCAAGTTTTTGTGGCATCTTAGAATTCATGCTCGACGGTATTAATTCTTATCCGCTTCACTTGTGCACAATACAATATAAATGGGTCATTCCACCAAATAAGAACATTTTTACGGGGCGACCCTCGCGGATTATGTTTAAAATTTATGGAGGTGTTCTCTATCATAAAACAAAAATTCCCTGAGAGTTTTAGCTCTTAATACGCAGCGGTCTTGAAGTTATGATTTTTTGAAATTTTGGAAAAAATATTTTTTCAACTTTTTCGTCAATTTTTCTGATATGAAAAACGTTTTTAAACAAAATCGACAAACATTGTATTTTGTAGGAAAAATTCTCAGCTTTTGAATGAAAATATTTATTTTTTCATAAACTCATCAGAAGACCCTTAAAAATCGAATTAAAGTGGAAAAATTGATTTTTTTTATGTGCAGCCCAAAATTCTTCAAATTTGAATTTTTTTTCTGAAAGCTGAGAGTTTTTTACACAAAATATAGCGTTTTGCCGATGTGCATATTTTTTGTTTCGTCACAATTAAATTAAACACAAATTCATTATAATTAAAATACTTTTATTTTTGAACTTTTTTGAGATGTGGACACAGTTTTAATGAAAGCATAACCAATTTCATCTTTTAAAGGCACAAAAGTGTGTAATGATTGTGTACCTTTCACCGTTTTCGATTGAGAATATCGTACGTGTAACACATCTTTTTTTATTAAATAATCGTCATTAGCTATAAAAGTAAAGTCAACGCTTGTAAAATTTTTCGTTCCCCAGGAAAACAAATCTTGTGGTTTCAGTATATATACTTATACTTATACGTGTCAGTATGTGGGAAAACTTAAAACTTGTGAATTTCTCGGATTTTAAAATCAATACATCCTGTGTTGGCGTGGTGATTATGTCCATATCTTCCTTCGGGAAGAGGCCTATGGCCTTGCAGTGGGTCTTTTCAGTCTGCTCTGACGCTCTATAGATTTCAACCCTAGTCTAATTATTTTCGGCTGTACGCCCGAGCGAAGCCGCCCCGAGAGACTAGTTGCAAATAAATATTAGTACCTTGATATTCATGTCGTTATTAAATGTGTGTACAGAAGAATAATATATGCGTAATAAAATAATTTTCAGGTACAATAAAGAGGAAGCCTTCCATGAAACCGAATATCCCGCTGACCTGGATGACTCGTCAGCTTAAAGAGATGGTGGAGAAAGGTGAAGAATGTGGGTTCGAAGATGATGGGAGTGGTGACACTGGTACGCTGACGAGGCGACCTCGTACCAACCGTTCCGAGGACTCCACGCTCAAGCGATATCATACTATTGGTAAATATATCATCAGCTTTTTTTCAATTAAGATATTGAAAAAAAAAAATCATATTCGTACAATTCATATAGACTGAGTTCTTGAAATCATATCCACAATATCGTTACCCTTACATATTATAAACGATAAAACCTATATACTTGTCCGTCTGTCTGTTTGTTAGTGTGATTGTAAGTAAAAAACCACATTCCACCACACCAACACACATTTACACGATTCCTTTTTTTAATCGTTGCTAAACTTACCTTAGGTAATATCATATATGGGATAAATTATGGTATTAAAACTAGATTAAGTTGACAGATAATCATCATCAGTCTGTAGGAAACCCTCTGCAGGGTCATAGACCTCTTCCCTAAGGAAGGTATGGGCATAATCACCACGCCAGTCCACGACATATTGCCGATTTTAAACTCCACTAATTGTGGTTTATAATTTTATAATTAAAATTGCTATAATAGATAAGGAATGAAGCTGTCAGACAGGCAAAGATCTCAATAAAAAAACATCGGTGTATAATCATTACATTTAAAGCAAAAGTTCTCTCCCACGCCTGTCTGTCTTTTCGCGATAAATTCAAAAACTACTGAACGGGTTTTCATGCAGTCTTCACCAGTAGATAAAGTGATTCATGAGGAAGGTTTATGTATGTATTTTTTTTTAAACTGGTTCAGCATAATGACTGCACTGTACCTGATGGAAAGTACAGTACAGTCTATAAATAACGGCGACTGTCAATGTTAAATAGCAATGGCAGTCATCGCTATCATGCCGACCTGCAAAAAATTTGTCAAGGTTTTTTTATTATCAGGGCAGGACAATGTCCGCCGGGTCCGCTAGTAGTTAATAAAGTAATATAACAATAGTTGCTCACATTTAAAACGTTTTTTGACAATAAGATAAAAGAAAGCAGAAAATAAGTGCGAAGTAAGGCTCTGCAGAAATAAATAAAATCAATCCATAAAATCAAGCATTCTATGTTTCCCACATACAGTAGTACTACAAGAACATTTCTCCGGTTCAGGTTTCTTTATATTATCCGTCACCGTCAGACGAAAAATTCATTGGTACATGCCGGGGTACCTGTGGACTTCAGAATTATACTCCAATGGTGAAACCAAAAGATCATCACGACCTGCTAAATCTAAAACTCTATCAAATATTATTAAACAAAGTCGTTTTGCATGTCTATCGGTCCGTTTCTTCAATTCTTTCGAACTACGCAAAGAATTCTGCTACTACAGTATAAACTTTTTATAACGAATTTCAAGGGACCGATCCTTTTTTGTCTATATAAGTAGGGAAGATAACAGATAAATGGTTTTGTGGTAAACTAAGCAAATTGAAGTAATTTATATGTTGTAAAAAGTTTTTCGTTATAACGAACGACGTTATTAAGAGTTTACACTGTATTTAAATCACTATAATTTAGACGATCTCTTCTGAAATCTGTGTAATATATATGGTTAAGTCCTCAAAAATTGACACTTCTAGCACAAAAATTACATAGTAACTTTTTATGTTATGATAACGCCAATGTAACCCACTTTTTCTGTAAAGTGTGAATGAAAAGAATGTATGAAATTCGTATGACAAAAATGGATAACACAAAAGCAAAAAAATATGATATATTCTATACTTAGCGGTCCCAGCGGACACTGTCCTGTCCTGATAATTTAATAAACTACCTAATAAATTAAATAGAATACCTAAATCTTCCCCATGAATCACTCTATCTATTGGTGAAAACCGCGTGAAAATTCGTTCAATAGTTTTTGAGTTTATCGCGAACAGACAGACAGACAGACTCGGCAGAGGACTTTGTTTTATACTATGTAATGATGAACAATACAATCTCTATTATTTATATGTTGCATATTGAATGTGCTTTTAAAGTTACATTTATCAAAGTTAAAAAGAAATTTTAATTATAACATTTTATTTTAATGAATGATGCTGTGTTTTTGCCAAAAGTTGAGAATCCTATGAACCATTTCAGTTTATATTAAATAAACTTGCTAAATACATTCAATGATTTGGTAAAGCTAGCAGATTTATTACATCGCAGATTCAGACCATCAGAAGAGTTACAGTATTTGAGTTTCTCTTAAAATTAATGTTGACATTTTGATATTATATGCTCCAGGCGAAGATGCTACATCTTGGCAACGTTATCTATCATTTACGTTGAGTATAAAAAACTCGATGTTTTCTAGTGTAGTTGTAGTAATTGGTAGTGTATTCTAATGTAGTTTTCGGGCGCATACATTAATAACGTTGGTGAAACATAAAAACACTACAAAATTGTATACCGAAAGAACGCCAACAGAAAACTTCTTGATGGTATATTTCCATCTACAAAGGATAATCCACATCATTTTTATCTTAGACACTTTCTTAAAATATAATTCGTTACTTGCGACGCTATTTTGACAAATATAATTTGAATCCTTATCAAATTAGATGCTTTAGTGGTACTTTCAGTATTTTCTTTACATAAAAAGTACCTTTCACAGTTTTCTAACACTTCAACAAATATCTGAACACCTAAATTGTTTCAACACTTGTGATACCACATTACATACACATTATTATATCAAATTATATACCTTACTACGGGACAAAGTTTTCCAGAAAGAGGTTTTTGAATGACTATATCGTTATTTTTAAATTTAACCTTTGTCTCACTAAATAGTTATAAAATTAAGTATAGAATGTTACAAACCCCGCAATTACATTAACATTTATTATAGTTTTGCAGTTAAATCGTCGTTTGTAACTGATTTATGAACTCCTTACTTCACCAACAAAACAAGTTATATATTTATAGCAATTTTGATTTAACATATTCTACGAAACTTTTTAGTGATTATATGTTTATAGTCCTTCAGAAGCATATGAGAGTTAGTTGTCCTAGGACTCTCCTTTAATCACCTTGACGCATATTAGCGCTGAATATTATAAGGTTTAGTACTTACTTATAATAACACTCTTATTGACATGACGAAATTAGAGTATATTCTTAGGTAATATTTTTTTATTTCGTTTATAGATACACCGGAGTCAGCTGTGTACAGTAGCACCACTAACAACCATTCAAATACTACGGCTCCAATCCGAACTGAAACGATATCACCCACTTATGGCCATTATGAAAGTATTTCGAGGGAAAATACTTACCGGAACAGTGTTGATAACACTTCAGAACTTTATGGATATAGTACAATTTACGACACAGTTCAGAGGGTATCTGGGCCTTCCATTCTCCAGGCTGCTACTAACGTAGAAGACTTACCCTTACCACCACCACCTGCAGAAGAAAAACCTGTAGACATGTTTAGCTCTACGCTGAGTCTAGATTCATTACCCCCACCACCGCCTCCTCTTGATACCGTTGAAGATTTATCTGGTTCACTGCTGAGTTTACCACCACCCCCTCCGGAACATACAATGGAAGCGAATACAGGTCGCGTTCACGAAATAGTGAATCAGTTAACTGCCCAACAGATTGAGCAGGCCTCTCGCGCTGGACAGTCCAGGGTTCGCAGTACGGAAGTAAACCGTTCATTCCCACGTCAGCCTTCATTGGATAGCGTCCACTCAGAGGCGTCACGGAGCTCATCACTTCACTCTGATAAAAGTATCTATGGTCAAGCATACGGAGCATGTCTTGCAGAGCTTCAAACGAAGAAACGATGTAGCCCATCTTTACAGAAAAAAGTAATAACAGAACCGGCTAAACAGAACACTGGATCGGTGAAAAAGGTGAATTTCGCTGATGATCTGCCAACATGTTCGGAGAAGAAGAATAAGAAGATAACGTTCAATTTGACACCGACATCTCCTAGGAAACCACTGCCACCGAAACGTAATGAGAGCACGCGGCTGACTTCACCCAAAAAGCTGGTCGATTCGAACAGCAACCCACCGAAGGAATTCTTGAAAGACTTGCAAAGAGTCATGCGAAAGAAATGGCAGGTCGCTCAAAAGTGCAAATTGGAACCGGAAACGACACCACACGAGGTGCTCGGCTTTCGCGAATATCCTCTATCAGACGATTACAAAGAAACAAGTGTATCGATGTGGGTACAGGAACATTACGGAGGCTGTGTAGAAGATCCCTTCTATGAGAACGTATATGGACGTGAGACACAACCGCGAAGGGAAGAGCCAAAACCTATAAGGAAACGACCGCCTCCAGCACCTCCAAGAAGGAGTGAGTCAACGCATTTATCGAGTCACTCCCACCCATCGACTGTTCAACCGGCCGCTTGATATTAAACAGTGATAATCATTTGAAGAATACATAAAACAAATCGAATAACTGTATGTATGTCCATTGCTCGTGTGCTTTCATAAATATTACTTTCTTCCAAGCATGTGCACAATGCATAAGTGAGAACACCATTCTTGTAAGTATAACTAATTTCTCCTTGTGGTCAGGGTTACAAGTCATTACATCTAATATCAACTGCAGCGAGTTGATATTCTTCATATTTGGGTTCTAGTTGCCACACGAGTTTTCTATTCTGGACGTTTAGTTGCTAGTTTCTCAATGCTAGTTTCTCTATGTTACAATTAACATTTTAGTATCTCAAAGTTATTTAAAGTTATCGATGAATTTTATAGGATTATTTCTGCATTTTGACTCTTCATTTGCACTGTAACGTACATTCTCTATCATATTTTGAAATCTGGGACTTAGTTATTCTGTATATCATTGAACTTAGAGGACATTTTGATGTAATCAATTACGTTGAGTAGTTTTATAACCGTTGGTATGCAATGATAGATGTCAGTAATGAGTAGAATAATTTTAGTATAAAACTAGATCATTTTTAGAATATTATCTGTAATAATTTAACATTATTTTGCTCTCTGAACGGCGAAGGAGAAAAGTTAATATGATATGTATATCCGAGTGACCACTTTTGATGTTAAAATAATAATTTACACAGGTGCTACTTTAAATTCGTGTACTAAAACGCATGTCAGATATAAATAATTGCTAGTCAGCCTATGTGTAATGAGAAAATTAAAAAAAAAACACCAAATTAAATGCAAACGATCACTAGCACAATTTTTTTGTTCAAAATAGGCATATATTTACAAACTCAAAAAAACAGTACTAACTTTACAAATGGACCAAGCAGAACTTATTGCATGATTTGGAGTTTTGTCAATTTTATATTATGTTCCCGTTCAATTCAGAAGTATAACTTGTTTTTGTCTTCTACATTTGACGCTTAATATAAGATCCTGCATACACTGTGACTGTACAGACGAGAACAAAACGCTTTTAATATACATAATATTAGGCTGATTCAATTTTTTCATATAACCGGATGTAGATTACATTGAAAATAGCTATAAATGTAAAGTGAACATGCCCAAAATTTTGGTAATTACAGTTAATTTTCTAGGGATTTTGGGCATTTAAGGAAAACCAATTATGGGAAACGACGTATTTTCATATCTAACTTCAGTTTGTTCGTTTTGTAGTTTCCGGGTGATATTTATTTTGAAGTTCCTTATGCGTGCCATATGTTTATCTCGTTAAATTTAAACTACATTTTCAAATTAAACTTCATTTTCAATTTAAACTCCATTTTCAACACTGGGGAAGGGACAAGATGGTAAACATACTGAACTGTGTACCCTCAATAAGCGTTTATTATTATATCTATGTTTGGGCTGTGATTTTGTCGTGTCTGGGGGTTATTATAATTTTTTTTATCGACACACTGGAACGAATGTAAGGATAAAATGTCTATACTCTTCAGCAACATACTTTACGCCGTGTTTTATATAATTTAGGTAATATTAAGAGAGATTCCGCTAAATAGAGCACACGTTATGTTGCTGTGACTTATAATGTAGATTCAAACCGTACACTTTTTTAATTATTTGTAATAATTCTTTTATAATATGCGATATTACTCGATAGTTGTAGCTAATAAGCCATTGTTAAGCTTCGAATACCTGACTAGATATAATATTTTAACTATAACTAATTATTATATTTTTTTAGGGAATCTTAGTTGTATCCGCACGGTCCGGTGTCGATAGCGTAAAAATAATAGTTTAGGGACAAAACATTAGATCTAGGTTCTCTAAAATTGATAGGATTTAGTTATTATAAATTTCATATTTATAATTTATATAAAATTATGGTTTATATATATAATTTTGTATAATGATTGCAACTGTGATCTATTTTGTGTGAAGGTTAATTTAAAACAATTGAAATGATAAATCTGATGGGTGTAATACTTATAAAATTATTGTTAATATGCAAATAAGGATTTTTAACTCTATCTACACTTGACTTTTTTTTGATAATATATATTATATGTACAATATTCCATTCCTTTGCCTTTCAACGAAAGGTATAATTATATAGGTTTATAAACAGTGACTGGCAAGGTTTCTATTAAACTTCCTATTAGACTTTATAACTAAAATTGGGTGTTTCCAACATCTAGATGTTAGCCACTACTTGCACCCATAACAACTCACTAAAGAATAAGTGAGTTATCTTCAGAGTGACTTTATTTACAGTTAAAAAAATCGTCACTTGTTAACATCGTATAAAATTAAATGGTTTATCAATTTCTAATTTTTTTAATATCATTTGTACTGGTTATTTGAAGTTAAAGCAATTTTTTGTTAAATGAGAATTTATATTTTAATACGGGTTTTGTATAGAATACAGGCTAAGTCACTGTTTGTAATATAAAATTTAATTATTTATAAAAATGTTTCAAGAGAGAGGCCCCTTTTGAAACACAAAGCGCACAACTCGGAACGATATCCAAGAACAAAGACTGCCGAAATTATTTGTAAAAATCCCTTTTGGATTTTTTTATATATCCGTATCATACAAATTTACAATATTACATGATATTAAAAGTTCCATCCAAATGTCACCGGATTGCGAAGACTGAACATTGACATTTTTAACTTATTTTTTGACAATAAAATTGCGTCCACGACATACATTTGATATTTTATAATTTTCATTTCAACGGAATCTATTATCAATAGATTTAATGAATAATTAAGTGCTCCGGCGTTCTTATAATGAATTGTAAGCCGTATCGCTATGGCTTGTGTGGAAATATCGGATAATTTTTAATTGTAAGTAGACCAGGAAATTTATCGTCTATACTAATACGAATGTGTCGTTAGTCTGTAAGGGACTTTAAAAAATATGAAAAGATACCTATACATCAAAGAATTTTGGTAAATGTGTAGAAGACGGCGGTTAATTTGTGTACTTGACAACTTATAGTAATTTTACAGTCCGCTTCCTTATACTTCTATACGTTATGCAACATGTCTAGCAATCAAAAAATATAATTTAAAATTCTTAACGGATTTATCTGTCATCTTGTCAACACACTAAGTTTGACAGAAATTAATTACATTTCTATATTCGACTTAACATATAAAAGTTTTTTTATAAAATATTTGTAAATTCCAAATTATTTGACACCAAACTTTAAAAACCAACAAAAATGTTTCGTTCTCATTATTCGGTTTAAAAATGGCGTCCAACAATTAGTCGACAAAATAGATACTCAGTACGTAAATTTCAGGCTACAGTACTTTACGAGTAAGCTTGTGCAAAAATATCTAACCGCCGTCTTTTACGTCGCAAAGAATATACGTACGGTTTTTGTCATGGACTTTGAGATTGAGTACATTGTAAATCTACTTAATGTTTCATACCTATTGGGGCCTTATAATATCAACGTGTTCATGAGAAATATCCGTCGAAACAATTTATAAGAAAGAAGCACTTGTTGCTTAATTATTGGAATACATAAAAACATTTTTTTTACCAATCTGGAAAATATAATGCCCCGCTGCATTAAATTGAGTACTTGGCGAAGAGAAAAGAACTCACGTAGCCCTCAAGTAACTAAACATGTGACTAGGATGTTATAAAATTCCGATACGGGTTACTTTTTGTTCATATCTTTTTGAAATCGACATAAATAATGAAATTTGTTTTAATTAACCCTAATATTTAACGCATTTATTAGTATCTTTTATGAAATATGTTTAAAAATTGTACAGAACAAATTAATTATAATACTAATTCCCTTGTATATTTTTTCAAATATAATGAAATTCCATGAATTTGCGTATTTTATTTATTTACCTTTAACCAATTTAGATGTAAAATAAAGAGAATATCAAAATTAATCGCACGGCAAATTTTTTAGAACTGTGATCTCACAATAGTGGATCATATTTTTAGAAATACAGTGTAAAGTATTTATAACGTCGTTCGTTATAACGAAAAACTTTCTATAACGTAGAAATTAGTTCAATTTGGTTGGTTTACCACAAAACCATTTATTTGTTCCCTTCCCTTCGTATAACAAAAAAAATGGGCGGTCCCTTGAAATTCGTTATAAAGAGATTACATTTTATAGCCAATTTTGTGAAATTATAATTTTACATTATATAATTCGTTTTTGTTCAAGTATTTCAAATTTTGTAACTGACACAGTTTTTTTAACGAATGTTGCCAACAGTCTGTTAACCAGTGTATCATACGGTCTACATTCGTTTGTATGAATAGTATGGACACTGTGGACAGTCCAGGGGTTAAGATACGAATGTATCTCTACAATCCACGCCAATTGTAGTCCGGTGAAGCTGTTGAGACGTTGCTAGGTCAATAGCGTAGTCAGTTCGAGAAAAAAGAATCCACGCCAATCTTTATGGCACCACTGAATAATTTTAAGTTTAGGCTCGCGCATAATACAGTCAATAGTTAATATACAAAACAGGTACAAACAAGGTTAATATACAAAATAATACAAAACAGGTACAATATTATTACAGGTCATTGACATACAAAAACCCAAGACACAGTTACGAATAAAAGTGGCACGCAAAAACTCCCCAATATAGTTATGCGATAAACTTATGACTTTGCAAATTCAACTTTACCCGAACGATTTAAAGTTGTTTTTACAAAGACGCAAACGACGCGAGTTTGTTGGAAATGAATGCATAATCCAAAATTATGCACTCATTTTTGTGTACCGTCTGTGAGACGTTAAGTGAGCGTCTTGGGTTTTTGTATATCAATGGTTACAGGTATTTAAAATTTGCATGTAATTATCCTTAGTTTGTCTCGATTTTATACATATAATACCATATTTACATCTACGTTCGAGTCGACACATTTCAAAGTGAGCTATAATCTAATTTTAATCCTTCATATAACATGTTAATTTTTTTTAACATTCCCGGTTTTTATACACCTAGAACAGAGTTCAAAATTTGCTGTCCATAAGGTTTTTAGTTTTTTTTATGATCTCTATATTTCACATGTACAAAATTTGAACATCTTGAAAATCAACGTAAAATATTAGGAACGGCTAAAGTTAGATTTGGCTTATTTTTAAATGTAACGAATCATTTGTGTTTTGCGCATCCACATTCAGAGCGGTCAAAAAGATTGGTGAGGCTTTACCTGTGGTAACTACGCCATGCTAAAATAAAGAGTCAAATCTGAGCGGGTGTTAAATGACATCTACGTACTTATTCATCATTCTGGTATTGAATATCGTTTATTCAGGTTACCATGAAAATACCTATGATATCTTCATATATTTTCTTAGGGGCCGTTCAACTGGAATACTTGAAAGCTTATCTATAGCTACTGAACAGAAAATAAAAACTAAATCGATTTAGAAACAGAGGAAATAGATGTACTTAACTGTACTTACTGTCCCTGTGTATTTGTACGCACTTAAAATTAATAACTACTACATATGAACTAGTTCCGTACTTAGTATATCACGGATAATAATTTTAAAGTATACCATTATTATACAGGTATCCTAGTCTATTTATTTCGTTTACTCTTGGAGAGGATTACATGAGTGTTTCTTTATCGTTAGTAACCGTTCATATATCACGTAAACAGAATTATTGTAATTTTGGAGAGCCCCCTCCTCTGGTCATCAAAAGTAAGCGATGCTCTTAGCCTCTCTCCCCCCATCAGTTGCTAAAGTAAATATTTATATAAGTATTTTTAAATCTGTTCTGGTTAACAAATAAATATTACTGACGTAATTATCACCCCCCCCCACATCTACTAAGTCATCAAAAATAAGCCAATCCAAACCCCTCTCATCTCCTATTAGTGCTTACGTATGTATCGCTCCTTAGTGTATACGTTAGGTCGGCAATATATTGAATAGAGTGAGACCAAAAAGTAAATTTTCAAAAAAAAGTATTAACCGACTTCAATATCAATCAAAACCCATAGGGCACTAAAAAGCGGAAAATAAATAGTTTATCAAATTAAATAAAACATATGAATATGTGTGCTACCTAGAGATGTATTGGAAGTCGGTGCGAACCGAAAATCATATCATCTACATAGGTACAAAGTTTAAATCCACTCTCGCGTCTCTGTAATACATTTCTACCTGGAACAAATTTGAAATTTCGGTTGGCACCGACTTCCAATACATCTCTAGGTAGCACACATATTCATATGTTTTATTTAATTTGGTTAATTTGATAAACTATTTATTTTCCGCTTTTTAGTGCCTTATGGGTTTTGATTGATAATAAAGTCGGTTAATACTTTTTTTTGAAAATTTACTTTGTTTTTTTGAAGTCGGTTAAAAACAGAATAATTTAATGTGCGTAAAAGTGCTGCGCTAGGCATTAACACAACCTAAAAATATCAGTACAAATTCCATTCAAATATTACGGAAGCACTAAAAGGGGGAGGGGGTCTTTGATTTGCTTATTTTCGATGACATAAGGAATGGCGGATCTGGGTATGGGTCCACGTATGTATGTAAGCCTCGCGTTCTTATCCACGGGGCTACTATCGCCCTAATAGTGAACCACTATAAATTAATTCGTCTATAGGCTAAATTCTTTATTTCTAGACTTGTTAATACTGAATCAATAAGGAAACCAGAATAGATTAAAATATACTTATATAAATGTTTACATAAGCCCGGGAGGGAGGGTAAGAACACTGCTTACTTTTGCAGTCCAGGGGGAGGGGGCATTAATTACTTATAATTTTATTTTTGTTGCAATAGTTATTTGGTCTAAAATGATGTCTGATTAATCTACGCATACAAATTATTGTGGTCACCTATTAAACATCGGCAACTTATATAAAAAAGGATAAGAAAAAACCTCCATGTAATAACGGGCAGAAGCCAGTAGTTATATATAATAAATATGGCATATTATTACATAGTATAAAACAAAGTCCCCTACCGCGTCTGTCTGTCTGTCTGTTCGCGATAAACTCATAAACTACCGAACGGATTTTCACGCGGTTTTCATCATTGGATAGGGTGATTCATGGGGAACGTTTTAGTATATAATTCGTCAAAGTTTTTTTCATAATCAGGGCGGGACAACGTCTGCCGGGCCTGCTAGTTTATTATATATATCTACTAGCTTCCGCCCGCCATACTTCGTCCGCGTGGAATAGTTACTTTGGGCTAACGCTAACTTTACCTCGTGACTTCATTTACGTAGAAGGTGAAAATATTTTTAAATAATACATACGTTAACCCCGATTTTGAAATATTCTTCATTGATGTTCCGCTCCTATTGGTCTTAGCGTGATGATATACAAGATGAAAAAAATCACCGGGAGATTACTTGTTCTCAATCTGAGACTTACATTTTGTGTTTGTAGGTTACTAATTGACATGGTTGAGAAATATTGTGAAAAACTTATATCGTAAAAACTTGTTTTTCAGGCTATTGTTTTAACAAAAAGAAAAAAAATACAAAACAATTTTCCTGGTATAATATTTTGTGTAACTCATGAATGCTATGAAATATATATATGTACAATACATATTTCTATATAGGATAGTAATGTATGATTTAATTAAAATTGTTGAAAGAATATCTCTTAATAAATTCAATATTGCATTCTTATGATCGTTATTAAGTTGATTATTTGACGTATAAGAAATAAATTTATTTTTTTATTATTGAACCAATTACAAATTACGTTAATCTATGTTTGTTTATTTTTTAAATGTTTTACATTTTAGTGTTTCAACGCAATATCACCTAATGTTAAATGACGAAATGTTTAAATACATGAGAAAAAAGCTAAACGTGAAATGTTTCCGCCGGAACATACCTATAAGTCCTTGGTGACAAATTAATATTGTTACTTAATCTTGGTAATTAACCGAGGGAGCTTAGAAAAAAACATTATAAAATATTTCAGAAATATGTAATTAAAAATATAACTTAATTAATTCTCTATGTTCACTACATGAAAAAATTGTGAGAAAAGTTTTATGATAGAAGTATATACCTATAGGGTTATAGTTATGGCGTTCGGTGGTAGATTCCGTACGGAAAAAGGGAATGGCTGCCCAAACTTAAGACGGGAACTACAGCGGTATCGGATGGTAACGCGGCAAAGCCTTCAATCTATCCAGACTTCCCAACTTTGGGTTTTCCCCCAAATTTAGGGGGTAAATAAGTAGGATGTGATTTTTTAGGGGCTTTATATTTTTAGGGACTTTTTATTTATAAGTATACTCTGACATAAACCAATCTAGACATTTTTTTAGAATCATTTTAATTAATAATTACTATGAAGAAAAATATTTACAAATTGCACATTCGACAAGTAATAAGTATTTATTTATTTTAATATTTTAGTAGTAATTTATTTTAAAAAATGCTATATATTTCAAGATCAGTGACAACCTCAGTGTGCATAAGTTTTCATTTCGTTATTAGGGGAATTTTCAAGTGATTCTCGCAATTTTAGAGGGGTTTTAATTTTAAGGGTAAATTTTTTTGAGAGTCGGTAACTCCGTTTCTATTGTCAGTCGTGCTCGTGTCGTCTTTATTGGCGCTAGTCTCGATGCCTTCCGTGTTCACATTTAAGGAAAACTTTGAATCTTTTCCACTAGTCACTCGACAGACTCTTATGTATAATTAAGTATTAATAAATAACATATTTCTAATTGCAACAAAAAATATGTACAGCATATATAACGACAATAACGACAGTTGTTAATTAAGTAAAATTGATGTGTGTGCGACTTCATCGAATTCAGGCTGGATTCAAATTAAATAATTTTTCGTTCGTTTACAATGAACAATCCAAAAATGTTTTTGTCAGGACTTGGCAGAGTGAATACCAGAAGGTTGGGATAAATAAAAGGGCTGACGCCGATTGTGTAGAATAATAAACATTTCGGCAGCTTTTTTTCACGTCATCACCCGGCTTTTTGAGTGAGCTTTGGGAGTTAGTTTACGAATCTTCTTTTACGGGTATTCACAGCTTCACTAGGCTTTTTGGACGAACGTTTAAGCCACTCAACCGTATGAAAACAAACGAACGAACCTGGCTTGGGTTGTTGCCTTGGACACAACAACGCGTCCTGTTTATTTGAGCTGCGCGGCATATTTACGTGATACAAAACAAATTTGTACATAAAAATATACACTAAAACAAGCAATACTGCAGTCGTAAAATAGAAGTAAAAATAAGGTATCGACGATAACTGAGCGACAATAAATGGAAACATTTGGGAATGGATAATATAAATGTTCCGTATTTATTTTAGGTACTAGCTGTGCCCGCGTCTTCGTTCGTGTGGAACCTTATATAAAACAGTGATTAATAAAGTCATCTGAATGTATTAAGCCCAGTTACTTATTTTCTTATCTCGCGAACTTACATCGCGTCGTCATTAAAATTACAACAACTTTTGATAGAGTGGACCGATTTTAGTGAAACAAAAGCTAAGTTACTCCTGAAGATATGCTTTATGATTTTCCTGTTGAGATTTTATTGTGAACTCAGTACTTTAACAGTGATGCGTGTTCAAACAAACAGATAGCCATTTCTAAAAATGA
Organism: Antheraea yamamai; assembly: GCA_036509395.1. NCBI lineage: Eukaryota > Metazoa > Arthropoda > Insecta > Lepidoptera > Saturniidae > Antheraea > Antheraea yamamai. The sequence continues at coordinate 21,851,220 of AP028424.1, forward strand.
TTGAAATGTATTTTATTACTTATTCCTAGACACCGGCAAGAGTTTTTTTCACGAAAATCGAAAAAGTACGGTCAAGTTAGTTTTACATATATGTATATAGATATGTTAGCACAAATCTTTTTCTATATTAGTTTTAATAATGAAATTGAATGTATCTGTCGACTAATCTACCTGAACGCACTTTACACGGACACAAATGCTGTCGTCTATCAAAAACGTACTACGTTTGAATCTCGCAACTTGCCAACCGCTCTGAGCGTAACTGCGTTAAAAACAATTATTATGAAATTGGTAAAAATGGCTAGAAAACCGCAATAAAACCCAATACCAATGCAGACTAGTACCTTATTAATAAGATCTGTGACCGAAACTACAAACTCAACCGGGGTACCCCGAAGAAGAGGATCTCCATTTGCGGGTGAGTGGTGGATACATGTCGTCATAATTTCATTTCCTATACAATTAATAAGTATTCAAATGTCAGATAAAACTGATCGATAATAATGCACCGCTTTGTGAGTGGGATTTGTCGGCGATAATTACACCCAGGTATAATGTGGCTGATAACTGGGCCATGCGTCAATTAGCCGCGCTCGTAATTTTATAATCTTGCATTTTTAGAGATTTGTGCGTGCATTACATTTATTGTAGTACACACAAACCACGCTTGATGTAGATATGTTTAATTTAGAAAGGTACGGAAAAAATATAATCTATACTAATATTATAAAGAAGTAAAGTTTGTGAGCTTGTGACGTTGTAGGAGGGGTAATATCTGGATCTACTAAACCGATTTTGAAAATTCTTTTACCAATAGAAAGCCACGTTATTTGTGAGTGTCATAGGCTATTATGAAAATGAAAAGACTTTTTTGTGGTAGTCGGATTTGCATAGTAAGTCGGAGAAAAAACGGTCGAACGAAAACGTTTCTTACGAACGCTGCCTTAACGCTGACAGATATATGATTCTAGAGAAAAGTTGTAGAGCTTGATAATGCCTACAAAAAAGTCAACGACAGCATATGTCTAACTTTTATATTTACGTCACAAAAAGTAGTTTTTTATAAATGTTTACCGCCCAACGAAGTGGGCACGGGTCAGCTAGTTCTTATAATATATTCAAATTTAAAAAAAACTATTGATACTATATATATTAACAACTAGCTGTAACCGTAGCTCCGCACGCGTTTTTTAAAATCGTATTAAATAATTATAAAATTGTGAGATTATGTACAATTACAGAAATGCTCTTTAAAAACAATTGTAAGTACGACACGCACGCCACTAAGAGTAAAATGTAACGTGTACATTAGATATATATAAATACTAACAGTGTGTCAAATGAGGTTTGTCGTAGCAACATATTTAGAACCTTAACCCACAATATAACTACCCCAGTGCTACCTCACTTACACTGTATAAGGAACTAATGATACAATAACTTAAAATATTATTATAAAGATTTACATTTACATTACATTTAATATACATTACCATTATAATTAAGATTTTGTGACTATACCAAAAATACACGCGTGTCTGTTCCGCAAGAAATTGTATTATGAAACTCTTTACATAATACGTTTATAATCTAAAATCCTATTAGGAAGATCTCTATATCATTAAAGTTATTAATAATTATAATGCCGAATTGTAAACAATAACCTGATAATTTTTTCTTTAATTAAAAATAAAGAATGATCTTGATCTTGCTAAATTTCATGCACACAAAGTCGCGGGTAACAGCTAGTCGAAAATAAAATAACCTCAATTACTTTTTATAAGGTTCGCTATCTACCAGTGAAAGCCCCGTGAAAATCGGTCTAACCGTTTTGGTAATAGCACAGCGGGTGAAACCACGGTTAATAGGTAGTATAAATTAAAATAGACTAAATTAATTTTTATAATGTCCGCTATCTGCTAGTGAAAGTCCCTTAAAAATTGGTTGAACAGTTTCGGAGATAGCACTGCGGGCAAAGCCACGGTTAACAGCTAGTATAAACTAAAATTATTTGAATTACTTTTTATAAAGATAGATATCTGTCAATGAAAGTTTCGTGAAGATCGGTCTAACCGTTTTGAAGATAGTACTGCGGTCGAAGCCACGGTTAACATCTAGTTTAAATTGAAATAGATTAAATTACTTGTTATGATGTCCGCTATTTGCTGGTGAAAGTTTCGTGAAAATCTGTCCAACTGTTTTGGAGATAGCATTGCGGGCGAAGCCGCGGTTAATAACTAGTCTAATTTAAAATAGCCTAAGTAACCCGCTGTAATTTTAGCTATGTGCCAGTGAAATTCCCGTCAAAATCGGTCCAGCGGTTTCGGAGATTACCCGGAACAAACAGACAGACAGACCGACAAAAATTTTAAAAATTGCATTTTTTTTTATCAGTAGCGTGTATACTTTCGTACCCAATCAGTAAAAAAAAATATTTTGATTTCGTTAGTCATATATTAAAAATTGCAACGTATATTCACCGGTAAAATTCTTCAGAAATTCTATATTATTCTTATATTTAGTAAAGATTATTGTTTATGGTTTACTTTCAAGCTTTTAACCAAACTAATATGTAAAAGTAAATTGTCAACATAACATGCGACAATACACTACTACGTGTAGATCTATAAAGCGATAGCAAAAAGTAACTTACTTTATCCTATAGTAGGCTACGGCCTACGATTTTGTCTCGCATATACTAGCTGTCCACGACTTCATCCGCGTGGAATAGATACTTTAGGTTAACGCTAACACGCAGCGGAAGCTCTCAACAGGAAAAAAACCCGATATTGAAACATTTTAATTGATGCTTTGCTTCTATTGGTGTTAGCGTCTATCTAATACTAAAAGAATTTTTCAAATAGGACTAGTAGTTCCTGAGATTAGCGCGTTCAACCAAACTAGTTAAAGATTACTACTCTTCACTCGTACTTAACCCGAGCCATCATACAGCTTACAATAACTTATGATAGAGAGGACCGATTTTAATGAAACAAAGACTAAGTTACTCCGGAAGATATGCTTTATGGTTTTCTGGGTAAAGTTTTATTGTAAATCCAGTGTTTTAGCAGTGATGCGTGTTCATACAAACAGACAGACATTTCTAAAAATGGTTGAAATCTACTTTTCTCTCGTATTTAAGTCGCATCGTCATTAAAATTACAATAACTTTTGATAGAGTGAACCGATTTTAATGAAACCAAGACTAAATTTTACTCAAGGATAGGCTTTATGAGATTTTATTTTATGAACGCAGTATTTTAGCAGTGATGCATGTCCAAACAAACAGACTGGCATGTCTAAAAAGGATTGAACTGTATTTAATTACTTATTCCTAAACCGGCAACAATTTTTTTCACGAAGATCGAAAAAGTACAGACTCGTTAGATTTACATCCTTATTATATGTATAGATAGATATAGAAGATAGATAGATATTTCATGACAAAATCGACTGTCCACAGGTTACTAATCACTTTAAATTTTATATTTCTTTAAGCTTCCGAGGTGTAATATATACGTCCTATTTTACATTTCTCATTCATATACTAATTTAGGCTTTTACTCTATGTTCAATAGAATATCTAGGTCATATACCGCATTCCACAAAAGTTGCGACATATTCTCAACTAAACGAAATCACTTCAAAACAGCGATAGAGACATATCAGTGTATTCACAAAGTACAGTATTAATTGGTTTAGTATTTCTTTTTTTTTTCTGTTGCTTTGTTAGTTCATAGTATGTTAAAATATGGTTTTAGAGTATCAATTACTTTCAGAATTTTATTTCTCTTTCTATTTCAATTCCTAGTTTTCGTATTGTTACGTTAAATCTTTAAATATGTACAGTAGTTTAATATTTAGTTTTATTAAAATTTAATTTATTGTTGGAGCATGCTGTGGTTATCCTAAATATGACTGCATGTATAATCAATCACTAATTCCTCCTTTTAATATATTTTCTAATGTACTATCATGTTGACGACCCTAAAATAAACAAATTTGATTTTTTTACAAAATTTAGTATAGAATAGAGTTCACAGTGAGTTAAGTTTTTGAGGAATCCAAGTTGCAAACAGCCCCGTAGTTTATCTTAATTGCATTGGTACCAACTTACAGTTGTCCGTCATTATTACTTCCTTTTCCTTTCAAATTCATCTAATCAATTACATCATCAATCACTCACATATGGTATTTTAACCACAACATTTTATAAAAAATATTGCAGAAATTGATGGAATAAACGTATGGAAAATTTATGAATGATTTGGAACGGGTTCTTTGGTCAGCTTGTCTTCAGAAACCCATCTTTCCGATAAGTACCGGATTGTGCAAACAACTTTGCGATATATAAAGATGTTGCAGTGGTATTTCCGAATTAAAACCTTAAACAGCCTTTTAAAAATATGTAAGATAGTAAATAGAAGTTTAAATAAAGGCATCAACTTCATTAGTAATTACGGTAAAATAGGCGGTCGATGTCTAAAATAAAAATAATATACCATTGTCGTTTTAGATATTCGATCGTAAAAAATGTGAAAAGTAATATACGGTTTTATACATTTTTCAAAAACGGATTTTTATTAGATTTACCTTCTTTGCCTTGCGAAAATTAAACATAGCGTCTATCCCTTTTGTATTTTTGCTTCCGGTCTACAACAATTTACGTTTTCTATACCTAGCAGTCTTTGAATACAATGCATAACAAAGAGCTCCCCCGGTACCGCGACGGCCCACAATGGAATTAAGCCCTTTGCAGGGATCCGATTCCATTACAAAATCCTTTGTCATATTTATTTTATCATGATATACTGGCATACAAGCATCTTATATTAAGTAAGCTTACGAGATATCTCAGAAAATTTTCCAAACGTGGAATTCTGTTGCTTTTTTCTGTTATATTTTCAGAACACAAAAGGTTCCTTTGCACTATCGAAATTAATACGAAACTGGTACTGAAACGAAGAATTCATTAGAATAAAGAAAAGCTTAAAAAACTAAATAATAAGATAAACGATCACAGAAAAAATACATAATTGCAAGTTTTTCATAGTTCGTTCGAAAAGAATATAACAGTGTTTAGTATTCTGAACAGATCGTGATAAGCGTGTTGCAACCTGGTATATGGTATCTATGTGTTTCTCAAAGAAGTAAAAAAATAAAACTTTTTTCAAATATTTCTTTCTTACATAATTAAGTTTATTATTGATAGTTGTATGTTTATAATAAATATTCCATAGACGGGTAAAGGTACTTCAGACACAGTCTTATTTTTAAGTTATTGACGATTATAATTATCTACGAATGAAAAAAAATGTAATTAATTGTAATTTTAATATTTTACACATGAAGAGGTAAATTGTAACTTAGATTCACAATAAAATTGTATCTCACATAGTTTCATATGTAATGTAAAATATTCAAAAATAATTACCATTACCGTAAAAGCATACCATTATTATGTAACAAATATCGTTGTAGATTAGGTAATTACCATAGAAGCTCATATTAATTCCTAAGGTTCCTTGGTGTCTCACGTTTTAACTCACTGCAATCGACAATGTGTTTTTAAAAGATATAATATTTTAAAATACATTATTTGCATATACTATATACATTTGTTTACACCGGACTACTAAGTCGAGCGCTTTAGGTACTCAACCGATTTTATTTTGCAACTAGCGCAAGGGTGCCCGACACACGGCGAATGTAAGCAAAGCTAAGCTAACTATTCATACATAAACGAGTTAGTGAAAACGCATGTGTATTTCACGAACTCGAACATGTATTTCGTATCTCATTATTCGTATAAGCATGCATTGCTATAATGTAATGCTACTCCCATAACGGTGACACGAAGCTTTGAATATTTTTCGCGCTAAAATTAATTTCAAAAATCATTCCGATAAAGACGAAGATTAGACCCACACCTGTGCCTTTCTAAAGACTCGACATTAGCGTCCGCTAAACTCCTTTGATGTGTGTAAAAACCGCCAGCCCAGTTATCGTGCTGCGTCTATCGTCACGCAGCCCGATAGTTCGCAACGCATAACGATAATGTCTTTCCACATCTGCATTTAGTGTGACTATAGACTAAACTTCGTACCGATAACGCAGGTATGGGAGTAGTTAAAGTAAGATATACCCATAAAATTAAAAAGTAAATTTTCAATAAAAAGTATTAACCGACTTCAGTATCAATCAAAAACCCATAAGGCACTAAAAAGCGGAAAATAAATAGTTTATCAAATTAACCAAATTAAATAAAACATATGAATATGTGTGCTACCTAGAGATGTATTTGAAGTCGGTGCCAACCGAAATTTCAAATTTGTTCCAGGTAGAAATGTATTACAGAGACGCGAGAGTGGACTTAAACTTTGTACCTATGTGATGATATGATTTTCGGTTCGTACCGACTTCCAATACATCTCTAGGTAGCACACATATTCATGTTTTATTTAATTTGGTTAATTTGATAAACTATTTATTTTCCGCTTTTTAGTGCCTTATGGGTTTTTGTTTGATATTGAAGTCGGTTAATACTTTTTTTTTGAAAATTTACTTTTTACTTTCCTGTTTGTTATACACGTAAGGCAATGTTCACATGACAAACGCTTAACGCGCGTTTACAACTACACACATTTTATTCAGGCCTTATACATGGTAAAGTGCGTTTTCATAAAGCAAGACGCGCGTTAAGAGCATGTCATGTGAACATAGGCTTAAGCTTCAAAACTCATGCACATATACCTACCTATTCATGTATATCTTTCAGTGTAAATGTATTCAACGTGTTTTATAAGTATAGTTTAAAAAAATCAGAATGTCGTAATTATTTTATATATTAGCGGGCCCGGCGAACGTTGTCCCGCCCTGATAATAAAAATAAAAATCTTGACAAATTATATACTTAAACTTTCCTCATGATTCACTTTGTCTACTTATGAAAACCACATAAAAAACCGTTCAGTTATTTCCGAGTTTATCGCTAACAGACAAACAGACGCGTCGGAGGACTTTGTTTTATAATATGTAGTAATAAATAATTATCACATCATGACATATTAGATGCATTTTTTTTTCAAATCAAATCCTTTATTCAAATACTTTATTCAGTTTAGGCCCTAATAAGGCGCTTATGAACGTCAAAACTACCACCGATTCGGAAAACAACCCAGTCGTCGAGAAGAACCGGCAAGAAACTCGATCGGGTACATTTTTTTGCATATATATATTTCGAATACACTATACGTTACAATACCGGTTTTAGTGGATGCACAGAGAGGAGTAAATTCCAGACGTCACCATCGTTCACATATCGATCCACTCTATAATAGCCTTTCGACACTAAAACCCGCTTGACATGGCGCATAAATTGTAAATCCGGAAAATCGGTAATCGGTTTTGGGACTTTATTGTAAAACCTAACACTATTACCTAAGAAACTATTACTGCTTTTGCTAAGTCTGAAACATGGGACGACCAGTTTGTCACAGTTTCTAGTAATTATAGCATGTCGGTCCTTTACAAAATGCATTATCGTCGGATTTAAATCTAATAGTAATAAGTGTATAGTTCTGCCTGTACACGTTGAACATAGAAAATTATACTTTTTTTATGAATGGTTCTAGCAAGACGAGCACCGTGCAGCCGCGAGGTTTCAATATCGTGTTATGAATTATAAAACAACTAACTTCTGCTCGCCACTTCGTTCGCGTGGAATAATTACTTTGGGCAAACGCTAACTTTACCTCGCGACTTCGTTTACGTAGATGAAAATATTTTTAAATAATAAGTACGTTAACCCCGATTTGGAAACATTCTTCATTGGCGCTCCGCTCCTATTGGCATTAGCGTGATGATATATAACCTTATCATATATCCTATAGCCTTCCCCGATAAATGAGCTATCTAACACTGAATGAACTTTTCAAATCGGAGCAGTAGTTCCTGAGATTATAGATTTATAATATTAGTATTGATATTCTTTAATACGCTTTAGTCCATTATTCGTATATACTAGGTTTAATTTCTGCACCGCGTATCCCAGCAACCTTGCCTTACTGTTAGTGAAGTTATCCGTCATCTACATAATACAGTTATGTAGAAACTCCGCAAATCTTTATAGACTTACTTAATCAATTGTACGGTCTATTGATTACCATTGATAATTAATTGATTTAGTTGAAAGTTCTCATGTTTTTACTTTATAGTTGTTACATGACGATATTGTGATCTATGACGGTAAGGGGCCGGTCAAATAATACGCTAGCAGTTTTTTAGCGGTTGGCCCAGCAGTAAAAGCGCCACCGCCGGGCCCCGTCCTGTTGGGAGACAGCCGTGTACACATCGGCCGTCTCCTCCGTCTACCGGACCTGTGCAATGGGAAGATGGGCCCCCCGACCCATCTTCCCTGGTCCGGTTACAAAGGGAGGAGGCGGTCAAACTGACGCCTCCTCCTGCCCGTCCTCCGTTGGCGGAGACGGCCACTTTGAGGGTCCCGCTCACGGACCCTCTCCGCCGCCTCCTTCTGCGAGACGACCTCCTCGCAGAAGGAGGCCACAACATTCCACACATCCTCGCTACCGAGCATGGCCGCAACTACGCTCGGCAGCGAGAGATCCTGTCCCACCGCCGCAGCCAACGTGCGACGCTGCTCCTCCCACGCAGCACACTCAGATAGAGTATGCTGCGCGGTGTCCGGGTCAGCGCCGCACTGATGGCATACGGCGGTCGGCTCCCTGCGTGCTATGCGGTGCAGGTACCAACCGAAGCACCCGTGCCCGGTCAGCACCTGCACCAGACGGAACGTCAGGGAGCCCCATCTCCTCTGGTACCATTCCGGCAGGACCGGGCGGACGGCGTCGATCGTGTATCGACCGTACCGCTCGTCCGCCAGGTCCCGCCTCCACCTTTCCACAACTTCCTCCCTCATCGCTCTTCTCATTTCCTCTATTTCTCTGGGAGCTGGAGGCTTCCCCGACCGTTTCTTAACCGCCGTATATTGATATACGACGGCAAGCACCTCCGCCTCCAGCTCCCAGGGAAGAGAGCCGGCCAGCACCATGGCCGCCGTTGAGGACACAGTGCGGTATCCTCGTATCGCCCTCAACGCCACGGTACGCTGCGCGGCTCGCAGCGCGCGGATGTTGGTGGCGCTGAGGGCGTCGACCCACAACGGTGCCCCGTAGGCGGCCATGGACCTGATGACCCCCATATAGAGGCGGCGGCAGGCGGCACCCAGCCCCCCCGTGTTGGGGAGGAGTCGTCCGAGTGCCGCTGCCGCCTTGACTAAGCGCGGTCCGAGCCCCTTAAAGTGGGGCTCGAACCGCCAGCGTCCGTCCAGGGTGAGGCCCAGATACTTCATCTGGGCCCCCACCCTGACACGGACGCCCTCTACATAGATGTGGGCCCCTGGAGGCGGCCCTCGCCGAGGCCCATGGAACATTAGGGCCTCGGTCTTATCGAGGGCCACCTCGAGGCTCAGTCTTCTGATGCGCCCGACCACGAGCGTGACGGCTTTCGTGGTCAGGCGCATCAATTCACTTAATTCTCCCCCCCGGGCTACGACTAGGGTGTCGTCCGCGTAGCAAATGAGGCGCGCTCCAGAAGGGAGCGCGCCGCGGAGCGCCCAGTCGTAGCCCATGTTCCACAGGAGCGGGCCCAAGACCGACCCCTGTGGAACCCCGCACGCCGTATGGCGCCGGACCATCTGCCCTCTGGCGTCTACGAAGGCGACCTCTCTCCCGTCCAGGTACGCCTCCAACAGCCGCCGCAGGTACGGGGGCACTCCGAAAAGCGGAGCGCCTCCCGTATGACACCATGTGGCAGACTGTTGAAGGCGTTGGCGATGTCCAAGGACACCGCCAATACTCTTTCGCCCTGAGAGGTCGCCTCCGTGGAGACCTGTTTAAGGAGGGTCAGGGCGTCCAACGTGGAACGCCCTGACAGGAAGCCGAACTGCGCGTCCGACACGTTCGGCCCTACTTCCTCAAGATGCCGGACGACCCGGGAGGCAACGATCCTCTCGAGCGCCTTCCCGGTGTCGTCCAGCAAAACTAGGGGCCGGAACGCGGACGCCCAGTCCGGGGGGCGGCCTTCCTTTCCTATGAGGCAAAGCCGCCCCGTCTTCCAGGGCTTCGGGAACTGCCCGACCGCAAGACAGCGGTCAAACAGCTCCCGAAGCCACCCTCCCAGATGGTCCAACGCTGTGGCTAGCACCCGGCCCGGGACCCCGTCGGGGCCGGGTGCTTTGCGCCCGGTGGCGCGGAGGCGCTCAATCGCCCTCCCCATCTCCTCCTCCGTAACCGGAGGAGGGATGACCGGCGCCTCCTCTGCCACCTGAGCAGGGGGCATGGGAGGAGGGAGGAGTTCCGGAGGGCCGGGGAACAGCGCTCCTACAACCCTCTCAGCCACCTCCGGCTGGAGAGTCTTCGTTGCCGGGGGCGCCTGGCCGCGGAATTTCTTCCGGGCGATTTTGTACGGGCGCCCCCACGGGTCCCTCTCCAGCTCCTGGAGCATCTCCTCCCATGCCTGCTCTTTCGCCCGGCTGATGGCGACCTGCAGCGTCTTCCTGCAGGTTCTGTAGTCGCCATACAGCCGGGCCTCCTCTTCGGGGTCCCTATTGGTCCGCCGCCGGCGGCTGCGCCCGTACAGCCGCCGGGCCGCGGAGCAGGCCGCACGAAGCTCTGCGATTTCGTGCGACCACCAATACACCGCCCTCCTCCTTGGGCGGTGTACGCTCCGCGGCATCGACGCGTCGCACACTTCCGTGAGAGCATCACGGAAGCGGGCCGCAGACGCGTCGATATCGCTGTCCGGGGAGGACAAGGCCCAGGCCTGGACGATGGCCGCCTCTTCCGCTAGCTCCCGGTCGAGGCGGCTCATCGCCCACCGGGGGAACGTAGCGCCCCTCCGAGGGCGGGTTACCGGCTCATTGTGGGAGGTGGAGACCTCAAACCTAATGTATCGGTGATCCGATAAGGTCTCCACCTCCTCTATCACCCTCCAACCCCGGACACGGCGTGCGACCGACGGGGTAGCAAACGATAGGTCAACTATTGACCCCCCGTTGTGTCGCACGCACGTGTAGACGCTCCCCCGGTTGAGGAGGGACAACCCATGTTGGGCTGCCCACTCCTCAAGAGCCTCGCCACGTGGGTTCGTGGCCGCCGCTCCCCATGCCCTTGACTTGGCGTTGAATTCACCCATTAGGACGATGGGGAGCGGCTCAAGCCGCCTCACGACCGGCCCCAGCGAATCCAGAAAGGACTCAAACTCGATGAGGGGCCGGTTCGGGGAGAAATATACCCCGAGGGTCGCGAAACCCCTTTGAGGCGACCGCCACAAACCCGGCGCCCCTCTCCCTGATTGAGAGGGGTATTCCCCCCCCGGACAATACTGCCACGAAGCCGTCCGTGTCTCCGGCCCAGTGAGGCTGGTCCGGAACACGGTACGGCTCCGCAACCACCGCAATATCGATATCCCACTCCGCCGCCGCCTGCAGGAGCAAGTCCTGGGCAGCAGCGGAGTGGTTTGCATTAGTCTGGAGGTAGCTGCTGTGGATGTAGTCCATTGACTATCCCACGACAGCTACCTCCATATTCGCCGCCTTTAATAGATAGGGGCGGCTTCCCTTTCACATGGGGGGGTCGACAATCACCCCCCCCCCCATAACGTGTCCTGCCGGCTTGCCGGCTTCTGCGCAGACAGCGCACCGCGGTTTTGTTGCGGTGCAGCTATCTGCGCAGTGTCCTCCCTCCCCGCATCGGAAGCAGGCCATCTTTCGGTCTATGGCTGACGGACACATTGGCCAGGTGTGGCCCAGACCCATGCACTTGAAGCACCTGAGCGGTCTGCTGTCCAAGTGCTGGACCCGTGCCACACTCCAGCCGATCAAGATTCGGCCTGCTTCCACCAGCTTCCGTGCTGCGTCCACGGGGAGGGAAACAAACAACGTGTTGCTCGCTACACCGCAGGGACGAAGTTCGCCGACCCTCATCTGAGTGAGGGGACAGACAGCCGCCTTTGTAATGGCCTCCACGGCCTCGTCCCATGATACCGAGTCGTCGATTCCGACGACTCGGATATCTGCCTTTTTGACGGGCCGCACCACAGTGGCCAGTCCGAGCAGCGACTGCCTGATCCCCTCAGCGAACTTGTCCACCTGCTCCGGGGCCAGAGTGCTTGGGACCGTCAGCAATCGAGCTCCAGTAGCACTAGGCCGCACCTTTACGGAGGGGATGCCGTACTCAGCCAGGGGCACCTGCATCCTCGCCTTCAGGAGGATGTCACTATATTTAGCCCCCTTCTCCTCCGCTTCCGGCCGCAAGGTGACTAGCACTCCTGCCGAGCGAGGAGGAGCGAGTCTGTCTCTGGCCCTCTTTCGCCTCCTCCTCCTTTTCTTAGTTCCCGTCGCCTTGGTGGTCGTGGCTACTGCAGCCGCCACCGGAGTCGCCTTCTCCTTCTTTCTCCTGTGGCGGCGGACTACAGTCGTCCAGGCTTCGTCCGACGGGATTGAGGCTGCCGGAGGCGGCAGGGACCGCGGCGTCGGTTTGCGGGACTCTGGGGTGGTTTCCACCCTGGGGTCAGTTTCGGCTTCCTCCGTGGCGGACCGGCGCTCTGCGATCCTTCTCGCTACCTTTCGTGGGCCGGGGGCGGCTTTCGCTTTATCGGCAGCAAGTGGCGGCTTCAGCACTTTCGGCGGCAGGAGGCGGTCGTCCAGAGCAGCCAGCCTGGCATTGAGCATCTCTCCTACTGTATTCAGCAGAGAGTGCTCAAGCCTACCGGCCGTCGCAGACAACATATCCTCCCACTCCTGAGGCCGCACCGCAGAAGGCCGTTGAGAAGGCTGCTGAGGAAGCGGCGGAGGAGGCGGCGGAGGCGGCATCTCCTTCTTTCCATTCGCTTCCCGTCGCCAGGAGAGAACCTCCTCCTTTAGCTTCGCAACCTCAGCCCGGAGGTTGCGTGTCTCCCGCTGGAGGCGCCTCGTCTCCTCCGCCTCGGTGCGGAGGGCCAGAATCTCGACCACCTCCTGGAGGGTAAAGGCTGCCGTCTTCAGAGCCCTAATGAGAGGCCCTTTGACGTTCCCTGACTTTGTGGCTACCTCCACTATGGTGGCCGTCTGTCCGCTGGCCAGCTCCATTAGCCGGTCCGCTTCAAGCGCCTCCAGGTTTGTCGCCACAGCCTTGGCGGGCGGAGGGGCGGAGGGCTTGGACTTTGAGGGCTGGGCGTTACAGGGTCCCTCGTTATCCTCCTGTGCGCTTTCCTCTGTCGCCGTCCGGGTGGAGCAACGGGAGAGGGCCCGGTCGTACGACCCATCGGCCTCCCCAAGCACAGCACGCTTGGAAGAGCGCTTTGATCGGTGTCCTTATCCATAGCTGGGTTCGTCATGATCTTAGGATCGTACAAAATTGTGCCCCCCCCAGAGAACGAGGGGCTGCCCGAGTCCAAGGACTCGGGGAGAGATTCTCCACCCGCGGAGCGGGTGGTACCCTCCTGGGGTAATAATATTGCAGATTTTGTACTTTTCATGTTGGTTTTTTTTTTTTGTTCGGAGTCCATAAAGAAAGCGTAGGTCACAGAAGGAGAAGAGATCGAAGTCCAAAGGCAAGCGGGGGTCATCGTGAAAGGGAGAATCAGAATCCAGAAAGAGGGCACTGGGTCAACAAGAGAGACGGATTCAAAGTCCGTTAGGCAAGCGTAATTGTGTCAGGTATCAGCCGCCGACCGAGAAGCGGTCGACGTTGCCCGGGATGCACCACGCGGAGGTTCCTGACATCGCACCCCAATTCGCGACCTATCTGAGCTAACGTAAGCTAAGCTAACTATTCATACATGATGATTCATCATGATGAAACATATAAGTGTACCAGGCATATATTTAGTATCGGATAATTTTCTAAACTACATCAGTTTGATAAGGGAAAAATATAAAGCCCTTCCACTCGCATGTGTAAGCGTGTATGCGTGCACGTGTGTGGAGGTGCTATGTGTAATGTTGTCGCAGTGATGTAAGATTTTGTGTCACTGTATCGCGCGAGCAGCGTACTCAAGGGCTCCACGCTGAGGGAACGGACCTAGGCTTGAGCCACTGCCGAGGGGGGCCTAGTCTGGTCAGCAAAAGTAAGCGATGATGTTTACTTATAATATACCTATCATGCTAACTTAAACATTTATAGCTGTATTTTTTATTCCGTTTTGGTTTCCTTATTCGTTAATCGGCCATCTATATATTTTGTACATATAATAAGAACGTAAATCTAACGTGTCTGTCCTTTTTAAATTTTTGTGAAAAAGTTATTGCAAGTGTCTCGGAATAGGTAGTGAAATACATTTTTAGAAATTTCTGTCTGTTTGTTTGAACACGCATCACTGCCAAAGTACTGCGTTTACGATAAAACCTCACCAAGAAAATCATAAAACATATCCTCGAGTAACCTTTAGTCTTGATATCATTAAAATAGGTTCACTCTATCAAAAGTTATTGTAATTTTACGCGACTTAAGTACAAGAGAAAAGTAGATGAGTAAATGGACTTAATACATACAGGTGATTTTATTAATCACTGTTTTTTACATTCGGTTGCACGCGGACGGAGTCATGGGCACAGCTAGTGGTTAGTAATTTTGGAAATAAAGAATTTATAGTCCATAGAAGAATAAACTTATAGTGGTTTGCTATTAGGGCGATAGGTAAGCCCAATGGCTAAGACCACGCGCCTCACACATCAGAACTACACATGCAGGTCCTTATGCCGTTGTAAATAAGCAAATCAAGCCTTTGTTGTCTACGTAGCGCTTGCATGATCCCTAATTATGCGCTAATCCTAGGAGAGGACTGGCTCCCATATGCTGTTGCCAGGACAGCAAATATTCAAATGGCTGGTCTTCAACCAAAGAGTATTGCAAGTATTACAAGGAATATTCAATTCGAGATAACTTGCCAGGTAAGTTTGAAAGACCCTACCGTCATGCGAAACATTGTTTCTATATGATTTTCTTCATAATTACAAAAGAAAACTAATAATTTATTTATTAAATATTCATTGAGACTATATTGAAACAGAATACACACTCTTTGACACTACGAACTAAAGAAGAAACTGTGAAATAATTATTTTCGATATAAGTATTTAAAATAAAATTAAATTGTAACCAAAAGTTAGTTATCATTTACTTTACATCCTTTAAAGAAATTAAAAAAAAAACAATAAGTATTTCACTGAAATTCTAATATGAAAGTGATTATTAAAATATTGCTTATAAATTATGGCCACAATTCTAATATTATAAATAAAGCTGAATAATACTTGTAATAAAGGCAATAATAAATTTCATTATATTAACTCAACTCTGTAGTAAAATAAAATAGATAAAAAAATAAAAAATCTATATATTCTTATAAATTAATTTAACAGATAATTAACAAAAACAATAATAAAATTGGTTATTTTACTTATCTACATCATAAAATACCTTATATTAAAAAAAAAACAATAATTTTACTTAATTCCTTTTTACAGTTACCTACTAAAATTAAATATTTCACTACAATAAAAGAATTTGTTCGTTTAGAAATATTCGAATAATATTGTATCATAATAGCTGAGTTTGTTATACATTCCTTATTGAAATTGTAAAAATAAAATGATTAATCGAATTAATAAATATTAAATAGAAATTAATTCATTACAAAATAATGTTCCAATAATAATCAGAATTCTATAATTGTAAACAAAGTCGAAAAATAACAGTAGTTTTATTTATCTCTATGATAATAAAGTCTATATTAAAAAAAAACGTTTCCTCAAACTTAACTTATCCTACTTAATTTAAATGTCAAATAAAATAAAAATGGCCAATAACCTACAGCGGTTTAACTTCCTTTTAAATTTGGATTAAAAACTAAACATTTATTAAACAAATTTAACAATTGAAATATAATTATTTATTTAATGAATATTGCACCCAACGTCATCCGTGTCCATCTAAACAAAAAAACATTTAATTGAAAAAAAGGGGTAATAAATTGATAGTTATACATGATAAACCAAAGAGATACGTTGACAATGGAAAAAGTATTTAATTTTTGAACGAAATTTAGAGATAAGAGATAATGTAGACTCCCGAGAGTACATCAATATTTATGACCAGATTATTCGCGAAAAGTATGTAGGTATATCATATACGAATATTCATTTATGATCTGTGATGTGCCTTAACTCAAATATAAAAACATAATTATATCTAAGAAAACAATTCTAAGAAATTAATCAAATCGATATTTTATGATAAAAATATAGAAATTACTTACTGACGTTGATATTTGTATAAATAATTGCGCAATCATGAATGGTTTATTTTTGGCAATAAATCTTCTAAACTATTACTCCCATAGTCGAGTTCGTAATTGTAGTATACTGATGCAAAAAGTATATGGTTATTTTGTTATAAAGATTAATTTATATTTGGAATTATTCGAAAAGTATTGACGGTTCGACAATTCACAGGTTTGTCACTTGTATTTTAATATTTATCAGTTTCTATGATTTTAATAAAGTTTGCTGCGTTCGAATACATTGTGTTATTTTAAATGTTGTACCAAAGGCTGGTACACCCCAGTAATAATATTACGACTTGTGATAATTTTCATGTTTTTTTTTATTCTCTTTTTTTATGGAGGGTTTGTTTAAAGGGAACATGCCACCCTCGTCCATACTACATGCAATAACCACTTACAAAATAACTTATAATTATAATAATCTCTTACAAAATACTATCATAAATCTAAATTGAAAAACAGAATATTACAATCACTTTCTTGCCCTTATACCGACGTCCACCATATTATAGATTAATTTGGCTTCTTCCGATGATAGGCAATTTTCATGTTCTGAAAAAATGGTGCCCCCTTATTAGAACTTTCCAGGGAGTTTTCGTGGCGTCTCAGAATTCATACTCCATGGTATTCTTTTCCAGCCATTGCACTTGTGGACAATAATCGAAATATATTGCGCGAAATGCCATCAACATTACAAAATATAGTGTCAATTAACCCAAGATTATGAATAAACTATAAAAGTCGACACATGACAGTCTAGATCCCGCTAAAAACTCGTTTATAAATATTATAAAATATTAGTTAGTCTCAGTGGCCTTTACTTATTCAGTTTATTTTAATCGGAAAACCGACAAGAATAGTTTTGTACCATTTTTGGATTTTTCAACGGTTATCGAAACATTATTGTTTTAGGTCTAACAGAGTTAAAATTCCTGTTGGGATTGGTTGTGTCATTTCAAAACGGTGTTTAAATATATTACTAGAATCTTTAGATAATCTGTAAGCACTAAGAACACATTAAAATAAATCAATATTCTAGAAAAACAAAGATTAAAAATCGACTTCATTATTATACAATCTTTTATTTCGTAGAAAATTTCTAAAGATATGATAGTAGATAGTGAAAATTAATGTGTGAGTATATTTAATAAATAAATAAACATTTCTATATTTATAACCATTTACTACAGATCTTAAAAGCCTATATCTCGGTACATATCAATAACTGATAATCTGTGACAAGTTTGCGCGTAGGTACTCCATCTTCAGGATTCTTTTACTTGCTTCCTGGACTTCGGGTTGGACGCTTTCTCCCATCTTTAAAAGTATATTTTATATTTTCAAGAGACTAATCCATAATGGGCCCTGACGACTCTGAAAATGTGGTGGTGGATTACCAGTGGAAGGCATTCGTTTTAACTGATGCACAAAGTGAACGTAAGAATTAATTAATTACTTATATTAACGTACGTGTCATTTTTTCAACGTGTAAAACATGGCGTCGATATTAATTGCACCTTATGAGTTTACACGTTGATGATTTACATTACTATGACATGATTTACATTTGCTATTGAAGAAATATATTTATCTTTGTGTTTAATATCAGATAATTAAAAACAGATGTAGAAATATTAGTAATTTCATGGATTTTTTGTTTCATATCGGCCGCCATTTTGTCGTGTATTTTCTAGGCGTGTTATTTTATGAACGTGATTTGCTTTGAAATACTAGCGTACCTATAGTATAATAGCATAACGGTTATGTCGCTTTCTCATCGTGTTATTACAATCTCACTTTTAAATTTCAATTACACATCATTCGACTTTTATGTGAACATATTGTACACGAAGGTTAATTCGGCTTAAATCATTAATTTAAGTCAATGTTGTCCGGATAACCAATTTAAATAGAACTCTATGAAGTGTTACCTATGCCCTCCATATTGAACTCATTAATACAGTCGGCCATATTGCATTTTGGTTCTTTCGCGTGGCTTGGGCGTGGCTGGCCTATAATCATTACTTAATGACTTTTACACTAATAAAAGAAAGTATATTTGATGCAACGACGCTTTAGGTATTAAAAATAAAAGATTAGATAAGGATTGTTAGTGTCTTCATGATATAACTTTTTTATTTTAATTATTTTTCATTTGTTTCAATTTTTTTTTTTCTTAAATTGATTATTTGTTCTTATACGTTATTATAGCAGTGATTTATAATTAGAATATTAGTTTCTTTTTATTAAACTTTTTGAAGTAAAACTTCTTTAGGCGCGACTACGAGGTAACTGGACGACAATGTAACGGAAGTCCGTTACGGCAATATGGCGTCACATTTCTTTACCACCCGGTTAGATAATAATTAAACAACCGAAGCTTCTATTAAATCATAATTAATTTAATTCGTTACTTATTATTGTAATCAGTTCATACTTTATAACAAAGAGTTGCTAATAATATTTCCTGTGTTATTTAAGTTCCGAATTACCCGATAGATGGCACTACAGATAATGAAGCTTTGATTTAATTTGTTACTTACTTACATTGAAGCCAGATGGCAGCACATATATTATAATTAATTCTGTTGTATGATTTGTACAACTATTCAAATATTTTTTTATTTTTTTGAAAAAATTGTGTTTGATTTTTTTATAAACTATTTATTAACAGAATCAAAAATATTTAAAAAGTTTGACTTCAATCGCGTGTGACGTTTACATGCACTAATTTTTTGTTTGTTATATAGGTATTTTAGTTTATTTTAATAAATGACTATTTTGTTCTTATTAGTTATGGTTAAGATATCGGTTTCTTTGTAAAAAAAAATATTTAACTAATTTTTGATTATTTTGAATATTTTTCACTTATTTTATTGATTGACTTTTTGCTCTTATTAGTTATTATATTAGTTAATAATACTGAGGATGTTAGTTTTTATTATTATTAAGCATTTCTTATAATTTTTTATTTTATTCTTATTTTTGATTTACTTCTATATTTTGTTGTGTTTTATTATTGTAGGAGTAAAAAAAAATCAGAATAATTTTGTTCATACCGAAAGTTGGAGCGAACGGAGCCGTGGGCACAGCTAGTATCACATAATGTCGAATATTACTGCCTGTTACACAACATTTAAGTTGTATTATAGCAATGTACGGATGTCATTTAATTTTCTTAAGAAATTTCTTTTTTTAACTTCTTATTTTCTTTTTGCTTTATTAGTAAGGCCCTCCAACCTACTCCGTTGCCCTTGTAAAGTCATTGCGACTCCTCCCCCCCCATTTTAACGATAAATTGTTGAATCGTTGTTGGACGTGGTGTAACGTCACCTGGTTTCGTGTTATTTTATAACGTCGTGAATTTGCCACTCAAAGTTCGAAAGCACTGGTCGAATATCTGCAACAAACTGTTAATATTTTTTTATTACCTTTACAGTTCACGTGAACAGACACCGGCCACCGATGTTTATAGATCGCACCTCCAGAACTGCGTTATGGCGTGCTTGTACTGCCCTAAGTTTGTCCGAAGAAGGTATACCGGCGCAAGCGTGCCGAATCATAGAATTCTACATAGGGGAGAAAGTACGCGAATTTATGAAGTCAAAACCAAGTCAGTATTTAGATATATTTTTTTAGCTACTTCTTAATTTAAAGCAATCCTTTTTTTTCAAGATTCTCTATTCCCGGGACTTGTTTTAATGTATGAACTTTAAGGAGTTTGTGTAGGATTTAAAGAAAAATAATATCACCTCGACTGGTCTAGTTTGAATATTTCATGAGTAAAATCATCACCTAACTACATGTTTATGCAGTTTACGTGTATGCCACAACATATAAACATATAATTCTAATTATCAGTGCCGTATCTATTTTAAAATATTATTATTAAAATTTGCGGGGGTAGAGTTTTTACAGCTGAACAGAAATTATATACCTAATTGCTCGAAATTTCCAAAATGTTTGACCTGGAAGCCACTAGGACCTAGTGAAAAATATTTATTGTCATTTTTACATTTGTAATTAATTACTAACCAAGAATTTAATTACTTACTATAATTTAAGGTTTCGGTGGTATTTTTTCGATTTTTTGCTTACACACGTCGTGACCTCCGTATCTTGGATGCGGTGTATGCGGCGGTAGTTGGGCCTCTCTTATTTTTTAATAATATTAAACATAGGAATTTGTCAGTTTGTTACATTTTCACGCCTTAATTATGCCAGTGATCGTAATGAAATCCTATATACCTACATGTTATTAGAGGCACAGAAAAAGATAAGAAAATAGGAATTTTAGATAAGTAAGCTGTACTATTTACTAATTCTCGTTGGTAACGTCATGTAGTTATAACTCTCAACAACTCCAAAACATCCCACCCCTTTCCTGTCGTGCACAATTGGTCTCCGCTACTTCCTTCTCGCAACGTCTATCGCGTCGATGTGACCTACATATTATTCGGTCTTCATTTTTCCATCCCGTGCTCCTGATTCTATTGAAGAATCCAGCAGATATTATATTCGCCTCCCACGTCCGTATGGTCGAGACGATAGTTTCACATACCAGACTTTATAGTGAAGGTGAACCGCAGTGTGTTACTGGAGGTGCCCAGCCTGTACGCGGTCGTGGATGCTGGAATATGCTCAGGATAACACCAGTGCACGACTTTCCGCTTCCTTCCCTTCACTATTCTCCCCTCGTCATTGTAACAACGAATACCCGCCGGTATTTGGCTGCTGGCGTCTCCACTAGTGTTGAGAATTAATCTAAGGGTACCCAGTTTTTACAAGAAAACGTGTTTCGATTGCAGGCGAACCGCAATATTTTGAATATCGTACTAGTCTTAATAATATGTTTCCTCGCAACATGGCAGCCGCCATTATAATTGCAACACACTTGTATGATAACACAAAAACGATAAATGCTGAAATTATCGTGGAGTACTTGAGGGATGAAGAAGCTGTTACTGATTATGACTCCGATCAAATCAAGGAAGCTGTCGGCGAGTTAATAGACGTTCATGGTGAGTTAATTATTGTTTGTTCTGTACCCAATTTAGGGTTATATATACTGAATGGTAAGAAAGTTGATGCTCTAAACACCATTTAACCCGCTATGGTTCATATCAGTTATTATAAAATATGTACCATAAATAGCCTCTCTATCTAAAAAATGTTAAGTTGCGTTAACTTTTATGATACGATATTTGAGTTCTTCGATTTCAGTTATACCAACATTCATATAGTGGAATGCCAGTTCGATGTCGGCAGGTTCGAATCCTGGGCATATAATAAACTTGAAGCTGAGAAATGTTCTTGCCGTATCATCGTATATGGGAACAGTATACAACTGTGGAATAGACGACACGTAGTCTAGGGCACAAGGGTGTTTATGTCTATTAATTATGTGTAGGAATTTTCGTGAAATTGTCGTTGCAGTTTTTACTAACGATGTGTTTTAAAACTTGAAATTATGACTTTGTATTACAAGTTATAAAATAGCGTATGCAATTAGGGGGCCTCCGTTAATTACGTGACGCGTTTTTGAGAATTTTTGACCTGCACTTCTTCCCTGGTGAGACGTCGTGAGATTTGTCCCCCGACAATCCCCTAAGTTCACGTGATATCTTTCAATAATGTGTATTTTGCGTAGAAATGCTTAGATTTATTAAAGAAACAACATAATTCGCTTTATTATTTTCATTTTTACTTTTTTACTGTTATTACATTTAATTACAATTATAATCACATTACATGTCGATATATCAATAGTTGATAGCTCTTCATTTATTCATGGATTTTAATATATGTATATACAAACTGTGTGTTTTAATGTAATTTAAAATTGACCTCATTTTCGTATATTCTTACACTCTTTTTTCACTGATTTTTTTTTTGTCGAAGCGGGCTCTTTCCTCAACCTGAGATTTAGTAAGCTTCGGTTTGAACCCCTTTCCCATATTTTTTATATTATAGGGGGGCAAACGAGCAGGCGGTTTACCTGATGGTAAGTGATCACCGCCGTCCACAGACACCAGCAACACCAGGGGAGTCGCAAGTGCGTTGTCGACCTGTAATTAAGGGAGGGGGAGTGGAGGTGGGAGAGGGGGAATGGGTAGGAGAGAGGGGGCGGGGAGCTGGGTATCCGGCTCTTTCATTGATTGAACGAAACGCAACAGTGCAACGTGAGCCGGCACATTCATGCTGAAACCAGTAATAGCTTCAGCGTGGCTCTACCACCTAAAAAAAGTTACTAATTAGAACTAATGGATGCTCCTTAGATTATAGTCTCGCGTTAATTTCCATGTGTGTATCACCATTTAGGTACGTACTTCCAGTAGTACAGGTGAATATATTTGTTTTTTATTTTTAGTTGTTAAATTCCCCATGTGGTCGACTGTGCAAACCGCTGAATTGATAGCGACCTTCGCGGGCATACCAGCGACCGCATTTCATTTAATGAAAGCGGTTGTAAACGTCGCCGAATTCATGCGCTATCGGCTTGATGTCGATCTGCGTCAGTCGTTGTCGGTGAACATTTTCGGTAAATTAATCACTATTATTACAAACTAATTTTAATAATGTTATACTAGTGCAGTGGTCGGCAAACAGCGACTCTTTCACTCCTTTATTACTATTCTCTACCACTCTATTTTAGTATAGTAAATATTTAACATATATATCATTATATAACTTTAAAAATATTGACAATATTATTTTTTTGGTACTTCACATACGGACATACAAAAAAATCTTGTTGCTTCATTGTTCATTTTTGAAGTTATACTTCTTTTGGCGCGTTAGGGAAAAATGATGAGAGTGAATTTTTACGATGCGCGCGCACACCGTCACGAAAAACCGACACCCTGAAGTTAGCTATAGTCAACATTTTGTTTCTTTGTATTTGTTGTTTGTATTTCTTTGTATTAAAACTTTCAATTTATTTACCTTTTTTCTATTGTTAATGTTGCTTTTTCTACAAACGTAGAATAAGGAGAAAGATAAAAATTGTGAAAAGATTTTTATCTTGTTACGCCAAAGAAGTATAACTTATAACGCGTGTACATAAGTACACACACTTTTTTTTATCTTTGTGTTTTATATTTTAAATATCTACAAACTTGTCGTGTGTAACAATTCACACATAATGAAGCAGGAGTACATACACTTAAGAGAAACGCACTTTTATTTTTTAAAGTGAGAATAACAGCATTTCTAGTTTTTTTAAACTCACTTGAGTCAGGAATTGAGTCTCATTTTTTCATATATTTTTTTTATTCCACTCCAAAGGTACTGATCGTGTCTCCTCGTTGAAACTGGCTGCTGCCTCTGTTTACACCGCCGCTAAACATCTAGGATTAGACACGCCACATACACTGACGCTACTGGCGTATTTTACGTCCACTACTAAGATATATATATTGAGCCTAGCCAATCTTCTTCTTTACTACACTGAAGTCGAAAGTTCCTCTTAAATTAGACTAACCAATAGTATTATTTTATATCTCTTACAGTGATTTTTTTGCATTTTTAATTAGTATAAATGATTCTTTACATTTAATTACAAGATGTTTGCAACAAGTGCAGGGGGATTCATAGGCTTTGGTATTCTTATAGGGATTTCATACGTATCCGTAAGAATTTTTTTTGATGATTCTGGACGTTTCTGAGTTGCCCTTTGCCATAATTTAAATTTAATGCCCAAATTCTAAAATGCCAAATTACAGTGTGCAACCCCCTAATAGAGTTTCAATCGAGTATACCTTCTGAATGATTTCTGCTTGTGTAAGCCTCTTGATGCAGGAGATTATTTGATTCTTGCTGATTAAATAGATATGTTATAAGTATTTTGATTGTTCCTGTTAAAGTTAATTTTCTTGAGTCTGAATAAAAAGTACGTCTCGTAATCTTATGATATGAAAATTAAGACTATCGGAGACGTAAGATATATTCAGATAAAGAAGTTAAGCTTTGAGCTATTTCGAAATTAACTAGGATAATGTCTTTTTTTATATTTCTTATTACTTGTTTGATTATACCGCTATTGGAAATGAATCGGGAGTTGTTTACAATTATACCACCTTTCCTCGTTTGTAGTATTATAGTATATTTTTATACTTAATAATTACTGCAACAGATAAATTCATTAAAATTCTATGAAAAAGGTATAATAATAACACTTCATTTTTCATTTCTGGTAGTTTGGTGTTTTGTTTTATATTTTTTGTATTTTTGCATATTTAAAGATAAAAGTTCAAAAGTAAGAGTCATATGATTTTATTTACATAACCCAATATTCCTTGGATATCCTATGAAAGGTTTAAAAGAGATTCTTCAAAGTTCACTTCAAACATAGGTACTGGATGGCACAAAAACAAAAAAGCAACAATTGGCTATGAATATTACAATATACATTATGTAATTTTATTTATCTTGCTTGAACCAGAATATCAATAAATAACAATTGAGTAATAATTGATACAAGTGTAAAGTAAATTCGATTATCATAGAAATTTAAACTCCTGGAACATTTAAAGTTTATGTCAAAAATTAAAATTGATTAAATAGTTAATTGAAATACTTTTCCTACGAGAGTATATGCCATGAAGATTTACTTTCACGTGCTGTGCTGAGACGCGACCCGACTATATTTCTTATAGATATAAGAGAATAGATATAATTCGGAGAAGTTAAGGCAGTAGTGTTAACTTCTAGACCTTTCAAAGCAAGTTTTATACTCTTATGTTCTCAGACTACGAGCTTATTTAAAACCACTCATTTTCGGATCTAGTTGTTTCAGAGAAGATATTTTGAGAATTTATTTAGCTAAAAGCATTGGTTTGTCTAAAATAAACGACTTCAGCACTAACTGGCTAGCTGTTATAGTCTTAGTAACAGTATTGGCTTCCATATTGTCATAGTTATCTCGAGCTGGTTTAGCTAGCAAGTAATCTGTTTGGGCATGTAAAGTACTACTGGCTTGCACAACTCATTGCTATATTGAATTATTTTATTTTATATCATAGGAGGCAAGCGAACAGGCGGTTTACCGTTGGTAAGTTGTCACCGCCGTGCATAGACACTAGCAACACCACGGGAGTCGCAAGTACGTTGCCAGCTTGTGTTTAGGGGAGTTGGAATGGGGAGGTGGTCTTCTGGCGCTATCTCTGACCGAACGAAACGCAACAAATCAAGCACTGTTACTTCACGTGGGTGTATCTGTGTGTCGGGTGGTAGTACCGGGGGCGAGCCGACCCATTCATACTGAAACAGTAATAGCTTCAGCGTGGATCTGCCACCTACAACTAACTATTAGGTATTTAGGAACTATTAGGTAGTAGGGTATGAGTGCAATATTAAACTTAGTTGAGCTAAACCATGGAAATACTAGCTTTAATTTTAGCTACATTACCGATTTGCTCAATGAATTACCACATACATAGACGCAATTTTAACCAGAGTATAGCTCCAATAACCTATTTAAGTATTATAACTGCAAATAACAATGGCATCGGCTTAATTTCATGATTTGGAGAAGTTTGGAGACAAATGTTTGATAATTTAGCAGATATAAAATACAGAACAAGGCAAGAACGCCAACAACCAAATACAAATCAAAAGTAAATTTTAAGTGAGAACATTATACTCGTATATTATGTTGGCAACATTTGATGTGTTTTAATTATATTTATCTATTATCCAGTCTCCTATATTTTTATACAGTGTAAAAATTGACCCACAGAATAAATAGGGAACACTGATTACCGTTTAATCGATAAAATTGACATTATATTATTTTTTACTAATAGCAATACTGTAATGCGACTAATTTATAAGGAGATCATTTCTTAAAATTGAGGTAAATATAAAATTATAGGGCGTTAGAAATTTTATTAATTAACAGATGACTGTAGCGAAACTGAAAGAAATAGTGATATAGTCTCTAAACAAAAATTATAGACAACCTCTGAGAATTTAGTCGAGTATCGAAAATGGTTAACAAAAATGACAAAACTTTATATGGCAAAACACTACAATAGGTTTGGTAAATTACAATAAAAAATCATGGCGACCGGAAAATTACTGTATTTGATTTCTAATACCAAATCTGATTTTTAATTTGTAAATAAAATACACTCCTAAAATAATATATATTACATAACCAGGTGGTATTTAAGTTTTAAACAAGCACAAGACACATACTTTCTACTTCAAATGCTTTAACTTTGAATCAAATGTAAATCTTCATACTTTTATTTGCATTTAAATTAGGTTTCATAATAGTAAAGTATAAACAAAACTGTATGTATATTTCAGTATTGCAATGAGTAAGATTAACA
Source organism: Antheraea yamamai (assembly GCA_036509395.1). Taxonomy (NCBI): domain Eukaryota; kingdom Metazoa; phylum Arthropoda; class Insecta; order Lepidoptera; family Saturniidae; genus Antheraea; species Antheraea yamamai. The sequence continues at coordinate 21,877,901 of AP028424.1, forward strand.
GGGTAAAAAATATCAGAATATCCATGCTATCGCTTATACGGTAATCAGCGTTCCCTTTTTATTCGACATGGACTGTATTTCGCATTAATAATAACCGCTTGTTACATAATTCGTTTACATAAATTGCATTATCTCTGAAATCGTCTGTTGATTTGCTAAACTTTGAAACGCAAACAAATCTGACTATGGATAAGGAATTAGTATTATTTTGAAATTATACACGTAATTTTAATTTATGGCGACTACATGCAGAGAGATCCCCGAGTCCACGAGTTATTGTTAATGCAATAAGTTACCGCTAAAAATTTATATCGACACAGATCGGTCCTAATCATTAATTCCTGTTGTAGTGGTTGTTAATGCAATAAGTTATCGCTAAAAATTCGTATCCACACAGGTCGGCCCAAATCATTCATTTCTGTTGTAGTGGTTGTTAATGCAATAAGTTACCGCTAAAAATTCATATCCACACAGGTCGGCCCTAATCATTCATTTCTGTTGTAGTGGTTGTTAATGCAATAAGTTACCGCTAAAAATTCGTATCCACACAGATCCGTCCTAATCATTAATTCCTGTTGTAGTGGTTGTTAATGCAATAAGTTATCGCTAAAAATTCGTATCCACACAGGTCAGCACTAATCATTAATTCCTGTTGTAGTGGTTGTTAATGCAATAAGTTACCGCTAAAAATTCGTATCCACACAGATCGGTCCTAATCATTAATTCCTGTTGTAGTGGTTGTTAATGCAATAAGTTACCGCTAAAAATTCGTATCGACACAGATCGGTCCTAATCATTAATTCCTGTTGTAGTGGTTGTGAATGCAAATAAGTTACCGCTAAAAATTCGTATCCACACAGATCGGTCCTAATCATTAATTCCTGTTGTAGTGGTTGTTAATGCAATAAGTTACCGCTAAAAATTCGTATCGACACAGATCGGTCCTAATCATTAATTCCTGTTGTAGTGGTTGTTAATGCAATAAGTTACCGCTAAAAATTTATATCGACACAGATCGGTCCTAATCATTAATTCCTGTTGTAATGGTTGTTAATGCAATAAGTTGTCGCTAAAAATTCGTATCCACACAGGTCGGCCCAAATCATTCATATCTGTTGTAGTGGTTGTTAATGCAATAAGTTACCGCTAAAAATTCGTATCCACACAGGTCGGCACTAATCATTCATTCCTGTTGTAGTGGTTGTTAATGCAATAAGTTACCGCTAAAAATTCGTATCCACACAGATCCGTCCTAATCATTAATTCCTGTTGTAGTGGTTGTTAATGCAATAAGTTATCGCTAAAAATTCGTATCCACACAGATCCGTCCTAATCATTAATTCCTGTTGTAGTGGTTGTTAATGCAATAAGTTATCGCTAAAAATTCGTATCCACACAGGTCAGCACTAATCATTAATTCCTGTTGTAGTGGTTGTTAATGCAATAAGTTACCGCTAAAAATTCGTATCCACACAGACCGGTCCTAATCATTCATTCCTGTTGTAGTGGTTGTTAATGCAATAAGTTACCGCTAAAAATTCGTATCCACACAGGTCGGCCCTAATCATTCATTTCTGTTGTAGTGGTTGTTAATGCAATAAGTTACCGCTAAAAATTCGTATCCACACAGGTCGGCACTAATCATTAATTCCTGTTGTAGTGGTTGTTAATGCAATAAGTTACCGCTAAAAATTCGTATCCACACAGATCCGTCCTAATCATTAATTCCTGTTGTAGTGGTTGTTAATGCAATAAGTTATCGCTAAAAATTCGTATCCACACAGGTCAGCACTAATCATTAATTCCTGTTGTAGTGGTTGTTAATGCAATAAGTTACCGCTAAAAATTCGTATCCACACAGGTCGGCACTAATCATTCATTCCTGTTGTAGTGGTTGTTAATGCAATAAGTTACCGCTAAAAATTCGTATCCACACAGATCGGTCCTCATTATTAATTCCTGTTGTAGTGATTGTTAATGCAATAAGTTACCGCTAAAAATTCGTATCGACACAGATCGGTCCTAATCATTAATTCCTGTTGTAGTGGTTGTTAATGCAAATAAGTTACCGCTAAAAATTCGTATCCACACAGGTCGGCACTAATCATTAATTCCTTTTGTAGTGGTTGTTAATGCAATAAGTTACCGCTAAAAATTCGTATCGACACAGATCGGTCCTAATCATTAATTCCTGTTGTAGTGGTTGTTAATGCAATAAGTTACCGCTAAAAATTCATATCCACACAGGTCGGCACTAATCATTAATTCCTGTTGTAGTGGTTGTTAATGCAATAAGTTATCGCTAAAAATTCGTATCCACACAGATCGGTCCTAATCATTAATTCCTGTTGTAGTGGTTGTTAATGCAATAAGTTACCGCTAAAAATTCGTATCGACACAGATCGGTCCTAATCATTAATTCCTGTTGTAGTGGTTGTTAATGCAATAAGTTACCGCTAAAAATTCGTATCCACACAGACCGGTCCTAATCATTCATTCCTGTTGTAGTGGTTGTTAATGCAATAAGTTACCGCTAAAAATTTGTATCCACACAGATGGGTCCTAATCATTAATTCCTGTTTTAGTGGTTGTTAATGCAATAAGTTACCGCTAAAAATTCGTATCCACACAGACCGGTCCTAATCATTCATTCCTGTTGTAGTGGTTGTTAATGCAATAAGTTACCGCTAAAAATTCGTATCCACACAGGTCGGCCCAAATCATTAATTCCTGTTGTAGTGGTTGTTAATGCAATAAGTTATCGCTAAAAATTCGTATCCACACAGATCCGTCCTAATCATTAATTCCTGTTGTAGTGGTTGTGAATGCAAATAAGTTACCGCTAAAAATTCGTATCCACACAGGTCGGTCCTAATTATTAATTCCTGTTGTAGTGGTTGTTAATGCAATAAGTTACCGCTAAAAATTTGTATCCACACAGATGGGTCCTAATCATTAATTCCTGTTGTAGTGGTTGTTAATGCAATAAGTTACCGCTAAAAATTCGTATCCACACAGACCGGTCCTAATCATTCATTCCTGTTGTAGTGGTTGTTAATGCAATAAGTTACCGCTAAAAATTCGTATCCACACAGGTCGGCACTAATAATTCATTCCTGTTGTAGTGGTTGTTAATGCAATAACTTATCGCTAAAAATTCGTATCCACACAGGTCAGCACTAATCATTCATTCCTGTTGTAGTGGTTGTTAATGCAATAAGTTACCGCTAAAAATTCGTATCGACACAGATCGGTCCTAATCATTAATTTCTGTTGTAGTGGTTGTGAATGCAAATAAGTTACCGCTAAAAATTCGTATCCACACAGATCGGTCCTAATCATTAATTCCTGTTGTAGTGGTTGTTAATGCAATAAGTTACCGCTAAAAATTCGTATCGACACAGATCGGTCCTAATCATTAATTCCTGTTGTAGTGGTTGTTAATGCAATAAGTTACCGCTAAAAATTCGTATCCACACAGACCGGTCCTAATCATTCATTTCTGTTGTAGTGGTTGTTAATGCAATAAGTTACCGCTAAAAATTCGTATCCACACAGGTCGGCACTAATCATTAATTCCTGTTGTAGTGGTTGTTAATGCAATAAGTTACCGCTAAAAATTCGTATCCACACAGATCGGTCCTAATCATTAATTCCTGTTGTAGTGGTTGTTAATGCAATAAGTTATCGCTAAAAATTCGTATCCACACAGGTCAGCACTAATCATTAATTCCTGTTGTAGTGGTTGTTAATGCAATAAGTTACCGCTAAAAATTCGTATCCACACAGGTCGGCACTAATCATTCATTCCTGTTGTAGTGGTTGTTAATGCAATAAGTTACCGCTAAAAATTCGTATCCACACAGATCGGTCCTAATCATTAATCCCTGTTGTAGTGGTTGTTAATGCAATAAGTTACCGCTAAAAATTCGTATCGACACAGATCGGTCCTAATCATTAATTCCTGTTGTAGTGGTTGTGAATGCAAATAAGTTACCGCTAAAAATTCGTATCCACACAGGTCGGCACTAATCATTAATTCCTTTTGTAGTGGTTGTTAATGCAATAAGTTACCGCTAAAAATTCGTATCGACACAGATCGGTCCTAATCATTAATTCCTGTTGTAGTGGTTGTTAATGCAATAAGTTACCGCTAAAAATTCATATCCATACAGGTCGGCACTAATCATTAATTCCTGTTGTAGTGGTTGTTAATGCAATAAGTTATCGCTAAAAATTCGTATCCACACAGATCGGTCCTAATCATTAATCCCTGTTGTAGTGGTTGTTAATGCAATAAGTTACCGCTAAAAATTCGTATCGACACAGATCGGTCCTAATCATTAATTCCTGTTGTAGTGGTTGTTAATGCAATAAGTTACCGCTAAAAATTCGTATCCACACAGACCGGTCCTAATCATTCATTCCTGTTGTAGTGGTTGTTAATGCAATAAGTTACCGCTAAAAATTTGTATCCACACAGATGGGTCCTAATCATTAATTCCTGTTTTAGTGGTTGTTAATGCAATAAGTTACCGCTAAAAATTCGTATCCACACAGACCGGTCCTAATCATTCATTCCTGTTGTAGTGGTTGTTAATGCAATAAGTTACCGCTAAAAATTCGTATCCACACAGGTCGGCCCAAATCATTAATTCCTGTTGTAGTGGTTGTTAATGCAATAAGTTATCGCTAAAAATTCGTATCCACACAGATCCGTCCTAATCATTAATTCCTGTTGTAGTGGTTGTGAATGCAAATAAGTTACCGCTAAAAATTCGTATCCACACAGGTCGGTCCTAATTATTAATTCCTGTTGTAGTGGTTGTTAATGCAATAAGTTACCGCTAAAAATTTGTATCCACACAGATGGGTCCTAATCATTAATTCCTGTTGTAGTGGTTGTTAATGCAATAAGTTACCGCTAAAAATTCGTATCCACACAGACCGGGCCTAATCATTCATTCCTGTTGTAGTGGTTGTTAATGCAATAAGTTACCGCTAAAAATTCGTATCCACACAGGTCGGCACTAATAATTCATTCCTGTTGTAGTGGTTGTTAATGCAATAACTTATCGCTAAAAATTCGTATCCACACAGGTCAGCACTAATCATTCATTCCTGTTGTAGTGGTTGTTAATGCAATAAGTTACCGCTAAAAATTCGTATCGACACAGATCGGTCCTAATCATTAATTTCTGTTGTAGTGGTTGTGAATGCAAATAAGTTACCGCTAAAAATTCGTATCCACACAGATCGGTCCTAATCATGAATTCCTGTTGTAGTGGTTGTTAATGCAATAAGTTACCGCTAAAAATTCGTATCCACACAGACCGGTCCTAATCATTCATTCCTGTTGTAGTGGTTGTTAATGCAATAAGTTACCGCTAAAAATTCGTATCCACACAGGTCGGCCCAAATCATTCATTTCTGTTGTAGTGGTTGTTAATGCAATAAGTTACCGCTAAAAATTCGTATCCACACAGGTCGGCACTAATCATTAATTCCTGTTGTAGTGGTTGTTAATGCAATAAGTTACCGCTAAAAATTCGTATCCACACAGATCCGTCCTAATCATTAATTCCTGTTGTAGTGGTTGTTAATGCAATAAGTTATCGCTAAAAATTCGTATCCACACAGGTCAGCACTAATCATTAATTCCTGTTGTAGTGGTTGTTAATGCAATAAGTTACCGCTAAAAATTCGTATCCACACAGGTCGGCACTAATCATTCATTCCTGTTGTAGTGGTTGTTAATGCAATAAGTTACCGCTAAAAATTCGTATCCATACAGGTCGGCACTAATCATTAATTCCTGTTGTAGTGGTTGTTAATGCAATAAGTTATCGCTAAAAATTCGTATCCACACAGATCGGTCCTAATCATTAATTCCTGTTGTAGTGGTTGTTAATGCAATAAGTTACCGCTAAAAATTTGTATCCACACAGATGGGTCCTAATCATTAATTCCTGTTTTAGTGGTTGTTAATGCAATAAGTTACCGCTAAAAATTCGTATCCACACAGACCGGTCCTAATCATTCATTCCTGTTGTAGTGGTTGTTAATGCAATAAGTTACCGCTAAAAATTCGTATCCACACAGGTCGGCCCAAATCATTAATTCCTGTTGTAGTGGTTGTTAATGCAATAAGTTATCGCTAAAAATTCGTATCCACACAGATCCGTCCTAATCATTAATTCCTGTTGTAGTGGTTGTGAATGCAAATAAGTTACCGCTAAAAATTCGTATCCACACAGGTCAGCACTAATCATTCATTCCTGTTGTAGTGGTTGTTAATGCAATAAGTTATCGCTAAAAATTCGTACCCACACAAGTCGGCCCAAATCATTCATTTCTGTTGTAGTGGTTGTTAATGCAATAAGTTACCGCTAAAAATTCGTATCCACACAGACCGGTCCTAATCATTCATTCCTGTTGTAGTGGTTGTTAATGCAATAAGTTACCGCTAAAAATTTGTATCCACACAGATGGGTCCTAATCATTAATTCCTGTTTTAGTGGTTGTTAATGCAATAAGTTACCGCTAAAAATTCGTATCCACACAGACCGGTCCTAATCATTCATTCCTGTTGTAGTGGTTGTTAATGCAATAAGTTACCGCTAAAAATTCGTATCCACACAGGTCGGCCCAAATCATTAATTCCTGTTGTAGTGGTTGTTAATGCAATAAGTTATCGCTAAAAATTCGTATCCACACAGATCCGTCCTAATCATTAATTCCTGTTGTAGTGGTTGTGAATGCAAATAAGTTACCGCTAAAAATTCGTATCCACACAGGTCGGTCCTAATTATTAATTCCTGTTGTAGTGGTTGTTAATGCAATAAGTTACCGCTAAAAATTAGTATCCACACAGATCGGTCCTAATCATTAATTCCTGTTGTAGTGGTTGTTAATGCAATAAGTTACCGCTAAAAATTCGTATCCACACAGACCGGTCCTAATCATTCATTCCTGTTGTAGTGGTTGTTAATGCAATAAGTTACCGCTAAAAATTCGTATCCACACAGGTCGGCACTAATAATTCATTCCTGTTGTAGTGGTTGTTAATGCAATAACTTATCGCTAAAAATTCGTATCCACACAGGTCAGCACTAATCATTCATTCCTGTTGTAGTGGTTGTTAATGCAATAAGTTACCGCTAAAAATTCGTATCGACACAGATCGGTCCTAATCATTAATTTCTGTTGTAGTGGTTGTGAATGCAAATAAGTTACCGCTAAAAATTCGTATCCACACAGATCGGTCCTAATCATGAATTCCTGTTGTAGTGGTTGTTAATGCAATAAGTTACCGCTAAAAATTCGTATCCACACAGACCGGTCCTAATCATTCATTCCTGTTGTAGTGGTTGTTAATGCAATAAGTTACCGCTAAAAATTCGTATCCACACAGGTCGGCCCAAATCATTCATTTCTGTTGTAGTGGTTGTTAATGCAATAAGTTACCGCTAAAAATTCGTATCCACACAGGTCGGCACTAATCATTAATTCCTGTTGTAGTGGTTGTTAATGCAATAAGTTACCGCTAAAAATTCGTATCCACACAGATCCGTCCTAATCATTAATTCCTGTTGTAGTGGTTGTTAATGCAATAAGTTATCGCTAAAAATTCGTATCCACACAGGTCAGCACTAATCATTAATTCCTGTTGTAGTGGTTGTTAATGCAATAAGTTACCGCTAAAAATTCGTATCCACACAGGTCGGCACTAATCATTCATTCCTGTTGTAGTGGTTGTTAATGCAATAAGTTACCGCTAAAAATTCGTATCCATACAGGTCGGCACTAATCATTAATTCCTGTTGTAGTGGTTGTTAATGCAATAAGTTATCGCTAAAAATTCGTATCCACACAGATCGGTCCTAATCATTAATTCCTGTTGTAGTGGTTGTTAATGCAATAAGTTACCGCTAAAAATTTGTATCCACACAGATGGGTCCTAATCATTAATTCCTGTTTTAGTGGTTGTTAATGCAATAAGTTACCGCTAAAAATTCGTATCCACACAGCGCGGGCCTAATCATTCATTCCTGTTGTAGTGGTTGTTAATGCAATAAGTTACCGCTAAAAATTCGTATCCACACAGGTCGGCCCAAATCATTAATTCCTGTTGTAGTGGTTGTTAATGCAATAAGTTATCGCTAAAAATTCGTATCCACACAGATCCGTCCTAATCATTAATTCCTGTTGTAGTGGTTGTGAATGCAAATAAGTTACCGCTAAAAATTCGTATCCACACAGGTCAGCACTAATCATTCATTCCTGTTGTAGTGGTTGTTAATGCAATAAGTTATCGCTAAAAATTCGTACCCACACAAGTCGGCCCAAATCATTCATTTCTGTTGTAGTGGTTGTTAATGCAATAAGTTACCGCTAAAAATTAGTATCCACACAGGTCGGCACTAATCATTAATTCCTGTTGTAGTGGTTGTTAATGCAATAAGTTACCGCTAAAAATTCGTATCCACACAGATCCGTCCTAATCATTAATTCCTGTTGTAGTGGTTGTTAATGCAATAAGTTATCGCTAAAAATTCGTATCCACACAGATCCGTCCTAATCATTCATTCCTGTTGTAGTGGTTGTTAATGCAATAAGTTACCGCTAAAAATTCGTATCCACACAGGTCGGCACTAATCATTCATTTCTGTTGTAGTGGTTGTTAATGCAATAAGTTACCGCTAAAAATTCGTATCCACACAAGTCGGCCCAAATCATTCATTTCTGTTGTAGTGGTTGTTAATGCAATAAGTCACCGCTAAAAATTCGTATCGACACAGGTCGGCACTAATCATTAATTCCTGTTGTAGTGGTTGTTAATGCAATAAGTTACCGCTAAAAATTCGTATCCACACAGATCCGTCCTAATCATTAATTCCTGTTGTAGTGGTTGTTAATGCAATAAGTTATCGCTAAAAATTCGTATCCACACAGATCCGTCCTAATCATTCATTCCTGTTGTAGTGGTTGTTAATGCAATAAGTTACCGCTAAAAATTCGTATCCACACAGGTCGGCCCTAATCATTCATTTCTGTTGTAGTGGTTGTTAGTGCAATAAGTTACCGCTAAAAATTCGTATCCACACAGGTCGGTCCTAATCATTAATTCCTGTTGTAGTGGTTGTTAATGCAATAAGTTATCGCTAAAAATTCGTATCCACACAGATCCGTCCTAATCATTAATTCCTGTTGTAGTGGTTGTTAATGCAATAAGTTATCGCTAAAAATTCGTATCCACACAGGTCAGCACTAATCATTCATTCCTGTTGTAGTGGTTGTTAATGCAATAAGTTACCGCTAAAAATTCGTACCCACACAGGTCGGCCCAAATCATTCATTTCTGTTGTAGTGGTTGTTAATGCAATAAGTTACCGCTAAAAATTCGTATCCACACAGGTCGGCACTAATCATTAATTCCTGTTGTAGTGGTTGTTAATGCAATAAGTTACCGCTAAAAATTCGTATCCACACGGATCCGTCCTAATCATTAATTCCTGATGTAGTGGTTGTTAATGCAATAAGTTATCGCTAAAAATTCGTATCCACACAGATCCGTCCTAATCATTCATTCCTGTTGTAGTGGTTGTTAATGCAATATGTTACCGCTAAAAATTCGTATCCACACAGGTCGGCACTAATCATTCATTTCTGTTGTAGTGGTTGTTAATGCAATAAGTTACCGCTAAAAATTCGTATCCACACAGGTCGGTCCTAATCATTAATTCCTGTTGTAGTGGTTGTTAATGCAATAAGTTATCGCTAAAAATTCGTATCCACACAGATCCGTCCTAATCATTAATTCCTGTTGTAGTGGTTGTTAATGCAATAAGTTATCGCTAAAAATTCGTATCCACACAGGTCAGCACTAATCATTCATTCCTGTTGTAGTGGTTGTTAATGCAATAAGTTACCGCTAAAAATTCGTATCCACACAGGTCGGCACTAATCATTCATTCCTGTTGTAGTGGTTGTTAATGCAATAAGTTACCGCTAAAAATTCGTATCCACACAGATCGGTCTTAATCATTAATTCCTGTTGTAGTGGTTGTTAATGCAATAAGTTACCGCTAAAAATTCGTATCCACACAGGTCGGCACTAATCATTAATTCCTGTTGTAGTGGTTGTTAATGCAATAAGTTACCGCTAAAAATTCGTATCCACACAGGTCGGCACTAATCATTCATTCCTGTTGTAGTGGTTGTTAATGCAATAAGTTACCGCTAAAAATTCGTATCCACACAGATCGGTCTTAATCATTAATTCCTGTTGTAGTGGTTGTTAATGCAATAAGTTACCGCTAAAAATTCGTATCCACACAGATCGGTCCTAATCATTAATTCATGTTGTAGTGGTTGTGAATGCAATAAGTTACCGCTAAAAATTCGTATCCACACAGAGCGGTCCTAATCATTCATTTCTGTTGTAGTGGTTGTTAATGCAATAAGTTACCGCTAAAAATTCGTATCCACACAGGTCGGCACTAATCATTAATTCCTGTTGTAGTGGTTGTTAATGCAATAAGTTATCGCTAAAAATTCGTATCCACACAGATCAGTCCTAATCATTAATTCCTGTTGTAGTGGTTGTTAATGCAATAAGTTATCGCTAAAAATTCGTACCCACACAGGTCGGCCCAAATCATTCATTTCTATTGTAGTGGTTGTTAATGCAATAAGTTACCGCTAAAAATTCGTATCCACACAGGTCGGCACTAATCATTAAGTCCTGTTGTAGTGGTTGTTAATGCAATAAGTTACCGCTAAAAATTCGTATCCACACAGATCCGTCCTAATCATTAATTCCTGTTGTAGTGGTTGTTAATGCAATAAGTTACCGCTAAAAATTCGTACCCACACAGGTCGGCCCAAATCATTCATTTCTGTTGTAGTGGTTGTTAATGCAATAAGTTACCGCTAAAAATTCGTATCCACACAGGTCGGCACTAATCATTAATTCCTGTTGTAGTGGTTGTTAATGCAATAAGTTACCGCTAAAAATTCGTATCCACACGGATCCGTCCTAATCATTAATTCCTGTTGTAGTGGTTGTTAATGCAATAAGTTATCGCTAAAAATTCGTATCCACACAGATCCGTCCTAATCATTCATTCCTGTTGTAGTGGTTGTTAATGCAATAAGTTACCGCTAAAAATTCGTATCCACACAGGTCGGCACTAATCATTCATTTCTGTTGTAGTGGTTGTTAATGCAATAAGTTACCGCTAAAAATTCGTATCCACACAGGTCGGTCCTAATCATTAATTCCTGTTGTAGTGGTTGTTAATGCAATAAGTTATCGCTAAAAATTCGTATCCACACAGATCCGTCCTAATCATTAATTCCTGTTGTAGTGGTTGTTAATGCAATAAGTTATCGCTAAAAATTCGTATCCACACAGGTCAGCACTAATCATTCATTCCTGTTGTAGTGGTTGTTAATGCAATAAGTTACCGCTAAAAATTCGTATCCACACAGGTCGGCACTAATCATTCATTCCTGTTGTAGTGGTTGTTAATGCAATAAGTTACCGCTAAAAATTCGTATCCACACAGATCGGTCCTAATCATTAATTCCTGTTGTAGTGGTTGTTAATGCAATAAGTTACCGCTAAAAATTCGTATCCACACAGGTCGGCACTAATCATTAATTCCTGTTGTAGTGGTTGTTAATGCAATAAGTTACCGCTAAAAATTCGTATCCACACAGGTCGGCACTAATCATTCATTCCTGTTGTAGTGGTTGTTAATGCAATAAGTTACCGCTAAAAATTCGTATCCACACAGATCGGTCTTAATCATTAATTCCTGTTGTAGTGGTTGTTAATGCAATAAGTTACCGCTAAAAATTCGTATCCACACAGATCGGTCCTAATCATTAATTCATGTTGTAGTGGTTGTGAATGCAATAAGTTACCGCTAAAAATTCGTATCCACACAGACCGGTCCTAATCATTCATTTCTGTTGTAGTGGTTGTTAATGCAATAAGTTACCGCTAAAAATTCGTATCCACACAGGTCGGCACTAATCATTAATTCCTGTTGTAGTGGTTGTTAATGCAATAAGTTATCGCTAAAAATTCGTATCCACACAGATCAGTCCTAATCATTAATTCCTGTTGTAGTGGTTGTTAATGCAATAAGTTATCGCTAAAAATTCGTACCCACACAGGTCGGCCCAAATCATTCATTTCTATTGTAGTGGTTGTTAATGCAATAAGTTACCGCTAAAAATTCGTATCCACACAGGTCGGCACTAATCATTAAGTCCTGTTGTAGTGGTTGTTAATGCAATAAGTTACCGCTAAAAATTCGTATCCACACAGATCCGTCCTAATCATTAATTCCTGTTGTAGTGGTTGTTAATGCAATAAGTTATCGCTAAAAATTCGTATCCACACAGATCGGTCTTAATCATTAATTCCTGTTGTAGTGGTTGTTAATGCAATAAGTTACCGCTAAAAATTCATATCCACACAGGTCGGCCCTAATCATTCATTTCTGTTGTAGTGGTTGTTAGTGCAATAAGTTACCGCTAAAAATTCATATCCACACAGGTCGGCCCTAATCATTCATTTCTGTTGTAGTGGTTGTTAATGCAATAAGTTACCGCTAAAAATTCGTATCGACACAGATCGGTCCTAATCATTAATTCCTGTTGTAGTGGTTGTTAATGCAATAAGTTACCGCTAAAAATTCGTATCCACACAGATCGGTCCTAATCATTAATTCCTGTTGTAGTGGTTGTTAATGCAATAAGTTACCGCTAAAAATTCGTATCCACACAAGTCGGCACTAATCATTCATTCCTGTTGTAGTGGTTGTTAATGCAATAAGTTACCGCTAAAAATTCGTATCCACACAGGTCGGTCCAATCATTAATCCTGTTGTAGTGGTTGTTAATGCTAAGTTATCGCAAAAATCGTATCCACACAACCGCCTAATCATTAATTCCTTAGGGAATCAAAAGTACCGCCCCCAGGCACAATCATTTCATTCCTGTTGTAGGGGAAAAGCATGTTGTTACTTTCCCAACAAGTTTAAAAACAGTATATGAAGAGTGATTATTACTTGTTAGGCATCGGTTACATCTCACTTTAATAAAGTATTAAAAAGCAACCAGCAGTATTCCTTTTCAGTACGGTGGACTTATTAAAACTATATCCACGTACTTAATACATCATTTGGACCTTACTTAAAACGATCGGTTGTGGATATATCGAAATTGAGACAAATTTAATTGTATAGATAAACTTATAATAATTAGAAAAAAGACAGAAATACCTAATTGTAAATTGAATTATTTTCCAAGAAGACAATTATTTTAAAGACATAATTATAAACAAATTAAATTTACACAAGCATATACCATGCGCATGTCTCGATCCTGTCCTCCGACAGGGCTAAAAAGATTGCCTTTAGTTAGTTTACCTACTGTATATTTAATAAAAATCAGTGTAACGTAACTTATTTTCACTACTCTGGCAACGTTGCATACATTGTTGCGTCTTGCCACTGGGGTGTAAAACATAGCTAAATGCAGGTCCCAAAGATGATGCATACGGTCCGTTTGTATTTTTCATAATTCTTTACAATTAATTTTAGTAATAGTATTTTTTTAATATACTTTTGATAAATGATACACGGTAGTAATAGTCTTTGAAGATGACTGGATTGCCAGTAATGAAAAAGAAATGCTATATATTTATACTACTTTTTTATACGTATATTTTCAATTAGATTGAGACAGAATAGGTTGTATATCTAGTTTATCAATAGGGTTGCCAACTGTACGTTATAATAACGTATGCAAAGTTGTTTTTGATAAATATATTTTATACTTTTGCATAACAATATAGTATGTAAAATGCTTTATTTGTAATGTACTATGGATGCATAATATGAAACACTCATATGATTTATTACTGAGCTATTATTTATCAACACTCATGCTGTACTATGCTGGTTCTTTGTAATATTATGGATAGTTTAAGAAATAAACGAGATCAAGAAATACTGATTAGTATTTTGATAATGAATCAAAAATAAGAGTTTTAAACAATTAAGATATTATTGCCAGAAGTGTTCAACGATTCATCAATTATCATTAATTTCTCACAATATATTGATACTAGCGGGCCCGGCAGACGTTGTCCCGCCCTGATTATAAAAAAATCCTGGATAAATTATATACCAAAACGTTCCTCGTGAATCATTTTGTCCACTGGTGAAAACCGCATAAAGTTCAGTAGTTTTTGAGTTTATCGCGAACAGACAGACAGATAGACGCGGTAGGGGACTTTGTTTTATACTATGTAATGATGAGTTTAAGTTATTTTATAAATTAGTTTGATTTTCAATACGTTCTTACATATCTTACATACAAAAATGAAAATTAAATAATTTGTCGTTTTATTACAAAGGCCAAGTTACAGGACAGCTTAAATATTCATATGAATAATATTAATTCCGAGATAATGACACAATTATTAGCATGTGCAAAGCACGTAACAATATATTTGTAAGGAAATAAATGATTAAATTAAAAAAAAAAACATTGCACCACAAACAAACAAAAAAAAAAAATACATGACATCTGTATTCGTTGATGTTCATAATTTTGGAGTGAGATCCTTGGACGATGTTTATACTAAAATGAATTTATCCTTTTTTTATATACCTAATAAATAATTGTATATATCAAAAATATGATATTTCCATTGATGTTTTTTACAAACCAGGTTTTTATTCTATGACGTCACTTCCATAGGATGAATACGAAGGATGAAAGTAAATATTGTTTTAATCTTTGTATCTTAGTATAATGCAACTTCTCATTCAGGATTACTTGTATTTTTATGTAAGATTTGTAGGTAATCATTATTAAATGTGTATTATGATTAGGGTAATTTAGCTGTTTTTATATTATTGCTGGCATAGCTACATTTGAGCATTCACCATGATCAGTATTCTATGTAAAGCTATATGGTACTTTCGTATTAAATGCACCGCGTTCGACGACGGCTACCGCGGCCGGCTCGAGTTTTCTTTTCTTGCAAGTCTAACCTAACCAAACCGGAATAAAAGAGCAAGCAGTGTTTTGAGCCCGCATTTGAAATTCGTATCTTGATATACAGTTTGAGGGGGTGGGAGCATCGGGAGAAGGGGTGATTTCTCCTCCGCGCGGAAAGTCATTCTTACTGAAATATTCATGATCAAAGTTTTAAGGTATATTACCACTTGATGATCTTTAAGTTAAAAAAAAACAGTTTCGTCTCACTTTGGTTAGGTTAGACTTGCGAAAAAAGACAGAGCGAGCCGGCCGCGGCAGCAGTCAGCGAGCGCGGTGTATTTAATACGAAAGTACCAACTATATTATTATTGTTTTAAGATCTTTGTTTGCTTTTTATTTTTATTTATTTTATAAACCAAATCAAACAAGCTATTAACAAACAATATATTTCGACAGAAGTTTGCAAATGTACAGAAGCGGAAGGACATTCAGAGGCTGTAAAGTTGCTTTGGCCTCGCAGACATTACTCCAGCCCGGGTTATCTATCCCTAGGTGACTGGACCAAGGATCCGTATATTTGGCTTTACTATGTTGAAAGTTCCGATGGCTTGCTACCGGACGATGACGTTCTTTTGTAAGTCTCGAATCTGTTACTGATGCATTAGTTTAATTTACGACATTTCTTTGTCGTACAACGACCATATTATCTTTTTTTTAACGCTCCGTCCTATGTCAGCTTTAGCCATGAGCCAAGTTGCAATGTCATTGTTCGTATTATATCGGGACATAGGCCTTTAAATATGTCGCAGTCATTGCTCAGTTTTGTTGTAATTTTTTTCCGTAATCTTATTGGATATACTTTTGTTCAAAGTAGAGATTCCGATTGAACTAATTTATTATTGTATTTTGAAACACCTGTAATCTTATATAATTACGCTGTTGACAATGATTCAATATACTATATACTATAATACCTACGTAGACTAATTCTAAGTATATTCTAGGTAATTATGGTACATAGAAGATATCTTACTTTATACCTTTCTTTCTTTTTTTATTTCTTTATTATCATTATCATTACATAGTATAAAACAAAGTCCCCTACCGCGTCTGTCTGTCTGTCTGTTCTCTCTAAACTCCACTTTCTCGTTTTCCCGGTGGTTTTGGGTTTTTGTATATAATTTCTTTATTATTATTTATAATCAGGGCGGGACAACGTCTACCGGGCCCGCTAGCTTTATATATTTCTACTAGCTCTTAGAAGTTCATATCGGTCCGTTACTTATCCAATGTATACCGTTTTTACTATAGTAACATTTAAATAAGTATTTTCAGATTTGTCTTTCTTTCTTCACTCTTCTTTAAGGTATCTTCCAAATAAAGTGCAGACACTCGAAATAATTTCAGTGAATGCTTACAAATTTATGAATTGTATTTATATTTTATTAAATTAGAAATTCCCGTACAATTATTTTTAACAGATATTTATCAAGACATACACCTGTAAGAATAGATTTTCTTTTTATTTATTTTGACTACCATAATATACCGCGCTTGGTTTAAAAATAAGATACGAAATTCATTGCATTACATTCACTATGCGGGCACTGGGTTTGCACCGTATATTATAGTAGGGCGAGGAAACCGGGACAGTGCTTGTGTCTCCCGGCCCAGTTGTTCATTTAAGGGGTTGCCTGTTTTAATAGATTTAGTAAACATTATAAAACAATTAAAGGAAAAAGACAAAAATAAGCAAAACTTCGATATATAATAAGTCACGATGCAAAGAAGGCTCCTCTATATAAAAAAAATCTATGGTATGAATCAGTAAGGCAGCATCAGTATTCACTCGCTAACGCGCAGTCAGGTTGGCTACATAAATAACAAAAGCGCCAATTGATTTGTTAGAAACATTCTGGAGTAGAAAGGTCAACTATAAAGGTGTATCCTTGGGAAAAGTTTTTGTCTATCATTTAATAGATTACAAACTAATGACCCTCTGGAAGCCTTTGTCTTTTTTTGACATTCCTAATGCTTTCTTCATATTAGTAAAGTAACTGTAATTTTTAGAAGCACAGATACACGTTACTGGTCGATACACGATGTGCAACGTTATTTTACCGGCGACATTCATTGTGAACTGGTTCTCTTTATATACCAATATCCAAACCTAAAGATGCCGACTTGTCTCGGCCGCCACCTTTGGAAGACGAATACTGCATTGAAGTCTCCATCTAATCAATATATGAAAGAACTAAACATATCTATAGAACATACGCTCAAGGTAGGAAATCTATAGTTTGTTACTAAAAATGTTGTATCCGTTATGGATACTTCGGAGTTTCATAAGGGCGCGTCCATTGATTACGTGAGGTGTTTTTGTCCCCTTCTCGTTCCCTGAGATGTCGTGAGATTTATCTCGACCCTCTCCCGCTTCCCCTAATGTTCCGTGAGATCTTTCAAAATGTCTATGTTGAGTATAAATGCGTTAGAGTTATAGTTTTTACTATTATTACAATTAATTACAACTAGCGGGTCCGACGTACTCTATCCCGCCCTGATATTAAAAAAAACTTTGACAAATTATATACCTAAGCCATCCTTATAACATAAACATTACATTTTGATATAACAACACTAAGTAACTTTACATCTATTCATGGATTTTAATATATAGAAGAATTGTGTCAGATTTCGGTATATTTTAGTCTAGAAACATATTTTACTTTAAATTAATCTCATTTTTTCACTTTTTATAAAAGTATTATTAGCTCGAAAAAAATTACGTGATATTTCCCGAAACGCCCTCTTTCCCCACGTGATATTTAATGACATTTGGGTTGACCCCCTCCCGCGTCCGATTCACTCACGTAATTAATCGATGCCCTTAACATTCTTAATGAAATTACTATATTTATTTACAGAAAATAGAATCTAACGAGGAACAAATGGATCGATTAATCGTTTGTGATCAATTAATCGATATTGATCGGTTGGATTATCACAAAAGGCGTACGTTTTTTCGAATACTACTAAACATTCTAAGGTAAAGAATTGATGTGTTCATTATTTTACTTCTATTAATCGAATTTTACTACTGTAGTTTTGTATATCTTCCTTATTTTACTTCTCTTTTACATAAAACTTGTTGTGTCTTGCGATTTTACTCGCGTTTAATATTATTCCTCTTCCTTTAAGCCTGGTACAGCACTGCGCGGTGAACACAATTAAGTTAAAATAATTTACCATTGCTTCATTCTTGTTTAGCGAATTTTCTAAGCTACAATGGTAACTGGTCCACTTCTAACGGCTAAAGCGTAATGTTAAGCTATATATCTCTTCGTATCGTTTAAGTTGGGAGTGACGTGTTGTATAATATTCAAGTGTAGTGTTTCTAAATAAAAAATGAAGGATTCGCAGTCGGGGATTTTTAAAATTAAATTTGAAAAACTAATATAAATTAATCGACCACCGTTTAATATCAAAATCAAAAATACTTTTTTCAATTTAGGCCCTAAGAAGGAGCTTATCATTGTCAAAACTACCATTGGTTCGGAAAACATCCCAGTCATTGAGAAAAACTGTCAGGAAACTCGATCGAGTTTACCTATTTTACAATATACATATATACTTCAAATACTTTAATGTTACAACAGTTTTTGTGGAAGCACAGACAGAGATGTCAATTCCAGGCAACACCATCGTTCACATATTGATCTACCCTATAATAAGTTTTTGATAACAAAAAATCTTAAAATGGCGCTTAAACTGTATTAGAATTATTAAGTCCGGCAAATCGGTAGTATGCTTTGGGACTTTGTTTTAAAACCACTATTACCTAAAAAAACTGTTACTGATCTCACTGAGTCTGAAACACGGGATGACCAGTTTGTCATTTGTCATTTAATATATCTATTTAGACTTCACTGTAATCGTGTTCCAATTATTCCGTAAAGTTTTCAGGATCGACTTCAGCTAGTGTCGTTCGAGAATCTGCGCTGCAATCGATTAGAGGGAGTCCGATTAATTCAACAGCTCGCGTGTTTCAACGCCGACACGGTTAAATATTTATTTTTATGGAGATTTGTGATGCCCAATGAGAATCCGATACTCATCAACTACAGTTACATTACCGGTTAGTGATTATATTTCATATTGACAGTGATATTTGCATAAGAATTTGCCAGTGTCAAAGCTTTAATTTTTTTTTAATGAAAATTCGTGTTCCAATTCACGTTAACACATATAAACAATTTCGTGATATTATCTTGAAGATTATTATAACTCTAGTGACATAAGTAATGTAGACTCAAATCTGGAAGAGGTACAGTCCTCGTAAACTATTTGACAGCTCAGAAAATGGTTGCGCGGAACACAAATTTATACCTAAATTCGTAATATATATGTGTAACATTGAGAAAACCTAAGAAATGTCAATTTTTGATTTCTATAATAATATTTTTACATTGCTATTATTCATTGTAAAGGTGATTAAATGCTCTCTGGAGCTAATTATGACTGATTACTCATTGTCTATTACGCACTGTCTGTTACTCTATTGTTCAGCTTTTCAAATAATAGGTCTTTACCTATGAAATTGCCGTTTTGTATGAAAAAATTTAAACGAATTTTTTGTTGTGAATGTTGCGTGCCGCTTGTGCCGCGTTGCTGCCACGACGGTACTCGTATTCCATAATTACTCGAATTTTTAACGTATCCATGATGACAAAAAAGATTGAAATGCGATGAAAATGTAACACAAATCAATAAACAATTGACTACTTTTGGAAAAAGAATTCCATGTTTTTAAAATAAAATTAATTTGAAATTAGAATTCTTAGCCAAACAAAAATTATTTTGATTTGAAATGGCCAGTACTGCAGAACGGCAATTTCATAGGTAAAGACCTATTATATGGTACGTGTAATATCTATACAATTTTTTTTCGACCTGACTACGCTATTTGCCTGGTAAGGCCTTAACAGCTTCAGCGCACTACTATCTAGACAACTTATAGATTCATAAACGACAATGTTAAATTCCTATAACAATATTTTGAATTCATTTTGTATTAACCTCTTGATTGTACTACGCGCGAAGCCGAACTTGAAAGTCATATTTAGAACGGCCAAAAAATTTAACGCGGACTATAATCTCAACCTCACCTCCATCGTACTATACCATAAATATTATATAAAGAATATGGAAGTGTCAAAAAAAAAACCTTTCTAAGTTATACACGTAATTAAATACAAAATACAAAAATGATAAATTGTTTTCCATTGTTTTTGATGTGCCCAAGTCTCAAATTAGTATGTATTTTAATACCTTGTGTTAGTTTTTTAAGTCTCGTTGCTTTCTATGTTGGTGGATTTTTGACACATTATAACCAAATTGTTTCTACGAAACTAAACGATATAGTAAACACAAAACCACTGTGAGTTACCGATAGAATAAAAAGTAAATTGAAAATGGATGTATACAAGTTCCCTGTGAATATGAACTCGAAGATTACTTGTATACCGAAAGGTGTGTATTTTCTTTAGTTACTTGAAGTTTTTATTTTCCACCGGCTTGTCCTTGTGACTTGTTCTTATGAAAATTGGTTTACTCGTCATGAGAACTACGTGTTTATTTTTAAACTAGCTTATACCCGTGACTTCTACTTTGTCCTGTGTATGCTCATCTCGCCGCTTGCTTGATTTCTCCACAGTAAGAAAATAAATATATTTGAAAACGAGATTATAAAAATTATTGTTTCTTATAACTTTAATACTTTAATATTAAATCAAGACCTCATAATCTTATATGAATCCAATAGTACTACAGTGATATGCTCATAACGGCAGACCTGTATCATTTTATTTATATAAAATTAGCGGACTCGGCGGACGTTATCCCGCCCTGATAATAAAAAAAAACTTGACTAATTATATACCAAAATCTTCCTCATGGATCACTTTATCTACTGGTGAAAACGGTATGAGAATCCGTTCACTAGTTTTTGAGTTTATCGCGAACAGACAGACAGACGTGACAGAGGACTTTGTTTTATACTATGTAATGATATTAACGGTTTGCACTCGAGGGCTCTGAAGCGGAACCATTTAAAATGTTGGTTACCGTCATTAATAATCATTCGTCATTTTAAATGGTTCCTCTTGAAGCCCTCAAGTGCAAAGGGTTAATTGTGGAATTATGGACTGTCTTATATTTTTTAATTGTAATTCTGATTCACTGTATTTTTACTGTTTTTAAGTAGCCACTACTAAATATTATAATTTTATAATTACGTTTGTATCATATTGATAAACGTACTTGTATATAAACTGATATGACATTGAAAATTCCTATGTGTTTAAAATCGTCGTTAGAAAGGATGTAGTTCAGCGTTAACAAAGTTACGGGGGATGTGCTCATTTTTCTAAAAAACTAGCCGACACCCGCGACTTTGTCTGCATTTCGTATGATTAGGATTAAGCTTCATACAAAGGAACGTAGACCTCACGAAGCCCAGATCAACAGACTGTTGGCAGCATAAGCTTAAAAAAAATACTGAATTTATTACAAATTGGAAAATAAAAGGAATTTTTAAATTATTTTTTTATTTGTAAGAGCTTGTTTTACAAAACCATGAAATTTACAATTTGAGATGTGAAACTATAAAAAAAATTAAAAACATGATGACACTTGAAATGTTAAATGGTTTCTTAGAAACAGTGATTATAGTACGAAGTATTTGTTGCCAAGCAACGACAATTTTAATAAACCGATACAATGACTACGGATGAAGAGAAGAATAAATTATCAAAATTGTTACAAGATCTTGAAGTACAAGAATTTAAGTTACCAGAACGATGTAACGATCTATTAAAAGAGTTTAGAAGTAAATTTTCAAAAGACGAGGAAGACAACGAGCAATGTGTTCAGCAAAATGAAATTTCCGAGAATCCATACCGAGTCGATCCACACTTACTTGAAGGAATCGAGAAGAAATTACGCGAACTACTATCTAAAAATAAAAGGTATAATAATCGATCCCGCAAGGGATCTTTGTTTTTGGCTAATTTTACTTACAGCTGCGAGATCCTAAAACTTTTTTTTTTCTCGAACTGACTATGCTATTGACCTGTTAAGGTCTTTACAGCTTCACTGGAGATCCGAAATCATTGTGCATATACACAGTATGTATATATACATTGCTTAAATATATATCTATTATCTAATAGAAATAATAGTCTTTATTTGGTATATCGTTACATTTCTATAGATAAAAAGTGTGCCTGCCTCATACGTATATAGTGTACAGAAGACAGTTACAAATATTGAGTTAAGATATACATACAATACAATAAAAGTGACCATAAACGATTAGACGTTATAGCATTTACAGCAAATTAAAAACCTTTATGCATGTGTTCATATTATTAGATTCTAATTTCTATCCTTTTAGTGTGTGTGTATGTAAAAAAAAGATGTATGGAAAAGATAATGAGTGTGTGCGTGTGTAACATTATAAAGTGGAAAGTATTAGAATGATGTTAGTATGTGTGCAAATGAATCTCTTGGTGTAAGAATGAGTATCTGTTTCGAGTTTCTTTAAGTGATTAATTCTACCCACATCGGAGTTCATGATTAGATTACAAACTTAAACCCAGCATGCAAATTTGGATTATATTACTGACGTCATAGTATGATAGTATATATACTCACTTAGTTCGTTTGGATATTTAAGTTCAAACTCTCGTAATTTTATTGAAAGCCTCATGACTAATTCCGGTAATTATGCCATCGTAGTGCTACTTGCAATTACAGCTGTCGTCAGCGCTCGCTATGAAATTCGATGAAGCTGTTAACAACTTTTCAGCTCTTTCCTATAGTTGGTTCGAAAATCGATTAGTCGTTGTTATAATAATTTTCATCACGACTTAAAATAATTATCGAACACTGCGAGAGGTAACTTTTATCATATCGGCGCGAGAAAAAAAAAATTTTTTAAAGGAAAACGTCTTTAGTTTCGTTGTGATTTGAAAGTCGAAGAAATGAAAAACCGTAATTAAGACAGAATGAGAAAAAAAATTACACAGTGTTTCTTATATCCACGCTTTTCTCAATTTATATTTCACTATCTAATACTTGCTTTGGTTCGAGCGTAGTATCTAATAGTTCGGTGAAGCTGTATAGGCCGCAAGGTTAATAGCATAGTCAGTTCGAGAAAAAAAAAGCGTAGTAAGTACTTATGTGTGTATGCACACGCTTGCTTATTACAGTCTTGAAAAAAGGCATCATAACCAGCGTGGTGTATATTTTACGTGCATCGTATATATTAATAACTCTTTTCTACGGTTTTACTTCTCCTGCGTCTGAACTGCACAAATGTTTTCTTTTCTCAATAAATATTGGGATTTGAATTCAAATATAGCACTAATGTTTAATTACTTAGCCGTAGTTATTTTCGCAGGTTCCTACTCTGTGGGCTATACACAGCATGCACAAGTGACTATCAGATTTATCAAATTTTCTGCGATATACCTTTAATACTCCAATTAGCCAACGGCGGCAACTTCATACGCGTTACATGTGTAAATAATGAATTTTTAAAATTGGTTCAGTAGGTCTACAGATTATCTTCCACTAACAAGCAAACCTTAGTATCTTGATTATACATAGTATAAAACAAAGTCCCCTACCGCGTCTGTCTGTCCGTCGGTTCGCGATAAACTCAAAAACTAATGAACGGATTTTCATGCGTTTTTACCAGTGAATAAACGTTTTTGTATATAATTTATGAGTGATTTTTTTATAATCGGGGCAGGACAACGTCTGCCGTGTCCGCTAGTCTTGATTATAATGGTATAATGATTTTAATTTATATTATAATTTTCAGTTCTATAAAACAACATGATAAAACGGAAACAGTACTACCGACGGAATGTAACAAGCCATGGAGAACAAATTCCAATAAAGAAAAATTACTTCGTATTAATTGTGAATTGAAACGACATTTAGAGAAAGCATCTGAAATGATTCTACCTCTGTCTGATGGAGAAATGAAAGACATCATCGAAAAATGTACTGAAAACAGTTTCGGTATGTCTTCGTGTACAGTAAATAAACTCAGAGCTACAGTGGAGGCTGCCAGAAAAGATTTACCAAATTTCCAGTATAGGAATATTGAAAACTCGACTGCTACAGACATCATGCGAGAAACTGAATATTAATTGTTCGATAGTTCTTATTTACATAATACTTTGATTTGGGTAACCTATAATAATCCTGAAAGAAGACTTCGAGACTATTAGATGTCAGCTAGCAATAGTCTTTTACGTGGTTGAATGGCATTTTGATTATATATGAATACCACAGGAAAAAATGGCTCTATAACTCCTTGGAATTTTTAGATTAACTGAATAGTTCTTAATGACAAGCGCCTCTGAATATTTGTTATATCTATGTAATATGAGCTAATACAATTTTGTGAATTTTTATTATGAAATACAACTATATACATATGAATTGTTTCAGTCGATATTTATCGTTCTAGTTTTTTCCTTACATTTGTCGTCGTAAATATTATATCTTTGAAGTAAATAACTAAATAATGCAACATTAACCAACACTACGTTGGATGGTGTTATTTACAACAGTTGTTGCAAACTGTTATCAATTATTTGTTACTGGGTAAACTGCTGTTATGTATTGTATTACAATTTATAATAACGCCACGATAACGAGATGAACATTAGATGTTCTTATCATGACTTGTGTAAGCAACGTGAAGTGCCCTCCATTTCACACTTATTGCTTACATGCTTGTGTGAATCGACCGACTAATGTTATTGTCAATGTTTATAACAAATAATCAACAGCAGAATAACTATTTTCAGTTATTTGGTTAACAAATCGCACCGACTTCCAATACATCTCTAGGTAGCACACATATTCATATGTTTTATTTAATTTGGTTAATTTGATAAACTATTTATTTTCCGCTTTTTAGCGCCTTATGGGTTTTTGATTGATATTGAAGTCGGTTAATACTTTTTTTTGAAAATTTACTTTATTTTTCCATTTTTAGTGTACATAAATATATTTTACTAGCAGTGCCCGCGAACTCCGTTAGTATAGTACATAAGTATATTAAAATATGCGCATTTTTGCGGTATGGTATGCGATATGGTTTAAATTGGTTGTACAATAAGTAACGTTTGGTACGACCGCAACCTTATCAATAATCCGCGATAGTTTCTACCACCAACTCGGCTACCATCGCTTCACACATAATACACCTTAAGTAATGTAATTACAATGCTTGCGTCATGTTGCAACACAGCAACGAACATAAGCACAATAGGCTCCTAAGAATTGAAGAGTTTTTTTTATAATATTGGTGGCAAACGAACATACGGGTCACCTGATGGTAAGTGATCACGGCCGCCCATGGACACCTGCGACACGAGAGGAAACACAGATGCGTTGCCGGCCCTTAAGAAAGGAGTAGGCTCGTTTCTTGAAAGTTTTCTTACTTTGTCACGGATCCCATGATCAGAACCTAACCAAACTCTCATCAAACTACCCTTGAAGTACATCCTTTCCAATAAAAAATGAATCATTGAAATCGGTTAGCGTGATATTAAGTTATTCGTATATTTGTCGTGTACGTACTTTATGCAAATTTAAAACTTATACGGTTTTGCACTGGATGCTGTTATCAGAACTGGACCAAATTAAAATGGGACCACACGGGAAGCACCAGCTTTCAAATAAAAAAAGAATCATCAAAATTGGTTCACCCAGTCCAAAGTTATGAGGTAACAAACATAAAAAAAAAAAAAAAAAATACAGTCGAATTGATAACCTCCTCCTTTTTTTGAAGTCGGTTAAAAATCCGATGCATGACGATGTTTGTCCCCGATAAACTCCGAAATAATTCAACCGATCTTCATAAAAGTCGGCATTTATGTTTAATTTGGTACCACACGAAAGATAGAATAATTTATATTTTGATTAATGGCCTCATTATTTTTAATTATAAATTAAATGATTGTCGATGTTGATTATTGTTATTAATAGTAAGTTTCACCAGTCTCGAACAGATGGCGCTTTAAATGAGATCGTGGACAGAAAACCTTCGATCAACAATAACTAGATAAATGGTCACGTACAAAATCGAAGCTAGAAGCTGTCCGCGTAAATATATACTTACGTGTAGCTATTTGTTTACTAAGAAAGGGAGAAAAAAATTTCAAAACAGTTTTAAGTTCTACTTAATTACAACCTTGACACCTAGTAATAAAGTCACAAATGTTCAAAATATTATCTAATACTTACGATAAAACGAGCAAAGCAATAAATTACTCCCCTCACAAATGAAAAGACAACATAAACAACATTTAGTGTGAATTCAACCTTAACACGCAATGAATTAAGTACTTTTTCCCCGTTATTGTGCGTGTTTGTGCGTGGTTGAAGAGCCTTGACCAAACATTTGTATCACAGGTTTAAAATCGGTAATTTTGTTCAAAATTTGATATTATTTGTTAGTTTAAAGCTTAAAATATAACTTATTCAACATGTATTTAGCGAAAGTAAGATACTCCGGCCGTTAAATTGCTTTTTCGGGTATTATTTTTGCATCTTTTGAATACACTGCGGCATTGTGGAACATGCTTACATTGGCTGTGTTTCAAACAAACTAAACAAAATAAAAGCTCACATTTCAAGTGAGCTGTTATTTACCGAGACGTATTTTTCGCGCCGACCCGATATCTAGTTATTGTTGATCGAAGTAGAAAACTGTAGGATTGACGGTTATAGATATTTCATAAATGGCGTCAAATTTTAATTTTCATAATTTTTATTCAACATATAATATAACTGAGCCACACCATATTACTTAAAAGATCTAACGATAAAGTTATCACAGAAAAATAATTCTAAATAATCCTAAAATGTATCGAATGTAAAATTTTAGGACACAGAATTAATTTAGTACAGATTGCTAAATTATATATGTATAAATATATACTATATATGTGTCGTTTAGAATCAGAAGTGGTCAAGTCCACTTTGCAATTTTCTAAGTAAGTAGTATTTTCAATTTTTTTTATAACTTTAAACTATTGTACTATAGCATACATTTTTATTTTTTTAGCTTTCTATACTAATTGTATTAAAACTCTACAGATACCTAAATGTTTCATAGTCTCCGCAATAAGCTCGAAATGGAAAATTGGCTATACCCATAAAAATTGCAAAGTGGAGTTGACCACTTCTGATTCTAAACGACACATATATCTTTAAATCTAACTATGCAATATGGTGTCGCGAACAAATCTTTTTACGCTTTTACTAACAAAAAAAACAGCGCCGTTTGACAAAATCCTTAACGGGATTATAATTATTATTGTACTTCTTTACAACATAATTGCCATTTATATTGTTTGAAATCTGAAGTTATATTTATATCCTATAGATAGTTATATATAGTACTATTGACCAGCACAACACCTCCTGCAAACGTGCAGCAATGCAAAACAAAACATTGTTTGATTATATTTTTTTCGAAAATAATTTAATTCGACATCTCTCGTCACTATTGTACCGTGTCAAAACGGCCATCATAACGCTCCGCTAGTATAGTAAAGTTTTGACATGGGCGTGAGATTAGATAGTTGTAGTTTAAAAATATAGGTTTCAAAAAATTGCTTCAGGTAGTGGTCAATATTTACCTCGACCAAATACTCGTCAATGTTTCTTACGTTGTCTCGGGGAAATGAGGAACCTTCGATTACTCGGCTTGGAATATTGTCATATAGCGGATGGGACCGGTGGTGCTCTGTTATCCCTTCTGCCAGTAATAAAAAGACCACATTTTCGGTTACAGGTGAGTAGAATGAGTAGTTTAATATATATATACTTACCTACGTGTTTATAACATTTCAACTGTAATACATGCGAAATAGAATTAATATACTTGATACCTACTTACTAAGGTTTTGTTATAGTAAAGTTTACGTACCATATACCTTATACCTTTACTGTACCATATACTAGCTGCTGCCCGCGACGACGTTCGCGTGTAATAGCTGCTTTGGGAGCAAACTAACACGCAGCGGAAGCTCCCAAAAGGAAAAAAAACACCCGATTTTGAAACATTCCTCATTGGTGCTCTGCTCCTATTGGTGTTAGCGTGATGATATATAGCCTATAGACTTCCTCGATTAGCTCTCTAGCACTGAAAGACTTTTTCAAATCTGACCAGTAGTTCCTGATATTACTCATTACCCCCTACAACCTCGCAAACTTTACCTCTGCAATAATAGTATAGATATCTGTTCTAAAAAATGTATACTTTTTCTTTTTTGTCTATAAACAATATTGTTTAATTTTAAGAATATGTAAATGTGAGGTCAAATAAATAAATTTATTATTATTCTACAATGCCTATATACTTACAAATCTGGTATTTTTTTATATACTACAAATTTAATCACCAACATGTCAAGTCCACTATAATTTTATAAAACAACTATAACATCCTAATGTCGAAGTTTTAAGAATTAAGTGACGTAAAGAAGGTTCTCGAAAGCGATGTCTCACCAAAAGAGTTAAAAAAGTACCGAAAGGGTCCAAGTAAGAGACATGTTCATAAAAGGAGACATGCAAAAGAGCTAGATCTACAACCGGTAGATAAAGTGTTGGTAAAACAGAACAAGGTCAATAAATTAACTACTCCATATTCACCTACATAACATATAATTGTTTGGAAGGAAGGGAATAGTGTTACGGCAAAATCAGCTGACGGAAAAAACGTAGAAATTCAGAGTTGGGAATGTACAAAGGAAATTACAAAACCAATGGTAAGAAAAGTATGAGAGAAGGAAAAGATGTTATGAGTAGATATAATAAATACGATATACAAGAAAGCCGAAAAACAAGTGAAGGGGAAGGAATAAGTTCAAATAATGTTGTCATAGACAAAGAAGAGTTGGCATTTAGTAAGCATGAGTTTACTCGTGACCCTGAGTTTGACACGACCAGAGCTAATCCAGCCAGAGAACGATATACTCCACTTAAGTATAAAGATTTCGTATTGGGATTGATTTTAAATTGTATCCATAGTGTTAGATATTCTTAATTTAAATTTTTAATTATTAAGTATCCTTTGTTATTATGATTGATAATAGATTAACTATTTATTTCTTTGCTAAGGAGAAAAGTGAATGTAGGGTATTGGAACGCTTTAGTAAATAGCGTCCTGGCATTATATAAAATATAGAATAAAAATGTAACATTGTCATGGTTACCAGTTGTTATTGCGAATTTAATAAATGAAGATATGAACAGATTTAATTACTGTTATTTATTTTATAATCCAAAGACCCGACATTAAACTGACATTAAGACATAATAATAATAATAACCAGTAATAATAATACAGTGCCAGTTTAATGTCGAGTCTTTGGATTATAAAATAAATAACAGTAATTAAATTTGTTCATATCTTCATTTATTAAATTCGCAATAACAACTGGTAGCTAAGCAACATTACATTCTTATACTATATTTTTATATACTACCAGGTCGCGATTTATAAAAGAGTTCCAATACCCTACAATCCCTTTTCTCCTTAGTAAAGAAATAAATAATTAATTAATCTATTATCAATCAAAATAAACAAAGGATTCTTATTCTTATTTTGTTATGATCAACATCTATACTATTATTATAAAGAGGTAAAGTTTGTGAGTTTGTAGGGAGTAATCTCGGGAACCACTAAACCGATTTTGAAAATCCTTTTACCAATAAAAAGCCGCGTTATTCGTTAGTGTAATAGGGTAATATTAACCCGAAAAATGAAGACTTTTGTGGTAGTCGGATTTGCAAAGTAAGTCGGAGAATAAACGGTCGAACGAAAATATTTCTTACGAACGCTGCCTTACGATGAGAGATATATGATTCGAGTGCTAGAGAAAAGTTGTAAAGCTTGATAATGCCTACAAAAAGTCACCGACGGCATATATCTAACTTTTATATTTAAGTCGCAAAAAGTAGTTTTTTATTATAAAAAAAAAAAAATTAAATCGTTAAGTAATGTTTATTGGTCATATTATCAACAACATATATGAATTCTTAGCTATATGTAATGATATAATAACTGAGCCACAGCAACGCGTGGCCGGGTCAGCTAATTTATATATAAATAAAATTATAGTTACTGTTCTTCTTGATTAATTATATCGTACTTTCCAAGAGTGACCTACGAGCCGTTATAGCCTAAAACATCGAATGCTATTTACTTTATTACAGGCTCCTCCACTCACGCATTTCGAAGGTTCCGTATATTTTAATACGGCCATAGCTACACATCTATCTGAGTACTACTGAATACTTAATGTATTTCAAGAAGCTCAATATTCACAGTTGCATTTACGGTTCTACTAAGATGAACGTTATTATGTAGGTGAATATATAACGGCGTAGACCAACACGTCGAAGCAAATTGCTGTGAATAAACTTTTTACCATGTATTAACATTATCTAAATTTAACCAGTTTATTACCCTACCAATAACCTAAGGACTTACACTTCCTATAGGCTCCACGCTGGCGTACTACTCGATTCAACTACTGTACCATTCTTAATCGTTACTAAACCCATTTTGGTTTAATAAAGCGCAAAATCTTAAAATACGGTATTGCTATCGTTGAAAACAAGGTTGGGTTAGTTTTTGAGTCGGCTCCAATAACTACTTTTGTATTTACACAGTTGATCTGTCGCGAAGAGCAGATTCCGGGGCTGATAGACGCAGCTCGCGGTGTCGGCGGCTACGATATTCCTGACACCGCCTGGAGGAGGGTGTCAATTGCTTGTCCAGATCTATACATACACATTACGTTATGTATGTGCCACTTTGCATATGTGGATATTATGAGTTCATAAGATGTTTTTGTTGCTTCCATATTTGCTAAATCCTGTTATTGTTAAACTAACAGCTGCCCGCGATTTCGTCTGCATTTTTATCTATATATAGAACTGTATATCATATTTAATTTTTAAAAACTATGGAAAACGATTTTTTTTACTTTGTAACTGAATTGCTAAATACCAATTTTTATAAATCTAAGTTCAAAAATGACTCAATTTCTTCACTTTCTTTCGTACCACTTTTGTCTATCTTAGGGGTTGAATTTCAAAGATACTTTATTAGTTCTCACTAACTCCATGCAAAATTTTCACAATCCTAGCCTCAGTTATCAGTTGTTCTTATCGATATAGGATAGATTTTTTCAACTTATCTTCCTTAAGTCATCTGATTATCAAGACGGACAAACAGCTTAAACCACCGTTCTATAGATTACCAAGATGATTGTATAGCACATATGCTACATACTAAATAACAACCCGATATGTGGTTGAAATAATCAATGACCAGCATCGACGCCTTCTTTAGAGGTCAATTAGTAATTCTGCCGGCGACAGGTTCATTGGCGGGTGTCGTTATGACTTCACTCTCGGATAGCTGCTGTTCTAAAATTGAGGCGTTACAGTTCCAAATGAGCTAAATGCAATTTTAATCGGTCATATAACATGTTTAATTTTATAAAGATTTCGAGTTTTTATACACCGAGAAAGACGTTCAAATGTTCATAAGGTTTTTAGTTTCTTGTTTATGATCTTCATGTTATGTACATACATGTACAAAATATGAAGATATTGAAAAATAACGCAAACTATTAAGAACGGCTAAAATTGTATCATTATATAGTATAAAACAAAGTCCCCCACCGCGTCTGTCTGTTCGCGATAAACTCAAAAACTACTGAACGCATTTTCATGCGGTTTTCACCAGTGGATACAGTGATTCATGGGGAAGGTTTTAGTATATAATTTGTCAAGATTTTATTTATAGTCAGGGCGGGACAGCGTCTGCCGGGCCTGCTAGTATAAGTTATTTTGAAATGTAACGACTCGATTGTAATGCTTATCAGATAACGTAGACATGTAGGTAGAAAAGTTTGGCTAAAAAGTTCTTAACGTATCTAGTCCTGGGACATACAACAAAATAATATGTCTTTACCTATGAAATGGCCGTTCTGCAGTACTGGCAATTTCAAATCAAAATAATTTTTGTTTGGCTAAGAATTCTAATTTCAAATTAATTTTATTTTAAAAACATGGAATTCTTTTTCCAAAAGTAGTCATTTGTTTATTGATTAGTGTTACATTTTCATCACATTTCAATTTTTTTTTTGTCATCATGGATACCTTAAAAATTCGAGTAATTTTGGAATATAAGTACCGTCATGGCAGCAACGCGGCACAAGCGGCACGCAACATCAACGACGTTTACGGAGCCAACACTACAAACCAACGCACCACCTGTTATTGGTTTGCTCGCTTCCGTTCTGGGAATTTCGACCTGAAAAATGAACCTCGCGGTCGTCCGAAGACTGGTCGACAATAACGAATTAAAGGCGATTGTGGAAGCTGATGATACACAATCTACGGCTGAATTAGCAGCAGCTTTCGACGTTAGCGTCAAAACAATATTGGTCCATTTGCGTCAAATTGGCAAGGTAAAAAACTTGACAAATGGGTGCCCCACGAACTCAATGATAGCCAGCGCGAAGTACGCGTCGAGACGCGCCTTCCACTGCTCAACAGACACACAAATGAAGGAATTTTGAACCGCATTTTTACCTGCGATGAAAAATGGATTCTGTTTGATAACCGCAAGCGTTCAGCAAGTTGGTTGGATCCTGGTTCAGCACCTAAACAATGCCCTAAACGAAAACTTACTCCTAGAAAAGTGATGGTCACTGTTTGGTGGTCTAGCGCCGGTGTGATTCATCACAGCTTCTTACCAAACGGGGTGAGCATTACTGCAGATGTGTACTGTGAAGAACAGAACACAATGATGGAGAAGCTGGCACATCTCCAACCAGCATTGGTCAATCGCTCGTCTCCGCTGCTCCTGCACGACAACGCGCGACCTCATACTGCACAGCAGACGGTCTCCAAGTTGCAAGAACAGGGGTTGGAAGTTCTCCGTCATCCGCCCTACTCACCAGACCTTGCGCCTACAGGCTACTACTTTTTCCAGAATTTGGATAACTCCTTGGCGGGAAAAAAATTCAATACCCGAGAAGCAATACAAAATGCCTTTGAAGAATTTGTTGCCTCCCATCCAACTGATTTCTTTAAGTAGGGCAATCAATAAACTGCCACTGCGTTGGCAAAGATGCATTGATTGCATGGGTGATTACTTCAATTAATACAAATAAAAAATACATGAAAAAATTCGTTTAAATGTTTTCATACAAAGCGGCAATTTCATAGGTAAAGACCTAATAGATTGTTTTTATAAAATTTATGACTTACTAAGATAGCTTTTTACTGTATAGTGCAGGTCTATATTGATACTAACAAAGGCTATATTTCCATATATTTGTTCCTATAAATATAGTGCTCTTCAAACTTTTTGACTGCGCCGAATATGGTTGCGAGGACACAAATGCGTATTATACTATATGCATAACATTGAGATAACTTAAGGATAAACAGATGCCAATTTTAGAATCTTAAAATAATATTTTATCTCTGTTTTCTATTAAATTCTTGACTATATTATACGCAAGCATGAACCTACGGCTATTTTCGGAGCAATCCAAAAAATTGACAACTACTGTAAGTAAATAATTTGTAGATAGAATACGAGACTACGACAATATAAGAAGATTTCTAACTCCAAGTTTGCCATTACGCGAAGTTCACCTGCAATATGGCATAGATCTTAATCTAACGGAGAGACAGGATTCTGATATCAGCTGTTTTTATCGGCATATAGCTTACCACTACGCCAGTTGTTTGGGTAAGTCATTACATGTATTTAGTATTACCTATTATCAGAGACTTTGCCTGCGTCGTTTATTATCTTAATATTTTATGTACAGAAGCCGAGACTAAAGGTAATATAAAGTATCTTACTACAATATTATATAAATTTTCTTTAGAATTTTTAATGGCTATAAAATTATAATTTTTTTTTAAACTTTAATAACTTCATATTAAAAGCAGATATGATATCTTTTTCTTTAGATAAGGGCCAAGTGTGTTTATTGGACGACTATGGTGGATGATTGCACCGTCTCGCAATTTAAAATGTTCAACTTGTATTTTCAGTGACGTTGAGTGTTCACCAGTGGCGTTTTGCAGTATTCCCATTACGAAGAGTTTTCGAGTTAGTGCCACGGTTGGTGCGATTCTCTTACGTTGGCAGGATTAAAGACGAGGCCGATATACGCACTACGCTGAATATTTTTGCCTGTGGCGTCTGTGAAAGTAAGTATCCGTTGATGGAGAATATTTATAGAGTCCGTGGAAAAAAAAACAAAACTTTTACCCTCGTCTTATATACACTTAGGAACTATAATTACGGTATATGAATATGATGGAACGATGATTTTTATAAACCAGTAAAAGCAATGATATTATACGTAAAGTAATATTACAACGCTACACTGTCTTAGATAAAATGTGGAAGTAAGATGGCATATTCTAAACATCGGTGGTGAAAAGAAACAGATATACTATAGATATGTTGCTTAAATACGGACGGATTGATGGGGCAGTCGTCAAAAATAAGCTAACTAGACAAGCTTTAACAAGACGCTGTCGAAGCGCTTATAACGTAGATACGTTATAAGATAACTATATATAGATATATAGTTATAATATCATTGAGTAAAAGTCAAATATTTGTCGTTTCCCATCATAGATACGCATTTTATGTTATAAGAGTTCAACTTCTAGTTTTGTTTTCCTCCCAGGTCAGCAACAAACAGCGATGGATTTTCAGCGTCTAGCAATATTTTTTGATATTATACTCACCATCAGATGTAACGCAGTCACTATAGTCGATGTATTATGAAGTGAGGCTTCGGGTTATAAATCATATTTATCTGTCTCTCTCTCACCCTCACAGGTTTTATGGAGAGGTGTAGTAATGTGCGTAAGAATTGTAGAGGTGCATATCGATAGCGAGATAGGTACAATCAATATGCTAAATTATGTTAAATATTAATAGGAATAATTTTTCGTCATATAATGAATCGATGGTAAGTTATAGTACGCTGACATCAAAGCTATCCAGATCAGTGACAGTCGCTGTCTTTTTAACATTTGCTCTCGGTATATTCGGGTTGCCTGCCTGTGATGCGTGCGCAGGTAGCTAAGTATCGATAACGAGTTGCATTGCGTGCACATTCCTACTGTCAGTGACATTTATTGCCCGATGACTCAGTTTAATATGCGTCGACTATAGTACAGAGATACGCGGTCTTATTATTCAAAAATGTATCTCCGTCGAATAACAAACAAAATAACATGTCGATATAATAAATTACGATATGGAATTATTGAAAGACGATTCCTGGCGAAGCATCGAACATTTTAGTTTCGTTGAAGTTGTTATAATAAATAAATCTATGAATTTCTTCAAAGAACTTTTAGAATCTATGTTTCCGAGGTCTCGTCACTGGAATCTACAGTTTGTTTAATGTACGAAATACTTAGTGTGTACTTCATATGTACCCTATTTGATTGCAGATCTTAAGCAAGTTAGAATCTTGATTCAAGATGAAGATGACAAGCGAGATTATTGGAAAAACGTAATTAAACAATTTGCCGAAGAGTACGAAGATATATTAAATTTATATGAGATTGATCTTTGTTTAGGTATATACAAGAACTAAACCTACAAATTTTCAACAAGTTTCAAAATTTAATTCGATTACGTTAAGAATATTTCTATGCTCGTTTCATATCAATACAATTGGGCAAAGCGATTCGACATCAATTAATTGATTTATTAGCCATAAACAGATCGATATATATTAATAAATAACTCGATCCTGGCCAGACTCTGACATAAGAAAATCGGGGTTCATCTTTTTCTATTTAGATAGGAATTAAATAATTCACAAATAGAATTTAGCAGATCTGTTATTATGTTTTTTTTTGTTTTCTGCATAACCGCTCAAAAAATCGATTTTAATATATTCTACACCTCGATTTTTTTTTGTTGATACTTCACAATTCAGTTTAGATTGATTTCATACGAAAACTCCGCCATCTTTAAATACAATGAAAACTATACGAAATGACGTGAATTTATTAAATACATGTTTGTTAAAGTTTTAACTTTCACCCATAACAGGTTTCCTAGAAATTTAAATACTCTTTCCTCAAGAATTCTCGATAACAGACGAGTACATCTATTTTACTGAACTCAAAATATAGACATACGGTTTTTAAAAACTTTATTTTTCGTTCGTAACAATCAATATTCAATAACACCTTGCCGCAAATCCTTATAAATCATAAATATATTTATCTATATAATTCTCGTGTATTGGTGTTTCGGTTAATTAAACGACGACCTTGTAACGTGTTGCGTGTAGCCCGTTGAATGGATCACTGCACTTTTTTTTTGTAATCTTATGTATTACTTTTTTTTTGTATTCTGTGGGTTTAGGGGACTGTACAGCTGAATAACTAAAGGAACTGCAACACATGAATATAATTGAAAAATAGAATTGCCAGTTTTAACGAGATCAAAATGTACTCTTTACAATAACATTTTACTACCGTGTGTAAACGAGCGGAAGTCCAGAGCTCCTATGTTCGTGGTAACAATACCTAAACTGTCGTATTATGAATGAATTAGAAATATAATTCGATAGTTTTTTTTTTTAATTATATATCAGAAATATTAAACACGCACTTCGTTTTAAATAAGGAGACTCGACGATATAGTCACGCCGGCTGTGATTATAGTAACCTGAGATGACACGTCTCTCACAATAATGTTTAGATTAGCATACAATTCGAAGCTTTTACGGTAATAATCAGTGGGGATTTTGGCGAATTCATTAGGGGGTCCACTCCTAACACGACAATGTTCCCAAATTCAAATAAAGTTAGACAATTTAGGCCCGCATTACACAACCAGAATAACTCTCCCATTTCATATAACTGTTTATTTATATACTGGAATTTAATTAACGTAACATAGAGTTACCGATTATTTAGCGAATAAATTTTAAATAATCGATCAATCACAGTTTAGTGAGATGACGGATTGTGAATTATTTCCTTGTATAGTTTTTCTATTCAACTATGCATGCCATTTTTTCAAATTTTATCTCAATGTATTAATTGCTAATAGTGTTCTTTGGGAACGGAAGAATCTTGGTATATCGTGGTATTTTTCTTGAAGTGATCTTAAAGTGTGAATTTGCGCAGCATTTCCAAAAAAAAAAGAAAACTTAAAAGTATTGTTTCCAATAGAATTTCCTCTTTATATTCTCATTAAGGCATATTTTCTTAGGCAGACACTATTTTAGCAGTTTTTAAAATGGTAGGAAATTATTCAGAGATATATTCCGGTTGTATATGACCAGCCTTAATTATTTACCACGGTATTACATATTAAATTAAACAACAATTTATGTACAAAAATCTCAAACAGAGATTTATTTTTTTTTTCGTTTATAAAATTCAATAATAAATATTTAACATATTAAATAAATTTCTTGTTAAAGATATAGTTTTATTGGAATATAGAAGCTCTGTTCCATACTAAAAATATTCAATGAACTATTTGACTCACAATATTGGCTTGTTATGTATAAATATTATTGATAATATAATATATTATATATACATATATAATTAAAGTTAGCGTTTTATTTATTTAAGTATTTTACATTATTTTAAAACATGCAATAAATTAACAGTGGCGAGGATTGTGTGCTTTGAGAAAATAAAAAAAAAAAAACAAATAGGAAGTCAGGTTTTATTGAAGTCCTTAAATAGGATAAGTATCTTCTTTATAAAAATATTAACCTTTCGCCACTATAAACCTTTACAATAACAAATAGATTTTTACTTCTTCCCCAAAACTACGTGCTGTTCAAACGGAATACATTTACGGGTTTAAAAAAAATAAAATAGTAAAAATACACTATAAATGCCGAATGTTCAATTGCCAATTTCATTCATCGAAAGGTAAATTCATTAAATTTAAAAGAGAAAAAGCTACGTGTCCGTGTTTTTGCAACTATATATAACAAAGAAATAAAACGTATCAACAGTTATAAACCAGAAGATAAGTTCTGGCATTTTAAAAGAGGCTAAAAGGGTCAGAGTTTATCGAAACGCCACCGTTTGTTGCGAAACCAAAAAAAATTAAATATAACTAGCACGATAATATCTACCTAAGTGAAAAAATACTAACCGTTAATGTTTTTTTTTTATTACATTGTAAACTCTGCTATTTATACAAATGCCCTCGTAACGGCGAACGGCACAGAAAACAATGTAATATATAATAAAAATATATATATCAAAGCTTGTGTGTTACATTAAAACTATTAAAATACGAACAATGACGTAATTGTTATACATTCGAA
Organism: Antheraea yamamai; assembly: GCA_036509395.1. Taxonomy (NCBI): domain Eukaryota; kingdom Metazoa; phylum Arthropoda; class Insecta; order Lepidoptera; family Saturniidae; genus Antheraea; species Antheraea yamamai. Next base: position 21,916,411 of record AP028424.1, read on the forward strand.
AATCTCTTGAGATAACAATAACACGTCGCGTACACTGAAATACGTTTACAATCAAAAGTTATCATTATAATCATAACATTTCTCGTATATATATATCTTTTATTTTTCTTTAATATATTCATATGGTCGTATTATATTAACTATTTATAACTAGGCGTAAAGCATATATTGCTGTCGTTTTGTATATTATGGTGTTATTGGTTCAATATAATTAGTTAACACAATGTTTATCAGGTACTACTGTATGTTGCGAAACACTTTTCAATTTTAAACAATTTCATTTAAGTTTAAACATGCCTGTATAGTAAAATAGATCGACGGTCTTCAATGTAAACGAATCAAAAATAAGTAAAAATGTTAAATTAATTTTTCAATAAAACTCTGTGTTAACTATATTATAACAGTGTTAGAATGCATCTGAAAAGAAGATTAATAATATCTATAGAAGTAGTAATAATAATATTCACAACGAAATATTATCCGATAGTCTAAACTAAACAATTCATTGCGACCGCGACGTAAATCCCAAACAATAGAAAGCACTGTCATCTGATATGTCGATACAAAATTTCTTTATTATCTTTTAATGCATGTTATTGATTTTGCGTATGACAATTTTTTTACCTATCGTCCCGTGCTGTATGGTAATGATGACCGTTATGTAAAAAGCAAAATAAAATTTAGAAAACGGATTAAATAAAAATAGTAAAGAGAGAGGGGGGGGTTGTCAACGATTTCGCGTCGTAAGATAATTTTAAAATATAAAAATATAGAACATGTTATACGCGGGCGATTCCGACTCTGTGGTAATGGCCGGCGTGATACCGGCCACAGGTTGCGGTGGCAACATGGCCGCCGCGTGACGCCCGCGTCATTCCTCGCTGCCAGAGTCTTCGTTGTACGCCTCCTTTATGTTCGTAAAGAACGACGTAAGCATCTTTAACATCACGGCTGTTGTCCAAAAAAGAAAAAAAGAAAAAACATGTCACAACGCTTAATAGTCCCACTTGATTGTTTTTTTAATTCCATAGAGTAAATTGACAAACGTCAAACTTGAGAATAATGTTGCCACGTTAAATGCTTAAAATGAAACGTTTTATCCATCGCGTCAATTTTTTCCGTCCATCTATCGCATGTCGTATTACATGTAAAGTGAAATGCCGACCGGCAGAGCAGCCAAGTCAATATGGGACGCACATGGCTCAATTCTAAATGAATCAATGATTCAAATATATGTTATGATCAGTTTATAAAATGCGTCTATCATCTGAATGATTGCATTTATTATGTATTCCGTACTCTAATATGGAGATTGAAATCCACATTTACAGTTGGATATTTTGTCTACTATTGACTTCTCATTATAATTCCCATTTTCCAATGATAAAGTTGAGATTTAAAACGCGATTTTAATACCCTAAATCGAATAATTTTCTACAAATTTTAATTAAATGCCTACGATCCGAAAAAAAAATCTCATTTGCATCGTGGATTCATAAAATCACATTTTTTTTTTCATTTTTGACAACTAATCTTCTAGTAAATTATTATTGCTAGTGTCAAGTAGGTAATGATATTACTAATTTCTTGCGAACATTTAAATATTGCAATATTCTACCAAGATGGTGATCCTGTTGTTAAAATTTTTTATGCGAGTTATCGAGGCAAATCAGAATCCATACTCTGTGGTATTCTTTTCCCATCAATTTCACTTGTAATTGTTTTATTTTTCAGTTTCCATTTATATGGAATGTTAATATTAAATCTACCAGTGACAATCGCGACGTTTACTTTACTCAGCATCAACGTTTGGAGGGTTAAGGTTTTTTTCTTCACAAAAAATAAACGTCTTGTATAGTTTTATGATACACTGGCTTGATAGACACATCACTATTTTCTTTTAACACATTTAATTGGCAACATATTAAACATTATTTTACTCTATAGAATTAAAAAAAACTGACTAGGTTTCAAGGCGTAGTAAGATTAGCGGCATAACTTGTATAGAAATCAGTTAAGTCATGGAATGTCAGATATTAGCTACTTGATTTATACTATGCCATCAGATTTCTAAGTCCATTTAATTGATACATGAAGACATATTTACTGTTTATCACAGTTAATTTAGTAAATAGGGAAATTAATAATATATATGGTTAATAATTGAAAAACTAAAATAGAATACTTCGTAAGCATTCCTTGGAAGTCTCTATGAAGTAAAAGTAACACAATAAACTAACCTTTCCCCTCTGGTTCCTTTTCTGATTTCTCCCATTCAATGAAACCATCTAGGGAGATTATATATTGCTCATGAAGGTGCTGGAATATATCCAATGCTAGTCCTGTAATGGGAAAATATAAAAAAATCCTTATATCTGTTTCGTGTCTATAAAAATACTTTTTTTTTTGCTTATACTTTATTTCAAATCATAGATGTTCATTAAAATTATTAAAAGGCAAATAAATATGATCGGATAAGTATTTATACATTTGAAAAATGGAAATTATTATTATGATAATGCTGTGGATTATCTGTATTAGATATATATTCCATCTTTATACTGAATTTAAGATTTTTCTGTAGGAATTCTGTAGGACTTCATAGTGCATTATTTTCACCTATATATAAATATTTCCTAGCCCTATCAATACAAGTGCTGGAAACTATTTTTTGTAAAACTTCACAAGGTATCGACTATTCTAAATACATAAACAACTGCCTTAACAGATTCTCTAAATTACAATGATAACCGTATCATTTGTTAAGTTGTAGCACAGAAAAGATAGAGAAACATAAAAGCAGACATGAAAAGTTACTTTAGAGTTACAAAATTAATTAATACGGTGAACTCACCTTGCGGATATTCTCTTTTCCTAATTAACTGTTGTATGCCAAACAAACAACTGGCTTCCCTGGACTGCTTTGTCTCGCCAAACTCGTGAATGAGCCTGGCATATTTATTCATTCGGTCTGGATTAGTCTGTGACATCTCTCGTCCGTCCGGACCGATTAATGCATATTCGCAAATGGCTTGCATCAGTGAACGCATAAACCAGTCTTCGTTCGACGATTTTCCTATATTTTCCTGTTGATGATTTAAAAAAAAATTACAAATGTATAGACAGTAGAGAACCTCCTTAAAGCCTTGTTATTTAGTAGCTAAAATATTTACTATTGCCCAAAAATCGTTCACATCACTTTTGAGTTCAGCACACAAGTGAGTGATGTTATGCAAGATGAACACTAATAAAGTACATAAGCTTATAAAGCTGCTGCCAATTAGTTTTAGAAGAGGTGGATGAAATCCTTGTAATGAGGAAAAAAAAGCTGTGGGAACGACAACGGATTCATAGAAGGGATGAACTAAGAGCTACCACACAAGCATTCCTATTGTAAATGCGTAGAAACAAATGTTAAAGTGGTTCCTTTTGCTTCAGCGAAACGACATTTTGTGGCAGCTAATAAACTCGACTAAAACGACAGGTTCGGACTTGTTTAGCAGATGAATTAGTAAGCGGTGAAGCGTGATGAGAGACTCTACTCAACAAAAAAAACCACTAAATGGATCGACTCAACTAAATTTTTGTTGTTCAGACACGTTTAGTTACTAAATTACTCTTTACTCGATTAAATTACTAGCCTTATGCGAACAATGCTCAAATCGAACCCCGATAATTCGAAAACTTTTAAAATCGAAAGTAATGTATATTCTATTCACCTCAAGCCCCATTTACTCAATTACTCAAAATTTCAGCTCTAAATAAGTCAAAATAATCAGTAAGGAAGAAATTCGACCTCGAACATAGCAATATTTGTTTTTACATCCTACCAACTCAATCATTTGAAATTTACATTACGAATTTGCCAACAATGTTAAGGCAACATTAATAGGAATGAACCTTAACTTCTACAAGTCGCATATTTCCTTACGAAATCCGACTAAGGTGCAAAACTGTTAAGTCGAATTTTTTGGCATATCCCTTAAAGTTCGACTTACCCAAGTTTTACTGTATATTCAATTCGAACGTAACGAAAGTGCGAGATAATAACTAACCTTCACCCATCCCTTAATATGGTCGTAGCTTTCATCAGCTTCCATTAATTGAAGCAATTTGACTTCAAGTTTCGAATTCTCTTCTAGATATTCTAAGTTATTATCGCTCATCCATTTCGGTATCTGTAAGAAAGTTTCCGTTAAGTATTCAAGTGTATGCAGATTATATTAAAAACGAAATAACAATGCTATGAACGTACCTGACTCTCATCCATCCACTGTTTCAATAGCATACCGGATTCCTGCCATCTGCTTTTAGCGACAGCGGTCCCATCCTTTTCTTTAATATGTCTGAATGTCGCTTTAAGGAACATATGGCCGTGATTTGAGGCAATAATATTATCACAATATTTATGAATATCTGCAAATGTGATATGCTAGAAACGAAACAATTTTTCTATATTAATACGTAGGTACATATTTTATAATGTTCCTTTTGTTAATAGGTTTTTTTTTATAAACCGTAATTAACATAATCAAATCAAATCAAATCAAAAATACTTTATTCAGTTTAGGCCCTAATAAGGCACTTATGAACGTCAAATACTACCACCGGTTCGGAAAACAACCCAGTCATCGAGAAGAACCGGCAAGAAACTCGATCGGGTACATAAAAATAGTATCCATTAACTTGAGCACCGATATAAATAGACTTGAATAGTTCCACTCGATTACTTAACAAGGCAAAACATTTTTTTACTAAAATGAGAAATATATATAAAACACAAAATACCTTCTTCGCTATGTGTGGTGCTATAAGATTTCCTAAATTTTCATATAACATGGGAATATCAATGAACAGTTCCGGTGATAATTCTAACGTTTCCTGTAATCCCGCTAAGAAATTTTCTGGCGAGAAAACCTTTGACGTAATTAAATTTTCAAACGATCTCGCTACCAAATCGAATTTCTTAGGTGCACTGAAACATTACATATATGATAACAAATTATTATTATATAACACACGCGAGAAAATGTTCGCATATCAACATATACCAGGTGAAAGGTTAAACACACGCAGTATTCTACGATATGATACTTCACAGTCACATCTAACACATAAAATAATAATATCAAAACAAATTATAATAAACAACCAAGAAAACTTATGTTAAAGTTTGTTCTAAAACTTTCAAAAGTATAAACACAACCGTAATAAACCTACGTGCAATAACCGGTGCCAAAAGCTACAATGGCCAACAGGGAGTTAATAACTTTCGATAATAAACCCTTTTGTTTTGTTCCTAACATTCACTTCCAAGTGAAAGTGAAATCACCCGACGGTCACACATACTGTGTTTTAACATAGACGCGTAGTGTATATTTTTCGCAGTTTTCTAGACAATTAGGTCAAATGTTAAGCACCAATTTTTTTAATTTATCTAAAACGAGAATCGAGTGCCCAGTATATACCATAAATATTGCTATAGTTTAAACATTCAGCCTGTATACTAGCTACTATCCGCGACCTCGTTTGGGTTTTGTTAATATACTAAAAAATATATGTCCAGAGAAAAAACACATAAAAACACAAGGTAACGATATACTTTGCCCACAAAATTTCTTTGTAAAAAATGTTATACGTTTAATTCGTGTCTTCTACTCATGCGCATCATTCCGTTTGCCACATCCCGGAACGCCTAGTGCTTATAAGAAGTTTCCTAAAACTTCATTAACTCTATGTTATTAAGTGAAAACATTGTAATATATATTTTTTAAACCAAGAGTCGAAGTTATACTAAAAAATTATCAAAATCTATCCAGTAGTTCATGCGTTAAGTGCGCACAACGACACACCTATATCGTTTTAATTATATAGAAGATATTCGTGTTAATGACTTCATGTGTCGATATTTTTTTTTTTAATTTCTCGCCAACATATCTACATAGTCGCACAAGGTATATAATGAAATTATAAACTTACAAGTCCAGCGTAATATTACAAATTTCTTTTATCACCGCAACATGATATTGAATTGGGAACGCTTGGTTTACGATATCGGCTACAAACTCTTCCACGACGCAACTTATCTTGAATTTCTTGATTAATACCGTTAAGCAATTGCTTTCTGGGGGTAATGGTTCAGCTGGTACATTATCAGACGGAGCAGGCTGTGGCTCTGTGGTGGCCACTGGGTTCGGTAGTGAGACACTAGCACTCCGGGTGCCAGAGTTCGACCGAGGCACTGTCATGGATCCTGAATTACTGTTGTCACTCGCTGTAACCGAACAATCAACTTAGAACTGTCCAATATAATATAGATAACAAAACTATATAAATTGTTCACTGAAGTCACCTCTAGAATTAAATGTAGACCTCTCAATAGATGCACCCTTCGAGTGATAACTAGAAGTCATATCGCGTGTACCTAATAAAATAGAATGGGAATGTCAATGTATATTGTATACTATTTTGTAGAATAAATCATAGTAATATGTAGTTAATCTCACCTCTGAGTGATGTCGGATCAGCTTGAACATTTTCTAACATACTGTACATATTTTTACTGATACTGATCATGGAATTACTGCTACCAGCGTTCTGAGCAGTATTCTTCGTACTCGATCCCTGATTCCAGGCATAGTTATGTGGAGCCAGTTTAATGTCTCTCAGATTCTAAAATTAAATTTATTATAATTTTTTCATTAATCTATTTAAATTTTTCACAAACAAATCTTAAACTCACAAATATAAAAAAATAATTAAACCTGTTAATCTTATACAAAACTGTTAAGCAAGTATTAAATCAGTAAACCGAAGCTTTATAAAGCAAAATTAAATGTTAACCACTAAAGGCGCCTTTATTAAGGGCATAAAAGTTGCTGTAGATTACAGTTTCAAATTGAGCTAAATCCAGTTTTACAAGTTTCTAACATTTTACTTTTTCTTTACAAGATCTTCAAATTTTCTACATGTAATGTGTGAAAATCATAAAATAATAACTGAAAACCTTATTACATGAGAAATTTGAACTTCGTTCTTGGTGTATAAAAACTGTAAATCATAAGAAAATTAAGCATGTTATATGAAGGATTTAACTCCTTTTGATATGTACAGACAATTATCAAGTATTTGTTTGTTATACTGTAGTGTGTTTTGTGTAAACAAACCTTTTGCGTCACAGCCTTCAATTTGGTAGTATCTACTGGGAAATTGGTTGTTCGAGGCGGTTTCCATGCACTATCATTAAATGAGTTATTTGAATTTTGTCTGCGTCCATCGCCGCGTTTACCTCGGCCGCCGTCATCACGACGAAAACCGCCACTCGGCGATGCATTCATAAGCTGAAAGATTACATTTTTTTTTTAAATAAAATCTTTTTCATACGTCATAGAAGCTACATACCGTATCCCGATTAGTAAATTCATTGTCCATTATTTTCTTTATTTTATTAACACTTACATCCTATAGAGTAACATAACCTAAATAGTTTCTCCGGTTCAATCCTAATACATTCAAATCCTGCTAAACTATAGAAAATACACTCCTTTGTCGATACGAATTGCACTCCATCTATTGTGTGGTTAAGGTAACTTTCAGAAACTCACACAAGTGTCATCAATAACTGAACACAGTTCAACTTTAATCGGATAAACAATTAATGAATACATAAAAAACATACACACAAATATCAAATGTTATACAGAAATACGAATATTAAATGTACAAGCAATATTTTTATAATAGCATTACAATTTATAACAGATTAAGAATTAATTAAGTTCTCTAATTTAATATGATATTATCATTTGTCATGTTTCAGTGATTCCTATGTGAATTTTACACATTTACTGCTCATAATAGGTTAATTAAATTACTTTGCATGTGATGAAAATGTTAAAATATTCTTGTTTCTTTTTTAATGCTAAACCAAAATAGTATGGTTAGTAATTATGCTGGCATCATTTTAATCATTAGAGTTAAAGAGAGATAAATAAAATGGTAATATTATTTATAAAACTGATAAATACCTCAATATGACGTTGCTGCTGTTCTGCTTCCTTCTGAATCTGGTCCATCATCTTGGGCTGTGAATCTATGACGCTCTTCACATACCATTTTCTTTTTCGTAGCTCTATAACATCCTGAATCATGAACCTGAAACAAAAATTCGTATAAACGGAGTTTCCAAATAATAAAAAAATTATATACAATGTAAAAGTTTACTCCTAGTATTCTAGGATATGACACTTCATACACATTTAACATATAAAATAATGATTTCAAAACAAATACTAATAAACAACCAAGAAAACCTAAGTTAAAGTATGCTCTGAGACTTTCAAAGATATAAACATAATAGTAATAAACCTAGGTCCAATAACCGGTATCTTAACTCTGCCCTCCCAATATATTCTTGATAATTTAATGTATGTCCGCAAAAACTTAGATATGCTGAATCTGGTAAAAGACCAGCATGATTTAAATACTAGAAACAGCAACAAATCGGTCATTCCATGCTTCAGGCTCACTAAGTCCAAAAACAGTTTTTTAGGTAATAGTGTTAGGTTTTATAACAGTCCCAAAACACATTACCGAATTTCCTCATAGTGAGTTTAAGAACCATGTCAAGCGGATTTAATATCTAAAGGCTTATTATAGGGTAGATCAATATGTGAACGATTGTAACGTCTGGAAATGACACCCCCCTCTGTGCACCCACTAATAACGAATGTAAATATGTATGTTATTATAAAAATATATAACATGAAAAGAAAACCAGAACGAGTTTCTTGCCGGTTCTTCTCGATGACTGGGTTGTTTTACCGAACCGGTGGTAGCTTTGACGTTCATAAGCGCCTTCTCAGGGCCTAAATTGAATAAAGGATATTTTGATTTGATTTTGGTGCCAAAAGCTACAATGGGCGACCGGGAGTTAATAACTTTCTATAATAAACAAACAATAAACCCTTTTCTTTTGTTCATGCCGTTCCCACGTTCCCTTTCAAGTGAAAATGAAATCACCCGACGGTCATTGACACTGTGCTTTAACATAGACGCGTAGAGGATTGTGTATAATTTTTGTATTTTTTCTAGATAATTAGGTCACATATTAAGCACGTATTTTTTTTATTGATTTAGAACGAGAATCGAGTACTGAGTATCCTCTATAAATATTGCTACTGTCTAAGCATTCAGCCTGTACATATATAACAAATGATATAATATTACCTAACACGACTGCTGATCTTATTTGATTTTCGATCAACGATCTCTTGCATTTTCTTGAATATATTATCCAATTGGCCACTGACTTCGCTTTCGATTTGTCCTCCGATTGTGGTAAGCAGTTTGCATAAACATTCGAGCTTCTCTTCTTCGAGTTTATCAATCAATTGTTTCATACAGTACTCCATGATCTTTGATGTCAACATCTTTAATTTGTACAGTTCACCTGTGGCAATCATATATGACTTTGTTGATAACGGTATATGGAATTTATTTATAATTTACAATACATTTCATTTACATAATTATTAGCATTATGAGAATAATATCTGGATAGTAAGTTGATAATAAATAATCAACACCGAGTTTTGAAATTCTAATTATTAAAAAAATGAAGATAAAGAATTATGCGAGCACGTAAGTAACGAATTGAGGATGACAGTGATACCACTCAACTAACAGTACAGTCAGCTATACTACTAACAATTAATTACCTATTGAAGGTAAGACCAATAGCACAAAAATAAAATGATCTCGAATTGCCTATAACACATACGCGTCTTAATCGATTATCATAGAGAATACATAAAATTTAAATACTCGCAATTAGCTAGATATCAAATGCAAATTATATTAAAAATATGTAAATTTATCATAAATCTTTGATTCGCCAATGTCATGTTACTTCATTGACGTAACTAGCGCACAGAACAAATACAAAATACAATCTTGTCATTCATAAATATATGACATATGATATGTCAAAGATATTGGATATTTAATAATCTATAGTCATCTTATGAGTATTTCCTAACATTTTTAGGGCATATATGCAATAGGAACCGATGATAAAACACATTTTATAGACGCAAGCATATTACTATCTTTCTTTTCTGTTACCTACCAATAAATCTCACATTGCCAACTGATCTCATTCTGACCCTTCTTTGTTCTTCGTCCATCATCAATAAAAGTTCTTTCTTTTTCACCTGCAAGGAATTCGTATTATAAATTTAGGTATAAAAAAATTAAACGACTTTTATAATATTACACTGCGATATTATTTACCGGATCGGTGCACTCCGCATAGTCTTTTTCTAATTTCACGACATGTGCATCTACTTTATCAGTCTCAAATTGATTTTGGCATTTATTTATTATAAGAGCTCTGAAATTAACACACTGATCTGGGCTGCTAGCATTGTCAGCAGGTACCTGTAATATAAATACATTAATAGGTTATATGTTTCACGAAGAGTCAATATATATCTATATTTTTATTTACCTTTAATTTAGACAATTTGTTACACATCGCCGCATAAGCTTCTGAAAAATTTGGTTCGTCTATAGCCTTTTCAAACACCAAATCAATAACACCTTCTAGGCGTTTCTGGTTATTAATCTCAAGTGTCTTTATTTTGTCCAGCAGTGTGTCAAACTTTTGCGGTGTCAACTTGTTCAGTATACCTCTGAACTTTTTGTATAATTCCTGCAGAATACAAAAAAAATATATTTATAAACCATAGGTGCATTACTATTATAATGATTTAGAAATTCGAGTTTTTGGTGAGACCTTAATTTGTCATATAGTTGATATAATTTTTTTATTCATACATAATCTTGGGTTCATATTATGTAAATGTTGGTGAAAATTTATAGAGTATAATACAGTTACACAATAACTAAATGAAATGGATGAGAAATAATTAAATAAAGACATGAAGCAAGAATTTTGAGATTTAATAAACATGGGGAGAAAGTTCTAACAATGGGGTTATCATATTGTTTGAACACTGAATTCATCACAAGACGCGAAAATTACGTATTATCCAGTTCACAATGACAGTAAGTATAAAGAAGTCTTAGTAATTTATACTATAAAAGACAAATAAAGAAACCAAAAGGCTTGTATCACAATTTTTTGCATAGGAAGACATTTATCTAGTATCACACTATCTAAAAAAATGAATGAGTAATAAATATTAATACTATAAAAGACAAATAAAGAAACCAAAAGACTTGTATCACAATTTTTTGCATAGGAAGACATTTATCTAGTATCACACTATCTAAAAAAATGCATGAGTAGTAAATATATCTTAATATATATATTTCTTGTGTGCGTGTGTATGTGACTGAACTCCTCCTAAACGACTGGACCGATTTTGATGAAATTTTTTGTGCGTGTTCGAGTGGATCCGAGAATGGTTTAGATTCACAATTGGAACCGGTAGGTGGCGCTGCGGTTGACATTTAGGATTTTTTTTATTATCAAGGCAGGACAACGTCCGCCGAGCCCGCTAGTATACTATAAAAGACAAATAAAGAAACCAAAAGGCTTGTATCACAATTTTTTGCATAGGAAGACATTTATCTAGTATCACACTATCTAAAAAAATGAATGAGTAATAAATATTTATACTATAAAAGACAAATAAAGAAACCAAAAGGCTTGTATCACAATTTTTTGCATAGGAAGACATTTATCTAGTATCACACTATCTAAAAAAATGCATGAGTAGTAAATATATATACTATAAAAGACAAATAAAGAAACCAAAAGGCTTGTATCACAATTTTTTGCATAGGAAGACATTTATCTAGTATCACACTATCTAAAAAAATGAATGAGTAATAAATATTTATACTATAAAAGACAAATAAAGAAGCCAAAAGGCTTGTATCACAATTTTTTGCATAGGAAGACATTTATCTAGTATCACACTATCTAAAAAAATGCATGAGTAGTAAATATATATACTATAAAATACAAATAAAGAAACCAAAAGGCTTGTATCACAATTATTTGCATAGGAAGACATTTATCTAGTATCACACTATCTAAAAAAATGAATGAGTAATAAATATTTATACTATAAAAGACAAATAAAGAAGCCAAAAGGCTTGTATCACAATTTTTTGCATAGGAAGACATTTATCTAGTATCACACTATCTAAAAAAATGCATGAGTAGTAAATATTTATACTATAAAAGACAAATAAAGAAACCAAAAGGCTTGTATCACAATTATTTGCATAGGAAGACATTTATCTAGTATCACACTATCTAAAAAAATGCAGGAGTAGTAAATATTTATACTATAAAAGACAAATAAAGAAGCCAAAAGGCTTGTATCACAATTATTTGCATAGGAAGACATTTATCTAATATCACACTATCTAAAAAATGCATGAGTAGTAAATATTTATACTATAAAAGACAAATAAAGAAACCAAAAGGCTTGTATCACAATTATTTGCATAGGAAGACATTTATATAGTATCACACTATCTAAAAAAATGCATGAGTAGTAAATATTTATACTATAAAAGACAAATAAAGAAACCAAAAGGCTTGTATCACAATTATTTGCATAGGAAGACATTTATCTAGTATCACACTATCTAAAAAAATGCAGGAGTAGTAAATATTTATACTATAAAAGACAAATAAAGAAGCCAAAAGGCTTGTATCACAATTATTTGCATAGGAAGACATTTATCTAGTATCACACTATCTAAAAAAATGCATGAGTATTAAATATTTATACTATAAAAGACAAATAAAGAAACCAAAAGGCTTGTATCACAATTATTTGCATAGGAAGACATTTATATAGTATCACACTATCTAAAAAAATGCATGAGTAGTAAATATAACTTGACTTGCAGTATTTTACTTGATTAAATCATTATTTTAATACAACAATTGGTAGTAAATACATTATATATTACTAACCTGAGTTTTAAGCTCTTCTTCGTCAACATTCTCTTGTCTGAATCGAGTTGGTTTCCAAGCAGAGTCAACTTCGTTCAATTTAACATCATCATGTAAGCGTACATGGATTACAGGTTTATGAGAAGGACCGCCACTCGGGGAGGCCATTTTCATACTTCCTCCCCTGCCTATGGAAAATCATTGCAGTAGAATACACAGAGATAAACAGTTTCAAATAAATTCCAAATTACTTACCAGGCATTACCACATTTCTACCATCTTTCTTGGGATCCCGAGGAGTATTATTTCTCGGACCCATTCCAGAGCCTTTGGCAAAAGTTGGAAACAGAGAGTCATTTATAGATCTTGCAACATTAGGTATATGTACAGATTCTTGCATTGGTGATGTCTAAAAAATTCAACGATAAGTACATATTGAAATCACATTTGTAATAAGAATTGTATTAATTGTGATAATAAAAAAATCGTAGAAATTGTATAACATTAATCTATCCACATACCCGAAGAACATTGCACATCTCCAAGGAGGGAATGAGGGGTCTATTTTTCGACATGGGATCATCTTTTATTTGCTTGAGTAATCCAATACCGTAACTCTTCTTACCCTGTCGGTTTATTGGAGACCATTGATCTATAAAATGTACAAATCAAAATTACAAACACCCATCTTTTGAACAGAACAGAACTCGCTTTTGCATAAACCTAGTGACTGTATGCAAGGATTTAACAGCTGGTCTAAATGCTAATGTCATAAAAACTTTATTTGGATCGCGACAGACTTACGACACTTGTATATCACTGTGCTTAGTGACGCACGTAAATTTGCTTACTCCATGTGTGTAATACTGGTGTAGCAACTTTAGTCCTTACAAGTCTGTCTTGTGTAAAGGGAAACAATTGCCATTTGCTAAGTTCAGCAGCGGGAAAAACAATATAACAGATGACAAATAGAGATTCTTACCCTCACTGTACTTATATTTAGGCACAAATATAGGTGACATCGATGATGTTTCAGATTTCTCTGATGTAGTTGTTGTTGCGTCAACATCTTCTTCAGCGGTTAAAGGTTTGTCCTGTTCTAAGTTATCTACTTTATCAGTCTCATTACCATTCTCATATGACTCAGTCACTTGTTCATTGACATCATCATTAGTCATTTTTGTCGATTTTATACTACTAGGATTCTTCAGAGGTATTTCATTTTTATTAACGTCATCCTTAGTGATGTCCTCAGTTTTATTTAAATCAATATTATTTCCATTGGCAGTATCAGGATCTAATGAACATTGGAAACATCAGTTGATAATTATTTTTTTTACATAAATCATAGTGTTAACATATGGACTAACAATACATAAAGCAACAATTAAGATTTATATTTTCTTGTTATCTAGTAATAATAAAGTATTTGTGATTTTTGTGTGACTAAATAGGCTTAAGTTACACTCATACAATTTATTTCTCTTATCTAGACTAAAACTGAGAAATGAAAATCTTTGAAAAATCATACAGGAAAACTTGAGTTAAACAATGTCCATATAAAAAAGTGAGAGATCAAGATCTTTAAATTTTTAAGAGAATCCATGTTTCAGCTGTTCAGTTTACATGTACAGTCAAAATCTGTTATAATGACATCGAAGGGACTGCTCATATTCAGTCGTAAAAACCGATAGTCGTAACAACTGGTGATGTTTAATGTGTTAATGTGTATCAGGTGATGTTTAATGTGTTAATGTGTATCGTGCAAGTACAAACAAATCGATAGGGAATTATTGGAAAAATATATTTATTCAACTATGTACATTTAGTTTATTACACATAAGTACAATGTATATTATTTTTCTGTGAGCATAAAATCTGTAATTTTGGTCTGTTTGGAACACTTCTGTTGTGCATAGATATTTTGTAATTCACATTGGATTTTAATTAACGTATTGTCATAATTTTCATTTATTATTAATTATAATTTGTTTTCTTTTTCTTTGTGACATTTTGGAAGTTTCATGAATAACTCCACAAAGTTTTGGTGCGTCTTGTGTATAGATAAGTAACAAACTAACTGAAGAGATATGAAGAAGCAGGCTTTGACTCTACTGCATGCACATGTTTTGTTTCTAAGAATTAGAAAAGACCCTACACTAAACTAAATCCTATTGTTTTTTTCCTGATTTTAATAGCCATTGAAGACAAGTGTGGATAGGAATACCTATTCCGGTCATTCTAACAGATCTAATTCTCCGAAATATTAGTTAAATGTGGTCGTTTTATGAGGTATGTCGTTATTAGCAATGTCCTATAAAGCAATGTTTTTAATTAGGCGGTCATATAGCATTCAGCCGGGACCTTTGTTCTAGGTTATTATAACCCTAAACGATGTCGCAGTAAACGGTTTTGACTGTATATCATTAATACATCTGTGTGAAGGCAGAGCGGGCAAGTAGCCGAATGTAATGTACAATGTGGTGTGGTCAATATAATCCATATAATAAGCAGAAATATATGAAAAGGAACTTATTAAGCAAAATCTTGGTAAAAAAAAAACTTACCCGTTGATTTATTATTAAGGTTAATATCTTTCATTGTCAGTTCAGTTTGATTACTCCTAAGAACACTAGATAAGCTTTGAGTTAGCTTAGCTTGGGCTTCACTTGCACTACTGGACACTTCTCTAGTTTCAGGAATTGATTGTGTCTGTTGTTGTTCCTTCACAACCTTTTCAATACTTGCTGACAATAGCTCAGTTGGTGTTAGTACAGGATCGCTAACAACACATTGTTCGTTGTTTACCACAACTTCGAAAGTAGGCTCAGTTATTGCTATAGTTTCTGGTGCAGGTACAGAGTGTTTTCTTGATGTTAGATTACTTGTTGACTTTGTGTTAACTGAGTGATGACTTTGACTAGTTGGAGGATTGATAGCATTTGACAAACTATCAACTGAACTAATCGCTGCAAAATAATTAAAATTATAATTATTTTAAAAACACAAATATTTTGTACGGGTATTTTGTGTCATAGTGCAAGTACAGATATTTATTTGTCAAAACATATATTGCAATTATAAAACACATATAAATTCATAGAGATACCTTGCCAACTTATTGCATGGTAATACTAAGATGAAATGCTTGCAGAAATTCAGATTGATAAACAATTTTTGATAATAAACAGGTTTACATAAGGATTTTGCATATACAAGTATAGAATAGTCCTTGTATTAGCCACAAATGTAATTCTATTATATTTCTTATAATCAATAGGAAATCAGATAGTTTATAGTCAGCTTTATTTTGAAGCTGGAGGAATTTTCAACTACAGCTTAGATAAGATTGTCAACTGCTATTATAATTTTAAATAGACTGGAACAATTAACAAAATTGGTATCGGCATTTATATGCATAGAATCAAGTAAATCAATATGGTATGTATTATTTGGCAAATCTGAACTATAAATCTCATCAAATATTTTCTACTTTATTTAATTAACAAAATAACTCTTACAATTTCAAAAGTAGTTATTCTAGTGACCTATATAATCAACAGTAAAATTGTTATAAATATGAAAGTAACTTTGTCTGACTACTTGTTACCTCTCAATGATTACATTGCTGAATTGACTACAAGGAAATCTGGCATAGAAATAGACTGGGATCTAGAGTAGGATATAAACTACTTTTCATCCTGAATACACTAAAAAACATGGAAAAAGTTGTGGGAAATAAAACCTAATACATATAAGAGATGTGAAGGGAATTTATTTAAATTGTCTGTGTATCAGTAGGTGATACAATATTTATCAGTTTCAGGGACACTCAAAGACACAAAAAAAATGTTTACATTTGCAGTGAATAACAAGTGACAAGTTCATGATAAACCTCACTATTACCATTGATGTCACAAGATTTAAATAAGTCTTCGACTTTCAGAAGGTGAATGCAAATTGTAATACAAGATACGTATAAAATTTGTATTTTATGTATACTACAAAATATACAGTAGGAATACAATTATGTTCGCTATAAGAAGTGAATGTAAAAATTATATATAATGATTAGAATTTTTTTTTATTGTAGCACAGCAAAGTGACTGCACTGTGCCTGATGGTGAGCACAGTACAATCCAAAAACAATGGCGACTACCGAGAAATGCGCTATCCCTCTCCGGTTGCCGCTGTCATGCCGGCCCGTGTAAATGTCTCTTCATGCTACACATGAAGGCACCCCATGTTATAGGAAGGAGGGAACACACTGGTCGGGAGATAGTTCCACAGCTTCACAGTACAAAGAAGTTGCGAACTTTTTAGTTGGTGCCCAGATAGGATTTACTGTAAAACTATGGCTCCGAAGCCCAGCATGCATGGTTCAGTTTTGAAAAGATGAGGATGGGATTAAATTAAATTACTCTTCAGAACACTTGCCATGATACAGACGGTAGAAGATGCTCAGTGAGGCAATATCTCTATGCAACTGAAGCAGCTCTATAAGTTGTGTAATGTCTGTATCATTAACAAATTAATTCATTTATATATACTTAAATTGAACATACATATATATATAACAAATCCATTCTACCCTATTAAAAATAATACATCAAAGTTACTGTAAGCTACTTTAATCACATGTGAAAAATTAGTGCATAGGCTTATATTGTGTAGTTTCGTAAGATATAATAATTATGTATATAGGATATATATATACTAAATTTTGTTTGTGTAATATATATATATATATATATATATATATATATATATATATATGTATACCTACATTCTAATTTAAATGTATGTACTGTCTTTGTATGTAAATTGCTTTGATATTTTTATATGGTGTCCATATGGTTTATATGGTAAATTATATCTACAAGCTATAAAGTTAACCTTCAAACAAAATATAAACTATTTTGAACTCTGTGTACACTTTTTTTGAATATGATTTTTTATATAACATCCCTTATTAATTGAAATATAAATATGCAGCAAGTACTTAGAAAGATAAATAGAAAAGAGAAAGTTGTCTTTTGTATCAGAGATGATTATTCTGATAAAGACATTTCTTTTATATTTCCAATGGTTAAGCCATAATAGCTATGTTTTTCTACTATCTATATTAATCATACATTTTTTATGTAAATACTATCATGACCAAAGAGAAATTGTATCATTGAGCTAGAAGTAATTACATGAGCCTGTATATCACAAAGTTTAAATAAAAACTTTAATACTTTCAAAGAATATATTAATTTCTATATTTACCAAATTCCTTTTTATCAGATTCAGTTTTACTTTGAATCTTCATATAGTCATATATTCTATAGATTTCTAAAAATTCACACATGTTACAATTATGCAAGTAATTTTGGATTAAGACTTGGTGATTTCATGTCATTAGTTGGTTTTTAATTGATTTTTCAGTTATTTTTGTTTGTTACAATGTTTAATATGAATGTAACTATTATATCTCATTACATATATTATTAGATTTAGTTGTAAAATTATATGGTAATAATATAGCCGGAATTGAAAACGACATATTATAAGTTAAAATAGCTGAATAACAAATAGGATAGCATTTTATTGAAAGGAGATGTAAGAAAAAATCAAAATTCTATGTTTAGTTTCAACGAATTTAGTTGATTTTTAAACTTGCCTATCACTTCTTGTGAAGCTAGTACGTGATCTATAAATAGAGACGAAGTATTTCCACGTGGGAGTTCTCGCATAGCACCTACCTGAATATCACTTTTATTTAGCACTGACGGATAAATTATATCACAGTTGCTTATCCTTAGATATTACTACAACTTAACTAAATTACGAAGCGATAACGAAGCAATATGGTGAAAGAAAGTATCCAAAAGGTCACTCAAGGATCTAGAATGTCTCGATTTTTAACACTTTTTGCACTTGAACTACACAACGTATGATTTTTTTTAAACTTAAATAATTTTTTAACAAAATACATATAATAATCTGACCCAGATTTAGTAAAAAAAAAAAATATTTATAAGTTACTTATAAAGATCACCCATGCTCAACGTGATTGTGAAGTAAGAGCCGCCATATTGAATTGTTTCTTGCGGTAGTTACTAATGCGCTAGTGATGTGCGTAAATATAAACCACTTATCGACTATTCATTTTTCGAATCGACATAATAATATATATATATAATAACTTAATATAATCAGAATAAACGAGAGAAACGAAAACACAATTGATTAAAAATTATTAATACAAACCACGTGATTTTACTTTTATAAACTAAAAAACTTTAGGTGCTAATCAATCTTACGTCACAAAATACTACTAGGATTTATAAGTAGCTGTGGTAAGTTCCTTCAATTTTGCAATTTCAGGTTTTTAGATACCCATATGCATTTATTAAATTATTCACAAATTATTTACACTAGTAAATTAAATATTCATGTTTCGTATCTGAACTGTTGTATTGTATTGTATTTTGTTCGACTGTATGATATGCATTGATAATAAAAACATAATAAATTCTAATGGAAATTATCAAAATTGTGAGAATTAATATAAACTTTGCCTAATATAATCTTTTGGACTACGAGCCATGTAAACGATAAGATTTGCTATGGGTAATAAGAAAAGTATACAACGTGACCAATTTAAAAAAATCCTTACTTTAATATAATGTTAAAAGGTTACGGTGTTCAAAATATCATGTTTCAAAACCCGCCAGTTTCCTCTATACTGTTAGTTAGTAAAATTGAAATAGTTTATATAATTTTTATAGTAATCCCAGTCTACCTACCGCGTTACAATGATACAAATGTAAGAAAACCTAGTTTTTGCTTGTGACTTCGTTTGCGTTTATGTAGATTTTATAAATAAAACGGGTTGCGTTAGTCGCTCATAATGCACCTTTCTCCGAAATTACCAATTCAATTCTGTTCATCTCCGTAATAGAACTCTACATTCAGAGTCATGGTTAAATAATAAAATATTATTGTTATTAATTGCAAAACATTTAAATATTTGTTCTTGAGTCGAGCTTAAACATTCGGATGAATTTCAATAAAATTTGGAATAAGAGTCTATTATATTCAGTAAAAAAAATTGTTTTTATACCTCCCACCGAAACCGGCAAGCAATAATACAGTACAAGAACATATTTGTCACTCACCTACAGGAGGAACAGGACCATTGGGAATACTTGTATTGATAGATGTTTCTGTTTCCTTTGTTGTATCCTGAATTTTATTCTTTTCTTCCTTTTTGTCATTTGTCTTATCTCTTGGTTCCCTTATTCTCTGCGGCTGAGGCGCGGGTAAAGGATTAAAGGCTGGCACTTGTATGTTTGTAGAAATATTTATCTGTGTACCGGAAGTTATAGGCGTAGAAGCAGGCGTTTCCTGATTCGTAGTAACAGCAGACGCCGGAACAATTAAAATATCTTCAGAGCACGATTCTACATCTTCAATTTGAGGCACATTTTTGCTTTTTAATTGCTTATTATGTGTAAAACTCTTATTTGATTCTATAACTAGAGGCTGATCACTATTCTTTTGGAATTGCTTAACGTTGAGTGGCATTTTAGGCACTATAACAGGACTATCTGATATTGCAGACACTATTGGAGTTTCATTAGTTTCAATAGCAATATCAGGTCCTAAACTTTTACAATCGTTTATAGTTAATATTTCAGACTTATTATTATTATTATTATTAGAAATTATTGCATTTGGTTGCATTTGTATAGTATTCGACGTGGAAGATATAGTTGCATCCGCATTAGTTGTACCGTAGTTCCATTTTGTAGCAATGTCACTACTATCTTGATTCGCCACTTCATTAACACGTCTAGTGAACTCTTCAGCGATGCTATGCGACGGTTCCTAAATAACAAAATTACATTTAATTCCACTGCGCACACATTACATAGTATACAGAATATTATTTACACACTAATATTAATGGACATGAACCATGCATTAATTTATATTATTCATATTCTTTTAAATTTTGGACAAGATTAAAGTTCAATATATAAAACACTACATTAAGTTTTGTTGTATTATTTGCTAGCTGTGACCGCGACTTCTTCCGCGTGGAACCTTATGTAAAAAAACAGTGATTACTAAAGTCTTTTTAATATATTAAGTCAATTTACTTATTCACTTTTCTTTCGTACTTACGTAGCGTCGTCATTAAAATTATAGGAACTTTTGATAGAGTGGACCGATTTTAATGAAACAAAGACTAAGTTAGTTATACTCGAAGATTCGCTTTATGATTTTTCTTGGTGTGGTTATATTGTGAATCCAGTAACTTCGCAGTGATACGTGTTCATACAAACAGACAGACAGATAAACAGGCACACACACATTTCTAATAATGATTGAAATATATTTTATTACTTCTTGCTAGACAATTTTTTTCACGACAATTGAAAAAAATCAGATACGTTAGATTTACATTCTTATTATATATATAGAAGATATATTGATAGTAAGCCCAATTATCTGAGAGGTCTCAAGTTTGAATTTTTCAAGATTTCGATCCACACATATTGTATCACAGTTGGCATATTTTCGGCTGGTTGTTAAATGTCTATAGATATATGATATATAAGTTTTTAGTTACCCGAAACTATATTCTTAATTATGCTTAATCTGGAATTCAAAAACCGTGTGCAAAATTGCTCTAATATTTATTTATTAGTATATGATTATTCCATCGTAGGAACAAACATATTAGTAAAACAATTATTTAAACGCTATAAAATACTATCATTGAAAGCACTGTTTACTGAATGATTTAATTCTACGAATCTATTACATAATTCTTGTTTACAAGGAAACATAATGTCTACAGTTTTTGTTTGCGTTAAGAGAAATACGAAAAATGTCGATTGAGCACTTTTGTTGATCAATGAAAAAATCATTCAGTATCTAACAACGTAAATATTATGACGATGCCAGCAATTTCTGTTGAATTGTATCGTGAATGGAATATTACTTAATTTACAAAACTGGACGTCTTTTAGAACTAAACAATTCGATTGACTTTATTTTAAAACCGCGGTACATACGAAAAAAAAAATGCAACAGGTATGTATTTTGTTGAAGTGATAATAAATTAGCAATACATATTTCTGGCAAAATAACTTAACAATATTTATATACCAGCTGATGCCCACGACTTCGCCTGTGTCGTTCATTATCCTAACAATTCATTTTATGTGCAGAGGAAAAAACATAATAACCACATCGTTTCTCACACTTTTCCACGGCATGACAAACACACATCACTAAATAATGCGGAGTGTTTATGAAAATCGGATGCTCTAAACTTTAATATCTTTATATTAAATGAATAATATATAACGGCCAAGTGTTTAAGAAAACTAAAAAAAATAATGTAGTCCGGTGAAGCTGTTAAGATTTTGCTAGGTAAATAGCGTAGTCAGTTCGAAAAAAAAAAAAAAAACAAAAAAATAATCGAAATGTATTCAGTCTTTTTTAAGTTGTACGCAAATAACCACAGATCTATATTTTATTTATAAACAAGTATAAAAATAATGGCACCTAGTTATGGCATTGTCTTAAGTAATTTCTGTTTGTTAAGGCTTATCGATACAAGCAATTTTTTTTAAATATTTCACCAACATATTTATTTCGAAAAGGTTATTTTAAAATTGTATTACTGTAATTAATTTTTATCTACAAACTAACTTAAATCATGAGTTGCCGGGAGTTATCGAGCAATCCCCAGTGATTAGAAATTATGACAGCTTTCTACTGACACATTTAATTGTTTATTGCATCGGATTTAGTAGTGGTTAATATATTATATATCAATCAATTATTGTAAAATTGTTTTTAGAAATAATTTTATTACTTATAATTTTAGCAACGATAGATCTGCGATAATTATAATCGTATTAAAAAGTAAATACTAAGAATATCGATTTCAGATACTAATAGGGTACTATGATTAGTCGAATATAATCACGTGTAAATTTGGTAAACGAAAGCAAAGTACATTGATATGTATTTCCTCGGTTAACATTTTCTGTGTTATTACAAAAAAAGTCAAATACGCATTGAACTCTTACTTAAAAAAAAGTTTCATTACAAAAGAGTGTCTTACCCTTGTTTACAGATGAACATTATTAAAATTTAAATTATTCTCTAACACTTAAAGTTGACAGTTCTTATGCTATTGTTGTGATTTATTATTTTTCTATTAACCGGCAAAAGACATTTCGTAATAAATTACGAATTTCGTGGATATAATTAATTTGGAAGAAATAAATAAGTAAAACAATTTTAGAGATTCATAACTACTATTTGACACCATTGACATTTGACAGTGTATTTAATCTGTCCTTATAATGTTGTTCCACCTTACGCACTTTGACGTAATATATAAATCTTATAAATTACTTATTTTCTTTATTTTACACATCATTTTCTTTTAACTAAAGTATGACAATAACTATAATCAATTTAACGTATAATAAGTTAATTTTGTAAATGAAGATCTGAATAACAATATTATACATAAATTGAAATTGTTTGCAAAATATCTGTATGTAATGGAACCTTTTTGAATGATATGATCGAATTGAACGAATGCTATTCAGAGTTACTTGCATAAAAAAAACTTAAATCAGATTGTTTAGCTAGACTGCTTGGACAGGCTTTTGTAATAAAGTATTTTCAACATGACTTCAACTAGATTTAAAATTTTAAGCACTGCTTAGTAAAACTCCTGTTATACCCCTGTTCATTTTTGTTTTTGTAATAAGACAGTTTGTTTATATAGTTCAATTGGTAGATGACTGTTTCTAAATGTGATTATTATGAACCTCTATTTATGCTATAACAATGATTGATCATTATATTTCGTTAATGGGAAAATGTGATACTAAGAATGCTATAATTATAACAACATTTATCACGCGCGAAATAAAATTATCATTTCGCGCTTAGCGTACTAAGTAAATATAGCAATAACTCTCATCGTTAATGGTTTTAGATGCCTAACCATCAAATGTATGGAGTGTTGACGTAAGAAGCTTCTGGTATGTATAAAGTGTCCCTCAAAATGTATGAAATTTAGATAACGCTGCTAGAACTCCAGGATGATAATTACAGAAACACGCTAATAATTTTATAATTTATACTAGCGGACCTGGCGGACTTTGTCCTGCCGTGGTAATAAAAAATGAAATCCCTAAAAGCCAACCGCAGCGCCACCCCGGCCAATGTAACAAACCATTCTCATCCCACCCCCAAAAACACAAAATCCAGTCGTTTAGGAGGAGTTCAGTCACAACCACCACAAAAAAAAAAAAGATACAACATGATCCAAAAAAATACATTGTATTTGTTGACAGTTTGATTATTACAACCACTAGGGCGACTTTTATTATATACAACTCTAACTTCAGGTAATAACCCTCTAGCTACAGTAGTCAAATGGCAAATTAATGAACCCTTTATTTCATAGATAACACTGAATATATTTTTGGGTGAAAACTGATATAAGATACTGCTGCTTTCCTCGACACTCCATAAGAAGATCATATAGGCTATGATATAATACAATAATGAATACTTTACATCTAAAGACAAGTAATATGCAGTCACAAATACAAATATACTAATATTATATGGTTTAAGAAGAAATACTCACAGGCTGGGGTGTCTGTCTATTGCTAGAATCGTTATAACTATCGTTGGAATATAAATCTGATAAAATATCTTGTTCTGTAAGAAAGAAAAAAAGGCAATTTATATATATATATTTTTTACAAGTTGAAGTTTGAGAAAGTTTTTTTTTATCTTTAATTTATTTCACTTTCCATGTAATTTTTGTTTTACCTTAGTTTATGTATAATATTGAGTATAATTAAAATATCGTATATGGTATATGAGTTATAGGTATAAGGTATACTTAGAATAAAACAAAAATTACGTACATATTTACATTTACACATTAAAATGCCATTTTTTTTAGAATTATGTGACTTGTTAATCAAGTAAAGGTAACAACAATGTTTCTCAAATTTTGATTGTCTCTTTGAAAGTGTTATTAAATTATAACACAAATATAATTGTGTTAT
The DNA here is from genome assembly GCA_036509395.1 of Antheraea yamamai. NCBI lineage: Eukaryota > Metazoa > Arthropoda > Insecta > Lepidoptera > Saturniidae > Antheraea > Antheraea yamamai. The sequence continues at coordinate 21,941,470 of AP028424.1, forward strand.
AATTTTGGTAATGCATAATAAACAAACATATGTATACAATATATAAAATATATATTACTCACGAGTCTCTGGGTCTATTATAGGCAATCTGTGAGTTCTTTTTTGTAATGTGTTACGTATACCTGTAAACAAACAGAACTTTAATCTACCTGTGTTTTATATGTATTTTTTATAATGCTCTATATTTTCATCTCAAACTGATATATTTACAGGTTAGCATTTGAGTAAAATTTATCATCCCAGGTTAAGTGAGTCACATATGTAGCAGGCGTAGTTGGAACTGGTTGTGAATTTGAAATACTTGGATATATCAGGGAACGGGATAAAAACAACCATATATTATTACCGTACCTGTACTTAACTATGTTTACCTAGACTGTAAGCTCTGAGGCCGACTACAGTTAACGTACAACTATCATAGAATGTTTCTCATATTCAACGGGAACTAAAGTTTACTTGGAGTTATATGGGCTCGGAAATTACAAAAATTCTGCTTACGTAATACTTGAAACAACCTTAACAACTTGTTAAATTATATTAACTTATTAATAAAACCTGATCAAATTATATATAAAAAGACAGAGATAGAATAGTTAAGTACATCTTCTTTCTCTGTTTCTGGTCGGTTCTTTCTGATTTCCATAACAAGAAAACCATAAACAAATATTACAATACAGATAATAATACTAGTATATTAGTATCCCTTATTATGGTCATATGTCTACCACAGGACAACCTCTAGTATTTGTAAGTGGGTTCAGGGGTTTTTGAATTATAAGCAAATTAATAGACAGGACAGGCAGAAGTGATGTAAGTTTTGGTTCTTTCCGATTTCGATATAAAAAAAACTATAAACACATATACCGGGTATCGTATGGTGCATATGTGTCGGTTGCTGCTGGTGTGGTATTGAAGCGGTAGGTGCGGTGGGTGTGGTGGTAGTGCCTTGCGGCCCCACCATGGTTGTAGGGTTACTCCTCCCGGATGTATTCGTTTGTGGATTAGGGGTTGGCAACTGTGGACTGTTTGACGAGTAATAATCTGTTGAAAGGCAACACACACACATACGTATTTTTAATTTTAGGTTAAAATATTTTCACGTACAATACAATCGTCATATATATATCGCACCTTTGATTAAAAAAAAGTAACTCCATAATTCAATATTGTGGGAAAATGAGTTTAAAGTTTGACCATGTTTACAAGTTCCACTTAGATTTATCTTAAAAATAAATGGAAGCGCTTTAAGTCAGCGTTAAAAGTAGGGATGAGTAGTTTAATTATTTCGTCCTTGTAGAACATTGATAAATAAAAACCCGACATGCACAATCTCGAATAAAAGCAACGCTCAAAACCGTCTCCAAAAACTCACCGATATACCTAAGTAGTTATAGTTATACCATAAACTTATGTTTTTGCAAATACAACTTTACGCGTATTGTTTAAAGTTGTTTTTAGAAAGCAGTGTATAAAAGTCCCAAGACGCGAATGACAAGAGACTATTTGAAATGAACTCAGAATTCTCAATTGTGCACTCATTCTATGCGGACGGGTTTGAGACGTTGACTGTGCATCTTGGGTTTTGATATTTGTTTTTATATTATAATATATCATCATTTGTAACATAATGACGTATAAATAAGCAAATAAAAAAAAAAAGTTCTACGGGACGGGAGTAACAGCATAATAATACACTGCGATAATTAGCTTTAAACTGAATTTACTCACAATGTTACCGACAAAACTACGTTCATTACAAAAAAAAAATACAAACTGATATAATGCACTTTTTTAAATAATTTAATGTGAATAAAATAATTCATTTTTATTAAATCATTGACTTATTTCATTTCACTTCACTTTATCAACTATCTTCGGGGACTAAGTTTTTCACACGTTATCAAAAAGAGAACAACAGTCATGTATTTTCGTAGTTATGATCGTATTGAATTGGACATATTATTCTCGCAACGTTAATATACTTTTAGGTAAAAATTCGATTTTTTTTAATTTCGTATGTAATACTCTTTTTGATTAAAGGAGCAATATATATAGTCTAGATATACACAATAACTGGCTGGCGTAAGTGATAAGGACAGATCTAGAAATTCATATATTTAGTAGCATTAAGAGTTAAAGTAAAAAAAAAAAAATTAATATGTTGTTTTCAAATTCCGATTTGTCAAATTTTTACGCCAGCCACGGATGTGCAGAGGATGGAAACGACAAGCGAAAATATACAAGCAGTTATTAAATATATACAAAATGATATACGAATTGATAGTCGGCCGATAGCCGATTTAATTTCTTATAAAATGTTAAGACGCGTGTAAGAGACATTTTTTTCAAACAATAAATTCAAGGTATATTTTGTAATTGTTAAAAAATACGCGAGCCTGAGATTTAATACAAAAATAGAACATATTATATATCAAAATTTAGTCATACTGTGAACAAAATTAATGGCAAGAAAAAAAAAGATAAATATTACAATTTTAAAATAATTACGGTACGATAGAATAACAATAAAACCGATTTGAAAAACTCTATGTATATCTGTATTTTCGTATGATAGCCTGTTTTTTTTAAATTAATTTCAGACATCAATAATATAAATCGGTCATATATATATTAAAGCCTATAGTTACCATCCTGTGAATATAATAGGAAACAAATACAGGGGACATAAATAATTTAGACAAAAATGCCACACCTTCAAAAATAAATGTAATAACACTTAAAAATAGGGTTTAATTTAAGATTCATTATGAAACTCGAAGTTTGTTAAGGATTACAAGGATTATAAAGAAAGCGTAGATATTAAATAATATCATCTTTTCTAAAGTGACCATTTGTGTAGAGTCATAAATGGTGTAAATTATATTATAGTCCTAGAGCATATAAGCACGGACGTTTTGCGTTAAAAAAACCTAAAATAATAAACATCATTCATCAAATGACAATATTAAACGGAGTTATTTGTTAATGTGACATGTGTACGTGATTCGCAAACTTTTAAGTTCCATCGATTATTGCCTGTATTTCAAAATAATTGGATAATTTATTTTATGTATTTTTTTTCTTCAAAATACATATACATGATATTTAAAAAAAATATTTTAAGCTAGCCGTAGACGCGGCTTTACGCGCGTACTATGCAACTTTTATACTACAATTTAAAAAAAAATCGTTCTGGTCCTTTTCGATACGGGACGGATAGTAAGAAAATTGAGTGCCCGAGAGAGACAAAAACTTCAATCAAGATGGACAGCTAAACTAAAACACGTTTTGTTCATCAGATACGTCGAAGAAGAAGTATACATGTTTTTGACCGTCTGTCGGGATGTGTGGTCGGTTTTTTTTTTTCATGTCCAACAGGTACGCGCTTGGCCACAATCTCACCTGATGGTAAGTGACGATGAGGCCGACGATGTATCGCGCTTACCCACTAGATGCCTGTTCACTCTACTCTTGAAGACTCCCAAGTTATAAGATGAGGGGAAGACAGACGCCGGGAGTGAATTCCACTCCTTAGCCGTACGTATAATGAATGCGGAAGCAAATCGCATCGTACGAATTACGGGAATATCAACCACGTAAGGGTGGAAACCCTCACGGCGTCTAGTCGTCCTCCGATGGAACGGGGACGGTGGAATTATATTATGTAATTCCTGTGCACACTCCCCAAAGTGTAACCTATAAAACACTTAGAGACAAGCCACTTTTCGTCGATGCTCTAAACTGAATAAATAAATAAGCCAAATAATAAGCTAATATATTAAATAAGCTCACAATAGTGTTTTATTACAGCAAGTAATCGTTTCACAGTTCGTTAATTTTAACACAGCCCATATGTATGTGAGTTTTTGAAGGGACCTTAGTCTATCATGTAATTAATTTTATTTTTTATTCATAATCTTGTGTTATTTGACTCTATATTTTGTAATATTGGTAGTGTTTTACGTAATATAGTTCGGCTATTCTGCACAAGTGAAGTGGATGGGAAATAATAACACGGAGTATGGATTCTGACTAGCCACAATATCTCCCTGGAGAGTTATAATTAAAAAGGACAACATATTTGGTTAGTTCATTCAAATGATCGCATGAAACTTGTAATAACATTACCTACTCGACAATGCCAGTTATAATGTAGAAGATTAGTTGACAAAAACCTAAAAAAAAATCGTATATATCTCAAATAATGATCACTTACATTGTGGCGTGTGACCCGAGGAGGAGTTATTGTATCCCGTAACGTACGGATGGTATTGGTAGTATCTGTTGACGAGAAATTTTATTGAAAATTAATCAATTCATCTCCCCAGCTCCTTCCAATACGAGCTTTGTAAAGAACCTAAGGATTTCAGTAACCTCACAAATTGAAAACCGTACAAAACCCACTTTTTATTCCAAAGTACAGTGTGCAAATGCATTTACGGGAACTACAATGATCTGTGGTTATATAAAAAATAAACGCGTATGACATCAAAAAATTATAACTTATATAATGTAGTCACATTTATGTTTAAAGGAACAGAAAATTGATTATCAACTGAATTTCGACTCCTCTACTGCATAAAAGTATCGCCTCGATAGAGTTTTTAGGACACATATCACAAAATATATATATATATATATATATATTTTAATTCACATCTCAACATTATAAAATCCACTGTTTAGTAAGAGATAAAATGTTCGTACAAATGAAGAAATTATTAAAAAATACATTTTACATAAAAGTTTAATAAGTTTATATATCATACTAATTATTATTTAAAAACGACGGAGTGTTTAAGACATAAAAAAACGAAATCTGAACAGTAATTTTTGCATAATTCGCACACAACGGCAGACCTCTATCCCACTATTTATAGAAGACTAGCGGGCCCGGCTGACGTTGTCCCGCCCTGATTACCCCCCGCAACCCCCCTTGTGGGTGGAATTTCGTAAAATCCGTTCTTAGCTGACCTCTACTCGGCGAAAGGAATATTCCTACCATATTTCAAGTCGCTACGCCTTATGGTTCCAGAGATATCGTGATGAGTCAATATGTAGGTGGGAATCTCATATATATATATATAGATTTGGTAAACTAATTTTTTTTTGCTTATAGTTAAAAAGGTATGACGCCATTGATCAAATAAAGAATTGACGATAAAGCTACGTCTCTCTATTCATAGCTGCATCGCACACTGAGCTGACCTTTTTTTTTAAAAAAAAATATATCGTAAGCCCGACCCTAATATGATCAAAAAATCATAAGTAATTAGTACCATGACCATATGAAAGAACATTACAGATATCTTGATTTTTCATGTCAGCTTCGTAAAAAACATTTGCAGATAAAATATGTCAGTTTATAAGTCAAATTAATTCAAGTAAATATATGAGGATAATATTAGTACACTGAAGCTATTTCAAATGGCACTTAAAAGTATATGATTTTTTCCCCAGATTTTCAGCCCAATGTGTGTCGTTGTCATACTAGATCGCTATATATAATAAAATACACGTACTGTGTGTTTGATCTTGGTTGGGAGTACGTTTGCACACTGAGTGGTATAGGTGGCAATAATATTGGGAACATAACGGGCCCGGTAGATGTTGCCGCTCCAGATATAAAGGATTGCTGTTGTCTGTAAACAAATATTTCAACGTATAACATACACCGTATTTCCATTCAGTCAAGAGAATCATGAATAATCTCATTGAGGAATGGATGGAAGTAAAAAAAAAACGAACATTTTCTATAAAGGCCATATAGAAACAAAAAGTAAAAAAAAAAAATGATCGAATTTGTAACAATTTTAAGAGTGTTATGTCCAAAATAAACTAAATATATCACACAATTGAGGTATTTTTTTTTTCCCAATCGTCCTATTTGGCGTGGAGCTCCCCATATATTTTAACTCTAAATATATAACATTCCAGTGTAATGATGTTCGTCCACGATGAATTCCAAAACTACTCAACCGATCTCCGTGATAGTTGGCATTTATTTATAATTTGGTCCAACTTCAGAGGTAGGATAATTAATATTTCGATTAATGACCGCAATATGTATTAATTATAAATTAAATTATTGTCAATGTTGATTATTGTTATTAATTGTAAGTTTTATCAGTCTCGAACAGATGGCGCTTTAAATTAGTTTGTTGACAGAAAACTGCAGGACCGACTGTTATAGATATTTCATAGATGGCGCCACGTTTTAATTTTGAATTCTTTTTTCAACTCCAGTTTATTTTATGGTGCACGTGATCTGTTAATCTATTTACTACGTAACCTCGCTTTTTGTATATCGAGTTTTTAGGCAGGCTCATTACTCCATAATACCAAATTATAATAATTTTAATTCAATATGTTATGTGCCACAGTAAGTCGTGGACGGATTAGCTAGTATAACTATAAAAAAATTACCTTGGAAGCGTCGTAGGTCTCAGCGTGTGCTGTGACGGTCTATACGGGAAGTTGGTATATTGACTTCTCGGTGGGGCCGTTTGATTCTGGGACACGTAGCTATGTCCAGCCTTTAAATTAAATATTCATTTCATTATATAATTAAAAATTAAAAGTCCTACGATTTAAATTTATCGAGAAAAAAACATCAGTATATTACGCAAACGAAGAGTTATTTTAAATTTTTAATGGCATTTCTTATCAACTGTAATCGTAAAACTGCATTTTACTGTATGTACGCTTGAAATATACATTTCTGGAGTGCAAATTAACATACGGAGAATATAGATTATACAATGGTTTAATTGAAGTTTATATATAATGCATTAGAGTTGTGAATGCACTAAAATACATATAGATTGTTATCTATCCAACAATCAACGTATCATCACGGGATCATAGCAAACATTCACATGCCAAGTTTTTGATGATTCAATCCGTTGTTATTAGAGTTTATATTGGTACTTCTATCATAGAAGCTTTAATTGAATTTCGATCAAAAATATTCTACGGAAACGTTAAGTCTTCCCTCGAAATACCTTCACCGACAATGACGTTTAACGCCCTTGTATGACTTTATTAAGATTCAAACATAAAAGTCGATAAAGGAATTTTGCAGAAACTAGACCCTTATAATGACTTTGAAATATAACAGTCAGTGTTTCAGATAAGGCGAAATAATCGGGACTAAGAGTGGATATACTGCATACCCGATTGCTACATCATGGGAGGTACTTTTTTCTTTGCAATATTTCCTCTCCATGCATCAGAGAAAGAGACAGTATCATCTCATCATTTATACTTATTACTTAACACCATATCTAAATTGTAATGTACGTAAAAAAATATTTACCATAGAAGTCTTAGACATGTCCTGTTGAGGAGTTGGAGGGGCAGAGGGTTGCGTCGGTTGGACCCTCAGCGAGGCCTGCCCCGACGCTTGCGCCCCACCGGAGGTGCTCGGCATGTAAGCACCTCCAGCGGCACCCGTAGGATGGTAATATTCCACTGGTCCTGTAAATAAACCATCACCTTATTTAGATATTAGTAGACATGTCCGCGATTACGCATACGTTATTATTTATACAAAATATTCTCCATGTTCAAATGTCTAAGCATACAGAATCTCATGACGATCACTAGAACTGTTCAGAAGCTGATGTATTCCAGAACTATGTAAATACAGCTTAATGGACAGTATAAAAACATTTTCCATGAAGAATCAACGTAAAAACGGACAACCCGATACTGAATACGGGTCTCTACCAAATATAACATACGAGTTTTTGACGTAACCAAAAGCACTAGGATAATGAACCCTAGCGAGTTCTGGATAATGCTTTGGTCTGTGCCAAAAATGATCGAATCGATATTCCACGGTTTTCATATTGAACCATTTATCCCATAAATATTTAATAAAACTTACTGTGTGGTGTTGACGCCCGCGAATAACTGGACTGCGCTAAGGAAATGAATTCTATACGACTTATAAATAATAGTCATGGGGGAAAAATACACAGGCATCGAATTATCGGGTCCGTAAAACGAATCACTACATCGAATACTGTTAATAATATCTAGACTTGTACAAAGGCACTTACTGGTTTGTGTTATAATTGTAAAATGGTGCGAAGGCAGCATACATTTCGATGAAGTATAACGAGAAGACGAATGATCATGCTTGATGTGATCCTGCTTAATATGATCATGTTTCAAATGTTCAGGTTTTAGTGTTTGGTGTTTTAACGTGTTGTTTTTAAAATTGTCATATTTCATTGAATCAGGTTTAAACGGGCCGAGTTTAAAACAATCTGGTTTGACGTATTGTTCACTTTTCACGTGGTCTTGTTTTAAATAATCATGCTTGAAGTGATCGTGCTTCAGTTGAATCGTATTATTCTGTTGCGGTATTAATTGTATTGCAACGTTATTTAATGTTTGTAAATTGATTTGGTTTGAACCGATGTGATGCGCTGCTGCCGTCTGCGGCATATTCAAAGATGTTTGTAAACTTTGAACAACATCATGAGCGCTCTGCTGTGCATGACTGCCATTATTTAAACAGGAATGCGAATAATTATTCAGCGAAATATCGTTTCCTCTTAAGACAACCATTTTAATTTCATTATACAAATCTTTCAAAAAATAAATTAGCCAAATGTTTAACCATTCCAAAAAATATGGAGACAATGTCATTGGCATAAGGCAGTTTTTTTTATAATAGATATTATGAAGAAAACATCTCATATATTAGTAATCGTTTGATTCACATTTAAAAAAACTAATCCCACATTAAATTTATTAAAATATAATAAGCCAGATAATATAGAACACTTAAAAATGCACTGTAAGTATCAAGTTTGTATGCTGCAAAAATCTTATTATGACCACACTCACATATTGCTATAATATTCACAGACCGCGTTCACAGTTGAAATTATAATTTAATGCAGCATAGAGAAAATCGATAAGGAGATGGCGTGGTATAGTACATCGGTCGGTAACTGCTCGCACTCGAATTACGCCACCGTGACACTAAAGCTTACACGAATGCCTCCACTTTTAACGTTTTGCAATATCTTTGGAAACTATTTAATTGAATATGGTTTTATTAACGATGGTAAAATATATATTTAAATATTTTATTATTATATATAACTACTACTGATATCACTGACGGAAAATCGTCTGCCATGAGATCGCTTTGCCGCATATTATGCCGTACGTATAATGGGATAGAGTGAAAGAAAGAGACGAGTATGTGTTAGAAGCCATCGTTACAATTTCGGGGCGTTCCCAGATACGTACCCCCTCGCCACTCACCCCGTATTCACGGAGAAGTTGAACTACGGAGCGATCGAAGTATCCATTGCCGTATAAGTTACAATACAATGCCTGCGACCGCAAACAAAAGCATCTATGTATCTAGTAAAGGCTGTGGTTATCGTAGTCAAGTCGTAGGAGTTAAGCTTCGTCTAAAGTATACCAGCGACGAGGGGAAAGGCAACTTTTTCAGGGTTGATGGTGTTGCTATATGAAAAAATAAATGACGTAATAATGTCAAATAGTGCAAAATAATATATATTTTATTAAGTGTAATCAATATATTATATAAAATTTATAGGAAAAAAAACATTTGCGGTTAAATCTATGACTGTTTTTGTGAAACGCATAATTTTTTTCAAGCATTTTTGTTGATTTATACAAACTCGCGCGAATTTATAAACTAATTTATAACAAATATCGTTTTTTTGTTTGTTAATTGATATCGCTTTTTGTATTAGTCATTTTTAATATGATTTATCACCGATAGAATTTTAAACCTGGACATTAAATAGAATTGAAGTATCTCTTTTATGTCCGAGATTAAATACCCAAACGGCTGACGTAATTTTACTAAGCAATTACTGGCGTATAGAGAACTTTTCAGAGCATTATACATATGATAAACAGTACTTATAAAATATAACAAAGATAGGTTAAAATCTTCGGTCGAAATTAAAATATGTGGAAAGATAGCGCACAATTATTCGATACAAAACACGCCGTATCCCATTCCGCGACCATTTTCACGTGTAAAGTAACTGATTCCCGCTCGTTTGGTTGGACAGTAAAAAAATAATAAAGGGTTAGTCGATACAAAATAATAAGTAACCTGCAACGATCTACAAAAAATTCCGCATCGAAGGGTCATAACCAATATGTCGATACGTTCAGTACTATTGATTGCGTTTTCTATCCGAGATATTTTACGTTAATTTCAAGATCTTTAAATATTCTATATGTAACTAGCGGGCCCGGCAGACGTTGTTCCGCCCTGATTATGAAAAGTAAAATACACTCTATTGTTAACGCCCCTGCAACCCCCCTTGTGGGTGGAATTTCGTAAAATCCGTTCTTAGCTGACCTCTACTCAGCGAAAGGAATATTCCTACCATATTTCAAGTCGCTACGCCTATGGTTCCAGAGATATCGTGATGAGTTAATATATAGGTGGGAATCTCTTATATATATATATAGATAGATAGATATGAATATCAAACAAAAAAAAAACTAAAATCCTTATGGAAGGCAAAATTTGAACTTCACTCTAGGTGTATAAAAACTTAAAATCTAAAAGAAATATTTTATATGAACGATTAAATCGATTTTAAAATCGATTACAATTTAATTTAACACATTTCGAAATGAACGACACCTATGTACGTATCTGGTGAGCGTCGAGTGGTCGAAATTCGACCATAATAAAGGAGTATAAACTTTTTTCTTCACTTGTTAGTATATTATGCACTGATTATGGTACAAATATTGTAGATTGCACTTTGCAGTATGACGATTAGACTTTTTTATAAGTCTTCGACTCGTCGATGATATAAAAAAAACTAATAACAATTTTTTTAAGTTCATAATGCTACATCCCGTCAATAACAACTACACAAAAAAATAAAATCAATTGAGGAATAAAAGAGCAACATATATTCAAGCTCTCCGACCTGGATTCGCACGAGTGTAAACTAACATTAGGTACTAAGAAACTGAGACCAAATCGTTTCTTTAAGGTAGCCGTACAAATTTTCGCATCGTAACTATCGGACGCATCGCGTCAGAGATCGTAGTATTCTTTGTATAGGAAGTTATACAAGTACGTCCTCAGATCCGCCTCGTATGGATCACACGAATCTAACCGTCGTCAATGCCGATGCTACGAAGGGCAACTCTTGCCATACCTGCCGATGACGTCATACGGAATGCCGATCAGTGGACGGAATTCGCGCGCTCGCTCGCTCCGCGTCGCCCTCCATTATCATTTTCCTCCATTATTTTGCACATTCCACAGATTTTTTGCGAACTGACTACGCTATTGAGCTAGTCAGGCCTTAACAGCTTCACCGGACTACTAAGGCGAGCGCTTAATAGACTCAACCGATTTCATTTTGACAACTAGTTCAAGGGTGCACGACACACCACGGCTTGGGCTGTTGCCTAGTTCATGCAATTCGCGACCTAACTGAGCTAACCTAAGCTAAGCTAAATATTCATACGTATATAAGTTAGTGAGATATGTATGTGTACCAAGCATATATACCTCAATAACACTTATATGTATTTCGTGTCGTATAATTGCATTCTCCACTGAACACCACGCTGCCTCTCAGTACGAAAATCCGAGCAAAAGTGGCGACAGCAATCCGATTGCTGGTAATTGCGTCGTCAAATTCGATGGCTGCTGATACTGTGGACGCATTGTAAAAAATAATCCGTTTGATGCAATGCGTTCGATACTTACGATGCGAATATGTGGACGACTACGTTTACAATACGACAGTGCAATCAAACAAAATGGCAACTGAACGTCAAATTGTTTTTTTTTAAGATCTCACCTACTATCTTTTATGTGACGCACTCAATCACTTTTATATCGTTATTTTCTAACCCTTTTTTTTTCTTTTATACAAACCATATCCTGTCAATCACATACACAATAAAAAATGAATTAGTAAAATAGGTGCGGTGCAGCCGTCCAAAAATATTTCCCTTACATACAATCGGCAATTGATTTTTATTCATATAGATATATTATATATCTTGAGTAAGAAAAACAAAAGACTCGTTCGACATTATAGAGTTTAGAATTATTATTAACATTACTTTTAACATTTCCTAAGTCTATTTGACCTTTCCCTTTTAATACAGAAAGCTAAGCTCATGTAATTCCCTTTGTTGTATTACAAAGGATTATTGCCTTCTAGGAATACAACATATTCTTATATTCGATGTTTTCTCATTCACAAAATAACCTTATGTATAAACTTGTGTAACATAAGGCGCTTAGCTAGAGGGGCGAACAAAAAAAGAAAACACGATATGATACTATAATTCATATCTACCTCGGTTACATATTACTCCTACATTTTTTTAAATTATGTCAATGACGTCATAATACGTGGCGTAATTTTTTTATATATTATACATATATTCTATGCTTATATCAGTTCATTTTCCCCAATACATACATTCACCTGGGGTAGTACCACCCTTTCACAGAAAACCGACGTGAAGTAACAGTGCTTGCATTTCGTTCGGTCAGTGAGAGTGCCGGAGGCCCACCTCCCATCTCTCCCCTCCCTCTCAACCCAAACACACGCTGGAAACGAACTTGCTACTTCCCTGGTGTTGCCAATGTCTATAGACGGCGGTGATCACTTAACATCAGGTGACCCTCCTGTTCGTTTGCTTCCTATGATATATAAAAAAAACATTGTCTCGAATTAAATAAGAGAGAAAAGTAGATAAGTAAATAGGCTTAATACATTCAAATGATTTTATTAATCACTGCTTTTTACATAGAGTTCCACGCGGACGGAGTCGCGGGCACAGCTAGTAATTAATAAAACGACAACTTGAAAGCAACTTACTCGTACCGATTTTCATAGCAAACGACCAAACAATATGAGATAGAGAACAATATTTTCGCATCTTTAATACATATTTTCGTCTTTGAATATTTCGAATATCCATAGAAAATCTTCTTTCATCATTGTAAGGGAAGTATGCCGTACTAGTTAGTATCTCTAAGAATACTTGTCAACAGCATACTTCACTCGAGTAACGTCCGTGAAAAATTTCAAGGTTAAACACAATAGTTATATGAGATATACACGGCTGGGCGAACGACTTTGGAGCATACTATATAGTAATATGTTACCACATTTATATACTACTAGCTGTGCCCTCGACTCCGTCCGCGTGGAACCTAATGTGAAAAAACAGTGACTAATGAAGTTATCTGAACGTATTAAGTCCATTTGCTTATCTACTTTTCTCTCGTACTTGAGTCGCGTAAAATTACTATAACTTTTGATAGAGTGAAGCGATTTTAATGTAACAAAAACTAAATGTTAGTCGAGGTTATGTTTTACGATTTTCTTGGTGAGGTTTCATTGTAAACGCAGTTTTTTAACAGCAATGCGTGTTCAATCAGACAGATAGACAGACAAACATTTAAAAAAATGATAGAATTGTATTTTATTACTTATTCCAAAGTTATCACCAATTTTTTTTTTTTCACGAAAGTATAGATATATTCTTATTGTATGTATAGAAGATCGTTTGCTCACAATGTAGAGCTACCAAATGACGTGTCAATATGCTCTACTTGGCGATATATTATGTTCGAATTTCAGGGCGGTAACGCTAGAAGAACACGAGATTTCCCATTCATCGAAACCTTGTAAGGTATTGGATACGTGCAAGTGACTACAAAGTATTTCGTAATCCAAAGTTGATAAATAATATATGAAGGACGCTATAAAATAATTATACATTATATGACTTCACTTTCGCAACCTATATCATTTATTTTACCTAAGAGTAAGTAAATTTTATGTTCACCATTTGAAATAGAATCTCACTCGACTATTATGAATAAAGTTTCACATAATAAGCTATTTCCGATTTGCTTTGTCAACATATCAAGTACCTACTCGATGATCGTATACGGAAATTATTATACTACGTTAATAATTTTGCAAACTAAACCGATTATACCTTTATGTTCATTTTTATTGCATTTTATATGTAATTTATTTTTAAGAATCGAATTGTTTTTTATATAACACAGCCTCTGCCCGCGTGGAATAGGTAGTTACTTTGGGCTAACGCTAACACGCAGCGGAAACTCTCAAGAGGAAAAAAAAACCCGACTTTGAAACATTCTTCGTTGGTGCTCTACTCCTATTGGTCTTAGCCTAACCCCCAAAAGAGGAAAAAAAACCCAAAAATCAATTATCCCCCACAACCACAAACTTTCCCTTTATAACATAATAAAGATAGACTTATGAAACATTTCAGTTTTCATTGACAGTTTCATTTAAACTAAGTATTTTAACTAAATATTTTGTTATATTTTGTGTATTTATCATTACTACTTAACCCTTGTAATTCTCTTATAGCTTTCAAAGCGTCCTTGTATAAAAATATCATTATTACTAAACTCTTTTAGGAAACCGTAATACGTACTAATAATACGTACGTACGTAATAATACGTAGTCTATAGATAATACTTTGGACAATTTTCTCCCAATGTCGTCAATATCGGTTCATTCGCTTTGGGAGATTACTCGAGATTATGCAGAAATTTACTAGTTTAAGATGTTCGAAACGTATTAAAATCGATAAATCCAAGGTTATCTGCCTAAAGAATGACATTTTATTTTTCATGAATGAACCAGAAGATAGTTAATTTCCGATAAAATGTTGAAATTAAAAAAAAACGTACTGAAATGTTCACTTATCAACATTTTCCCGGCAGACACGATGGATATTAAGTGTGTTACAGATAAAATGACTCAAACACAAGACCTCTTTATATCGTGTATACCAAGAAATTCCTGACTTTTTTAAATAATTATTTATTTTAAGAGAATAACCTCCTCCTCTATTCTGTGATTCTTACTTTTTAAATTAAGCTTAGTCCTTCTTATTTTCATTTTACTAGACCTTGTATATCCAAATCCTAATTAGAATTATAAATGGGAATTTCAGTTTGTTAGTTTGTTACGCTTTTACGCCTAACTATTCAACCTGTCATGATAAAATTTTGTGTATGTATACGTTGTCAAAGCTACTAAAAAGGGCACAGAGTAACCTTTTATCCAGAAAAAAAGTACTGCTGCCAAAGGATATGTTAAATCTGTATTAAGACGAGCGAAACCGCAAACAAAATTAATATTATATAGAATATACATTACACTTTATGCTTTACCAAAATATTATATTAGGTTATGAAATAGCGAAGTTTCTCGAATTGTACCTTGATCTCGATCAATTTATATTGTTAGTTATACACAACGTCTACTATTGGTTCGGATATCAAACAAAGTACAAATTTAATGTAAACCAATTTACTAACTTCTGGCTATCCTTTTCTCGATTTTTCTGATAAAAATAATTCATACCAGGAATGTTTTGCAGGTAACTTTTATTAGATGTTATTCTATTTTTCAAACTAACCTTGTACTGCTACAAACTTGGAATGCCTTTTCCTAAAGTTAAAATTCCGTTCGTAAGAACTCCCGAGCTCGAGTACGTACAAGTTCCTACCGCAGCGGCTACTGCTTCACATATATAAATCTGCTATTTCTCTACGGATTTTCTTTTTTTTCTCTTTTGTTTGTTGTCTCTTGAGGAGTTATAATGTAATAAATATAATAAATTGGATTTATTTTCTTTATTTATTCGTCATACTTGATGTTCCTAATGCGTATGACGTATAATAATTGTAAAACACAGATAACAACATACATCTATTACAAAGGAGGTAAAGAAGTTTATACTCCCACATTTTATACACAACCAAAAGAAATTACTCAAAAAAAGGCAATTATTTTTTCTTTTTCGTTACCCAAGTGATATTTCAACTTTTCCAGTTAGTTTTAAGTTTCAAGGACTTTGTGCCGTATTTTGAGAAGGTGGTAGAGCCACGCTGTAGCTATTACTAGTTTCAGTATGAATGGGTCGGCTCGCCCGGGGTAGTACCACCCTCTCACAGAACACCGACGTGAAGTAAAAGTGCTTGCATCGTTACGTTTCATTCAGTCAGTGAGAGCGCCGGAGGCCTACCTCTTTTCCCCCTTTCCCTTCCCCTACCCCTCCCCCATACACAGGCTGGCAACGCATTTGCGACTCCTCTGGTGATCTCTGAACATTAGGTGACTCACATGTTCGTTTGTCGCTCTTTGACATAAAAAAAATTCTTACTTTAAAAATAACAATTTCAGCAAATATGTAGTTGGGAAATTGTATAAAGACATCCAATAGTTTTTTGACAAAAGATAGACCACTTAAAAGTATCTGCTCTCGAAACTATTTCTCGTAAATATTATAAATATTCGAAACCAAAACCTGCCGGCCACATAACTAAGTACGTAATTGCGATGAATCATCCAGACTAATTAACGTAAGTAAAGCTTAACCTCGGCTGAATTCCTATACGATTTTAGCTTTCACGAAAATGTAAAATATATTTGATTAAATAATTTTGCTTTGTTAACAGAATCCCTATGCTAGACACTAAAATATATAGAATAAATTTAGTATAAGGTAAATTTATGTTATAGATATATATGGGTGATTTCATGGGAGATTTAGTCTACATTTTTTTTTCAACGTAACTTTATTTTTCGTATTTTTAGATCGCAAATAATCGAAAGGTTTTTTTTTCAGTGTGATATTTGGAAATTTCTTAAAGTTCCGTACTCTGTATAAAAACTTTTTTTTAAATGGCTAACTGTAAAAAAGTTTCGAACATAAGATGTTCCCTTTGCATTTTAATTGTGCGTAAGCGTACAAACTTTAAAAAAAACTATATGACACCTTCCGTTGTTTTTTTTTGACAACAATATAGTGCATTGTTAAAAACAAATTATTTTTTTCAAACTTGGGATAAAAAAAAATCCAGTTTTCTTTTCGATAAATTTTTGTTCAATATTCTTAAATACATATACGTGCAAAATTTTGCAGTGGAGAAACGAAAACTGTAATTGGCAAGAATTTTTTAAATTGTGACCCGGGCGTTGAAATGAGTTAGCTCGCGCGTTCCAACTATATTTTCCAATATAATTTTCACCAGTAGATAAAGTGATTCACAAGGAAGGTTTAGGTATACAATCTTTCAAGGTTATTTTTATTATCAGTGCGGGATAGCGTCCTCCGTGCCCGCTAGTGAATTTATAATTCGATTTTCTGTTTAACTTTGAAATCATTATTTTTTGTAAACTGTTGATACAACAATAACAATACATATTTAGATAACATATGACTTATAAAGAATTGATAACAAACATATGTATATCAAAAATAAATTTAGTCACAGTGAATATTTCATACAAAAATCGTGTAAACGTGGATTCTGCAGTAACTTATTTACTTACAGTAAAATATTTACTGTAGAACAAACACGTCGTGTTTACTGCACTTTATTGAATTTAGCTTGAGGTTGCTCGCTCCTTCGGATACATATTTATGAATACTTTTGAAGTATACAAAATACAAATACTTAATTAAGTTACAAATAATTGTGTATTCTAGGGCTTTAATTTAGAAAGATGTATTTATTAGGCAAAAATAAACCAATCTTTAATGTCAGACTATTACCGAAACATCGTCTTTTTTTTCTCTCTCGAACTGACTACGCTATTGACCTAGCAAGGTTCAACAGCTTCACCGGACTACTAAGGCGAGCGCTTAAGGCACTCAGCCGATTTTATTTGACAACTAGCTCAAGGGTGCACGGCACACCTCGGCTTGGGCTGTTGCCTGATACATGCAATTCGCGACCTATCTAAGCTAAATTAAGCTAACTATTCACACATATATGAGTTGTTAAAACATACATGTGTACCAAGCATACATACCTCAACAACTCTTATATATATTTCGTATCGGATAATTTTCTAAACTATTTCAGTTTAACCGAAACATCGTCATGAGGTTTATTCATTACTATATATTCAGTTCTAGAGAATTCAACGAACTGAAAAAAAAAAACGTAAATTGTTATATTTTGATAAATGTCAATTAGGGTAAAAAGTTACGCTTCATATTCATAGCAATTAATTTAAGACTCCATTGTCCGCCACAAGTTTCTTTTTTTTTTATAACATGCTAAATTTAGAACCAGAACTAACTCTTAAAAGCTCTTACTTGCTAGGGGTCTATCGAGTTTTACAGTTACGGTTTGCACGGTGGTGGTTTTATTTTTCATATGCGCCTGACTAGGTGTGGTCCCGCGTCAGCACTTGAGTAAACCTTTTTCTAGGTTCAGTGTTTACCATCTTAAGCCATATAATTTTACGTCGAGTTAGAAATTTATCAAACACTAAAGCCTACAAAGTTATTAAAACAAAAATCTAGAAGGACCGCCGACATAAGTGAAAACTGAAAACAACGAAATAACTTTTCCGTTTTGAATTTTTTAATTAATTATAGTGTGAATGACAATTTTCCAAATTTATTTATTGAAATTATTAACATTAGTATGGTTTTCATATCTATTGGCACTCGGAACAATAATTATATACATTTTTATAAAGTCCATTAATCAATCAAATATATATATATGTAGAGAGAATATCCTCTTTGTATATATGTATAATGTATACTAATAACGCATGGTGGTATATCTATGTACATATATACAGTGTATAATATAATAGTATACACAGTATATATATACCTCATGGGAAGCATGCGGTGACGATGACGCGAGTTTTACGATTTTTGTTCACCCAAAAAAGTGCTCAACGCGCCTAAAGACACTTCAAGAAGTAATACGAAAGCAGATCTAAAGGGCAATAGGTTAAACGTTTGCCTTATTTTTCTAAGATTGAAAGCGTGGGAAACACAATAAATATTACACAGGTAAAGAAAAATCAAAATAAAAATTCTATATCAAACTTATAATACACTTCTTATCATGGCTATATCGCGTTTTATTAAGAATATACAAACGTTTTCTTAGAATTCCAATATAGTTTACTAAGTACGAGCCTTTTCAAAGGTAGACTAATGTAGAGTTCTGGGAAACCATATAAACACGACTTATAACAATGATGTTAAAAATTTGAATACGAATTTTGTGTATAATTCTTCTTTCAATAAAATGTTATTCTACTTGTATATAAAGTCGAAAAGTCAAGGCGGTCATAAGGACTGCCGACAGAAGTAAAAACTGAAAACAGTAGATGTGTTTGATTTTGCATATTAATTATAGCGTGAATTTGAGAATATTTAAATTTCAAAATTTGTTTATTGAAATTATTAACATTAGTGTGATGTTCATATCTATTGGCACTCGGAGCAGTAATTAGGAGCAATACTTACTTTTTTATAAAGTCTATTAATCCATCAAACGTATGGTGAACTGCAAAATATCAATATTACATGTACCCCTATACAACGAGTCGCTAGTCTGACGGAAGCGGCGCAAGCGGAATACGGCCGCTCGTGCTTACGTAACATGTCATGATGCGAAATTATAAATTTATCTCCTGCCAAAAATATCCCTTAACGCGCCTAAATAAGTTTTCACTTCAAAAATATATATTGACATCATATTGTTGGGTAGAGACTTAGCATCGTTGATTTATTTAAGTTTTTCAGTAAATTTTGTTCTAACAAAAATCTAACATCATATCTGCGTCCACCGACAAGATGCGAAAAAGTGTCTAACGAGGCAGTCTGTGATCGCGATACTACCGATCTAAAAATATATAAATTAAATAACTTGAATTAAGGCAAGACGATGGAGACCTTTATTTTTTAAATGTTATATTCTTAACCCACAGCTATGTATAACTAACTTCGAATGAACCACGGAGTTCTGAGACCGGTCCTGGCAGCCCTTTACGAACCGAGTTGGAGCGCTTTGTATGCCTTAAACAACATCACTCGATTGTCACCGTTTCCCTCATAAGGCAACAATTAATTGCACCTAGCTTAGTTAAAAAAAAACATAAAACAATCTCGCATTAACTTTCGTCTTTTTCTGTATATAAGTTTCGGGATTAATCGTATCATGCAACTTCTATTAAATAAATAGCGTAAACCTTTCTGATTCCATATACCGACTGCTTCAACATTTGTCGAATTATTTATATATATATATATATTATATATATATATAGTATAAAACAAAGTCCCCTACCGCGCCTGTCTGTCTGTTTGTTCGCGATAAACTCTAAAACTATTGAACGGATTTCCAAACGGTTTTCACCAGTGGATAAAGTGATTCATGAGGAACGTTTTGGTATATAATTTGTCAAGGATTTTTTTATAATCAGGGCGGGACAACGTCTGCCTGGCCCGCTAGTTTCAAAATAAGCTAAATCCAATTTTAACCGTACCTAATATTTTACGTTATTAAGTTAAGTTCGTCAAATTTTGTACGTGTGACTAAACTGAAAACCTTATGAACGGCAAAATTTGAACTATATATAACGATATCGGTGTATGACAACTGGAAACCTTAAAAAATTAAACATATTATATGAACGTTTAAAAGTGGATATAGTTCATTTTGAAACGTAACTACTCATATGTCGAAAATCATATATATAATATTTAGAGAACGGGCACGCGTTTAAATATCGCAACGATCAAATGTGTTTGAATTCAACAATAAGTCTGACCTTTCGTTAAACAAAACATGTTGATGAAATTATAGTATGTTGATGAACCGTTTCCTAGTTCCAGTTCTAACTACCACGCTCAATTTGGAAATCTATATTTAAGCGTATATGGCTTAACACCCGAGAATCGGTTTCCGATCGAAGTTTGACGTGTGAGTATCTATGGCCTAAATATGAAAATAACTGATTATTACATATCTACGACTGATTATCTGAACTGAACTCAGTGAAAACCTGGAAAAGGGCATTGATTGTTTTTATCCTGAATACATAGAAAAACGCGTAGGCGAATTAACGAGAAAAGGTAGTGGTGATCTATAAATTTATTTTAAAAAACACCTAGGTGAGACAAGAAGAATAATCTCGACCGTGTCCTAACAGTGCCCGCGGCTCTGCACTCGTTTGTTATTTTTAATCGCTACTTGTAGTACTTCTATGTCTTGTATATGATAGTTTATGAGAATAATGGTAGTGCGAAAGTATTATATGCGTTCGATGTACCTATATATCGTATATATATCAATGTTCATGACGATCAGTTAATAAGTACACAGATTGTGTACTGTAACGCCACTTGATGATGAGTTATGCTTTAATTAATACATAGCTAATTGTAAAGGTTAGGTTATACATTAGGGTAGTTCATTTCCGCAAAAATTTTTTTTTTTCGTTGCTCATGCAAAATATTAATCTACATATAGAAAAAAAAATTCTCACCAGGTTTGAGCTCTTAATAATAGGTCTTTACCTATGAAATTGCCGTTCTGCAGTACTGGCCATTTCAAATCAAAATAATTTTTGTTTGGCTAAGAATTCTAATTTCAAATTAATTTTATTTTAAAAACATGGAATTCTTTTTCCAGAAGTAGTCATTTGTTTATTGATTAGTGTTATATTTTCATCGCATTTCAATCATTTTTGTCATCATGGATACGTTAAAAATTCGAGTAATTATGGAATATGAGTACCGTCGTGGCAGCAACGCGGCACAAGCGGCACGCAACATCAACGACGTTTACGGAGCTAACACTACAAACCAACGCACCACCTGTTATTTATTGGTTTGCTCGCTTAATTTCTGGGAATTTCGACCTGAAAAATGAACCTCGCGGTCGTCCGAAGACTTTGGTCGACAATGACGAATTAAAGGCGATTGTGGAAGCTGATGATACACAATCTACGGTTGAATTAGCAGCAGCTTTCGACGTTAGCGTCAAAACAATATTGGCCCATTTGCGTCAAATTGGCAAGGTAAAAAAGCTTGACAAATGGGTGCCCCACGAACTCAATGATCGCCAGCACGAAGTACGTGTCGAGACGTGCCTTGCACTGCTCAACAGACACACAAATGAAGGAATTTTGAACCGCATTGTTACCTGCGATGTTAAATGGATTCTGTTTGATAACCGCAAGCGCTCAGCAAGTTGGTTGGATCCTGGTTCAGTACCTAAACAAAGCCCTAAACGAAAACTTACCCCTAGAAAAGTGATGGTCACTGTTTGGTGGTCTAGCGCCGGTGTGATTCATCACAGCTTCTTACCAAACGGGGTGCGCATTACTGCAGATGTGTACTGTGAAGAACTGAACACAATGATGGAGAAGCTGGCACATCTCCAATCAGCATTGGTCAATCGCTCGTGTCCGTTGCTCCTGCACGACAACGCGCAACCTCATACTGCACAGCAGACGGTCTCCAAGTTGCAAGAACTTGGGTTGGAAGTTCTCCGTCTTCCGCCCTACTCACCAGACGGTGGGCTTACAGACTACTACTTTTTCCAGAATTTGGATAACTCCTTGGCGGGAAAAAAATTCAATACCCGAGAGGCAGTACAAAATGCCTTTGAAGAATTTGTTGCCTCCCGTCCAGCTGATTTCTTTAAGAAGGGCATCAATAAACTGCCACTGCGTTGGCAAAGATACATTGATTGCATGGATGATTACTTCGATTAATACAAATAAAAAATACATGAAAAAAATTCGTTTGAATTTTTTCATACAAAACGGCAATTTCATAGGTAAAGACCTAATATTAATTTTAAGTACTTACAATTTAAATTTAAAGTTTTACCATTCAAAATGCATTTATAAAAATCTTTTTTTTTCAAATTTGTAATGCTTACTCGGCTTTTACAATATTGCAAATCGGTTTGATGGAACTTGTGGGGAATTTAACGCTCTTTAAAATAGTCTTAGTGTTTTTTGTGTAACTCGAACTGGTTCACCAGTAGGAGTCGTCAAAGTACAGTTTTTGAAAAAAAAATATTTTCTCTTAATTTTCAATATTTATTATTAATGGTTCAACAATTTAGAAAAGAATTTCCAACGTGCGCCAAAAAGCTATATTCAGCTTCAAAATCTTGATGTGTTTTGAATAACATTATAGTAATTATTTGAAATTTTTTAACTTGTTTTTTATAACTATTTAGATGTTTATCGCGTTTGAAGTATTTTACATAATAACGTAACCTTCTGTATATTTTGATTAAATTTTTGTTGCTTTTTTATAAATTCATGTGTTGTTTTTGTATTCATTATGGGTAAAAAATCATACTAATTTTAAAAAAGTTCTTAGTGTAGGGAAATATAATGGTAATAAATAGAAAAAATGAATCTACATAATATTATAAGTTAGTATTTATCAATTTCTCACATTTTCTGGTATAAAACTGGCTGTAAATTCATTAAACATTGGTCGGATAACTTTTTTTTTATGAGTCAATTCTTTTTTTGTTCCTACTTTTGGCGGTTTGCTCGAAAAATTAAGAGAAAATATATTTTTTTCAAAAACTGTACTTTTACGACTCCTACTGGTGAACCAGTGCGAGTTACACAAAAAAACACAAAGACTATTTTGAAGAGCGTGAAATTCCCCACAAGTTGCATCAAACCAATTTGCAATATTGTAAAAGCCTGGTAAGCATTAGAAATTTGAAAAAAGAAAGATTTTTATAAATGCATTTTGAATGGTAAAACTTTAAATTTAAATTGTAAGTACTTAAAATTAATATTAAGAGCTCAAACTTGGTGAGAATTTTTTTTCTATATGTAGATTAATATTTTGCATGAGCAACGAAAAAAAAAAATTTTTTGCGGAAATGAACCACCCTAATATACATTCATAAATAAGCGTGTTGTATAATATTTTGTGAAGGAATTAGTTGGAATTAATGACCCATTAAAGAACGAGACAAAAAAGATTTAATACAGGCTAAAAATATATAATGAACTTTCGTAGTATTGATTACAATGTCTAAATACGTTTTCGATATTCGAGTATTAAAGAAATTTAACATAATGGGATGTTACGTAAACTTAAAAATGGAGAACTGGACTTAATTTCAAAGCAATTATCATAAAGAATGTGATACGCTTTGTTAAACATTTTTATACGTGAGATAGCAATTTAAAAGTCTAACTTAGAAATATCTATAATAAAGCGGCTAGCTAAAAGAACACAGTTCAAATGTATTTGTGAAAGTATTTATCAGCCTTAGATAAATGTGTGCATGCAAAAATGCTATGCGATGTTAAACAACAAACTTTTTTTTCTTAAACTTGTAGCTCGATTGTTCCTCCAATTTAGCTTGTCATTGTCTCTTATAATAAATAAAACTGTAATAGCGTAATCGTTCAAATAACGATTATTTCTTGTATGATAAATTGATCAACACGTTTGGTATTCGAGAACTACACGGTATAAATATCGCAACTACTTCTTTCTATAATTTCTCAAGGTTATATAATCTGCACTTTTACGTAATGCTCTGGTGAGAACTGTCAAGTTATCATAGTTCACACAAGAACACATCCGACCAATGGGGAACGAATGTAGCTAGGAATAAAAAATTAACTGTATTATTATTGTAAAAAAGGAATGTTTACCGAGGATTTTTAATAAACTTTTATATTAGTATGGGACGAAATCACTCGAAATCTACTCAAGTGAGTCGCAAAAGACAAAATCTCCGAAACAATAACGCCAAAAATCTTTATAGACCTTAAGTATCTTCTCATATAAACTGATAGAGGTATGTGGTTGTGCGTGCATTACGATAAAATTACCTTATCGAGTCATCTATACTAATAATAAAGAGGTAAAGTTTGTGAGTTTCTGATGTTGTAGGGGTTAATATCTGGATCTACTAAACAGATTTTGAAAATTCTTTTACCAATAGACAGGCGCATTATTTGTGATTGGCATACGCTATACATTAACCCGAAAATAGGAAAGACTTTTTATGTAAGTCGGATTTACAAAGTAAGTCTGAGAAAAAACGGTCGATCGAAAACGATTCTTACGAACGCTGCCTTAATGATGAGAGATATATGATTGAGTTACAGAGAAAAGTTGTAGAGCTTGATAATGCCTACAAAAAAGTCATGGACAGCATATTCCTATTATTTATATTTAAGTCACAAAAAGTAGTTTTTTAAAAATGTTTACCGCCCAACGAAGTGGGAACGAGTCAACTAGTTTAATGTAAAGTTTTAAAATTAAAAGACTACGATTTCTATCACCACTAAGCGTGCAGCGACGAATGTTTTCTTGCAGTGGAAAAGTGGAGCAAGCGATGTGGTACTTATGTTTTTTATCTCTGTACATAACATATAATATAACGTAATAAATTATATAAACGAAGTAGCGGGTATTAGCTAGTGTATCTCTTTACAACAGAAACGCGCAATAATAAAACTTCTAAACCTTCTAGATAAAGTTTTAAGTGATTTTTGTAAGCACTTCACTTGGTGACAAGTAAAAGTCTCGTATGTAAATGGCGAAAAGTTCAACGACAATGACCGTTCTAATAGTCTCAAGAGGTATTATAAGATACAATACTCGGTTTACTAGCCTTTGATAAGTTTTTACTTAACAGATGCCTAACAAAAACTAAAATAATACAATTATTTTTATAACAACATGGTTAGTCAGCGTTTCAATGGCATTGTTCCGTAGAAAATCACGTGTAATATAGTGAAAAATAAATAGATACAATATATAGAATATAGATACAATAGATAATATAGAGACAATAAATTTTGCTTCTTTTCACGTATACGTTAAATAATTCAACGGTATATTTGAAAAAACGTTTGTATTCAAATAGGGGTTTTTCTCTGTCATGTGAGCCTAATATACCAATGCACTGTTTGTATAAACCCTTTCCCTACAAGCTTCATTATTAATCAGAATTTACGATATATTACTCTAAAAGGTTAATCCTATATTAAACAATATACGAAAAAGTTTGTAAGAGTGGGTAGGCTTTTTTTATTCTTTCCAGCAAAAACTACTGAACGGATTTCCATGACAACTTATAAAATCTTATTAGTGATATATCTTATAAATCCAGTCATATGAGAGTTATCCCAAAGTGCATTGCATAAACACTTATAAATTACAATTACAATGTACATCACTATTAATAAAGACAAACACAGACTGTTGCTACTAACTAAAAATATTGGGTACATCACGTGTTGTATACAACTTTTAAAATTTTCGTCTGCATACCGAAAAATAGAGACGAATAGCAGACGGGGTGTCATCGGATCTTTGGGCACTCGATTATTGTCTCGTTCTAACATCCTTGAATATCGCATTGTGACAGTAGTGAGATGATCAGGTGATAATTCCAACAAAAAGTGATCCGTATTATTGTAATATATTATACATATAATGTAAATAAGCTTTTCGAAACCATAATAAAAAAAAATGACAAATAAATAAATATATGTTAATTCGCATATTTAGAAACTGGTCCCCGAGATTTTGTTTACGTAAAAATGAAATCTATATAAAAATTGATCGTTTTTTTTTTAAATAAGTAATATTTAGCCCCCACTGAAAGGTGTAGTGACATCGTAACGCGGTCCTGAACTTCTTCTTACCCTTATCCTACCAAGTAGGGTCGGCACAACATGTTTTCCTTTTCAATTCTCCCCTATCAGATGTCATCTCTATATTCGCACATTTTATACACATAGCATTTTTCACAAAATCCCTCCTTATCTTTTTCGGTCTTCCTTTATCTGTCCACCTTCATACTCAAAACTTTTCTACTTACATGACCTTCATCTCTTCTCATAATATGGCCGTACCATGCTAACCTGTTACTCCTCAACTACTCTGTCACTAGTGCTACTTTCAAACTTCCTCTTACATACTTATTCTTAATCTTAACCATCCTAGTTACACCACACATCCATTTTAACCTTTTCATCTTTGCCATATGTAATTTTTTCTCATCCGTCTCATTCGTAACCCAGCTGTCGGATCCATATAATACGACTGATTTAGTATACACCTTCCCCTTGAGTTTCAACGGCATTCGTGGATCACAAACTACCCCAGACTAGATTTTGCCATTTCATCCATCCTGTATTTATTCTATTCCTTACATTCTTTTATATACCATCGTTGTTTTGGATCATTGACGCGAGATACCTAAAATTGGAGCAGGCTAGTAAGGATAAATTATTTAAAGTTATAATATGACAGAAATTGCATGAACCTCCGCAGAACAAATGTTCTTATGTTAGCCTAGTCATTGATCAATCAATTACATTCAAATTTTTTCAGCATTCTCAAGTGAGAACAGCGAACAGATATCAAAAGTTTACAATACTATTAAAATATATAAACAGATATACGTAAATTAAGTACCTATTGCCTTGTAAACAACACATCTTTCTCACATTGCACACCCGAGCATATAAATATAACAGAAATACGATATACGTTTATGATTATCTGGCATTAATGCAAACACTGGACGCTAGTTTATATAACTGAATATGCAACCGTTGCAATTTGAGTTGCGCATTATTCAACGATATATAAGTCAAGGTAGAAAAATAATTTTAATATATTTCCTATTATATGGTCGACTAGCAATCACACGCAACTTCGCCCGCGTTAAATTACAATTTTAAACTTAATGAAAATAAAATATAGACAAGTCATATCTAACGGCGGGTTTGCCCACTTTCACGAGTGTTGGAATTTTAACTATATCATTCATACCAACACACTTTATTCTATATATAGTTAGTTATAACATACTTTTGTCTGTGGAATCAGTAAGTGTTAATATGTTCCACGTCGAAGAACGCGTCTATGAAATAAGTAAGGGAAATACGCTCAATAATAACCAGACTTAAATCGTAAAATAGAACGCGATTCAATTTTTTTTTTCTTTATGTTTATGTTTCGTCATAATTTTATACCAATTCGGACATTTATTATACAGATTAGAATAGTATGTACCAGCAGTTCTAAATTATTGATATTATATATATTAGGGTGGCCCAAAAACAAAACAATTTTTATTTCGAGTCTCTTATGAAAATATGTTAGTTTATCATGTTTTAAGAGACCACTCGAAAGCGCAGCTCAAAAAAATGTTTTAAGGTATATTGTTAGCATCACAGATGTCGCGAGTAAAGACTAGTTTTTAATACATTTCTTCATTCATTCTCTAAAAAAAATCTTGGAGAAATTAATGTCAAAATTTGATAGAAATCCAATAGAAATTGATTTTAGTTATGAGGTTATTTTACTAATTTAATTTATATTTTTTAATTATAATTCTTTCAATTTATATGTGTCACTAACTAGCTATGCCCGTGACTTCGCTCGCGTGAAGCACAAAATTATTGTTAAGTTGTTTTTTTTTTTCATAAACCTTGTTAATATAACATGACTCTTTTTTCAGTTTTTGTACATAATGTTAAGTATGTACAAGTTTGTATAATGTATTTTTGTACATACTATTACTATTACGTAATGTATCAAATAATCTGCTAAAATAATGCTGTGTCCAATAAATAATAGTATCAAAGTGAATGCAGTAAAAGAATGATATATTTGATTATGAGAATGACATTAATAGATTTGTTTTAGATCATATAGTACGATATTTTTAATATTTTAAGTCTGATTTTTCAAGTAAAACTTGTTTACTGTTACAAAAAATAAAAGCTCTATTTATTTATGGTACTGCTGGTTTAACAACAATTTATATTCTGAGCAACTAATCACTGTATTCTATTAGTTAAATGTCAAACATTTTTCTTCATCACATTTTCCTTTACCGAAAAGTCTGGGTCATTCACACGGACTCAAACCTACATCGCTCGACACAGTGTACGGACGCACTAACCCATAACCATGCTATATGTTATTGTAACATAACAGACTACTTCCTAAAACCTAACTATAGAAAACACATGTAATCACAAAAAACAGAATGTAAAAATTGGTTCTGTTTTCAAGTAGAAAGCGGACTAAAAGACAAATAGGTAGATAGGGAAACATTGAACTTTTGTAATATGTGAAATATATATATATTTTTTAAATATTCTAAGATTAATAAATTTCTTTGATAAGGGATTTTTTTTGATGTAATGATTCTTGGTACGACATTTGGACCAAACATCGATATACATGTATTCTAATCCTACATAATCAACCAGTGTTAATGGGGAAAGGCTAATATTTTGATGAAATAATCACTTTTATGGTAAATAGTATGTAGTAATTGAATATTTAGCTAAACATCTAATTTTGAGAGTCTGTTCTCTTCTGAATTTAACATGGTATTTGTGACCATACAGTCCCATAATGTCACTATTGAGTCAGTCACTGTCAACTATCTAGCAATAATTCACTACTACAGTGTAATCATACAGAGTGTTAACAAGTTAAAATGTTGTTTTTATCAGATTTCCATGTAAGCTCTAATCGACTCTCCTACTAGCAACGAACCAGCTACATCCGTCTCAAAGCATAAAGAGGTTTTTACATTGCAAGTATGTATGCACAAAAATTTACATATAAATTCAATAGTTCCAGCTGCAGAAAAAATTATTACATATTATTTTTGTGATATACCTATCACTATACAGATTCCACTGTATCTATATAATTGGTTAGCACAGCTCTTGGTAGTGAGTCATTAAAAAGATGTAAATTTTGTTATTAATTATATTAATAACTAGCGGGCCCGGCAGACGTTGTCCCGCCCTGATTTTAAAAATATCCTGGACAAATTATATACCAAAACGTTCCTGGTGAATCACTTTATCCACTGGTGAAACCGTTCAATAGTTTTTGAGTTTATCGCGAACAGACAGACAGACAGACACGGTAGGGGACTTTGTTTTATACTATGTAATGATAGATTATAAACATAAATTATTGAATGTTATGATATACATTCATTACTATTTTCCACCTATGCAACATTATTAAAAAACTCATAATTCATCAATATGAGAAATTGAAAATATAAATATTTAATAAATACAATGTATATTACTTTTATAATAATAATTACCTAGGACTCATCTGATCAGTATAATGTAAATTTCATGAAATATTAAATATGCCCTAGGAAAGAAATCTATTTGAGAACACAAATTAAATTGTGGTCATTATATGTGCTATGAAATTGTTTTTTATTAAAATTTTCTAAAGTATAAAACGCTATACAGTGACCTTGGTTTAAGTAGGATAAGTAGGAATAATAAAATAAGGAGGGAAGATGTTAAAAAATACTTTCATCAAGATTTATAAGGATATCTTTGCTCTAGAATTATGATAGTGTATGTAGAGCAAAGTGACATAGGTTTATGTTATCTGTATAAATATATATGTAATTATTGAAATATAATAATAACTATTAGTTTTGTTGAAGCATTTCGCTTATGCTTAGTCATAATAACAACTCGCTTTGCTCTACCACAAATGAACCATGTAAATTTCAATATCTTTTTTTTTTCATGTAATGCCTCTATTTATCTGAAACTATAGTAGATATCGAAATGAAACTTACACTTCAGCCTTTTTTGAATGGTAGAGTTGTGTGTCAACGTAAAATTTGCAACTTGCAAATCTCTTAAAACTTTTTAAATAACTTCTAGATTTAGTTTAAATAAAATGTATTTAAAAGTTAATATGATAAATAGATATATAGAGAGTAAAAATAATGTAATGTTAGATTACCATGTTGAAGTAAACAAGGAAGTATTCCACATGTCATGGACAACCAAACTTTTGATAAAACAGAAAGATACGCAAGTAACATTGCAAACATTCTGAAATGTACAAACATATTACAAAAAAAAAAAAAGAAAACTCAAAACAATACGCATCTAACTCTATTCGCAAATGCCGCACAAACAGATGCTGAAGTGGCATATATTACGTAAATATAATGATAATATAAGTAAACAGATATTTAAAAAGGATACGATATGGAGCCGCGTTGATTCGGCGCCAACGGCACCTGATTCCCGTTGCCACTCATAATCTTGGCATAGGTATTGGGACACGTACACCATTCAAGGTGGCACGTAAATTCGCCCTAAACGATTGTAGGACACATCCGGCACGTAGGTAAATGATATACTGATGTCAAATTGACAAGTCACAAATTTTAATTTATACCCTTTGAAACCAACGTTTCTAGCAAAAACATTGTATACCACTTGTTAAGTCACTCGATGTGTTTCCAGGAGAGTGATACTAGCATCACTATGTAGAGACCACGGTAGAGACCCAGTCACTAAACAAACGACAGTACAAAATGGCGGATGTTTAACCAATAAACAAACGTGACTCTCACTGGTAGAGTTTAAAATGCGAGGTATTTTAAGTCACTTATTAAGCGTCGGCGTTGAAATACTAACTAGTTTAAATAGAGATATAAAATTTAAAAATATATTCTTTTAAAACAATAATATCAGTACATATATGTAGTTTTGAAATCTCTCAACTGTCATTCAGTCGGTCACGTCTTCATTTGTACTCACGTCACGTCATGTATATCTACTGTTGCCAGATCCCCTATTTTGAATCAAGAATTCCGCCAAAATTCGAATAAACAAAAACCTCTGAAATTCTAAAAAAATAATCACTGATATTTTTTTGCTACTTGCAAACTGATATAGACTATTAAGTTTTGTATAATAATAAATACTAGCTGTACCCGCAGCTCCGCACGCATTTTTTTTTAAATAGTATTAAAGAATTATAAAATTGTGAGACTATGTACAATTATAGAAATGCTCTTTAAAAGCAATTGTAAGTACGACATGCACGCCACTTACAGAAACATGTAACGTGTACATTAGATATATAAATACTAACAGCGTGCCAAATGAGGTTTGTCATCAGCAACATATTTGGAACCTTAACCCACAATATAACTACCTCAATGCTCACTTACACTGTATAAGGAACTAATGAAATAATAACTTAAAATATTATTATAAAGATTTACATTTAATATACATTGCCATTATAATTAAGATTCTGTGACTATACAAAAAATAAACGCTTGTCTGTTCCGCAAGAAATTGAATTGTGGAGCTCTTTACGTAATACGTTTATTTATAATCTAAGATCCTATTAAGAACACCTCTATATCATTAAAGTTATTAATAATTATAATGTCGAATTGTAAACAATAAGCTGATAATTATTTCTCTTATTAAAAATAAAGAATGACTTGAAATCTTGCTAAATTTATGCAGGCAAAGTCGCGGATAGCACCTAATCTAAAATAGAATAACCTCAATTACTTTTTATAAGGCTCGCTATCTACCAGTGAAAGTCTCGTGAAAATTGGTCTAACCGTTTTGGAGAAAGCACTGTGGGCGAAGTCACGGTTAACAGCTAGTATAAACTAAAATTGCCTAAATTGTTTTTTGTAATGTCAGCTGTCTGCCAGTAAAAGTTTCGTGAAAACCGGTGTAACCGTTTTGGAGATAGCACTGCGGGCGAAGCCACGGTTAACAGCTAGTATAAACTAAAATTGCTTCAATTACTTTTTATAAGGTCAGCTATCTGCCAGTGAAAGTTTCGTGAAGATCGGTCAAATCATTTTCGAGATAGCACTGCGGGCAAAGCCACGGTTAACAGCTAGTATAAACTAAAATTGCTTGAATTACTTTTTAAATGGTCAGACATCTGTCAATGAAAGTTTCGTGTAGATCGGTCTAACCGTTTTGAAGATAGTACTGCGGGCGAAGCCACGATTAACAGCTAGTCTAAATTAAAATAAATTAAATTACTTTTTATAAAGTCAGCTATCTGCCGGTGAAAATCCCGTGAAAATTGATCTAACCGTTTTGGAGATAACATTGCAGACAAAGCCGCGGTTAATAGCAAGTCTAATTTAGAGTAGCCTAAGTAATCCGCTGTAATTTCAGCTAACTGCGAGTGAAATTCCCGTCAAAATCGGTCCAGCCGTTTCGGAGATTAGCCGGAACAAAAAAACAGACAGACAGACCGACAAAAATTTTTAAAATTGTATTTTTGTTATCTGTTGCGTGTATACTTTCACACACAATCAGTAAAAAAATGTTATTTTGATATTACATACAGACACTTCATTTTTATTATATGTATAGATATAGATTAGGAACAATTGTGCCAAACTTAGATAAAAATACAGTATTAAAGCTTATAGTTGGAAACTACATTTTTAATATTAGATCAAAGTAAAAGGTGTTTTTTTCAATATGAAATACTTATTTTATTATTTGTATATTTTATTACGTCGAAAAAACTTAATGATGAATAAATGCCAAAATTTAAATTCCTATAATAATAATTTAACTTCGATTTGTATTAAAATCTTTTACATTACAAGCAAACCTGAACTTACGGCTATAATCAGAGCGGCCAAAAGATTGACGAGGACTGTACTGCCAATAACGAATTATTAATATTTTAAGAGATAATAATGTTTTAATTAACCAATAATCATTACATAGTATAAAACAAAGTCCCCTACCGCGTCTGTCTGTCTGTCTGTTCGCGATAAACTCAAAAACTACTGAACGGATTTACATGCCGGTTTCACCAGTGGATAGAGGGATTCATGGGGAAGATTTTAGTATTTAATTTGTAAAGGATTTTTTTTATAGTTAGGGCGGGACAACGTTTGCCGGGCCGGCTAGTTTCAATATATATACTTTGTTTGTTCCGTATGCGTTCATAAAGTATTTGTACGATTGTGATAAAATGATTTACAGAAAGTAATGCGAGAGTCTTTTCACTCCAAATACAATGATATAAATATCGAAGCACAATAAACTTAATAATAAAATAGCAAAATTCATTATGTTGCGTTACGAATTTAACGAAGATGACTTGTTAGAACTGTTTTTCAAGACTATAGAAACTCAAAAATATAAGAACCGAACCATTAAAAAAATACATTCTAAAAATTAAATGTTGAAATAAAAATTGGTAAAGAAACTTTTGCTAATTTAATTTACTATTTGTGTTCAACTTTTGATTGCAATTGATTGCAGTCTGTATGGACGCCCATAGTTCAATCAAGAGTGTGCTGATGTTGTTAACTGCAAGCAGACCACATATCGTGCGTGGATCACGGGTCGCGCAATGATGGATCCCAATATCAATAACCTCAAAGCAGCTTATAACAGTGCCATCAAGCCCTGCAGGAGAGCACACATTAAGGTGATGCCCAGCGAGACACGCGTATTGACCAGTAGATCATCCGACTAACAGTCGAGCCTACTGAAAGTTGACCAAATCGGTACAGGCAAATTTTTGCCAATCATCACTGCCACCACTGAGGTACACAGATGGATCACTTGCCCACGACCTGCGTGAGAAAGCTTCCTTATTGGCCATCATCTTCGCGGCTAATTCTCGACTCGAAGATCGCAGCACTCTACCCCCAGTAATACTAAGAACCAGTTTCACAATGTCTAAAATCTGTATTCGGCAAAGTGATGTGCGGAAGGAGCTGCTTTCACTTGACGTTCGAAAAGCAAGTGGTCCTAATGTCCTACCGCCTGTAGTCCTTAAGAAATGTGCAACCGAGTTGTCTCCAATTCTAAAACGCTTATACCGTGTGTCCTATGTTTCTGGTGTTGTGTCCCATGTTTGGAAGGAGACCATTGTGCAACCAGTTCCCAAAAAAGGGGACCGTTCAGACCCCAACAACTATCACTCAATCGCTGTAACCTCAGTGTTATGCAAAGTCATGGAACGGATCATAAATATACAACTTATCCGGTACCTAGAAAAGTACTCATTAATTAATGATCGGCAATATGGCTTTCGTCCGAAACGATTAACGGGTGATCTTTTAGCGTACATGCTGCATCGGTGGGGAGAAACAGTTGATAAACATGGCGAAGTGAAAGTAATTAGCCTCGATATAGCAAAGGCATTTGATAAAGTTTGGCATCGAGGTCTTCTATCCAAACTTGAGGCATAAGGTCTCCGCGACAACCTGTGTAGATGGATCTCCAGCTTTCTGCATGAACGCAGAATACGTGTCCTCGTTGATGGACCCAGCTCGCAGTTCGTGACAGTTAATGCAGGAGTCCCTTAGGGCTCTGTACTTTCACCAACCCTGTTGCTAATGTATATTAATGATATGTTAGCCTCTGGCTGCATTCATTGCTATGCTGACAACAGCACGGTTCATAGTGGATTTTGTAGGAGACCCACGGCTAGTCGTGGTGAAACTGAGAGAATGCGGGCTAACCTTGTCAGTAAGCTCAACCAGCCCTTGGAACTCGTATCTCTATGGGGAGCGAGTAACTTGGTTGAGTTCAATGTTAAGAAAACACAGGTTTGCGTGTTCTCTTGTAAAAATTCCCGTTTTCTCTTCTTCTCACTCTTTAGAACGACTCACTCGTAAGGGACCATCCATAAATTACGACACACGTTAAGGGGGAGGGAGGGAGTCAACGAAGTGTGTCATTGTATGACAAGGGGGTGGGAGTGTCCTAAATTTTGTGACGTCACATTTCCAAATCTACGTGTTAAAACACGAATTTTGCATTATTAACGAAATATTCAAAAACATTTGCAATCTTATGTACATAAACATAAGATTCAAATTGTTTTGTCAATCACAAGACATGCGCTGACGACCTAGCGCCCTTTGATAAATACCGCCAAACACACCACGCCTGCGCCTAGCGGTGATTTCTTTGTTTCTATTTCATTACACCAGTGTTTTTCAAAGTGTGGGTGGCGACCTCTAAGAGGGTCGCGAAGCCTCTTTAAGGGGGTCGCGAAGCTTCTATAGCGGAGTTGCATAAGGTTGGGAAAGCTACTGCAGTAAAATATCAATTAAGTTTTAAAAGGTTTATTAAGAAAAATGTTAACTAAAGGACATAACTATTTGTATTAAATAAATCAAATATAAAAAAAAGCATAGGAGAACTCTTATGTATTTATCCGAACACTAATTATGAAAATGAATAAATATGTTAAATTGAATATTGGTCACAAAATAAAATACATGAAAGAAAAGCAACCGGTAGGGGGTCGCGAAATATTTCTTCATACTAAAGGGGTCGCGTCAAAAAAAAGTTTGAAAAACACTGCATTAGACAATTGACTTTCGCGGATTAAACGACGCAGTTCTTTTAGTTCTGGTACTTTATGTTTTTAACTTACGAAACAAAATTAAAATGAACAAAAAGAGTGATTTAGGTAATCTTTATCGTAAATTAAGAGCTTATGGTATTCCCGAGAATCTTTGCTTGTGGGTAATGAGTTTTTTGTTCGGGCGGAGTATAAGAGTTGTTGTCGATGGCTACACCTCTGATACCATAGCAATAAATGCCGGCGTCTCACAAGGCTCTGTGCTATCGCCAACGCTGTTCGTTCTGCATATAAATTACCTTTTGGATATTTCTAATACTCATTGTTATGCAGACAATAGCACAAGTGATGTTATTTTGAAAAAGCCGTGAATCATCCTAGTCCCTTAGTGGTATCCGCCTTAAAATACGAATCCGTAGCGGACGTTGCGCATTATAAGAGATGGCCGCGATATATTTTTACCGACCCTTCCGATGAAATAACGGCAGTGAACGATCAGTACCAGCCTGTCTCTCCAAACAGAGCGTTTTCACGCCCACGCTCACGTAACCACAGATCACGCCGCCGTGGTCTGGGGGTCAATTTCGCTCCCGCACACCAGATTAGGCCCCCTCGGCATCGGCTCAAGCCTAGGTCCGTTCCCTCGGCCTGGAGCCCTTGAGTACGTTGCTTGCGCGATACAGTGACACAAAATCTTACATCACTGCGACAACGTTACACATATCACCTCCACATACGTGCACGCACACACGCTTACACATGCAAGTGGAAGAGTTTTACTTTATTTCCCTTATTAAACTGAAAGAGTTTAGAGAATCATCCGATACGAAATATATATAAGAGTTGTTGAGGTATGTATGCTTGGTATACATATATGTTTCAACAACTCATATATGTATGAATAGTTAGATTAGCTCAGATAGGTCGCGAATTGCATATATCAGGCAACAGCCCAAGCCGTGGTGTGCTGTGCACCGTGAGTTAGTTGTCAAATAAAATCGGCTGAGTGCCTTAAGCACTCGCCTTAGTAATCCGGTGAAGATGTTAAGACCGTGGTAGGTCAATAGCGTAGTCAGTTCGAAAAAAAGTTGTGTCTGATATTAAGAGGACGTTGGACTGGGTCTCTGAATGGCAAGAGGCAAACCTTGTCCAATATAATCCTTCAAAGACAAAAGTCTGTGTGTTTTCTATGAAAAAAAATCCATTCGTTATAGCACCTAAGTTCCAGGACACTTCTCTTAAAATTTCCAGCAATATCGGGATTCGTAGTATCATCATATCCAGCGATGTGCAATTTGGTCTCATTTGGAAAGCAAACCTAAATTGGCAACCAAAAGGTTAGATATCTTCAATCGGTTAAAGTAGTACTTCACTCCAAAGCAACGACTTGTGCTCTATAAAGCACAAGTACGTCCTCACATAGATTACTGTTCATCCGTTTGGGCTGGTGCTTCTACCTATCAGCTTTCCCCTTTTGATTCCGTGCAAAGGCGAGCTGTCTGCGTTGTTCACGATCCCAGACTAACATGTGGACTAGGGTCATTACAACTGCGTAGAGACATTGGATCTCTGTGTGTATTTTATCACATGTACAATGGAGAACGCTCTAAAGAACATGGTGCCCTCATAGACGTTCCAAACTCGTACTGCTCGAAGCTAGCTGGTAGCTCATCCACACACTCTAAAACTTAATAAAACAGCAACAACTATAAGGTTCTTCAGAACCTTCATTATGCGTACGCTGACATTGTCGAATGGGTTACCCGGTACAGTATTCCCTCAGAATTATGATATGGGTATCATCAAAAAGGGATTGAAACACACTCTTCAAGGCCGGAAGCGCAATAGCGATACCCCTGGTATTGCAGGTGTCCATAGGCAATGGTAACAATTTACCATCAGATAGGCTGTCTGCCTGTTTGCTGACCTTTAGCATAAAAAAAACTATATGAAGCTTACAGTGCAACCTACGCTGATAAAAAAAAGGTTCAAGAAGAAGTTATGGAAAAGTTTGAAAAGTGGTGACAATATTGAAGGTAAAGTGGAATCTAAAATCAAAAAAATGCAAATAAGAATTACGGAAAAGAGAGCGACACCCATGAATTTTTTTTCGAAAATTCCTTCGACGCACAACACAACACAACGAAAGTTCCCGACATCAACAACCCAAACGAGGACGAAGTGATTGCTATGCCAGTTATAAATAATTTAATGAAGTAGGTTCAAAGCCCATGGACTTAAGATGATTAAGTTTTCTTTAATTAATAAAGTTATCGTTTTTTGTTTTGTTAATTTCTTGAAATGTTTGACTTGATGTTAATTTTTATTAAAAAATAATTTAAATGGATATAAAACTAATTTCGGACCTGATGTTTGAATTAAATAATTTCTAAATGTAAAATTGCAAAATATGTGACTTCACACTGGGGAGGGGGGAGTCTCACAAATGTGACCAGCTGTGACAAGGACGGGGGAGGGGTCAAAAAATAATGAAATTCGTGTGACGTAATTTATGGTTCACCCTAAAACGTAACAGCCTAAGCATCCTAGGAATTAACATTCGAAGCGTCCTCAACCTCAGGCACCACAATGAGAGTGTTATCTCTGCAACATCTAAGAGATTGGGCATCCTGAATAGAGTTAGACGGTTTTTATGCCCGGCCCAAGTTTACCTTCTCTATAAGGCACAAATAAGGCCGTGCATGGAATACTGTTCGCATCTCTGGGATGGCTCCGCTCAATACCTCCTTGATGCTCTAGACAGGTTGCAGCGACGGGCTGTCCGTATTGTGAATGATGCAGACATTACCAACAACCTTCAACCGCTTCAGTTGCGAAGAGACATCGCCTCACTGAGCGTGTTTTATCGTCTGTATCATGGCGAGTATTCTGAAGAGTTGTTTAACCTCATCGCATCTTCTCCTTTCCACTACAGAACTACATGGGCGGCTACGCGTCTCCACAGGTTCACAGTAGCAACCATCCCGGCAAGAACGAAGAAGTTAAAAAATTCTTATCTTTGTCGTACTGTGAAGATTCGAAATTGCCTCCTAGCCAGTGGGTTCCCTTCCTTCTATGACATGGGGTCTTTCAAACGAGGCGTGAAGATGCACATATGCATGTCAGCATGATAGCGACGACTGCCGTTGTTATTTAACCCCGACAGTCGCCATTATTTATGGACTGTACTGTACTTTACATCAGGTACTATCCAGTCATTTTTTCCGAACCAGGTTAAAAAAAATCTTATTAACTTTTGGAAAAATTTTGGCCTAAAACTGTGAAATGCATAGATTATTAATATAGTATATAGTATCATGACATCTTGTAGATAGTTGAGTCATGTGGATCATTACGATTCAAGCAACGCTTATTGCTATTACGACCGACTTGATGATACTACAGGACCGACTACTTTACAGTATTCTAAGTTACTTCATATTTCACTGTATAAAATATATTTTTTATTATAAATCGCGAATAAAAAATGTGAGTGTGGAGTTAGGAAGGTGTAAATTTGGGGTTATATATATTTTTGTTGGTAAATAAAAAAATACAAAAAATTAATATTAACAAAAAATTAAAAAAAAAACTGGATAGGGACACCCTAATCACCTATAAAATATACTTTATGACCTATTCTCATACCTACCAAATATACATTTAAGATTTCATAAAGATCGGTTTAGCCGTTTCGGAGGAGTTCAACCACAAACACAGAGACACGAGATTTTTACATATTAGATGTAAAATATGTATGTTATATATATGATATATAATAAGTCTTTATACCTAAATTTGTGTTTCGCACAACTATAGTCAGAGCGGTCAAAAAGTATGGCGAGAATTATAAATTTTGTATTGCCAGATACAAAAAAAATATAACCTTTATTTATATGTTCTTACAAAACAAAATTTATTTTAAATAAAAGTTTCAGTTTCGTATGGAGACACAATATTTGTATACGTAATACATATCTACAATTGATTGACATTATCGGACAAATAAAATATGTCATCCGCTATAATTTCAGTTATCTGTCAGTAAAATTCCCGTTGAAATAGGTCCAGCTGTTTTGGAGATTACCCGGAACAAACAAACAAACAGACAGAAAGACGTATCGACAAAATTAAAAAAAAAAAATTTTGTCCTTTGTTGCCATATCCATTCACCAAAAAGTTGTTATTCTAATATTACATAAACACACTTTATTTTTATAATACGTAATAGATTACAAATCAAACATTGGAAACAAAACTAACGTAGAATAAACTTTTTGAAAAGGAACACAAAATAAACTTTGGAAATGTTTGCGATAGAAACTTACCACCTTACCATGGCAACGTATATAATACTAAAGCTATAGAAAGAAGGTTATTGGCTATATATCATCACGTTAAGATCAATAAGAGTGGAGCACCAATGAAAAATGTTTCAAAATCGAGGTGTTTTTAAAGTGAAACTTTTATTACATCGTCTCAAACTTTTTCATCTGTGTGTTGCATGTCGCGTGATGGTCGGCCGCGGAATAGGGATAAAGTGAAAGGCGATCGTCAGAGCAGCCAGGGCCAATATGGCGGCTCCTATAGTTCACAGCAGCTGACCGTGTAGGTATAGACTATTATTAGTTAAATGTCTATAGTGTGAAAAAAAGTTTCACCATAAAACCACACAATCCTTTTTTTCCTTTTGAGAGCTTCCACTGCGTGTAAGCGTTAGCCCAAAGTAACTATTCCACGCGGTTTGAATTCGTTTTGACCGATTTGATTCGACCATTATGAAAAGAACATCGGCTATATCTTATTATGTCGAAATAGAGAACTTTCACTAAGAATTATCATTCGAATACTTAATTTTTTTTTAATTTTATTTATTACATAACTAATTACTTATTGAATTATACAGAAACGAAAACTGCTAAATCTGTCTTTAGTATTAGCTTTAACCGAATATAATATACTAACTTTAATTATTACGTACATACTCTGTTAACGGAAACCCTAATATGGCTTATAGGAATAACACAAATACGTGATCTTTAGTATTTAAATATACGAGTAATACTCAAAATTTGATAGATATGTGCAGTTTGGTAAGATAAATACTAGTTTTATTATTCAAAATCACTACATGAAAATATGAAATGATATATGAAAAATTTTAAATGATACTGAGATAAATTCGATTTACACTATTCTCGATTTTTCTAGTATGGTATTATAACCAGCACGGAACAAAGATATAAATCTTAGCTCTTTCTTCCGCGGTAACGATACTACCAAACTCTCATTAATCTACTTAAAGTTGTGCAAATATGGTTTATTTTTTATTAAGCAGTACACATTTTCCTCAAGTGTTCTCCTCTTAACGAAATATTAGACAGAATGAGCCAATTTTATGCCAAGTTTTCATTAACAGAAAAGACAATTACAAGACATTACACCAGCATAATATTTAGGAGCTACACGTACAGTCACTCCATCTTAAAATATCGTAAATGTGATTAATTTAAGTATTGCTTATTTATAATATCTCGATTTACGGAATAATATAATTACGACAACGTCTCATGAATAATTCTATTTTTAACCCATTTAGGACATACATTTTCAAAAATCTTAATCAAGTAAGGTTGAATTTGCAAAAAACATACTTTATATATTTATAATATAACGTATATATAAGAAATTCGTACTAAATTTGTTGACTCCCAACCGCCTACTTTAAAGTGTGATAGACAATAGTTTATCAAGTTAATGTTAACAATTATATTAATGTTATTTTACTTTATCAGCGATGCAGTACGACCTACATGAATTACGTGACGTGTTTTATTAATTACCAAGTGCCTTCGCCCATTGGTTAGATTTGATTAACTGTGGTAAAATTCACTACATCTCTCTGAAATATATTCGCTGCAACCACGGTTGAATATAGAATATATACTGGCATCATTAGACAGAGACAAACATACATCTATAGAGTTTAACGTACGAGAGAATGAGTTAGAATAAATTATACAGTGTTTTTTTTATATTTGCGGTTTCCACACTGTGTATTGCATTATCGAATACTTGTTTTGGTGCGAGCGTTGTACATATGTTAGTATGCGTCTGCTGTGAAATACACAATTACGAAGTCTGGGAGATAAAGGCGTCATAATCACCGTTGTGTAATAATGTTCACGGGTATCGTTTAAATTAATATTTTATCTTTTTTTTTATTTCATTTCAATCATGTGTGAATTGCGCATCTGTTTGATATAGTCATAGTGACTTTATTTTGGTTTGTCAGCTTTTGTGATCAGCCAGCGTACATGTAGTAACTGAGAAGTCTGCGAACCGGTGTATGCGGTGTTTCTTTGGAACTCTCTCAGAGTGTCGTCACTTTGTCGCGCCAATAATTTGTTCCGTTCGACCAATTCGTTACAGACAATTCAAAAGTATACACAATACCAATTTTTGTTTTGTTATTATATTTTGCTAGCAATGTCTTTTTAAGACAATATTTATACCTTTTTATGATTGTTTTTTATCGACAAAGTTGGTCAGCCCCCGCGCCGGAATCAATGGCAAAGAGAATATTTGCAAAAATACATAACATAAGAATATACGTATACTAGCGGGCCCGGCAGACGTTGTCCCGCCCTGATTATGAAAGAATCCTTGACAAATTATATACTGAAACGTTCCTCATCAATCACTCTATCCACCGCTGAAAACTGCATGAAAATCCGTTCGGTAGTTTTTGAGTTTATCGCGAACAGACAGACGCGGTAGGGGACTTTGTTTTATACTATGTAATGATAACACTATGTGTCCGCGGCTCCGTACACTTTTTTTAAGCGTTAATTATTTTCGACTTGTTATTTTCTTTCATGTAACTAAAATATGAGTGTATTTAATTATTTCTAAAACGATTACTAATAATCGTTATAGGCTACCCAATAAGGTGTCTGTGATTTACCAAGTTGACTTTGTTGACTTGGGTATCGTTCAAATCATTAGTTTATAGCCTAAAAAACTTTTGAAAAAAAAGACGTTGCCATTTACCCGTGCCTAAATGACGATATTTTTCCCATTCATTTAAAAATGAATTATTCTCCATCCACATTTTTGACGTCCATGTCAAAATTTCTCCATCCCAAGGGATCATAGTGATGGAGAGTTAATAATATTTGGTAAGTTTTTCGATAAAACAAGCAAGATTAAAATTAATTTCAAAAAAGTGGATAAAACCCATGTTAAATGAATGGGAAAAGACGTTATCATTTGGGCGCGGTTAAACGGTATCGGATTTTTTTTATTTTTTTCCTTATATCTTTTAGGCTATAAACTAACTATTTGAACAATACCCAATTAAAAAAATGCAACTTGGTAAGTAACGTACACCCTACTCTACCTACTTATAATGTACGAAATGAATGATAAAAACATCTCTGATTATATTTTTTTAAATATTGTTTTACAATTCCAAAACTGTTATTGGTATTATAGCCTGTAAATTTTGAAATTACTACTTTTTTTATATCATAGGATGCAAACGAACAGGTGGGTCACCTGATGTTAAGTGATCACCACCATCCATGCACAGTAGCAACATCAGGGGAGTCGCAAGTGCGTTGCCAGCCTGTTTGGGTGAGGAGGGAGTGGGGGAGGGGTGAGGAAGGTTGGGGAGGGGGGTATCCGGCGCTCTCACTGACCGAACGAAACGCAACAAGGGACTGTTATTTCACGTCGGTGTTTTTGTGAGAGGGTGTTACTACCCCGAGCGAGCTCACCCATTCATGCTGAAACCAGTAATCGCTTCAGCGTGGCTCTACCACCTACTGCATGTGGACTTCATTTTAACTAGATCGGTTGGAAATTGTTTTTTTTTCTACGAATTGTGAAAGTATCATAAGTAGTTTCTATTACTTATTAATTTAAAAAATACTTCCTGTGTATAAGATTTCAAACAGCTTCAAAATCTAAAAGTAATACATTGTAGTAATAAATTGATTACAACGCATCATCTTTTAAATTGTA
Source organism: Antheraea yamamai (assembly GCA_036509395.1). NCBI lineage: Eukaryota > Metazoa > Arthropoda > Insecta > Lepidoptera > Saturniidae > Antheraea > Antheraea yamamai. Next base: position 21,985,541 of record AP028424.1, read on the forward strand.
CGTACTTCCCGCATACGAAGTTAATAATTGTTCCCTATATTTTTTTCGTTTCGGTTTTCCATTCTTAGGATAAGGCAAAAGTTTTTGACCGTGCAGCCAAGTTAACCGCTCATAGTTGTCAAATTTGAAGCAAGTGTCTTGTAATGGGAAATTTCGATGTTTTAGCAAGATGGCAGCTCCATTGTATAACTTTCCATAGAGTTTTTCAGGCAGCTCAAAATTCATGCTCCGTGGTGTTATCATTCCCCATCCATTTCACTTGTGCACAATAATCATACTATTGTTATAGGAGGCAAACGAACATGTGGGTCACCTGATGGTAAGTGATCACCACCGTCCATAGACACTTGCAACACCAAGGGAGTCGCAAGTGCGTTGCCAACCTGTGTTTGGGGGAGAGGGGAGTGGGGAAGTGGGGAAGTGGGGGATGGGGAGGGGAAGAACGGGGAAGGGGAGAGGAGGTGGGTATCCGGCGCTCTCACTGACCAAACGAAACGCAACAATGCAAGCACTGTTACTTCACGTCGGTTTTCTGTGAGAGGGTTTTACGTAAAGCACCACAAACATTACAAAATATGGAACCAAATAACACAAGATTATGAATAAAATATAAAATCCACTACATGACGTTCCAAGATGCCGTCAAAAATTCCCTAAATCTAAGATACTCATTGAAACAATATACTGTAAACGGCAGTTTTAATCCTTATTAAGTGGCGAACGTAACTGTAGAATTTAATTGGATAAGGACAATACACCATTTGTCAAAGCAACGTTCCAATTAACCAGTGTTTTTTCAATAATACGTAAAAAATAGAAAGAATAACTGTTGACATTATTAAGACGTATAATTCGCTACTACAATATTTTTATGTAGGTATCTCATGAGGTTTGGCCAGAGTTGCCAATGTAACCATCCAAAAATTTCTTGTTACGATCTCTTTAAAATACATCGGACTTTTTAAGCTATTGCATAGCTTCTATCGCGGGCCTTGAGCGTGGGGACCGAATCCAGAAATTCCGTAACGAAAAAAACCTAACACACCCCACTCCGACCGGCACAGCGGTGATACTTTTTAGTTTTTCCATCTATCGATAAATACCAGACCTTTTAAGGACTTTTTGAAATGTCACGCTTGTCTCTTTAGTTCAGCAACCCGCCTTTAGGTGGCATTGGTTGTATTGGAAAACTACCGTAATCAGCTGTTTGTGAGAAAGTATATAGGTGTATAGGTATTTATCATCTATGTACAACAGTGAATATCTGTACTCGTATAATTTGTGTACAAAGTGTTTTAAATATGAATAAACAAAGTGCATTTATTAATGAAGAAAGTCACGAAAAAATAGTGAAAGAAAATGAGTTAGTACTCTATATACATTCATTTTATTATTATTATTATCACAAATGCAGTATTATTTTTTGAAATAAAAAGAAAAAAATTAATTAATTTTTTAATTTTTTTTTTTTAAATACTGCATTAATGAAATAAATAAATAATTATAATTGCATAAGTTGATAAAAAATGCTATGCAATAGCTTTACCGCGGCAGTCTCCGAGTGCCACACGTCTTTTTACTTTTTATAACACATGTGTGTTATACATATAGATCACCCTAAAGAAATTAGAAGACACTAGTTGGGAAAGCACGGTTCGCGGGCCGCATGCGGATCTTGCACTATTTAGTTGCAGCTCTTCCACAAAGTTTTTAGTGCAAGCACGGAATATGATCTTTTACCTTGCATTGTAAGAGAGTAAACATTTTTACAGTGTAAGCCTAACACACATTTTAGGAAGCAACAATGGCACGGGTAATCGCTCGCAAAAACGTCATAGTGAGCAAAGCAAGCTCGTAAAATGCTTTGCTTTAGTAAATATATTTTTATCGAAATAATTAGAATTAAAAGTACCCTCCCGAGGTTGCCTTTGCTCCGTGTCTTTTTTGCTAGGGATTAGCCGTGCTAATATCGCTTTTTTTAAATGTACCCCTTTTCGTGTATTGTTACGTTTTAATTCCGTGTCTGCACTAAATACTTTGTGGAACAGCCACAATTAAGCAGTGAAACAGCTACATGCGGGCAGCGAGCCGTAGTTTGCCAACCACGGCAGTACACGACAGACTAATATCTCGCCAATACATGCCCTTTTAACTGACGAACGACAGAAGCTTCCTCGTATACATAATTTCCAAAAAATAATCAAACGTTCGAATTCGAATGAAAGCTGTTCTTCAGTTAAATCCTGACATACAAACAGAGAGATTATGTTTTAACGTAATATTAGGTACCACGTGCGTTTAAAAAAAAACTGTATAGACGGAACTGTAGTAAATAAACATAGATTTTGATATTAGTTTATATAGATAATTAAATTATGTACAATAACTTACTTTCATAGACCGGTGAAGTATCCTCTACTAAAAAAAATTCTTCATAAGTGTCTCGGGATCCATCTTGGTCCGTATTGCGGTCGAATGACTGCATGCAACATATCAAGTACGTTCGTTTTTGATCATCTTCTAAGAAACCATATATAAATCTTTCACTATGTACATTATTATCATCCATTATGAAAGCACACACTTTCTGAATTTACTTGGTTTTATGTATAACGAAGTCTCAGCTATAGGTAACGTTCGTTAACATAAACGCCTTGCACTAAACTAACATTTGAAATAGGGACGTAACGCAAGTGGAAGCTATCGAGGGTGAAATTATAGCCGGATATTTTCGATCTTTCGGAAAGCTCGCACAATCAAATGTTATCTTCTATACTAATAAATCAGTAGGTCCATTTGTATATTTAAATTTTTACAAAGTATTATGATTGATAATTCTTGACGTTAGAAGAAGGTTAAAAATTAAAATAAGAATATACAAAAGAAAACAAATGTATTGAGAGAAATATTGTTATATTTATTTGCACTATGTCAAGGTTCAAGAATTCAGTGAATTCTAATTGATTTATTCTATTGATAGATTTAATATCGGTTGCAAACACACACACGGGGGTAGTTGAGAGTCATATTAAATTTTTATTTTTAGCTAGTGGAACCTTATGTAAAAAAACAGTGATTAATAAAATCATCTGAGTATATTAAGTCCATTTGCTTATCTGCTTTTCTCTAGTACTTAAGTCGCGTCGTCATTAAAATTACAATAACTTTTTATAGAAGTAACCGATTTTAATGAAACAAAGACTAAATATTACTCGAGGATATTTTTTATAATACTCTTGTCGATGTTTTATTGTGAACGCAGTACTTTTGCAGTAATGTGTGTTCAAACAAACAGACAGTTAGACAGACAAACATTGTTTAAAATTATTTCAATGTATTTTATTACTTATTTCTAGACATCTGCAACATTTTTGAAGTGAAACTTCTTTAGAATCGTTGTGATTTCAAACCGGATGCAACGGAAAAAACGACAGGTAAGAGACACAAATACAAAATGTGTAGGGTGAAGTCGGCACAGAATGAGACAGAAATATACATACTATTTTATATTATCGGTCTCTCCTCTTTGTGCCATGCTTCGTAGCATCCCCACTCCCGGTTTCTAAGCATAGTCGCCTGTAATTAGTGAGCCAGAGCGAGAGAGCAAATGTCGATGTGTATATATATTGCACACTGTTTAATACTTGCTTGTATTTGAGCATTTAACGTGTGTTAGTATATGTGAAAAGTACGTGAGCTAATACTACTGTACACTGTAACATATGTTAAATACAATATAAAATTGCTTTTAAAATTTATCAAAATACTTTCATTTTTAAACAAATAAACTTTGTAATTATCCTATCCTTATTATATATATTCATCTCATTCTTTTGTCGATTTACTGAAGTTTCACTTTTATCGTGTGTGAATCGCACACACACACCTTTTTTTTACAAAAATCTAAAGCGTACAGGCACGTTACTTTTATATGCTTATTATATGTGTAGGTAAAAATTCTTCTGGAACAAAATAGTTTCAAAAGCAGTCATTTAAATTATTAGTCCTAATATTCCTTATATTAGGCTTAAATACAACAAACTTCTTAAAGCTATAGGTATTTTTACACTTATTTAATTGTTATCAATTATAAAAAGTCATCAGGTACGTATTGCTCGAATATAGAAATTGGTCATGATTTTTTTATACGTGATATTGAAACTGCGAATTAGGAAAATGCGACCAGCAGAATTACTTTTTACACCCAATTTTGATTACATTTTTACACATCTCCGGTATCAAACTATTAATATGCCATAAAAATTAACAATAGTACTTCTACACTGAAAAAAGCTAAGAATAAAATTTTTATTTAAATATTGTACTGATATTAAAAACATTTTATTGAGACGACATTACAATACATACGACATTCCAATTTATAGATTATCTCAATAAGCAATGACACTTTTAAAAATGTGATAATAATTTAAGAAAAATAAAATTGTAGTTAATCTTAACAGCTTTTGATGACATTTTGTACACGGGAAGTTCTTATTTCGCAATTGATAGAATATAAAAGTTGGTAATACAGCTGTACAAGTATTCTTATCTTCAACCTAATTGGTGGCATATTATATAAAGAAAGCATATTATACCTACAATTAAAGTTTATTAAAATAACAGTAATAACAAGTCGAAAATAATTACTGCATAAAAATGATTGCGATGTCGCGGGCATCTGATAATTGTAATATAAAAACTGAAAATATATTTTCTATCACAAAATACAATGAATAATTATCGCACTTTGATAGTTATTATAGTAATTAAAAATATACGCTCTACTTAAAAATTGTAATTTTATTTTACAAACAAAGAAATTTATTTTTTGGGGCCAACTACACATTACGTCACACGTTCACGGGTGGGAAGGCAAACTATCATTTTGTTTGACAAGGAGAGACTACTTTGTGACGTCACGCATATAAATCAAAAGTATTAAAACTTCAAATGTCAAGTGTAACCAATTTCTAAAATATATGATCAACTATTGAATCCGTGAAAAATATAGTTTTATGTTAATAATTTTCAAATTTTAAATTAACGTCACAAGAGAGGAGGTCATAGTATGAGTGATCAACTCTGAAGAGGACGGAAAGGTTGTTATGACTTAAGTCATAATGGCCCCTTTGTATATCATAGGTAAACTTTAAATACAACATGCTTACTATAACATAGGTAAGTTCAACTTGCAAACCTAATAAAAATATTATGACGTATGTTAGTTTGATATAACAGAACCGGAGCTGAGCCGGATTCCGACTTATCGGATTTAAAATCGACAAGACCACATCACTAGTTTTAAGACAAACTGTCTAAAAGATATGGCGGCTGTTTTCTTAAACTACCTCACATTCTATTTACCGGGTTTTAGTACTCTAACAACGCTTTAAAATAACTAGCCTCTGATTAATAGATCATTTATGTAATATTATTCAACCTTATAAAGTTATTAGTGACACAAACATAAGTATTTCTAGTTTCTCTCAACGTACTTTGAGAACAGGTAGGTATTTCTAAAAATGGCGTCTCACATGCGTAACCAGGTGTCTTTTTCTTAACATAAAATAGTTTAGAATGATTTAATATTTTATTAGGTTCTTACTGTCGTTTTATATTTATTTATATGGTCGTATTTGCAAAAATTAGCTGTAACCCGCGGCTCCACTTGTAACCATGAAATTTTTATTAAAATGTTTCTGATTATAAATATATACCTAAATATTTATTGCAGGGCCTTTTACCAATATTTATTAACTAAACAACGTGACTAACTTGAATGTCGTAAAAGAATATATTTATTTCTAATGATTATTTACTTCGGTTCAGAATTAATCTTTTGTGTGTCGTGTGTTACTATAAAACGTAGCTAAATATGTTGACTGTTCTCATATATCCTTATTAATATTATGATTGAAGGGAAAACAGGTAAAACTGGCCAAGTCACGTTTACAAAACATAACAGAAGAGACAATTTAAATTTTAAAAGCATTTCATGAAGGACTTGAATACATTAGAAAGACTGGTTTTGAAAGGAAATTTTGTATGTTATATGTACTTGGCATTGTTTTCTGTATAAAATATTCCTACCGACGCGGTCGAGTCCCTTACCTAGTCATTCGATATTAAAGAAGAAACACAACAACAATTAAAAAAAATGACACAACGCGTTGTTGACTTGTTTTAGGTAGTCATATTATAAAATGAGTATTTTTGTGGCCATAGACTACAAAAAATCAACTTGAAAAAAATTGATTTAGCCAGTTTTTCCCTTTAGCCCTTCAAATACTAATGTGAATTTATTTGTTTGTAGCGCTTTCAAGCCTTGACCATTATGAGATTTTGCAAACACGTTCTCAAGGGCAGAGAAAAGGACATAAGGTACTGCTCATCCAGAAACAAATCATTATTCCTGAGTTATTTGGATGAACGTACAAACGAAGCTACCGGCAAAACCTCGTAAATACATTATATCGATTAGCAAAACACGATATACAATAACTTTGGTAAAATATAAGAACTGATTGTAATTACGGGTAGTTGTTTTAAGTAGGTATTTTTTTTACTTTTGAACTCATAGATATGTATATTATAAGTAAAACGTCTTTTTACTTACAATATCATTGTTTGAACTTAATACCTGTTCTTTATACTTGTCTTATACTTGTTATTTATACTTATTAATACTTGTCTACTTTTCTCTCGTACTAACGCCGCGTCGTCATTAAAACTACAATAACTTTTGATAGAGTGGACTGATTTTAATGAAACATAGACTAAGTTACTCCCGAGGATATGCTTTACAATTTGAACCCAGTACTTTAGCAGTGATGCGTGTTCATACAAACAGACAGATAGACAGACATTTCTAAAGATGATTGAAATATATTCTATTACTTATTCCTAGACACGTGCAATTATTTCTTTTAGGAAAATCAAAAAAAGTACAGACACGTTAGATTTACATTCTTATTATATGTATAGAAGATGTGTCTTTACATTTCAAATCCTAAATCCAATTTTAAACGATATTTTTTTATGGCCTTCATACTTCACATTTATAAGATACGAAGATCTTGAAAAGTGAAGTAAAATATTAGGAACGGTTAAAATTGGATTTAGTTTATTTTGAAATGTAACGACACATACGAAAACCTGACCAAATAATATAACCTTGAATTAAAAAGAATCATGTTAATAGTTTTCCACTTCTAAGAACACTAACGGACAGACAAACGGAAGGGAATTGTTTTTTATAATAGTTCAGTCATTCGTTAATTGTTCGTGCTAACTCCGATACTCGTGTGCATCGCCACGATGTTTGGCTATAGTGGCAATAAATGCAGGTTATCGTCATGCATTACGAACTAATTAATGTTGAACTTAGATTTAACGCGATAAGTAAGCGAACCTTCCTCATACAGTTATCGGAATAATATCATATTAATCTTTGAGACAAAGTTTTGTACAGTGTTCATGTTAAAAATTAGATAGACAGACATACATAACAATCACCAGCACTGTAGCATGGTACGGTTCTATTTCAATGAATATAATAAACTATCGGGACCAACGGACGTTAAAAAATCCATAGCGAGTAAACCTTTCTCATGAATCACTTTATCTACTGTTTTTCAGACAGAAGGATGTGGGAGAGTACTTTGTTTTATAATAAGTCGTGAAATACATTCACTGCTTTTCATATATATACAGTTAATCTAAACATTATCAGAATATAATTGATTTGGGTCTTATGTCAATGTGTTTACAACCACAATCTTCAGCCCGTGACACGGCGACTCCGTTGCAAATATAGGTGTAACATGGTATTTAGCAGAAGAACGTCGCAAAAGTCCCATGACCTTTTAATGGATTTCAAGAGATTTTCCATTCGGTTGTATGCATATTTAAATATTTCTTACCTTATAACTTCATAATTGAAAATTTGTTTTATTTGAAAATATATATTTTCAAGGAGATACCATTTTAATTTTATTATGACATGGGGTTCTTCAAACGAGGCGTGAAGAAGCACTTTTGCAGGTCGGCATGATAGCGATGACTGCCGTTGCTATTTAACACTGACAGTCGTCGTTATTTATAGATTGAATTGTACTCTCCATCAGGTAACGTGCAGTCATTTTGCCGAACCAGTTAATAAAAAAAATAGTGTTAGACTTTAGTTTTCGAATACCAAAGAACACCTCAAAATCAAATAGACAAAACACAGTAACTGACATATTGTGGTACGTATATTATGGTAGGTAGGTTTTGGTATATTTTCTTAAAGTAGATGTTCAAGTCTGTTTTTTTATTATAAAAAGAGTTATTAACTTATAACCTTGTTATAAATAATCGAACAAAGCTTAATTATGTATGATGTAACGGTGTTATAATTTAAATGCATTGCAGTAAGACAATATTACATATATTGTTACAAGTAAGTGTAAATGTTACAGCAAAAACGCAACTATGGACTCTTGCATACAAAAACCATTAGTATTTGAACTCATATAAAAACAATGTTGGGGGATTAATGCTATTAATATAATATTATTTCGTTATTTGATCACTGGTAATAGATATTTATTCATAACTAGCGAGCCCGGCAGAAGTTGTTCCGCCCTGATCATAAAAAAAAAATCCTTGACAAATTATATACCAAAACGTTCCTCATGAATCACTTTATCCACTGAGGAAAACCGCATTAAGATCCGTTCAGTGGTTTTTGAGTTTATCGTGGACAGACAGACAGACGCGGTAGGGGGCTTTGTTTTATACTATGTAATGAAATGCTGCTGAGATAAATATTTATTGTTTGATTATCCTGCATATTACGAACAGTTGCGTCTTTACTTTGATATCGTTAACTATTTGAATATTATTGCCATGAAATTATGAACAGGTGCTGAAATCCAATTTAGTTGGTATATAACATTCAGTAACAATGGAAAAACGCTCATACGTCAAATACATTCAAATAAGGTTACAAATACCAACATAACAGCGTATCCACAGAATCAGACGGTTTTCTAGCGAAAGTTTGAACATGACTAAAATCACATTTTTTTACATAAAGATCAGTACTGATACAGATCTGATTCTCATATTTCTTATAAAAAAATCATATATCTTTGATTTTTTTTTCTATAAAAGCCATGTAAAAATAAAATAAATCACAAATTTAGACCATTTTTAAGAAAGTTAACTATCATATTTTTAAAGAGTGATAAAAAAAAACAAAATTTACGAGATCTATTTTGAGGGATACTAAGACATAATAAAATTGAGGGGAAAAAAAAGGCATCCCTCCAATTTGAAGTGGAACGCCTCATTTACAAACTTTTTATTTCAATGACTCGGCACACTGCAATGGTGCATTTATGATCGTAACCGTATCGAAGTATGCAAGTAAATATTTTTGTATACCATAATGTGAAACAAGACCCAGTAAACCGTTTAGTAACGGACATACACTATTTCGATAACCGTTCTAAACGCGTTGCATTGTCTACGTTACTGCTTCATTCTTAGTTCTACGGGAGAGATGTATGTAGAAGAACTGTTTATAAAGTTGAGAAAGAAATACTATAAGGTAGTAGAGCCACGCTGAAGTTTCAGCATGAATGGCTCAGCTCGCCCGGGTAGTACCACCCTTTCACAGAAAACCGACGTGAACTGCTTGCATTGTTGTGTTTCGTTCGGTCAGTGAGAGCGCCGGAAACTCACCTCACCTCCCCTCCCCTCTTCTCTCCCCCGTCCTTCCCTTTCCCCCAAACACAGGCTGGCAACGCACTTTCGACTCCCCTGGTGTTGTTAGTGTCTATGGACGGTGGTGATAACTTAACATCATGTGACCCACCTGTTCATTAGCCTGCTATGACATAAAAAAGAATAGAAAATATGAAAGGATATAGGTACATCGGGGGAGTTACTATTGCCCTGTGTCCGTACTATTGATTATAACGGGGGAGTTACTAATGACTTTCGTCCGTAATACTGACTATAGCGGGGATGTTACTAATGACTGGCTACTATTAACCCGTTCTAAAACACCATTGGTTGGAGGTATTGGCTGTTCATGGATCTTGATTACTATTGGCTGTCGGCTTTGGCGGAATGCCTTGCCTTATAAGGCAACTCGCGACGGAACACTAGGCATCCTGGCTCAGACAGTTAGGTTAGTCACATCGTCGTAACTATATTCAGTATTACTTTTCTGTATCAGATAAAGTTTTTATTCGATTGATCTTGGATTAATCGATCAAATCATAACCATGACGTCATACGCATACATATACGCCATTTTAACTTCGCCTAGACGTATACAATTTAAAAATATATACACAGCATTTATAAAACGGGCACTAAACGCATTGAATACAGGTATGATATGTTATTGATATGCTCCAATGGGTATACTGCATAGTCTTTTTTCGCGTTTATTACGTATACAGCACATTCATAATATATGCCCCCGAGTCTTTTTAACCCATTACTGTCACTTGTCCTGAGACATTTGTTGCAATTTTACGTAAAATCAATACATATATACGTATATATATTGTTGGAAATAAATGAAATGTCGGGTAGTTACTGCGACGGCCTCTTTAACGAGCGGCACTCGCCGTGTTGACTCATGCCTGAGAGCCCTGCAAGTGCTGCAAAAAATCGATGGCCAGGCCTCACAGCGATAATCGCAACAACTGATGCCTAGTCACCCAAACCACCGCCAGATGGCGCCGAAGATGCCATGATCGCCCACCGGATTAAGGGGGCGATAAACAAATAATAGACACTCGCATTGAGGCGGGAGGCGAGAGAAGCCACCGTCAGAGGGGCAACCCTGGAACGGTCCCTCCGCACGCTGTACAACAGAGAGCGAGAAGACTGCGACGACGTGTTGACTCACTCTTTCGGCGGTCGTCGTTCTCAGTATATAGTATCTTATCTATGGTCGTCGTACCATGCAGTAGCTCTGTCCGAACTCGTGTCGGTTATTTGAAATATGATTAATTGTTAGAATGTATTCTTAACAGTTTATATCTAAATCGGCCAGTTCTCTTTTTTAATAAACAATAATTGTTTCTATTTCTAACAATATATATAATTGAATTCGTTAATTGGGTAATTTACATGCTATTAATTTGTATTATTTTACATTTCATTACAGAAAATAATTCGATTACATACTAATGTAAAGAAAATCAAATCAAAATCGTTCATTCGTTTGAAATACGTGTTTTGAAAGTCATTTCTGGAATAAAAAAATACATAATGAGAATTTTAATGATAACGTTTAAACAAATTACTGAAATAAAAAAAATCTTTTCTATATATATATGTGTATATTCTATAAATAACATTAATTCTCTACGTATAATTGACATTTTTTTATCACTTTCTAAACAGATTTAGAATAAACAACAAAATTTTAATGTAAAATTCACTAAGCTGTCACATTGTCACCTTCAAAAGTTGGATTCGTTGTACCCTTGATGTGTTGCATTTTTGAAACGTCGCGCACAACTCGTTTCTGATGAAAAAAAAAATTAACATTTAGAAGATTGTGTTTCATCATTAAAAAAACAATCATGTACGGATATTAACGACAGCGCCACGATGTCTATCAAAATACATAATTATATCCAAGAACTTGCGTTCTATTTTAAGTTTACAAGCTGGAAGGAGTTCTAGTGAGATTTGTCATATTTTGCATAATAAAAGAACAGGGTGTGTCGGCAAGACACACGATAAAAGTGAACATTTTGTATATCAGGGAAACATTTTAATAAGAAAAATGTTGAATGCATATTTAAATGTTTCTCTTTTAATTCATATAAAAAATGTTATTACTAGTCTCTAGTCTAAGAATAAAATAGGATATGATGATACAATATTGTAACATATTACACTACACTTAAAAATAAAAGGCCCTAAGCCTATGTATGCCGATTTTCGGCCCAGTTTGCGTCGCCACGCCAACAGCCGGTCTTACTAGTCACTATAGATATTTTAAATCAAAATACAACGCCACGCATTCTTTCCAGGCGGTCACCCATCCCCAAGTACTGACCCTAACGCCTGACGTTGCTGAACTTCAGTGATTGAACAAAAACCGGTGTTTTCAACACTCTACTTGACACAATATTTACCCCTACTACTTTTCGTATACGAAAAGTTTGCGGATCAGAATTTCAAAGCATTCCCTTAAGAAATTTCACTTCCAAGATGTTTTCATAAGTCATTCTCTAAGTAGCAGAAGCCCCCACTTTACTTTTTCGACATAATTACTATATAATATTTAGATGTTTTGATGTAGTCCCTAGATTTGGACTCTGTACCCTATAGGGAAAATTTTATAAGACTTAATTACATACATTTATATGTATTTTCACATTAAAATTAATTGCTGTTCGCTTAAAGGAGCTTGTAAAAGAATTACAAACCTTAGATCTGTATACATTGTTCGTTAATGTTTTTATGCCAGCGAAATGATTTTCAATGTCATATAATTTCTTTCCTTCGGTTTCAGGTAGGATGAAGTAAAAAACTACACAGCCGCTCAAACTGTAACAACGAGAAACATGAATTACGAACTTTTTCTGGGTTCTTATCTTTATAAATGACGGCACCGTGAATTATTCTCGTGTAACTCTAACGACTTGCTCATTGTACATATGCTGAAGTAGCTCTTAAATGGCGGAATTTTTGCCAGTCGTTATATATTGGTAAATTGATATAATGCCTTTATAAATTATAACTTACTAGCTGTGCCCGCGACTTCGTCCGCGTGGAAGCTAATGTAAATAAACAGTGACTAATGATATCATCTGAAAACTTTCACAAGACTTTAAATAGTACAGACACGTTAGATTTACAATCTTATTATATGTAACATAATATAGATAGAAGATATGTTTTTCTGATTTACAAGCTATGTTACTGAGAAGTTTTATCAAGATCTGTTCAGTACTTTTGGAGTATAAGAGTGGCATACTTCTTTCCAGCCTCACAAGATTTCTCCTTTATGACAATCGTTCCCAGTGAAGAAATATTTACACTAAAGTATATAGTAACTTAAATAAACTAAAATTATATAAATAAATAAAAAAATAAAATACAGTATCAACAAACGTAATAAACGATAGAGCTAACATCAATCTTGGCAGGTCTATGGGAAAATATAAAACATAATCAGACTCCTAATAACGTATTCTGCAAGAGGAAAGCGATAACGGACATTGCTAAATATCCGGTTCAAAATAGCAAATCTAGACTGTGTACCGACCATAATTGAAATTGAAATGAGCATTTCTTCTATAGACTTACTCGTAGGAAGAAATCAAGTACTCAGGTATGCGTGCAGCTACACATATTTTTGGTACTGACATTGAATTTTTGTGTTTTGAATTCGTTTACATTTTAAGGGAATGAATAGTGGGAAGTAGGCTATTTATTATAATATAAAATTCTAAACCAGTGTTTTTCAATCTTTATCATGATACGACCCCTTTATGTACAATTATTTCGCGAACTCTACTCTCCGCTTTTCTAACCTTTTTTTATATGTAGCCAATGTAATCGTTCATAAAACATGCTTAATTTTTTTTTATAGACAGTTTTTATAGACTGCAAACGAAGTTCAAATGTTACCGTGAATAAGGTTTTTAGTTTGTTTATGACCCTCATGTTATATTTGGAACGGCTAAAATTGGATTTAGTTCATTTTGAAATGTAACGACACGATTATCAAATTCGTAAAATATATTCGTTTATTATCATAATTACATATCTATTAAATACATAATTAATTCAATGAAATTTGAGTATGCCTTATAAGAACCATATTCTTTTTTATTTTTATTGATTTGTATTAATATATAGATGTAATTTTTTATGTATACTATTTTCTTAATATTTTTTGAATTTGTTGTTTTGAAATGAAAACTTCTTTAGCGGCGATAAGCGGTTTAAAAATAAATTTATTTGTTACGGAAAACTTATGTAGTGACGCGTCACCTCAACATACTCGTGACGTATTACGCTTGCGCCAGACTAGCGACGCGTAGTATAGCGGCCTGTGTATATGTTATATTAATATTTTATATCGAGCTTGTGCAATCTTCTATACGTATAATAAGAATGTAAACCTAAGCCGTGTTATTACAAAAACGTTAAATACGTATTATTTCTTATTTTTTTTTTTTTTTTGATTTTTATTATACCCCTTTTATTTTTTTTTTTTTTTTTTTTTTTTCTCCTCCATATTATTATTTTTTTTTTTTTTTATTTTTTTTGAGGTTTTTATATTTTTCCCAGAATTTTATTTTTTTTATTTATTTTTTTATAGTTTTTTGTTTTTTTTTTTTTTTTCCCCCCCCTCCCCCCCCTTTTTTTTTTTTTTTTTTTTTTCCTTTTTTCCCTTTTTTTTGAGAATAATTTATTTTTTTTTTCATTTTTTTATGTATTTCGATTTTATTCCTAATACTTGGTTTAAAAAAGTTTCCTAATAAATGCACCGCGCTCGCCCGAGGCAAGTTCGCGTCATCCTTTTTCACAAGTCTAACCTAACGTAACCAAAGCGAGACAAAAGAGCAAGATGGCGAACATTCAGCGACCGCGGTGCGTTTAATATGAGACCTTTTTAAGGCCAGGGTTCAATACGTGTTTAACTTTTTTGTAATAACATCGAAGGTGTCTATACTTTTTAGATTCGTGTGAAAAAAAATATTGCAGGTGTCTCGGAATATTTTTTTTTTTTGTGCATTTTTTTTTTCTTCTTCTTCTTCTTCTTCTCTTTCCCTTTTTTATTTTTGTTTTTTTTTTTTTATAAAATCCCCCCCCAGTAGTCTTTGTTCTATTATTTTTTTTTTTTTTTTTTTATTATTTATTTTTTTTTTTTCTTTTTTTTTTTTTTTTTTTTTTTTTTTTTTGTTTGTTGTTTTTTATATTATTGTTTTTTTTTTTTTTTCTTTCCTCCCTCCCTCCCTTCTTTTTTTTTTTTTTTTTTTTTTTGTTTTTTTTTTTCTGTCTTCTCTCCTCCATTCTTTTTTTTTTTCTTTGTTTGTTTTTAAAATTATTATTTTTTTTTTTTTTTGTTTTTTTTTTTTTTTTCTTTTTTTCTTTTTTTGCCTTTTTTTTATATTCTCCCTCCCTGGTTTTTTTTTTCCCCTGTTTTTGGTTTCTTGTCTGGTTCCCTTCTTTTTTTTTTTTTTTTTCTTTAAATTCATTTTCCTATCCTTTTCATTCACTCTAAGTAATAAAGTACATATCAATCATTTTTAGATATGTCTGTCTGTTTGTATGATCACGCATCACTGCTAAATTACTGCGTTCACGATAAAACCTCACCGCGAAAATCATAAAGCAAATCTTCGAGTAACATTTAGTCTTGATTTCATTAAAATTGGTTCACTCTATCAAAAGTTATTGTAATTTTAATGGCGACGTGACTTACGTACGAAAGAAAAGTAGATAAGTAAATGGACTTGATACATTCAGATGAATTTATTAATCGCTGTTTTTTTGCATTGAGACTCGCCGAGGGCACAGCTAGTTTAAAAAAAAATTAAACTGTATAAAAAGGTTTTTAGTTTATGGGTTTTGCCTATAAAAAGTGCCCTTTAAAATATACGAAAATTTTACTTTTGTTACAGCTAGAGCAAAATGGTATATCTTAATATATATATTTCTTGTGTGCGTGTGTATGTGACTGAACTCCTCCTAAACGACTGGACCGATTTTGATGAAATTTTTTGTGTGTGTTCGTGGAGATTCGAGAATGGTTTAGATTCACAATTGGACCCGGCAGGTGGCGCTGCGATCGACTTTTAGGATTTTTTTTGTTTTCAAGGCAGGACAACGTCCGCCCGGTCCGCTAGTATGTAATATATTTCATTTTTAAAGCGTCAGACAGTGGTCGTGTAACATTCGGAGAAATCGACTGATTGAAATCAATACCACACGGTATATTCATAGCTATGCTAGGATTCTATAGATGCCACTAAAATCATTTATTAAAATTTTAATATTTATGAAGGGAAATGATTCACGTTCATTATTTAAATTGATTTAGTAACATAAAAAGGTATCACGATACATGATATTGATTGTGATTGAGTTTTAAACAACAAAGATAAAAGAACAAACATTTGCCGAACCAGGTATTATATACACGAATACTAGATTTATGTTACTATACATTAACAATTGCAATAAATAAAAAAAACGAACTTGAAATTGAATAAAGGTGAAAAATTCGATAAAGTTGCAAACGATTGCTTCTTACCAAACTATACCATATAAACCATAGGTCCCCCATATAGATAAGGTGTCAACCATTCTAAGGTACATCTTATTCGTGAGAAATCCAAAAATGTATCCGACAGCGCTAGCGATCCCTGCGCCCCCCGATCTTGTTTTTGAATTGAAAATCTGTAAAAGAAATATGTAACATTACCTATACATGGATGCATTAATTATGTTATTTCTAACTTACTAGCTTTTGCCCGCGACTTCATCCGCATGAAATAGTTACTTTGGGCTGACGCTAACATGCAACGTAACTCACAAAAGGAAAAAAAATCCGATTTAGAAACATTCTTCATTGGTGCTCCTATTGGTCTTAGCGTAATGATATATAGCCTATAACCTTGTGAGCTATCTATGAGATATATAACACTGAAAGAATTTTTCAATTCGGACTAGTAGTTCCTGTGATTAGCACGTTCAAGCAAACAAACTCTTCAGTTTTATAATATCAGTATAGATACATCTATATACACGTATAACTAGCGGTCCCGGCGGACGTTGTCGCGCTCTGATAATAAAACCGTGACTAATTATTTACGTGAACCTTCCCCATGAAACACTTGATCTACTGGTGAAAACCGCATGAAAATTCATTTAGTAATTTTTGAGTTTATCGCGAACGAACAGACGTGGCAGAGGACTTTGATAATATGTAGTTATAAAAGTGTAAATTTGACGTGTCTGTACTTTTCTGATTTTTGTGTAAAAAATTGTTGCAAGTGACTAAGAATAAGTCATTAAACACATCTCAATTTTACGTCTAAATTGTTTTTTTAAGAAATTCGGAGGAATTCTACATTATTTGGCGATTTTCGGCTTGCGCCTGACTAATGGAAAAGTAACTAATATTTTAACTCTGTTTTTTATTAAACTCTTAACTATATTATGCGCAAGATATATACTATAATATACTCACTTCCCCAATTAATATCCAAGGTAGTAATTTTATACCCGTATGTGTAATCATTGCTAAAAGCATCAGTAATGTTGTCGGCATCCACGAGTAAGGGTTGCTCTAAAACATATATATGGTATTTAAATTTGCAACACATAAGTATTATTATTTTATAGGAAGAAACAATACGTATATTCATTGACCTAGAAATAACATTAAATTGAACAAACAAAATAGACAAAAAACAATGAAATACATATGAAAAATGGAGAAAAAAAATGTCCAACAATTGGCAAACCTATTCAGCCAATATGTGCAGTACAGCAGTAGTACTGCAGCGTTGATTTTCAATGTGAGCCCATATTATGATAAACGAATGTTCAGTCGGTTATATTAATATTAGAAAAATTAAAGACTAAACCTAATAAGTGCAAACAATTAACACGGACTCACATAACACGTTACAGATGTTCACATTAAATAGGTATAGTATAGCTACTGTAACTACAAATTCAAGACTAAAAAAATATATAAATTTAGAAGAACAAATACACACAAATAAAACAAAACTGAAAATAGAGTTGCGTGAATAGATTGTACATACTTACTAAGTTTGAAGTTGCAATAGATAATGTTTATATGGGTATTTGAAGGTTAACTACATCTAATATACTTTACCGAATCGTGACTAAATAGTCCCTCCTCTGTTGCATTTGTTGCGTTTGACATTAAGTTCATTGTAGAGACATCACGAGGTATGCCATACTGTAAAAATACCGTTGTTTATCAATTAAATTCTTAGAAATTGCTGATAATCTAAGAATCGATAGTTAAATAGTTTGAAATTACGACTTGTTCACATTCTGCAGCGTCGGTTAGTATTTTTCACCGACACGGACGAAAAGTTTTATATTCCGTAGTATATTTATTTATTTATTTAAGGTCCACAAAACTGAGTTCTATGAACAAAAATGGACACGAACCCTTTTATATGTGAACATAGCATGCATAATATAAGAAGACAAAGTCATAGTATTAATACAAAGAAAAATTAAATTATATTAAACATTTAAATACATTTTGTTTCTAATTGAGGCCAAAGAAACACAAAAAAATATATCGAATTTGAAACGTAAACTATTACAAAAAGAAAGCATGCGATATAAAGGGCAATGTTGGCCTGCGTTAGTTCTTGCTAATGGTAGATGAAAAGTTTGCCTGTTAAGTAAACGACTACCTATACGCGGGACACTCAAGGGTATTTTTTGAAGAAAATCTGAAGATTCTAGGAAACCGTGTATCAATTTGTATATAAACATTACATCAGCCACCTTTCTACGAGTCTGTAATGGTTTCATTTTATAAAGTTCCAAACGTTTGGAGTATGAGTTTAAGCTACTGTTATGGAATCTGTTGTCGTAGTAGGAAAGGCAATATAAGAAACGTTTTTGTACTCTTTCTATTCTATCTATATGAACCTGATAACAAGGGTTCCATACTGGACTACAATATTCCAGAATACTACGAACTATTGAATTAAAAATGATAATGGTTAGCATTGGCTGCTGAAATATTTTTAACTGTCTGAAGATAAAACCTGAGAGATGGGATGACTTATGAATAATATTATTAATATGTGGACGAAATGATAATGCGGAATCCATGATAACTCCTAAATCACGGATTGTGGAGACTTCCACTAAAATAGTATTATTAATAGTGTAAAATACATTAGTGGGAGTTTTTTTCCTAGTATATTTGATATGAAAACATTTTTCTAAATTTAGTTCCATTTGGTTATTCAAACACCATTCAAAAATCCTATCTATATCAGATTGTAAAATACGTACATCGGCTGAATTGTCTATTACACGATAAATCTTCAAATCATCTGCATATAATTTAAAATTGGATTGCATAATATCCGATATGTCATTAATAAACAAAATAAATAAAAGCGGACCAAGATGGGATCCTTGAGGAACTCCAGAAGGAACTGTACAAATGTGAGAACTAAATCCGCGAATTAACACAAATTGAGAACGATTCCTGAGGTAGGATTCACACCATCTCAACAATGATCCATGAATGCCTAAAAATTTAGTTTATTTAACAGACAATCGTGATTAACAAGGTCAAACGCCTTACGAAAGTCCATATAAATAGCATGAACCTCTTTTTTAGAATCCAAAGCTTCAGAAATGTCCAAACAAAATTAATCAAATTAGTGGTAGTAGATTTACGTGGAAGAAAACCGTGCTGATTATGATCGATATAATGTCTAAAGTGAGCAAGAAGTTTTTTGTTAACAATAGATTCTAGAATTTTTCCCATCGTTGATAAAATAGATATTGGCCTATATTGCGTAACAGAATCAACACGTCCAGACTTATGGATCGGCGTCAAATAAGCCAGTTTCCATTTATTCGGGAATACACCAGATCTAAGTGAAGTGTTAAAAATAATACCAAGAGGCTTATACAAATTATTAGCACATCTTTTTAAAAATACTGGAGGTATACAATCTGGCCCAGGGCCCTTATAGGGATCCAGTAATTTTAATTCTTTTAATATTTCAGAATCTTCAATCAAACATACCCCCAGTTGATTACCATTAAATGTACGATTACAATTAGGAGCTGGAGCGTGTGTAGATATTATCGGACTACGGATAGTGTAAACTTACTGAAAATAATTTGAAAATAAATTGGCAATTTCCTGCCCACCTATTGCCTTAATATCACCGAAAACCATTTCATTTGGTAAAGAAGTGCTGTTTGATTTTTTCTCCTTGACAATTTTCCAGAAATATTTAGGATTACTTCTTAAGTGAGTGGCGGCATTTGCCTTAAATTTACTGTAACACGATTTTACCAAGCTATCACAACGCTCTCTAAGTATCATATATTCTAATTTGTCTCTCAAATTAACATATCTTTTATATCTACGATGATATTTTGCTTTTTCTTTTATAACTTTAAGTAGAGATGGACTGAACCACGATGGATACAATTCATTACGAGGACAATAAACTGAAGTGTAATAATTTATTATGGGATCTAGAGTTTGGTACAATATATTTACCATATCATCTACATAATGAGATTCATTAAACAATCCCGTCCAATTTACATGTTCAAGTTCAGCATTGATAGATTCATAGTATATATATATATATATATATATAGTATTCATAGTATATATTTGAGATTTCCTGATGTAAGGGGAGTTCCTCTAACATAAACATCACACCCATAGATGCCCACTACGCACGTATTTAAAAAAAACGGCTTAGGATGCGTACTGAATTGAAACGATTACTAATTAATAAGAAGCGCTCAGTATTGAAAGCGGTGTTGTTAGCTTACAAAGCACATGCATTACACTACCTCGTTTCTAGCGCATCAGGTACGCGAAAGCAAATTTAAAAACTCATACTATTTTGCATCATCGTACAGTCCTAATGGCTAAGTTATAACTCTTGTCCTTTTGAGATTCGAAAATCAATTGTATTGTTTCTTTTCTAGTTATATATATAAACAAAATCCATGTAACTTACAGTGCGAATGTATATATCGTAGACAGCTAAGAGTATGCAGCAAATTCCTGATCCGGTTGTAGAGAAAAATGTAATCAGCCTTTTCCCTGTGTAGTGGACTAGGAGAACGCAACAAGCTGTTCCCAATATTTCTAATATACCAAGAATTAAAGTCGCGTAGTATTTGTCCAATGGTGCTTCAAACATCTGAAATATGGACACTGCGTATGTCTGCAGCGCCAAAAAATAAACAAACTTAGTATATTACAAGTAATGCCGATGTTTATTAAATAATTCTTCGGGAATTAAAAGAGTTTTAACTAAATATGTAAACATTACCAATGTATATTTATTAGAAGTCTCGTGGAGAAATCTAAATACTTGAGATTACCATCTCATGATAAAGTACAAAAGTTTCTTTTTGTATATACATATATAAGTAGCTGATGTCTACCTCATTTATAATTTTAACAATATATGATATGTACTGAAGAAAGAACATAAGCGCCGCACAGTTGCCCCATTTCTCCACTGCAAGAAAATGGCCACCATTTAACGCGTACCGTGTTATTACAAAAAAGCTAAATACGTATTGAATACTTGCTTTAAAAATGTTTGGGTACTCTTTTATTAAATGTACAACAACAAGCTCGCGTTATCCCTTTTCGCACGTCTAACCTTTTTTTTTAGGTGGGGAAAATCCTGCATAGGATACACCTCCAGCTGTCGTTGTGGACAGGGGCAACAGCTGGAGGGTTATGCCGCGACTCATACCGGCTAACAACTCTAGCGGCCGCACGGCGCGAAATGTAACCTGGGTTTGGATTGTGCGAGCATTCTCCGCGCCCTGGTCACGCGCTCGGGTCGCCCGCAGGTGGTCAGTGGGTCGACCTACGTCTCGAGGGTGTCTCGCACCCTCGTGCTTCCTCCAGAAGCAGCGGCCGTGGCCCGTGCTTCTCTCCACGGGTTCCCATTGTGACATAGGGCGCCCCCACCCACTGTCGGGAATTTACACCACAGTTGTGACAAGTAGCGAGTCACAGCGGCTACAAGATGGCACAACTTAGCGGTACCATAACAAACAAGGGAAGGAAGGTACAACTTAAGCGGTACCTTAATCAAGAAAAGGACAGAAAAAAAAATTACAAGACAAAGTGAAAACAAGACCAACTGACCCGAGACCAACTGGATCAGCACCGAACGACCCCAGACAGATTGACCCCGGACGAACCGACCCATACAAAGGACACGACAGGGACAAACAAGGACAGACGAGCCAACCAACGACCGAGCGCGGATCTCCACATATGGCGGATGGAAGTGCCGAAAGAATCCACGAGAACGACGCCGGACTGACCGTCGCAAAGACGGGACACACAAGAAACAAGGACCACACAAACATAAGCAGGACCAGCCGACCTAAGACCATTTCACCATAGACCGAATGACCCGAGACCAACCGACCCAAGACCGACCGACCAACACAAACACATAGACAAGGACAGGATTACCCAGACCAACGACCGTAGGGTGTGCATAGCTGTATCAGTGTCACATAAGTCACAATGGTGACATCTGGTCGTCGGTTCGCGCCTGGTGATTCGGCATATGTAGTCGCCGAAAAACCCATGACCTGTCAAAACTTGGGTCAAGCGGAATGTCAGCGAACCATGTGGTCTGGTCACCCATTCCTTTAACCTCGGGCGGATCGCTTCGACGGTCGTGAAACCTGCACTGGGTGTCTCCAGATCTTCGGACCACCTCTGTAGGACCTCCTCCTGAAGGTATGCCCTCTGAGCTTCGACTTCTCTGGGAGCAGTCCTCACGCCTCTGGTCATCCTCTCAGATCTCCACGAGTACATGACGGCGTTGGACAGAGCTACCAACTCCCAAGGAGGGGAACTCGCTAGGAGGCATGCACCATCGTGTGAAACTGTCCGATAGCCGCGGATAGTTTTTACAGCAATAATCCATTGCACTTTCCTTAGCACGGCGGCGTTCTTCGGCGATAGGGCTTCGCTCCATACAGGAGCCCCGTACAGCACCATCGACCGTACTACACCTGTGTAAAGCGAGCGGAACTTGGATCTGGCGCCTCCGAGGTTGGGTATTAAGCCTGTAAGGGCGGTAGCACTCCGCATCACTTTTGACTCGAGTTCTTTAAAGTGGTTAACAAAGGACCACCTGCTGTCCAAGGTGAACCCCAGGTATTTGATCTTGGAGTCGATCTTGACTTGGACCCCTCCTATCTCCATGTGTGCATCGACTGGGTGTACATAAAACGTGGACCATAGAAACACATGGCTTCTGTTTTCTCCAAAGCGACATTGAGTCCCAGCCTTCTTATTCTTGCGACTACATGTACCACACTCGCATATCCCAGCTGGGTTGCCTCTCTGAGCATTTTCCCACGCGCGGTTACAAGCGTGTTGTCCGCAAAACACGTCAAGACGTAGCCGCGCAATAGGGCGGCCCCTCAATACCCAGTCATAGGCGACGTTCCATAAAAGTGGTCCAAGGACCGAGATTTCACCTGATTCCGAGACTTCAGGTCTTTCACCAGCGTCACTTTGCCCTGGAATTACGGGGTAAACAATTGGGACTGTTGACTGTTCCAGCAACCTTGGGAATAGAGCATCGAGGATATTATCCAGCAGCCTTGATTGGAGAGTCTGTGTGATGGGAGGGGCCCAAGGTCTCAGGCGGCCCAATACTGGGCAATACGCTCGTCCCCAGGGATCGTTGTCCAAGGCTTGAAGAAGCTGTTCCCTTGCCCGCGCTTTGGCTCTCTTGATGGTTATTTGGAGTCTTTTTCACAACCCTGTAGGTCTCATAAAGTCGCGCTTCAATGATGTTATCGCGTCCTCGACGCCTTCTGCGGTATCTCTCATACCGGCGTCGTTCAACAATGCACGTGGCCCGTA
The DNA here is from genome assembly GCA_036509395.1 of Antheraea yamamai. Lineage (NCBI taxonomy): Eukaryota > Metazoa > Arthropoda > Insecta > Lepidoptera > Saturniidae > Antheraea > Antheraea yamamai. The sequence goes on from AP028424.1 coordinate 22,009,215, forward strand.
GGTCCGCGATTTCGGACAACCACCAATATATACCACGTCTAGGCGGAGGGGCCTTAAGTCTCGGCATGGCAGAGTCGCTGATTCGCACCATGGTGTTGCGAAACCAGTCCAGTTCGGTTGCGATATCTACAGGGTCTTCGGTTTGCGAAGTCCACGCGGCGACTATAGCGGCCTCCGTAAGTAGGTCCACGTTGAGGCGTATGCTACCCCATCTCGTAGATAGCGAGGCGATTATATTCGAGGCTAGCATTGTTAGTAACGCACGTGTAACCTAACCTAACCAAACAGAGATAAAAGAGCAAGACTTCGAATGTTTGGCGAGCGCGGTGCATTGAATACGAAAAAGTACCTAAACTTTTTTAAATCAAGTATTCATTACGTATTTAACTTTTTTGTAATAACACGTGTAGTGTTTATATAAATTGTAGTAAAGTTTTAATAACTTTCGTTTTAAAACTATCGTGATATTTTTGAAGTGAAAACTTCTTTAAGCGCGTTGAGCGGTATTTTTTTAGCAAGAGCTAAATGTATAATTTCCCCTCATAACATACTAACAAGCATGACTAGCATTAGCTCATCATATATTTGATGCATTAATAAACTGTATAAAAAGCATATATTTATTATTCGGAGTGCCAATAAATGTGAAAGAGAGACTAATGCTAATAATTTCAAAAGAGAGCACAGTATAAATTCCAATGTTTTGAGTTTTCACTTTTGTCGGCAGTCCTTATGACTGACTGGACTTTTTTTTCTTGTTAAGGTTTAAGTATCAATGAAATAGAACTAGATAAAATTCATTGAAATTTCTCCAGCAGTTTTTGTGTGATGGGCGCATAACGACAGACGTCTATTTATCTATATACATACAATAAGAATGTAAATTTAACGTGTCTGTACTTTTTCGATTTTCGTCAAAAAAATTGTTGCAGATGTCTAGGAATAAGTAATAGAACACATTTCAATCATTTTTAGAAATGTCTGTCTGTCTGTCTGTCTGTTTGTATGAACACGCATCACTGCTAAAGTACTGAGTTTACAATAAAACCTCATACACGAAAATCATAAAGCATATCCTCGGGAGTTACTTAGTTTTTTCATTAAAATTAAAATTAAAATCACTCTACTCTATCAACAGTTATTGTAATTTTAATGGCGCCGCGATTTAAGTATGAGAGAAAAGTAGATAAGCAAATGGACTAAATACGTTCAGATGACTTTATTAGTCATTGTTTTGTACATCAGGTTCCACGTAGACGAAGTCGCGGCCACAGCTAGTACTATGTGTGTTTGTCACTGAACTCTTCCTTAACGGCGGAACTGATTTTCATGATTTTTTTGTATGTGTTTGCTAGTTGGTTCCTGGATGGTTTACAATCACAACTAAACCTGGCTTCACGATCTGAATCCGAGATTTTTTTAATTATCAGGGCTGGATAAGTGTCTGACCCGCTTTATATAAAAAAAATCTCTATATAAAAATGATGGTCTACCGTTGTGTGCGCATCACGATAAAACTACTGGATAGTTCTATATTTTTTTAGTTTTACTTCTTAGGCCCTTGGTATTTATCTAAAAACCATCAGGATAACTTCAACTTAAAAGAAGTTGTTAAAGTTTTAAAAAATTGAGATTTTTATTAGGACTGCGCAAGCGAAGCGAAGTATTTTCTTGCCCTGGAGTAGTAGGGCAAGCGATATGGATGCTTATGTTTATACCTATGTACATTTTTTTTTTCGAACCGACTACGTTATTGGCCTAGTAAGGCCTTAACAGATTCACCGGACTACGCCTGTGTACACGAAATGTATTATTATATAGTGAAAGACTGAGACGAAGTTGTGGGCTGGCTATAAATATGAATTACTAGCTTCTGCCCGCGACTTCGTCCGCGTGGAATAGTTACTTTGGGCTAACGCTAACATGCAGCGGAAGCTCTCAAAAGGGAAAAACCCCGAACTTGAAACATTCTTCATTAGTGTTCCTCTCCTACTGGTCAGAGCGTGATGGTATAGCCTTTCCCGATAAATAAGCTATCTAACACTGAAAAATTTTTTTGATTCGGACCAGTAGTTCCTGAGATTAGTGGGACCGCCCACAAGTGTACGAGGCTATCAACATGCGATAACAGTTCCTGAATCCTAGCGCATTCAAGACCGCTATCGCAACGAAAGTTTCCGGGTTGAGGTAGCGTTCCGCGAGGAATGTGATTTCCCCAGAGCCTGCACGATGGCGTTATCTTCGAGACATCCGCACAAAGGCCCTTTTCAGGGCCATCCGACGACCCCTGCACGCAACATGGACACCGAAACCGCCCAAATAACGACCCCTAACAACGAAGCCCGAACTCCGACTACGAGGTTGAGAACGCCTCCTGCTTCACCCCAGGACGACCAGTTACCTGTCCACGTTTAGGTCGCGTCACCCACTGATGCCTACGCACCTGAAGGGAGACAGACACCGAACTACACGTTGATCGACTACGAAAAGGACCTCATTACGCTGGCCCAACTTATCGGGACAGAAATCCTATCGACGCACATGCTTCGCTGGATGGTGCTGTGCCTGCGCGTCCGCAAAGCAGAAGTTTCTGGTCAGACACCCTCTAACGAAGACATAGCCGCACTAGACCTAGCCGCCAAGGGTGTACTAGCCCCGCCTGTAATTCCCATGAAAATGATAAATAAGCTGAGCCCCATTGGCAGAGCCAACAGGAGGACACGACAAGAATTAGAGGAGGATGAGTCGAAGCACGAGCCGCGCCCGAGGTACCGCTCTAAATCCGCATCACCACTAGACGCACACAGCACGAGAAACTCGCCAACAGACGAAATACCACTACAGCAACGCCAAAAGAGACCCAAACTATCACAGAGGAGCCCGGAAACTCTTGTTTACGTATCACATAGCGATCCTATAAACGTCGAAAAAGTTACGTCATACATTAATCGCTCTCATCCGGGAGCTATAAATAGAACAAACGTAACACCAGCTGTGACCGTGACCTTCGCGACAGTAGTGTCAACATCGGAAAAAATCTGCACAAATTCGGCGCATGCGCAACGCTCCACCAGTCAGGTGCGAGATGCGGCTCTATCCGTGACCTACACGACAGCAGCGTCAACAGCGGAGAAAATTTACACCACCACAAAATCGGCGCATGCGCAGTCTCCCGCCAATCAGGTGCGAGCTGGGGCCTCAACCGTCGCCGAAAAAGACGCAACCACCAAATCTACAGAAGACGCAACTAAAATCAAACAGATATCCCCCGATTGTTGTCGAACGTCTGCCGCAATGGCACTCACGCCTGAAGACATTCTCGGAGAAGATAGAAAGAACCACGAATGCCCGCCCCTTTGGACACGAGGTGAGATTTTTACCGGAATATGGCGCAGAGTACCGCATCATACAGCGATACTTAACAGACCTAGAAAAGACACATAATATCCGATGGTACTCCTACTCTCCACCCGAGGAACTGCTACTGAAGGTAGTAATCAGAGAGCTACCATCAGACACGGAGGCGGGTGACCTCGAGGACGTCCTACGGGAAAAAGGATTCACGCCAGAGCTTGTGAAGAATATCCGGGCGCGGGGAAGGTGACCTGGTAGCGTCTTTTATGTCGCCCTCAAAAAGGACGACGCAACAATTCCGGCTATTTCTAACGTGACAGAGCTGCTGCTAATCAATGGAGTCAAAGTGGATGCATGGCGTGGGAAGACTGGCCCCGTTCAATGCCACCGCTGCCAGCAGTTCAGACATAGTTCACACCAATGTCATCGCAACCAAGCATGCGTCCGCTGCGGCGGGCCGCATTTTTGCACGCGATTGCGACCGCCCAGCAGACCAAGCGCCGACCTCCGCTAATTGTGGAAGCCCTCATCCCGCCAACTTCACCCTGTGCCCGGTGTACAAATCCGAGGCTCGCAACAAGCGAGCCGGCACCGTGGCAAGAAAAAAGCAAGTAGACGCGATAGAAACACAAGTACGACCCCAGGACCGTCAGATAACTCACCACAACACGGTCACTGAAACCGCGTCGACGTCACTTATGGCGCCAGCCAAAGAGAATCCGCGAATCAGTAGAAACCAAAACACGACAAATAAGAGACGCCGCAATAAAAATAAAATGAAAACCCAAAAAGATGGCGCCACTAGTACCACTCGACCGGAGCAACAACCGGCGACTTTGGACGTCATCGCACATACTATGGACGCACTGAAAGATATCCTGCTTGCTGTTCGTGCAGGCGAACAGGCGCAGAACGCAGCAATGACTGGCCTGGCAAAACTTTTCCAATTTAATAGATAACAAGCACCTACGAGTAGTACACTGGAATGCTCAATCTCTTAATAAAAAGAGAAAGTTAGTTGGAAACTTCCTCAAGGAGCAAAACGTGGATGTAATGTTAATTTCGAAATCACAAATAACAGAAAAAGCATCCTTCAAGATCTCCAACTACATCACACACAGAAAAAATGAAGTCAGGACAGATGACGCTGCTTACATGGGACTGGCGATTCTAGTCAAGAAAAACATAGTACACCAGGCCATCCCACACGTGGAGTTCCAGTCTCTCTACGCTTTGGGCATCATGGTGAACTTCGTCGGTCAACACATGAGGTTGTACGCTGCATACAGACCTCCGAAACAAGCCACAAACAAACTCACAGACGAACTCAAGAAACTACTGGCACCACCTATACCTACAGTATTAGCGGGCGATTTCAATGCTAAACACAACAGCTGGAATTGCACTAAAACGACACCTATAGGCAGAATTATACAGACAAACTCCGAAGAGCATGATTTCGAAGTAATGGGACCAAACGAGCCTACTCACTAGCAAGACCGCCACCAAGACGTGCTCGACATCGTAATATTCAAGGGCCTGAATAACCCCTCGCTTCAGACAGTGCTCGCAAACCTGCCGTCGGATCACCGGCCGGTCCTGCCGGAGTTCACCGGGCCAGCTACGAGAACGTACTTTCCAAGGAACCGGCAAGTTATCGATTGGAACACATTTTCGGACGCACTAGAGCACACAACGCCCTCTAGGGCCATGTCAACGAAAGAAGACGTGTCGTGGCTCACGGCGGAACTAACAACGAGCGGTTGAGAAAGCCTCACACACGACTATACGGTGAAGACGGACGACTATATTTCACAGTTCAGGAACGTGCAAATATTTTTGCCGTCTCCTTGGAGAAACAGTTCGTGCCCAATCCGATAGCCGACATACACCACCAACAGACAGTTGAGAACTTTCTCTCAACATACCGAGCCGAGATGAGCACCATACAATCACCAGCAGCTGAGAAACCATATATAACACCAAGAATGGTCCATGAAAAAATTAAAAACCTCAAACCAAGAAAAGTTCCCGGCGCAGACAACATAACAAACGCCATGCTACGCCATCTACCGGCGAAATCAGTAGTGGCGCTTACCAGATTGTACAATGGTATACTGTGCACGGGGTTTTTCCCGAGGGTTGGAAGTTAGGGGTCAATATTATGATCCCTAAACCGGGGAAAAATAAACAATTGCCTGAAAATTACAGACCCATCACCTTGTTAAACACGATGGCTAAACTCTTCGAGAGAATACTCCTAACCTGGATGAAGCCGGCGATCGACCTTAGACCTGAACAGTTCGGGTTCCGCGAGGGCCACTCGACGACGCTCCAGCTCGCCAGGGTCACAAATACTCTGATCACCGCCTACAACCAAAAGAAGCACGCAGCGGCGGAGCTTCTCGACATGGAGAAGGCCTTCGATCGAGTGTGGTATGACGGTCTATTGTACAAACTAGCCACGCAAACCAACATACCTAGACAAATCTTCCTAGTGCTGCAATCCTTTCTTCAAGACAGTAGGGCACAAGTGAGAATAGAAGACAAAAGCTCTCAAGCATTCCTTGCGCTGTTCATCGATAATACGACATACGTGGCGACGTCACTCAACAAAAAGAGGGCGGCAGCACTGTTGCAGCCGACTCTAGACGTGTTGCCCGATTGGCTCAACAGATGGCGACTCGCAGCCAATGTACGCAAAACACAAGCGATCACATTAGAAAATCCATCAATCAGCCGCCTCCACTGAGACTGAGAGGACAAGAAATACCCTGGCTCGAGGTGGTAAAATACCCCGGAGTAAGCATCGATATGAAGCTCAGTTTCAAACAACATGCCGCCGGAGTGGTCACGCGTACCAAAACAGCCCGCAGGATGCTTCGTCCACTGCTTTCTTCAAAATCGGGTTGTACAAAATGTATATCAGATCGCGATTGACCTACGCAGCCCCGGTGTGGTATGGATGTCTACCAAAAGCTACCAAAGAGAAACTCATAAGTCAACAAAATCAGACGCTCAGAACAATCACGGCGGCCTCGCGCTACGTCCGTATTAAGACGATAGCGCGGGATCTCAAAATAGAGAACCTGGAAACGTTTATTAGCCGCCTCGCGACAAACATGTTCGCGCGAGCGGACGCTTCGAATTTTGCTCAGCTCCGTAACATCGCGCCGCTTTACGCGAGGCCACCAGAGGAAAGGAAACGCAGAACACAGACTACCCGACATCCTCGTAAAATGAGGGTAAGGATGCGCCCGCAAGCCAGGCATCTCGTCATCATCGAGGAACCGACCGCGTGACCAGATGAAGACGAGTCCCACGATTAACCGAGAGACGAACTCTAATCGAAAGGCACTATCGTCGTCACAATAGTAGCAGACGCCATTACCAGAGGCGCTAGCCTGATGTGGTTTCCCCACTCGCGACCAAGAGGGCGCTAGTGAGACAAAGTCGAGATGAGATTAGTGCGTTCCAAACAAATAAGTTTTATAATATTATTAGTATACTCGTAGATTACTACTTTTCTCTCGTACTTACCTTGAGCCTTCATTCAAATTACAATAACTTTTGATAGAGTGGACCGATTTTAATGAAACAAAGACTAAGTTACTCTCGAGGATATCCTTTATGATTTGAGGTTTTATTGTGAACTCTGTACTTTAGCAGTGACGCGTGTTCATACAAACAGACAGTCAGACATTTTCAAAAATGATTGAAATGTATTCTATTACTTATTCCTAGAGACCTGCAACAATTTTTTTCACGAAATTCAAATAAGTACAGACACGTTAGATTTACATTCTTATTATATGTACAGATAAGCCCTTTGAATAATGCCTCATACTTCAAGTGATTCTGTCTTCAAAAGTTCTCTGCTTATAACTGACATGTTACTCTCGTTTAATATTGATTAGTGTTAAATTTTAAAACATTACCTATTACGTCTATTCTTCTGTTTGATTTGTTTTTTTTTTCAACTAAATTTTTTATTGGTTTAATGTATGTGTTTAACAAAAGCATCTAAATAAGAATAAATGGTTTGAGTTGTTACATTTCAAAATGATTTACATCCAATTTTAATCGTTTATATAACATGATTTTTTTTCATTTTACAACTTTTATATACCGAGAACGAAGTCGTCTATAAGGTTTTTAATTTTTACGTATTGTCCATGTAAAAAATTTAAAGATCTTGAAAAATACCGTAAAATATTAGAAACAGGTAAAATTGAATTTAGCTGATTTTAACGACCCATTTATAATAATGATTACCTGCAATGATGTCATACCACTGAAGTGACCAACGAAAAAACAATAACTAACAAGAAGAAATGGTATTAAAAAGCTTCTCTCGGTGTAATGTGTTAGCATTTGAAGTAAAGTTTCCTTTTCATTATAACTATCTGAAATAAACGAAAAATCGCATAAAATACTAATTCGCTCGTTCATAAAACGAACGAATCTTACTTACGAATGCAAATAAAATCATACCGTCCTCGTTTTTAAATAAGGCTTGAATTTCTTTGAGTTCATGTTCCACTGCCTGAGGGCTTGTCCATCCACGTAGCCATTGTAGACTCTAAACATAAATATGATAATTGAAATCTGCTCACTCGTACGATTTTTGACGTATATAACAAATTAAACAAAAGCAAAAGAAACGTGCGGACCAAGCGTCTACAGAATAACAAAAAATTAGTACGTGTAACCGTCACACGCGATTGAAGTAAAACTTCTTTGACGTAAACATAAGCAAAACTTCTATTTTAATTTAATTCGTTACTTATCATAGTAATCTGTTCGTACTTTTCTATATATTATTAACTTTATAACAACCGGGGTAGTACCACCCTCTCACAGAAAACCGACGTGAAGTAACAGTGCTTGCATTGTTGCGTTTCGTTCGGTCAGTGGGAGCGCCGGACACCCACCTCCCCTCCCCTTCCACTTCCCCTTCCCTTCCTCCCCCCCTCCCTACACAGGCTGGCAACGCACTTGCGACTCCCCTGGTGTTGCAAGTGTCTATGGACGGTGGTGATCACTTACAATAGGTGACCCACCTGTTCGTTTGCCTCCTATGATATAAAAAAAAAAAAAAGACAGACAGACATTTTTTTTAAACTATGGAAACATGTTCTGTCATTGATTCTAAGTCCCCCAGGATGTTTTTTTTTAATATGTAATTTACAGATTTTATTATTTTATAGCCTTTTATTATAGTTATATAGATTTTACTAACAATTTCCTTAAGTACCTAGTATATATGTTTTTATTATCTACGTACAAATAATAATAACGCATGTTTGGTGTAAACAAACAAAATTATAACTCATAGCTAAGTAAACCTAAGTAACCTTTAATATTATAAATGTGAGTGCAAGTTTGTTTGTTTGCCACGCTTTCATGTCTTTATTACTTAATCGATGATCTTGAAATTTTATATACATGTTTACAGATGGGCAGAAAATGATATAGTGTTCTTCCAAAAAAAAACACTGCTCCCGAGGAATTAGATAGATTAATGGGAGTGAAACCGCGGGTAAAAGCTAGGGAATTAATTATACATGCCTTCCTTGCTTCATCGTCACGTTTCTTTAAGACCAACCAGTAAGGTGACTCCGGAACGAAAAATAACGTGATCAGAGCTAATATCTGGAAATTTTAATTTTTTTTGTTAATAAGAAATATATTTTAAAAAGCTATATTTATTATGTAAAAGCTATCTGCCTACATTCTTGGTTAATATAGCTTAATCATTGGACCTAAAAGAAAACGTTCTAGGGAGTCTTCCATACATTATATTGTTTTTATTATGGGTAGACTGTGTATTACAAAGAATACTGGTCGAATGAACAGAAACAAATAAACTAAACATTTAAAACAAAACTCTACTAAACCTGTTGTTTGTAATTTCTGACATTATATAAGAAAAATAAAAAACAAAACACACGTTAAAATAATTACGTCTGGGCCGGTAATTCGTGATAGACTGGTATAGTGGCCTCTTCACGAGGTATTGGTGATTTCAAAACTCCGAGACACCCACAGTTCTACATTTTTAACCGACTTCAAAAAAAGGAGGAGGTTATCAATTCGTCTGTATTTTTTTTTTTCACCTACGGTGGTACTACAAAAATATTTCTCAGTTCTCGATATCTTCATCAGTTTCGAACGGATTTTAATGATTTTTTTGAAATTTTAGTTTGAAAATACCCTTTATCTGATATTCACCCAAGTCTCGTCTACGTATTTTCCTCTACGTTAAATCGATTTACAATGATTTTATTTGAATTGCTGATACTTGGGGACGACGTCGTAGAATATTGTATAAAAAATCCAAAATGGAAAATAAAGGGATGAATAGCCTTTACATGAATAAGTAAACTTCGTATAAGCTAATATTAATCAAAACTTGGCACAACTTGTAGCTGCAATAAAAACAAAATACATGGTGCCTCAATCCTGATTTGATTAAGAAAATAGAGACAATGAAATGGGGTTTCAAATCGGCTTATAGAAGCTGTCACGTGTTTTCGCACGTTTGACGCGTTTTGTCGAGGACTTACATCTGGAGTTTTGTTTGTTATCAAAAAGGTCACAGCCAAGAACAGGGGTGACAGGGTACGGAAGGAATAATAGATTAAGATTCTGAAACCACTCAACGTTACATACTTTATACCCAATAAAAATCGTATAATTATTTACACAAGAAATGGAAAAATAATAATTTTTAAAGTGAAACTTTTATTACATCGTCTCAAACTTTTTCGTCTGTGTGTTGCATGTCGCGTGATGGTCGGCCGCGGAGTAGGGATAAAGTGAAAGGCGCTGGTCAGAACAGCCAGGGCCAATATGGCGGCGCCTATAATTCGCAGCAGCTGACCGTGTAGTGTATAGACTATTATTAGTTAAATGTCTATAGTGTGAAAAAAAGTTTCACTTTTACCGTGGTTTCATAAAACCACACAATCCTTTTTTTTTAGAAAAAAGAAACCGACTCCAATATTAAAAACAAGTAAGGCACCAAAGAGCGAAAAATAACTAGATTATGAAGTATACTAGCTGTGCCCGCGACTTCGTCCGCGTGGAACCTTATGTAAAAAACAGCAATTAATAAAGTCATCTGAATGATTAGAATAATCGTTCTAAGTCTGAATGTATCATTTACTTATCTACTTTTCTCTCGTACATACGCCGCGTGGTTATTAAAGTTATAATAACTTTTGATGAAGTAAACCGATTTTCATTAAACAAAGACTAAGTTATTCTCAAAGATATGCTTTATGATTTACTATGTGTGGTTTTATTGGGAACTCAGTACTTTGATTGTTCTGATAGTTTGGTTATTTTTGTTTTTTTAGTGCCTTATTTGTTTTTGATATTCGAGTTGGATTTTTTTCTGTAAAGAGTTACATAGTTCTAGTAAACAAACTTCATTGGGTTCAACAAGAGTGTTTTGGTCCTTATAAGAAACAGAATTGATTGTCATAGAAAGATATTGTATAAATTTCCCATTTTCTTTCTGACTGCATGTTTTTCTCATAGTATATTATTCCATCCCGAAAATTTACCTGTATAATTGTGACCAGCGACTGCGTCTGGTCTAAGTGAAAAATAAATTCATCGATATAAAAAGTACTCCAAGTCAGCTAAATAAATGAATCTTCAAGTTTGTGCCAAATAAAGCTTCAGTTCATACCGTGAATACAATGTTAATAAGGGCAACAGTCCTCCAATAGAAGAACAGGCCAAAGAAAAATTGCGTGAACACTCCTATTATAATGGAGAAAGAACTCGAAGCAGCCAGGACGCCTCGAAGATGAGGCTGGGTTACTTCAGCTACATAAGTCAATACCTGAAACAATCATGTAGAAATTATTTTATGAAATTACGGGAAGGAATTAAATAATTACTAAAGACGTTTTGGTAAAATAAATTTTTAGTAGGTGGTAGAGCCACGCTGAAGCTACTACTGGCTTCAGCATGAATGGGTCGGCTCGCCCGGGATAGTACCACCATCTTACAGAAAATTGACATGAAGTAACAGTGCTTGCATTGTTGCGTTTCGTTCGGTCAGTGAGAACGCCGGATGCCCACCTCCCTTTCCCTCTCCCCTCCCTTCCCCCTTTCATTCCCCTCCACACAAACACAGGCTGGCAAGCCACCTGCGACTCCTTTGGTTTTACAAGTGTCTATGGACGGTGGTGATCACTTAACATCAGGTGACCCATATGTTCGTTTGCCTTCTATGATATAAAAAAAAACTAAAGAGAGTCATAAAATACGTTCCTGCGTTTCGTTCGGTCAGTGAGAACGCCGGAGGTCCACCTCCCTTTACCTCTCCCCTCCCTTCCCCCTTTTATTCCCCTCCACACAAACACAGGTTGGCAAGCCACCTGCGACTCCTTTGGTGTTGCAAGTGTCTATGGACGGTGGTGATCACTTAACATCAGATGACCCATATGTTCGTTTGCCTTCTATGATATAAAAAAAAACTAAAGAGAGTCATAAAATACGTTCCAACTTTCAGGGTCGGTGTTAAAATTAGATAATTGCAACACTGGATTCAATACGCCATCTATCTTTAATGATGTGAACTATTAAATCACTCGCACTTCTCATAATTATTGACACAGTTATTGGCACAGACATTGACAATATCAATATCTTCCTCTATACATCTATACATATAATAAGAATAAAAATCTAATGTGTCTGTACTTTTTTGATTTTCGTGAAAAAATTTTTTACGGGTGTCTAGAAATAAGTAATAGAATACATTTCAATCATTTTATCGGGATATCCTCGGGAGTAACTTAGTCTTCGTTTCATTAAAATCGGTCCACTCTATCAAAAGTTATTGTAATTTTAATGGCGCCGCGACTTAATTATGATAGAAAAGTAGGCAAGCAAATGGACTAAATACGTTCAGGTGACTTTATTAGTCATTATTTTCTACATCAGGTTCCACGTAGACGAAGCCGCGGGCACAGCTAGTATATATACATATCAATCCGTACTCTTTCTTGCTGATAATCTGAATATAAAAAGATGATTGCTCAGTTTGCGTATTTATTAAGTCAATGGTTCTGGACTGACAGAAATTCTTTCATAAAATATCAGTTGGGAAGAGTGTGTGTAACAAGATATGACATGAGGACTCGGGGCGGAGTTTAAAGAAAAGTGACGGTCATAGCTCATCAAATAGTTTTTCAAATTTACCCTTAATTTTTTATGTGACTCTCCTTATGGGAGGTCTTTGAAATTCTGATCCGCAATCTTTTTGTAGCACGAAAAGTGGTAGGATTAAACATTGTGTTGGGTAGAGTGTTGAATACACCGATCCTCGTCCGATCACTGAGGAATTAAAACGAGCGCGGTCAATACTTGGATGGGAGACCGTCTGATTCATGTCTGTTTACGTGTATATTTCCGTCATGATGCCTTAATAACTTGTTTTGTTTTGCTTATTAATAACTAGCTGACCCGTGCAACTTCGTCTGCACCAAATCGGTTATCACTGGTGCCAATTGTATTTTTAAACGCGAAAAATTTTAATATAGGTTACTAAAACCTTATTGTAGCCACACCATCGGTTTCCAATTATGAATCCAAACTATCAAGGGACTCAATCAAACATATACCCAGATGGTATGTGAGAAATCATTTAAAATAAGCCTACAACCCGTTCGTAGCAACCAACATATATTGGTGGTAATGTAAAAAAAGCTTTAAAGGTCTATGGACCCCCAGTTTCTAACGAAGTTCCTTTCCCTTTTTTGTAGACGTTTATTATACAGTCAGTAGAGTTTACATTATAAAATATCAAGTTGATAGAGTTAAATTGTAAATTAAACGATAAAATGTATTCATAAAATAAAATAATGATAAATGAAACACTGAATAATATCATAACTATTTTCAACTTGTATTAAAACTTTTTTACACTCCATTGTATAAATATAAATATTAAAAAGATATAAGCACGACGCGTCAAATGTCACTTGTCTGTAACTATTTGTCTAAGAGCTAGCAACGGTTTCGAAAAAGAAAATAAGCCAGTTTTTATATATCTTTATGTTCTTCCGAAAAGAGTGCGGGCGACCTGGCTGCCGGTAAACGTTGCGTTTATTAGTGCATATCGCACCTTTACAGGCAAAAATATTGATTTTTATATAATTTTTGAATGTTTTGTTTTTTACTAACTTAGAAACGCTACTAAAACATGAAATTATCATTGCCAGACATTTATGTCATTAACAATAATGTACCCGATGCTATTTTTTTTGTAAATAAAATAAAGTATGTCCAAACCATGTTAAGATAGCTGTAATTTTAATATTATTATTATTTATTTTTAATGAAGGCTTAGTCGCCTTCTCGGCTATATCGCCTAAGTGACATACAACTATATAACAATAAAAATGACAATAAACTTAACAATAGCTTATATTAATTTTGTACAATTCTTTAGCATCTTTCGAAGTGGGGTTAGACAATAACGAATTGTACAAACCAATGTGGAACGAACCAGAAGCATTAAGCCGTGATCTAATATCTTCGTTTCGACCACATTCTGCCAGGATGTGGTGCACATCATCGATGAGTTCACAACTCTGGCAGAGTGGTGATAGTACTTTACGCATCAGGTAGGCGAACTTTTTAGATGGGATGTATTCTAAGCGTAATCTTATTCCTGTGATTGCTTCCCGACGGCAAATCGTACTGTCATCAATCCATGGTGACCTTAAGGGGCGTGGCTGAATCGTTCTGTACCATATTCGTTTTGTTTTAGAACGCTCATCAAAGTATTCCTTCCAATGCGAGTAACAGCTATTTTTAAATACTGAACATACATCCAAGTAAGTTGGTAAATATGAATAGGAGCACCTTCGGAGGATCCTTCTCTAGCTAAAAGATCAGCTCTTTTATTCCCAGTTATACCTATATGAAAAACAATTACTTTGTTCTTTGCTTTGAAATCTAGTAATTGCTTCAAAATAGTGTATGTAGGCTATCGGTATTCCTCGAAAAGTCGAGGTACATCGCGCTACGTGTTGAAGAACACTTTTTGAATCGGATAAAATAACAATCTTAATGGACTCAGTTGATTGTGCAAATGATAAGGCCTCTGCAATTGCTATTAATTCAGTGTGCATAATTGAAATATTTTCATCAATTTGAAATTTCATAAAAGTTTTGGAATTTGACTCAAAAAATGCGGCTCCTAAATAATTTCTAGCTTTAGATCCGTCAGTGTATATTTTAACAAAATTTTGATAATATTTATTTGTATATTGAAGACAAATATCTTTTATTTTAACAACATCATATTGACGCTTTGGCTTCCAAATACCATCTACATTTATTTTAATTATATTGTGCAAATCAATGTTATCGACCCAGGTGTGTAAAGTGAACATTTCATGTTTTATACTTGTTTGACTTGGAGTATTTTTATATTGAGAAAAAATAGTGGTCTTTTTCTTTTACGCCAATAGAGTGATTGGAAAGAGGTGGACAGTTCTTCTGATACATTAGTTAGTTTGTTCTTTTCGAATGACTTAAATTTAAATAGAATTTTGCCAGCTTAATATTGTCTCCTAAGATGTAACGGACATATGCTCAATTCGCTTTCCATAACATGGATTGGAGTAATTTTAATGAAACCCCCGATAATTCTCATGGCCTGGTTTTGGACTTTTTCAAGTTTATAGAGGTTAACCTGAGCACTACTATCATAAAGAAAGCTGGCATAGTCGATTCGACTGCGTGTAATATTGAAGTATAAACGAACTAAATGTTATGGATGAACACTCCAATTAAAACCGGCTAATGCTTTGAAAAAGTTTAGAAACTTAGAGCTAGATACTGCAACTGCATTGATATGTTTACCTCATTTTATGTATGATAAAGATAGCGATAATTGTGGAAGCGCCTGTTATAGACGCATGTGTTCAAGATGACCTCAGTCTCAAGTCATATGTATACGTTTATCGTTGTTTTTCGTTTACGGTGAAATGTCAATATCATAATGGTTAATAAAATGAAATATGTTCTTTGCAATGGAAAAAATAAAATGGTTTGAAATGAATTATTTTATTTATAAAGAATATCATCGGGCATATTATTATCAATAACAAAATTGTCTGGTAGTGATAAATTCATGTTTTTAATAGCGTTTAAAAGTTACTGAAAAAAAATGTTCCTTAAACTATTTATATCCCAAAATTTTAACCTGTAAAGGTGTGATGCGCATTAAAAAACATAACGTTAACCGGCTACCAGGTATCCTGAATTCTGTTTGGAAGGGCATAATATATCTTCATTTTAAAGAACCAGCTTTTCTAAAATTCTCGTTCTTCCAACATTCCTGGCTCTTGTACTAAGGTGTCGCAAAAAAGTCTAGTTACATTAACTACAATGTATTGTCGTTCGTTATCCTGGAGAACCCCTTGCGTTTTATGGGACAAAAAGTATCCTAAATGTAACCTTGGAATATTAGTTATTATTGTGTCAAGTTTCGTTAAAATCGGTTCAGTACTTTCAGCGTGATGCGTGTTCACAGGGACAGAAAGACAGACAGACAGACAGACAGACAAAAATTGTAAAAAGATTATTTTTGGCTTCTGTATCGATAACGAAGACTGCCCCGATCAAAATTTTCAAAAAATATATAATGTACAGATTTGACCTTGCTACAGTTTTATTATAGTATAGATTATGTTTAATATTTTTATTATTTTCCATTGAGGGTGGTGGCTCATCTATCATTTGTGACGCAATATTGATTAGGAAGATCGCCAAAGAATGTAAAATCTGTGTAGCGTGACAATGGGATCGAAAAGGGTATAATGTTATGTAACATATTTTATGAACAACCCTTAATTAGAAACTCAAAGTAAAGAAGACCTTTAGATGACTTCATCGCTTTCACAGGCGAATCATTTAATAATAATTACTATTTATTTGAACTCACAGGCGCTTCGAGAAGACCTCCCCCTAGGCCCGTGAGAATTAAAGCCCAATATAAATGTGATGTCCTAGTCGAGAAATATAACATTAGCCACGCTATAAAAAATGGAATATTGACAATCTGCATCGCCCGTCTTCGT
Source organism: Antheraea yamamai (assembly GCA_036509395.1). Taxonomy (NCBI): domain Eukaryota; kingdom Metazoa; phylum Arthropoda; class Insecta; order Lepidoptera; family Saturniidae; genus Antheraea; species Antheraea yamamai. Next base: position 22,025,687 of record AP028424.1, read on the forward strand.
CCCACAGGTGTAGACACTATTCCTGATAACGCACACCCTATCGGCACCATGATGTAGTTTATGGAACCTGAAAATATGAAGAGCAAATTTATTTAGCCACGTTGAGCGATTTTTGGTAAAAAGCTTGTGAGTTCGCGTCACTGATGACTTCGACATTCTCGTGATATTGCGATTGCGTCAGACTAGCGACGCGTAGTTTAGAGGCCTGTGTGTACATGTAACATTGGTATTTTGTATTCAGCTTGTGCAACCAGTTATATATTTGATTAATTAATTAAGTTGTACAAAATGTATACATATAAGTATAGCTCGGAGTGCGGATAGAGATGAAAACCGGACTAATGTTAATAAATTTTATGAAAGTGAAATAATTCGGAATATAATTAATTTAAAAAATCAAAAGGAACATAGTTATTTCGTTGTTTTCGGTTTTCTGACTGTATTATGACTGTTTACGTCTTTGCATGGTGCTGATATGTTTCACAATGGTCAAACGTTTAATTATTCGCATGGATGAGTTTCGAAAAGATATGTTGATTTTCATAGTGTGATATTAATAAATATGCATCGAAATTCAATATCGGCTTTCGGTTTAATATAGAAACGTATGTAACAGTTTTGATATCACCGTCGAAATTCAAAGGGGTTTCTCTTATGAACATGTAAAGATATTACAAAATGCGTGTTAGTGTGAATGATATGTCAAACGTCTTGACTCTTGTATGAATGTTCTACTATCGTTAATTGCCAAAAAAAGTCGAGGCAGTCATAAGGACTGCCGACAGAAGCGATAACTCAAAGAATTGAATTTTATATTGTGTTCTCTTTTGAATTCTTCAATTAATTTTAGTGTGAATTATTTCAATTTCATAATTTGTAAATCGAAATTATTATCATTAGTCTCTCTTTCACAGTTTATTAATTCATCAAACATATTACGGGCTGCACAATCTCAATACAAAATATCAATATTAAATGTACACAGGCGTTATACTACGCGTTGCATACGGTCGGTCATGCATAATAGCATGTTATAACGCAAAATTGTAAGTTTATCTCCTGCCAAAGAAATACCGCCCAACGCGCCTACAGAAGTATTCCGTTTCAAAACAGTCCTACAGTACATTACAGGATTGAACAAAGTACGTATATATAAGTTCTATATATAAGTAATATAGAATAAAAAATAGATTTACTTATCCACGATATTTCGTCCTTCTCTAAGTGTAGTACTTCATCTTGTCTAGGGTTCTCAACAGCTGGTATCAATATCGTTGTGAATCCTATAGTCGTTCCGTAACCTAAAATAAAAATCAGATTTTTAAGCTTTGATAAATTAAAGCCTTATCTCATTAGGATAATTTGGTGGCGCCACCGGTCGCACCACTGTGGTGTCTTGAGCTACCGACCGAGAAAACCCAAAACAAACACCAGGATTGTCAGTTACACAATGACATCATGGGAGCACAGTGTTTATTCGAGGGAGGGCATCCTTGGTAGCGCAAGGTTGGTGGAGTGAGACGCCAAATAGCTCTATACATATTAGAGCACCGTAAGGTATTAGCGGGTAATTCGGTTGCCGGCAACAGCCTTGGTTACGCAACCAAGCTGATACCAGGTGAGGTACCCTCCATACAACTGTACACATTTTGTCGGCGGCGCGACCGGTGGCGCCACCATGGTGTCCTAATGAGATCGGGCCCTTAGTCTCAATTAACTCAAATTACAACTCCTTTCGACTACATAATCGACTTCTATGAAAAAAATAATTAGAATTGTTTTAAACGTTTTAGGATTACTAATGGACAAACATTTAAACGAATTTATTTCGACGTTATCTTATCATGCGTATTTAATATTGACTGATGACCTTTATTCGATGATATTAAACCGTCAATAGTAAATTTTCCTATTCTTACATACGCGAGTATAGGTTGCCTTGTATAGTAATACAAGGTGAAAGGTTAAACACACGCAGTATTGTAAGATATAATACTTCGTGGTCACATTCAACATATAAAATAATAATATCAAAACAAATACTAATAAACAACAAAGAAAACCTTAGTTTAAGTTATTCTAAGATTTTCAAAATTATACATAAAAACGTATAAAACCTATGTGCAATGACTGGTGCCGAAAGCTGTAATGGGCGGCCCAGAGTTAATAGCCTTTGATAATATTTGACACTAGCCCATTTTTTTACTTCGAAAAATTATTAGAAATGTGGCGACTTTTCGGCAAAAAGCGCCGAGTATCCGGCTTCTTATATCTATCAACGTCCGCCGGGCCCGCTAGTTTATATTTATAAAAATGGATGATGGACCATCGACAACGGGAATAAGGTCTAAGTTGTCGATGGTCATTGCAATATGAAGAGGGATTTTCTTACGATGTGTGCCATATCAAGCAGAACTGCCTTCCGAATCAGACGCTTGATTCAGTTACCCAGTGAGAGTTTCTTAAGATATTGCAAATTCTTGGTCATGAGCCAGTAGGCCGAAACGACTACTGGCAGAATGATTGCCACAACAACAACTTCAGGAGCCAGGTTATTTCATTTCTTTATTTTTTTCGGCTTTATCACCACTATATCAGGTTAGTTAGCCATTACAGTTCTATCGTTAATGATAGATCGATCTCAGTACATTATTATATGACCATTTTCGAAAACTTCATCGCGCATATACCTATAGTACGTACCTACAATACGTAGTGGTGATAACACTATATATCTATACTTATCATTATCATTACATAGTATAAAACAAAGTCCCGTACCGCGTCTGTCTGTCTGTCTGTTCGCGATAAACTCAAAAACTACCGAACGGATTTTCATGCGGTTTTCATCGGTGGATAGAGTGATTGACGAGGAACGTTTTAGTATATAATTTGTCAAGGATTTTTTTCATAATCAGGGCGGGACAACGTCTGCCGTGCGCGCTAGTATATTTTATAAAACTGAAGCGTTTGTTTTCTTGAACGCGCTAATCTCAGGAACTACTGGTCCGATTTGAAATTATTTCAGTGTTAGATAGCTCATTTGTCAAGGATGGCTATATATTGTCAGGCTAAGCGGCTCACCAACGAGTAATGTTTCAAAATCCTTTTTTTTTCCTTTTGAGAGCTTCCGCTGCGTGTTGGCAGTAGTATAAATAGCGCCCTGATTAATTACTTATCCCATAACATACATGCACAAAAATGAAAGCTTGTCACAGATATATAAACTGATAATGAATATGGTATTCCTTTTTTAGTGTGTTTGTATATAATAAAACTTAAAAAAACAGGTAGAATGATTTTTATGACATATTATACAAAAGAAGTATATTTTATTCCGCATTTAATAGGCTGTAATAACTATAAGCAAGATTTTTAGAAATTATAAAAGTGAAGTATAAACAAAATTGGTAGATGTAAATAATCAGTGCTTCTCGAGAGTCGCGAACACAGCTAACTTTCACATAAAATATTATAAACTTTAATATGAAATAAAGAAAATATAATATATAAAAATAGTGAATTCCATAAGCCAATACCAATGAGTTTAGCACATACTATATTAAAATGATAGTATATTTAGTACATATTACACATTAATATAGTATAATTGTTTATTTTTCTTCAATCGTAATACTTATTCGTTTATATGGGCAGCGCTCAGCACACTTAATGTATAAGAGAATAAAAAAGAAATCATTTAAACAAACAAAAATAAAAATAAAGATAGAAGCTATGAATATATCAAAATTTAAAAAACCTTCAACTGTTCAATTTGCATATATTTTTAAGAATATTCATATTTCGTACTTCAGAATCAAATATCAATGTAGTCATATGTCTCCTTACCTAATATTAGTAAATTCTTCACGCTAACCGCCAGGAACTGAGGTAATGCCGTCCGAAAGTCCTTTTTGTATTCATTATTGTTATTACAATTGGCATCATAGTTTGACGTAACGACTTCATTATGCGCCATCTGGAAACAAAATTGCATCGGTAACACAACAATCAGGCCGTTTTAAACTAAAATAACTCACGATGCACTATTACATTGTAATTTAAATCTACAGGTTTTGAGTACGGGCTGTTTGAATCACTTATGAAGTATTAATTATGCCTCAAAAGCTTTGAATGTATTATAGGAACGTTGCAGTGAGATAAAAACGCAAGAAATAAATTCTAATGTAGACGGATTCGATCAGCTCTGCCGTCATAAAATATATTCTATATCCTTACATCGACGCACTGTAGAAGGTTGTGTTAGAAAGGCAACATATCTATACATAATATGAAAATGAAGTGTCTGTATGTATTATCAAAATAACAACTTTTTACTGACCGGATATGAAAATGATACTGGTAACAAAAATTTAATTTTTAAAATTTTTGTCGTTCTGTCCGTTTGTTCCGGGTAATCTCCGAAACGGTTGGATAGATTTTCATGCAGCTTTCACTAGCATGGTTACTAGTATGGTACATGGGTTATTTTATTTTGGATACTAGCTGTTACTCTCGACTAGACGTGAAATATCCGAAACGATTGAACCGATTTTCACAGGACTTCACTAGCAGATAACCGAAGATATAAAAACGGACTAATAGGTTATTTTAGTAAAGTAAAATTCTCGAACTGACTACGCCATTGGCCTAGCAAGGTCTTAACAGCTTCACCGGACTATGCTATTTTAGTAACTTAATAATATTGACAAAATGGGCATATTGTATCTATATAAACATTTTTGAGACATATTGTTTCATTCCCCACTTTCTTATATGATGTAACTGAGCACTGAGGTAGTTGTATATTGGGTTAATGTTCCAAATATGTTGCTGATAGTAAATCCCAATCGACACACTGTTAGTATTTACATATCTAATGTACACGTTACATGTTACAATAGGTGGTGTGCTTGTCGTACTAACAAATGTTTTTCAAAGAGCATTTCTTTAATTGTACATCTCACAATTTTACATTTCTTTAATACAATTAAAAAAACGCGTGTGGGGCCGCGGGTAACTGACAGGTCTAATAATATTTCTAATGTCACGGGAGATCTTCATTATCATTCCATATATTAAACAAAGTCCTCTGCTACGTCTGTCTGTCAGTCTGTTCGAAATAAACTCAACAACTACTGAACGAATTTTCATGCGGTTTTCACCAGTAGATAAAGTGAATCATGAGGAAAGTTTAGGTATATCATTTGTCAAGGTTTTTTTTATTATCAGGGCGGGACAACGTCCACCGGTCCTGCTAGTTTTTAAATAAAACCAATTTCCCTGCCTAATCTATTTTTTTTCTTTTCTGCAGACTCTTGCTCCGCACTTCTTTTTTGCTTTCGTTTAATTCTGTCGTTCGCATCTCTGTCATATATAACCTTCTCTCATTCGTCTCGTGGCCAAGCATACATATTCATACATCATCCATTCTCATCTCCAGTCTACCTATTTTATATTTATCTTACTTTTCACAGCCGTTTTGGATCAATGAACTAAGGGTACCAAAAATCGGACTAAGGATATACTGTCTTATGTTATATGGTAAAACAAAGGATGGAACTTTGAAGACGCTCAAAAAAAGCTGATACCGACTATTTTAATGTAAATATGAGATACATCCGAGGCCGTATAGATTTTAAAAATGTCTAATATGAAAATGTGTCGCATATGCAATATCTATTTGTGTATTTTGTGGATTACGTGTAATATGGTTGGCGTAGCTTACTGTCACGGTCACCTGCTGCTGTACAGACCTCGAGATATAAGCAGTGTATGTGCCTTCTCTCATCGTTTGCGATACGATATCTCTTACGGAATGGGAATGTCTGATACAATCACGTTGGTTTGTAAAATAGTGTTATTTGTTTTCAGGAATTATTATTTCCATATTACGTATAGTGTACCATTTTACATAATACTTTGTTAAAATGTACGGGGAGCAATTGCTAGAACGGTGACAAATTCTCAGTTTGATACCATCTGTGCCTATGTTTACTCTGCCCTCCCAATACATTCTTGATAATCTAATTTAGTGCAAGACCGACATAATCTAAGTACTAGAAACAATCACAGACTGGTTAATCCATGTTTTAGGCTCACTAAGACCAGCAACACTTTTTTTAGGTTATAGTTAAGTTAATTACGTTTAGATTTTATTACAAAGTGCCAAAGCACATTACTGATTTACTGGATAGTAAGTTCAAAGACCATTTCAACCGGGTTTTAGTGCATAAAGGTATAGGATGAATCAATACGTAACCTTCATAACCTTACACGAGATCATCGTTTTAGTTTTAAAAAACTATCTATTAACATGACAAGCGTCGCATGAAATTTAGTAAATTAATAAATTGAACAGACTGGTTACTTCATGTGATATCTGAGCTAGTGAGCAGTCGTTTGAAAATGGTATCTAATTCCACCACCAACCATAGTATAGTATTCTATATAGACAGTACTAGGTTAGATTATTAAGGGCATGTATAATATTAATTTGAAATCATCGTGTAAGTGCGTCCGTGTATTTGTAATTTCGTCTATGTATTAACATAACAGCAGGCTTTGTCTGAAAACCAGCGCTGCAACGCTTCCACATACAAGCTTGCAGCTTGTGCTGAATAAATATATCTCTTTCTATATGTGAATGATGGTGATGTCTGGAAATGACGTGCATTATGGGCATTCGCCAAAAACGAATGTAACCGTATATGTCTATAAAAATATGTTGTGCTATGTTATGTATAATGAAAAGATGAACCAGATCGAGTTTTATGCCGGTTCCTCGATGACTGGGTTGTTTTCCGAACCGATGGTAGTTTTGACGTCCATAAGCGCCCTCTTAGGGCCTAAATAGAATAAAGTATCTTTGATTTGATTTTATGTAGAAACCACCATTACTGTTGGGTTTAAGGGCGGTACGACAAGATATTTGAATTATGATATACGAGGTGTCGTTAGCTTTGTCTTAAATATGCGAGTAACGTAACCTGAACAATGCGTAAACATTATTTATGTCTGTGAGAAAAAAAAGGGTAATCCAGTCGGTTTTTTTAAATAATACTACTTGTTTGGTAAATACATATATGTTATAATTGTATGTATACCTAGGACTGAAACCTTTTGTGCTGGAATATGAATCGCACTTGTCTATTTATACAGGTACTAACATCTGCCCGCGATTTAGTCCGCGTGGAATAGTTCCTCGAATAAGGAGCTATCTAACATTGAAAGTGCTTCTATCTGGACGTACGTAAAATCACTTACGATTAGTTATTTTGAAAAAGTCGTGAATCATCCCAGTGCGTTGGTGGTATCCGCCGCAAAATACGAACCCGTACCGAACGCTGCGCGTTATAAAAGACGTCCGCGACATATTTTTACCGACCCTCCCGATGAAATAACGGCAGTGAGCGATCAGAACCAGCCTGTCTCTCCAAACAAAGCGTGTTCACGCCCACGCCCGCGTAACCACAGATCACGCCGCCGTGGTCTGGGGGTCAATCTCGCTCCCGCACACCAGATTAGGTCCCCCTCGGCAGCGGCTCAAGCCTAGGTCCGTTCCCTCGGCGTGGAGCCCTTGAGTGCGCTGCTCGCGCGATACAGTGACACAAAATCTTACATCACTGCGACAACATTACACATGTCACCTCCACACACGTGCACGCACACACGCTTACACGTAAAAGTGGAAGGGTTTTATTTTTTTCCTTATCAAACTGAAAGAGTTTAGAAAATTATCCGATACGAAATATATATAAGAGTTATTGAGGTATGTATGCCTGGTACACATATATGTTTCAATAACTCATATATGTATGAATAGTTAGCTTAGCGTAGGTTAGTTCAGATAAGTCGCGAAATGCATGTATGAGGCAACAGCCCAAGCCGAGGTGTGCCGTGCACCCTTGAGCTAGTTGTCAAATAAAATCGGCTGAGTTCCTTAAGCGCTCGCCTTAGTAGTCCGGTGAAGTTGTTAAGACCTTGCTAGGTCAATAGCGTAGTCAGTTTGAAAAAAAAAAAACATTGAAAGAATTTTTCAAATCGGACCAGTAGTTGCTGAGATTATCACGTTCAACCAAACAAACAAACCCTTTATAATATTCATATGGAATTTATTTTATGTACCGTGAAATAAAACATAAAAAAATGAATGCAAAAATATACTTTCCTTACAAAATTTCTTTATACACATTGTTATCTGTTTTCCTTTTATATCTAAGAGACATAGTAATGTTCTCGTAGTGCTTACAAAAAGTGTATTTTCTTAATACTTGAATAACTTTGTATTAAATGTTATCGTGATATTTTTTTAGATAAGGACCAAGTGTCCTCTAATTACAACTAATAATGTGTCATACGAGTACTTTTTTACCTATTGAAAAACACTATTGGCCTGACGAGCCTTCACTGCTTCACCGGCTATGCCATTGGATGCAACAGAAGTTTTTCAGTGATGCGCGCACAAGGGCATGCATACATTTATATGAGACTAGCGGAACCGGCAGACGTTGTCCCGCCTTGATTATAAAAAAATCATTGACAAATTATATACTAAAACCTTCCTCATGAGTCACTCTATCCACTGGTGAAAACTGCATGAAAATCCGTTCAGTAGTTTTTGAGTTTATCGCGAACAGACAGACAGACAGACACGGTAGAGGAGTTTATTTTATACTATGTAATGATATGACTTCGCTAAAACTCAACATACGTTGTGCAGCATAGTTTAAACAAAAAAATAAATTCAAAAAATTACCTATGTACATCTCTTTCTCGTGTTAATCATATAATCATATAGCACATAGTATAAAACAAAGTCGCTTTGTCTGTCGCTATATCCCTATGTATGCTTAAATCTTTAAAACTACGCAACGGATTTTGATGCGGTTTTTTTTAATAGATAGAGTGATTAAAGAGCAAGGTTTATATCTATAATAACATCCATTAAATAGTGGAGAAATACTGTTATTTTTGAGGTTTCTAATGTGATGTTGTAAATAATTACATTTTTTCTCGCTTACATTGCAACAAACGCAGGCGGGCCACGGGCAGTAATGAATAAATCAAAACTACTGGATCGATTTTAATCATTTTTTCAGTGTATGACATAGGCTATATATTTTATACCCGTGCGAAGCCGGAGCGGGCCTCTAGTAAATTCATAACATATTGCAGGTTCTACGAACATTGAAGGAGATTGATTATGAATGCATCATAGAAATTGTCGCAGCTTCGGAGTTTGTGAACTTACTAGTCGTCATATATTATCCAGGAAATATTGGACCTAATTGCGCTAACAATAAGGATGCATTTACAGTGTTAAAAAAGAACAGGTGTCTTCGACTTTGCGATTTGTTGGAAGAACGGAACGGTCGTTCACCGTACTATGTTATCTCAGTTAGAGGAAGGCTGCGCTTCCGTTTTCTAAGCAATACCAGTGTGAATACGGATATAAATGTAAATAAAATTCTACACAATAGTAAACACGAGTGGGTATAGGTCACCAAACTTCTAGGTCGCTCTGAAGTTACTGCAAGTAGTTGCGAAGCGAACAAAGAATAGATAAAACAGATAAAGGTATTCTGGAATAATATTCAAAGTTTACCAGTTTTAATCTCTGAGATGTGAATCAAGAAACAGCATCTCCTTGAATGGCATTTATTTTACTCAATTAACTAGTACAAATAATAATAACAATTGTATAAACGGACGTATCCTACGATCGGTCAGAAGGGACTGAGTCAGTATTTCAGAGTAAGTGTCGGGCATACAACAGTAAGTGACTACATAGAGAAATTACTATGTATGCGCTGTACTGTATCGCTACAAAAGATCAATATCGTAGTTATTTTTTTTTTAGTTTTTTTTTTTTTAGTTTTTTGGTCTACAACACTGACTACAATCTAGTTACATACATAAGGATGAAAAGTATTGACAAACCATGTTATGATTGCACTCTTCTAGATGTAGACACAGCATGCACATAAAATATAGAGAACAGACATTAGGCGTTATTAAGAGTAAATTATTAAGAGTATTCTTAATAGAGGTAACAGAACCTGAAAATATCTCTGTGCAAACAGCGTTACAGAAAGAGGACATACGATATACTGGGGAATGTTGGCCGATATTTGTTCTGCAATGAGGCAAGTAAAAAGTTTTTGTTATGGAAGCGACTACCCAAACGTGGAATCGCAAAGTTCAAGCGTTCAAGAATGTAGGGGGAGTCTGTGATTCCATGTAGCAATTTAAAAAGAAACACGATATCAGAATTCCTTCTACGAGTACGAAGTGGTATAATTTTGTAGTACGAGAGGCGTTCTTCGTAAGTTTTCAAGGTATGACATTTGTTATCTGAATATGCCAGGTGGTACATGAAGCGCTTTTGTACTCGTTCGATTCTGTCAGAATGTACTTGGTAGGAAGGATTCCAAACAGGACTATTGTATTGTAAAATGCCGCGTAGAATAATTTTGTAAATTATTGTTGTTAGGCTGGGTTCTTTAAATATTTTCATCTGACGACTAATAAACCCAGACAATTTAGATGATTTTTGGATTATGTTGTCAATGTGATATCGGAAGCTCAAAGATCTGTCTATAATGATGCCCAAGTCTCGAATAGTTGTTACCTCCTTTAATTTAATAGAGTCGATCATGTAATCACCGATATGAGGCTTCTTTTTTCTTGTAAAATTTATATGAAAACACTTATCTGGGTTAAGCGACATGCCATTAAGATGACACCATTTCTTAACATTGTCGATATCAGATTGTAGACATTGTACATCTACAGTACTACTAACAACGCGATATAATTTTAAATCATCAGCATACATTTTAAATTTACATTGAATGGAAGCACAAAGATCATTTATAAATATTAGGAAAAATAGCGGACCCAAATGGGAACCCTGGGGAACTCCAGACGGAATATCAGACACTGAAGATTTGTAGCCATAAATTGCTACCAATTGGGAACGTTTGCTCAGATACGATTCACACCATCTTAATAAAGAGCCGTGTAAACCCATATACGCAAGCTTGTTTAAAAGCAAATTGTGATTTACCAAGTCAAATGCTTTTCGGAAATCTGTGTAAATTGCATGCACCTCTTGGTTATCAGTTATGGTGGTCTAGTCATTTGACCGGTGCAATATCAATCCGATGTCCGTAGATTCAAACCCCCGCATGTACCAATGATTTTTTCGTAATTAGCGTACATTCACTAATTTAAATTGGTAACAGTATCAGCTAATGGTGAAGGAAAACATCGTGAGGAAACTTGAACCTGAGAATTGTTCTTGTAGTACCAATGTATACGGAAAACATAGAATTGCCAAAGACAGAAATCTCATTGTTTGAAATCGCCAATACATCGTGGGCTGGCGTGGTGATTATACCCATACCGTCCTTAGGGAAGAGGCTTATGACCCTATAATGGGTCTTATACAGGCTAATGATGACGATGAATATTGAAAGAACCTTCTTTAATTAACATTGTTTTTGTGGCTATACTTGTGTCAAAATACGCGCGTTCCAACTTCACAGCGAACTAAAAGTTTGGCGAGAACCTTATGATCATTTGGCTGCTCGAGTTAAAGATACGTATAATCGGGTAAAAACTCTTACGCAATATTAAGATTAATAATATTATAAGTGTGAATTTGTTTGTTTGTTACTCTTTGATGTCCTAACTACTCAACCGTGCGTTATGATATAGTAAAATAGAACATAAGGTATATTTATTCAGAAATATGTACAGCTGCCGCAGAATAAGGTAGATCTACATTAATGAAAGGGAAGTCGCGGTCAAAAACTGGTATAAGGGTCCGTCGAAGTGTTACGTAAACAGATTTTTTGTAATTTCTAACCGCATCCTCTCATTGTCAGCAAAAGTAAGCAATGCTCTTAAACCCAATGCTAAAATATTTATAGAAGTTTTTCTTTCTGTACTATTTCCCTTAGGGGTCAATTATGTACTACATATGTACTGATGTTTACGTAATTATGGGGGTAGGGCTAAGAACATTGCTTACTTTTGCTGACCGGTCAGAAATTACAAAAATTCTGTTTACGTAATACGTAATTGAATGGCCTTTTATTGACTTATGGGCATTAGTTAACAAGTATCGAAAAAAGGAATTTATTAATAATATTATAACTAAAAAACTGCAGATACATTACCTAGATGATATTTTGACAAAAGAAATGACATGATAACGCACTTATATGCAAAGTAATATTGTAACGCAATATTGTACAGTCTCAGATAAAATGTGGAAGTAAGACGGCATATTTTCAATATCGATGGTGAAAATAAATAATAATATGTTGCTTAAAAACGGGCGGATTAACGGAGCAGCCGTCAAAAATAGGCTAGTTAGCCAAGTTTTAACAAGGCGCTGTCGAAGCGTTTATAATATATCTACTTTTTTATATTATAGGAAGCAAACGAAAAGGTGGGTCAGGTCACCTGATGTTTAGTGATCACTACCGTCCATAGACACTAGCAACACCAGGGGAATCGCAAATGCGTTGCCAACCTGTGTTTGAGGAGTAGGGGAGGGGGAAGAGAGATGAGCCGAACAAAACGCAACAATGCAAGCACTGTTACTTCACGTCGTTGTTTCTGTGAGTCAGGCGGTACTACCCCAGGCGAGCCGAACCATTCACGCTGAAACTAGTAATAGCTTCAGCGTGGATCTACCAACTACCAGCGACTGCTTTTAACTTGTAATATCATTGGAGTGTATAACTTATAGCGGAAATATTTTTTTTTTTTTTTATATCATAGGAGGCAAACGAACAGGTGGGTCACCTGATGTAAGTGATCACCACCGTCCATAGACACTTGCAACACCAGGGGAGTCGCAAGTGTGTTGCCAACCTGTGTGGGGGGGGGGGGGAGGAGGAAGGGAAGGGGAAGGGGAGGGGAGGTGGATCTCCGGCGCTCTCACTGACCGAACGAAACGCAACAATGCAAGCACTGTTACTTCACGTCGGTTTTCTGTGAGAGGGTGGTAGTACCCCGGGCGAGCCGATCCTTTTATGCTGTAACCAGTAATAGTTTCAGCGTGGCTCTACCACTACGGAAATATAAATAATATTACGGAAATATTTATAGTGGTTCGTTAGTAGGAGTCTTAGGACGACACTAGCCCACTTGAATAGACCACGCGTCGGACTTATCAGACCAATATATACATCGAGATCTCCCGGCCCTCGTGTCATCAAAAATAAGCAAATCGATGCCCTCTTTAGTGCTTAAATAATACTTGAAATAGCCTCTGATCACACTAGTCGTACCACATCTTAATATATATATTTCTTGTGTGCGTGTGTATGTGACTGAACTCCTCCTAAACGACTGGACCGATTTTGATGAAATTTTTTGTGTGTGTTCGTGGAGATTCGAGAATGGTTTAGATTCACAATTGGACCCGGCAGGTGGCGCTGCGATCGACTTTTAGGATTTTTTTTGTTTTCAAGGCAGGACAACGTCCGCCCGGTCCGCTAGTATTTTTATAATTACCTTATATGTTTATTAATATAGCTATCTTTTATGAACAAGTTTAGATATATGATCGGTTATTCACATTGTCTATTTAAAATCGTGACGAAAAATAAAAGAACATGTAATTTGTTAAACAAGTTATTGAGTTGATCCTGTTTCTAAAAAGGTCATACGAAAGATATTCTAGTTGTATATATTATATTAATTTATATGCTTGTCCTTCAAAGCAGCTCCAATGCCTTGATAGATTCTGATGAAATTTGATATAGAACAGGCGTGTGTCGTGGATTACGAAAATATCGGTCTTATTACAAAAACAAAATGAACACGGGTTTAACACGAATTTTGCTAAGCAGTGCCTAAAATTTTATACCTAGTCGAACACATATTTGAAATACTTTGTTACAAAAGCATATCTAAGCGGTCTCTAGCTAAAGATCTGGTGTAATTTTTTTTATGCTAGTAACTCTGAATAGCATTCGTTCAGTTCAATCTCATTATTCAAAAACGTTCCAATACATACAGATGTTTTGCGATTAATTTACGTACGTTACGTAATACAGGTCTATCACGTAAAACACCTCAAATAATACAAAATATAGGGTCAAATAACACAAGATTATAAATAAAATATAAAATCCACTACATTAAGAAAGAAATATTGAATTGTTGGAACAACCATACAATTACATTAAATTACACAAACTAATTAGAAAAAAAAAATACATTTGAAAATGAAAAATAGATGTCTAACAATTGGCGAACGTATTCAGCAAAAATATGCAATACAGTAAGTAGTACTACAGCGCTGATTCTCGATGGAAGCCCATATGATGATAAACGGGCGTTCAGTCAGTCATATTAATGTTAATACAAAATTTAAAACGAACAAACAAATAACACAGACACACATAACACGTCACGGATGGTCACACTAAATAGATATAGCTACTGCAACCACAAATCTAGGACTAAACAAAACAAATATAAATTTAGAAGAAAAAACAATACACACCAATAAATATAGTTTACAATAGAACTGCGTGAATACATTATACGTCACTTTAATTACTGAGTTTGAAATTGCGATAGATAATGCTTATATGAGAATTTAAAGTTAAGTTTACTCTTTTTGGATCGCCATGGCGCGGCGGTGGGCTGTTGTTCCAACAACGAGTGGCGGCATATTTAAATGTCCCTCTGAAAGCGGTAGTTCTATGGAGAGGTATCGATAATGGATTAGTCGTGGTGCGAGAACATGAAAAGTATGTGTGCTTGTCTTGTCTCCACTCTAACTTGTCATACAGATATTTAGGGTTTTTTGGTTTAATCAGCCCAAAAATTAGCGTAGCCATGTCTAACTCGCGTCGTGCTGCCATTTTTAAGACATTTGCATCATTCAAAAACGGTATAATATGCCCACGGCGCGGGACATCGAAGCAAAATCTGACTACCTTACTGACCTAAGATTCCGCCAAAAACTCGTTCTTTTGTTTAACGTGATTGCCTTGCATCGGCAGCTAGATGATCGTTAAGTTGTTATTATATTCTTAGTTTCTCACAAATTTACAAGTTACGAACATGGCGACTAAGATTAAATAGTTTTATTAATACGCGAAACAAAGGTGGGAAAACAAGTGATGTTGGGAAACGCTCTACATTGTCGATTTGGCAAAACCAAGATAAAAATATACAAAAAATAAAAAAAATGTGTGCGTGTACTAGTGTACACACGTAAGAAGTGAAACTTGTTTAAGGCCTTATTTTTCGCAAAATGATCTATATGCAACTTTCCAGAAATTGGTTAAAAAAAAAAAAAAAAAAAAAAACCCTTTCTTTCTTTATGGCAAACAATTTCATTAATATATTAAAAAATAAAGTTAAATTAGATAAAGTTTAAACAAAAGGATTTTATTATCATAGACATGAATACAAAAAAGATGGCGCGTAACGGAAAAATGTGACGGTAAATTTTTTCCAACGCCGATAAAGAAGTTTCACTTCAACAAGCAAAGGACGACGGAAACCTTTTAAGGAATTCTTAATACGAAGATTTAGATAAAAAATATATATAAGGTGTCCTAAAATTAACGCAAGACTTGCAGTAAATTGTTGACAACCATGAAAAAAGAACAATTTTAAGGCTGAGAGTTTAGCGTTAATAAAAATAGGTAGTTATATGATACAACGACGTGTTTTCATTATTTAACAATATATTCAAAATAATGAAATTTTGGCGGCTGTAGTTTGAAATTTATATACTAAACTAGCGGGCCCGGCAGACGCTGTCCCGCCCTGATTATAAAAAAATCCTTGACAAATTATATACCAAAACGTTCCTCATGAATCACTTTATCCACTGGTGAAAATCGCTTGAAAATCCGTTCAGTAGTTTTTGCGTTTATCGCGAACAGACAGACAGACAGATGCGGTAGGGGAATTTGTTTTATACTATGTAATGATATGGTCAAAATAGTGATTTAACCACGTCAATACCATTAGATTTCTTTTTATGGGACTATTTGACATCAAAAGTCCCCACAATAATTCGTGCTTTACAAGAGGAAATTAAACGCTGCATCAACGGTATTCCGCCACAATTACACAAGAAAGGTCATGAAAAATTTCGACAAAGGTGTGCGTATGTGCCAGGAAAGCCGTGAAGGTCATTTACCCGATGTGTTATTCCACAAAAACCCTATACTATATATTTTATGATTCAATGAAAGAATAACAATCTAAGGATTAAAAACTGTGTTTTTTATTTAATTCAAAACTTGCGTTAATTTTGCGGCATCGTATAGAAGTAGACGATAGCGCGGCTACGACAGTTTCACTTACAGATGAATAAATTCTGGATTAAAAAAAGTACTCGATGCAGCGAAATCATTAGATAATACGTAGATATAGCATTATGTAGCGTAAATATAGCGTTGTGATCTACATCAATATTAATGTTTGCTGGTATTTTTTTTGGTAAATACATATGTAGGGACATTATAATTATCTACAGTAATATTATAAAGAGGTAAAGTTTGTGACGTTGTGAGTTTGTGAGTTTGTGACGTGGCGTTGTAAGGGTAATCTCAGGAACTACTGGTCCGATTTAAATAATTCTTTCAGTGTTATATAGCTCATTCATCGAGAATGGTTATAGGCAATATATCATCACGCTAAGGCCAACAGGAGCGGAACACAGATGTAGAATGTTTCAAAATCCAGATGTTTTTTTTTTGAGAGCTTCTGCTGTGTGTCAGCGTTAGCCCAGAGTAGTAACTATTACTACGCGAACGAAGTCGTGGGCAGGGGCTATAATCTATAATATTATAAAGAGGTAAAGTTTGTGAGGTTGTACGGGGTAATATCTGGGGAGTCGGAGAAAAATGGTCGAACTAAAACGTTTCTTACGAACGCTGCCTTA
Organism: Antheraea yamamai; assembly: GCA_036509395.1. NCBI lineage: Eukaryota > Metazoa > Arthropoda > Insecta > Lepidoptera > Saturniidae > Antheraea > Antheraea yamamai. The sequence continues at coordinate 22,042,626 of AP028424.1, forward strand.
ATTATGAGATATATATGATTGAGTTCTAGAGAAAGTTGTAACTTGATAATGCCTATTACCGCGCCCAACGAAGTGGGCACGGGTCGGCTAGTACATTATGATATTATAATGGTAATCTTTTTTCTTAATTATTGTTCTTCTCTCTACATTTAAGGACAACTCTCATTAACACCATGAAATACTCAGTCATTCAAGTATCGATTTAAAAAGTTTACACTGTTGTATAACAAAACAGTTATAACAGTTATATAACATTGTAAAAAATTGCGTAACCAAAAATAAAAAATTGTTTGAATTATTCACGCCAAAAAAACATCTGCCAAAAAAAGACAATTGCCCTAACCATAACATAAAACAGGGTCGTCATAGAGACAGACGATAGAAGTGATACTTTTGTATTACAGATGTATATTTTAATATAAAAAATTAAAAGTCAAAACTAAAAAAGTAAAAAACAAAAGTCAAAAAAGAAACGTCACGCGGCGTTCCCTTGCGGTCATTGTAAGTGAATATAAGTACTGACCGCGCCTGACGTTGCTTAACTTCGATGATCAGACAAGAACCGGTGTTTTCAACATTTTACCCGACACAGTGTTTACTCCCACCACTTTTCGCCACACAATAAAGTTACCGATAAGAATTTCAAAGCTCTCCCATAAGAGGTTTCACTTACATAACGTACCGTAGTGAAGTACATGCTTGTTAATTCGTTCAATTTGAATTGAAGACAACGATTTAAGCATATACCAGGTAATTTTTTAAAGGGTGACAACGTTCAATCGTGTGATAGTTCATGGGCCCATTTAACATATAAAATAATAATATCAATACAAATGCTTACATACAACAAAGCGAACATACTTTTAAACGTAAAAAAATCACACCTAAGTTCAATGACCAAAATTGAAGAGGCGTGTTCCAAGGTTAATCATTCTCACACGGAACGCGGCACGGTGGAACAAAGCGAAGCAGGCCGGGGTGCGGGGCGTGGGCCGGAGTTCGCGGCACGAAGATGGCGCACATTGAATGCGCGTGACTCACCGCATCGGTGTATACTACACCAGTTCGTTTTTACGTAAACCATCTGATGCTGAATATCAGTTTTGCGTTTCTCGAGACAATTAGTTCAAATATTAAGCACTAATTTTATTAATTGATTTAGAAACAGAAGCGACTACTCAGTAACCGTTGTGAATATTGCAACTCTTTAACCATTCAGCCTGTATAATTTACATAATTTCAGGCTAACTTCTACCAAGTCACGGCTACAACAGCTCGCTTAACACCTAAGACGGGCTGCATTAACGCAAATGAGACGATATGCACTAATAACGGAATCGACTATTGCTTCACCAACTTCGCGGTTTGCGATGGTATCAAGAACTGCGGAGTCTCTGATTGGTTGGTAAATACGTTGAACCGACTATTTTCGTCATTTACATTAGTATATTACACGTAATTCATCATTGGAGGAATCAAATAATATAATGTAGTTTTCATATCGCAGCATTATTTCTGACTTTGATAATTGGTCCCTGTAGAATTAAGAAAATTGAATTATAAGAAGATATTATAAGAAGAAGGATTGTACTAAAAAAGATAGACCACAATGGTGCCGTTCAAGTATGACGTAAGCAGAATTTTTATAGTTTTAGACCGCACCCTCATCCTTTTTTTTTTCATGGGGTAATCCCTAAGGGTATCTTTCCCGCCGGGCAGCAGAAGATAGATAAGCCCGAGTCGCACGAACTAAAACCCCATGGTACCTTCTTACACCTTTTCGTTGGGGGAGCAGGAACTGCCTAATTGGCACTCTGTCTCTGTCTGCTCCTCCGACAGGTGTTGTCCCTTCCTAAGGGGTCAACTGCGGTCTGAGGGGTCAAGATGGTAAACCCTTCAAGGGGTAAGTGGATGTTAGACTCCCCCTAATGAACTGTGGAAGTCGCATCGGCACAATGCGCCTCCACTACATGGACCTGTGCAGTTTATCTGCCCAGCCGACAGACATGCCCGTATCCATCGCCTCCATGCCCCATCTACGGCGGCCAGAAGTCATCGCCTACCCGTCGCCGCCGCATGGTTCGTCTGCCGCTCGGGAGGAAAACCTAATCCTAAGTCCCCTCCCCCTACTCAGCAATGCTCTTATCTCCCTCCCATGCCTACGTCAACATTTATATAAGTATTTTTAAATTGTTGTTCTGGTTATAAACATTGCTAACGTAAACGCCACCTAGACCACCATCCCCTATGTGATCAAAAATTAGCAAAACAAAGACCTCCTCACTCCGCTCAGTGCTTACATAATATTTGAATGGCCCCCAATAAGTACCTATAAAATAAAAATATTTTGACGAGATTTATTAATACCAGGTGACTATTTAGACAGTAGCAATATTTCTGGGAGACATTTTGTACTCGATTCTCACGACATTTTGTAACTCAATAAGAAATAGGTGCTTAATATTTGATCTAATTATCTAGAAAATTAACTAATAAAATTATCCTCTACGCGTCTATGTTAAAGCACAGTATCTATGACCGTCGGGCGATTTCACTTTTATTTGAAAGGGAACGTCAAGAACAAAGGAAAAGGGTTTATTGCCCGTTTTACTATCAAAATTTATTAACTGTGGGTCGCCCATTATAACTTTTGGCACCGGTCATTGCACTTAGGTTTATTGTTTTATTTACACGTTTGTAGTTATACTTTTGAAAGTCTTAGAACAAAGTTTAACTTAGGTTTTCTTGGTTGTTTATTAGTATTTGTATTGATATTATTATTTTATATGTTAAATGTGACTATGAAGTGTCATATACTAGAATACTGCGAGTATCTAAACAGTCCTGGTATAAATATTATCGGATATGGTTGAAGGTGAAGAAAAAATAATAATAAATAGCAACAGATAATAACAATAGCGTACGGAACTGCGAGTACAACTAGTGTTGATAGATATACTTAAATGCACAACAAAATGAATTTCATTCGTTATCACAGGACTTCTATTTTACACGTGAGGGCTCTGCCAATCACTTTAAAGTGTTTGTTGCGAATGGTCCTAATTTAAAATATGCACCAAAAATATCCGTAATCAGTATGTTATATAGATACCTGCAGTTATGTATACTGTAGCCGTTTGATATAGGTTCAACAAAGAACGGATAAATTTGGGTCAAACGCTCGTTATTCAATAAACGATACCACGTTTTGTACTACGTTGAGATGTGTTCGAAAATCTATCTTTCTATTCATTGCTATATAATGTTTTCTTTTATTATGTTTCGCCAAACTTACTTACAGTTCGCGATGAATAAGCTGAGCTTTGCATTTATGTGAGTGATTACCAAGAGTAGAGTCAGACAACATTTTTTTTTAATCTAATCTATCTCAAAATAATTAATACGTGAAGCCAAAACATTGTATCCCTTTTTAAGAGAATTGCGTGAACGGATGAACGTGAAATTTGGCATAGTTAAAGTCCATATAAACTTTAAGGAGAAGTGCAGAAAGCTATTTATTTTATATAAAATGCATTATAAGTACATTAAATGAATTAAAATATGCATTACTCACGCTACTGCTCCAATTTTACACAACATATACCCACATGTAAATAAAAAAGACATTTTGACATCCGTCAATAACGGACTTCAAAAAAGTAATAATAATATTCGTCCAATAGGACAGGCGAAGGAATTAATCCATACTGCCAAACTTCAAAAAAGGTTGCGAAGGAGGTTACTATGCTCGACTGTATGTATTTTTTTTAATCTTACGTTCCAATTACCCTTTTTTATTCTACATTCAACAATGATATTATAACATATCTTATATATTAACACGTGAAGCCAAAACTTTGCACCCCTTTTTAAGCAAATTGCGCGAACGGATGAACTTGAAATTTGGCATAGTTAAAGTTTATATGGCAGAGAAGTGCACAAAACTATTTTTTTTATATAAAATGCATTACAATCATATTACATTAATTAAAATATATATTACTCACACTACTGCTTGAATTTTAGACAACATATACACACATGTAAATGAAAAAGACGTTTCGGACATCCTTCAACCTTCTTACGTTCCAATTACCTTTTAAATATTTTTAACATGACTGACGTTGCATGCCTTACAATATGCCCTTTGAAATCAACTGGTCAAATTGTAGGTTAATTTTAGAATAATATAATATATAAATTCATAATATACATTAATATTAATTGATAAATAATTTATCTTTAGTAAATTTATGGAACTACTGAAATAATTATTATTCTCTTTGGATTTATTGAATGTCAAAATTTTTATGTGACAGACTGCTTTCACTTCATGTCACTTTGCTTCATGTTGCCATAAGAGTAAAGCAATATTTCCAAAGTCAATGTCAATATTTTAATGATTAGTATTTCTTTATGGTGTACTCAAATGATGATTCAATAAAAAATGAGCGAAAAATACTTTGTAAAATCAAAATAAGAAAATTTGTTTGGTCATGAAAGTAATCCATGACTTATACTTATAATGATGCAGTACAACTTGATGTAGCAATTATATTTAGTACAGTTGATGATGAATTATGAACAAAAATGAATTCATTTTCATAAGTTAATGGTAGTATTATAAACATCTTTGTTTTGGATTCATAATTTGATTCTATTGTGTATCCATTACTTTTCCAAATGATGATACTGGGCATATCACTATTCCTCATAATGTATAGACTATATTTAATTCAATATCACCCAGAAATACCACGCGCCCATGGTGTCGTGTAAAATTAATTGAAAACTGTGTCATGAGGGCGTCCAATATTTTTTTTTTTTCGTAAAATTATGTTTACTTAGTATTTAAGAGCCTTACCACCTTATGTAACCGTCTGTTTTTTGTTTCAAATTTATAATTAATTTCAATTTTCATTTAGACATCGATTTTTTTATGTTTATATAATTGAAAAAAAGTGGCAATTAACTGAGTAGGCATGATGAAAGCCTTTGATTATAGAGGTTATAATACCCTTTGATAAAAGAACCCTAATAAAGTTCAAACTTTAAAAATTCAATGAACTATGGTCGAATGTCGACCACTGGGCGCCCACTAGTAAATTTTATTATGTTTTAGATTGGTACATAAATGGGAGAGGTATTCTACTTTCAAAATAAAGCAAAAGTAAATAAGCAAAAATTGTTAAAATAAATGCCAGCTATGATATGTCTCACTGATGAGTATGTGTATATATTTAAGTGTGACCGCGTAATACTAAACTTACTCTACTATTGGTAGACGTTATAAAAGTTGGTACGTTGGTTGGTAAGTTAGACTTCCAAATACGCCTATCGGAAGAATGTATTGGCTAATTGGCTACAAATTTTCAACCAGACACTGGTATACTCGTATAACCAGGCAAGTAAAAGAAAATGCATCACGATTTCGTTATTTTGATTTCTTTCAAAGAAGGCTCAAGGTAAAATCGGAGCTACGTCTATCGGCACAGTGTCTGAGTGCATTTCAATGTTTCTCTGCAATACTGTAATTTCATTTCTTGTCAGATAACCCGCTTTGAAAGACAATATCTGTTCGTCTGCCTTTCCGAGTTTCCATCAGTGTGCTTATAACTCGAGATCCACTGAAGCTATTTACATAAATCTTAGGTATTCGTAGATGTATTCTCTAGTCAAATTTTAGTATACGTTTTGTTACATTTAGTGTCGTATATAATAAATTACGATATTAAATCAACACAAAATCACTGTCAATACGTCCTCTAACAAAATATTACCTAAACCATTAAATGTTAATTTAACGAAGTTGTCGACGATATAAAACAAAAATAACTAAAAAAATTCGTAGTACAATGAATATAATGATCGTTGTAAATAAGGAAGCAAATTTAAAATGTTAAACACGACATGCAAATCAACCTTTGAATTTCGTCACCTTAATTGATTAAGTTTATCATAATTATGCTTTATAGCATTCGATCTGGTCTCAGTCTGCAATAAATATTAAACAATATATAATTATAAAAATATATAGAGTACATTACTAGTTTTTCCTCACAATAACTAAGGCAAAACTAGAAGAGTAGTTGAGTATTCGGTTACACTTTTGATTTTTGTTACAAATTATATTTCGTTCAGAAGTTAGTTATTAATAATAAATATTTCATACGAGAGTTAGTTTATATCGAAAATTGTACATATTAATAAAAATTGCAATTGCAAAAACAATCTATAATGTGAAGATGGAGTGTTTGTTTGTTTGCTTGAACGCGCTAATCTCAGCTACTGGTCCGATTTGAAAAATTATTTCAGCGTTAGATAGCTCGTTTATCGAGGAAAGCTATAGGATAGAATATAGGATATATATCATTACACTAAGACTAATAGGAGCAGAGCATCAATAAAGAATGCTTCAAAATCGGCATTTTTTTTCTTTTTCTTTTCACAGCTTTCGCTGCGTGTCAGTGTTATATACGTTGCCATGATGACGAGGTCAGTTTCTATCGCAAACATTTCAAAGTTTATTTTGTGTGCATATTCAAAAAGTTTATTCTATGTTAGTATTGTTTCCGATTTTTGATTTATAATCTATAACACATTATAAAAATAAAGTGTGTGTATGTAATATTAAAATAAAAACTTTTTGGTCAATGGATATGGCTACAAATATTTAAAAAAATATTTTTTTAAAATGCCGACTGCATATGTCTGTCTAGTTTGTTTGTTTGTTCGGGGTAATCTCCGAAACGGCTGAACCTATTTCAACGGGAATTTTACTGGCAGATATCTGAAATTATAGCGGGTGATGTAGGCTATATTATTTGTCCGCGGCTTCGTCTATAGTGCTATTACCAAAATGGTTGGACTAATTTTCACGGGACTTTTACGGGCAGATAACTAACTAATGAGCTATTTTGTTTTAAACTAGTGAGCTCGGCAGACGGTGTCCCGCCCTGATAATAAAAAGAAAACCTTGACAAATTATACCCAATCCTTCCCCATGAATCATTTTATCTACTGGTGAAAACGGTGTCAAAATCAGTTCTGTAGTTTTTGAGTTTATCGCGAACAGACAGACAGACAGGCGTGGCAGAGGACTATGTTTTACACTATGTAGTGATGAACTGTTAACCGTGCGTGTGAAATTGATCAAAAATATGTTGTTTACTGTAAACAAGCGCGTGAGACGTGTACTGTACTAGACTCCAAGAATAAATATAATTAAAACTCATGTGTTTAATTATGTATTACCTTTTTGGTCAATTTGTCGGCCATTTTGTTTTATTTACCGCGCTTTTGTATACATAACTCAGTGATTATAAGAACGTATAAGAATAACTTAATTACATCGACAATGTGAGCATATTATATCCATATAATAAAAGATTTATCACATATTGTTCGATAATGAATAACTTAAAATTTTCATTACTTTCTTATATAGTGTTAGTGAGCACTGAGGGTAGTATATAGTAGGTTAAAGTTTTTTTTAATATCATAGAAGGCAAACGAATAGGAGCGTCACCTGTTTTTAAGTGATCACCGCCGTCCATAGACACTAGTAACACTAGGGGTTTCGCAAGTGCGTTGCCAGCCTGTGTTTGAGGGGTAGGGTGATGAGAAGGAAGAAGGGAGGGGGTAAGGGTAAAATGGGAGGGCAGGGGAGAAGAGAGGGGAAGGGGAGTTGGGGTGGTGGCGCTCTCACTGACCGAACGAAACGCAACAATGCGAGCACTATTACTTCACGTCGGTTTTCTGTGAGAGGGTGTTACTACCCCGGGCGAGCCGACCCATTCATGCTAAAACCAATAATAGCTTCGGCGTGGCTCTACCACCTACAATATGTTATTACTACAATAGATATGTTGCTGACGTTAAATTTCATCCCATTCGACACACGGTTAGTGTATATACATATATCTTATGTACAATCTAATGTATATGTTATAGTAGATGGAGTGCGTGTCGTACTTACAAATGTTTTTGAAAGAGAATTTCTGTAATGTACACACCTACTCACTTTCTTTAATACATTTAAAATAAACGCGTGCGGAGCCTCGGGTAACAGCTAGTATAATATAATACATATTTACACCTAAATTTGTCTTCTTCGCAACTATATTCAGAACGGTCGAAGAGTTTGGCGAAGACTTTAAATGTTTTTTTTTAAATTCTAACTCTCCTTTCTCTATGGCGAGATTTATTTACATGTGTTAGAGTTATTTATTTGCTTCATACTACTAAATACCTTAATTTTTTTACTTTATCCTACATTTTGTACAAAATGTTTTCTATATGTAAGCATCTGTTAATGATTATGTGATACATAAAAAAAATACGTGTGGTTTATATTCGCGATAATTAACGAGGTTTAGTGAGTTGTTACCAATATTTCTCCACCTTTTAAAAGTTATGTAGCTAATGAAAATCCACAAGACATTTTAGAAGTAATAAACGAAGGTAAAATATGACACTATTTATAAACTAAGCGAGCCCGTGGCTTTGCGCGCATTTGTGATTATCTATTGCTATAGTGATTTGTTGTATTATATAGTTGAGATTTAGAAAAAAGTACCAAAATCAAGTATCGAATTCAGACATACTAACATCAGCAAAGTATTAAGGTGGGTGAGTGGTTTGATTGGTGGAATATCAATCCGATGTCCGCAGGTACGAACCTCGGCATGTACGGCGGTGAAGGAGGAAACCTGAACCTGAGAAATCTTCTTGTAGTACCACCGTATGTGGAAAAATATAGGACTGTAGATTTCTCGCAGTTGGAAATCACCAATAGGTCGTGGGCTGGCGTAGTGATTACGTCCACACCTTTCTCATAGCCCTGCAGTGGGTCTCTTACATGCTTATGACGATGATGATTATAAACATCCGCATTATAAAATATATTTTATCATTTCCTTTGTGATATTTTAATATCTTTATATTACTTCCTCAGGTTTGATGAACGTAACTCTGAATGCGGCTTAGAGGTGGAGCAACTTGAATATGCGCCGGTGATAGCTGTGCTTGCCGCTGCTCTGTTTACAACCGTGGCCGTAGGTCACTTGCTATTGAAATGTCTCCCGTCTCTGTCTCCCTCGTTTTTCACATTCAACACTAACGAAGACAACAGGCTGCGCATCGATCCGATATTCAAAATTGAAGGAACACGAAACGACGATATCGCGACGACAAAACGAGCTTCCATTATCCCGGTATATCAGATAAAGTCTTGAGTATTCCTTATAATCATCCACCTTCATCTAAACCACAGGTCCCCAAACTTTTTTGTCTCATAAACCGGTGGTCGGCTAACCGCGGCTTGCGAGCCGCATGTGGCTCTTTCTCTCTTTCGCTGCGGCGTTTCCAAAATTTATTTAGTGAAATATTACTCATTAACTACAACATTGTAAGAGACATGTTGTTTTTGAAACGGAAGTCTATAGAAAAGAGGCACATTTTTAGAAAATAAGAATAGAACAACTAGTGGCTCCAAAAAAAGACATATTTAGCAAAGGCAAGCTCGAGAGTATATTTTTAATCTAATCAAAGCTTAAGTTAAAAAAAAAGCCTTTGAATAAACTTCATCTTTTTATTGTTTAAATTTGGGTCTTTTGGATGGCTTGTTTGTAGACCTCTGTCGTAGACCGATTGCCATGATTTTCGGTTATGTGTAGACTGATTACCTGATATTGATTCTTTATCAATTCTTCAACTTCAAATATGTTTTGAAAATATCATTTTGTTTTTTTAAGTAGATAGATATGGCGCCCTTATATTATAAAAAAAAACAGTATTTAAATAGACAACATATGTATAAAGTTTCTCGATGATTTACTTCAATTAGATCGTTATCGTTGACCTTTATTCGACCCCATCTTATGGACCCTCAATTTTTTCGTTGACGTCGACCCCTTTACTAGTCCTTATAGACCCCTGAGAGTCGATATAGACCACTTTCAGAATCGTAGATCTAATCAGAGATTCCCAGCCTTTTTTCGCATAGACCACTCACCACTTTCAAAATTTAGCTGGGTCCGGTGTAGCCCCTGTAGTCTACCATATTCCCAAAAATCGACAAAAAATGTGAAGATTAGATCTAACTATAGAAATTTTCATTGCGGCTGGGTCTACACGTTGTACTGAATATGGAATATGCAAGTTTTTACAAGTAACAGTCGCTGAGCTTCATAAAATATTGTCTGGCTATATTGATAGGTGAATTCAAACCGACATTTTAGTTCTTCACTATCGAAATCAGATAAATTTTCGGACCCCCGCTTACAAATTATGCACCTCCATTGTTTTGTCACGTCAACATGAACCACTTAGGGAAATAAGGCTCTAAACCTACACATACCAGTATTCCGGAATTAGCCGAATTATGTACTACAGAGGTGATAGACCGTCTGCACTAGATTGGATAGTTATAACAGTCCCAGTAACTCTTGTTGAAGTTGGCGGTGTATTCAAGTAATGAGTGACTGTAGGACAGCGTGACAACAACATCTAGCAATGGATTTGGGTCTCCGTGATGGGCATTGCTTTTGGATTGCTCTGTGCTTACGATCAAGTACGGAACCGATATTGTCACGTTATTAATTAAACAAATGACTACCGTTCAAATTTATATTCACAGTTAACATTATCAATGAGTTTTTGGCAGGATCTTGGAATGTCCTGTAGTGGATTTTATATTTTATTCATAATCTTGTATTTTTTGACTCTATATTTTGTAATATTGGTGATGTGCTACGTAATATAGTTTGGTTGTTGTGTGCACGTGAAGAGGATGGGAAATCATGCATGGGTTTTGACTTGGCATACTCTTTGGAAAGTTCTAACAAGCAGGCCACCATTCTGTAAGAGCATTACCTTGATCGCAAGAAACTTGTAACATTATTACCTACTCGACAATGGCAGTAATAATCTACTAGAAGATTAGTTGAAAAAAAAAACACAAAAAAAATATCATTTTAATGGAAATATACGATACGATTTTGTCTTACGTGCTTCACATTTTCATCACTTACTATTAGGCCCGGCGGTCGTTATCCCGCTCTTATAATAAAAAAAAACCTTGACAAATTATATACCTAAGCCTTCCTCATGAATCAATATATCTACTGGTGAAACCCGCATGAGAATCCGTTGGCTAGTTTGCGAGTTTATCGTAAACAAACAGACAGATGTGGCAGAGAACTTTGTTTTATAATATGTAGTGATATGTAAGCCGTATTACTAATAATGTTATCAATATCAATTCTATAATTTTTTTTTCTATGAAAAAGTTATAAATATTCACAAACGTTCTCATTATTGATATAGAATATACGCGTCCTAATTTCATGGCGATAGATTCGTCGGTAAACTTTCTATATTTACGAGTACATACATAATAATTATATGTTATTTTATTGTAGATACGAAAACTTAAATGATAAATTGAATTAATAACGATGTTTTAATTTAAAGATCGAAATTAACTTACAATTTAGTACATTTTGCTAGTACCTACCGACGTCCACAAGGAAATTAATAGCCTACGTATATTTGTGGTAGTTGCGACAACTGCAAAAGGAAATGCGTTTCCCGTCGGCATAATCTATAATCCTCGATCCGGGTTCCTATGTAACACTAGCTGATACCCGTGACTTCGTCTGCGTCCTTTATTAACTTGACAAATATATTTTATGTGTACACAAAAAAATAAAAAATTTGAATGAGAAGATATACTTTGCCTATAAAATTGCTTTTTAACAATGTTATCCATTTATTTCATCGCTCCTGCGTATACGCATCACACCGCTTACCCCGCTTCACAAATCGCTAAACGAATAGTGCTTATAAAAATCATATTTTCTTAAAACCGAAACAAATATACATTCTATTAAGGTATGATTTTTTTAGATAAGAACCAAATGCCTTAAAAATAAAACTAAAAAAAAATATGTCGATCTCTATGTTGTAGGTTATAAGTGATACACGCGCAACAGATGACCCTTTTCATTTTATTCATATATAGATAGATATAAGATATACTACAAAATCCCAGGTTTTTTAAAGAGACAGAAATCTATATGCTTACCTACTTTTCTCTCGAACTCAATTCTCATCGTCATTCGAATTGCAATAAGTTCTGATAGAGTGAACCGATTTTAATGAAACAAAGACTAAATATTACTGTGGGATATGCTTTATAACTGTCTGGTTATAATTTAAATAAGTAAATAAAAATTAACGATGTTTTATCATAAGCGTTACACTTTAGCAGTTATACGTGCACGAACAAACAGATAGACAAACATTTGTAAAAATGATCGAAATGTATTTAATTAGTTAGATATTCTCAGTCACTTGTAATAATTTGTAACCGCAGATAAAGTATATTGTTAAGATAATAAAGAACGCAGACGAATTTGCAAGCATCGAGTAGTGAATATATAAATTAATTTTAGACTCCAGCTTCTAGGGTAAATACAAAATATTATTAAAAACAAGCTGTTATATAAATGCACTAAAAAACTTAATCGTTTTTCGTAGCTTAATGTTGATGGCGACCATTTTGGAATTTGCCAATTTATTTTTATTTCATTTTCGTGTATTTTCTTCAGGATTCTACAAACATACATAATTGGGTATTCGTAGGTATAAAGGAACTAGTTCTAACCCAGCTTGCAATATTTGACCTAAACGAACTAACAAACATTGCAAGCTGAATAATAGCTTAAAAAAACGTATTAATGAATGTACAGAATAGGATGTATAATTAATTTTACCTTTTAAAGCTTCTATATATATATAGTTCAACATTGGTGGTATTGTAAATATGAGCGTAGAGCTTGATTGCTTTACTGATACACGAGAGAGTAACCTAAAGAAGGTCATGAGAAACTGACACTAGGGGACCGTTTAATTCATGAAAACCAAAATATTGACCCACTCCTCACCTTGTTAGCAGAAGTAAGCAAAACTCTTTCTTTCTCCACTTTTTATTTGTTTACGTAAGCATTGGTATAATTTTTACATAACCTCTCGCAGGCTTCTTTATGAATCGTTCAAAAAAGAAAAAATAATAATACCTAACTAAGAATTGCTGACGTAATCACCATTCAGACACCAACGTCTCCAATTTCATCAAAAATTAGCAAAATAGATACCCCACTTTGGTGTTAATGTACCTAATACTTGAACGCCACTTTATTTCCGCGTTTGCAATACGAAGCGTTTCAAAATGATAATAGCTCTATCTTTATACGACACGCTCTTTCCCACGTGAAAACGGTTTCTCGCAGCAAAAATGGTCCGCGTGTAAAGACAAACAATAACAATTCATTCGAGAATTCACGTAAGCGCTTTCCCGTTTTCATTCACGCTCCCTCAAATTGCGCGTGAATGAGCGTGTCGTGTAAAGGCAGTTAATTACGTTCCTGTATACCAGCGCGGTGGGTGCATATTTGTTTTTTTAGACGGAAATCAAACCTGTATCATATATTTTAAGAAATGGTATTTTTAAATTAGTATTTAGGTAATCTTGCAGTCAGCACATCACAGACCAACCATGGACGCACTTGCCCCCGCGGGCGCAGTGTTGACCAACACTGGTGTATATTATATATACAAGCATATGTATGTATATAAGCATTAAAAATTTAAATTAAGGTCTACTTTTTCCAAGAGACGAATTTAATAAAATATAGTTTACAAGTTCCTCCAAACTGTACTCAATTTACCTATTAAAACCCCACAAAAATCTATCTAGTAATATTAGAGATTCGTATGCTCAGACAGACATACCGATAGAATATTTTTTTAAATAGACTTTATATATTCCGTTACTCCCTCACCATCACCCATTTTTGGCAAACACTTTAATTTACAAAAAAGAGAGTCTATGGTTTTATTATGGTATCACAGAAGATTAAATTGGTTCATGAAATACAATATGTATTTTTATAATTTATTGGGCCTAATCCTTTAGAATATTATCTAAAATATACTTACATACTTATTACTTAAAGATTATATTTTTGTTTCAGGTGTTTTCTAGTTCATCGTCTAGTACTGCATCCAATAATATTGTCACTCAGGACAAAGAATACCCACATGTCAAATCGATACCAGCCGATCAATTACAGGTTAGATAATTTCGTTTATCATTTACTAGCGAACCGCCCTGGCTTCGTACGATGCTATTAATTTTCAACCACTTCACATAAAATATTGTACCCGGAAAATATATACCATTCCACACTAGATAGACTATTAAAATTATTCTTAACACTTCTATAAATCTTATCCTATTTATACTATAATCAAGAACGTTTGTAAGGATGTATGGATGTCTGTTACTATTTTACGCAAAAAGTACTAGATGAATTTTGATAAAAGTATAGGTTATATTTCGGAATAAAAGATGAACCATAATTTATAAAAATATTGTTGAAATTGATCTAAGTATAACAATTAAAGGGTCCGCCAAACAGAATGCGTTATTAACGCTCGTCAAAGCGTACTAACGTCGCGTACTAGCACCGCGTTGTGTTGTACTATTCAAGTTGAAACCCGTCAAACAGATCACGAGCTCGTCGTGAACGCGTCGTGTATGTTCTCTTTGACGGGTTTCAATATAACTAGTACACCACAATGCGGGGTTAGTACGTGACGCTAGTACGCGACGTTAGTACGCTTTGACGCGTGTTAAGAACGCGTTCTATTTGACGAAGCCTTATTTGTTATATTGAGATCAATTTCAACAATATTTTTGAATAGTACAACACAACGTGGCGCTAGTACGCAACGCTAATACGCCTTGATGCACGTTAAGAACGTGTTCTGTTTTGGGAAACCTTAAGCGATGACGTAAATTGGCAAGATCTTCCCAACTGAGAGTTATTCCGGTATCCCCTAAATAAACCGTTAGAGGCGTACGAAGGTAATGTGTGTCAACAAACCCACAAAGGTAGGGGAAGTAGTGGATGGTTGATTGTTGTAAAATATGAATCAAAATAAAATTATCACTTGAAAAAATGACTGCGTTATAAACGCATGCAGAGTTACGGGCACAGCTAGTATTAATCTCGGTATTGTATATTATATATGATATCGTTATGATGCATGTACTTCGCCTAATATTACGTGGTCAAGGCAGCAGTCTATGGTTATGTTTAACAGACCTCAATGTGGTCAATCAGGATAGGTTTCTATTCGTGAGAATTGAGTTATAAAGCCTATTGTGGTTGTGTGTGTTGCTGTCACATCCTTCTAAGTGTTATACTCATTATCATTACATAGTATAAAACAAAGTCCCCTACCGCCTCTGTCTGTCTGTCTGTTTGCGATAAACTCAAAAACTACCGAACGGATTTTCATGCGGTTTTCACCGGTGGATAGAGTGACTGATGAGGAACGTTTTAGTATATAATTTATCAAGGATTTTTTCATAATCAGGGCGGAACAACGTCTGCCGAGCCCGCTAGTTATTATTAAAACCGTTATTGCAAATACTATGTTTTCAATGTTAAGTAGTTATTTTCTGAGAAATCGCCCTAATTTGGTCCTGAGAAATGACAGAATACATTAGTCAAATACTTTTTTGTCTGTCATAGGGAAGATTCTACTTTTAAATATCTTTTAACTAGCGGTCCCGGCAGACGTTGTCCTACCCTGATTATGAAAAAATCAATGACAAATTATACACTAAAACGTTCCTCATGAATAACACTATCCACTGGTGAAAACCACATGAAAATCCGTTCGGTAGTGTTTGAGTTTATCGCGAACAGACAGACAGACAGACAGACGCGATAAGGGACTTTGGGGATTTTTATACAATGTAATGATTACAAGTACATTTTCCCAACACAACATATAATTCTTTCTATTTCTTATGCCCGATTTCTGAGGTACTTTAATTGTAGTTTATCTGTTCAATAGCGTTATCGGTTCGATAACTTGTCAAATTGCGTTTCTGAATACACAATCGTACGATAAATGTCAGTAAAACTCAACGGGTCATTTGACAGTTTATCTTATGGATAACTTTGTTGAGTCAATAACCATTGGTAGTTTAACAAAGTATCTCAGAAACCAGGCATTAGTCAGTTTCGTAGTATGTGATAAATATTACAAATCTTGTTTAAATTATTATCTTCAACAGGAAGTTTCTCCAAGGTTGACGATGAAATCCATGACAGAGAAATTGCAGAAGAAATTTCGAGATATAGCGCGTTTTGGTAGAGCAGTGTCTATAGAAAACGAACTGAACAACGAAACCACTAAATAATAGCAATAACCCGACTATCTAACTGAACTGTAGAATTATATAGGAGCATTTTAGGAGCAAGGAGTCCATGTTATTCCTTACGTCTATCCGGTACAAATTACTAATCACCCATTTTAGACGTATAATATAAAGAGCGCTGGATACTCAACTCCCCTCCGCCTCCCCATTTCCCCACTCCCCCTTCTCCCTAACAGGCTGGTAACGCACTTGCGACTCCTCTGGTGTTGCAAGTGTCTATGGACGGTGGTGATCACTTAACATCAGGTAGCCACCTATGATATGTAAAAAAAAACAGTTTCTTCAATTTTCATTTACCTCTATATCCATCCTTGATACTTAATACTAAAAATCAGGATTATTGCGTATTTATTTAACACGCTTATTTCGCGCGTTGCAAATTTTGCTATAATTATAACGACATAAGAAACGTTCTGTACTGTACTGTATGCGATTTATTATCATTTTTAAATGAAATAGCTACAAAACATAACGACCAATGACTGTCATAGAAAAAATAGGACTTTGCAATAATCGCTGAAATCTACGAAGTAATTTACAAAAACCAATAAAATGCTTTTAAATTCAGTTTGTTTTCGCTTACAAAATTTACTCATCATTATATTCGATCGAGCACAATCATTTGTTTCCAATTTCATCTCAAAATCGTTATAGTATTTCGTTTTTAATAGGTTTTAATATAATTGTAGTAGTTATTTCGCTTATGAAATAATAAAGAATAAAATTATTTCTGAAATTCATGTTATAGTAATTGCTACATAATACGAGCACAACATAATACTATTATGCTAGTTATATGATTTCTAATCTTCATAATTTCATGGAACTAGAACGTCTACAAATGAGGTTGTAAGTCAAAGGTTTTGATTTTGTTTTTAAAATTTTTAAACTCACTAAATTAAATTGTATTAAAGCAATAGTTTGTTTTAATAGGGGCTCTAACAATGATAATAACATCTGTAAATACGAACTTGTAATTAATTTATGACAAATACTTATGACCGTGAACGATAAAGCATAAAGAAACTGTACGGGGACAACAAAATACGTAGATAATGAAAGAGTTCTTTATAATAATTTATTATTATATAGCACATATCGTCGGCGTACTGACAAAACCAGGTAAGTAACACTTTGTTGGTTTTTCGTAAATGATGTTCCAAGGTTTCAATCTACAGTCACACATTTGCATCACAGACATTTAATAGGCGGGTAATAGTTCGAATTGTAATTCAATAATGGTAGAGCTAGCTAGCTACCGTTCTCAAATAACAATGAGTCGCCGAGTGTCTAACAGCGACTAGCAATGGTATTGTTCATAACTGCACTTGAGAGCATCAGCTCTACCTCTGGTACTAACTGATCTAGGTTTAGTGTGCTTATTATTTTGGACCAAATCGTCATTTACCATTAGATGAGGATTACGAACAAAGTTAAAAAAAACATTGCATATTATTAGTCTTAACACGCAGAAAAAGTAAAACTTCTTTGGTTTATATGTATTAAATTACATATATATGAGAATGTTCATAAACTACATACTATACGAAGTCTCATAGTAGAAACACTTAACTATACATTTACTCATTTTTGTATACTACTAGACTCAACAGACATTTCTACGTAGATACACATAAATAAACGATTTTTCCCCTAACGTGTTATAAGAAGTTTATATTAAAAAAATATATATACACAAACATTACAAGAGAAAAACGTAGTTATCTGGTTTTAGACGTAAACCGACAATATACGAAACAACAATTCTACACATTACAATTTTATCAGCGTCACATATTTGCAAATAGAAAACAAAGTCGACCAGTTGCCAATTCTCAACGGTTCGTACAGCATATCGATTACGTCAACGCGATAGGTGACCAAATTAATAAAATCCCAAGGGGCATTCTAACATGTACATATTTAGTGTTTAGTTAATCTCAATCAAACGATAAAAAATCGGTTTAGCTATATTTATACGCAACCGGTTTTTAGGTACCTGTTATAAGATATAAATTAAAATGAAACATTCGAGATTTGAATGATGATTTTTAAGCTATTGCATAGCTTCTATCGCGGGCCTTGAGCGTGGGGACTGAATCCAGAAATTCCGTAACGAAAAAAACCTAACACACCCCACTCCGACCGGCACAGCGGTGATACTTTTTAGTTTTTCCATCTATCGATAAATATCAGAACTTTTAATGACTTTTTGAAATATCACGCTTGTCTCTTTAGTTCAGCAACCCGCCTTTAGGTGGCATTGGTTGTATTGGAAAACTACCGTAATCAGCTGTTTGTGAGAAAGTATATAGGTGTATAGGTATTTATCATCTATGTACAACAGTGAATATCTGTACTCGTATAATTTGTGTACAAAGTGTTTTAAATATGAATAAACAAAGTGCATTTATTAATGAAGAAAGTCACGAAAAAATAGTGAAAGAAAATGAGTTAGTACTCTATATACATTCATTTTATTATTATTGTCACAAATGCAGTATTATTTTTTTAAATAAAAAGAAAAAAATTAATTAATTTTTTTAATTATTTTTTTTTAATACTGCATTAATAAAATAAATAAATAATTATAATTGCATAAGTTGATAAAAAATGCTATGCAATAGCTTTACCGCGGCAGTCTCCGAGTGCCACACGTCTTTTTTATCGCAGTATTGTTAATTACAGCGTTTGTTTATAGTCTTCAACTTTGTGTACAGTTTCGCGACTTCAATTTCGATGAAATGTGTTGTTATACACATATTATACTTATTTATCTGGAAATTTATGTAAAAAACAGTCATTAATAAAATCATCTGAATGTATTAAGTCCACTTAACCACTTTTCGGTGATACTAACGTCGTCATTAAAATTACAATAACTTTTAATAGAGTTAACTGATTTTAATTAAACAAAGACTAAATATTACTCGAGATTATGAGGTTTTTATTATAATATATATACTATACAGTACTTTAGCAGTGATGTATGTTCAAACAAATAGACAGACAGATAAACAAACACACATTTCTAAAGATAATTGAAGTGTGTTTTATTACTTATTCCTAGGCACCTGCAACAATTTTTTTCACAAAAAACTAAAAAATACAGACACGTTAGATTTACATTCTTATTATATGTATTGAAGATACAGATTTGTTCTAATTTGAGAGATTGGATAATTTATATTTCGATAAATGGCCTTAATATTTTATAATTACAAATTAAATGACTGTCAATGTTGATTATTGTTATTAATTGTAAGTTTTATCAGTCTCGAACAGATGGCGCTTTAAATTAGATTGTCGACAGAAAACTGTAGGACCCACTGTTATAAATATCTCATAGATGGCGCCACGTTCACTTTTTAGGCAGACTCATTACTCCATAAAAGTTGATCAAAATTTTAATTCAATTCAATTTAATAATAACGGGTCAACTCGTATATATAGCTATATATACTAGTATATATGTGTACATGTATTCAGGAAAATAAATCTAAATAGTCACTAAAACGAACAATAAGGTCTCTTCTGAAAATATGTACATATGTGTAGATGTACAGGTATGAGAGATACAGTATTGTATGTGTTGTTAGCTAATGAATGCAATCAAAAAGACAACAAGGCATGGCAACAAGATTGTACTAGCAAAGAAAATGAGAGCAAATCTTTTCATTACAGTAAGATCTTTTAATGAGATGAAATGGCATCTGTCAATATTTTTGAAAATCACATACATTTCCTGTCTCGTTCAATTTTTGATATATGCTCTTTTAATACAAATTTTTCACTTTTTCGTCAATGATATTATAACAAAATAGTTTTAGATACGTTACCTACAGAATATGTTGACAAAACAAATGGCACGGTAACGCACACATACGTAAAGTAATATTGTGACGCCACACTGTCTTAGATAAAATGTCGAAGTAAGATAGCATATTCTCAATGTCGGTGGTTAAAAGTAGATAGTTAGATGTTGCTTAGATGCGGGTGGATTGAGGGGGCAGCCGTCAAAAATAAGCTAGTTAGCCAAGTTTTAACAAGGCGCTGTCGTAACGCCTATGACATTTACAGCATTTTAGTTATAATATGACTGTTCAGTAAT
Organism: Antheraea yamamai; assembly: GCA_036509395.1. Classification (NCBI taxonomy): domain Eukaryota; kingdom Metazoa; phylum Arthropoda; class Insecta; order Lepidoptera; family Saturniidae; genus Antheraea; species Antheraea yamamai. The sequence goes on from AP028424.1 coordinate 22,063,040, forward strand.
TTTATTGAGTATATTTATATATATATATATATATATATATATATATATATATATATATGTTAGAGATGACATTATTCAGTGTCAGAGCCGGTTTGGTAAACGGGAGTTGTTAAGTCAAGGTTCGATCTGCTGACGAAGCTAAGTGACCTCGTAACATGTATAAGCATTTATAAACATTGCGTTCACTGTATAAGTAATTGACAAAGTGCTTTGAGAACTTCATTGTCAGAGATGGACTGAACACCGAGATTGTGTATGAATATATTTATTCGTTTAGTTGATTCGTTTTAGTAATATAAAATCCGGCCACGTGTCCACTTTTATCGTCGTTTAATATCATACAATCGTCCACTAAAAAAAACTGCGTGTATACGCGGAGGAAGTGGAACTTCTTCGGCTTATATGTATTAAATTATAAATATATATATGAGAATGCTCATAAAATATATACTATAGGGTACTATATAAATACATGACTATCCATTTATTCATTTTAGTATAACTACTAGACCCATACAGACACTTACTACATATTTACACAAATACATACCTATTTTACGTTTAACGCGTAAAGCATAACGCAAAATTTTTCCCTACCGTGCCATAAGAAGTTTCGCTTCAGAAAGTCAGTTGAGAAACAAAAGAGGAAGATGTACTTAACTTTGCCTATTTATACATAGAAGAAAATATGCTAAATTATTCAACACATTCCAATTACTGTTAATTAATAAAATGAAAACATTTTTGCCGATTTCATATATAATAAAAAGTTTTATATCTAATAATAATTTATTTATATTACATCTAATATAAATGGATTGAGAAATATAGCGTTACGTCGAAATTCGAAAGTTAGTTTTCGTTCTATAGAAATCCATAAATTTGCAATAAAAAATATTGACAGCCACTTGAAATCAATACTATCAAGTTAGACCAAGTATAAGCACAATTAAGAAATTTTACTGGATTTTTACATATAAATATGTATGTTAAAAAAAACTAGCAATCACCAGCAAATTTGTCCGTGTTTATTTACAAAAACATATTAACACCTTTTTTAAAACTTTCTACACGATTCTAATATGGTAAACACGCTAAACTTTGAGGAGGACTGGTTTTCAAGTGCTGCCGGAACACACCAACAGACGCAACAGACGCTTGGAAGTGGTCGGTAAGTATGTGGACTTAGAAAAAATTCTACCGCCATGCTATAGATTCGTCACTATGTTTCATCATCATCGCTTCACTTAGCCATCATCGCTAGTGCCATCTAGTGGTAAGTTACAGTAAAGTGGAAAAAACTACAATGCTGAAGTTTACCAAGCTTAATTCTATACATATAATGAGAATATACATCTAATGTGTCTGTACTTTTTAGATTGTTATAAAAAAAATGTTGCAGTTGTCTTCTTCTGTTAAGCTCATAAAATAATAATATATCTTAGTGATCTAAAAACTCATACAAGACGACTTGAAAATTTGTGATTGTGAATTTTTTATCAAAAAATATATATAAAAAGAACGTGAGACGCGTATAGTCTGTACTGCTATGTATTGTATGTAGTACTGTTATGCCCGTGTGCAAACTCCATACAATGTGCGTTGATATGAAAATATTTTGCGCTCGTATTGACAAAAATAAAGTAGACTCACTGTCACTCGATTACACTACATTTTCACCTTGTAGACCGCTTGCTTGTCTATCTTCCTATTTGCTCAGGTGTCCCGAATATAACTCTGCTCGGATGTTTTTGAAGTAAAACTTCTTTTCGCACGCTTGACGTGGGCAATAAACTGGTGAATGCATGACGAGAGCGTTACGAAAAGTGTGATGGGTGAGGCGATCGGAAGTTGAGAGGTAGATATAAATTGGTGAAGATAGAAAGAGAGAGAGTTACGTTCCGTATTATCAATAAAACCTCATAATAAATTTCAATATTTGTAGAAAATTAATAATAGGTCTTTACCTATGAAATTGTCGTTTTGCAGTACTGACCATTTCAAATCAAAATAATTTTTGTTTGGCTAAGAATTCTAATTTCAAATTATTTTTATTTTAAAAACATGGAATTCTTTTTCCAAAAGTAGTCATTTGTTTATTGATTAGTGTTACATTTTCATCGCATTTCAATCTTTTTTGTCATCATGGATACGTTAAAAATTCGAGTAATTATGGAATATGAGTACCGTCGTGGCAGCAACGCGGCACAAGCGGCACGCAACATCAACGACGTTTACGGAGCTAACCCTAGAAACCAACGCACCACCTGTTATTGGTTTGCTCGCTTCCGTTCTGGGAATTTCGACCTGAAAAATGACACAATCTACGGCTGAATTAGCAGCAGCTTTCGACGTTAGCGTCAAAACAATATTGGTCCATTTGCGTCAAATTGGCAAGGTAAAAAAGCTTGACAAATGGGTGCCCCAGGAACTCAATGATCGCCAGCGCGAAGTACGCGTCGAGACGTGCCTTGCACTGCTCAACAGACACACAAATGAAGGAATTTTGAACCGCATTTTTACCTCCGATGATAAACAGATTCTGTTTGATAATCGCAAGCGCTCAGCAAGTTGGTTGGATCCTGGTTCAGCACCTAAACAATGCCCTAAACGAAAACTTACCCCTAGAAAAGTGATGGTCACTGTTGGGTGGTCTAGCGCCGGTGTAATTCTCACAGCTTCTTACCAAACGGGGTGAGCATTCTGCAGATGTGCAGAACTGAACACAATGATGGAGAAGCTGCCACATCTCCAACCAGCATTGGTCAATCGCTCGTCTCCGCTGCTCCTGCACGACAACGCGCGACCTCATATTGCACAACAGACGGTCTCCAAGTTGCAAGAACTGGGGTTGGAAGTTCTCCGTCATCCGCCCTACTCACTAGACCTTGCGCCTACAGACTACTACTTTTTCCAGAATTTGGATAACTCCTTGGCGGGAAAAAAATTCAATACCCGAGAGGCAGTACAAAATGCCTTTGAAGAATTTGTTGCCTCCCGTCCAGCTGATTTCTTTAAGAAGGGCATCAATAAACTGCCACTGCGTTGGCCAAGATGCATTGATTGCATGGGTGATTACTTCGATTAATACAAATAAAAAATACATGAAAAAAATTCGTTTCAATTTTTTCATACAAAACGGCAATTTCATAGGTAAATACCTAATATATGTATAAACATATATCACTACATAGTATAAAACAAAGTCGCTTTCTCTGTTCCTATTTCCCTATGTATGCTTAAATCTTTAAAACTACGCAACGGATTTTGATGCGGTTTTTTTTAATAGATAGAGTGATTGTAGAGGAAGGTTTATATCTACATATAATAACATCCATTAAATAGTGGAGAAATACTGTTATTTTTGAGGTTTCTAATGTGATGTTGTAAATAATTACATTTTTTCCGCTTACATTGCAACAAACGCAGGCGGGCCACGGGCAGTAATGAATAAATCAAAACTACTCTGGATCGATTTTAATCATTTTTTCAGTGAATGCCATAGACCAAAGAGAATAATAATTATTTCAGTGGTTCCATAAATTTACTAAATATAAATTATTTATCAATAAATTATTAATGTATATTATTATTAAGATTAACCTACAATTTGACCAGTTGATTTAAAAGAGCATGTAAGGCATGCAACGTCAGTCATGTAAAAAATATTGAAAAGGTAATTGGAACGTAAGAGTAAAATGAAGGATGTCAAAACGTCTTTTTCATTTACATGTGTGTATATGTTGTGTAAAATTCAAGCAGTAGTGTGAGTAATGTATATTTTAATTAATTTAATATACTTGTAATGCATTTTATCTAAAAACAAATTGCTTTCTGCACTTCTGTTTCATATAAACTTTAACTATGGCAAATTTCACGTTCATACGTTCGCGCAATTCGCTTAAAAAAGGGTACAAAGTTTTAGCTTCACGTATTAATATATAAGATGATAATATAGCAAAAATAGAAAAACCTAAAATATGCACAAAAAACTGAATTAATGAAGATCACAAGTTTGTCTTTTCAAGATCTCGCCAAACCACTCACTGGTTTAGAGTGACGTCATTCCATAAGTAGCCAACTTTTTATGGCATGTGAATATTTTTGCCAGTCTTAAAAACAACTGACACACTTACACTTATTTTTATTCAATATTTTAAAAATGTCAAGAAACCTATGGTTTTTTATCTAAGTGCCTCAAGAACTTAAACATATTTAAAATTTGATGAAAATATTTACAAAACGACATTGATCTATCCTAAATTTAGTTTTGCGGTATCATTATGGTAATTTTGGTCGCAAATTATATTGTAAGTTATATTATAATTAAGATAACGAGTCTTGAGTTAACTTAGTCTCGCTTTTCCATTCTCTATACAACTAGCAACATTTATATAAGACATCAGAGAAACTGTTAAAATTGAATGTGAGCAGCATAATGTTATGTGCTTTTCCATATTAAATTTCCCTACCACAAAAAAATAACAATAACATTCATATGTTAAATACTTTATTATACAACTTGACATGTCGTCATAATGACAAATTTATATTTTTTGATGTTAATAAATTTATTAACAACTTTATAATAACGCGGGAAAATATGTTTCTTCGCAAAAAGTATAAGTGTGACATAGCTACATTGATAGCTTATAATGTAAATAGGTTAAGTGACTCAGCAGTATCATATAGTTCACCTAATGATACTGTGATAAAAATTTTAAACTAGTAGATAAGACAAAGGAGAACTGTAATATTACAGTATATCACCAAAATATTAATCGCTTCTCCGGCAAAATTTTAGACATAGGCCTATTATTAAATAGAGAGAGACTAGATATATTATGTTTTATAGAGACATGGCTTAAACCGAACAAGATGCAATTCGATATACCCCATTTTTCGGTTGCCAGTGTATTTAAACAGAACAATCGCTGTCGGTGGTGGTTGTATTATATTATTAAAAAATAATTTAAAATTTAAAGATAGAAAAGATATATGTAGTCTCTCAATAGATCGTATCTGTGAAGTGGCTTGTGCAGAGATGGATAAATTAATTATATGTACTTTGTGTTTATAGACCTCCATCATCAAATATTTGTCAATTCCTACAAAAAATGGAGGAAATTCTTATGAGAATTTTGAATAGTAATAAGCGGGTTTTGGTATGTGGTGACTTTAATATAGATATCTTAAGTATGTCACCGGAGGTCACTAAGTTCACATCTTTATTCAAGTCGTTTAACCTGGATCCTCTTTTTAATGAGCCGACCAGATGTACGTTTCAAACTGCATCTTGTATTGTTAATATTTTTACTAACTTCAAGACCATTGGCAGTAGTATTGTTACTGGGATACGTTCTGATCACAAAGGTCTCCTTGTTAAAATAAGTTGTGATAAACCTACTCCTCAAATACTAAGGGTCCTCAAATTAAACAATTGGCAAGCAAATTAAGTTCTGCTGCATTTGCAGTACGTAAGATTCGCCAGCTAACTGATATTACCACTGCTAGGTTAGTCTACTTCGCCTACTTCCATAGCCTAATGTCTTATGGCATTCTGTTGTGGGGGACAGCAGCTGAGGTAGACACCATATTTTTATTACAAAAACGAGCAGTTCGAGCAATCTACAATATGAGACCTCGCGAATCTTTAAAGACCAAGTTCAAGGAGTACGGTATCTTAACTCTGCCCTCCCAATACATTCTTGACAATTTAATGTATGTCCATAAGAACCTAGAAAAGCTAAATTTCGTAAAATACCGGCACAATCTAAATACTAGAAACTGTGACAAACTGGTTGTCCCACGTTTTAGACTTAGTAAAACCAGTAACAGTTTTTTGGGAAATAGTGTTAGATTTTACAACAAAGTCCCAAAGGATATTACCGATTGGCCGGATTGTGAATTTAAGCGCCATCTCAAGCGGGTTTTGGTGTCAAAAGGCTATTTATTATAGAGTGGATCAATATGTGAACGATGGTGATGTTTGGAATTGACTCATCTCTGTGCATCCATTAAAAACGTTTGTGAAATTTACTATTATATAGAATATATTATTATTTTAAATCTATACTAATATATAAAGCTGAAGAGTTTGTTTGTTTGTTTGGTTGAACGCTATGATCTCAGGAACTACCAGTCCGATTTGAGAAAACCTTTCGGTTTTAGATAGCTCATTTATCGAGGAAGGCTTTAGGCTATATATCATCACGCAAAGATCAATAGGAGCGGAGCACCAATAAAGAATGTTTCAAAATCGGGCACTTTTTTCCTTTTGAGAGATATCGTTAGCGTTAATATTATACACGTTGCCATGGTAACGTGGCAAGTTTCTATCGCAAATATATTCAAACTTTATTTTGTTTTCCTATTCAAAATTTGTTATCTATTACGTATTATAAAAATAAAGTTTGTGTATGTATAATTAAAATAACAACTTTTTGATGAATGTATATGGCTACAAATGACCAAAAAATTTTTTTTTATATTTTGTCTATATTTTTATATTATTTTATTTTGTCTGTTTGTTTGTTTGTTCCGGGTAATCTCCAAAACGGCTGGGCCTATTTTAATGGGAATTTTATTAGAAAATAGCCGAAATTATGGCGGTTGAAATACTGTACTTTATTTGTCCGCGGCTTCGTCCGCATTGCTATTACCAAAATGGTTGGACTGATTTTCACGGGGTGTTCACTGGTAGGTAGCAAACCTCATAAAAAGTAATTTAGGTTTTTTTTATTCGCTTTCGGACGCAGTGTAATATCCGTAATGCTTGAACTGATTTTCACGGGACTTTCACTGGCAGATAACTCACCTTATAAGAAGTAACTTAGATAATTTTAACTGTTTTCTTGTTGTTGTTATTTTGTTTTGTTGTATGAATTTTTTTATGAATGTTAATGTGTGATGCACTGCTACCCGTGTATTCGTCCATGTGAAATTGATCAAACATATGTTACAACCGCGTGAGTCGTGTGCTTTACTGGACTCCAAGAATAATTATTATACATAATTGGAAGTCATATATTTGTATGCAATATTAATTATATCATCTTTTTGGCCATTTTGGCGGCCATATTGTTTTATTTACCGTGTTTGCGTCTACATAACTTAGTGATTATAGCGACGTATTCTTATACGTCGCTATAATCACTAAGTATAATAAAAGATTTAAGACATATTGTTCGATAATGTATAGCTTAAACTTTTCATTACTTTCTTATATAGTGTTAGTGAGCACTGAGTGTGGTATATAGTAGGTTGAAGTTCCAGGTATGTTGCTGATAATAAATCCCATCCCATTCGAAATACTATTAGTATTCATATATCTAATGTACACGTTACATGTTACAGTAGATGGCGTGCGTGTCGTAGTTACAAATGTTTTTGAAAAAGCATTTCTGTAATGTACACACCTACTTACAATTTTACATTTCTTTAATACATTTAAAAATACGCGTGCGGAGCTGCGGGGCACAGCTAGTATTATATATATTTGTTAAAAAGATAAACCAGGTCGAGTTTCTTGCCGGTTCTTCTCGATGACTGGGTTGTTTTCCGAATCGGTGGTAGTTTTGACGTTCATAAGTGCCTTCTTAGGGCCTAAATTGAATAAAGTGTTTTTGAATTTGAATTTGAAAGCCCGGCGGACGTTGTTCCGGCCGCGTCCATTCATTTTAATTTTAAAAAAACTTGACAAATCATATACCTAAACCTTCCTCATGAATCACTTTATCTACTGGTAAAAACCGCATGAAAATCCGTTAAGTAGATTTTGAGTTTATCGCGAACAGACAGACAGATGTGGCAGAGGGCTTTGTTTTATTATGTATGTGTTTGTTTTATGTAGTGATATTCAATGTTTTTTTTTCGGACTGACTATGCTATTGACCTAGCAAGTTCTTAACAGCTTCACCGGACTACAAAAATCATACTGTGTGTGTGTGCTGATTGGTGTTTGAAATTACGTTCCAAATTGCGTAACTCTTATTCGCTTTATCTTTTGGAAAATAATAATATTAGACTACACGTTTGTATGTATGTCATATCAAAACTCATGCATTTTTCATATTTAATCTTATTGAATCATTAATAACATTCTTTAATTTTGATATAAGATCCGCATTATAACTTGAATGCCTGATGCCAAATCAGATGATTTCCTTCTACATTCACGGAGTTTCTAAGATCCTGGACCTATGTAAGTTAATAAAAAAAAACACGTGTGTCGCAGGAATTCTTATACATGTGAATAGCTAGCTTAGCTTAGCTTAGACAGATTCGCGAAGTTGCATCCAAGGTACAATATCCATCGGTCCAAGCCGAGGTTCGGCCACTGGCGCACTTGAACTTGTTGCCAAGCGGCGAAGTGCCCGCCTTAGTCCGATGAAGCTGAGGCACGCGAGGCCAATAGCGTAGTCAGTTCGAAAAAAAATCTCATCATCTCTACATATACTTTGACCTCTACGTATACTGTAAAAACGGTAATAATTACGTCATAAAATAGAAGAGCCTAATTGTTATTAGCGTATACATAGCCAACCTTAAGTGTTTTTTTGTAATTCAACAAATTACCTATGTATTTATTTCATTAAGTGTATAAATAAAGTAATAGAGGTTTACAGCCGTGTGTGTCTCGCTCAGAAACTACTCGATACACTTTAATAATTATTTTGTTTCATTCGTTAAACCTATAATTCCCAAAGTGATTCTCCAGGGGTCTATGACAACTAACAAAGAGGTCGAAGTCAGCGAAACTTAGAGGTACACAGACCGAACAAAACGCAACAATGCAAGCATTATTATTATATATTATTATACGTCGGTGTTTCTGTGAGAGGGTGGTACTACCCCAGACGAACCGACCCATTCACGCTGAAACCTGTAATATATATATTTAAAGAATAGAAAGTCAATAACAGGTAAGCAAGGGGTCTGGACGCAACTGAAAAACATGGCAAGTGATTTACGACAGAGTTCGGCAAACTAGTCAACCAAAAGAGCCAAATATGGTTACAAAGATGAAATTTATCCAAAGAGCCTTTTTTGAAACTTAGGCTTCACTTTGGTAGAGACATATTTATGGAATCAATTAGGAGTAAAAAACTATCGCGAACCTACCTTTGCTAATTTTTTTTTTCGGGCGACTATCATTGTTATTTTTGCTTTCTAACAATTTGCCTCTTCTCTGTAAGCTTGCGTTTCAAAAACAACTTGTCTCTTACAAGGCAAGCTAATAGTATTGTAGGTGGTAGAGCCACGCTGAAGCTATTACTATTTTCAGCATGAATGGGTCGGCTCGTCCGGGGTAGTACCACCCTCTCACAGAAACACCCACGTAAAGTGCTTGCATTGTTGTGTTTCGTTCGGTCAGTGAGAACGCTGGAGGCCCACCTACCTTCCCCCTCCCCAAACACAGGTTGGCAACGCACTTGCGACTCCCCTGGTGTTGCTAGTGTCTATGGAAGGTTGTGATCACTTAACATCAGGTGAAACATCTGTTCGTTTGCCTCCTATGATATAAAAAATAATAATAATAAGTAATATCTCGTGGAATTGGAACTGGAACTGGACATTTAGTCTTTATCTAAAGGAAAAATAACCACGATAGCTTCATATAATGTAGGGTTACTATAATATTAAGTAACTACGGTTTTCATAAGGACCACGTATTCTACCACGAAGAAGTGGGGCAAGCAGTGTGGTAGGTACTTATGTTTTTTCCTACATAAAATATATTGATATAACAATAAACAATGCAGAGGAATTCGCGGATATTAGCTAGCTATATAATATATATAATTAGAAGATTACCATAAGGTTTCTAATATATACATATCCCATATAAATAAACTAGTTTTCCGAAACGCCAAAACTAGTTTACACGAGTATTTTAAAGACAGAATTAATGGCCAGATAGAAGACTATTCAACGTTATTCGCTCTTCTCTATAAGGGGCATTAGCACGTAATAATACAATTTAACAAGGATTAATCACATCGGTAAAAGTAAAATGGATTAAGTAGTAATAAAAAAATATAATTAAAAAAGTATTATGACCCAAAATCAATACAGATTAAATAGATAGTTCGCATAAAATAGGAAAACTATTTCCAGTAATCCGAAATCGCAGACACCAGCCATACACATATAAAAACTGATATATCACTGACACCAGGTAATAACTTGATAAACACAAAGAAAATTACTTCGGTTGAATAAGCGAAATGTGTTTAAATAATACGATTCTGCCATAGTGACTGAAATGTTTAATTATATATAAAAACACTGTCATTATTATAAGTAAACTAGCCGGCTCGGCGGACGATGTCCCGTCCTGATAATAAAAAAAAACCTTGACAAATTATATACCAAAACGTTCCTCATGAATTACTTTATCCACTAGTGAAAACCGGATGAAGGTCCGTTCAGTAGTTTTTGAGTTTATCGCGAACAGACAAACACGGTAGGGGACTTTGTTTTATACTATGTAATGATAAGGAATTGAATATGACATAAAACATAACACTTCATTGAAAAAATATTAAACCAGTTTTAGAGATAATACGTAAATTTTAAAGTTCTGTACGCAAGCAAAAATTAAATAATAAACTCACCTGATGTATCGCTGTTTCGATAATATTACGAAATATTCGTATTATGAAATCGGGTGCTTTGAACCAGCTCCTTTCACCAATGCTGATTTGGAACTGCGACCGTCAGAGAGTAGGCCATTCGCAGCGTTTGCCACCTCTATCGTCGTACAAATTTAAGTGGCTAGAATGAGCATAACACTGTACAATAATCAAACAGAATACATAACACGCGTAGGAAACACGTATTTCTTGAGAAATACTTGTAGACACATCATCACATCTATACGAATAATAAACAAAAAACATTGTGGTTATCAGTGTACACGCAGAGGAAGTAAAACTTCTTTGGCTAATGTGCATTAAATTATATATACTTAGTTTGGCCATAAATACTGTTACAATTAAAAATAAACAAAATATTACATTTGAATTTGGAATCTGTCATATTATATGATTATTAATTGAGTTTCCTCATTTTGGCGCCAATACATTGTACAATATTTTGCGATATTAAAATGGAATGGGGTGATAAAGAGAACGAATCGCTGAGGTTGCATTACACAAAGTAGGTATGGAGGCAAATGCAATATTTAAAACTCTCCATACGCTTGGTATTAGTAAAATGTTTGTGTATCGGGCTATTAATAGGTACAATGAGACCTCCTCTGTTTGTGACAGAAAAAGATCTGGCCGTCCACGTAGTGGTCGTACGAAACAGATGGTCAAAGCAGTAAGGGAAAGAGTTCGAAGAAATAAGGAGCGTACTGGTCATTTCTTAACTGATAATTTAAAAAAGAATAGAGTGGTAAAATCGAAACAAATACTAAAGCGGTACGCAAAGGGAGGTCACAGAACATTTTTGTTTACGAATGAGAAAATTTTTATAATTGAGCAACATTTTAACAAACAAAATGACCGTATTTATGCTCAAAGCTCTAAGGAAGCTTCCCAATTAGTCGACAGAGTGCAAACGTGGGCACTATCCGACTTCAGTGATGGTTTGGTGGGGTATTAGCTATGAAGGAGTGCCTGAGCCATACTTTTGTGAGAAAGGTATCAAAACATCGGCACAAGTGTATCAAGATACCATTCTTGAGAAGGTAGTGAAGCCCCCTAACAACACCATGTTCAATAACCAAGAATCGTCCTTCCAGCAAGATTCGGCGCTGGGTCATAAAGCTCGGAGTCACGCAGTCTTGGTTGGAAACGAACGTTTCGGACTTCATCAGAGCTGAAGACTGGCCGTCGTCTAGTCTCGATTTTAATCCGCTGGATTATGATTTATGGTCAGTTTTAGAGAGTACGGTTTGCTCTAATCGCCATAATTTGGAGTCCCTAAAACAAACCGTACGATCGGCAGTGAAGAATTTTTCCATGGAAAGAGTGCGTGCTTCTATTGATAACTGGCCTCAACGTTTAAAGGATTGTATTGCAGCCAATGAAGACCACTTCGAATAAGGTTTTTATATTTTAAATTGTTTTATATTTATGTATTAAACTAACACACTGTAAAAGTAATAAATGTTATTTGCAATAGAAAATACTTTTTTTCTTTGTTTCAGTATTTATGGCAAGACTAGGTATACTAGCTGATTCCCGCAACTTCGACTGCGTCGCTTATTATCTGAATTGTTTTGTTAAAGATCTCAAAGGGATTAGGCAGCGTTTTCGTTGAAAGCTCCCAGGCAGCTTAACTTTTCCGACACCTCCCACAATTATCGTTATATTTCAACCAATTTACAAAAAAAACTTGACCAACTATATACCTAAGCCTTCCTCGTGAATCACTCTATTAATGAAAACAGCATAAAAATCCGCTCAGTAGTTTTTGAGTTTATTGCGAACAGACAGACACGGCGGAGGACTTTGTTTCATAGTATGTAGTGATATATGAGGATACTCATAAACTATACACTATACGAAGTCGCATAGTATAAATACTTAACTATAAACGTACTCGTTTTTGTATACTACTAGGCACAACGGACACCAATACCTTACGTTTAACGCTTAACACGTAACTCTATGAGAAGTTTCACTTCGATAGGTAATGTGAAAGTCCCTACAGCAGAACGTTAGGACGACGTGTTGATAAACTTGTATATTACTCTTTGAATGAAACGTCCTTCTCAGCTTAGCTTATAAATTTCCATTCTGAAGCATCTATGTTAAATAAAGAGGCTCCTTTATTAATATTAATAGTTCTCAAAGTAGCTAGAACTGAGTCCAATCTTTTCACAGATAACTTGATTGTGGTGCGCATAATTTTGTATCTGTAATATATTCTAAGATATTAATTGAAATGTTATGTTGTGAACTCGAGGACGGCAAGCGTAAGCAGGGCGGTCAACTACTCAGATACAAAGATGTGCTAAAGCGTCACATGAAAAAGTGAAACATAGACCCTTCACAATGAGATAATCTAACAGCTGCACGTCCACAATGGAGAGCTCATGTAGCAGTTAGAGTCCAGATTTATGAAGAGTATCGACGCACTTGATATTAGACGTGATGAATTGAAAGCCCGACTACCAGCGGCAATCAGTTATGTCTACGAGAATGGTGTTCTCACTTGCGTACAATGAACACGCACCTTTCGTAAGAAAATCAGCTATATTAGCTATATGAAAGCACCCGGACGTCGGAGTCGCTAGCAGTCGCTGTGGTCGAAAAGGGCCAGGGCCAGAGTATACTATTGTTAGGATAATTTTGGTCGAAATTAAATACCCAAAATAACTACAACATTTAATTGGATAATTATTATTATTACATTTGTCAAATAACCTGGTAAATTACCATTTAAGTATTATTAATATGTAAGAGATAAAACTGTTTATTAGTTTTTGTTATCCTTAAGAGTTAATCTTATATCGTCCGCGACTTTTCTGTGAATACTTCCAATTACATAATACTTTATTTGTACCTTATTCAGTAATTTAAGGTGTGAAAGCATAAGATACAAACAAACTTACGTTCGAATTTATAACTTTAGTAAGGAAGTAAGCATGATATGTGGTAATCAGTAACACTGATAAATAGTTAGAATACAATCTGGAATAAACAAACAAAAAAAGTAAAATGAAAGTAAGTCACAATTAAATTTAATCATAAGAAAAAAGTAACTTTAATATCCATTAACTGTCGGTAAATTTTGTGTTTTTATTTAGAATACTCGATAATAAATAAAATATGAATTTTGAAAACAATTTCTTTGCGAGTATTTATTTATCTCATGATTTTATTTGCCTAAACTAGGATACGTTCATTTCATACTAATACGTTCATTTCTTACGTTCATAACTTATCTTCCTTTTGGAATTTCATACGTTTTCTTTTTTTATTGATCCTCGTCAATTCATTGATAGATTCATAAAAACTTTTGTTTGTAAAATCTAAATGACGAAATTTTAAGGCGAAAATTTTCATATTCTATGCTACTTCTTTATTTACTTGTGTCTTTTTATATAGCGAATAATAATAAACATATTTTTCTTTTATATTCTTTTGTTAAAGAGTTTACAAATATTGTTGACTAGTAGATGTATAGAGCGACTTATAAATGTAGATCATATATACATATCAACGGTATGGAAATAAAACGAACTGTTTCCAAATGTTTTTAATTAATAACATAATAGCTCGTCAAAATATCTGCATAAATATAAATAAAGAACATCGTTCGACAAATAGAGAGGACAATTGTACTGAACTGTTTTCGTGTTTAGATATTTATATACAGAAGATATTCGATACATAACGTATTAACTCAAATTTGGAAAAAATGTCCAACGAAGACATCGTGTCATTTTTTTTATATCATAAGGGGCAAACGAACTGATTCGTCACCTGATGTTAAGTGATCACAACCGTCCATAGACTCTAGCAACTCCAAGGGAATCGCAAGTGCGTTGCCAGCCTGTGTTAGGGGGGAGGGGAGAGAGGAAATGGGGAGGGGGAAAAGGAAAGCGGGCCTGCGACGCTCTCACTGACCGAACGAAACGCAACAATGCAAGCACTGTTACTCGACGTTGGTGTTTCTGTGTGTCGGGTGGTAGTACCCCGGACGAGCCGACCCATTCATGCTGAAACCAGTAAGCTTCAGCGTGGCTCTACCACCTACAATATTTATTATGTCACTATACAAATATTTTCGTCTTTCGACAATCTACGTTTTGGTTGGATAACAATTTACCTATTAAATTACACTGAAGACCGACGAGCATTTAAAAAATAACCACTAGTTATATATACCATGTTTTAGACCGAGGAAGACCTGAATTTTTTTTAATGTCGTAGTATTAAGTTTTACAATAAGGCCCCAAAGTGCATTCCTGATTTTCCGGAAAGTAAGTTCAACCATCATGTCTAAGCAGGGCTGTAGCTAGAGTCGAATTTGAGGTAGGGCGGCACTGGGTACAGGTAGGGCAGAAGTTAATATTGTATCATAATTGATCTGCCCTCGAATGTCACAAACTGTCGTATGTTCGGAAAAGTCTTAGTTTCTGATATTTTTAAGGTTGGGCATTGTTATTTTAAGGTAGGACACATTCGTTATATCACTAATGTTTTATTGTATTCTCGAGGTCACGCATTATACGCATGTATATTAAATTTTATATGGAAAGGTTGAACGGTATAACAATTATTTTATATAGAGCCCTCTATTGACAGACTGAAAAAAAAAAATAAAAAAAATAACCTTTTTATCTTTTATCATTACTGCTTAGCCCTAAAAGTGTGATTATAATCAGATGATGCTCTAAAAGTCGTTGTATTCGCTAGTAAAATTTTCGTGAAGACGTGTATTCAAAAATTAGCCCGGTCTTAATGTCTTAATTACACGTAACCAGCAGTACAGTAGTACAGTGGCGAGACAATAAAACGATACTAGGCCGAGAGGTAGGAAACAGTGACCGACGGACATACATCTTCAAAGTTATTAATGTTCATTTTATTTACGACTGTAATATATGCTGCACCACGTTTTTGTTTGTTTCCGTCATTGGAAGATGGAAAATGGCATTGAATCTAGGCCGAACTAGCCTAGCACTCCGCCGAACACTCGTTATAATGTTCATATGTACCAAGCACTTGGCTGAGAGCACTGTCTGGCCACTGTACTCGTTACGTGTAATTAAGGCATAACAGACATGTTAATTTTATTTATATGTAAGATATATACTGCGTATAACCACGTATAACAGTATAGTATAGTTATTAACTACAAGCATCTGCCCACGACTTCGTTCGCGTGGAATAGTTACTTTGGGCTAACGCTAACACGCAACGGAAGCTCTCAAGAGGATAGAATACCCGATTTTGAAACATTATTCATTGATGCTCCGCTCCTATTGGTCTTAGCGTGATGATATATATTTTATAGCGATAAATTAGCTATATAACAATGAAAGAATTTTTCAAATCGGACCATTAATTCCTGAGATTACCCCCTACAACGTCACAAACTCACAAACTTTATCTCCTTATAATATTAGTATAGATAAATCTTTCCAAATACCAAGGCGAACATGTTGGCTAAAATGTTATTTGTAATTGCCTAGGTTATATGCGTTAGGATGTTATTAAAAAATATTAGAATGCATTTCATTTGTTCACATATTGATTATAGAGTTTCAAATGACTTAATTTAATGTTCCAGTCCCCAGAATAATAAAATTTAACTGTATTTATTATTTAATCTTTCTCTACGTCTAAATCATATATGATTTAATGTTTACATGGAACTTTTTTGTTAATCTAATAAGTGTCTCATCACGTTTTCTGGTAATTACTACTTGTTAAGTTAAAAATGGTAATTCTAAATTATGTGTAAAATCAAAACGCGTACCGCCCTCTAGTCTGTTTGTACGAAAACAAACATCTAGAAATTATAAGTTGCAATTTGTTTCACTAGATGTCACTAGATGTCACTAGATGTAAAAGCACCTTGCTCCATTTGTACTTACATGGAAAATAGTACCAAGATACCATACTAGGTGTCTATTCATTACAGATCAATATATAAACACCTTAAGCGTACCGATTGGTAACTACATATTTATACATGTAAGAACATACTATGTAGGTGCATAGGTACATGAGTAACAGCTATGAATAGTACATATCTAAAGGTTATATTTAATAAACCGGCAAATTGAACACATATTTTTTTCCAAGTTTTATTTGTCCATTCCACATGATAGTAACCTCGAATTTGACATTTTTTTTTCTTTTTGGTTTATTTCCTTGTTCATTTTGTACTGTAATTAAAACGTACGAACGGACGATAGTACAATATTAAGATCTATTGTGAGATTTGTGGTAAAAACCTCTTTATTTTATTAATAAGCATGGTTATATACCTACTGCTCCTACCTTGCCCATATTTACAGATTGGCACTTTTATCTCCTTCAAATCAATAACTAGCTGCAACAGCTATTTCCTATTCGTTCATTATTATTCTTCATAACTTCGTAGAGTTGACCTATCCGTCGGGACACTTTTCTTCTGCACTATGTGAATCCTATACCCTTGTCAGTGTATATGCAAAATCTCATGATAAATAATTGAGAAATTACTGCTTGAAAGTGTAAGAAACATCACATTCAGAACATTAGTTAGGAATTATGTATTTTTCATGTTCAAATGCGCTGCAGCGAAATCTTATTAAGATATAGTAAAATGGGTTGTGTAACACCTTTGTACATAAACAAAATATGTTTCATAGGCAACATATATATATATACTAGCGGGCACTGCAGATTTTGTCCCGCCCTGATTATAAAACAATCCTTGTCAAATTATATACCAAAATGTTCCTCATGAATCACTTTATGCACTGGTGAAAAATGAAGATCCGTGCAGTAGTTTTTGAGTTTATCGCGAAAAGACAGACAGACGCGGTAGGGGACTTTGTTTTATACTATATAATGATACATGGGTATGTCAACTCCAACATCTGTCCAGTTGTGCTAGTTTGTAGGCCAGATATTTAAGAATCATTGTAAAATTTACAACATTGTAGTAGAAATCAAACAAATCATATAATTCACACATAGTTTTATTTGAGAGTTATAAAATGTCGATGAGTTCATGCAACATACATAATTAAAGAGAAACTTTATAAATAAACAGTAGAGAAAAACCTATTTGGGGCTTTGGAACCTGCATTGTTGATCTTGATCAAATGGTAATAAAAAAGGTAATAATACAGTACACAAT
Organism: Antheraea yamamai; assembly: GCA_036509395.1. Lineage (NCBI taxonomy): Eukaryota > Metazoa > Arthropoda > Insecta > Lepidoptera > Saturniidae > Antheraea > Antheraea yamamai. The sequence continues at coordinate 22,080,860 of AP028424.1, forward strand.
TTGGAGCAAAATGCATTTAGACAACAATTTATTAATAGAGTATATAACTAAATTACTGAATTAATATTAATAAAAAAAATATCACAATTTTGATCCAGTACTTTGCAGTTCCATTACTATCTCCCCTGGCCTATTAATTTCATAAAAAAAAAAGAAACAATTTGTAAAATGCAAGGGCACTAATTTACTCCGAGCAACATTGTAGACGACACTCATTAATTTGAACAGGACATCTATTATAAAGAAAGATGGTTGTGCGGCACAACTAAACATTAACACTACATAAATCAGTGCGCCACACAGAGTAAACTGCAGATTTAAGCCTGGCTCTCATTGGTGGTAGTTTCAATGGTAGTGCCCGCAGGCTTGTTGTTCTTCGGCTTAGGCTGCTGCTGGTTGGAGGATGTAGTAGCTTGGGGCTCCTGTCCACCTCCCTCCTGGCCATTCTGGCGTTGAGGTTGGTTCTGGCCTTGTTGGAAGTTGCGTGGGCGCGGGCGACGGTATCCTCCACCGCGATTCATTGGGCCGGCACCGCCTCCACGACGTCCACCACGGAAGTTGCGACGGAAGTTGTAACTGTTCAGATTATTTACAATTACATATTGTATGCAATCTCATAAATATAATGATTAAAAACAGGCTGTGACTTAATTTGGTGTTTTTCAACCCGAATCTTAATCGAAATAAAACATAGAAGGAAAAGGATGCAGTAAAAGTACAATATGAAGATAATCTCACCTGCGTTGTGGTGGTGGTGCGCCTTGATCCTGACCTTCATCACCCTGTGCACCCCCTTGGTTGGGCGGGGGTCCACGACGTCCCATGCCACCTCTACGTGGAGCGCCTTCGCCGCCACGTCCGCCACCCTGACGTGGGTAATACCTAAACAAGTAAGGAGAAATATAAATTACAATTTAAAATACAGGAACAACACATAATTTTTTTCTATGTGGGAAGGGTAAAGGATAGGACGATACTTACTGACGATGGTAACCGCGGCGTTTATCAGCTGCGTAGGGCGAACCCTTTACGGGCTCACCGCCGGGACCCGTGACTCCGGCTGCTTCACAGCCTTTCTCCCCAGCGACCACGTCAAACTCCACCGCCTCTCCGTCGCCGACCGAACGCACAGCCTTGCGGGGGTTGTTCCGGACGATTGCAGTTTGATGAACAAACACATCTTCTTTGGTGTCATTCCTGTCACATATTAAATAATACTTAATAATTTCATAATAAATAACTATAATAAGTATTTATAGGGTGAGATGAACGTAACTGATAAGTAAATAGGTGAGGGTAGTTAGGATTAAATAAGTTAATTATTACCTGTTGATGAAACCATATCCACTCTTGACGTTGAACCACTTGACAGTACCCGAAACCTTTTCAGCTGTTTATAAAAGAAATGGAGACAAAATTTTAGTATATATCAAACCAATACAATTCCCATATAAACTACGAAATGGAAAACTATTGGATACATATTAGAATGAAATCAGACAAGATATAAAGTAATAAAAACAAAAATATTTATTCAAACTTAATATCTCATTATTTTCTGTTTTGGGTCAATTATAACTAATCTCCAAAAACATTTATAGTACAAATTGTGTTAATACGCCAACTACCTGTATGTTAAATTGAATTATTGAAATTTTCGAAATTAATCATGTTGGGTGAAGGTAAAACGCGCGAAAATAATTTGTCTAAGCTATAAAAGTATATACGTCCTATATTGCAATCTATTAGAAGTAACTAAACCCAACAAGTAAAGATGCATCAGCAACTATGCAAGTATTGATTTTATTCGCATGATATACTTCTGTACGCGCAGGCCACAACGTAGATGGGGTCAAGAGACGATCAATAACGGCTATGTACTTAGGCCGCCATCTTAGGGCACGGTCAACTTACTAAATATATTTTATCATCAAAACCATTATTTTACCAAAATTTGCCAAAATGATAGTCGAAATATACCGCGAGATGAATTTCATGAACATGTGCTTTCTATGATCGAAAGCCGGAACGCAAAACTCAAAATGGCGCAGCGACACTTACCGATGACCTGCTTTTGTTTAGCCGGCTTAGTTTGTTGCGGTTGTTGTTCTTGCTGCTGCGGCTGTTGAGGCTGCGGCTGCGTTGGTTTATCGGTATCAGCCATGATGTAATTGGCGAACGGCGATGGTGGCTAAGATGGTAAAATCCTCCACGACCTCTCTAGATGTTTACCACTCCCTCTTTGTCGATGCAAATGACGACTTTGAGTTGTTACATTCACCTAGGTGTAGATATCGATTTTGAATTTAGGTCATAGTCTAGTTTCTAATCGATTTCGATAAAACTACAATTGTACCCAAAAGTTTTAATTTATTAAATTACACTGTAGTCACTTAATATACTATTAAAGATAATACCAAACTGAAGTGAAAATAGAATTATTTCATATACGTCATATTAATAAAAATACTACAATTATAAGCTAGAAATATTATTTTTTTAACCTATCAGTACAAAACACGCTCCATTTTTATTTTATTAATTTATGTAACTCACTATTTGTATTTCAAAGATGTATTTGAATACGTAAATACAATTATAATACTAAAAAGTACTTCGCACATTTTTATCACGGAGCACCACTAATCATCTTATAGTATACTCTGTATAAATCAATGTTGCCCGGTTAGTATTTTCCCGAATAGTCTTTATTGATATGATGGATAAAATCGCGTTAATAATTGTCTATATCTGTTTTCGTTCGACAAAAATAGGTAGTTCGTGCTTATTTCTTTACTTTTTTGATAAGGATTTGATATAAAACTAATATTTTTTTGATTAGTGCTACAACTTTATATTGATACATCATTAACAAACCATAATTAAATAAATCTTCGATTTAAATGGTTTTGTGCTTATAAGCTAATTTAAATAAAAACTCTGACTTTTAGCTATCACTTTTTATTATTTTATATAGATTTAAAATATTGTACCAATATAAAATCTGACAAGGACATTAAATAATGAAAACTCCACAAAAAAGGAAATAATGTTAATATTCTGCAAATAGTACTATAATTTTTATACTTTTTATAGTATTTTTAATTATAATAATATTAACTTGACTACCTTTCGGGTAATCAGTTTTAGAGGGAGGAAAACACTGTATTTTCTGCATTTAGAGATGCGGGAAGCTAAAATATTTTTACGATTTCCAAGGCGATTGTTGAAGATGTAAAGTTAATAGTCGATACCCAATTATCTGAATAATTGTTATTAGTTTTATTGGTTATTAATTTGATTGACAGTGATTCATATTGTTTTCAAGGGAAAGTCATAGCATTAGTTTTATTATATTTTTGAAATTTGAACGAATAGTTATTATTTTGTTTATGTATTTAATTTCTTCCAATACCTAATAGATGATTATTGGTTTACACTTATTGACATATTTAAAGGATCGCTATAAAAAGAGTCAATTTAATATGAAAGCTGATTTATTTAAAAAAAATAAGATTATAAAATTAGTTGAATGCAGTCAATTAATTTCATTATCGTCTTTGACCACAAAAAATAAATAAACTAAACTAAAAAAAAAACAAATTAGAGCCAGGAAGCTTAAAATTTTAATTGTAAGGAATTTTGATCTAACAATGAAAATTTATTATTGTTCTAAGGGCTGTTTTTTTTTTTCAGAATGAGGAAAACAGTATTTTGTTTAGCCACATCTGGTTGTCGAAACTGCCTGCATCGGTCTGTGTATACTTTTTTTAATTTATCAATGACAATGGCACTAGGTTCTATTCTTTAATCCATGCAATTTTGAGGGCCCTTCGTAGAGTTTTGTTGGTTTCATTTGTTTTGTCAGTTTATTCCAAACATGCTCTATGGGATATGGATCTAGCGAGCGTACTGGCCATACTAAAACTTAGATTCCGACTTCAATAACAGACTTTGTCACTCTTAATGTCTGAGCCACTCCAAAGTAAAAGTAATCATTTCTTATATATGGTACAGCTTTAGACATCAGAGGAGCGTTGAAATCCGATATTATCATTCAAACTTATCAACGGAAGTTCCTTTCACTTAATAATAAGGTTTTTTTTCTGTGTAACATCTTTTCTCTCGGCTGCTGGATATATTTTGTAGGAGGTATTACAGAAATGAGTCGGAAATGTGTTACAGAGAAATAGGGGAAGGGCGCGCTATTTAATTTGACCTATGAGTGTGCGCGGTAAGGGATAAAATCAGCTGTGGACTTATCTACAGTTATACAGTGTTGTGTCTAAAATCTGAGGTTATTTTTATACATGTAAACTAATTATCCTTACAATTAGGCGTCTGACAAAGTTCACCACTCTTAAAAAAATGCGAGTAAGTAATATGCAATTATTCAAATAGATATTCTAGTGTAGATCTTTTTCATACCTTTAAGTTAATTCCTGACGCTGTCAATATAATATATTTCATTGTGATTAAAAGTGTCTCTTCGATTTGAAAGATATAATTATTCGATAAAAAATTATTTCAAATTATAACGGGTTTTTTTTTTCAGACTTTAGTTAGAAAGCTACTATTGTGTATTTAACGTGACTAGGATTAAAGTTGCGCTAGCAAGCGCGCGCTCACATATAGAATTACATATATTTCCCTGCTTAGACTATACTCGACCAATAATATGAGGGATAAATTGACTTGACATATATTTCATCTCAATTTCATAGTGGCATAATATGTCACAAGTTACACATCATAAGCCACTACTATGAGGCTCGTTCGTTTTATCACAAAAAAATAGAAGTAATGTTAAATTTCTCAAAAAACAGAAAATACGTACAGAATTTCATATACTTTTTATATCAAAACATATCCAAATAAACAAATGAAAGTCATAAGTCAAATACTATTCAAAATCTTCTTTTATTTTCAAATTATTTAATTCCGGTTATACAGGGTTAGTAAAAAAAAAAATTGTTATTCTACATTTTCTTCGCGTTCCTGTAAATAAGCGTGGTTCGCACGCTAATAGAATACAAAAGCTTTAGATGCATTGCACTAAAGTATTTTAATTACAGGTGATAACAACATAGAACGTAGGTAAAAGTTAAAATTTTCTGTTGAAAAATCACTAGAAGATGTTTAAGAACAAAATACATTTAAGTTAGTATATATACGCGAAATCCGAAAGCGTTCTTGGTATAGTCCGCGTCAAACGTTTTAACCGCTCTGAAGTAAATGCGCAGAACACAAATTTAGGTATCAGAGGGACGTAGTGAGGTAAAAGGGGAGCGGCGCTAGCCCGCGTGCGTACCTCGCCCCCTATTTCACCCACGTTGACACATGTGTCCTGTCATTACTGGTTGCAGTACAGTCGCATTCTGAAGTCAATTTAGTGTTATTGTTGTTGTTAATTACATGTAATTGCTATTTTCGTTGTTTTCTTTTTCTTGTATATTTGTCATTATTAGAAGACCCATCCACTTCGAACAATGATGTTTCTATGAAAGGCATTGTTTATTTTTAATACAAATTATTTATTCATTATGAATGTAGTTTATTCACAATAACGGTATTGTAAGACGCATAATATCTGCACAATATATGCTACTAGATATATCTTACAGATAGAAATAAATACTGTATAAAGGCGATCACTCAAAGTAAGTGATCAGTTCATTAAATGTTATTTGAATTTATATATAACTAGCCGACCCGTGCCCACTTCGTTGGGCGGTAATAGGCATTATCAAGCTACAACTTTTCTCTAGAACTCAATCATATATATCTTATAATTAAGGCAGCGTTCGTAAGAAACATTTTCGTTCGACCATTTTTCTCCGACTCCCCAGATATTACCCCCTACAACCTCACAAACTTTACCTCTTTATAGTATTAGTATAGATTATAGATAATATAATTAGTTAATAGCTTCTGCCCGCGACTTTGCACGCGTGGAATAGTTATTTTGGGCTAAGACGCAACGGAAACTCTCAAAAGGAAAAAATACCCCGATTTTAAAACACTTTTCATTGTTGCTCCGCTCCTATTAGTCTTAGCGTGATGATATATAGCTTATGACACTCACAAGTAACGTGGCTTTCTATTGGTAAAAGAATTTCAAAATCGGTTTAGTAGTTCCTGAGATTACCCCCTACAATGTCACAAACTTTACTTCTTTATAATATTAGTACATAGATTATAGCCCCTGCCCGCGACTTCGTCCGCGTAGTAATAGTTACTATTCTGGGCTAACGCTGACACACAGCAGAAGCTCTCAATAAGAAAAAAACATCTCGATTTTGAAACATTTGTCATCTGTGCTCCGCTCCTATTGGTCTTAGCGTGATGATATATAGCCTATAACCATTCTCGATGAATGAGCTATATAACACTGAAAGAATTATTCAAATCGGACCAGTAGTTCTTGAGATTACCCCTTACAACGCCACAACGTCACAACGTCACAAACTCACAAACCCACAAACTCACAACGTCAAAAACTTTACCTCTTTATAATATTAGTATAGATTGATAAATACATGATGTGGCGATCTGTTCAAATTTTAGCTTTATCATCATTCAGCTCTTCCATTTCTAGTTTTAATTACCCCAGATGTCATTTTTATTGTTTGTTCGTTTTTATCTCTAATTCTTTGCAAATATTCTATATTTATATATATCTTGTATGTATGTATGTATGTATATATCTGCTCATTTCATATAAACAGGTTTTCGTAAACCAACTGTCAGACCGTTTACAAGACGACACAATCGGAATCAAGCTTTCATTTCACATACAGAATCTTCTGAAAGTAGCAGTTATATGTTATACTATACTGCTACATTTTTATTACTTAATGTAACAGGCAAATATCTACTTGAAACGTAATTCATTTAAACCTGTTATGCTGTACGTATAATATTGAGACAAGTTAAAGATTAATAAACGTAAATATTAAATTCCTATAATAATAATATTCTGATTTTGTTTTGTATTAACCTACTGACTGTACTATGCGCAAAACTGAATTTAAAGCTATATTCAGAGCGGCCATCAACGATGACTCGGACTATACATGTGAATATCGATTCGATTTTTCGCTAAATAACCACTTCATCGCCACACTAGATAAATGGCTACCAGTTATTCAATTCTGCATTGTCATGAGCACATTGATAGGTACGTGCAGTTTTTGACCGCTCTGAATACAGATGCGCATAAATTCGTTTTATAGTATATGTATAACATCGAAATGACTTAAGGATAAAACAATGAGTTTGGAGTGTCCAAAAAGAGTGCAGTAGCAAACGCTTTTAGTAGATACTTTATGTATGGTCTCTAAGATAGACTGCATACAGGGGCCATATTTCAATGTGAAGTTTTATTAGTAAGCTCCACAGACTAATAATCTCATACGAATTCCGTAAATTCTATTGCCGCTTTACCACCAGTGTGGCTGCGCGCTTTACAGATTATACCAAATGTTATATCGCAACGTCATAATCATAGTTTCATATTTCGAATGCAAATTATTTCTATATATTACTATGTAATTATCAAAGAGATTATTCATGCTGAAAACTTTATAATATTATCTATTCTATATATATAATAAAAATGAAGTGTCTGTATGTAATTTCAAAATAAAATTTTTTTACTGCTTAGGTACGAAAGTATACACGTTACTGATAACAAAAATGCAATTTTTAAAATTTTTGTCGGTCTGTCTGTTTGTTCCGGGTAATCTCCGAAACGGCTAGATCGATTTTGACGTTAATTTCAATGGCAGATAGAAAAAATACAGCAGGTTTCTTAGGCTACTTTAAATTAGACTAGCTGTTAACCGCGGCTTTGTCCGCAATGCTATCTTCAAAACGGTGGAACCGATTTCCATGGGACTTTCACTAACAGATAGCTGACTTTATAAAAAGTAATTTAAGCAATTTTAATTTATACTAGCTGTTAACCGTGGCTTTATCCGTAACGCTATCTCTAAAGCGGTTTGACCGATCTTCACGAAATTTTCACTGGAAGATAGCTGTTCTTATAAAAAGTAATGTAAGGAATTTTAATTTATACTAGCTGTTAACCGTGGCTTTGCTTGCAACGTTATCTCCAAAAGGGTTAGACTGATTTTCACAAAACTTTCACTGGCAGATAGCTGACCTTAAAAAAAGTAATTTAAGCGATTTTAATTTATACTAGCTCTTAACCGTGGCTTTGTCCGTAACGCTATCTCTAAAGCGGTTTGACCGATCTTCTCGAAATTTTCACTGGAAGATAGCTGATCTTACAAAAAGTAATGTAAAGAATTTTAATCTACACTAGCTGTTAACCGTGGCTTTGCCCGTAACGTTATCTCCAAAACGGTTTGACTGATCTTCACAAAACTTTCACTGGCAGATAGCGAACCTTATAAAAAGTAATTTAAGTTATTTTTTTTTATACTAGCTGTTGACCGTAGCTTTGTCCGTAACTTATTTATTTATTTTTCTTATTTGACAAGCAGCATAATTTCTGATACGTCTATTTCCCACTGTGTCGAAAATTTTTTTTTTCAGGTTTTGGTCACTCAGATGTTCATTTATTAAAGTAAGTTTATTATTCCGGACCAGATGTCGAGTCGGTTTTTAAAACCATGGACAGAACTAGCAAATACTACTTCGTCAGAAGCGGTTCAGTAGACCGACTCTGTCACAGGAAATTGTGTGCAATTTTCACTGGAAGGATAGCTTATTTTGGTTTGATTTCCTCTTGTAGATCTTGTTGTGTCTCTTAAAATAAAAATGTAATGTAAGGAATTTTAATTTATACTAGCTATTATAACCGTGGCTATGAGCTCACCACGAAGGCGTTATCTCCGAAAGGGTTAGACAGATCAGTTCAAGCAGTACTTTCACTGGCAGATAGCTGATTTTTTCCTTATAAAAAGGGTAATTTAGTGGCTTTTCTTTAGCAATTTTAAGGTTTATCTTCTAAGTAGGGACTCCATAACTGGAAGCCACAGTTAAGGAGTGGTCCTAAACGGTTAGATCGATTTTCACGCAGACTTTCACTGAGTGGAAAAGATCGCGAACCTAATAAAAAGTAATTCAGGTTATTACTATTATTAGACTAGCTGTTGTTCCCGCGACTTTAAATTATCAGAATAAGACACCTGGATGAAATTTAGCAAGATTTCAACTCATTCTTTATTTTTAATAAGAGAAATAATCATCAGCTTATTGTTTACAATTCGACATTATAATTATTAATAACATTAATGATATCGAGGTCTTCCTAAAAAGATCTTAGATTATAAACGTATTACGTAAAGTGTTCCATAATACAATTTCTTGCGGAACAGACAAGCGTTTATTTTTTGTATAGTCACAAAATCTTAATTATAATAATGGCAATGTATATTAAATCTAATGTTAATGTAAATCTTAATAATAATATTTTAGGTTATTGTTTCATTAGTTCCTTATACATTACTTACATACATTACTTGAGGTAGTTATATGGTGGGTTAAGGTTCCAAATATGTTGCTGATGACAAGCCTCATTTGGCACGCTATTTGTATTTATATATCTAATGTACACGTTACATGTTACTTTTAGTGGCGTGCGCGTCGTACTTACAATTGTCTTTTAAGAGCGTTTCTGTAATTGTACATAATCTCACAATTCTATAATTTTTTCTTTTTTTTTTTTTTTTTTTTTTTTTTTTTTTTTTTTTTTTTTTTTTTTTTTTTTTTTTTTTTTTTTTTTTTTTTTTTTTTTTTTTTTTTTTTTTTTTTTTTTTTTTTTTTTTTTTTTTTTTTTTTTTTTTTTTTTTTTTTTTTTTTTTTTTTTTTTTTTTTTTTTTTTTTTTTTTTTTTTTTTTTTTTTTTTTTTTTTTTTTTTTTTTTTTTTTTTTTTTTTTTTTTTTTTTTTTTTTTTTTTTTTTTTTTTTTTTTTTTTTTTTTTTTTTTTTTTTTTTTTTTTTTTTTTTTTTTTTTTTTTTTTTTTTTTTTTTTTTTTTTTTTTTTTTTTTTTTTTTTTTTTTTTTTTTTTTTTTTTTTTTTTTTTTTTTTTTTTTTATTTAATTTTTTTTTTTTTTTTTTTTTTTTCCTTTCCTTTTTTTTATTCTTTTTTTTTTTTTTTTTTTCTTTTTTTCTTTTTTTTTTTTTTTTTTTCTATTACTCTTTTTTTTTTTTTTATTTTTTTTTTTTTTTTTTTCTTTTTTTCTTTTTTTTTCTTTTTTTTTTTTTTTTTTTTTTTTTTTTTTTTTTTTTTTTTTTTTTTTTTTTTTTTTTCCCTTTCCTCTTTTTTTTTTTTTTTTTTTTTTTTTTTTTTTTTTTTTTTTTTTTTTTTTAAAATTTTTATTTTTTTATTTTTAAAATTTTTTTTTTTTTTTTTTTTTTTTTTTTATTTTTTTTTCCTTTTTTTTTTTTTTTTTTTTTTTTTTAAATCCTTTTTTTTTTTTTTTACATTTTTTTTTTTCTTTTTTTTTTTTTTTTTTCTTCCTATTCACCCATTACTTTTCTTTTTATTTTTTTCCCCCCTTTTTCTTATAAATTTTTTTTTTTTTCTTTTTTTCCCTTTTTTTTTTTTCATTTTTTCCTCTTCTCATTTATTCTCCCCTCTTTAATACGATTTAAAAAAAACGCGTGCGGAGCTGTGGGTACAGCTAATTATTAATAATAATGTACATTTTACATTACGTTAATAGTTTAGTAAACCTGAAGGAAGATGAAGCTGTGTACATGTTTTTGTTATAATATTCGTTAAATCACTGTGTATTTTAGTAAAATATTAGCACCAAAATTACATAAGTCATTTTCATATATCTCAGTAGAGTACGCTTCGTTTAATACAGAATTTTGATATTTTAAATTGATATTGAGAGGCTAAAAAGAATTAAAATTAATACGTTAATATGTACACTGTAATAATTATACGTGAATATATTTTCAAGTACAGTAAACCAATTATTTTATATTATACTTTTTTTGTATTTACTACTCCTCCTAAACACTACCATTTTATATAGTTTTTTTGTTTCTGAGATTCAGAATTTTAGATTCTCAATTACCCCAGGTGCGCTCATCACTTTTTATTTTTTTGTTTTCAAGGCAGGACAACGTCCGCCCGGTCCGCTAGTTTTATTTATAAATACATTACTGAGGGTTATTACGTCCAACTACAAAGTCTTAACTTTTAATTACCTGCGAGTATTTTATTACTCGGGTTAGTTTTGAACACGGAATAAAGACTCTTCTCTTTCTTCCGTGGTTTTGAAAGTTCTACAACGTTATTTAAAACTAGTCTCGTCTGCTGCAATAATTATTCACTGCAATAAATGTTTAAATGATAGTAAATTGAGTGTTTTATAAATGTTCTCGGAGTTTAAATACTAATAAGGATGAATAATAATACTTACCGTGATTTTCATTTCGATTACAGTATAATAGTATAGATATAGATAGTATATAGATATGATTATTAGTGTAGATAATGTAGATAACAATATAGAATTTTATACACTGTAACACGTAGTGGAGTTATAGCCAAATGTATACCGTGAACATATTATCTGTATATAAACATTTATATATGTGACATATACCTATGTGTTTGGTTGAAGGGTGACGTTGATGTAGCGTCACCTAATGGCGAGTTATAGTAAAATCAGAGAAAAACAAAATGTAGTGTATTTGTGTGACCAGACGAATAGTATTGGATTTTATTATTAACCTATATATTGTTTTTTTCATAATAGTTCATAAAAAATAGCTTCATAAAAGTTTCTTCTTGTAAGTTAACTCGAATTCCTACCAAAAGGGTAACAATAGTACATTAATATCAATATCTATATACATATTATAAAATGTAAATCGAACGTGTCTGTACTTGCTAGATTTTTGTGAAAAAAATGATTGCAGGTGTCTATGAATAAGTGGTAAAATACACTTCATTTATTTTTAGAAATGTCTGTCTGTCTGTATGTCTGTTTTTTTGAACACGCATCACTGCTAAAGTATATTAAAAATATTATAAAAGTAATTGCGTTCACGGTAAAACCTTTCCAAAGAAATCATAAAGCATATCCTCGAGTAACATTTAGTCTTTGTTTCATTAAAATCGGTTCACTCTAGCAAAAGTTACTGTAATTTTAATGACGACGCGACTTAAGTACGAGATAAAAATAGATGTGTAAATGAACTTAATAATAGGTCTTTACCTATGAAATTGCCGTTCTCCAGTACTGGCCATTTCAAATCAAAATAATTTTTGTTTGGCTAAGAATTCTAATTTCAAATTAATTTTATTTTAAAAACATGGAATTCTTTTTCCAAAAGTAGTCATTTGTTTATTGATTAGTGTTACATTTTCATCGTATTTCAATGTTTTTTTGTCATCATGGATACGTTAAAAATTAGAGTAATTATGGAATATGAGTACCGTCGTGGCAGCAACGCGGCACAAGCGACACGCAACAAACATCAACGACGTTTACGGAGCTAACACTACAAACCAACGCACCACCTGTTATTGGTTTGCTCGCTTGCGTTCTGGAAATTTCGACCTGAAAAATGAACCTCGTGGTCGTCCGAAGACTTTGGTCGACAATGATAAATTAAAGGCGATTGTGGAAGCTGATGATACACAATCTATCGCTGAATTAGCAGCAGCTTCCGACGTTAGCGTCAAAGCAATATTGGTCCATTTGCGTCAAATTGGCAAGGTAAAAAAGCTTGACAAATGGGTGCCCCAGGAACTCAATGATCGCCAGCGCGAAGTACGCGTCGACACGTGCCTTGCACTGCTCAACAGACACACAAATGAAGGAATTTTGAACCGCATTATTATCTGCGATGAAAAATGGATTCTGTTTGATAACCGCAAGCGCTCAGCAAGTTGGTTGGATCCTGGTTCAGCACCTAAACAATGCCCTAAACGAAAACTTACCCCTAGAACAGTGATGGTCACTGTTTGGTGGTCTAGCGCCGGAATGATTCATCACAGCTTCTTACCAAACGGGGTGAGCATTACCGCAGATGTATACTGTGAAGAACTGAACACAATGATGGAGAAGCTGGCACATCTCCAACCAGCATTGGTCAATCGCTCGTCTCCGTTGCTCCTGTACCACAACGCGCGACCTCATACTGCACAGCAGACGGTCTCCAAGTTGCAAGAACTGGGGTTGGAAGTTCTCCGTCATCCGCCCTACTCACCAGACCTTGCGCCTACAGACTACTACTTTTTCCAGAATTTGGATAACTCCTTGGCGGGAAAAAAAATCAATACCCGAGAGGCAGTACAAAATGCCTTTGAAGAATTTGTTGCCTCCCGTCCAGCTGATTTCTTTAAGAAGGGCATCAATAAACTGCCACTGCGTTGGCAAAGATACATTGATTGCATGGGTGATAACTTCGATTAATACAAATAAAAAATACATGAAAAAATTCATTTCAATTTTTTCATACAAAACGGCAATTTCATAGGTAAAGACCTAATATATTCAGATAATATTATTAGTCACCGTTTTATTACATTAGGTTCTAGGCGGAGTCGCGAGCACAGCTAGTCAATAAATAAATGTCTACCAATAAATTATGTGTATATTATTGTTTTAGTTAGCAATTTGGGATGTAAAAACGTAAAACGAATGTGTTTAAAATATCACCTGTGTCAACAAAATGATGACGCTATGAATTTGAAATTTATGCAAGTTTATAATGTTTTATTGATCCCAAAACACGGTTTGCGTGTTATAATAATAGTCTTTCCTATGAAACACTGCACTTTAAAATTATCTACGTCTGTTTGATTAATTTCTTGTTGTTGTTCTTTCTTCTTAGGACAAGGATTCTATGAAAGACAATGCTTGAAAAAGTCGTACGGAAAAGCGAAAAATTTGGGTTAAAAATTTAACAAACAACAGAAATGAACTTTTGTATTACAGAGAAACATTTTAATAAAAAAAATACAATAAAACACTAACATGACGTGGTGTTACCAGGCGGTCATCCATCTAAGTACTGACCGCGCCCGATGTTGCTTAACTTCGGTAATCGAATGAGAACGGGTGTTTTCAACACTCTGCCACTTTTCAGTACAAAAAAATTGTCGATCAGAATTTCAAGGACAGGTAATAAAACATGAAAATATACATTTTGAAGTGAAACTTCTTTATCGGCGTTGGAAAAAATTTACCGTCACATTTTTCCGTTACGCGCCATCTTTTTTGTATTCATGTCTATGATAATAAAATCCTTTTGTTTAAACTTTATCTAATTTAACTTTATTTTTTAATATATTAATGAAATTGTTTCCATAAAAAAGAAGGGTTTTTTTTTTTTTTAAGTTGCATATAATCATTTTCGAAAAAACCAAACAATCCTTCTTACGTGTGTACACTAGTACACGCACACATTTTTTTTTCTTATTTATTATAAACAGATATACTAGTAATACGAAAAGGGCTTATTTAAATATTCCAGCGAGTCAGCCAATTACCGGTGAACATAACTACTGATTAAATATATGAATGCTTCAGCTGGTTGAATAATGTAGGAATCCGCTTGAGAATATAATCGCTTTGTCATATAGAAGGTGAAGTAATAAAGTCGAATATAGAGGCCGTCCAAGTATTACGTAAGCAGATTTTTTGTAATTTTGGATCGACCCCTCCCCTTGGCCAGTAAAAGTAAGAAATGCTATTATTTTCCCCCCATGGTTACGTAAACATTTATCTAAATCTGTTCCAGTTTAATAAAGAAATATTGCTGACGTAATCACTACCCGGACACCCATTCCCTATGTCATCAAAAATAAGCAAATCAAGGACTCCCCACCCCCCACATCAGTGCTTACGTAATACTTAAATGTCCCCATACACAGAGTTAAGATAAAATGGAATTAAATTAAATAGAAGATTATACAATTACCATTGTTTATCTCAGAGCCAAATTAGATTAACATTTTTTTTTCAAGTAACATTATTATTATAGAGACGTAAATAAATTCTGTTTGTTCGTAGGAGGTAATCTCTGGAATTATCTGATTACATTGTAATTCTTACATTGATAAGTATATTATTTGTGAGTTGTGTAAGCGATATTTAATTCTGATGTATTGTAGAACACAGAGCGCGAATGGAAACAAACGAAGGGACCAGTAATGTGTGGGTTATATTTAAATTACTTTATATCAAACATACCCTTTCAGGAAATTTGAATACTATGATACATTTTTGATAATACTAATTCCTAGGCTAGAGTTCGAAATTTGACCATAATTTAATTTATGGAGTGAAAACTTCTACAGCCGTGTTGAGTGGATTAAAAAAATTGGTAGGGAAAAATTTATGGGTTCGCGTCACCGATGCCTTCGACATGCTCGTCACGTATTGTGCTTACGCCGGACTAGCGTCCCATAGTATAGCGGCCTGTGTACACACTTAATATATATGTTGTATTGAGCTTGTCATTCATTATTAATGAAATAATTGTATATTCTACTATTTGAGTAACCTATGTGATCCATTTTTCTTCTGGGTACTGTATATAAGTAAAAAATAATCGTGTAACGCTTACTTTTAAATACGACCTCCCCGCGAGGCACGCAAACCTGTAAGGTGCCTCGCATATTCTAACTTTTGATAGTCAGTTTATTTAAAATTCATTCACCCAAAAATTTTATTCGCAATGTACACCGACTTACAGTCCATCTTTATATTAATTGTTGCAAATTAAAACAACCTTTAGCTACACCTGTATATAATTTATTGCTGTATAGTTCAGGAATAAGGTAAACAAAGTATAAATTAACAATACTTTCTATCATTCTCTATATTATAGAGATTTGTACGATCTTACAGCCCCGAATCTAGGGGAGGGGGTGCCAACCGGGGCACTCACGTTGGTTGCATTTTTAGCGAACGTCAAAATCTTAATATGATATAATTAAAAACGTGAACTATTAAGTGCACCTAGCGTACGAAAATCTCATTGGCTCACCTTCGAGTTGTAAGAAAACGGCGCCACACAGGCCCGCACCATAAGAGAACTTATGCACCAGTGCATTAGTGAGCTTATAGGCTCGATATGCCAATTTGAGATTTACCGTGTCAAGAATGGATGTTTTGTTATTGACTGTCTATCTTTTTCCAGGTAAATAAAAATGTTATTAGGTAATAGATAATAAAGCGTACAAATTTATTCAAAGGTTCTTATTGTCCTATTCGCGAAAAATACCTACCATTATATATTTGTGAGTTTTTTGAGTAATTTATCTCAAACGTTGGAGAGAGTTGCTGTACTGTCAAATTTCTGCCCCGATTCGCAAAATCATAGCTCCGCAGTTGCGTTCTTGTCATAAAATAATAATAACACCGAAATAATAAAAAAAATACTTCAAGATCACTCAAATTTTCGGTTTCGCTCAGTGTCGATTAAAAACTGGCCGCGTCTTAATTAACGTGTATTTGAGCTTCTATCGGATAATATTTGTAAAAAAAATGACTCACCCATATATTTTGATCTAGCATTGTATTTTGTGGGTAAATATCTCTAAATTCTCAATTATTTAACATCATTAAAGCACTGATATTTGTGTCCTGGGTGTTTGAAAAAACAATGACCCGATGGCGAGTTGCAAATTAATACTGTACTAGATGGCGAGTTGCAAACTAATATTGTACTAGATGGCGAGTTGCAAACTAATATTGTACTAGATGGCGAGTTGCAAACTAATATTGTACTAGATGGCGAGTTGCAAACTAATATTGTACTAGATTTTGATGTTTGATGGAGACAATAAGGTCTGAAGGTCTCTGGTTATATAAACAACGGGAATGAATTTGAAAATTGCTGTCTGTTGTTTTCACCACTTTCTGATACATCTGTAAAGAAGTAATTAAATGATTTTAAATACTAAAACCCCGTCTCGCTTACATACTGTATCTTTCATCTTCTCTATATATGTATATATATAAGAGATTCCCACCTATATATTGACTCATCACGATATCTCTGGAACCATAAGGCGTAGCGACTTGAAATATGGTAGGAATATTCCTTTCGCCGAGTAGAGGTCAGCTAAGAACGGATTTTACGAAATTCCACCCACAAGGGGGGTTACGGGGGGGTAATCAGGGCGGGACAACGTCAGCCGGGCCCGCTAGTATCACATAAACTTAGCAAACACTTTTAACTGATAAAAAAAATCATTTATTAATTAGAAAACTTTCGATTTCGATTTCCATCGATGCTAGAAGAGTGATATGGGTCAATTCAATTATTACGTAAGCACTGATGGAGGGAGGGGGGCGGCGTCCTTGATTTGCTTATTTTTGATGGCATAAGTGTTGGGATGTCTGGATCGTGATTACGTCAGCAATATTTATTTACTGAATTAGAACAGATTTGAATTTACCTATATAAATGTTTTCGTAATGATGGGGGGAAGGGTTAAGAACATTGCTTACTTTTGCTGACCAGGGGGAGGGGGCGGCCAGAAATTACAAACATTCTGGTTACGTAATACTTGAATGGCCCCTATGAATTGAATGTTATGTTTTTTTCTGAAGATCGTATTCCTCTTGGAAAGAAAGGAAGGGGATCATAGATATTTATTATTTACATATACAAAAATATACCGTCTAGAAAGATATATCGTAACATAGTTAGCCGACATATTTATTCAAATTTATTTATCAAATTCGGCTACTAAAAACTTCAGTGTAAGGAGAAAATAGTTTTTATTTTTACTGAACACTACATTTTTTTTGTAACATTAAGAAAACGGAGGTGCAGCTGAGAAATGAATTTGCATTGTCTACCCGTCCAAAATTTTGAAATTATATTGCATAGTGTGTTGGCATCACAAATCTATGGATTTAATCTATGGATAAAATGTACTGAAGAAATGGTTTATCACTAGGTTTTTAATACATTAATATTTTGATAAATTCTGGCATACCTTGATTTAAAAATATTTTTATTATTAAATGCTTGCACTTGAAAACGTTCAAATTACTACTATCAATGTAAAAAAAAATCAAGTTACTTTTATAGATTGTTAGTTACTATATTTTTGTCGTGAGTAAACAGAGCTTGTTATCGTGTTGCGCAGTTCGCACAACTAAGTTACAGCTAATAATCGTTTCCAGTTAAAAATCACTTTGCCTGCTTAATATTTGTTTCAATCCATTAATTTAATTATAATATTGAAATCGATGATTTGTGAGTGACACTTCTTATAGGAGCGTTTTGAAATTCTGATCGGCACTATTTTTGTGTGACGAAAATTGGTGGGGTAAACACTGTGTCGGGTAGAGTGGAAGCACCGGTTCTCGTATGATCATCGATGTTAAGCAACGTTGGATGGGTGACCGCCCAGAAACACTGTGTGACGTTGGCTTTTTGTTGCATTTTTTTAAATTAAAATGTTTTCCTGTAATACAACAGTTTCACTTCTGCCGCGTGTCTTTACAAGGCGTCCTGTTTTTTATAGAATGTAACTTGAAATTAATTATAGCCAGCAGCAGACTCCCGTACTCTTCGTTGGGCATTTAAAAAATGCCAAAGGTTCAATAGAATCCAAAAAATAAAAACCCTAAAACTATCTCCGAAGAATTCCCTATCGAATGGTCATAGGCGTATGTCGATACTATATTCAGTACTTTTAACGTGACTGACCCTCAAAAATGTAGTGCGGTGAAGCTGTTAAGACCTTGCCTGGTCAATAGCGTAGTCAGTTCGAAAAAAAAACTCTCAAAAATACTTTTTTTTTAATTATAATAGGTGTAATAAAAAGAAATCCATTATTTTTTCCAATAGATGCAGAAGTCCGACGGGTTCCACAAGATGGCGATAGAATAATGAGATAGGGATGATGGCTTCTATGAGAGAGGCATAATGATTTTCCCTTCAAAGTGGCAAAAGTTTTCGATCGAAAACATCGATTATTCTAACTATGGTACCTAATTAAAGCGTTCATTTTATGCAAAAATAATAGAGTTATTTTTACTATACCTTATGTGTACAAAATGGAAGGTATAGACAAAACATGTGATATACTTAGTTTTAGTAGAAATATTGCTGGCAGCGATGGCGTTTAATCAAAATTATAAGTAATTTGAACTATAACACACAACTATATTTTACACTTGTTTAGGCAACTGATAGCGTTAGTGATTAAATTTCCTTGAATTATAAGTGATTAGGATCATTAAACACAATGCCGACTTACTTAGATACATAATGGCGCCTAAAAGTCTAATAAAATGTTCGATTCGACATTCTTTATATTACGAATGTTAGCAAATATCACTTACCGTTCAGTAACATGTGATATGAGATTATTGCAATATTATACTTTTTGAAGTAAAAACTTATTTAGCCTCCTTCTAGTTTCAAATTCGATGAAACAAAAAGAGACAAACATATACACCTATAGGATTTAGCGTGTGAGAGAATTAGATAAGTTTGTATCACGGTCTGTACCTGAACTACATAATACTTGCTCTGGTCGAGTGTTGAACACGTGTTAGTGGGTATGTGTGTGCGCCTGCATAAAACTACGCCACGAGAATAGAACTCATAGCCAATGTGGTGTTTGAATGTTTTTTTTTTTTACTACTACGCTATTGACCTAGTAAGGTCTTAACAGCTTTACCGGACTGCGCCACTACGCCAACGTGCGTGGTGTACTGTTCACGTGTATGTTTTATATGAATACTAATACTAGCTGATTCCCGCTACTTCGCCTGCGTCGATTATTATCTCAATTGTTTTGTTATATCTCAAAGAGATTAAGGCAGCGTTTTCGACGAAAACTCTCAAGCGGTCTGACTTTTTCCGACACTTCCAATATTTATCGTTATATTTCGACCAAATTACAGAAAATCTTGACAAATGATATACCTAAACCGTCCTCGTGAATCGATCTATCTACTAATCAAAACCGTATGAAAATCCGCTCAGTAGTTTTTGAGTTTATCGTGAACAGACAGACGGACTGACGCGACGGAGGACTTTGTTTTATAATATGTAGTGATTTGACTATTTCTTTAAAGTTTCAATTCTATCATTTGTCAACTGCATACATGTTTTTTTTTAATTCCAGTTTATTAGTATAAAAACCAGTAAATATATATAGGTATTTTAATCGCGATTGACGAACAGGGCGTGACTCTGCTTTCATAGATAAGCTAATCAGATACGAAAATATTTTATAATAGTTTTCATATGTGGTCATACTTTTCTTTTATAGACACGGGGTTAATGGCTCGTTTAATATCAAAACCCGCAAAGTAGGGTTAACCTGTAATTTAGCAATAGAAACAACAACAAAAAGTGTATTATTACAATGCACATATTATAGATAATAAGTTAAAATGTTTACAATTAAAATGAATAGTATTATAATAATATAAAATATTAAAGAGATACCCTGTGTTTATGGGCTACTTACGCGTCGAAATTGACTCAGACTAAGATGAAATATGTCTATGTCAATGACGGCACAGCAGGAGATACAAACAGTGATAGTATGATATGAGCGACGCATGTTAGCAATCGGATTATTAAAAGAAATTTTATTTATATAAAAAGAAATATTAAACAGTATTTAGCAGCGACCGTGAATATTATTGCTAAAATTAAGCAAGTATAGAATTTTTTTCATTGTGTCCATTGCTCATAATTATGGAAGACTATTTACTGTAATCTTTCAAAGCAATCACTATGGTAAAATAGTTCGAAATTAGTAGGTAAATCTACGTTGCCACACATTCATCTTAATTTCTGCCAAAGTAGACGATATTTTGCCACAACTGATCTTACACGACGAATGTAAAGCAGAAAAATTGTTTTTCAATAGTCGTATGTATGTATGAAGATATAGTATGATTGCGTTTAATTTTAAATATATATTTCGAATTAACAAGCACGACTGAATCCACCGCGTGCCGCGTACATTTAACCTTCTTTAAGTTCCAATATATGCCACTATGTTTTGTAAGCTAATCAATATATAGCAAGTTGCTTCTCAACTCTGTACTGTTTCCAAAATGTGACGTAATAGAACGAGTTTATTATTTAACTTATAGATTAAATAATCGAAATATTTAAGTGAACGTTCATAATAATAATATCTTATCAGTAATGCGATTATGTTGATAAATTTTAACATAATAGATTATTATTTTTGCTTGTGTTAAATGTATGCTACGTGGAACGCTTGTATCTTAATACCAAAATTGTTATATAACTTACTAGCTGACCCGTGCAACTTCGTCTGCACCAAATCGGTTATCACTGGTTGTATTTTTAAACGCGAAAAATTTTAATAAATCTAAAACCTTATTGCAGCCACATCTACGGTTTCCCTTTGTGAATCCAAACTATCAAGGGACTCACTCAAACATATACCCAGATGGTATGTGGTATGGTTTTAAAATAAGCCTACAACCCGTTCGTAGCATCATCTACCGGGTTCCATTAAAATAAAAACTAACCTACATATATTGGCGGTAATGTGAAAAAGTCTATGGATGTAAATTAAACGATAAAATATATTCATAAAATAAATAATGATAAATGAACCAGTAATGATATCATAACTATTTTCAACTTGTATTAAAACTTTTTCACACTCCATTGTATTGAAGAAAAAAATAAATATTAAAAAGATATGAGCACGACGCGTTAAATATCACTTGCCTGTAACTATTTGTCTAAGAGCTAGGAACGGTTTTGACAAAGAATTTCAATAAGCCAGTTTTTTATATATCATTATGTTCTTCCGAACAGTGTGCGGGCTACCTGGCTGCCGGTAAACGTTGCGTTTATTAGTGCATATCGCAACTTTACATGTAAAAATATTGATTTTTATATAATTTTTGAATGTTTTGTTTTCTACTAACTTTAAAACGCCACTAAAACATGAAATTATTATTGCCAGACATTTTTGTTATTAACAATAATGTGCCCGATGCTATTCTTTGGTAAATAAAATAAAGTATGTTCAAACCATGTTAAGATAGCTGCAATTTTAATATTATTATTTTTTTTTTTATGAAGGCTTAGTCGCCTGCGAAACTATATCGCCTAAGTGACATACAACTATATAACAATAAGAATGAAAGTAAACTTAACAATAGCTTACATTAATTTTGTACAATTATTTAGCATCTTTCGCAGTGGGGTCAGACAATAACGAATTGTACAAACCAGTGTGGAACGAACCAGAGGCATTAAGCCGAGATCTAATATCTTTGTTACGAACACATTCTGCCTGGATGTGGTGCACATCATCAGTGAACTCACAACTCTGGCAGAGGGGTGATCGTACTTTACGCATCATTTAGGCGAACTGTTTATACGGGATGTGTTCTGAGCGTAATCTTATTCCTGTGATTGCTTCCCGAGGGCAAATCGTACTGTCATCAATCCATGGTACCTTGGGCGGGCTGAACGTTCTGTACCATATTCGTTTTTTTTAGAACGCTTATCAAAGTATTCCTTCCAATCGAGAACAGCTATTTTTAAATACTCAACACCAAGAAGTTGGAAAATATTAAACACCTTCGGACCTTCTCTTAAAACCCCTCCCAATTAGAAAAACAAACAATACTTTTTCTTTCTTTTTATATTGCTCTGTGAGGCTTCATTTCCTCAAAAGTCTAGGTATATTAGCTACGTATTAAGAGCACTTTTTAATCGATAAATAACATATGACTCATTATTTGCAAATGATAAGCCTTGCATGCTATCAATTCATGTGCATAATTAAATATTTTCATCAATTTAATTTTAAAAGTTTTAATTTACTAAAAAATCTCCCTAAATAACACCACTTTAACCTCATATTTTAACAAAATTTTGATAATATTTATTTATATATTAAGACAAATATCTTTTTTTAGGAATATCTATACGCTTGCTTCCAAAACCATCTACATTTATTTTAATTTTTTCAAATCATATCCCCAACATATTTTTATACTTTAATGTATTTTATATTGAGAAAAAATAGAACAAAGTTTTCTTTACCCATAGAGTGATGGAAATAGAGACAGTCTCTAATTATTGTTATTCTCTTTCTATATTAAATTTAATATTTTCCACTATATTCTCCTAAGATGTACAACATATCTCAATCGCTCATAACATCATTGAGTACTTTTAATAAACCCCCATAATCTCATCCTTACTTTTCGTATAGAGGTTAACCTACACTACTATCATAAAGAAACTCGCATATCATCATCTATATTAAGTATAAACAAACAAATGTATGGAGAACACCTAATAAAACCGCTAATCTTTAAAACGTTTAGAAACTAACGATTTGCACTCATATATTTTCCCCATTTATTATGATAAGAGCGATATTGTGGAAACGCCTTTATAGCATTTTCAAATGCTCATCCCAATCCTTCTCTTTCTTTTTTTGTGTTTATGAAACTCTTAATGGTATATAAAATGAATATGTTCTTTCAATGGAAAAAATAAAATTTAAATAATTATTTTATTTATAAAGATTAATCGGCACATTATTTCAATAAAAAATTGTCTGCAGGAACTCATGTTTTAATAGGTAAAAGAACCAAACATTTTTTTCCTAAAATTATTTATAAATAAAAATTTTACCTTAAAGGTGTGATGCGCATTAAAAAACACAACGTAACCCTACCAGTATCCTAATCCTTTTAAGGGCATAATATATCTACATATTAAGAACCAGCTTTTCTAAAATTCTTGTTCTTCCAACTTGCTGGCTCTTGTACTAAGGTGTCGCAAAAAAGCCTAGTTACATTAACTACAATCTTTTTCTTTCGTTATCCTAGAACCCCTTGCGTTTTATGGGACAAAAAGTATCCTAAATGTAACCTTGTAATATTAGTCAAACCATTTCAAGTTTCTCCAAATCCAGTACTTTCAGAGATGCGTGCTCACAGACAACCACAACAACAAAAATTGTAAAAGGATAATCTTTGGCTTCTATATCGAAACAAAGCTACTCCACTATAATTTTCAAAAAATATTTAATTTACAGATTTTTACAGAAGCTAAGAGTTTTTTGCTTAACGCTCTTATCTCAAAAATTACTCTCCTTAGAGTGTTAGATAGCTCATTATCAGGGGCTATATACATAGCATCAAGCTAAACCAATGGGGGGGAGCACAAAAGAAGTCCAAAAAGAGATTTTCTCGGGTTCGGGGCCAAATGTAACTATTACACCACAAGTCACAGAAGCAGATGTTATATCGAGTATAAATTACTACCTACAAAGTTTCGAAAATTTCTAGTAGTTTTTACTAAATTTCTTCTCTTTTATGTTTTCTTAAAAGTAAAATAAACAGACATACAAATGTGATATATGTAAAACATGGCCTAAATGTTATACCGGCGTATAAACCACTACCATACCAAATTTCGTCAAAATCCTCCATAGTTTTTCGTGAATCCTTACAAACACAACAACAACAACAACCACAACAACAAAAAATTTAAAAACTATAGAAATGTGTTCTGTCTTTGATTGTAAACTCTCCCAGAGTATTTTTTCTTTAAAATATTTAATGTACAGATTTCGTCCTGTTAGCCTTTTATTATATGTATAGCAGACAACTGTTCTCCTCTTATCTCAAAAATACTCTCCGAAAAACCACGCACTAGCACACACCATGGGGGGAGCACAATGAAAGCCAAAAATCGCGCCAACCCCCAAGCAGGCAACAGATGTATATCGATGTATAAATTACTACCTTACAAAGTTTCGTGAAAATCTGTCTAGTAGTTTTTACGTAAATTTCTTCTCTTTTATGTTTTCTTAAAAGTAAAATAAACAGACATACAAATGTGATATATGTAAAACATGGCCTAAATGTTATACCGGCGTATAAACCACTACCATACCAAATTTCGTCAAAATCCGTCCAGTAGTTTTTGCGTGAATCCTGTACAAACACAACAACAACAACCCACAACAACAAAAAATTTAAAAACTAAAAATTGTTCTGTCTTTATTTTAACTCCCAGAGTTTTTTTCTTTAAAATATTTAATGTACAGATTTCGTCCTGTAGCCTTTTATTATATGTAGTGTTTGCGAATAAAAATGACGGGTGCGATCCGTAGGGCTGCCAAATTTTATTTGAGTAAATTAAGATAGGATGTCGAAGTTAAGAAAAAGTAGAGCCTTTTGAAGCTATGAGAGCAATGACCAAAAATAAACCATTGTACTCAAATTATATATCTATTAATTAATTAATTAATTTAAATTATATAATTAATAAATTAATTAAATTATCATTACATAGTATAAAACAAAATCCCCTACCACGTCTGTCTGTCTATCTGTTCGCGATAAACTCAAAAACTACTGAATGGATTTTCTTGCGGTTTTCACCAGTAGATAGAGTGATTCATGGGGAAGGTTTTAGTATATAATTTGTCAATGATTTTTTTACAGTCAGGGCGGGACAACGTCTGCCGGGCCCGCTAGTATATTATAAAGCTGGAGGGTTTGTTTGGTTGAACGCGGTAATCTCAGGAACTACTGGTCTGATTTGAAAAATTATTTCAGTGTTAGACAGCTCGTTTGTCGAGGAAGGCGAAGCTACAATTAAGAATGTTTCACAGTCGTGGTTATTTTCCTTTTGAGAGCTTCTGCTGCGACTTAGTTCCTTTTCTCTTGCAACATCATTTTTATCTCATTTAAGTAGGGTTGGAATAATATTATTTGTTCTTCCATTCTCATTCGTAAGCTGTTAATTCAGTGTTAGCATGTTTTAGACTTCCTCTGTTATAATCATTCCCAATATTTAGATTCGTTCCTTCAATAAGTAACCTTCTCTCATTTGACTCTTTAGTAGCCCACTACAAAATTACATACAGCACGAAACTCTATAACGTATTTCTACATTTTCAGGTACATATATATTCTCTAAGACCTGTCGCTATGTCGTCCAACCGCCATTTTTTCTATTCTAAAAGTCGTAGTTCTTTTTATGTCATAGCAGGCAAACGAACACGTGGGCCACCTGATGTTAAGTGATCACCACCGTCCATAGACACTAACAACACCAGGGGAATCGGAAGTGCGGTGCCGGCTTGTGTTTGGGGGAAAGGGAGGGGGGGGGAAGAGGAGAGGGGAGGGGAGGGGTGGTGCGCCTCCAGCGCTCTCACTAACCTAACGAAACGCAACAATGCAAGCCCTATTACTTCACGTCGGTGTTCTGTGAGAGGGTGGTACTATCCCCGGCGAGCCGATCTATTCATGCTGAAACTAATAATAGCTTCAGCGTGGCTCTACCACCGACAAACCACTATCACCACCTACTAAGTGAACCAATGTTAAAAAAAACATTGTCACTGAATGAAAAGCGAACATTTTTACGGAAAACAGAATACAGAAAAAAATTGAGATAATAATATTATGAGTAACACAGCGATACTAAATGAACGATAAATACGAATGATAAGCATTTGAAGTGTTAAAAGATCAAAAGTTCATCATACATTAAAAAAAGAGAAGGGCACATATAAATAAGTAATACGGGTTAAAAAAAAACATTTTTTTTCGAACTGACTACGTCATTGGCCTAGCAACAATGATATTATAACTATAAAGTTATAACATCATCACCTAGCAAGGCCTTAACAGCTTCACCGGATTACAAAAAAAAATCGAATAGGTGAGGTGCTGTATGATGGGGCTTGACAGTACCAAGAGGAATTGTAACACGGTCCAGTTATTTTTCCTAACTGACATTACTCTATTGACCTGACTGGCATTTACAGCTTCATCACGCTTTTTGGGTGAGCGCTTAATGCACTCCGCCGTATCAAGTATCAAGGGCACCAAAGTGGACGAACCTCGACTCGGGCTGTTGCTTTGAATGCAACATAGCGACTCGATCTAAATTAACCGAGATAGCTAAACTAATTATGTATGCGTTAGTGACATTTATATGTGTACTATAGCGCATACCGAAACTGATTAAGATTACGTATGGTAATTAGTTAAAAATTAGGCCTGATCCGTCTTATTCAGTCGTTTTTCCATTGTCTATAGATTTCAGCATTCGACCATAATTTCATATGAAGATAAATATCGATGTAGATCAAGGTGATAAGTCGCCAAGCTCTTACAAAACAGGTTCTCAAGTTCAACGGCCGAAAGACGCCTACAGATACTTGTTGAGCAGATTTCAACGTAAATGCTGTACTAGCCAGGCGAACATAAGAAAAATACAGTGATAGGTATTTTTCTTATGTTCGCCTGGCTAGTAGGCGTAGGTTATAGTATCATCATGATATTTTCCTAAAGCTAGGTCGAACGACACGGTGTCTTCTTAATAGTTCAGTCTCCAAGTATATAATAAATATGACCTTTGGCATTGAATAAAAATTCAACTTTATCGAAAGCGTATAGGTGTTTGGTTGATCTCACTGTGGGTGACAATATTTCATAACAATGCTTATAAAATTACTTTTTTTCGTAAAAGCATAGCGGTAACAGAAATATTTCAATATCAGTATCATAATTGCAGATTCAGATTATTGTATATCGATCATAAGCCAGTTCTGTGTTACGAAATACTAAAATCTTCCTACGAGTAAGTTTTATAGAAAATAGTATTGTATATTTGAATTTGTTATTTTTCCCAATTGCTATCGTTTTGCTGTTGTGAAGCAGTAATCCGTAGGCATGTACAACATTCCGCTTTTCGCATAGCGTTATCTTGGTCTATCGTAATCAGTGCGATAGAGAGAACGCTTTATAAAACTGAAGCATGCCGATCTTAGCCGGATGTCTCACTCATCTCTACGACTTGCCATAGGAAATGGTGGGTACTGTAGAATTATAATAAAAAGCAGTATGTCTCTGTATCATTTTTTGGTGCAACGACTCAAGCCATAGTTCCATCCCCCGGAGTGGAGCCCTCGAGCACACTGCTAGCGCGATACAGTGACATTGAAAATTTTCAGTCACTAGCTTATAACACGCACAACACAGATGAACTCCCACATACGTGCACACGACACAGGTAAGTACATATACGAGTATGCTGGTAGGGTTCCATTCTTTTTCCTTTATTTTGGTTGGTTGGTTAGTTTAGCTGAGTTTACAGATACAAAATACGTATGAGTTCGTGAGGCACACATTCTGGTACCCATGTGTGCTTCACTAATTATTTATTATACATATGATTTGCTAAGCTCAGAAATATTTTCATTGTTGCATACAAGGTAACAGCCCAAGGCGGGGTTCGGCCACTTGTGCACCCTTGAACTTGTTGCCAAGCGGCTGAGCGCCATAAGCGCTCGCCACATTAGTCCAGTGAATCTGTGAAGGGCCTATCAGGCCAATAGCGTTAGTCAGTTCGTAAAACAAACTTCTACAGCCACGAATAAGGGCGACAGGGGACAAGAAGAAATACAATGATTAGAAACAGAAAATGTGTCGAATGACACGAATAACAATTAATGTAGTTGTCGACTAGTGTACCACTAGCTTACTATGAAATCTGACTTGCTATTACGTATATAAAATGAACAAGAGGTCAAAGTGGTTGCCTCTATTATATTTAAATAATATAATATTGTATATGGCTTCGTATCAATTCGATAATTAATGTTGTAACACATAGGTAATTAGTAATTCAAATTAAAATAAAAAATGGCACGAGAAGTTATCAATTCTTGTATGTCAACTAATTAGATAATGAGACTTTATTGTTTTATAAACAACACATAATTAGCGTTAAATATGTACTTTGATTTTCGTATTTTTTTATGGTTCGAAGAATATAGAATTTTCCTGTTAAAAAGTATTGGCATTCAGTTCCAAAACCGATTTAATGTTATTACTCCTTTTAATACATAGAATATATAGGTACTAATATTAGAAATGCGAAAGTATGTTTGTTAGGTCGTCACGCCTCAACTAATAATCATGTTATTTTGCATACACGTCACGGGTATAGTAACGGAAATAGGTTACCTTATATGCAGAAAAATCTATTTTTCGCGAGCGGAGTCGCGAGCAAAACTCGTTATCAATAAAGAAAATCACAAAAATCGATTGTAATGATTAAATATATATACTAGCTCTTAGATACTTATCTAATAAAAAAGTGGGCATATCTTCATGTACTATAAGTTTATTAAAGTTTTAAGAAAATACGATTTTTAGAAGCACTACGTACTTGAAGTGGGCAAGCGGTATGCTGTGCATGCGTAGGAGAGGGGAAGTAATTCTTTTAAATGCTTTATCTTCTATACATGAAATGTATGATTAAAACAATAAACAACACAGACTATGTATCAGTTAGTAATGAACGAGTTTTTCATTCGTTCACTATTAAGTAAGAGTCTTAATTTTTTTCTTTGCTTCATTCAGTTCACAGACATCATAATTACTACATATTATAAAACAAAGTCCTCAGCCACGTCTGTCTGTCTGTTCACGATAAATTAAAAAACGGTTTTACGGATTTTCATGCGGTTTTCACCAGTAGATAAAGTGATTCATGAAGAAGAGTTAGGTTTATAATTTGATAAGGTTTTCTTTTATTATCAGGGCGGGACAACGTCCGCCAGGCCCGCTAGTTATATATAGAACAGACTATACCATTCACAGTATTAACAATAATGAAAGGGCATCTTATAGTGTTCATATTTAGGTTACGAAGCATGTAGACTCGAGAACTGGTAACTAGATTCGAGTAAAAACTGACACAATATTTTATACTGACTCTTAGTTCATATTACATCCACTTTAACGAACACGAATTAATAATCTATCTTATTCAAATAAATCATAAATTAAAAGTACTCCTACTGGTTCTCTCATCAAGAATTCCTTAAGTAAATATCATTTAGGTATATCGATATTACAAAGTAGAAATAAGACCGGATTACAATAATAATGTTATATATTTTGATAGTATATTAACAACAAACCTTAAGAATTGTACATCTCTGCTTCACAAATACATACTTTTTTATACTCTACAATTTTTGACATCTGTGATACAGTTAAATACTAGTACAGATGTCAACGATAATTATAAAAATATATATATATGTTAATCGGTTTATCACATTATCACAATTAAAATGGCCAAATCTGTACTAGATCTCTATAATGTTTTTATCTTAACAAACTGGCAAATTATAAGCTAACATCAATAAGTTGTGTTTATGGAAAATTTTAATCATAAATATCGTGAATTACTTTGTTCTTGTTCTAATACTGATTGTATTTAAAATTATTAAATTACTTATAAGTAATAGTGTCGAGTAATGATATATGAATTATTTTCGATGTATTGATGTTTTAATTTGATATTGTATATTATTCTAACATCAATGTAACAATGTAACATTAATGCATATATCAAAATATGTATTATTTATTTATGTTTTTTTTTAAAGTAAACAGATAAATTACGCCGAAGAACATGTCTCCTTAATGTTTGTAAGTTATACAAAATAATAATAATATATATGTATATTTTTAAGAATGTAATTGTGAGGTCAAATAAAAATTTTATTATTTTATTTATTTTTAATTATTAGGCGCCCGTGCCGACTTCACGCGTAATTAATGATGTGGTAGCTGAACATCAATCTGTCAGTTCCATCAATATATTTGAGTATCTCCTTGATTTCTGTGTCACCACTTACTCTTTTGTATTTACATTTTTTAAATACTTTTTTTGTACAAAAATACAACGATATAAAAACCAAATACGTGCTACCGTTCTGGTATTACACTACTCTTACACTATTATTATATTACATATACTATATATATATATATATATTACTATATTACATATATTATTATACTAGCGGACCGGGCGGACGTTGTCCTGCCTTGAAAACAAAAAAAATCCTAAAAGTCGATCGCAGCGCCACCTGCCGGGTCCAATTGTGAATCTAAACCATTCTCGAATCTCCACGAACACACACAAAAAATTTCATCAAAATCGGTCCAGTCGTTTAGGAGGAGTTCAGTCACATACACACGCACACAAGAAATATATATATTACTAGCGGACCGGGCGGACGTTGTCCTGCCTTGAAAACAAAAAAAATCCTAAAAGTCGATCGCAGCGCCACCTGCCGGGTCCAATTGTGAATCTAAACCATTCTCGAATCTCCACGAACACACACAAAAAATTTCATCAAAATCGGTCCAGTCGTTTAGGAGGAGTTCAGTCACATACACACGCAACAAGAAATATATATATTAAGATTACACTACATTACTTACATATATTCGACAATTGATTTTTGTTTATAAAGGTTACTACTTTCTTCTTATTATGTGTATGTCACTATTATTTAGAGCGTACACGTGCATTAAAATAAGTCAATCAAATTATTATTTTTCTTAGGCTTCAATATTACAGGCACTATTACAATTTACAATTTAGGATCTTCCATAAGACTAATTTCTTGTGAGTGTTGGTTAGAATAAAACATATTCGTATTTATTATTTGTTTTTCTACCGATTACAGGCAGGTAACGCTTCAAAATAATGTAATTACAATGCTACTTTTTTATGTCAAAAGGAGGCAAACGAACAGGTGGGTCACCAGATGTTAAGTGATCACCACCGTCCATAGACTAGCAACACCAGGGGTGTCGCAAGTGCATTGCCAGTCTGTGTATGGGGGAGGGGTAGGGAGAGGAGAAAAGGGAAGGGAAAGGGGAAAAGGAGGTGGGCCTCCGACGCTCTCATTGACCGAACGAAACGCAACAATGCAAGCACTGTTACTTCACGTCGGTGTTCTGTGAGAGGGTGGTACTACCCCGGGCGAGCCGACCCATTCATGCTAAAACTAGTAATAGCTACAGCGTGGCTCTACCACCTTCAGAATTACGTTGTTGCTTCAATAACGCATTTATTATTACAGAGCATAAAACAAAGTCCTCTGCCACGTCTGTCTTTCTGTCTGTCTGTTCGCGATAAGCTCAAAAACTACTTAACGGATTTTAATGCGGTTTTCATCAGTAGATAAAGTAATTCATGAGGACGGTTTAGGTATATAAATTGTCAAGGTTTTTTTGTTATCAGGGTGGGACAAATTTCTCCGGGCCCGCTAGTGTAATATAATAATGTATAAATAACTAGCTGACCCGTGCAACTTCGTCTGCACCAAATCGGTTATTACCTATGGCTATTAAAAAATAAGGGTTGATCGTAAAAGGGTGAAAATTGAGGATTGTATGTATTTTTGTATGTTGTATCATAAAAAAATAGAAATTAAAAATTTTGTCTAAAAAATAAAAAAAAAAATTTAGGGGTGGACTACCCCTAACATTTAGGGGGATGAAAAATAGATGTTGGCCGATTCTCATAGATACCGGATAAGCACAAAAAATTTCATCAAAATCGGTCAAGCCGTTTCGGAGGAGTATAGCAACGAAAACTGTGACACGAGAATTTTATATATGAGATATCTAATACATAGTAAACGAAATACTGTTTTTTGCATTAAGTTCCGCGCGGGCACAGCTAGTGAAATATAAATATTATAGTATATATGTATAAGTATAGAGTATATAATATATACTGTATATATAATATGTATAGTACATAAGTATAAAAGGTTCAAAATATTACACCCACGACAAGGTTCGAGAAACGCACCGAGCAAGGTGAGTGTGTACTGTCAGTTTTATACAACTGATCGTACCGGTTTCAATGAATGTTGCCTTAGTTTGGATCAAAGTCAGCATTGACAGAGTGATAGTGTATATAGAACAGTTATAGCTAATTTATCGTAATTCAAATTATGAATGCGAATATGAGTTTAGTTTGTTTCACGCGGGCGCTTAGAATCTGTTGGTTGTCTGTGTTCCGACAAATGCACTCGAGAGAGTGTCCCATTGTAGGTTTAGCGTGATTTCCATCTTAGATGACACCTTAGATGTAGATCTAAGGTGGTAAACAGGCTAAACCTAGGGGGGACTTGCTCTCTAGTGCATCTATCGTAACACATCAACAGATGTTTGGCGATAGCGTCAAAGTCAAAGCACATATTCGCATTTATAATTTAATTAGGATAGGTTTGATATAACTGTTTTAAATGACGATTTAACATCAGGTGACATTGGGACAAGATTTGATAAAGGCATTCAGAGGAGACCACATGACGTTCACAGCTCATCAAACAATCTTGCAAATGTTCTTTCAATTTTATTTTAATTTGATTTTGTTACGTAGTCATTCGTTTCAATTTTGTCAATATATGTAAATATCCACTTATTTTGTACATACAAGGGAGGTGTCTACGATTCGTGACGTAATTTTTGATGTGGAGGTCGTAAGAAATGTGACATAGCGTGTCGAAGTTGGTGGAAGGAGCCTGGTTAAATTTTCGTTACGTATTTTATAAGCAGCCGCTATGAGGTATATAAATATATAAAAAAACCAATAAACTCCAAAAGAGTTTGCAACGATAACCATAATAATTGGCACATCTAAGTATCTTTTATATAATAGGTCTTTATCAAATAACTCCCCACAAGACGACACTGCAGCACAATATCATCTTCTGTACTATTCAACCGATTCCAACAAAACTAGTTTGTCTAGTTATTTTAAAAATGGAGAATATTTATACACTACCTGATACCCGTGACTTTGTTTGCGTTATTTATTATCTTAACAGTAGATTTTAAGTACTAAGAGAAAAAAAACTTAGGTTACAATTTTTCTTTGTAAACAATGTTGATTGTTCCGACCGGTTTCGGCCATAGCGACTACTTTGACCCCT
This sequence comes from Antheraea yamamai, assembly GCA_036509395.1. Classification (NCBI taxonomy): domain Eukaryota; kingdom Metazoa; phylum Arthropoda; class Insecta; order Lepidoptera; family Saturniidae; genus Antheraea; species Antheraea yamamai. Next base: position 22,114,647 of record AP028424.1, read on the forward strand.
AAACTTAGAAATGGTGCTGGTGCCCTCGAAAGTGGCTTATGTAGCCTATCTTCGCGGCGAAACTTCGTGCACATTGAGCGCACGTGAGTACGCCGTTCTCATAATGATATGTTATTGCAGCAGTAGGGCGAGCCTTTAACTGGTCGCGTTTGGTATCAAGGTCAGCTTTACGCTGAGCCTCGAACTCCCGTACTTGTCTCTTTACACCATCCTGCGTTATTCTGACCGTTGTGCTGCCAAACGTTCCCAACAAGAGATCTTTATATTGCATCTCTTCATGTGTCGCTTTTGGACATGTTAGTACCGGAGGAGGGGACCACCATGATTCCGCTTACCCTCCTCCAGTTCAGAATAAAAGATGCGCTTCGCCACTCTTTCCTCCGCCATATGAGATACATGTCCGCAACCATCGAAGCACGCATTAAATAGGCTACAATGCCACCATTATTGGCTTGTCGCAAAACTTCAGTATTTCGCACCTTATCTTACCATCTGATCTTCATGATGGTACGAAGGCATTTAAGGTGGAAGCAATCCATAATGGCTGCGGTATGCACACCACGTCTCAGAGGAGTATAGGAGGCTCGGTAGCAGGATTGCCATGTAAACCGATACTTTAGTGGCCAACTTAAGGTCATGCGAACAGAAGACCTTGGAACATAACTTACCAAATGCCGCAGCTGCGGCACCCACCCTGATATTGATTTCAGCATCAAGATCACAATTAAATGTTACGGTGTTCTCCAGATGCTGAAATTTATCCACCTGCTTCAGAACATTTTCACCAAGTTTTATGATCAGTGTCTTGTGGCCGTGTATCTCCAGGGACATCACCTGCGTCTTATTGACACCAATCTTCAGGTCAAACTTACGGCAGGCTTGGTGGAATTAGGACATCAGCTGTGGCAGGCCGTCTAGGGTTTGTGCTAGGAAGCACAAGTCATCAGAATACATGATCTCAGTGATCAGAGTGTATGAGACTTTAGTGCGAGCCTTAAGTCTAGCCAAGTTGGAAAAACTGCTATCTGTGTGGAAGCGGATATGGATTCCTTGAGAAACAGTTTGTAAGACTTATTTAACTACCACCGCAAAGTATAAAGCAAACAGAGTAGGCGCTAAAACGCATTCTTGCTTCACCCCATAGGTGACGGGGACAAAGTCTGTCTGTTCACCGTCTACTGCAAAGCAGCATTGCATGTTGTCATGGAGGAGTCTGAGAAGTCTCACAAACATTCTTGTGCACTCGAGCTTACCTAGCACCAACTATAAAGCTTCCTGACGCACGCTGTCGAAAGCCTTCTCCAAATCAACAAAGCAATGATACAGCTGACGAATCTGTTCTCTGGTCTTTTCCTGAAGTTGACGCACAGAAAATATAGCTTCGCACGTGCCTCGGCCTGGTCGGAAGTCAAACTGGGTTTCTGGCAGAATCTTTTCAGACAAGTTCTTTAAGCGGTTTAAGAAAACTCAATAAAGACCTTTCCGGGGGCTGTAAGGAGAGAAATACCAGGATGAGAGTTGCAGTCAGATCGGTCACCTTTGTTTTTGTAGAGAGCACTTATGCGCGATACTTTAAATGTATCAGGGATGCACTCCTCCTCCCACATGCAAACATATAGTTCCCACACCAATATGTATAACTCTTCTCCGCCGTATTTTATCAGCTCTCCCGGTATGAAGTCAATGCCAACCACCCGTTTGTTTTGTTGCTGTCTGATGGCAGTAACAACCTCGTCACGTGACAGAGACTCGTCCAGCTCAAAAGAAAAAGGGAGCTGAGGCATAAAACCGATACTTTGTAGATCAGCTGATCGATCCACATTTAGCAGAGTATTGAAGTGCTCCGCCCAGAGCTTTTAGTACATTCTTCTTGCTCACACCTTGATAGGTGACTATCGTCTAGATCGACATCGTTTGTCGAATGCTGTCCGTAGGACTTCATCATTTCCATCATACCAGTCTTCGTTGTGACGGAATTTTGAATCTAGTTCAGTTGAATCGGTATCCATGATGTGAGATGACAAAGTTTCCCAGGCAACAGCGACATCGCCTACCTCATTAATTGGTAATAGCTCTTTAGACAGGGTTTCAGCGTAGTCCACCCTATCCGCGAGATCTTTGAGCTTATCCGCGTTCAAAGACGTAAGCTTTTTTATAGGGAATCTACGTGAGTGATGGAGGCGGATTCGTAGCTTAGTCATAATAAGTCGGTGATCAGACCAGAAGTGCGTACTACGCATCACGCGGGTTACTTGCACTTAGCTGAAATGTTTTTGACTCACGATTGCATAGTCAATCAAATGCCAATGCTTGGATCTTGGATGCATCCATGTTGCCTTGTACTTGGCGGCAAGTTTAAACATTGTGTTCGTAATTGTCAGACCGTATTGAGCATAAAGACTGAGCAGCAACTGACCATTGCTGTCCATGTTGCCAACTACATGTCTACCCAGACCCCCAGGTCAAGCCTTATAGTCCCTACTAATCCTGGCATTGAAATCGCCCAGCAATAAAACCTGCATGTCATCAGACTTGTTGGAGCATAAACACTGATGACATCAAGGTAGTTATCTTTGTCCAGGTGAAGGCGCAGTCTGGTAACACGGTCTGAGATATGTACAGGGTTACTCTTCTAAACGCTTTGCTAAGTGATTTTTGATTGCAAATGTCATACCTGATCGTCGAGATTCAGAGGTAGTGGTATCTTTCCAGAAGAAAGTGTAGCCACCACCTACTTCCACCAGCTCTTCTTCATCGAGAGGGTGTGTTTCGCTGAGAGCAGCCACATCCACGTTATAGCGATGAAGTATCCGAGCTACTATGGCGGTTTTACGTTCAGGGCAGGCGTTGCCATCTCGATCACGAAGCGTTCTCACGTTCCACGCACCGAACGTCATAATAGGTGTTCTTTTGAAATTATGTTTGCGACGTCGACCATGATTTGAATGATGCGATGATAGCTGCGGTTACTACCATCTACCAAGTTGGGACGAGCATTTTTTAGGGCATCTTTTCTAGCCCCCTCTCCGGCTGAGCCGGGAAAGCAATGTCTACTACTATTACATACTTTTATTATTTTATCGGAAATACGTTTTTTATCGGAATTAGTTGCAGGCTGTCTTTAGTTTTTTTCAATTGTAACTTTATGAATACTACTTAACCTCTTACCGATTTTAAGATATAGACCTCGTTAAACTCTTTGACCGCACAGATTTAGGTATAAATACGTATTATATTATGTGTGTAAATAAATGATAATTAAAGATTTCTATAGTAATATTTTAACTTTACGAAACTCCTGAATATATTACGCAAAAACCCGACCTTACGGCTATATTCAGCCTGATATAAAATATTAAAGAAGATGGTACCGTGTTAAATTTTATCATCACTGTTTACAATCCTTGAAGGGTCGTACTTTGTGTAATTGTAGGCTATATAATACTATAAAAGGTCTTTCTACACGTAAAAGTCTCATTAAAATCGGTTAAGTACTTTCAAAAACTGTCCAGATATAACTAAAAGCCCGTTAATCTATATGTATAAAGAAATTACTGACTGAGTGACACACTAACACCCCAATCTACCGAGCTAGGGTCATAAGAAATCGCACGCGGATTTTTTTACATTGTGGGCGAGTACTGAAGAAGGATTTTTGGAAATTCAACCCCTAAGGTTGTGCAGAAAGGGATGATATGATTCGTGATATACGTGTAGGAATATCGAAGCAATCAATAAGCGTTCATTAAAGTCAAATACATTATGGCCTCGCTAAACAGAACGCGTTCTTAAAGCGCGTTAAGGAGTAATTACCTCGCGTACTAGTGGTGCGCTAGAACGCCGCCTTGTATTGTACTGTTCAAGTTCAAGTTCAAACGGAGTGTACGTGCTAGCAATACGACACGTAATTACACCATGCCACGCGTGAAGAACGCGTTCTGTTTAGCGATGCCTTTATTCATTAAGTCTGAAATGATAAAGCAATACATAAATTGTTATCACAAACAAAAATTTAATGCGGAGATAATCGTCATCGTTTAATGATTAGAATACGTAGATCATTTGTAAATGTACACAATATCGTTTACAAAATATTAATAGGGTATACTTATACAAAATTAAGCGTGTAAAAGTGATTTCAATATTAACTCATTATTTTCGTAACTTAAAAATATGTTTATAATTGTTCGTTGGATAAGACGGAGTGATTATAAATTATATATTATTGAGATGTGTTTATCGGGAATGGAGGGGAGGATATACCCTTATGTATCCGTTTTGCTCATTCCAGTATTCAATAAATAATGATATATTTATATTTCGTACTAGCTGCACCCGCAGCTCCGCGCGCGTTTTTTAAAATTGTATCAAAGAAATATAAAATTGTGAAAGCATATACAATTATATAAATGTTCTTTAAAAACAATTCTAAGTACGAGACGCACGCTACGTACAGTAACATTTAACGTGCACATTATATATATAAATACTATTAGTGTGTCAAATGAGGTTTATCTTCAGCAACATATTTAGAACCTTAACCCACCATATAACTACCTCAGTGCTCACTTACACTGCATAAGGAACTAATGAAACAATGACTAAAATATGTTATTATAATGATATAATATGCCTATGTCAATAAGTAATACATTTATGGTTTATTCCGGTGAAGCTGTAAAGATCTTGCCAGGTCAATAGCATGGTCAGTTCGGAAAAAAAAAACGTTTATGGTTTAATATCTTATTAGAAAAATCCCTTCTGTCTTCAAAATGACTATCTATTAATAATTATAAAGTCGAATTATAAACAATGAATGTGCTGACGTCTTGAAATCTTGCATAAACATACACCAAGATATATAAAACTGTATATCTGTTTAAGCAATTTTTAATATTTGACAATTTAAATAGTGCTCATTGAACTCGATACAATATTGGTATATGTTACTATGGTTACGGAGTTATGTAGACGAAAGTGCGGTAAATAAAATAAAACTGCCGCCAACATGACTAAAAATACAATATAATTCAGAATACTTATTTTCAATTATATTTATTCTTGGAGTCCAGTACAACGCACGTCTTACGCATATGTTTGCAGTGATCAACATATTTTTGCTAAATTTCATGCAGACGAAGTCGCGGGCAACAGCAAATCTAAAATAGGATAACCTAAATTACTTCTTATACGGTCAGCTATCTGCCAGTGAAAATCGGTCGAATCGTTTTGGAGATAGCATTGCAGGTGAAGCCACGGTTAACAGCTAGTCTAAATTAAAATTGACTAAATTAATTTTCATAATGTTCGCTATCTGCCAGTGAAAGTCCCGTGAAAATCGGTCCAACCGTTCTGGAGATAGCATTGCAGACGAAGCTGTGGTTAACACTTAGTCTAATTTAAAGTAGCTTAAGTGACCCGCTGTAATTTCAGCTATCTGCCAGTGAAATTATCGTCAAAATCGGTCTAGCCGTTTCGGAGATTAATGAGAAACAGTTTTACAGTGCGATAGTAAAATTTATTTCATAATAATTTCGTCACGAGGTCGTCTTTTCGTGAATTGAAGTGATCTTATATAAATATAGTTTATAACAGTCATAACACGACGCTATATTTTCGTATCGGTTTAACGTAATTATCGTATGATGTTATACGTGAATATGATAATAAGTGACATCTTTTGAATGATTTTTCACAAACATGTTCTATTGCCTTTGATAAATATTTTCTTCATATTAGGGGTCTTTAAGTATTGCGCAAACATCAAGGGGGGGTTGAAGGGTTTGTAAAACAAAGTACTTATTTTTATGGACATTAACGACGAGGGCAACCCCGTTTCTTAATTTCGAGAACTCATTTATAAAACTTCTGTTTTTTTAAATCTTTTAATGAACCTACCGGGTGATTTTGTAAAAGTTATGCTAACGGATATGTAAGCATAGGCGAGTGTAATAGCCTAGCTTACTTTTGCTGACAAGAGGGAGAGGCTGGTCAAAAATGATTAAAATCCAACTTACGTAAAACTTCAACGGACCCTAATCCGAGGTAAAATTTAAAATGCTAGTTTCGATACCATTTTATAATATACGGATGAGGACTTTGGTTTTAGATTACATTCGTTTTTACCATGACGGCTAAGCAATAATGATAAAGATTTTAAAAAAGTATCTTAAAATAAGCCAAAATGTATGAAGGGTTAAATAATAATGATAAACTAAAAAAGAAAGACAGTCTAATATCAATAAAAATACCGAGTAAAACACGTAGATCCCTTGAAACCATAAAACCCTTTTCAGGGAAATGAAATCACGGGAAATCAGCTAGTTACAAAATAAATATGAATTGTAAATATATGCATACGTAGTTAATATTACAGTAAATATTTCCGTATTGGAGCTCGCATCACTTGAGAATTACCGAACTAATTTGAACGATTGCTCAGAGGAACATAGGGCTAAGATAGAGGAAGAATTTAAACAACACATCTGTGCGCATTTGTGCGCATAGTGAATGGGCAGGCATTGTAATTTTAACACTTGATACTTTTAGTGTTTGGCCATATTCTCACCTAATTTGTGACGATTTGATCTAAGCATAGAGGAGGATTGACTTTTAAATACTTTTGCCCGTACACATGTTTGTCATTATCGGCTTGTAAGAGACCCACCCACTGCAGAGCCATAGGCCTCTTCCCGAAGAAAGATGTTGGCGTAATCACCACGCCAGCCCACAACTTATTGGCGATTTCAAACTCTGAGAAATTCATAGTATTCTCACATACTACAAAATTATTACTCAGGTTCAGGTTTCCTCCCGATGTGCACGAATTCCGTCCGTTCGTTGGTACATTCCGGAGTTCGAATCTGCGGGCATTGGATTAACGTTCCACCGGTCAAACCACTAGGCCACTGCGACCACGGCTACAAATTTTCAACCTGAATGAGGTTGCTAACCAGGTGGCTTAAACAAGATGCTCTACCACGATTACACTACCAACATGAAAGACAATAGAATAAAACTGTATCAGGGTCATCTGTATGTACTTTTTTATCGATATATAAGCAAGTATTTGATCACAATCTCGTCTGATTATATGGTACACGTATGAACCACGTTATGAATGGTGACCGCCACTATAGTGTTTAGGTTTTTATGACAACTTTGAACTTTGTAACAATATCCAGCCAGATAAATACTGGAAAACTGTTTTCTTTCACCAGAAGCCTTCTGCTTGTAATTTCGTTATAGTTTCGACATCATGTTTTTGAAGTTATACTTCTTTTGGCATGTTAGGGAAAAATGATGAGAGTGAATTTTTAAGATGCGCGCGCACACCGTCACGAAAAACCGAGACCCTGAAGTTGCTATAGTCAACATTTTGTTTCTTTGTCTTTGTTGTTTGTATTTCTTTGTATTAAAACTTTCAATATATTAAATACCATTTTTCTATTGTTAGTGTCGTTTTTTCTACAAACGTAGAATAAGGGGAAAGATAAAATTTTTGAAAATATTTTTATCTTGTTACGCCAAAGAAGTATAAATTCTAACGCGTGTACATAAGTACCCAAACACTTTTTGTTTATTACGAGTGCTCGTCCAGTGTCCGCATATCAACTATAGAGAAAAAAACCTTTTGATTTTGATAACAATAAATCTCATCAGTAGCTACAAAATAAAAAAAGAATGAAGAAAATCGGCTGAGAAACAGAGGAGGGAGACGTTCTTAATTATTTGCCCCATGCCCATTTATATATAGATTATTTTTAATTTTGTTTTCGGCAACCAATCTTGCAGAGTATTACTGCCATTGACGAGTAGGTAAATCGTCGGTAACAACGTTACAAATACTAGCGATAATTTCAATGTTCTAACAAGTTTGCGGGCCCCTTGTTAGAACTTTCCAGGGAGTTTTTCTCGGCATCTCAGAATTTATGCTCCGTGATATTATTTTCCACCCGCTTTACTTACACACAATAACCGAACTATATTACGTAAAATGTCATTAATATTACAAGATATTAAATAACACAAGATTTGGGATAAAATATACAAGGCATTACCAGATTAAGATACCGCCAAAAACTATGATATAGTGTTATTACAGTAGTTATTATTTACTAGATTTTTTTCGCGACTTCACCTTAACGTAGATTTAATATATATCTCGGAACAGTATTTTTATGGGTGATAGATACCCCATGTCGTTCTCTGTACCCCTAACGATGTTTATGGAAAATACTATGATAATTGGTCGAATAGTCATATCGTGATAGCGTAATAAGCAAACCCACTATCTATTCATATAGTTGTAATAAAAATGTAAATCTAAAGGGGTAGTAATTTTTCGATTTTTATTTAAAAAATGTTGCAGGTGTCCTGGAATGATTACATAGTATAAAACAAAGTCATCTGCTCCGTCTGTCTGTCTGTTCGCGATAAACTCAAAAAATATTAAACGAATTTACATGCAGTTTTCACCAGTAGATAGAGTGATTTATGAGGAAGGTTTAGGTGTATAATTTGTGAAGTTTTTTCTTATTATTAGGACAGAACAACGTCCGTCGGGCCCGCTAGTAAGTAATAAAATACATTTCAATCATTTTTAGAAATGTCTGTCTGTCTGTTTGTTTTAACACGCATCACTGCTAAAGTACTATGTTCACGATTGAAATCATATTTCAAGAAATCATAAAGCATATTCTCAAGTAACATTTAGTCTTGGTTTCATTGAAATCGGTTCACTCTACCAGAAGTTATTGTAATTTTAATGACGAAGCGACTTAGGTACGAGATTCAAGTAGTAAAGAGAGATAAGTAAAGGGACTTTACATACATTCCGATGATTTCATTAGTCACCGTTTTTTTTACATTAGGGTTCCACGAGGACGGAGTCGTGGGTACAGCTAGTCGTATATATAATATGACCCGTGCCCACTTCATTGGGCGGTAATAGGCATTATCAAGCTACAACTTTTTTCTAGAACTCAATCATATATCTCTCATCGTTAAGGCAGCGTTCGTAAGAAACGTTTTCGTTGGACCATTTTTTCTTCGACTCCCCAGATATTACCCCCTACAACCTCAGAAACTTTACCTCTTTATAATATTACTAGCGGGCCGGGCGGACGTTGTCCTGCCTTGATAATAAAAAAAAATCTAAAATTCAACTGCAGCGTTACCTGCCGGGTCCAATTGTCTAAACCATTCTCGGATCCACTGCAACACGCACACAAAATTTCATCAGAATCGGTCCAACCGTTTAGGAGGAGTTCAGTGACATACACACGTACAGAAGAAATTTATATATAAAGATAATAATAATATAAATAATTAATAGCTTCTGCCCACGATTTCGTCCGCGTGGAATAATTTTTTTGGGCTAACACGCAGCGGAAGCTATAAAAAGGAAAAAAAAAGATTTTAAAACATTCTTCATTATTATTTCATTCCTATAAGTCTTATCGTGATGATATATAGCCTATAACATTCACAAATAACATGGCTTTCTATTGGTAAAAGAATTTTCAAAATCTGTTCAGTACTTCCTGATATTACCCCCTACAACGCTACAACGTCACATACTCACAAACTTTACCTCTTTATAATATTATTAGCCTCTGCCCGCAACTTCGTTCGCGTGGAATAGTTACTTTGGGTCAACGCTAACACGCAGCGGAATCTCTCAAGAGGAAAAAATACCCCGATTTTGAAACATTCTTCATTGGTTCTATGCGTCTTAGCGTGATGATATATAGCCTATAACCTTCCTCGATAAATGAGCTATATAACACTGAAAGAATTTTTCAAATCAGACCAGTAGTTCCTGAGATTACCCCCTACAACGTCACAACGTCACAAACTAACAAACTTTACCTCTTTATAATATTAGTATAGATATATATATATATATACATTATAATAATATAGTAAGATAGTATAGATTAGTTACAACTAGTTAGAATGCTCACAACAACATAGTATAATTACCTCTGTACTATGTTAATAATATTCAATTTAGGAATACTTAATTTTAAGCAGATATGCACTATTGCATATTTAATATACTATTTTCTTGTATTATTTAATGTTTTACTTGTACGACAATAATTATAGATAATGAGTTTAGATCTTGAAATATAAAGCTGCGATATGTTTATAATTCAGAGTTTCAGTAGTTTTTATTCACATAAAATGATTAAATATATTTTGTTACATAAGTATTTGTAGTTGGCATTTCGCTCATCTTAATTACAATTACTAATTATACAAATTAATTTAATCTAAATGTTATCATTAACTGTAAACATTACTATATATAATATGTGTATACCAGAATTAGGAGCTTTAATTAGCTTCAGGGACTATAATTAGACTCGGGCAAGGTCAAGCAAAAGCCTGGTGTGATACCCAAGATATATCTTATAATACAGTATCTGCTACCCGCGACTTCGTATGGTTATCTTAATAATATATCTTATGCAAAGAGTTATATACATTAAAAAAAGTAAAAGAATACTTTGCTTACACAATTTATTTATAAACATTGTTATCTGTTTGATTCCCCTGCGCATGCGTATACATACCACTTGCCCCATGTCACTGAATGCGTAGTGATTATAAAAATCGTAGACTCTGAAAAAATATATTAAAGGACGATATCGTAATATTCTTTTCGAGAAGGACTAAGTGTGTAAGAAATACAGCTAAAATGAATTGATCAAAATTTATACAGCACTAGCTGTGCCCGCGACTCCGTCCATTTTGAATCTAATGTAAAAAAACAATGGCTAATAAAATCATCTGAATGTATTAAGTCCATTTACTTATCCACTTCTCTCTCGTAATTAAGTCACGTCGTCATTAAAGTTACAATATCTTTTGATAGAGTGAACCGATTTTAATGAAGCCTAAAAATTACTCGAGGATATGCTTTATAATTTTCTTGGTGAGATTTTATCGTGAACGCAGTACTTTAACAGTGATGCGTGTTCAAACAAACAGAGAGACAGACATTTCTAAAAATGATTGAAATCTATTATATTACAAGACACCTGGAACGATTTTTTTTACAAAAATCTAAAACTACATTCCTATTGTATGTACATATTCTTAGTAAACGAGTATGTGTAGAAGATTAATGTCAATTATGTAGTGAGCAACGATTACAAAGTATCGTATGGTGACTTCAATAAGACGGTGACCGCTTTATTATGTTTTGTTTTTAGTACCTTCTTATTCATTTTTCGTGGTATTATTTTCCATACATTTATATATGCATGATAACTAAGTTACACAATATGCTACCAATATTACGCAATATTTGGGCAAATAACGCAATACTATGAATGAAAAAGACTCTATAAGACAGTCTAAGATTCTGCCAAAGAGTACGCCTTTGTCATCGTTGTCTGTTAGAATAATTTAATTTGTTAAAATACGACAATATTATAAAAATAAATAAGTAAATTGGATTAGGTGTGTGTAAGCGTGCGTAAATGTCAGTTTGTTTGCGTGCCATTGACCTGTGTTTGTGTCATTGGCGGCTGTTGAAGCTTGCTCCTTGATTATACATGCTTATTGTATGCTAAAGTAAGGAATTCTAACAAGGTACATAACCTAGGTAAACGTTAAATCGATACCACCGTTTCATCAAGAAGTGCCGGCAACAATTCCGTACTTTTTTTACTTTTATGTTCTCATTGTTTATTAATTTACCTATAATACCAGTGTATATAATTCGTAGTCATTTTTTGTTATTTTTGAGCGGATGTATAGCGAAGGAGTCATTTCCATTACACGAACACAATCGACGATACAAACTAGTAACGTATATCTACACTAATATTATAAAGAGGTAAAGTTTGTGAGGTTGTAGGGGGTAATCTCAGGAACAACAAAACTGTTTTTAAAAATTCTTAAAAAAAAAGACTTTTTTCTGGTAGTCGGATTTGCAAAGTAAGTCGGAGAAAAAACGGTCGAACGAAAACGTTTCTTACGAACGCCGCTTTAACGATGAGAGATATATGATTGAGTTTTCTAGAAAAGTTGTAGAGCTTGATAATGCCTACAAATAAATCACTGACAGTATATATCTAACTTTTATATTTAAGTCACAAAAAAGTAGTTTTTTATATTTAAAAAATAATTTAAATCGTTAAGTGATGTTTATTGGTGATATTATCAACAACAATTATGAATTCTTATCAATGTGTAATGATACAATAACTGAGCCACAGCAACGCGTGGCCGCCGCACAGCAACGCGTGGCCGCACAGCAACGCGTGGCCGGGTCATCTAGTTTTCATTAAATATAATAATTAAAATTATTATGTATATATGATTCATTGTTGTAACTATTCCGTAGCTGTTTGTATAAATAATAGATTATATAAAATGGAACTATTTATTATAAACGTATTCCCTTTTTTTTATTGAAGAAGGCGTTACTTTGCGGAAATCCATCATTAAATATTATAGTGGACGCTACTTTGCACTTTCGTTTGAAATTGATTGAACACTACTATGTCTAACTGCAACAAAAAGCAAATTAATTAATCAATATATATGTATATATTAATTATATAATCAATATAATAATTATCAATGAATTAATTAAAAATATGTTGCAGATTGACGTGTAATCACGACAATAGATTACACGTGTTTCGCTCCATTACGGAGCATCTTCAGATCGATGTTGACTCTTTCGATACGAGCGGGCGAGTGAACGCAGCGTTTTTTTTTTCTCGAGCTGACTGCGCTATTGGCCTAGCAAGGCCTCTACAGCTTCACCGGACTACTAAGGGGAGTGCTTAAGGCACTCAGCCGATTTTTATCTAGCTCAAGGGTGCACGGCACACTTCGGCTTGGCTGTTGCCTGATTCATGCAATTCACAATCTATCTTAGCTAACCTTTTTTTTTACATGGGGATATCACTACGGATATCCACCCTAGCCGGGCAGCTGAGGGTGGGATATGTCCGACTTGCACGGACTAAAGCCCCATGGTGCCTCCTTACACCTATTTGGCCGGGGAGCAGGAACTGCCTACGGCACTGCGTCTGCTCAGCCGGAAGGTGCTGGCTCCTCATAAGGGGCCCCTTCTGCGGCCTGAGTGGGTCAAGATAGTAGACCCCTCAGGGAGGGGCGGGTGTTAAACCCCCCCGACGAACTGTAGGAGTCGCACGGCACAATGCGCCTCCACTACGTGGGCCTGCTATAGTGCAGGACGACGAACGTGCCAGCGTCACGTCGCCCGCAGGCCCTTTACGGCGGCATTAGATCGTCTCTGACCCGTCGCCGCCGTAACCTAAGTTATGCTACATATTCATACATATATGAGTTATTGAAACATATATGTGTACCAGGCATGCATGTCTCAATAACTCTTATGTGTATTTTGTGTCGGAAAATTTCTGAACTATTTCAGTTCGATAAGGAAAAAAATATAACCCTTCAACTTTCATGTGTAGCGTGTGGGCGTACACGTGTGTGGAGGTGATATGTGTAGTGTTGTAGCAGTGATGTAAAATTTTGTGTCACTGTATCGCGCGAGCAGCGCACTCAAGGGCTCCACGCCGAGGGAACGGACCTAGGCTTGAGCCGCTGCCGAGGGGGACCTAATCTGGTGTGCGGGAGCGAAATTTACCCACAGATCACGGCGGCGTGATCTGTGGTTACGCGGGCGTGGGCATGAACATGCTCTGTTTGGAGAGACAGGCTAGTACTGATCGTTAGCTGCCGTTATTTCATCGGGAGGATCGGTAAGAATGTGTCGCGGACGTCTTTTGTAGCGCGCAGCGTTGGGTACGGTTTCGTATGTTGCGGCGGATACCACTAACGGACTGGGATGGTTCACGGCTTTTTCGAAATAGCTACTAGTAAGTGATTTTATGTACGCCCAGATAGAAGGCATCTCCAGGTCCCTGTGGAGATCGACTCTCCGGACGTACCATGAGGCACCGGTCACTTTGCGTAAGACGTGGTTCTGAAGAACTTGTAACTTATAAAGGGTGCGTATCGGTGCATGTGCAAAAACGGGACAGCTATAAGTCATGACCGGGCGGATGCAAGTCTTATACAAGGTGAGCTTGTGTCTGAGGGGTGAACGCAGCGACTTATGCGTCTTTATTTATACTATTCGTCTCTACTCTGAGTAGTGGGGAGTATGACTCGCCCATTTGTTCGTTTCCTTTTCTATATATCTGACTTTGCTGCTATATAGCAGATGTTTCTTTTTAATATCTATTAGTCCATCCTTCAGTGGTCGAAATTACGACGATAGTAAGGGGTATAAAACTTTTCTTCATGAGTTACTATATACATATATACTCCGTCTTGATTTTTACTAAATGGTAAAAACTGTGCTAAGAATTCTATATTATTGACGGAAGGAGTGTGATGTTTGATGAATACAATCTTATAAACCAAGGCTACGGAGTCATTGATAGTATGAAAAAAAATCAATTTCCAAATATTTTTAATAATGACTAGAGCTCGTCAATCTATACTAATATTAAGCTGGAGGGTTTATTTGTCTATATATCATCACACTAAGACCAATAGGACCACCAATGAAGAATGTTTCAAAATCGGGTTGTTTTTTCCTTTTGAGAGCTGCCGCTGCGTGTTAGTGTTAGCCCAAGGTAACTGTCCCACGTGGACGAAGTCGCGTGCAGAAGCTAGTAGCTGATTTAAAAAAGAATATCGGTTGACAGAGGAGAAAATGGTACTGAAATGTTCTATGTCTACCACACTTCCAGTCACATTTTAAAACGAAATAAAAATATAATAGCCTTATGAAGATTAAAAATTATACACAGATTCGTAATCTCATTGAGTTTAGCATGAAGATGTGTGATTGTGGATTTTAAATAGCATAAGATATTTGTAGGGTTTAAACCCAAAAATTGGAATCCACTAAACAAATCCATTACAATGCATTAGTAGTTCAATAAACAATTTTATTGCACTTCAAATTATATGAGATGGTGTATGAGTTTTCGCATTGTTACTTGCTCTCATTTTTTTTTACGGTTTCAATCCAAAACATAAGAAAAGTAGCCTAGAACCATCTGTAAAAAATCTGCATCGAACGGTTATAACCCTATGCCGACACATCCAGTACTTTTGATGTTATTAAGCCTCAAAGGTACTGTATTTTCATTTATATATATTGTTAGCACTCTCCGTACTACTATTGACTTACTATTGACTACATTGGGGGTGTTACTAATGACCTGATACGCCGTTGGTCGAGAGTTATCGGCCTGTCGTAACTTGACTGAATGCTATATAAAAGGGGAGTCTGTCGAGTCTTTGGGAAGGTAGTCCGATGAAGCTGTTAAGACCTTGCTAGGTCAATAGCGTAGTCAGTTCGAGAAAAAAAAATGTTTTGGGAACATTTTCGCTCGTTCGTTTCTCGCAATACAACCTTATTGCGTGATTGTTGTTGTATTACGTGAGTTCTTACCAATTTACATTGTTATTTCTATTTCTCTGGGTTTTTATGGTTTATTGTGTTACTTGAGTTATTTAATTGTTGATGTGAGTTTTTTGATTTATTGTGTTACTTGAGTTATTTAATTGTTGATGTGAGTTTTCGTGTTGAGATTTTTTGTGTTATTATTTTTTATATAAATCCACTCTTGGTATCTAATAATATATACATATATATACTAGCTGATACCCGCGACTTCATCTGCGTAATTTATTATCTCAATTGATATCTTATATTTCAAAGGGATTAGGCAGCATTTTAAACGGAAGCTCCCAAGCGGCTTGACTTTTTCTAACACTTTCAACACTTATCGTTATATTTCAACAAATTTAGAAAAAAATCTTGAGAACTTATATACCTATACCTCGTGAATCGCTCTATCTATTAATGAAAATTGCATGAAAATCCGCTCCGTAGTTTTTGAGTTTATCGCTAATAGACAGACAGACGCGGCGAAGGACTTTGTTTTATAATATGTGGTGATGGTGGTATATCTGACTACTGATCATGACAAAACAATGACTTTAGTAAATATCCAACCTTTATTGTAATTTTATCAATATATGTATCTTTTCATATCGTCTACACTACGTACTGATCAATTTGCGTTCCGTTCTTTCACGCTTTGTCTTCATAACAGTAATAAAAAAACTTACTTAAATAGGGGGCTGATGTTACTCGCGTCCGCAGGAAGTGTACCTCTCATTGCCCTCAAAAACCAATCAAAATATACGTTATTCAATTTAGGCCCTGAGAAGGCGCTTAAGTTCACCGGTTCGGAAAATAAGCCAGCCATCGAGAAAAACCGGCAACTAACTCGTTCCGGTTCATCTCTTCATGTTATACCTATAATTTTACAAAACATTTTTAACATACAAAGTTTTTAACGGATGCACAGAGAGGGCGTTATTTAGGGCGTCATTT
Source organism: Antheraea yamamai (assembly GCA_036509395.1). NCBI lineage: Eukaryota > Metazoa > Arthropoda > Insecta > Lepidoptera > Saturniidae > Antheraea > Antheraea yamamai. The sequence goes on from AP028424.1 coordinate 22,131,070, forward strand.
TCTAACGTTACAATCGTTTACATATTGATCCACCCTAGAAATAGCTTTTAGACATTAGAACCCGTTTGACATTACTCTTGAACTCACTATCCAGCAAATTGGTAATGTGTTCCGAGACTTTGTTATAAAACCTGACACTATTACCTAAAAAACTGTTTTTGGTCTTAGTGAGCCTGAAGCATGGAATGACCAATATGTTGCTCCTACACGATCTCCCCAAATGGTGCTAAAGAGTAACAAATTTTTGGCCGATGCATTATTCCACATTAATTGAATATCGCAGCGATAAATAGAGTAATCAATTGACCAACGATAATTAAACATGAATACGCTATGTAACCATACGATCAAATAATGGTGAATAAAATTGAACACGAACCGACACAACTCAGTCAATAGTAGACCTTGGAGTTAAAATTTCCATAAAACGTTAATTAGCAACGACAAACCAAAAGAAGCATGTGAATTTACTACATTCAAAATTAGTGCCGCTCAAAAGCTACATAACATTTGAATAATCATATTTAATTTCAGCTCTTGTTACACTGTTAGTAGGGTATATAGTCCTTTGTGATAGATATCCTCTTCATTATTCTTCGTTAGAAATATTGGACCTTTTCCATAAACATCAGATGAGTACGGGCTGTACATTTGGCTTGATGCTTTTTCCCTCGAATTTCCCTTGTAATTTGTGTCATTTCAATTTGACTTTCTATAATTTTATCAAAATACTACATAACACGAAAAGTATAATCTGGTACGATGAACTGTCCTATATCCAATCGCTTCTGTGAATTGTGTTTCATGGAGCCGTTAACAGGGTTCCGCGAATCAATGACATTTGGCATTGATTTAATACAATTCTTAATAGTGAAGCGTTCCATGAGATAAAAGAGATTTTTCGAGTGTCCAGTATCTTTAAGTTTAGCAATTACTGCAGTATACTAAGAGGATGGACAGCTATCTACTTACTTTCTTGAATGCCAGATCTTAGAATGTTATAAAAAAACAAAATACTACGTACATAAAGATGACAAATTTATTATTTTCATCTTCTTACCCTTGTCCCACCTAAGTAGGGTCGGCACTACATGTTTATCATGTTGTGATATATGATTTAGTTTAATCAACCCTGCCTGACGTCAACCCTCCTTGGGATTATTTTGTTGTGCCATTATATGTTTATGGTTATCACTACATATTATAAAACAAAGTCCTCTGCCACGGCTGTTTGTCTTTTCGCGATAAACTCAAAAAAATCTGAACGGATTTTCATGCGGTTACCAGTAGATAAAGTGATTCCTGGGGAAGGTTTAGGTATATAATTTGTCAAAGTTTTCTTTATTATATGGCGGGATAACGACGTAAGCAATATTATTAAAACTCTAATTTCTATGATAAATAACGTAGTAGAATAGGTTCGTATGTAAACGGATTACTTTTATTTTTACTTCAATTACAATACACATTCAAAGTAATAGACATTTTTATTTTCTATTTCTTCAACTATTTTGCTTTCAACGACGAATAAAGACATTTGAAAATTCTTACTTTTATTATATCTCAGTATATATACTCGTCTCTGGCTAATAGCTCTGTCTTTCCTACAAAGGAATTAGTTTTCTACTACTGAATTATTTCCCTTCGTCGATTAGCCGTCCCTAGGTTTGCCGTTCGGTTCTTCATTCATTGTTTACATTATTCATAAATTTAGCTGTTTATTTAAAAACACCTATTTTTTCTTAGTGTTTAACAATTTAGAAATGTATCGAGTAGCTTACACATGTCTAAAATTTTTAGGCAAACTTATTTTTTGATATATACGAGATATATGAGATCTATTCGAGAATTTCTTTTTTATTTATAGGGCGGAACAACGTCTGCCCGGCTTGCTAGTTAAATACAAAATTGTGCCTTATTAAAAGAAGGAAAAAAAAAACTTTTAACGAAATATCCATTACTGAACCTAGTTCCTAAAATAATTAATTTTAGAGATTTCCATGATATATTTGTAACTGCATAATAGTGTATTTACATAATTTAAAAGAAGTATACATATAATTTACACACGAGTAAGGAGTACCTGCTAGTTTGTTATATTACTTTTTGTTTTTAGATAACTAGGTGTATAATTATCAGCAGTTGCGTGTTAATTATTTTTAGTGGAGGGCCTGGCCTCTGCGGAATGACGACTGATATAGCCAAAGTATAACATCTTTCAAGGATTTGAAAAATTGAAGTGTTAGGTAACTCATTTATCGAGAAAGGCTATAGGCCCAAAGTAACTATTCCATACGAACGAAGTCGCGGGCAGTAGCTAGTACGTTATAAAGGTAATATGAACTTGTTAGTTTTTGGATTTTTATTACTTGATATAAAATCAATTATACGTCTTTTATTTAATACAGTTTCTGTGAAAAGGTCATATGGTTGATTGGTTTGACCGTTAGAATATCAATATCTGCAGGTTATAAAAATGTAGAGTTCGTGTACATTTTTTTATTAATCTAAATTGGTAATATTTATCGGTTGAAGGTGCAGGAAAACGTTGTGAGGAATCTTGAACCAGAGAAATGTTCTTTTAGTACCATCGTATGTGGGAAAAATATAGAACGAGGATTCAAATGGTAAGAAGTTGACGTTATTTTATTATGTACGTAACAATTTTAAAATTATGGATTGGTTATACCACAATTCTAGTATTATTTTAGGCTTCCCACCCATATGTAGTGATAATAGTTGTAGAGTTGATAATAGTTATCAATACGTAGCCTACGTCATAAAGATGAATATTTTTGTGATTATAGATCATATATATCTACTAATTCTACGGCAAATTTATCCGTAAAATATGCATAATTACATAATGTATCTCTTAGACTAGTCGTTAGAGATTGGTTTTTTCTGACGCTCCCGAAGACTTCTGTTTGATGAAAAATGTTTATAGTCTATATACTGGTATAGACTACAGTTGGCATTTATCTATAACTAGCGGGCCCGGCAGACGTTGTCCTGCCCTGATTATGAAAAAAATCCTTGCCAAATTATATACCAAAACGTTCCCCATGAATTACTTTATCCACTGGTGAAAACCGCTTGAAAATCCGTTCAGTAGTATTTGAGTTTATCGCGAACAGACAGACAGACGCGATAGGGACCTTTGTTTTATACTATGTAATGATTTGATCCAAATTGAGAGATGGGACTTTTATTTCGATTAATGGTCTCAATTTTTTTTAAGTACAAATTAATTGATAATCAATGTTGATTATTATTATTCATCTACAGGCCGATGAACAGTCATGAACAGATGACGTTTTAAATTAATTTGTTGACAGAAAACTGTGGGACCAACTATTTAATCTCATAGATGGCGCCATGATTTAATTTTGAATTACTTTTTCAACTCCCGTTTATTTTATGGTGCCCGTGTTCTGTTAATCTATTTTTACCCCATAATACCAAATACTTTATCATAATTTTAATTCAACATGTTATAACTGAGCCACAGCAACGCGTGGTCTATCAGCTAGATGTAGAAAAATATCTCTTTTCCTTGGTTCCCAGTCCGTTAGTGGTATCTGCCGCGAATTACGAAACCATACCCAACGCTGCGCGCCAGAAAAGACGTCCGCGACATATTCTTACCGATCCTCCCGATGATATAACGGCAGCGAACGACCAGTACCAGCCTGTTTCTCCAAACAGAGCGTGTTCACGCCCACGCCCGCGTAACCACAGATCATGCCGCCGTGGTCCGGGGGTAAATTTCGCTCCCGCACACCAGACTAAGCCCCCCTTGGCAGCGGCTCAAACCTAGGTCCATTCCCTCGGCGTGGAGCCCTTGAGTACGCTGCCCGCGCGATACATTGGCACCAAATCTTACATCACTGCAACAACAACATTACACATATCACCTCCACACAAGTGCACGCACACATGCTTACACATGAAAGTGGAAGAATTTTATTGTTTTCACTTATCGAATTGAATTAGTTTAGAAAAAAATACAAAATACATATAAGAGTTGTTGAGGTATGATGCTTGGTACACATATATGTAACATTAACTCATATAAGTATGAATATGTAGCTTAGCTTACGTTAGTTCAGATAGGCTGCGAATTGCATGAGTCAGGCAACAGCCCAAGCCGAGGTGTGCCGTGCACCCTTGTGCTAGTTGTCAAATAAAATCGGCTGAGTGCCTTAACCGCTCGCCTTAGCAGTCCGGTGACGTTGTCTAGACCTTCCTAGGTAAATAGCGTAGTCAGGTCGAAAAAAAAACTCTTTTCCTTATTTTGACTTACAGACGTCAGAGATAAATATTATTGTATAAGCATATATCGCTGCCATAGTTAAAGAGAATCTCACTATATCTTATGTTAAAATCCATCAAGGTTTTGTGCTATAGAATATGATACACAAATATGCATATATATACACTCCTGCCCGGTGGGGTAAAAATGTACTGTCCTCAAAATGTTAGGTATACTAATTATATACAACGATGTCCGAAAAACCGAATAAAATTAACCTGAGCCACCGTTTTAGTAATTCTTTGACCCTTTATTTTATATATCGAAATAGTATGGGCACCTAACGCGTCAAAAATTATTTATACTTGCTAATATTATCATATTGTAATGAAAACAAACCAACAGCGATAAATCCTGTGGTTCTTTATAAATATAAAAAAAAATAGATAACTTATTCTACGCAATTGGTTTATAATATCACTACAACAAAAACATTATTATCGCATTTCTGAATGTGATAGCGTAGGTATTATAAGTACTTAGCCACGTTCCAATGTATTGAATATTGTATGAAAAATAATAACCTTGATGTTAGTATACGAGGCAGATATATCAATATTTATTCATAATTATCACCTAAATAACATATATTTCAAATGATCATTTCCTGAAGAATCATCGAATCATTTCTATACTTCCGCGAAAACATATTTATATACTAGCTGCTGCCCGCGACATCGTCCGCGTGGAATAGTTAATTTGGGCTAACGCTATCACGCAGCGGATGCTCCCAAAAGGAAAAAAAAAACGATTTTGAAACATTACTCATTGGTGAGCCGCTCCTATTGGTCTTAGCGTGATGATATATTGTGAATATTTTCAATTCGAAATCTATATTAACATTATAAAGAGGTAAAATGTGTGTGTTTGTGACGTTGTAGTGGTAATCTCTGGATCTACTGGTCCGTTTTGAAAAATTCTTTAAGTGTTAGATAGCTCTGTTATCGAGGAAGGTTATAGGCTATATATCATCACGTTAAGACCTATAGGAGCGGAGCACCAATGAAGAATGTTTTAAATCGGGGTATTTTTTCCTCTTGAGAGTTTCCGCTGCGTGTTAGTGTTAGCCCAAAGTAACTATTTCACGCGGACGAATCGTGGGCAGAGGCTAGTTTGTAATATTAGTGTGGGTTTCAGAAAAATACATTGTAGCCCTTATGACGAGCATGCCTAACTAATTTAATTCCTGAAATTGCCGGTTCATTGTTTATTTAGCGTAATATATACTTCATGTACATATATACTTCATGCTAAGTGCTTCATTAATTTAAATGCAGTGACACAGTAAGGCGCCGTTTCAGTATTGTCAGCAAAGGTCTTGCCCCTCTCGCCTATGCTTTCGTAAGTATTTTTGTAACATCTCTCGCAACTTTCTTTATGTGTTCAAAAAATACGACAAATAATTAACTAATATTGCCAATTAGTTCCCCATATCGTTAAACGTTAAACGACTTCTAAGTCTAGAGAGCGGATTACCTTTAAAACGCAGATTTTTTTTATGTTATGGGAGGCAAACGAACAGGTGGGTCACCTGATGTTAAGTGATCACCACCGTCCATAGACACTTGCAACACCAGGGGAGTTGCAATTGCGTTACCAGCCTGTGTTTGGAGGAGGGGTGGGCCAGCGCTCTCACTGACCGAACGAAACGCAACAATGCAAGCACTGTTACTTCACGTCGGTTTTCTGTGGGTCGGGTGGTAGTACTCCGGGCGAGCCGATTCTTTCATACTGAAACCAGTAATAGCTTCAGCGTGGTTCTACCACTTACAAGAAAACAGGACATGTAGGTGGGACCTTAAAAATGTGTTTAAAGTAGTGGTTTCGTGAGGGGAACATTGAGTAAACTCCACAAAATCGTCAGGATAGCGTTCTTCACTAAGGGCGTTGCAGGATTCGAAACCATGTTTCAAAATCGAAATGCGATGTTCAAACTTGTTACCAGTAAGTTACTGTAACTTCTGTGGAACTTTTTATATAACAAGATGTCCTTTTATATGGGGCTACTTTGTTAACTAACAATAAGAATACTAAATTTGGGTAATTTCTATTCTATATTAATTCAAGAAACATGCTATTAGAATAAAATAAAAATAAAAGTAAATTTACAAAGCTGTACATTCGTACCGTAAAAATTGCTAATTTATCACAGGACCAGGAGATGTTATCTTATATATATATTTATTTATTTATTTTTATTTATTTATTAGGAAAACTAACAGCTATAATATACAATTTACATAGTTATTAGAATAGAAAACATCAAGCCATTTATAAGTCTTCGCCGATATAAAACAGAATACAATCACTTGCATTATATGGTATTAGGTAAACATTATAATAAAAGAAGATATTCAAGAATATTCACAGTCTATTACTATTTGCAATCGCCATCATTAAAAAACGTCCTTGTTAAAAACGCTATCGCTTTATTTACGGTAGTATTAAATAGGTCAAAATCACTTATCTCGCTCATAGTGTTGAAGGAGTGACCAGCTCGCCATAAATATGAATTCTGCCGGTAATTTGTGGAAACAGTGGGCAGCGACAGAGGGGGGTTTGTACGTAGACGTTTGGTCGGAACATTAATAGATAATTTCGTTAGAAGCTCGGGACAATCTACAATATTAGTAGTAATTTTGAGCAGGTATGTTATATCTGCTATTTCTCGTCGCTTCACAAGAGGCAACAAATGGTGCTTACTACAAAGTTCACTGTAATTATTGGGATCGTAGGTATCATGTAAACGATAACATAGATATTTAATGAATTTTCTCTGGATATTTTCTAAACGATTTACATATAAATGGTATCTAGGATTCCAGATTTGCGATGCATATTCTAAGTTACTACGAACATAAGCACAGTATAATATCTTTAAGGTCTTTATGTTATTAAAGTATTTAGCGTTTCGCATGACAAACCCTAGCGCCCTGAAGGCTTTTTGTACAAGATTGTCAATATGGCTGTCGAAAAGTAATTTGGAATCGAGAAGAACACCCAGATCACGAATGATATTTTCTCTTTGTAGTTCAAAGCCTTTCAGGTAGTACTTAGAAATGTGGAACTTGGTCTTACGAGTGAAAGTAATTGAGAGACATTTCGATGGATTCAAATCGAGCTTATTTTTCGTGCAATACACGTCCAGGCTATGCAGGTCCTGTTGAATTTGGTGTATATCTAGCTGCGACGTAATAGCTTTGAATATTTTCATATCGTCAGCAAAACATAACAAGCGGGCAAATTTTATACAATTATGAATGTCATTAGTAAATACAGTGAAAAGTAAAGGACCTAAGAGGGAACCCTGTGGTATGCCACTACGAACAGGTACCCAGCTCGAAACATAATTGTTGACAACTACCGCTTGAGATCTATATTCAAGATATGATGAGAACCATCTAAGTAGGTCACCCCTGATACCGATTTGAAAAAGTTTATGGAGTAGAATGTCATGATCAACACGATCAAAAGCTTTACTATAATCGGTATAGATAACATCTACTTGAAAACCTTTCTCCATAGAATCTGTTAAATATTCGTTAAAAACTGCCAAGTTAGATACTGTAGAACGACCTTTTATAAACCCGTGTTGAGAGCTGCTAAACGAATGCTTGAGAGCAGCATTAACTTGGTCGTATATTATTTTTTCCAATAGTTTAGATATAATACAAAGTTTTGAAATCGGTCGATAATTAGTTACATCGTCTCTGGGACCTTTCTTGTGTACTGGAGTAATAAATGCTGATTTCCAGATTGGGGGCATCAAACATTCGTATAATGATCGCTTAAACAAATAATGTATAGGGAAAACTATGGATTTAGCACATTTTAATAGAAATTCAGCTGGCATTTGATCAGGTCCTGCAGCTTTAGAAGTGTCAAGTTTAGTTAATAAGCTGTAGATATCATCAATATTAATCTCAATTTTGTGAATATATGAGGTTGACGTATCTACTGATGAGATATTAGTTATACTAGTAGCATGATTAATATCAATGTTGCCAAGAAATGTAGATTTAAAAAAAGCAGAGAAAGTTTCACATATTTCGTCACCAGTAGTTGCTGTTATATCTCCAAACTTAACCAAACTCGGAATATAACTGCATTTAGACCGGGATTTAATATAGGACCAGAATGCCTTCGGATTATTGGTAATATTATCTTCAACAGAACTTATGTAGTTTTCATAGCAAGTTTTTTCCAATATCCTGGCTCTGTCACGGAGTACTGTGAATGATATTAGATTATGTTGATTGCCGTAAGTTTTATATTTTCGGTGGTATTTATATTTTTCTTTTAAAACCTTTTTAAGTGCTCGTGTATACCACACTGGGTAAGAATTAAAAGAAGAGGTCTTGCAGGGAATGTATTTATCTCGAAGCGCATTGAGTTTATGATAAAAATATTCAATGGCGTCCAGGAATATATAAGAGATTCCCACCTATATATTAACTCATCACGATATCTCTGGAACCATAAGGCGTAGCGAGTTGAAATATGGTAGGAATATTCCTTTCGCCGAGTAGAGGTCAGCTAAGAACGGATTTTACGAAATTCCACCCACAAGGGGGGTAATCAGGGCGGGACAACGTCAGCCGGGCCCGCTAATAAAGAATAAACTAAATAAGTTCATCTTCAAAACAGCTCACCTTGACTTATGTAGAAACTTCATATATACACTCCGTCATCACATATGTAATTCAAAATGTAATTATTACCATAATTTAAATATGCAGTGTTCAACGTGCAAGCACCAACTTGTGTATTTGTAATTCGACTGCGTAATTGAATATAATTAAATTTATATTCTTTAGGTATGTAAACTTCATATACTGGAACCATACAGTATACACAGTTTGTACCTAAACTCAAAAATGTTATAAGTAAAAAGACTTACTTACAATATCATTGCCTAAACTTACCTAAATGTTTACACATTTGTTTTGTATATACACACACTACAAAAACTACAAGCGTTTTAAAAAACAATATATTACTAAAATTACAAATCAGTATATCTATACATATAATAAATATGTAAATATAACGTGTGAGTATATTTTCGATTTTCGTGAAAAAATTGCAAAAAGTGTCTAGGAATAAGTAATAGAATACATTTCAATCATTTTTAGAAATGTCTGTTTGTCTGTCTATCTATCTGTCTGTTTGTATGAACACGCATCACTGCTTATGTACGGGGTTCACAATAAAACCCCAACAAGAAAATCGTAAATCATATCCTCAGGAGTAAGTTAGTGTTTGTTTCATTAAAATCGGTCTACTCTATCAAAAGTTATTGTAATATTAATGACGAGGAGGCGTAAGTACGAGAGAAAAGTAGACAAGTAAATGGACTTAATACATTCAGATGACTTTATTGATCACTGTTTTTACATAAACATCCACGCAGACGAAGTCGCGGGCACAGCTAGTTACTAACATAATTCGAGTAATCTATGAAAACACGTGAGGGAACCAACTAATATGAGTTGTAATTTTATTATGTTACGCCTACCTAAGGAGTGGCTTAGTGGTGAGCGGTGGTGGCCTAATGGTTTCACCGGTGGAATATTAATCCGATGTCTACGGGTTAGAACACCGACATGTACTAACGAATTTTTTGGAATATGGCATACACTTACTTATTTAAATTGGTTGTGTAACCGTTGCAAATATCATTATCATTACATAGTATAAAAGAAAGTCGCCTACCGCGTCTGTCTGTCTGTCTGTTCGCGATAAACTCAAAAACTATTGAACGGATTTTCAAGCGGTTTTCACCAGTGGATAAAGTGATTCATGAGGAACGTTCTGGTATTTAATTTGTCAAGGATTTTTTTATAACCAGGGCGCGACAACGTCTGCCGAGCCCGCTAGTAAATAAATAATAAAAATAACAAAAATATGAATACTAAAGACGTTCTGAAAAAAAAATGTGTTATATAACGTTTTGCACAAAACAGAAATTTATATTCAAGCAGAAATAAAACACGGTCTTGGATTCATGCTTCGGATTTTATATTGAATGTAAAAAAAAACTTTTTTCAATGTGCATATATAACACACATATATTGTTAGTCTCAACGGAACCCACTGTGTGCAAAACCGACTTGCCCTTAACTTATTTTTTAATAGACGTTTGTCAAATTTTTAATCTTTATCAACCATTCTGTATAGAAACCTTCCATGTTACATAGTCATCTCCACTTTTATATCTATTTCATATCTATTAAATATATAAAATTACAATATCAAAAATTTTACCCAATCATTATTTTGTGAGAAAATTAAATTCCACCATCCAACGATGTTAAACTACTGTCGCAAATGGATGTTAAATTGATTTAATGAGTTGCAACGAGATTGCAATCAAATTGGTGGAAGCAAGTCTTTTAATCTAAAGAAAGTATAATAAATATTATTTAAATTCAGAAATTTTTATCAAAAAAATAAAACATTGATATTTATGTTTTATTTTTTTTTTGTATATACTAATCTGTTACCAATAGAGAAGTATATCTATGAAAAAACTCATTATATAGAAAAGTGTATTCTCCCATTCTTTATTTTGTTAATTCGAGATAACAGATTGCTATCGAAACCAAGTGCAGTTTGACGTCAGATTGATAGCAAATTATGCGTTACAAGCTTTGCGCTTAAATTGGCCTCAAATAGGTATTGACAGAGACTTCAACAGTAAATTATGATTGTTCGAGTAGTTAATACAGTATCATTTATTAATAATGATATGGCAATATTTCCAAATGCTCTTAGAACACCTATACCTATAGTTATTACAAAAAGAGTTTGATTCCTTGTAATATTTATATTTTATTATCTTTATGAAAGAATAACTTTTTTATGTGTTTAAAAGGAGCAAAGACAATTATTGGTGAGTTACCTTTTTGTTGTTTTGTAACTATTTTTATTATCAATATGAAGTTCATCTTGTTTTATTATTTAATTTATGAAATCCGGTTTACCTTCTTGGTTTATAACAATATTTTCTGGTTATTACAATACCTACTACTTCAGATCTACATGTTCGTTGATGCAAACATTATTAGCCGGACCCCGGCTGGTTTTTTGGACGTATTTTATATTATGGTGGCAAAAAGTACAAATAAATTGTTCAAGAGCCCAATCGCCTTTAATGACGAATTAAAATCAGTCCAGTTTAATAAACCTTTGAATGGTTAGAATTCAAACATACATGCTTTACATAATATATCTAAATAAATAACTGTACTAATTGTTCTTAAGACTTGTTCTAAAAGTTGTAAAACGAAATGATAATTTAAAGCAAAGTTTTATTTTGTTCTCAAATATTATGTAGTTTGACCATATCATTTTTTTTTGGCAGTGAAATTTTAAACGTAAATAAACTTGTTTGGTCATAATAATGCGAATATTAGCATTATCTTATAAAGATAAACTCATAGGCATATTTTACAATTATAATCATTAATTGTTTTAAGGTTGAAACGGAATAAGAAGCAATAACTTATATTGTGGAGTTTTTGGCGGGATTTTGGTCTGTCATTTCGTGGATTTTAATTTTTATCTATAATCTTGTGTTACTTGAATCTATATTGTGTAAAATTGGTGGTATTTTATGTAATATAGTTTGTTTATTGTCCATAAGTGAAGTGAATTGAAAATAATACCACGGACCATGAATTCTAAGATGCCACAAAATCTCCATGGAAAGTTCTAACAAGATGGCCACCATCTTGTTAGTTCATTGAAATTATGTCAAGAAACTTGTAATATCGATACTCACTTGACAATGGCAGTAATAGTCTACTAGAAGACTGGTTGCCTAAAATGGAATGGAAGAAGAACTTGTAATATTATTAACTACTCGACAATGGCAGTAATAATCTAAAAGACTGGTTGCCAAAAATAAATTTAAAAAAAAACTTATATTGTAAATTCTCGCAAGTGAAGCATTTTAGGCAAGTCACTTATAAATGTGATATATTTCTTATACACTATAATATTATAAATTCAACTATAATGTAAATGAAAATACCTAAAAAGAAATATGGATCATTAAACTTCGTTTGTGAAAAAACTACTTCGAAACCGCGCGCGCCCTATGCGATTTTTGGAAAAAAGAACATGACATAATTTTGACATTTCTGACCAACGTCTGTCATTCTGCAATTTGTATAAAAACATCCTTATATTTATCGATCTTATTAAATGATGAATGATGATAATATTGTGAAAAAATAAGTGCCCACTGACTCCAATTTTTTATCGTTGTGTACAAGAACTACTACGTACACGGCGCACGTTATCGAGTGGCGGTTACCGGTCGCGTTTGGCTTCACGACTTGTTTATCGAACGTAACTCTATAAAAGAGCGCCCGCGAACTGGCTACTCGGTATTTGTGTTCACGGTACGCGTCCAGAGTGTCGCTACGTGTCCCCGCAATCAATTTTCTTACATCCGATATTAAAACTGTAATCGCCACTCGCAAAATGGCATCGAGGGACGCAGCGTCTGACCAATTAGTTAATTTCAAGAAATCTCTTAAGGTGAGCTAGTTATTGCAATCATTATTGTAAACTTTTACGTATATAAAATTTCGAGAATGCGCTATAACAAGTTGCGTACTTCGTTAAGTACCACGACTGATATACCTACTGAGAATATGTGTGTAGCCCTTATGATATTATATATTTAATATATAAATTTATCGATTTAGTAATGTTGGTAGAGATTTTTTTTATCTTTATTAGTTTAATTGTGACTTTGCTGTGCAGTGTGGATTGTTTCCCACATATAATTATGTGCGAAATTACCACAGAGTTGATCTTTGTACTTGTTTATCAGTGAGGCCATAATTTAATCATGACTTGACATAAGTCATACTTTGTATAATAATTTATTCCAACATAATACTTCAATGTAAAATTTTATACTTTTATGTTCAGCTGTTAACCTATTTGCTTGGTTAAATTCAAGGTGATCAATAACTACCTTAATATTTTTAGAATTCTGCTTCTGTATTCGTGTTACAGAAAATTGTGCAGACAACTCATTGTTAATGCATTATTTACACTTCACAATGATCAAATGTAAAGCGTACATAATAATGTTAACATTTATATATTCTTACTTATTATGTATAGTAGTATTATTGTGTATTGCTAGTAAGTTGTGATTTAATTTTTTAGGTGATTCTTTTACTTCTGTGAAATAAAGTTCAACATTCTTAAATTGTTTAAAAATATAAAAATGGCATCATTTTCTCAATGCCATATTTGTTTTTAAAGCTTACTGCTATGCGAATTTAATTTTACGAGAATAACTGAATAATTTAATGTATTATATTTTATCACTGTTGAATAGTAGCCTGTTAGGCTTATAATATTATTTCGCTCATCCATTGTTTAATCTATATTTTTTTCAATTATTATCATATGTGATCTAGTAGCTTACATAATATTTTAATATCTGCTGCTATTTTATTCAAGTCGGTTTGAATTCAAATTTCAGATATTAAAATCATTACATAGTATAAAACAAAGTCCCCTACCGCGTCTGTCTGTCTGTTCGCGATAAACTCAAAAACTATCAAACAGATTTTCATGCGGTTTTCACCAGTGGATAGGGTGATTCACGAGGAACGTTTTAGTATATAATTTGTCAAGGGTTTTTGCATAATCAGGGCGGGACAACGTCTGCCTGGCCCGCTATTCTATAATAATTAGATTGACATAATGTAAAGTTCTATCTTGTAGTTACCTCTATTGAAGTGACAAGAAATAAAAAACACTTTAAATATAGAAAAGTATATTATATAGTATATATACATTTTCTCTATAGATTATAATTTATTAATGTTTTATTTATTTACTCATGAATATATGTTATACATTTCAGGACTCTCCAGGATACATCACTACAAAATCTGGTGCTCCAGTTGGTGTCAAGACTGCCATTCAAACTGTTGGTAAAAATGGGCCTGCTCTACTTCAAGATATCAACTTTTTGGATGAGATGTCATCTTTTGATAGAGAACGCATACCAGAACGTGTTGTACATGCTAAAGGTGCTGGAGCTTTCGGATACTTTGAAGTGACTTGTGATATAACAAAGTACTCAGCGGCTAAAGTATTTGAAGCTATTGGTAAAAGGACACCAATTGCAGTTAGATTCTCAACGGTAGGCGGTGAGAGTGGATCAGCCGATACTGTCCGAGATCCTAGAGGATTTGCAGTCAAGTTTTACACTGACGATGGAAATTGGGATCTAGTCGGAAATAATACCCCTATCTTCTTTATAAGGGACCCAACACTGTTCCCAAGTTTCATTCACACTCAAAAGAGAAATCCTGCTACCCACCTTAAAGATCCTGACATGTTTTGGGATTTCTTGACATTAAGGCCTGAAAGTATTCATCAAGTGTTGTACTTATTTGGAGACCGTGGCATTCCTGATGGCTATAGGCATATGAATGGTTATGGATCACATACCTTCAAACTTATCAATGCTCAGGGGGTTGGACATTGGGTGAAATTCCACTACAAAACTAATCAAGGCATCAAGAACTTGCCTGTTGATAAGGCAAACGATCTTGCATCTTCTGACCCAGATTATTCTATTAGAGATTTGTACAATGCTATTGGAAAGGGTGACTTCCCAAGCTGGACTTTCTACATCCAGGTCATGACTATGGCGCAAGCTGAGTGCTGTCCATTTAATCCATTCGATTTGACAAAGATTTGGCCACACTCTGACTATCCCCTTATTCCAGTGGGTAAATTAGTTTTGGATAGAAACCCTAAGAACTATTTCGCTGAAGTTGAACAAATAGCATTCAGTCCTGCAAATTTAGTGCCCGGAATTGAGCCCTCGCCTGACAAGATGTTGCAGGGTCGCCTTTTCTCATATAGTGATACTCATCGCCACAGACTTGGTGCAAACTACCTTCAAATCCCAGTGAATTGCCCATATCGTGTCACAGTTTCCAATTACCAACGTGACGGCCCACAAGCAATTCACAATCAAGATGGATGCCCGAATTACTTCCCCAACTCTTTCTCTGGACCGCAAGAATGCCCTCGTGCACAACGTTTACAACCACGATACAATGTTAGTGGTGATGTGGATAGATATGACAGCGGACAAACGGAAGACAATTTCTCACAAGCGACAATCCTCTATAAGAAAGTTTTTGATGATGCAGCCAAGCAACGCATTGTAGAGAATATAGTCGGTAATCTGAAGGATGCCGCTGGTTTCATACAAGAACGGGCCATTAAGATCTTCTCTCAAGTGCATCCCGATTTAGGTAGTAAAGTCGCTGCTGGACTGGCTCCCTATAAAAAGTATCATGCTAATTTGTAAAATCCTAATTAGTAATTTAATACTAGATAGAACTAGATTACTAGATAGATATAATGGGTGCTATTAAGGGTACTTTTTTTTATAAATACACAATTGGGTATAATGACATTCTATTTCCTTTATTAACTAATGAATTAATCATGTCTGATTATTTTATTTATTTTTAATGTAATGAATTCGGCATAATACTAACTATTTTCTTAAGTAATACATATTTCGAATGTTTTGCATCACATAATGGTAGGTATACCACAGATAATTATGTTTTCTGTTATTTATTTTAATGGTTTTTTTTTTGATATGAACTATATATGAGGAGCAACTATTTTACATTATTGTTTTTATTTTATGGGATAATATACAATTATTTAAAATATTGCGTTTTATTTATCTCTATATTGTTTTTTCTACTAATTGATGAAAAGTTTAAACGTGTTATTCTACTGGAATTTATAAATACATTATGTATCTACTACCCTTACGTATCTATACATTTATATATGTTGAATCTTTTCTATCTAAATCTACTAATTTACTTTAGTTAATTCGTACACACTATAAAAGATAATGTTTTTGAAAAGAATACAAACCTATTTAGATATACAACTTTCGTTGCTAAACAATACTATGAAAAACGAATAATTGTATATTCAGTAATTATATTTATAGTAGCTGTGTCCGCGTGGAACCTAATATTAAAAGTGATTAATAAAATCACTTTTCTACTCTTTCTTACACTTTTCTACTTTTCTCTTGTACATAGGACGCATCGTCATTAAAATTACAATAACTTTTGATAGAGTGAACCGATTTTAATGAAACAAAGAATGTTACTCAAGGATATGCCTTATGATTTTCTTGGTGAGGTTTTATCGTAAACGCAGTACTTTACCAGTTATGCGTGTTCAAACAAACAGACAGACATACATTTCTAAAAATGATTGAAATGTATTTTATTACTTATTCGAAGACACCTGCAACATTTTTTATCAGAAAAATCTAAAAGTACAAATACGTTAGATTTAGAATCTTACTATATGTATAGATTGTGAATTCCTCATTTCACATAGAAAATGAGGTAAAGTGGATTATTCTCATGCATATTGCAATGACTCATCAAACTTGTGGATGTGTTATATGATATGATACGCCGAGAGGTATTGTTTATACCTACTTTGCTTGTAATAACACTTGGTTTTAATGATATTATAGTGTACTTATATAAAATTTACTCTGTGGTCAATCGAATAAAAAAAAAAAATCTTTTTCCTTAATTTTTAAGTTAAGGCCTGGTCTGGTACCTTCATTATCGAATTGTATACCAAAACATTATCGAATTGTATTATTTTATTTTCTTCTTAATTTTTTCATAATTATTTCTCCTACTTTTATTGTTTTCCGCATCGCATCTTGTATGCAAAATGCTGTAGTCAACTATAATTAGTGACATAAATAATTTTCAGTTTTTGTATGTATGTTTTTAGCTTCTTATTTTATGTTACTGTTGTTGATAATGTCATTGTAAATGTCTTATGATAAATAAATCTATAAACTGTGTGGTAGGACACGACATAGAGATATTGACTTGCTCAGGCAAGTCGCGCTGCGGGTTTAACCTTTGTATACTCAATATCAAGGCTGCATGGGCATTGCTTGATTGAGTCGTGACCGCCATTCGCATAGTGATAAACTCGTCACAATTTTGGAATGAACTAGTGTATATCCAGCTACCAAGAGGCGTGTATGCCGGCGTGACAACGGTGGTCACTTCTGTTTTTGTAATTTACGGTACTTACCATTATGTACAGTGCAGTAAATGTGTCAATCGTGCTAGGAGTGTGGACCTACTCTTCTTTGATAGAGGCTCGATAAACAACTGCGTACAACGACAGAGTAGTTCAATACTGGACAATTTCTTCACTAGCCTTAGTGTACTGAACATTTTCTTCACTAGCCTGTCTATACTGGACTTTACCTTCACTAACCTTACTTACTTTACTGGACATTGTCTCCAGTATTCTAACTATATTGGACATTTTCTTCGCTAGTCTTTATACTGGACTTTACCTTTAATAGCATTACTTACTTTACTGGACATTTTCTTTACTAGCCTAACTATACTGGACACTACTTTCATTAGCCTTACCATACTAGACATATATTACTACAGTACGCTCTGTTCGGGATGAATAGTGATCGAAAAGGTGGGGACACTTTCTTCACGGTACAAATTATAAGTTACCATTACATAGATATGTAAGTCGGGAGTGAACATGAGAGTGCCATTATTGCGGCTGCGAACGAAACGCGAATTCGTGCAAACGAATTAATTTTTGAAAATCTTTAGATATACTTGATCTAGCTTAAAGTGATTTCCTCTATGTTTCAGGAATGCTTGCTAGCTTATGTTTTGCCAAGGGAGACAGTTCGCTTGTATGTAACTGGTTGCGAAAACTTCTTTATTTTAACGCCATCTAGTAGGAAATATTGGTACGCTTTAAACATGTTGGAGGTTTGTTAATACTACTGAACTTATAAAATGAATTTACCATCATATTTATAGATGGCGTTTCAATGACACATTTGAATAATCTTTCGTTTAGACTGTATATCAGTATAGTTCAAAGCCGTTAGACGAGGTCAGGTCGAGGACATGTCGAAGCACGTTCACCTCCAAAAGATCTAGCCACTCCATATCAGACCTTGTGATGAGTTCCACGATCTCTAAAATATTAAATATTACTCAATTTTAATGAGGATTAAGGCACAACATTAACACCAGTTACAAAATATACAAAGGCTTCTGATTCCGTAGACAATATATAGGAACAAAGACTTTTACACAGTTTTTAAACGTAGTAAGAAATACAAGATCACAGAACATAATATAATGAGTGCGTGATTCAAAAAGCCAATAAAATTTAACCGTAATTTAACGTCACAAATAGGCCAAAAAAAGTTGCTTGCGGAGCCGCCGTAAAGGCTTATAGTCTAATATTCAAATCCGACATACTAACATATAAACTTCATTACATAGTATAAAACAAAGTCCCCAGCCGCGTCTGTCTACCTGTCTGTCTGTTCGCAATAAACTCAAAAACTACTCAACGGATTTTCATGCGGTTTTGACCAGTGGATAAAGTCATTAATGAGGAACGTTTTAGTATATAATTTGTCAAGATTTTTTTATAATCAGGGCGGGATAATGTCTGTCGGGCCCGCTAGTATTATATAATACTCACTATACTAATGAAAACAATAACAATTAATTAAAACATTAACCCTTATTTAACTAAACGAGTATAATAAGTCTTCCACAATGTATTTAAGCAGTAATAATACATTTGAAACGTTTTTTCAATAATAAGCAAACGAAATTAGAAAAAAAGGTAAGAACCAAGAGCCTGCAGTGGAACAAAAAATACACTAAAAACAATTAGTAAGGAATACATGTTTATGTTTTTTACATAAGGCAGAATATTTTTTTTCAGGAAATTTAATAAATGAAATAAATTAAATTCTGATAAGTATTTCACATAACCTTAAAATATTATAAGTAACTGACGTAATTATACTATACATAGAATAAGCGAGATAAATATA